>JAVMKO010000007.1:11685783-12978199 GCA_032164245.1 Sternotherus odoratus | reverse complement strand
AGAATTTTCTGATCCTTTCACTGGGCAGCAGGGTGACCAGATGTCCTGATTTTATAGGGACAGTCCATATTTTTGGATCTTTTTCTTACATAGGCTCCTATTACCCCCACCCCAGTCTCAATTTTTCACACTTGCTACTTGTTAGATCCTGGAATTAAATACATGCTTGCTTATATATATATAGGAAGAGGTGTGACTATGAGAACATCCCTCAGGTCTGGTCTACACTACAGACCAATATCGATATCGATATAACTTCATCTCTCAGGTTGTGGAAAAAAAACACAGCCCTGAGCGACGTAGTGATACCGACCTAAATTGGAAGGAAAAGCTCCCACTTCTCAGGGAGGTTGATTAACTACGCTGATAGGAGAGTATTTTTCCCGCCCAATTACAAAATAATCCATGTGCAGAGTCCAAACTCTTTTTGCTCAGAATTTGGGTGGCGGGAAGGGGAGACACTTACCTGGCCTATCTTTCCTCTTGTTGCTGTCACTAGCTGTTTCTATCCTAGCATATTAATCAGAAGGTCCACCAGCACTCAGTGATGTTGCTTCTGTACAGTGGCAGAGGAAACTGATAGTCAACAACAGTTTTTTCAGAACTGACAGAGGCTTTTTAGAAGTTCTGAAACCTGTTTTTATAGACTTTTCTTTATTTATGGGGTATTTTACAGGCTGGTTTTGGATCACAAACCCACAGTCAGCTTAACCTCTTGAAAAAGAGAACAGAATTAGTTGTTTTGTTATGAAATTACTTAGGCAATTTTTATCTGTCTCTTCACAAGGGCTAAAAGGACACAGGGCATATAACTCTTATTTAAAGCTACTATTTCGGGCGAGAATAGAGTTTTTTGAAGCCATGGTTTTCTGTTCAAACAATGCCCACAAACCAAGAGCACTGAGCACTTCTGCCAAAATGACCACCAGTTCGATAGTTAACAAATACAACTGTTTAAACTGCAATCACTAGACTTCAGAGTCATCACATCAGACCTCTGTAATAGTTCCAAATTCAATAGCAACATTCCCATTGACTTCAATGGGACCAGCATTTGGCTCACTGTTTTACTTCGTCTGCACACTTAACAAACCAGAATGGGACTAAATCACATTCAGATGGTTAATTTTGCAACCGCTGTTTTTTAAAATGAAAGTTTCAATTCATCAGAAATCCATTGGGTCAGCACAATAACACAAGGACAGCATTTTACTGAATAGCAGCTCAATACAACCCCATTCTCCTCTTGACTCCAATGCCACTAAAACTGTGGGTCCTAAAGCCAAGTCTACAGTACGGACCTCTGTCAGTATAGCTATGTCACTCAGATGTGTGATAAATCCACATAGCATTTTGATTCTTGTGCCGACTGCTCATTTTCAGTCTTAACCCTATTTGAAAATGGGCCTAATTTCTATATGTAAGAACCTGAGATTTCTTAGGATATACATTTGAGCATTTCACAGTGAATGTTCTTCTTCATGTAAAGTGTCAGCATTTCTAATGTGTTTCTGTTTTTCAATAATACTGTCATCGCTACCAGATGATTTCAATTTAAAGCTATTTGTGTGTCTTCAAAGTTTCAAAATTAAGTATAAAAATGAAGTGCTCACTATTCGTATGCAGATATGCATGAATTACAATGAAATAAAAAGCCATTCCTGTACTTTGCTGTGACAGTAGAAAAATGAAAGAGACATAATCAGTTGTGACCAAATGTATAAAAACGAGGACGTGGTTGTAGATGAGATGTGCAAGGCCATAATTCTAACTAACCATCCCAAGAAAGGAATGAAAAAAGCATTACAAATCTGAACATTAAAAATTAATTCGTCCAAAAAGCAATTTATTCAAAATGCTTAACAATTGCAAAAAGCTGCTTCTATGAAAAGAAAAGAAATCAATGCTTAATATTTTTCAAAGAAACTGAGCATTCAGAAATCCCTATGATAGCAAATTCCATTCTGTGGCGATGATTATATTTCCATCTAAAATTAAGTTACATGGCTGATTAGTGGAACAACTTTATTTGATCATAATTACGGCATATTGAATACCTGAGCTACATCTTTTGACTATGGTTGGTGGCTTAGAGGCCATAGAGTGCATAACAGAATTTGAAATTCTGAAATAGTCTGTGATAAAATAGGGGAAATACCATGAGAAACTCAAGACTTGGAGCCGTTAAAACAAGGAGTAGATTTTTTTTTCATATTTTCCTCCATGTATAAATTGTATAATAGTTTATTTTGCCTTTATCACTTTAGAAGATTTGGGCCCAATTCTGAAGTTAATGGCATTCTATATGTAAATGTGGAAGCTTACTTCCTCCCTGGAACAAACTTGCGCATAGGTGCTGCCGATTACTCTGGCTGGATTGGAAGACACCAATTCAATCCTCAGTGAACAGGCAGTTAGATAGATTCAGAGCTTATATTTAATTTACATCTGATATGAAATGACTAATCAAAGGCTACAACATAGGGCTATGAATACATCTTGATAGATGGCAAGTCAAAAAGAAGTTGCTTTTAAAATTTTCCTACCTATCATTATTTTAAGAGAGTGACAATGAAATACCTTACCCCATATCCAGATCCTCCATTAATTGCCGCAGCAGTATCCAACTAGATGTCAGTATCCAAACTAGAATGAAATTAACTAGGAATAAGCCCAGCAATTCAGTTTTATTGGAAGTAATTATTCTCTTGAATATACACTCTGGATCTCTATTGCATAGTTGTCATAAGTATGGAGGGTGCCTTGCCTGGGCTGGGCTATGTTATCTAATACAGTGTGCCTTGCCTGGGTGGGGGCTAGGTTGTCTGAGACAGGTGACGTGGGAGTTTCCCTGCCAGGAGGGAGGAAGGAGCCTCAAGCCCATGAAGAAGGGAGGAGTTAAAAAGTCAGTTCCATCTTGGTTGTCCATGAGGCAGAAGGCTTGCCAGGCAACATGGGCAAGGGTCCATGAGTGTGTCTCTAGCTATGGAGATAACTCAGCTTTTCTTCTCTTAAACTTCTACTTAGCTGATGTGAGTATAACCATTTGATTCTTCTATTAAGCCAGTGCCATTTGGGGGTGTTTCTCTCCTTTTCAGACCAAAGTGGGGAACCCCAAATTGTGAAGTCTGTATCTCTCCTTTAACCTTTTTCTTTATTAAATTTTCTAGTTATAAAACCATCTGGTTTATTTCCCTTAGGGTTTTTCTCTGCTTCCAGTTGGGAAGGGGGAAGGGAAGGGAATAGGAACCAGGGCAGCTAGGGGCCTAGCTGGAGTGTGGAGACTGTCTCTCCTTACCGTCAGGTTAGACGGGGGAGGGAGGAAGCAGTCTCCAGGTGTCTGTCTCTCAGGTGGAAAGAGACAGGGGTGGGGGAAGTCTGCCTTCAGCCGGGGAGGGTGAAGGGCAGCAGTCTCCAGGTGTCTGCTCTCAGGTAGAGAGAGACAGGGTTAAGGGAGGAAGCAGTCTTCAGGTGTCTGTCTCTCGGGTAGAGAGAGACAGGGGTGGGGGAAGCAGCCTTCAGGTATCTGACTTTGAATCCCAGGGAGGGGTACAAAGTTGGGGTCTTGGAGAAGATCGGGGACTCCTCCAAGGTTTTGGAAGTATACTCGATTGGTGGCAGCGATTGGTACCCCAAAAACCCCAACTGGCAAAGTGGAGGTGTGGGGGGAGAAGGACTGTTGGTTTGGCATATAAGAGGCCCAGCCTTTGTACTCAGGAGCATAAGGGCTGGGGGTATCCCCTCTTACAATAGTATAGTCTTGAGATATTTGATGGGGGGGTTTAAAGCCCCACAAGGTTTACAAACTTTCATTAAAAAAAAGTAAACTAAAAGTCTCAATATTCCCATGATTCCAGCAGTTGGGGCTTTAAACCCCCCCATCAAATATCTCAAGACTCACAATAAAATCGCAAGTTGGTAACGTTAATTACCATCATGGAAAAGCATAACTGAAACAATAATCTTCCAGGTCACTAAAACCTAGTCTTTGCTAGGGGTCACATTTGTTATACTTAAGATTATCAGTCATGTTAGTCTGTATCCGTAAATAAGATGAGGAAGATTTGTGACACCTTAGAGACTAACTAGTTTATTTCAGCATAAGCTTTCATGGACTTGCAGCCGATGAAGTGGGCTATAGCCCATGAAAGCTTATGCTGAATTAAATGGTTAGTCTCGAAGGTGCCACAAGGCTTCCTCATCTTATTTGTTATACTGTAATTCCCATCAGTGTTATTTGTTATACTGTAATTCCCATCAATGTTATTACTTGTTCTGCTGTACTAGTGCTTGCAAAATACTGGGAACCTGCCGAGTTCTCTTAAACACTGTATTGACTATTCGTACTCTGAGCAGGGGTACTTTACATGATGCTCCAAACAACTCCCAGAACAGCAAAGCCAACTACTTCGAGATTCCTCACATTGCTAATACTGATGAAGCTGAACTAGTCTGAGAAATGGTGCAACGTGAACAAAAGTTTATAGCTGTGGCTGGATTTTCTGACAGGGTGTTGTCATTTCTGAGCCCAAGCTATAGTAGCGCTTACTGTATTGTTAGCCACTAATACCACACAGTTACTCCAGTGCTGTAAATCAAGTACAAAGTTATGTACTGTAGGCAAGACACATCTTCTTTCTCTAATGGCTGTGGAAACCAGTCTTTCCTTATGTACAGCCCATCCACCTTGTCTCTCTAATATCCTGGGACTGACACGGCTACACCAACCCCTCACACAAGCTATGTACACTAGCAGTGAATCCATTTTGAATACCAGGGAAGCTTGTTGCTGACAGCCACTGTCTGCAATGGGCCATTTTCCTAGTCTAGACAGGGCCGGAATGGCAGGAATCAAACTGGGAAATTAGAAATCAGACAGAGCACTTATCTCTCTCTATGCTCTCAAGTGACGGTTTCCACCACCTTCCCTGGAAGAATATCCTGCAGTCTAGCAGATCCCTCTCTTTCTGCTATTCAGCAGAATTTTCCCTTCTTTATTCCATCTCACTGTTCCTAAATATAACCCCCTTGTACCATCCTAAAGATATAGCTATAGACAGCAAGGTGTGAATCAGGAGGAAAGCATGCAGTAGTAAGTTGATATTCCAGACTGGATGCCGTTAAAGAGAGATACTTCGGTTCAACAATAAATTATTGGACAAGAAGTCCTGGATGAGGTTCAATGGCCTATGTTATGCAGGTCAGGTTAGACGATCATTAGAATCCCTTTTGTACTAAAATCTATGAGTAGACTAGAGAAGAGGGATTTAGAGTAGGATCAGCATTCCTTTTACCACATTAATTTCACGTTGTTGTTTTTGTCCATATCTCTAACTTTTCTAAATCCCTTAGTAGTATTTTTCTGACCTCCCAGGGGTTTGCAGCACTTCCTCACGGAATATATTGAAATATCATTAGCATAATGTTTATCTGCTTTTCCAGTTCATTAATGAAGATGCTCAATCTAATGGAACGTAACCACCAATCTCTGCAGCCCTTCACAATTCAGCACATTTCTGTTTACATCATTACCCTCAGTTTTTGGAGACTCGCTAACAAAACTCAAGTCTTCTCAGTCTGATGAAGGGTGTAATTACCAAGGAAGGAATATTTGTTAGGCATTTATATGGCCTCAAAATCTGTAATGTATTTATCTTCACTATACACCTACAAGGCAGTGCTCTTGTCCCTATTTTACACACAAGGAACAGCAACAGAGAAGCTAAGTGACTTGCCCAAAATCTCACAGGGAGCCTGTGGCAGACCAAAGACTTGAACCATGGTCTTCTAAGTCTTAGGCTAGTCCCCTAACCACTGGACTTCTCCCCTCCAGCCCATTCAGAATGCAACAGCTGGAATCACATTCATCACCGATGCAGGGACTCTGACATCCTTTCTTTGAATCTCTGCATTGACTTTCAATTCCCTGCTCTAAAACTCTTTTCTCCCAGGAAATCCACAAATACTGATCCACATCAACTAAAAGTAACATTACAAACTACTGTCCAGATGTAGCATTGCCAACAAACCCAAACACCCTTGCCCCACCCCCTGCTTCATCTCTGCTCCTACCCTTCTCTGAGGCCCCACCCCACTCACTTCATCCCCCCCTCCTTCCGTCGCTTGCTCTCCCGCACCCTCACTCACTTTCACCGGCCTGCCCCAGCCCAGTGAAAGTGAGTGAGGGTGTGGGAGGGGGCTCTGGGCTGCAGGGATGCAGGAGGCGGCTCTGGGCTGCGGTGAATGAGGGAGTGTGGGCACCAGCTGCAGGCGCCATCACTGCAGCTCCCATTGGCTACCGTTCCCAGCTACCATTCAGGACAGGGGCAGCACACAGAGACCACCTGGCCTCCCCCCAGAGGCCGCAGGGACATGCTGGCCACTTCCAGGAGTGGCACGAGGCTTGGGCAGGCAGGGAGCCTGCTTTAACTCCGCTGCACCACTCCTTAAAAGTGGCACCCCTATCCCTAAAATAGGAACTTCTGCTGTGTTTTGTGTATCAAAAGGCCTTCAACTCCCTATAACGCAGGTTAACATCTTTTACCTCCACATCGTACCCAACTCCATACTCTTCTTAATATAAACAAACCCTTTGATGTCAATGGGCATTGAAAGTTCTCAATAACTTTTAAGATCAAGCCAGTGTACAACAAGATAAGTTATAGGAGCACATTTACATGACTGTGATTAGAGATTCTGCTATATATTGTCATTGTCTTAACCCCCTGACAGTACATTTACACACCTCCTCTTGCAAAATAAATGTTCCCTTTCATTTATTTCATCAAATGATCTTGTAATGAAAACTGTTGACCAGACAAATGAGAACCCTTTGGTGTCTTGTTAATATTTCTTAATCTCTAACAACAATGAAATATTAACTCAAATAAATGGGAATAATTTGGAAAAAATATTTTTATTGGGTCTATAAGTTAAAGTATTAGCTAAATCCTGCTCCACTCAAGTAAATGGTGCCACTGGGGTCAATGAAGCCACATCAGTTTCAGTCAACTCAGGATTTAGTCCATAACTTAAGAAGTTATGTGGCAAAGAAGTCTGTGGCAAAAAAGTTAAGTACTAAATAAAGTGAGGAAAAGTTAAAGTTCATTCTCATTGTTTGTCTTCCACTTTTATTGTAAGAATGAAGAAATAGCTCTTTACCACAACCATAATATGTCAAACTGTAATTCTCCTCCATGTAATCCCCTTAATGTTCACTAACATCTGAACAGTACGGATGGCCTAAAATCTATTCCCTTAAATGTAAGTGTCCTACTTTCCTGAATGCTAGAAACAATAAATGTAATCAATACTTAAAAATTAGTTGAACTTGCTTTGACAGTGTCTTGGGTTTTGCCGCCTGACAAACCATTTAACCATTTCCAGAACAAACCTAGAAAGAAATAAGTGGTGGCACATAGCTTTTTCTTGGCACATTTATTTCTCTTGCTTTACTTTTGTTACAGTTCAAAATCAATATTTGCTCAAATCCATTTTTAGACAATAACAAATGAAATGTCCTTTCTCCTTTTCATTCCCTATCACCTATCCAGGGCTCTCTCATTATTTTCTAGTGAAGCTTTTGTTAAATTTTAAACAGTTGCTCTAAAGTGAAGTAAAAAAAGACAAAATGAACTACTAATAATTTTGTTTTGAAAGTGAATTTAGTTTTAATGGAAGGAGCTGGGTTGAGGGCATAAAGACCGATGCAAGGGCACAAGTACAAGTAACTCAGGTACAGTCCAGTCACATAAAGGAAATATTTACTTTGAGCAGGCGGTTTAAAAGTAAATGGACAATGTAGCCAAGTTATCATAATTAATCAAACCCTGCCATTCTGCAGGAGTCATGCAGCTGGTAATCCCTCACCTACCCTCAGGGTAGAGCTTCAGAGAGCAGAAGAGAACAGCAAGCAAGAGAATGCTACTTGGGTCAAAAATTTCTCACTTACACACTCCCCATCGGTCCCACTTCACCTGGAATGGTCCATTGAAAAATGTGTTAGCTCTTTATGCTAAACAATCTGTTTCATCTTATATTTAGCTGTGACACGCCGATTAAGTTTCCCAGACTGAAGAAGAGCTCTGTGTAAGCTCGAAAGCTTGTCTCTCTCACCAACAGAAGATGATCCATTAAAAGATGATATCTCCCCCACCCTGTCTCAGAAAGAGGAAAAGTCTACCATGAAGTCCCTTCCTCACCCCTAGAGTTGATACATGTGCAGCAACTCCCAAGGGGCTTCTGTGGGGCCAGGAGAAGTCGAATGATGCTGGGTAGAGATACCATCCCTGATCAACCCGGGCCGTGATTTTAGAAAGTGCTGCCTTTTGAAAATCAAGCCCCTTTACGGGCTCTCAATTTGGGTGCCAAAGAATGAAAACTCAAAATCATAACTCACTTTTGAAAATTTAGGCCAATGTGTTTGGAGGTTCCTTTAAGAGGTCTACACTTGGAAACAGGCCCACAATGAAACAATGTGATTACTGTAATTGAGCTTCAACACAACATACACCTGCAGTTTATGCATCATATATAAACACTTGTATCTTTCAAATGTTTTTGGTCTAGACCCTTACACAGTTTGGATTTATTACCTAAACTACTGGACTGTGTACAGCCTGTACTAATTGCTTCCTAGGTATTCTCCTCAAGATCAATAACATTGTAGGTACACTGATTTAAATTAAATGTTTATTTCCTAGAATCCAACCTTTCCAGCAGGAAACAAGCAGCAAATCCATTCAATTTCTTACCAAAATTATGGCCCATGGCTGTATTTGTAATATATTAAACTGAATGTGCAGAGCATGCCCTAACGTAAGCTGTATCCCTGTGTTGGAAATGAATAATGAATTGCCGCTTATTACAAAGTGCTCTCCCCATCACTTAATAAATTCCATGTTGTTAAGGTTTCATTCTTTTACAATTATGTATTCTATAGACAATGATGTACCTTAATTGTACATGGTGACACACATCCTACTGGCCTTCTTGCCCACCCTGAGGGCAGTAGGTCCATTTGTCGGAAGTATTAGTACAGGTACTACTGTATGCATGGTGCAGGACACAAGGAGACCCGTGGCCCTGTCTCCTGAAGGGAGCTATGCTCCTCAGGGACTCCTTCTATGCTACTACACAGCAGGATGACGACTTTGGGCTATGAATGGGAATCCATGACTATTCACCTCCACCAAACAGATTGCTGCACAGAGATGTAGAGTTGTGGTCTGGATTTTAGAGCAGAAGCTCTCTTGGTTCTAAACTCTAACATGTCCTAAGGGCTCAATTGAATCTCTCTGCCTCAGTGATCTGTCTGTAAAATGGGTTGGGGATAATATCACTTGCTAGTACATGCTTCACACTTACACCTGCATTTCACATTGAATTAGAGATCTGATAGTACAGGATCTCTACTTGACAAAGGGCAATCTCAAGGTTGGAAATTAGACTGCACCCTTCCAGTAGCTCTGTCAGGCCATGTTACTGGAATGGCAAGAGGAAGAGGAGCATTCACAGACCAAAGGGATTAATTGTGCTTGTTGTTACTGTAACCCTACAATCTATCCACATCTTCTTTCCATGAGATCTCCTGTTCCTCTCTGACCCTTTCCTGCAAATGTTTCCTCTAATTCTGTCCTGGTAACCTCACTAGCTCTTCTGTCGATGTCCTTGCCCCCACCCTCTTTCCTTTAGTTACTTAATTATTAGAGCTATTCTATGGGGGTTGGACTAGATGACCTTCTGAGGTCCCTTCCAACCCTGATACCCTATTATATTCTGATTGATTGAAATTATACAAAGAGAAAACAGGGGAGAGGATTGCATTACTATTTTTAACAGAAAAACAACAAGCAGGATAAACTAAACAAAGCAGAAGCCAAATCCCAGCCATGAAGTGCTTAAAATCTAGGTACAAGATTAGATGCAGAGAAATTAATGAACAGGGCATTGCATTATATCATCTTCATTTAAAACTTAAAAGGGAAAATTGAGTGATAACTGGCATGGTGAAACATTGTGTGTACTTGATACAAATGATATCATTGGATTTTTTTTTCTTTTTGACAAACATCGATCTTTTTGCCAAAATACAGGGTTTTTTTCCCCCTGTGGTTTTGATGAAAAACTGGAAATTGAAACCAAATACGTTTCTGTTGAAAACCTTTGGTTTATCAATAATATCCTGTATATTTTTTTCTGGTTTTATGAACCATAATTTGTATTCATATTTATTTATCTAACAGATACTGAATATATATATGTGTGTGTATATATATACATATATATATACACACACACACATATATATATATATATTATATTACCAAAATATATTTTAAACATGTTCAGTTTATCAAAACTGTAGATTTAAGAATAAAAATTTCCAGTGAAAAATTGCCAGTTTTCTACTAGTAATGGTAGCATGTTCCATGTTCAATATGGCTGAAATTCAGCCCTGCACAAGGCTCTATGAACCATTAAGTTTCATTGCCCAAATTTTTCTCTAATTTACAACCCAATAAAAATCATTGAGACTGCACACATGTACAATAGGGCTAATTCAGCCTTGCTCATTAGGTCATGTTTTTTGCAGTACTGCTGCCACTGATCCATTATTTAAAATGTTCCAAGTCCTTCCTCTAGTGCACAAAGCTTGTAAAATGTGGAAGGTGATGAAATAATTAAATCTTCACTCACATGTGGAAATCATCTTTGTTGGGCCATGAAGCTTTCTTGTTATTGAGTGATCTATCTGTGCAGGTGTGAGCAGGTAATTAGATCAAAGGTTTTTCCAGGTTATTGATCAAGATGGTTCCTCCCTCTCCAAACAGATAAACTAAAATTTGAAAAAGTACAGGGAGAAAAAAAATGATTTAGGTCAGCTTTTGTATGAGGAGAAGTTAAAGGTTTGGGCTGTTCAGCTTAGAAAAGACCTGGCTAAGAGAGGATATGATAGAGTTTTATAAAATCATGAATGCTGTGGGAAAAGTGAAGTGTTATTTACCCCTTCACATAGCACAAGAGCCAGAAAGTCAGCCTATGAAATGAATAGGCAGGGGATTTACAACAAACCAAAGGAAGTATTTCTTCACACAATGTACAGTAAATCTGTGGAACTCATTGCTGGCAATGTTGTGAAGGCCAAAAGTAGAACTGATTTCAAAAAATTGAATTTGATACGTTTATGGAGGATAGGTGCATCAATAGCTATTAGCCAAGATGGTGAAGGATGCAACCCCATGCTTTGGGCGTCCCTAAACCTCTGACTGCCAGAAGCTGAGACTGGATGACAGGGCTTGGATCACTCGAAATTGCCCTGCTCTGTTCATTCCCTGTGAAGCAACTGGAACTGGCCACTGTGAGAGGCAGGCACTAGATGAACCATTGGTCTGACCCAGTATGGCCATTTGTATGGTATAACGTGTGTTTTCATGTTCCTAATCATGCCATTACATTTTTAGCTATAGACAGTGAAATAAATGATCCTATTAGTCAAAGTTTTTACTACTTCTTCAACACTTAGTCGGACAACCAGCCATAGAAATCATTCACCATTTAGTCCCTTCCTGAGCAACCACAAACGCTTGAAGGCCTGAAAGTCTAACATCGGAACAGACCTGATGAACCCATGTAATAGGGAATGTGTCTCCGGGTCACCTCCACCCCTTGATTGGTGGAAGTCATTACTGTCCATTCTTTGTAGTTACTTTGTGTGTTTTTCAGCACTTTAACTTTGCTTAGCAAGGATAAAACTCACTAATTAGCAAACTACCATATTATAAAAGGGAATGAATGAAGTCCCTGTATGCTGTTGAAACTAAAGCATTATCTTCTGGATACTCATATAGGGTAATTCAGTTATGCACCAAGATTTTTGGTAGAGAAATATTTGATAATCGATTACAAGTTAAAACAAGGAATAAGACAAACGACTTTCATGGTATCCCCTAGCTGTCTGGAAAGTCAGAGTTGGTTTGTAGTATTGTTTATCCTGTTCCATACATATAACAAGATGTAATATGAAAGCAGCTTAGCACACTTTCCCTGATAAATGTAATACACAAAAGAAGAGTTAATATAAGTCACAACCGATGAGGGTAAAATCCATCAGAGATTCCCTAACCAGACCGTACAGCTCTCTCAACCAACCAGCCATTGTTTCTCTCATGAGACAGGATTGATGGCACACACAAACAAAAATCTTGAAGACACATGTAAGTGTTCTTTCATCTATCAACAAACACATTTCAGTAAACAAACCAAAATAGAAAATGTCATGCTTTTGGTGGGAAGACTATTAACTTCCTAAAAAAATCAGTAGCCTTATCTCACAGGCAGTTTAAATTACTGTTAGAAGATGTTGTCTCTGTTTTCTGAGTACTATTGTGACAATTTACCATTCAGAAGTGAGATGACAGACTTGGATTTGTTTTATAGAGATCTGCGTAATTACAACACTTGCTGGAGCAGAAAAGATTCCAAGAATGTTATTTCTCAAATTCAGAATATGGAAGTTCAGCTTTTTTGAAACACATCACAAGAGACCTGAAAGAGTTAAGTGCACACCTGTGAGGCTCCTGTAACCTAACAACAGATGTGATATTTACAGTCTCCAGGCAAAGCATGCCTCCTTCAAGAAAGATATTTTTTGCCCAAAAAACGAACAATGTTTTCTGTCCTTGTCCATGTCTCCTTTCATCTGCACAAGATTCCATATCAGGATCCCCAAGCATAAAATGGGAGGGAGGGATGGCTCAGTGATTTGAGCACTGGCCTGCTAAATCCAGAGTTGGGAGTTCAATCATTGAGGGGGACATTTAGGCAGATGTGCCAAAAACCTGTTGGATGATTTAATTGGGGATTGGTCCTGCTTTGAGTAAGGGGTTGGACTAGATGATCTCCTGAGGTCCCTTCCAACCCTAATATTCTACAAAATTCTATTCTAAAAACATGCCAAAAAAATAAAGGCCCCAGCAGCAAATTCAGACCACCCTTACTTCAGGGAAGGTGTTTTTAGAGCAAGTGTTTTGTTTCAATCCATTACAGAAGTAAAGGTCACCTGGGAAAGTCAGATATGGGTTTGGATTCTAACTATCATCCCGCAGTGTTCAGTGATATTCATAGCCAGGGTTGTGGATAAGGTACGTCTCTCTCCAACACTCAAACATTTTATCTGATAAATTGCACCCAGATTTAAACTATCTCTTGGTTTCATTTTAGGATGTCAAAATTTAACTAATGAAGCTTTGCAGAAACAAAATCAGTATCTGGGACCCAGATTCTGAACCCACATGTAATACTAAGCAGATGTGAAAGGACCAATATATCTACTTTTTGGGTTACCTTACAGCTCTCTAGTATCAAGTCATTTGAGTAGGGGAACCAAAAAAGCATAAAAGTTAGAGATGGAAAAGAACCACAGTTCTCAGATAAAGGATGTATCATGAATCAGACTGATCAGAACAGATTAAAAAATATATTAAAGCTAATGTTAAAAAATATATAATACATAGGTTGAGAAAAGAGAGTCTGTAAGCTGTGGACCCAGATTTACATTATCCACAAATACAAAGTTTGTTTTTCAGAGTTATAGGACACACTGAGTACATAATCAGCAATAACCCACATTTAGGTGACTAGATTTAACAATACAAGAGAGATATTAGAATCCAAATACTCAGGTATATCACTCGTGAAAAGTTGTACAGTGATTTGGTTATGGAACGCAAAAATATATCAATGAGTGGAGATTGTCCCTCAGTAATTGAAAATTAGGTAGGTTGTCCATTTAGAAAACATAATCCACGAGGAAAGTATTTCAGTTACTTTCCTGATTGCGCTTGTCATCGGCACTCTAGCTCACCCCTCTTGGTATTGCCGATGTCCGGTGATGTGTGCTATGTTCTTGATCTTAGCTAAAAGGCCTAGTTATCATCACCTTGGAAAGCAGGGGGAAAGCACTGTCCAGATTCCATTCAAGTGAGGTTTTGCTTTCTACAAATTGCAAGCTCATTACCATACATGTGAAATTTTAAGGATGCTTACCTGCATACAAGCATTCCTCTGCTGCTCAGTAATTGGCATCTTTCTCACAATCACTCTGAAATATTTAACTTCTAAGAATAATACTGAAGGAAGGTGAACTCAGAAGATCTGTTGTGCAGAGGGGGTGCTGGAGGGACTGATGATGTGGTACATGGTTACCTACAGACATGGACAAGGTAGCATTTTAGTATCTGCCAATATCTGAGGTAGAAAATAGAGTTCAGAACATATTAAAAATGTGTCAAATATTCATGTCTATAGGCCTTTTATCATCACTCTTTGAAAACTGGCACTTGCTTTTCAAGTCAAGTCGAGTATTAGAATCCCCAAGTAATTCTAGTTTCTTTGATTTTATTTCTTTTGCCTTCACTGTGTCCAGAATCTAATATGTAACAACATACTGTTAATATTTTGTACCGATGATACATTAATAAGGGCTCTGTTTCCCTGCTGTTGATTAAAACTGATTAATAAAGATTTTCCTTGCTTACTTTTCCATAATTCAAACACTTGTTGCTGTTAATCTTCTCCAGTGTGTTGCCAATACGCACTTGTTCTTCTTGCCCTCCCCTTCCCCCAATAATACCCTGCTGCATGTCTGATTAAATCTTTTGGGCATCACATTATGAAATTTAGGATTACACTAACTGAAGCATGTTTTACCTAAAGGATTATACTTCCTGTTTAGTTTGTTCATTGAAAAAAGTTATATTAAATGGCTGTGTAAGGCCTGATCCGACAAAGTACTTAAGCATGCGAGTATCCCACATTGACTTCAGAGGCATTACTCAAATACTTTAAATAAAACACATGTTCTCGTTAACCTCTGAGGATAGGACAAGAAGCAATGGGCTTAAATTGCAGCAAGGGTGGTTTGGGTTGGACATTAGGTAAAACTTTCTGTCAGGATAGTTAAGTATTGGAATAAATTGCCTAGGGAGGTTGTGGAATCACAATCATTGCAGATTTTATAAGACCAGGTTAGACAAACACCTGTCAGGGATGGTCTAGATAATACTTAGTCCTGCCATAAGACCTGCCACCTCACTTAAAAACAACTTGGTTACAAAAATCATATATATATATATATATATATATATATATATATATATATATATATATATATACACACAAGTGTCACAGCGTGTTATTACTGAAAAGTTACTTTCTCATTCTGTCTGTAGTGAATTTTAGTTTGTACTGACTTTATTTGTGCGTTTTATGGAGCCTGTTGTAAAATTAGGCAAATAGCCAGATGAGTTGATGGTACTGCCTGGAAGACCTGTGCATACCCCCTAAGGGATACAAAGAGGAGAACCGCTGGACTAGATGACCTCTCAAGGTCCCCTCCAGTTCTATGATTCCAAGACCACGTTTATACCTGAGGTAGCAAGTAGGGCATGCATAGCTACATGCAGCAGTGAAAAGCAGATTGTATCCACACTCCAGAGGACAGGACTAGGAGGGCAGGGCTGGAGGCAGTACAGCCACGCGCTACAGGAGCTGTTGGTGTGGGGCCATGCAGTGCTCCTTTCCCCGCTGCGGCTCCTGCTCAAGTCCTGAGATATACTCCAGGAGATAGAAGAGGGGAGTACATCAGGAACCATGTTATGCCTCCCTGATTCTCATGTTGCATCTATATTAATCCTAACCCATTAAAATTAATCCCAACCCATCAACCTGCCACTGTCTCTCCCAGACCATGCAGCTGTTGTACAACTGCGCTCTGCCAATTTGCTTTGCCCCATCTGACACTCAGCCCTTATGGCGGAGTTTGGAGAGGGGGTTGGCTTAAGAGCTGACTGTACACTAGCAGAGAGATTTGCTACATGGCTAAGGGCCATGCAGGGCACAATGTGTGGTACAAGATGCCTGGTTCAAGAGTAGAACCCAGAGTCTCCACTGTGTTGGGTAGGTATTTACATCTGTACAAAGCTGGTGTAAAACTATCATTCCAATTGATAGCCATTTACATCTTTTGTGTGGGTGTGAATGGCCACACAAGGGGCAGAATCAGATCCAATCTGTCTCAGAAGTCTGCAATGATTGATAGAATCAAATCCTGATCATCAAACGCCCACTAGAAGACCCATGACTTTAGTGGGATCATTAGTTCGAGTAGGTGAAATTGGGTCAGAGATGTTCTGGTTTCTGTTGATATTTCTCATAATTGTGAAATTGAACTTGACAAATTAGACAACAATGGGGAAAAATTTCAATTCTCCAACCAACGCTCGTTTCTAGGTTTAGGTGTCACTGGAATGTTCTCTGGCACTATATTTTATGCTTCTGTGCCTCACAATCTGAATTAGAAAATACTAGCCTAACTTGTAAAAAGAGTTTCCAATTGGATGTCTCCGTTTTTTATTATATCCCAAAGGGACATAATTTTCTAAAACTGCTGAGTACCTTCCTGCTGAATTGTCCCATGTTGGGTAGGCGAAAACGGAAGCATTCAAAACTGCTAGACACTTCTGAAAATGTAGAACATTGTACTTCAGGTGAAGCCCCATGACACAAACTTGCACAAAGGAACCAACCAAAACTAGAGGAAAAATCCTTAGTGTGTAGAACAAAATAACAGAAAATAGCAGAAAGAAATTCTCTCTCATCTATTTCCACTTTGAAACAGCCATGTGGTTACTACAGAAAGCTAAGCTCAAAAAGTTTGAGAATATTAACAAATACACTTCCTGAGGTTACTTTGACTCATTTGCGAAACAAACACAGAACTATCAAGGGTAAAATCCACAATATTTGACAAGTAGATCTCAGAGTACTTGTTCCTTTTGGGATTGATTGTGCTATTTACTTTAAGTATTCATATTTCATCTACTTTATTTTTCATGGTTTTCTGAGGAGAGTAGAAATAACAGTGGAATTCTTACTCCAAAAGGATCAACATGCTCTTATTCATTATTTATTTGTTTTTAGAATAAACCTCATGTTGATTGCAATGTGGGAAAGGGGCCACAAAGCAAATATAAGAATGCATGATTGGCAATTGAAAGACTACTATGTGAAATGATTCATGTTTACCGAAGTACCACAGTTGAAATAAGACCATGATGTAATTGTTTCCTGTAGACTCTCTTAAAAATAATAATGCAAAAGCATTTTCAGAAGAGAATTGTATTTGTCCATTGCTTTTGTTTCTTCATTGGTATCTTTTCAATAATCACATGGTCTCATAATTTTTCAGACTTTTTTTTTAATTAAGGCCCACTAGTGAACCTCCTTACACAAAATAGTGTCATGGACCTCACTGAGCAAACTCAGCAAAGCACTTAAGAACATAATTAAGTGTAGACATGCATGTAAGTTCCAATGTCACTTAACCATATTCTTAAAGTGCTATGCTAAACAGGAATGGTTTGCTGAATCTGAGCCTACTCACTTGAATAAGTGGGCAAAATCAGGTGCCTGGTTTGAAATCAACAGGCCTTGGTTCAGCAAAGTATTGTGGTTAAGTACCTTTCTTGGAGAAGAGGGATGACTGAAAAATTAAAATTGGTGTAAAAAAAAGTATAATTTTATTATTACCAACAAAATTTAGAGAAATGCAGGTCAAATCAAATCATTTCCACTATAACTAGCAGCATGTCCCAATTCTTTACCTAAATATTTAAAGAGAAACCTTGGCCTTGTGGAATTTATAATGCAGACCTGACCGATAAACCTGTGTTGCATGAGTATGTCTGTCTTGATTCATCTTCACAGGGAATGTGCACGAGCCACTAATTAAAAAAAAAAAAAAAAGACCAGGACATCGGACCATAATGCAAATGGCAAAAGTATCTACTTTTATTAACTCAAAGCTGGTAATATCTTTATATAAACCTGGTTTCAAACAACTTAATTACTTTCAGCACACCATCTGCCAAGATATCAGATTAAGCAGTATAACAGAACAAGGTAATGTCAGCAGAGCTGTAATGAAGTTGTGAATGGTGGGTAAAAACAGAATATTTTGATCATTACATGATTCCTATCCGCTGAATTTGAGCCTCTATGTCTTATACGTTTCATTGTCTACTATCCCCTGGTGACAATAGTAAATACTTCAGTAGCAGAATTGTTCTCCAGCCCATTTAGAACACCAGTAATCTATGTTCTACTGAATGGATTTTCCATATTTTATAGGCTGCTACTAGACTGCTTTTCAAACTCACTCTCCATCATGAGCCAAAGTAAACATATTTGGCTTGTTCAGAGGAGCAAACCTTTAAAAAGAAAAAGAAAATCATACCAGATGGCCAAAATAATATATAGGTATGACAGCCAGATTGTGTAACTCCATACTCAAACCAGAATAATTGTTCCATAACCTATTTCTAAACACAACAATATTATTTTAATCTATTAGTATGCATCAGGATAGTTATGTGAAATGTTCATAATATAATAAAAGCAGGCAACCACCATAAGATACATTTATTAACAGGTCTGCTCCACGTAACACTCTCATATGTGATTAATTATGCAATAGTTCTTAACTATAATCTTACAGGTGTAGCGTGCATGAAGTTTATAACATTATATACAATATATGTGATTAGCACAGAGACCAGACTTGAAGATCTGGGGGTCATAGCGGACCACAAGCTAAATATGAGTTAACAGTAACACCGTTGCAAAAAAAGCGAAAGTCATTCTGGGATGTATTAGCAGGAGTATTGTAAGTAAGACAGGAGAAGTAATTCTTCCCCTCTACTCCACACTGATTAGGCCCCAGCTGGAGTATTGTGTTCAGTTCTGGGCACCACATTTCAGGGAAAATGTGGACAAATTGGAGAAAGTCCAGAGAAGAGCAATAAAAATGATTAAAGGTTTAGACCTATGAGGGAAGATTGGGAAAAAGGGGGGGGGGGCTGTTTAGTCTGGAAAAGAGAAAATTGAGAGGTGACATGATTAGGGTGACCAGATGTCCTGATTTTATAGGGACAGTCCCAAATCTTGAGTCTCTTTATATATATATAGGCTTCTATTACCCCTTCCCCCATCCCGATTTCTCACATTAGCTGTCTGGTCTCTCTAAACATAACACTTTTCAAGTACATAAAATGTTGTTACAAGGAGGAGGGGGGAAATGTTCTTAACCCCTGGAGGAGAGAACAAGAAGTAATGGGCTTAAATTGTGGCAAGGGAGGTTTGGATTGGACATTAAAAACAACTTCCTAACTGTCAGGTGGTTAAGCAGTGGAATAAATTGCCAAGGGGTGTGTGGAATCTCCATCACTGGAGATTTTTAAGCGCAGGGCAGACAAATACCTGTCAAGGGTGGTCTAGATTATACTGAGTCCTGCCATGAGTGCAGGGAACTGGACTAGATAACTTCTCAAGGTCCCTTCACAGAAGAAAAAGAGGGAAGGATTGAAACATGGAGCACAAAATACAAAGTTTTTTTTCCTAAAAGCATTAGAACGTGCATATAGACAGAAAATCCAACAATTGTTTTATTTTCAGAAAATGGAAGGAGTGCAAAACTGATTTTAAAAAAAGACAAAAAGACAGAGCATTCAAGAAGTGCTTTGTTAATAGATACTTGGTGCAAAATTATCAAAAACCTGGCCCTGATTTATGACACTCAAATTCGAAGGTGCTCCAGTCGAGACACCTTTCTGAGGCACCCAGAATTTCAAACATATTGGCCCTCGATTCAAATGTTCTGCTGGTCCCCAGTAATAATGCATAGAAGAGAACACTTCACCCTATGTTGTCAACCCTCATGATTTTTAGCAGGACCATGGACTGAGTGGATGAGGAGGAAGCAATCAGCAGATCTTAGGTTAATGTATACTGCACATTTTGGATGGCCTAGAGTTCCTTCCCAGCAGTGGCAGCAACATTGCTTTGCTGTCATTTCCTCTATCACTGGTAAGTGGGCACACAGAGCCCTTTTGATGGGATCACAGAGCATGAGAGAGAACTGCTTGGAACATTATAAATATGCACAGCTTCTTCCAACCTGATTCACACCTATTTGTCAGTGATTTTGAGCTGAGGTCCCAATTCAGCAAGGCACGTCAGCATGTGCCTGACTTTAAGCACGTGAACAGTCTCTGTAAAGTTAATGGGACAACTCGTGCTTAAGGTTAAGTCATATGCTCGACTACCTTGCTGAATCAGGGACTAAATGAAGGAGCTGGAAAAGGATAATGGCTGAACCTAGCAACATCGCACTCTTGAACAGAGCACAAACCAAATGCTCAGATGTGAACATCCCCAGACTGTGAGACCCAACTGGATTCCAGACCTAGACTTCAAGGTTGGGACCTTTCTCTGTTGGGAGCATAACGTGTCCCAGTCCCAGCTCAAGTTATTTAGAAAAAGGCTAAAGCATATTCAGGGTTCAATTGTGAGCCACTTATGCATGCGCTTGGAAGAGTGTAATGTTGTGTGTGTAAAAGTTCCTTTCGTCCCACTGATGGGCTACCTGTATCACAGGTAGCAGTAGCGTGTGGAGCAAAAACAGCCTCCAAAGGCCACTAATCCACCTGCCATCCATATGGGTAGAACATTGGCTCCAACCCACGAGCTGGTGAGAACTGCTGAGCCGGCGAGTCAAGGGACATAACCTGCACCAAGTACTGGGCTGGTGCAGATTAATCCTCCACCCCAAAGCCTTGGACGGAGCAACTACACACTGCCCCTAGCTAATGTCTTGTGGCAAAGCTACAACTGAGCTCTCTAAGAACAGAAGCAGAATGTTTCTATGTGAATAAAAGGCTAGAAACTTGAGCTGAGTCAGACTAAAGATCCGTTTAAGAGTTGGAGATGGAATCAGAAGAACCAGGGCACAGTTACCCTCACAAATCAGAGCTAGTATCCTAAGAGGTGTGCAGCCAGTTCTCCCAGACCTACTGTCACTCCATGTGCTGTAAACTTGTAAAGAATATATGACAGCTAATTCGCTTTAGACAGATAAGGAGGGGAGTCATTACTAAGAAACAGAGGATTTAAGAAATATGTTTTTCTTGCTGACCTTCTTTACCTCTATAATTCTTCATTGATTCTAATTTATCCCTGCCCATGGAATTGTGAACCTGGCAAACATCTTTTTTAAAGCAATCTGGTTTGTGAAAGGTAGTTCTTTCAAGTACGCTAAGCTCCAAGGTTTAAAGAGTAATTTGATTTCATGAAAGAAACTGATCTGTAACTGTTAGTCCATGTTCTTCCTAATCACAGGTCTACAGAGAATGAGCAGATGGTACTAAAATCTGTTGAATGAAAGCCAATAAAAATCCGATTTCCGCCTAAGCTGAATAAATAATATATTAAAATATACAGTGTGTGATCCTGTAATTCTTATACATGGGAACACTCCCATTTCTTTATTAAGCCAGAACCATAGCTCTGTAAAGGCTGTTGAATGCCATTTTGGCAGCACAATGCAGCCTTAAACTTGACTCAACTGTCGAGTTCAGGATTCCTCTGGTGCACAGAACACCTTTGATAGTATAGGGCTGCTACTATGCCTCTTCTGGTCCCCGGCATTCAGAGCATATCCTGGGAAGTGGATGTGGCCAAGGTGATCCTGTGTCCAAGCAATCCCTGGCTGCCAAAACAGATCTTAAGGACCATAAATGGCCTGGCATGAGGCAGCTCTCTGTCTGTCCTTAGCTACACTAAGAACCAGCTCATCATCAATAAGCAAAGTTTGAAGGATTTAGGCTTAGTCTACCCTATATTGGCTAGGAGTGAGGGGGGGAAATCTCATTCCCTAGCCACCATAGTTATGCTGACATAACCCCTAATATAGAAGAGTGATTCTGTTGGTATAGTTAAGGTTGTTTGGGAACTAGTTTAGCAATGTTGGCAGAAGAACACTTTGTCTACACTCAGGGGCTCAGCCAATACAGCATATACAGTGTAGACAAGACCCTGAGTCTATATTTGGCAAAGATGTTCTTCCAGCAAATGCCAGTGGAAACATAGAATTGATTCCCAATGAATTAACATAAGCTTTTGTGCCAAACAATACATTGTCCAAACAAACTTTTTCTTAAAATAACCTGAGGAGCACTTTGAATTACAGATACATCAGAAACAGGTTTCAAAGAATGTTAGGCTACATTATAGAAAGGGACTTAGCTGACACAGAGCTCCACAAAATGTAGGAGATGGAGGCAATTCAGTCTTTTGGATGGGGACCTTTTGTAGCAAGAGTAATTACAGTAATGATAAATTTAAAAAAATCCAGATTGTCATCTGGTGTAAACTGACTTTGGTGTAACTACATTGAGTTATACCAGAAGGGGCATCGACCCCTAGTCTCCAAAGCATATTATAAAACTCCTATTTTGAAATAACTATTACAAGACCTTTATATCAGAAAATGTCATTTTAATGTATTAAACATTAGCTTTGAAATTAGTTTATATACTCTACAGGTCTTGGCTAGGAAGGTAACATGAGGTTTTCCTCAAGCCAATTGAGCTAAATTAGAAAACATCACTTCTTCCCTTCAGTGGCAGAGTAATCTAGTAAAGGTTACAAGAATTTAAAATTTAATTTGTTTAACATAAAAACTAGTCAGCATGTGATTGACTTGAGATGTGGAGAGGTAGCAGAGCCCAAAAAGCCTTACGGAGTCCTTGATTAAACAAGACAGGAAGCACAGGGTTGATTAATACCCTGTGATGCCACAAAGACCGGTTTTCACTTGTCGATATTCAACTGGCAGGGAAAGGATGTGGAGGGTATGTAAATTCCCATGTTCCCAGACATCAGGCTTTTGACTCTAGCATCACTGGGTAGGAATTTCATTTTCTTTGAGTTACTGTATTCTATAATATGGAAATATGTTTCATGGAGGAAGGTCTACTCTCTTACACAGAAGGGTTTTAGTTTATACAGCCAGGGGACAGGTGTCCCTCACTTGTGAATGTCAGGGAGCAGTCTACTACAGCCACATTTGCAAAGGTTGGAGAACTCTGTAAAGGGAAGGAGACTATTCTCCAACCACCATTTGCTATAAGGCTACATGTAGATATCATCACTGAAACCTTAAAAGTATCTGAGATGTGGGTGGCTGTTTCCCATAACTGTTATTTTCCTCTCTCCAAGCTGGATCAACCCCATCTTCAATAAAATAATGGAAAAAATGGGACGAGCGTAGGATAATCTGTAAGGAAACTCTTTGCCGAGTTCCTCCTGAATTGCTCTTTCGGTTGGAAGGGTGCATTCTGTGTTTGCTACCTTCCCCGCAGCAGAATGACCCATGCAGCTCATCTTCAAACCCAGTAGGTTCCCAGAGATCTAGCCAGCCTCTACGGGATTCATAGGAAAACAAAGCTATTGTCCATTGTAACTCTGTGTTTTATAGAGTTGATACCGACCCACTAGGAACTAGATTCACACATGCAATAGTTCATCAACCACCCTCAGCTGGTAATGACATTTAAACCATGGCAGAATCTACTCAGTAACCTAAAGAAGAAATGAAAAGCTCCTTAAGACTTGCAGTTCACTCTGTCCAGATTATTCATTCCTGGTGATTTACCACCAGCCGGATGAACCCTCATCCTAAACACTGCTTTCAATTCAGTGCCTGCTTCAGGTGCCCACCTCTTTTCTCCTTATGAGACAATCCAGAGAAGTCACCGTGAGCATTTTCTCCCGAGGACTTGTCAAAAAATCCATGACAGGAGGTGGACAGCAAAATAAACCTAAAATGGTCACAATGTGCCTTTGAAGGCTCATTCATCAAAAGTCACATCTCCCGGGCACAGAAGTAGCAACACACTTAAAACTGTAGTACTAGCTGTGTTAATTGACAATGGAACTCAGCAATATGAAAATGTGATTCTAGTGGTGAGAAAAACAATTCTTTAGGCTGGAGGCAGTTGTGACAGGAGTCTCATAAATAAAGCTGCAGCACATACTTGTATAACAATCTGGCAAGATTTTATTTTTATACATAGCGTTTTGATGCCAATGCTTGCATGCTGCCTGCCATTTAGCATATTTGTAGATAAACAGTATATCAAATATTTCTGTTTTATAAATACGGCGATCACATGCAGAGTTTTGCCTTAAAAGTTTTGATGCATTTGTTTAGCTTCATTAATCTTGCCCCTTAATCACATCAGAAAGGAGAGTCCTTGAAAAGGCTTTTAACTTTGTGACTAGGTCCCTGGGAGGCAACTCTTGGGAAAAACAACAACAACTTGGATTGATTTTCCTATCATGATTTGAAATAGCATTAATATTGATTGCTGGAGGAAGATAGCAGTTTTTTTTTTAAAGTAACAGAACAGCAGACAGGATAAGATATAAATAAATAAAATGAATCTAATCCCTGCTGATATTAACTAAATCATTCCGCCACAGAAGCAGAGTAATTTGAAGTCACTACAAAACCTCAAAGACCTGCTTTGCTTCATTATATGTTTGGAGATTGGGTGGGGAGAGGGTCAGATTTTACATATTGAAAATGTGATTGAGCCATTAAGATTTTTGAAAACATATCAATGGAACATGTATACTGCATTTTTCAAATTCTGGTAACTGTAGTGTTTTATGTATCAGTCTCAGTTCAATACAATGCCTCTTTTCCATTACAAAATCGATCAAAAAAGAATTAGTCAAACTCCTTTCCTTGCCCATCCACCCCACCCGCTTGGGGAAAAAAAGGGGGATTTCAAAGGTAAATAAAAGGAATTAGAAATAAATAGTTTTCCTTGTGTTAAACATGATTGGATTTAGTTTGCTAGTCTTTGTTTGAATGTATTTATATCCAATAAACATCTGAAAGCCAAGGACATGTTCTGATTTATTATCTCTATTGTGGTAATACCGACGAGCTCCAGCAGTGTTCCAGGACCTCATTGTGCTAGGAGCTGTGCAAACACAGAACAAAAAGATTCTTCCCCAAATTACTTCATAGAATTCTCAGTGCAATCTGAGCAGGTGCGAGACTCCTCTTTTGTGAAGAAAGGGATGGTTTTCTAAACCAGGCTCTAAGCAACTACATACACATACATCTAACTTCACAGCATGTGAGTAATCCTATTAACTTCAGTACAACTAGTTACAAGAAGAGCAGGTCAGAAAGCAGATTTTCTGTCCTACAAACAATTTTGTTTTGGTTGAAATGGCATCTCTTGCTGCAAAACTATTTAAATCGGTTTGCCCACATGCTTGGGTTAGGCTGAAAGGGGGTTTTAGTTCTGAGAATATGCTGCACAAACCTAATTTCTCAATAGTCATTATAGGGAAAAAATATTGATATTTTCAAAATTTTGAAATTTTCAACCCAAACAAAAATAACTGGAATTTCAAATGTTGATGGAAAATGGGAAATCTGCAACATATTTCTCATGAAGTTCACCCCTCTATTTTTCAACTAATTACACAGCCAATGTTAATT
This sequence comes from Sternotherus odoratus, assembly GCA_032164245.1. Lineage (NCBI taxonomy): Eukaryota > Metazoa > Chordata > Testudines > Kinosternidae > Sternotherus > Sternotherus odoratus. The sequence goes on along the minus strand of JAVMKO010000007.1, from coordinate 12,952,779 downwards.
CTGAAATGTCAAAAAAAAAGTTCAAAATGTGGACCCCAAAACCCCACCAATATACTCTCTTAAAGCCCCACCAGGTTCAGCTCTTGGCCTCTCTGCATGTGAGTAAAGGACCTTTCTTCTCCATACTGCCTGGGCTGAGCAGAGGAGGAGAAGGGAAAACATTGAGAACACAGGAAACAGGAGTCAGGCATTCAGGCCCAAACAGAACAACACTCAGCAGTCCAGAGCTGCAATACCAGGGAAGGTCCATGCCCAACATGGACAGAATCTTCATGGAATTTAGCTGCTAAAAATCTAAAAAGGTTCTATTGGGCATGTATGAACTGCAATTTTTCAAAGGCTCATAACTTGGCTAAACTTGGGTGGATTTTCACAGGGACAGAAGAAGACACATCCCTCAGCAAACTTTCAGGATTCCTGCTACAAAGCATGTTGGCATTACAGCTTCCTAAAGGAAAGGTTACCAATTTTTTTAAAAATGTGTGGAAAACAGTGTATTTTCCCTCAGTCTCACTCTCAAAAACAACCAAACTATTTTTGGATGACATTCCCCACCCCTCCAAATAATAAATAATAATCATCATAATCATCATCTGAGGCAGAGACCATGGAAAATGCAGCCCAAATAGTTAAAGTGGCGCAAAGTTATAAGCAATTGAAAACAAGGTCTAATTATGTGAAACATTGAGCAACCTGAGAGGTAGTGCTACCATTTCCACCATTTCTATTATAATTAACTCTTGCATAGAACTTTTTATCCATAAACCTCAGAGCACTTGGCTAAAGGCACTTGCCAATAATTTAATAAAAACATATTGTGACTTTACGCCCCATATTCTTCACAGAAATCTTTTTATGATATGAATGTGGCTTAAATAAGATGTTTTATTCAAGATGGGTCATGTGAGGTATCATTGGAAAGGTTCTGATTTACAGAATGGGATTATCCAATTTGTAGACATGTATCATGTCTGTATCTGAAATTAGGAATATTGACTATGTAACAATTATAATTGTGTGTGTACTTGGGGAATGGCCACTAGATAGTATTCAATCAAGCTGGATGGGCCATTAGGAAGGCCAATGAGACTTTGAACATACTCATCTCCCTCATTCCCGAGAAGTTTCCTGAGATGCTGCTTTGACACTACAGGGTGATGTGATCATGTCACCTGGTGCAGGGTACCATCTTGAAATCCTGGTACTCTTCCACAGGAAGGGGGTGGGGGTCAGAACTGGGAAACAAAGGATTCCCGCCGCATTCAAATCCTATTTAAGGCTGGGGAGTGTGTTAATCTGGACTGTTCTCCACTGCCTCCCTGCCCAAGAAGGAAGACTGCTGAAGAAACAAGGGAACTAAGCTGGGGGAGGCAGGGGCTGAGCCCAGGCGAGAAAGGTCAGCCTGTGAAGGGAACACCTGGAGATTTAAGCTACAAGCAGTGCTATTTACCTTCAAGAAACCTTTGCAACCTGCATAAATCTATATTTATGGTGAGAAATTACTATTTGTAGCCAATTTCTTTAATGTATTCAGCGAGTGCTCAGTGGCTAAGGACTGGATAATACAGGGGGGATGCTTTCAGAGGGGCTCAGACACTGGGGTGCACCTATTGTTAACCTGCCAATTGAAGTTAAGGCTGGCATAGCCTAGAGGAGAGTGTGTGGATAGCTAAAGGGCTGACCAGATCAGGGAGCTGACACCAAGCTACCCTCTTGCTGGATGCGAGGGGTAACATGGTGACTCTACGCCCTGGGCACCCTGAGATAGTGGCACAGCGTGCCAAGCTTGTCTTTTCACCATTCCTTTGAGAAAACAGTCTATTGGTATGACATGGTTGTCATTCCATTTGGAGAGCTATTTGGGTAATTATTAATGGTAATGCAAATCAGCCAGAGGCGATAGAAAGGGACTCTGTGGTGTGTACATGCACAGCTTCATTTGTGCGCTGGCATACTGCCATTCAGTTGGGAGTCTTTTAATTAGCAAACAGGAGTTAGTTTTTATCCCCACTAAATAAGTAACATCTGAAACATTAAGTAAGGGTTTTAATCAGTTCCAGTAACCCCCAGGCCATGTCATGCTCTCCAAGTAGCGCAGAAGGTACAACAAGAATTAAACCCCCATTTCAATAGCACCAGAACTCTACAAGGGAGTAGAGAGTTTATCCCTTAATCTCCAGACAAACCCAATCACATTGATACCATGTGGCTGGGGCCCTGGGCCTGGAAGGAGACAGGGGCACAGCATGTCAAGCTATACGGATAGATCCTGAAATGACCTAAGGGAGGCCAATAGCTAAGACCTTGAATCAGTTCTTCAGAGCTCCAGTCTGCATGGACTTTGAAATCATGCAAGACAACAAGCTTCAGTGACTCAAGCATCAAAGGATACACTGCAGCACAATGGAGCAGCCTACACATTATAGCTGTGCAGAGGGGGTGTCAGTCAGGAATGACTATAGAGATCAAAATTCACATGTGAGGCAGTGCAGAACCTGCCTAATGTCCCTCTCCCATGTTGCAGCCTCTGTTTTATTAGAGAAAGGGGGGCTTTTATTCCGAAATTTCACAATTTTATTGCATTTCAAAACATCTCATTTTGGAAAGGTCTCCAGCATTTCAACCAGCGCCAGAATCCATTTCAAAATGGAACATTTTTAAATACTAACTTGATTTAAAGTGATGACATTATCTCCTTGTCCCATCTATGCCCCCTAAAGGGAGAGCTCACTTTAATATTCACTTTCATCCCTATCTAAAAATGCCTGTGGTCATATTTCTCTGCACAAAAGTGCACAGTATAGCAGCAACCTCACCCCTAGGGCAGCCGCTTGTACCTGGGTGTTGCAGGGGATGTTGCCTCCAATATGCTCCTCTACCCACCATCGGCTGCTTCCTTGGCCACAGTGGCCAGTCCCAGGCAGTGTCGTCTTCTCCTGACTCTATGACTGAGTTTTCTGTGGCTTGGTCCCCCTCAGCCAAGTCACATAACAGTTCCCTCCCCTTCTGGGCAACAAAAGGGTCCAACTTAAAATCCAATCAAATGCACAGATTAGTAGTTGTTCTTCCCCTCTCCAGCTCTACTAAAATCCTTTGCTTCCTGGCTCCTTCTCCTGATCCCTGGAGAGTTTCTTTCTTGCTTTTTTTCCCAGAAGGATTCCCCTACTTCATCCCTTCACCAAGGACTGCAGCAGTTTACCTCAGAATCTCCTTGCTCTTTCTAGGTATTATCTCAGGGCTCCCCTTGTTCCTCCAGAACCTTCCTTTTCACTGGGTTCCCAGTTTTATTTAAGTGATGCGCTCCCTGCTTCACCACCACAGCTGGGGTCACTCTTTCTAATTAAACCCCATTACACAGCTGAGGTTACTAATGAGCCCTTAGGTTGCCAGCTCATCAGTGCAGCTGAAGAAGAGCTGCTCAGTCATGGGAAAGGCTGAGCCCAGCGTGCCTCTAAGGATCCACCAGCTTGTGACATGTGTCTGCTTCTGCTTCTCTGGCAAACACTGTTGGGAGCAATGCTTACGGATGGGGGGGTGCAGAACTTCAATTCATGGCTGCAGCACTATGCTTAGTAGTAAATATTCAGGGGCCTGAGTCTTTAGTTACTTTGTAATGCAGCATTGGGGGGGAGGGGGGGAGGTTGTCTCCATTCTGCAATGCAGTCCTAACCAAGACATTAGCTGTAGCATGCATGCACCATCCTGGCTCACCTTTAACACAGGTCAAGCTGGAGAGAACATACCACATCTGTTCTGCAATGGTCAGTATCACTTCAGGATGGCATCGCCTGCAGGATCACGCATGCCTGAATCTGGTTTACAAAACCTTCAGCAGAACAGGGCCGCTGGTAGCTCAGAGTTCAAGAGTGCTTCCAGGATGCAGCTGTTACAACTGTGGCGGCCTAGCACGCTACATTTGAAGCCTGGAGGGAGCATTGAATGCAGGTCCAAGTCCCCCTCAAATGAGACTGAGTTTTCAGGTCATGATGTAAGATATCATCCAAGCAACTGCAGAGACGTGGGGAAAATGAATTGATCATGTCCCCTTGATCTGACCTAGGGTGTGTCTGCGCTGCAATAAAAACGCCACCGCACTGAGTCTCAGAGACTGGGTCAGCTGAGTTGGGCTCGCAAGGCTATAAAATGGCAGAGTAGATGTTTGGATGCAGGCTGGAGACTGGGCTAGCAGACCCATCCCCCTTGCAGGGTATCAGAGCCCAGCCTCAGGGTTCCAGCCTGAGCCTAAACGTTTGCACCGCAGCCTGAGCCGCACAATCCCAAGTCAGCTGACCCATCCAGCCACGCAGTGTAGACATACCTTAATTTATCTTTCCTAGGATGTATTCCCGCAGTCCAAACCCTGGAGCTGCAGCCAGCTCTCTCTGGGTTTTTAATTAGCTGCTCAGACAAATGTTTCTTCCTGTCTCCCAAATGTAGAATTTCCTCCCTTCCCCAAAGTTCCACTTCCCAGAGGCCCAGGATGTGCAAGAGCCAGGGCTGGTCCCCTGACAGCTTTTCCTGTGTCTGAAAGTGTTTGTGTTTTTCCTAGCGTTATTCCCGCACTATGGCAGGGTCCGCTTAGACTGGACACAACCAGTGATACGACCGGGGTATACTCCAACCGATGCACCATTCCATCTGTCGTTGGAGGCATTTTATACCTACGGCCAGGTGTTAAGCCTACAACACCTGGTATTCCCAGGAGGTCTCCCATCCAAGTACTAGCCAGGCCCAACCCTGCTTGGCTTCCGAGATCAGACGGGATCGGGCGTGTTCAGGGTGGTTTAGCCGTATTTCCTGTGTCTGAAAGTATCAGGGATTAAAATGTACTAACCTGTGCCACTGAAGGCTTGTAAACCATTGGGGTCTGCAGCCCTTGTTTCTAACCCTGGAAGGTTATCGGATTTAAGGCATAACGCTTGGAGGGATTAAACGAACTACTTGAAATCATGTTTCAGAGATAGTTCTGCTCAGATTCCACTGCCTTGCAGCTCATGTATGTATTACTGATACCTGGGTAAAGTGAAGACAGTGAGTGAAAAAGGCTCCCAAATCAAGAGTACACCGACACTGCACACATATAAATAACCTCACAACATGCAAGGCAGTGAAGAATCTGGCCCTTTTATGGCCTCCTCTGAGTTCTGCACGATGGGGAATCTTGGTAACGACACCACAGATAAAGACCCACAGCAAGTCAGAGGGTATGTCTACACTGCAATAAAACAACCGCGGGCTGGCTAGTTGTCAGCTGGCTTGGGGCTCGGGCTGTCCGGCTATAAACTGAAGTGTAGATGTTCATGCTCAGGTTGGAGACTGGGGTCTGGGATCCTCCCTGCTCGCCTGGTTGCAAAGCCCAGACCTAAACAGCTACACTGCAGTTTGGACACCTAGCACCCAAGTTCTGACACCAGCCAGTTGAGTGTTTTATTGCAGGGTAGACACACTTTCAAAGCACCTGTCATCTGGCTCCAGCTCACAGGGCATGTGTTACGGGGCTAAAAATAGCAGCGTAGACTTCCGACTCAGGCTGGAGCCATGGTGCTGAACCCTGGTGAGGGGGGTGTGCCTCACAGCCCAGTCCAGCCCAGAGCCGATCATTTACACGGCTATTTTTACCCTGGTAGCACAAGGCTCAGTCAGTGTACCCAAGAATATGTCTACACTGCAGTATAAGCCCAGGGTTTGAACTCAGGCTGAAGCCCAACCCCCCTTCTTCCTACACAAACTCAGGTACACCCAGGGCATGGACCCAGAGTCCCAGGACTTCATGGTGGGGAGGGGTTGAGCCTGCGTCAAGTCAGGATCCAGGGTTCAAATCCTATTGCTTTGTAGTGTAGACTCAGCCCCACTGAACTTGTGCTCTGGGAGTCTGCCAAAAGTATCCCACAATCTCACTGGCTGACTGTCTTTATCCTCTGGACAGTCAATTTAATGGAGAGTCAAGTTTGCACACACAGCTTTATGAACAAAGGGCTAGAGCTAGGAGGAAGGGTGGGATACAGGTGGTTGAGCTCAGGCCTGCATAACTCAATGTAGATGATGGACCTCGAGTTGGGACCCAGGGTTCAATAGTTCCTAATCTGGGGTTACAAATGAGTGCAGACTCTCAGGCCTTAGGTTAACACATCCAGGGTCCGCTAACATGAGTTCTACTAATCCTGGGCTTAGATTGCAGTGTAGACATACTCTCCGACTGCTATGGGTCCTCATTTGGAGTGTAGACAAGCCCTAAGGTACCTGACTTGACGGGCAGAGGGATATAATAAACTGTTCTCCCCCACTTTTTCATACTCTCTGAAACATGCCCAAAATAGTTGTTCTGTAACAGGTAGCATAGAGAGACTACATGATGATGCAAGGGTTTTACCAGAACTCATTTGGGATGACTTCATCACTTGTGAGCAATACACTTATTACAAACTCCATCTGACAAATCCTTTCTACCTCACCTTCATTTATTCCAGACACAAAATATATTCAAAGGCTCAGATTCTTTGCTGTGCTGTCTGGTAACTGGCTATGGCTCCCTGATTCCCTGAACTGATTTGTGCTGTCACGAGTAACCTAGAGCAGCCTGGAGACTGCTCTAAATGATGATACCTAGTTATGGTCCCTAAGGTACAGTACTTAGTAGAGCATATTCAGAGTGCAGTATATTCTATCCATGCCCCTGATATATCCCATGTGCTGAAGCTAACAGGGTGGAAGGTATAAGTGTGGTTACCCCAAGTGAGACCTCCCCTACTAGTGGGATTTTTTTTGCTTATGGGGTATTCCCCTACGCCCCCCAATTTAAATGTGTTACTATACTGTAGAACATATTCATTCAGACATCTGGGGAAACTATTTAGTGATGTTTTTGTTACCAAGAAATTACTTCAAAATCCCTCCTCCTCCCCCACAGTCATCTCCCTACTTGTTGACCTCTAAACCAATTATCTTGACTTTATAAAATTTTAAAGCGAAATGTTAATGAGCAATATGACTCCAATGTCTGGAACAAGAAAATGAGAAAATATGAACATATTGCCTCCCCTAAATCATGTTCCTCATAGCAGCTGGATAGGGAATCCCAAGAGCGTTTGCTGTGCACAAATATCCCTTTCATGCCACCAGCGCTTCCACTGAAGGTTATATAAGTCCCAGTTGTTAGACTCTTTGTTTTCTTGTACTCACTGATCTATTTGCCTTTTCTTCTTCACTTGTGGTGCCACTGCAGGCTCCTATTTTTATACACAAGCCAAAGCTTTTTGTAAAGCCAAAATTCCAAAAGATTGATGTTATTTATTTAACAAAAATACTAAGACTTCACAGCTGCCTCTGCATACTCTACAGCTTAGAGACATCATATAGTGGGCACCATGAAAACTTGCATATGACACACTGCGGTCACTAAAAAAAATACTGTCACACTGGATAAAAGTACAGACTGCAAACAAAAGTAACAATGTAAAGCATTAGGCTCCACCCCCTCACAGATATTAAATACACCCACCCAATGAAACCACAAATACATTGTGCTACATCATTATGAATAATTATTTGTATTGCAGTAAAATCTAGAGGTCCCTTTAAAGTCCCACTGTGTTTTGTGTTGTACATACCCATAATAAGACACAACTTAGACCCCGAAAAGCTTATGGTCAAAAGAGACAACACAAAGAATGAGGAAAGGAAATGTTATTATCGGATCTGAGCAAATTCAGAATTTCCATCCTATGGGAATTTCTAATACTTCAACATTTGTTTTCAGCTCAAATTGGAAAGAAAAAAAAATGGAAATTTCACTCCATTGACTACAATGGGCTTTGAATCAGACCTCTGTGCTTAAACAAGTTGCTCAGGGTCAGTAATATGTCTGTGTCAGAGCCAGGAATTCAACTCAATCTTATCAATTCAAACTCAGTGCATTAACCACAAGCCCATTCTTCCTCTTTACATTAGGTCAATCACAAACCCAGTGATGGTACTGCTTATTACAGATTATTATTTTTTTTAATATCAGTGACTAAGAGGACATTTAAAGGGCCACATGTTGAAAGAATAGCCTCTATACACCACTCCATTTTACTCAAAAGTTATCCCCTTTTGATGAATATCAGTGAATCAGTCTCAAGTTCAAGGTCTGTAATGAACACATAAATGCCATATCACATCAAACTAGTGATCCTTCTAGTGTATCCTGTGTCTCAGAGAGGTTAGTACCAGTTTTTCCCAGGAAGGTATTAAAAACTCTGTAGTGGACTATTATGAAATAACTCATAACTCATTGGAGAAATTTTTTTCTGAAGTTAATCATTGGCTTTTGAATCCTGAAGCCCGATGAGTTTTGCCTGGTTTGGGGTTTTATGCACTTCGCTAAAGGCATCAATAACCAGATCTAAGATAACAGCAAATAAAACTAGAAACAAAGACAGCACTTTAGAATCCTGGGTCCTCAGATAAAAAGTAACTATTTCACATGACTGAAATACAGTCCATTGTGCATTTCATAGTTGTCTGGTCCCTGATAGGACTTACGGACAAGGAGCATGGTAACTCTCTGGAATCAAGTGCACTTAGCAAGATGGGGTCTCAAATGCTGTGTTAGCCAGTCTGTAAATCAGAAAGATAAGGGGGTGTAATTAGATTTCATTCGGATCCCAGCAGGCACAGTAAAGATTATCTTTGCATTCACTTCAGTCCCGGCTCTGCAATCCTGCAAAAGCAATTCAATTCATTAATGATTCTGCATGAGTCTTATCCTCTTTAAAGGGACATATCACTGTTTTTATCATTAGATTGTGTAGATAAATAGATATTTTGAATCTATTCCTTTTATGGGTTAGTTCAAAATCAATGGCAAAGGCTCCACAAGATTTAATGGAGTCACCCTTGTTTTTCCCCTTTTAGAGTAAAAATTCTGTTTTGGGGTTTTGTTTTTGTTTTAATTTTTATTTCTTTGTTTAGTTTTTATTAATTTTACCTATTGTGTTGGTTGGTTGGGGGTTTACTGGATGGAAGGGTGTGTCAGAGCAGTGAGTGAAAAGTACTGAAAACATACAGAAATACGACAGACATGTTAACTCTTCTGTAGCTGTAGAGGTGTCCGTCTTGATGGTAGCAGACATGTTCAGACAAAGAGGGACGGGCACTTCTATAGAGTAGGGCTGCACACTGACACATATGCACGCAGCTATATTGCTCTCTTTAAAAAAAAACACATTTAAAGTTAACTAATCAATCCCAAAGACAGGGAAGTATGCACTGGAATAATTGGAGAAGAAGCAGAGGACAAAACATTAGAACTCCATTTAAGATGCTAATCTGGAACACATCTGAAAAGCCAGTTCTGGCAGCTGTGAACTACTTGAAGAGGCAGGCGGGTCCCACTACAGCGGCTACCCAATTGAAAGATTCTAAGGCCAGAAGAGACCATTGTGAGCATCTAGTCGACCTCCTGCACAACGCAAGCCATGGAACTTCTCCCAGATAATTCCTATTTGAATTAGAGCATATATTTTGAAAGAAGAAAAAAAGAATCTTAATTTAAAACTTGATGGAGAATCTACCACAACCCTTGATAAACTGTTGCAATGGTTAATTGCCTTCATTTTTTTTAAAAAATATGCCTTATTTCCGGTCTGGATTTGTCTAGCTTCAACTTTCAGCTATCAAATTATGGTATACTTTTCTCTGCTAGATTGTACAGCCCATCATCAATGTTTGTTCCCCATGTAAGGTATTTAGTGACTGTGATCAAATCACCTCTTAACCTTCTCTGGTAAACTAAATAGAGCTCCTTGAATCTATCACTATAAGTCACATTTTCTAATCCTTTAATCATTCTTGTGACTCCTCTCTGAACCCTTTCCAATTTATTAACATCCTTCATGAATTGAAGACACCAGACCTGGTCACAGTATTCCAGCAGCTGCCACACCAGTGCCAAACACAGAGGAAATACAACCTCTCTATTTCTACTCAAATTAGTGCATCTAAGGATCACATCAGTACTTCTGGCTACAGCTTTGCACTGAGAGCTCATGTGCAGCTTATTGTCCTGGGAAGCAGTGACTCTGAAGAAGACTCGACCTACGTTCTTTGTTTCTAGACAATCATGTTTGGCCATATTAAAATACATATTCTTTGCTTGTGTCTCTGCAGGAACACACTGGCTTGCTTTATGACTGCGGAATCAGCCACTATTTTTCTAGAAGTTCAAAGCCTCCCAAAAGGCTATACCTAGAATTGTCAATGGAGGAGGCTGAAAGCTGCATACAAAGTATCAAGGGCTCTAGAAAACACACAGACATTTGGCTGCTGAAGGATAATATGAATTCTGAAGAAAAAATATCCCTTACATTTTGGAACACTGGAACCTTAATCAGTGTTTGGTAGACATCCATACAGGAGATGGAATTGACATGGTAGTGTTGTACACTGCCGAGATTGGCTCTTAAAAATAATGACTGATTCCTGGCCAGACATACAAGAGAGTCTGGAAATATCAAACCTTATTACAAAGTTCCTGCACTGATATGGGGGAGGGGTGAGAGATGGGAAGCAAAGATACTGCAGCAGCTTGAATCTACAAGTGAGAAATATTCCACTCATCCATTCCCAAAAGAAGCTTACAGATTATGTCCAGCCAGCGTAACACTTACAGAACACTTCAGTTAATACACAATGCAGCCTGTGGCTAGATATCTTGGTCATATCACCTCCCTGAAAGATGAGAAGTGGAAATTCTTTGCCTTGGTAATGACCCATTCCAACTCGTATGCTAAGATACATTTGTGACTTTAGCACCTTCATGTCCAAAATGGAGTCTGCTCTGCATTCATCTCTGATCAAGAAAAGGCACACACACAAACACAGCAGGGGAATTCTCTTCCACCCCAAGGGTACCTGTCCCCAAAACCCCAGAGCAATCCCCATAATAGCAGGCTGGTGTAACAGACCAGTATAAACCTGAACATAAACTTAGGGCAGGGAAGAGATTTTGTTACATTAAAAGAACAAGGCTGATGTGGTCCTGGCATGAAAACGGAGAAAATAAAGATAGAAAAATCTTTTTGCAGGACTAAAGAAAATATGAAGGAGAAGGATGAGGAAAATTTCCAGAAAAAATACAAGGTCTATCTCTTCATTGTATGTAAGACTGCACAACTGGGGTAGGGGGAAGGTAATGAGGAGCCTATGTTTAAAACATTTTGTCTGCCAAGGTAATACAGAAGTATTGGCATTAGGCCCAGAAATAACAAAGAGGGATGTCCATGTTTCTATTAGATCAATCACCAGTGTCAAGACAGGCGTGCTGGAGAAATCCTCTTGGAGTTATGTAGAGCAATGCTTCACAAAACACACTCATTGTATAAACACACCTGCACAATACCTGTAAAGCTCTCTACCTCTCTATCCAACTCCAAGGTATCAATAAACAATTGAAATTTAAGCATACAAGATGGTACAAATCTGAGCTACACTCCGTTTAAAACTGCCAAAACTGCCTCTCTCCATTATTACACTAGTGAATCAACAGTTTAAGGTTTCCAGAAAATACAATGTTTCTTATTTATTTAGCAGGTTCTTGTTCAACCCCACCTCTTGTTGCAGGTAAGTTAGATACAAATCCACCCGTTCAAATGTAATCAAAGGGGTGGAATGTTGACACAGGAGAAACTGAGTCAAAATGATTTGCTAATAGATAGTCTTTGCAAAAGGAATTGATGCAGGGAGTGAGTTCCAGAGTCAAAGGCCTGAATCCTAGTCCTATCCTAGCTACTGGCAAAACTCTTCAGTGGGATTTGGATTGTGACAAAGAGAACACACTTCCTGCAGCAACTCTGAGCACTGAGTAAGCATCCGATAGTAGAGGACCTCAACCACACACCTACAGCCTCCCTGTTCTGAAAGAGTCTTTCAGGAAGTAGAGAGAAGGCCTGCCCTGCCCATCAACCCATTTGGTATGAGTGTGGCAGATAAGTCTTCTGTTCTACTGCACTGGAGCACTCAGATGGGGCCTAAAACAACGTCCAGGCATACGCTATTTATTATAGCACCAAGGTGCCTAAGGTCTGCCACAGCTAGCTGGGCTCTGTATAATGGGATCTAGAGGCTTTTGTAAATTCACTGGTGCTGCACTGCAGACGAGTAGTGGCCTTTTGCTCCTCCTTCCCAGAAGATCCTTCCAGGATGGAGGAGAATGGGATTACAGGCCATTCTCAAATGTTTCAGGTTGCTACCACTTGGTCCGATGACGATTGGGGAAAAGAGGGAGCTATCGGGGTAAAGGACATGATGCCACAATAGAGGGAAATCAGTAAGTGACAAGTCTCCTGGGGGCTGTTGGAGTGAGCAAATTGTGTGGTGATGGAGGCCCCCAGCTGTTATTCAGATTTGGATGCTACTTGGATTGTTATTTTTGTTATCAGGTTCAAAAGTGAACAGCCATGTCTAAAATCTCCTGTCTGCTTCTCTGATTCCCATTTTGAGCAGACCAGAGGGTGACCATGCCGCTTCACGGCAACTTGCAAGGTTTTGAAATTTGTTTTTGTTCCTCACTGGAACACTTTGAACGCTGTAGCTGTCAGGTTAGGGCACTAGGAGACCCAGGTTCACGTCTCTGCTCTGCTCGAGTCAGTGCTGAGTTTTCTTCCCAGATTGTGCTGGGCCGGGCAGAGCAAGATCATGAACCTGGGTCTCCCACTCCGCAAGGCAGTTCAGACACCTCCATCACGAGCCGGGATTTGCAAGAATTTCAGACAAAGAGGTACAATGAAAACTGTACACTCAGGAAAAACTCCTCTCCTCTCCCCTTCGGACAGCAAAACAACTTCAAACAATGTAAATAGCGGGTCAAAGAAGACAATCACTATTTAAAGAGTAGTCAAGTCTGCAGTCTTGTTTTTCTGTGGTATCTTACCTGGCAATACTTAAATATTCTTATTATTGAACATTCATATTGCAAATGCTAGTAGGCCACAGCCAGGCTGGTCCTATAGTGTTAGACACCATACAAACACAAGAATAATAGTCCCAGTCTCAATGACTGTATACGATAGCACTTTCTGCCTATAACGCATTTCATAAAGGATACCTACTTATTTAAGGGGCAGTCTAGTGGAGAGAGTATTGGACTGGGACCCAGGAGAACTTGGTTTTGTTCCCACCCATCTCAGCTATAGACATGCCTGGTGACCTTGGGCAAGTCATTTCACCCACATGTGCCTCAATTTCCCCATCTGTATAATGGGAATAATGGATACTTGAAATACACTTTGAGATCTACTAACAAAAAGCGCCATATAAAAACTAGGTACTATACTAATAGCCATTGCTCTCCTTACAGAACATTTGTAATCTCTATTTTTTGACTGGAGAAACTGAAGCTAAATTAGGTAATTTGCCCAAGACAAAAAGACAAATCAGTGTCAGAGCTGAGATTAGAATTTAGTTATTCCTGGACATTAGGCAATACTCCTCTTAAAGGATGTAAACAAGGAGTGTCTGTTACCTCAAGGGCTTTTAAAGACTACTTTGCAGTGGGGGAGGGAAGAGAGAGCAAACAGTTTGATGCCTTTCATTTCATAGCATGAATTAATTATTGTATCACAAAAGGCAAAGGACGGTTGTGTCACTGTGAAATTACATTTTCAACATCAAAGGACGTATGAGGATTTTTCTATATAGTCTTGTATGTTTTTTTTTAAAGTCACAACACTTTCTGACTTTCAAATTCTCTGACAGAAGGCTATTCTGGAGAAGGTACTGACACTCATTTCTCAGCTCCATTAAGTTTCAGAATATAGTGTCCTTTGTAATAAAAGATAAAGTGCCAGCATACATCTCTACAATGTATTATTCCCTCTGTGAGTATTTGTTTCTACGTTTGAAATTTTACCACTGTCTTATCAAACATTAACTAACACTAATCAGAGACAAACATTTGTTTCAGGAATAATAATAATAATTAATAATTCCTAGCTCCTAGGCAACACTTTTCACACGTAGACATCCAAATCTTTTACAAACGAAATCAATATCATCCCCATTTTACACATGGGGAACCTGAGGTATAGGTATGTGAAATGATTTACCCAAGGTCAACCCTGAAGAACAGTGGCAGCCAGGAATAGATCTCTGGTCTCAGTCCACCAGGAACAAACTCATTTCTTTACATATCCTGTCATAGACCTATGCAAAATAACTAACAGAACTCCACTCTGACAGACCAGAAAACATTAACATGTAGAGGTCCTGCTTTCTCCAGCTGCATGTGTAATATGTGTCACATGTGAGAACTATGCACTGCATTTCTGCTATGGGTTCCTGGAACTGCAGGAAGGGTGTGGGAGGGGCAGGAAAGGCTCTCTCTCGCACCCTGCAGTAGAGTAGGGGGCAGGACAGCTGTTGGGGGAACATGAAAAGGCCAATAGAGACCAAGAAACATAAGAATGGCCAAACTGAGTTAGGCCAATGGTCCACCTAGCCCTCTATCCTGCTTCAGACAGTGGCTGGTGCTAGTAGTTTTAGAGAGAATGAACAGAACAGGGAGGTTATCGAGTGACCCATCCCCTGCAGTCCCAACTTCTGGCAGTCGGAGGTTTAGGGAGAATCCAGAACAAATCATCCTGTTTCAAGCAGCTTGCCTGAAACTGAAAGTACGTGTAAGGCCTGTAACTCCCAAGGCACCCTGGGAACTTTTTTTAAGAATCAATGTTTCATTAGCTTTCTGCCATGCATCTGGTACAGAGTCTTGACTTAAATGTGAGGTTACATACCACAGTCAGTATTTCTGCAATTTTATATTTGAGTTCCCTCAGAACTCTTGGGTGAATGGCATCTGGTCCTGGTGACCTTACTACAGTTTAATGTATCAATTTGCTCCAAAACCTTCTCTGTTGACACCTCAGTCTGGGACATTTCCTCAGATTTGTCACATGTGGGAATGTGTCAGATGTGGGAATCTCCCTCCCATCCTTTTTACTGAAGACCAGTGCAGAGAATTCATTTAGCTTCTCTACAGTTCAGCTACATTCACTTCTAGGAGCATATTTTGTGCTCAGTTTAGCACAACATGAAGACTTGCCTCTCTTCTCGTGGATTCCCAAACTAGCTGCTCCAAGAAGCAGTAATTAATAGTGTCTAGAAGTTTTATCTTTGCATTGTGTACTGATGTGGCGTGTACCCAGTCAGGATGTTGAAATCCCCTATTATAAATTATTATTATCTTTCCTTAGCCTCGCTAATCTCCGGGAACATTTCACAATCACCATGTGGTCAGATGGTCGTAGCATATTTCTACTGCTATATTCTTATTAGTCAACCATGGAATTGTATCCATAGTGATTCTGTGGTACTATTTGAGTCATTTAACATTTTTACTTTATGCCCTTTCTTTCATACACAGTGCCACATCCTCCCCAACATGACTTATTGTGTCATTGCTATATATTTTGTACCCTGCTATAACCGTGTCCCATTTATTATCATTGTTCCACCAAGTTTCTGTGATGTCTATTATATCAACATCCTCATTTAATACCAGGCACGCAAATTCACCTATCTTAGTATTGAGATTTCTAGCATTTGTATATAAACACTTATAAAATTTGTCAATAATTTTTGATTGCCTTCCATTTTGTTTGTACTTTCACTTCACTCTTTAGAACATCAAAATGATCAATTATCAATGCTATAAAAATACATTAAATGTTAGTTTTCGCAACAATCTTGAACACAAAAACAGTTTCCTAGTATAAAATCCTCAAAGAATATAGATGAATGAAGCAAATAGTATTACATATTAATATTAGAGATAAACCAGACAACCCTTTGTTCAGAAGACCCTCATAAATTCAAATGAACATTATCTATTATAATAATATCATTAAGCCCAGAGCATACAGCGAACTTAACAAATCAATTGCAATATTAATTATATTAATTATGCATATCGTCATTGGTATGTGTTTTCAATGGCTGATTCAAGTCTGCCTGTTGAAATGGATGTTTCCTTTCCAAATGTTGTAACAGATCATAATTTAATTGGTTTTAGTTCATTGTGACCAATATGTTGACATTTAAAGTACTGCATATAAATGGGACAACTTTACCTTTAAAAATATATAAAAAGTAGCATGTATATATTCATATTGAAAGTATCATGATTTGCATATTTCCAGTATTGTAAGATGAAATCAATAAACCAAATTACTGTAGCTCTTTATACGCTCAAAACTTAACATCCAGAGGAATTAGAAATAATTTTTGGTTTAAAGTTTTGTTGCTTTCTTTGTTTCAAGAAAAAGTAGATTCTGTCTGATAATTTATTACCCACATTGGGGTCATGATCCAAAGGTTAATAGCCATTTATCAAGGGCAAAAATCCACCTCTGTGTAGAAGACCGGCAAAACGTCAATGTGTCACTGCAATTCCACTTTAGCCCTCAAATTCTCTCTCAAAAGGGAGGCAGCATGGGCTTGTAGGAAGGGTGATGAACTGAGAGGGAGATGGCCTCTGTCCTTGCCACTGAAAGCTGTATGATCAAAGACCTGTCCTGCACTATGCCCATCTATAAATTGGGGATAACTATACTCACTTTCCTTGTAAAGTTATTTGAGAACTATGAAAAAAGCACTAAGTGCCATATATTATTTTATTGTGTATTTGCTTTGCTTTACATCTAATGCAATTATATGATCAATATCTCAAATCAATCAATCATCCAGAAGCCCTGCGAGACCTTATTTCTGGGGCACTGATGTGGGTACGGGGAAATAATCTACTGGGCCCATAGACAGGGAACTAGTTGGGATTGTGAAGCTTTCAACTTTATTGCCAAAATTCCCTTTCATCATTTAATGTGTGGAAGTCACAAAGTTCAGAACAAGAACTGATCCTTTCCAAATTTTGGAGGGGTTTATCTGGATCAGGTATGACAGTTTAGTCCTTAATAGAAATTAGGGTCAAGCAGCAAACACAACTACAATCAAATGTACTTGGAGCTGAGATATTGAGCTGAGTCAATGTCTTGTTAATCATACAGTAAAACAAAAAAGGTGAGTTACAAACACCATAGTTATGAACTGACCAGTCAACCACACACCTCATTTGGTAAAAGATGGACGCAATCAAGCAGCAGCAGAGACCAAACCAAAAAAAGGAAGTACAATACAGTACTACTGTGTTAAAAAATAAATAAATAAATGGAGATATACCAATCTCCTAGAACTGGAAAGACCTTGAAGGTCATCGAGTCCACTTCCCTGCCTACACTAGCAGGATCCGCCTGCCTACACTAGCAGGATTGAGTACTGTCCCCTGACAGATTTTTTGCCCCAGATCCCTAAATGGCCCCCTCAAGGATTGAACTCACAACCCTGGGTTTAGCAGGCCAATGCTCAAACCACTGAGCTATCCCCCCACCCCCCATTTAACTACTAACATTTAGTAGTTAAATGTAAACTACTAAAATAAATATGAAGGGAAAGTTTAAAACAAAGATTTGACAAGTTAAGGAAACTGGTTTTGTGCTTGTTTCATTTAAATTAAATAAAAGCAGCAATTTTCTTCTGCATACTAAAGCTTCAAAGCTGTATTAAGTCAATGTTCAGCTGTAAATATCTGAAAGAACGACTATAATGTTTTGTTGAGTTATGAACATTTCAGAGTTACGAACAACATCCATTCCTGAGGTGTCCATAATGAGGATCTACCATAATAGGACTCATCCGTTGTTTTGCTTAAATCACAGTGACCAAATCCATTTCACTAAGGAGAATCCACAGGCCTTGCAGTGGGCAAACATCACCCCCTCCCTTCATACCGGCACAGCCACCAGCATATGGAGAAGGGAAGGCAAAAGGCACATCAAATGGGGCAAGACAGATGTTGTGAGAATCCACTCGCTCACTGCACCAAACTTGCCTTCCCTCTCTTTTGTATTTAGGCTATTTTAATTGGATCTGATTTAATCAGAATGGAGCAGGGAATAAAGCTGAAACTGATACAGTGTGTTGAAGCAGAGTTAGAAGGTTGTTCTATATAATGGCTAAATTACATGAAGATTTCAAGTGGAGTGCCCCAAGAGTCGATCCTGGGCCCAGTTTTGTTCAACATCTTTATCAATAATCAGGTTGATGGGATGGATTGCACCCTCAGCAAGTTTGTGGATAACACTAATCTGTGGGGAGAGGTAGATATGCTGGAGGGTATGGATAGGGTCCAGAGTAACCTAGACAAATTGGAGGACTGGGCCAAAATAAATCTGATAAGGGCCAACAAGGACAAGTGCAGAGCCCTGCACTGAGGACAGAAGAATTCCATGCACCACTACAGGCTGAGGACCAAACTGGCTAAGCGTCAGTTCTGCAGAAAAGAACCTGGACATGACAGCGGATGAGAAGCTGGATATGAGTCAATGTGCCTTTGTTGCCAAGATGGCTAATGACATATTGGGCTCCATTAGTAGGAGCGTTACCAGCAGATCGAGGGAAGTGATTATTCCACTCTCTTCAGCACTGGTGAGACCATACCTGGAGTATTGCATCCAGTTTTGGGCTCCCCACTACAGAAAGGAAGTGGATAAATTGGAGGGAGTGCAGGAGAGGGGAACAAAAATGATCAGGGGACTGGGGCACATTACTTATGAGGAGAGGCTGAGGGAACTGAGCTTTTTTAGTCTGCAGAAGAGAAGGGTGAGGAGGGGATTTGATAGCTGCTTTCAACTACCTGAAGGGGGTTCCAAAGACGATGGAGCTAGGCTGTTCTCAGTAGTGGCAGATGACAGAACAAGAAGCAATGGTCTCAAGTCGCAGTGGGGGAGGTCTAGGTTGGATATTAGGAAATATTTAACTAGGAGTGTGGTGAAGCACGTGAATGGGTTACCTAAGGAGGTGGTGGACTCTCCATCCTAAGAGGTTTTTAAGGCCTGGCTTGACAAAGCCCTGGCTGGGATGATTTAGTATGAGTGGGTCCAACTTCGAGCAGGGGATTGGACTAGATGACCTCCTGAGGTCTCTTCCAACCCTGACAGTCTATGAATGGCTATACTTCAGATCTGTTGTCTGGTAATAATGGAAAGCGATAAAAAAGGATGTAGATAATGACCCTTCCCAAAATTGCAATTCCACATAGAAAGCGAGGAATGCTTGTAGCACCTTAGAGACTAACTAGTTTATTTCAGCATACGCTTTCACTATTTGCATTGCTAGTGTTTAAAGCAAGAAAGCCAGCTAGCCTCTGGCTTATTCATACACAGGGATGGATTCTGAGCTTAGTTACACTCATGTAAGTGAAGAATAACTCTACTGACATCAGTGGATTTCTTCCAGTTTTACACCACTGTGAGTAAGATGAGAATCTTTCCCACTGTTTTAAGAGGTAGGAAGTCCTGTTGGGATTTGTCATTTCCTAGAACCGTTACTTATCTCTAGCTGGAAATGAGATCTTAGTTTCTAAATGGGAAAAAGTCAATAATTTGTTATATTAAGAGGAACATTAGAAAGAACAGCAGCCTTCATACAACGAAAGGTTTTTAATTAATTGAACAATTTCAATGTCATTAAACACCTCTCTTGCAGCAAGCAACACTTATTTTCTGTCTTAAGTGGCCACTAATATGCTCTTTTGGGACAAAGCTTAGTATTTCAAGGCATTCTAAAGCATTTTCTATTCTGCATACACCATTATATTGCAAATGAAGGTGTAGTCCTACCATTTTGCCTGTACTTTCGGAGCATTTTATTGGCAGCATACAATATACCATTGTAGCTTATAGTTTTTCCACATACCTTAATGTGGACTTTTATTTTTCCTGCCTCTCTTAGTATCCCCACTCCTTCTGCTTAGTTAACGATGCTCTCATTTTGCCATTGTGAGGCTGGTCCAGGGACCATTGAAAACAATGGGAATACTTCCAGAGACTTTATCAGGCCTTGGATTAGGCCCCATTTCTCTACTCTCTTATCCTTTTGCATTCTATTATTTTTGCTTCCAACTTAATTCTTCTTTTACCCCACCCTCATATTATGGCAACTGGGAAAACAAATTCCCCTTTAACTGAAGTGCCTAATAATGGTCTGGGAAAAAGAGAAAGGACCATTTCCACCACTGAATGGACCATTTCCAACACTTCAGTGTCTCAGTGAGTGATAGTGGGACACCCTTCTCTCGAATATTCAGAAGCCTGGGGTAGGTCCTTGCAGAAGTCTTAGCCATTGAAACAGGTACAGTCAAAGTTCAACGGAAGTTGGATATCAAACTCCCTTTAGCTACCTGGAAAAACCCCAGTCTAGAAACCGTTAAGCAATATTTTAAAATGAATAAGGGATTGAAAAGGCTTAAAACCTGAGGGAAAAACAGGGGAAATATTGGGACTGATATTTTAAATAGCAATAGATGCTTATGGATGCCTGGAGCTGCAGCTGAATTGTTTACTTTAAAATTCATAACCTGGGCTCGAGAACAAATTAGGGTTAACGTCCAGGATGCTCTTGGTAGTTCTGAAATCCTGAAAGCTATGCTAGTGAAATTTCCATCCCTGAATGTGCTGTTCTTTGTGAATTTTTCTAGATTTAAATCTGATGAGGATGCTGTTTTCAACTGAGATTTCAGAACCATCTCAATCTCAACCTGAAAACAGACCTCTTATAGTTCAGAATCTAGCTGGGTTCTGATTTGGGGATAGGAAGCCAAAACCTGATAAAACTGAACACTTACGCAGACGTTAGACTGGATGCTTTAGAGTGGGGTGGGCAAACTTTTTGGCTCGGAGCTATGAGTATGGAAATTTGGCTATGAGTATGGGAGTTGTATGGCAGCCCATGAATGCTCACAAAATTGGGGGTTGGGTTGCGGGAGGGCTCCAGCTGGGACTGCGAGCTCTGGGGTGGGGCTAAGGATGAGGCATTGGGCTGGGACTGAGGGGTTCAGATGGAGGGAGGGGGATCAGGGCTGGGGCAGGTGGTTGGGTCATGAGAGGGGTCCGGGCCAGGCTCCGGGTGGCACTTTCCTCAAGCAGCTCTCAGAAACAGTGGCATGTCCCCCTCTGGCTCCTACCTGGAAGTGCAGCCAGGCAGCTCTGCATTCTGCCCTGTCCACAGGCGCTGCCCCTGCAGCTCCCATTGGCTGTGGTTCCCAGCCAATGGGAGCTTCAGGGGTGGCACTTGGGGCCGGGACAGTGCATAGCCCACTAGCTGCTCCTAAGTGTAGGCTTATGGGAGCTGTGCGAAGTGGGGCAAGACCCCGATGCTGCTCCCCGATTGGCGCGCCAGAGCAGGACATGACTCAGTTAGCTTGAGGGCTGTATTAAAACATCTGGAGGGCTGGATGTGGCCTCCGGACCATAGTTTGCCCACCTCTGCTTTAGAGACTACGTAAAGGAATTCAAAGGAACAGTTCTTGTTTCCTTAAGATGTCACTTAATCTTTTAATTTTGGACAACGATATGGATGGAATTAGAAACAAAAGGGGAATAGCTGAGCAGGCAAACCAAGAATAAATTAAAAGTAAAAATACACTGGGGAAACTTTAAAGAAAAAAAGATTTTTGTAAAAAAAATATTAGCCCTCGCAATGCTAAAAATAAAAGCCAGAAAACAGAGAAGTGTGCATAGGCAATTGCTGTAAGGATAATGTTTAGCAAGAACAAAGATTCAGATCTGTGAAGAGAGAAGTCATAGTATTATTATTGTGTGTAGGAGAATTCGGTGTTCAGGCTTCCGGAACATGTAGCTCACACGGGCCGTGCTAATTCACTGATATTTGAATGCAATTAGCAGTGGAATGTATTCAGTGCATTGTTTTATAATTTTGATTTTTTGCTGTCGGCTGGGCAATATTAAAAGTGAAATCGAATTGGATGAAGGATCCATTTCTTTCTCTTCGATTAATCTTGTACAAGGGCACATGCTGCATTTTGGCTTTAGTGTGGGAAAGTCAACCTTTCAATTAAAACCTTTTAAATGGTAAGATTTCGACTAAACTGGTTTCCAAGGGTCCTTTTGGACCCTATAATATTTTATCACATTGCCCGCTAACTGGATCAAAATTAAATGAATATCATTCTGCCTGGAAGGCTATTGCGTTAAATTAAGCTGTGTTTCAATATGCAATAGTGTCATCCACTGGCAGAATAGAGAGATGGGCTGCTGCACAAGCATTTTCAGGAGTTCTGGAGCAGAAAGAGGCATGGAATGTTAGTTTTCACAGCAGAGACTGACTTGACTCGTGTTTAGTCAGGAATAATAGAGGCACTGCTGAATCTGTTCTAACGGTGCCAAAACTGCAAAGTAAGTCAAAAGCTGAACCATTTTTCAGGAACGCTCAAGATTGTACAGAACAATTCCACAGTTCTGCAATGTATCGGTTTCAGATATATGCAATGTTTGATTATAGATTTCAACCATCTAACGTACAGTCATAAAGTACTTCCCAGAGCAATTGGGCGGTTTGTTGTGCTACTCGGTGTTGAAATCACACTCCAATAAGAAATAAACTACCATACTCAAGTTTTATTACTGCTCTTAACACATACTTTTATCTTTTAAGATTTTATTAGACAGAGACCCTTGGTGCAGCTGTGCCCTTTGGCTTTATTTGTTCCCCATGTTACATGGCAAAAATAGTTTTGTTTCTAAAATAACTCAAGTAATTTAAAAGAGATCAGAACTATTCCAATATAACGCGTAAAGACGTGAACTGCTCCAATGAGTTTAATTCAACTGGTGTAGCGTCAGCTACAATCTTTGTTGAGATTAAACATTTATGAGGCAGTGTTTATTGTTTTTAATTAGAGGTGAATGAATAATTTGTAATGAATAATTTATTCAGTCAATTTCACTTCTTTTTCTTTCTCTGATTATCTGTGAATGTATCAGTTCTTCAAAACCCATTCACCAAATAATTTCAGTGAAAAACTCTAGCATCTCGTTTGTGGAAAGTAATAGATGTTCTGGGTTTGATTGAACATGTTCTTAAACTATATTAAAGAAAATCAGGCTTCCTGTAAAGAATACTTGCAATCATGAATTTAAAATGATGTTTCCACAGATATTTTGTTTTAGTGAATATTCCTGCCAGAGAGCAG
Source organism: Sternotherus odoratus (assembly GCA_032164245.1). Taxonomy (NCBI): domain Eukaryota; kingdom Metazoa; phylum Chordata; order Testudines; family Kinosternidae; genus Sternotherus; species Sternotherus odoratus. The sequence goes on along the minus strand of JAVMKO010000007.1, from coordinate 12,929,702 downwards.
TAGAAGATTCTAAGCAAGTGAATGCAAACAAGTGTCATGAACTCACCTCAGGTGGATTAGATTTTTCATCTTTCACACAGTTATGTTTTTCATTTCAATGTAACAGTATTAGGGTGGGATTTTTAAAAGCACACAGCATTAGCCAAACTCAGATGACTAGTTCCTTCCCCTCCCCCTCCCCCTCCCCCCCCCACCACATAGCTGAGCCTGAACCATCAGGTAGAGCTACGGTTCTCAAACTGTAGGTTGCAACCCAGTTTTAAAAGGGTTGCCAGGGCTGGCTTAGACTTGCTGGGGCCAAAGGCTGAAGCAGAAGCCTCAGCCCCACGACCTGGGAATGGAGCCAAGGCTGAGGACTTCTGTCCTTGGCAGGGGCCCTCAGGTTACAGGCCCCCTGCTTGATACTGAAGCTGGGCTGTGATTTTGCCCCTCCCCTCACTGCACCTTCACCTCCCGGCCCAGGGCAGCAGGCTGAGACAGGTTCAGGCATCAGTCCCCTCTCCTGGGGTCATAATATAGTAATCTTTGATGCCAGAAGGGGGTCCTGGTGAAATGAAGTTTAGAAACCCCTTGTAGTGGGGTAGCTGCCCCACTCCAGGCAAAAAGGGGTTAAAACAGTCCTTTGCAGGGCTGTAGCATTGGGAAGGCAGCCCATGGGAGGGCTGCAATATAAGGCAGCTGTGGGCAGAGCAGCCACAGCTGTAGCTGGGTCAATTAGGGTCCAGCTGGCCCTGATAAAAAGGGCCCAGAGTTTGGAGCACAGAGAGAGTCTCCTCTGTTTGTAGAGGCAGACAGGCTTGGCTGCTAGGAGCTTGACAAGATACCCAGGGTGAAGCAGGGCACGGGGACCTGGGGAAGCTCCTGCCTGGAAACCCCCAGGCTTCAGGGCCTAGGTGAAGGCCCAACAAGGGGTACTGGGGTTGCAGGGGGCAGCCCATGGCTAGAGGTAGAGGCAGCAGGCCAAACCCCCCTTGCTGGTGATGAGTGGCAATTATACTGCAGTCTGCCTCAGTGAATGGAGGCAAATGGTGACTAGCAGTTGCCTAGACTGAGGCAAGGTGGGGGATAGAGGGTAGGGGTTCCCCAGGGAGGGGAGACCCTAAGATTTGTGGGGGTACTGCAGGGGTGCAGCACCCAAAGGAAGAGGCTACCGGGGTCTGGGAGGGACACGGGGCCAGAGCAGCAAGCGGGACGTCGGCCTGCAGAGGGCGCTCCAGGCTGGCGAGCTAATTCTTGGACGAACCAGCACGAGATGCTGCGGGGTGAGTTGCCGCCCTTTACGCCCCTGCACAGAGGATGTATACTGTACATGGCTGGTGCAAGAGGCAACCTCACCAGAGCATTGTGTGAGCCAGAAAGGAGATTATGGCTGAGTTACAACTAGCTTCCCGAGTTGCTCCCAGAGCAGCGCATAAAATACACTTCCACACAGGGAATTCGGTGCCGTGCCATTCATTTCATATTGTGATTGTGATGGGTTGTGATCACAAAACCCCCCTTAGCAGCTGCCACCCAATGTGCCAAGGCTACTCCTGCCTCAGTTTTCCTGCCCAAACAGCTTAGGACCTCAGTACCCTGCCCAGTCTGAGCCATGTCCCCTAACAGCTGTGGGCTTTCCTGGAAACAGGCAGGAGGTATTCTTACCTCTGGCACTCAGATGCTCAACTCCCAGTGGGGTCAAACCCTAAATAAATTTGTTTTGCCCTGTATAAAGCTTATACAGGGAAAACTCATAGATTGTTCACCCTCTATAACAATGACAGAGAGATATGCACAGTTGTTTGCCCCCCCAGGTACCAACACGTACTCCAGGTTAATTAATAAGTAAAAAGTGATTTTAATAAAGACAGGAAATAGGATTTAAGTGGTTCCAAGTAGTAACAGACAGGACAAAGTGAATTACCAAATAAAATAACATAGAACACGCAAATCTAACTCTAATATAGTAAAAAGCCTCACCCTCAGTGAATTCCTTCTTTCAGGCTAAACTCCATTAGCTTGGGTCCAGCTATCACTCGCACCCTTCCCCCCCCAAAGTTCATTGTTAACAAAGTTCATTGTTAGCTTGATTGGTTCTCAATTGGGCTTAACTGAGAATAGTTTTTTTCTCAGAGAGCTGTTCAGCTGCATTCCAAAGTCTACATATAACTAACCAAGCACATAGTCAATATTCATAACTCTGAATTCAAAACAGACACATACATACAAATAGGATGAACAGATCCAGTGGATCATTATCTTCACAGAGATATGTTAAATGGCATATATAGCAAAACCATATTCCAGTAATGTCATACATATATGTATAGGCACCCCGCCATAAAGCCTTATGGGGTACAACATAACAGTGATTCTCTAAGAACACTGGTAGAAAGTCACTCATGTGCCAAGAGTCAGCAAAACTTGACTTTCTGGAACTTACATGGTGCTTAAGTCCCATCCTGACCCTCAGCATAAGTTACCTTCAGAGATTTATGCCTTTATGGAGGTGTTAAGCATATTTACTGTCAACAGTCCCTTTTCTAGTCGTTGCTCTGTGGGCTAATTAGAGTGAGTTATTTTGTGAAGACAACACTAACTACTCAACAAAATTAATGTTGTATGAATAAAAGTAATTTCAGTATTTTAATATACTGTAAAGCTTTTCTATATATTTTTTAACTAACTGATAGTAGGAATTTTGTGACTACATCCCCGATAGGGCAATTAAAATCTTACTTGCAATTAAGAAATTAAGCCATTCCCTCTCTTTCTTAAGAATTTGTTTTGTTTTGTAAAGTCCAATTTCTATATGGTTAAAATCTATATGGTTCCTAAAGTGGAACAATTCCATAATTAATCCATGCCAGTCTTTTTTATTGCAACTGTGTATGTAAAAGTGAAAAAAAAATCTGATGACTAATTTTCCTTAGACTGGCATATAGCAGTTACTGTTGCTTAGAAATAAGTGTGACCCTAATAATCCCACAATGCCAAAGGCGGAAGGTTCACTGCTCTGTAACAGCAACTCCTAACAAGCTTGACAAACTCACTACATCTAGTGCACAGCTTTCATAATATTTATCCATAAAGAATGTCATGTGATGTCTTCAATAAAACAGAGGGTCACACTGTTCATTAATATCACTGTGAAATGTATGTATAAATACCATGTAAGAAGTTTGTGTGTGCGCGTATTACACTAAAAATATGTTCCTGCAAATCTGAATCTAGGTAGGGCTCACAACAGGGGTTTCTGCCAGACAGAGCCAGAGGAGATATAGATGCAGATATATATTATAGATATATACACACACACATATAATTATATATACAGAGACAGACAGACTATTTTATATAGATAGATAGATAGATTAGATAGATAAAAAATTGTCTGTCTCTGTATACATACAATGGAAGCCCTATTTGCATAGGAAGTCCACGTGAGGATGTGAAGTAACATGGAGTCGGCACACCATGGAATATACCATGGTAGGTCATCTTGATTCTGCGAACAACTAATGACTTGGGGGAATTAAGAAGGCGGCAAAAGACTACCTTTTATCCTACGACTGAGAAAATCATCAAGCAGAACAATTACATTCATGAAAATGGGATCCCAACTAAGCTTGGTTGGAAATGCTGCAAGAAATCTTTGAGTCTTTGGGTTAAAATAGACTGCTTTTAGACAGATGGTTAGCTTGTTACATCAAATCCTAAGAAAGCATGTATTGATTTTGTATTACATGTAACCTTTCTGTTTCGATTATCCTTATTCACTATCTCTTAAATCTTAACCTTTGAAATAAACTTGATTGTTTTCTCTGTAAATATATCAGTGCAATGGTGTTATACAGGAACTGATCCTCAGTTGAATCAAGCAATCGGGTGTGTACACAGTCCCCTTGGGGATAGCAAACCTGGTATTTCTGTGCATAGCCAGTGATAGGAGATGGATATCACAGTGGAATACTTCAAAGGGGCTTGGGGACTGGAATGTCCCTAGTGTTAAACTGTAAAGCAAAGTGAGGGTTAGCAGTGCCCCAAGAATATTGCTTGATTGGCTATCAGCCTACCATGATCAAGAGCTGACACCCAGTTAAACACCAATAAGTCTCTTTCTTTCACTGGAGGCCTGGGGATAAGAAGGTGACACACAGTTCTGGATACGCTGAGAAAACATCACAATAAACATGAATGCTGCTGCTTTCAATTTTTCAAACTCAGGAGGGCATCACATGACATTAGCAAGAAGGAAAGACCCTTGGCTGCCCCAAAAACCTTTATTTTAATACCCATTTTGTTGGCTAATTTCTCCTCCAACACTGATCTAAAACCCATTGAAGTCAACTGGAATCTAGTGGGCTTTCAATCAGGCATTAAATTATTAGCTTATTTCCTTAACTATGTGATGCTTATATGATGAGCTAATTTTGGGAAATCATAGGGCAATCAATTTGATGGTATCGCTCTGTTGACTTCAGATGGACTTTTAATCCCCATATGCCCTAATAACACTTGAGAGGTGAAAATCTACCCCATTGGCATCAATTGCAAAACTCCCATTGCCTTCAATAGGGCTCGCATTTCACTCATGGTGGTGACCTCTTTCACAGAGGTTCTGGAGGGTGATTCTAAGTTAATGGCCTGTTATTCTCAAAATAGCATTTTTGTCCTATATTTAGTACCTATTTTATTTTGGTAGCATCTAGGAGCTCCAATTAGGGGCCCACTGTGTTAGGCACTGTTCATGTGCACAGGGCCTGATACAATGTCCACTGAAGTCAGTGAAAGGATTCCAATTAACCTCAATAATTGCTGAATCACTCATAGCAAAAAAATCCCTGCCAAAAGAGATCCTAGTCTGTGACTTTAAAAAAGATTAACATTCATGCCCCATTATTATTTTTTCTTTCCCTAATTCTTGTGTGTGTAATTGCTACAAAAAGCCGTGTACCTCTGTGTTTTAGAACCAATTAAAGAAGTGTCAGTTTCTTTGTGTCCTCCTTCAAAAGCCTGGTTCCTAACTTTTTTAATTGCACCAATTAACATATCTAAGCCTACATTGTTTAGATTGCTGAAGAAATACCCCTTGCTCTTCATCCAGTTTACCTGCTGTAAGCTTCATGAGCGTATAAAATGCAACCTACTTGGGAGATACATCATTGGTGATTTAATTTATTATTTTTTAAAGTGTCTTTTGCTCATAGATGGCAAGATTATGGGATTTACACACAACATTGTCTAGTGAGTGATGTGTAGCTCTGGGGATTGTGCACCAGGGCCACATTTTAATCATGCTTTTTTAAAATGACCTTGAGTAGAGCTTGTTGAAATTTTCCAAATTGTGAAGATTTTTTCAAACAAAAAATGAACATTTTCATTAAAAATGTGGGGACTTTCAATCCACTATAAATTTGTACCCGGCCCTTGGATACATTAAAATTATGTTCTACACAAGTTCATTGCTGGCATCTTTTGAGAAATGGGTAATATGGTTTGTGTAGACAAGGAGAGAGTGTTTATTATAGTTCATTTTGATCATGGACAAATTAATACTGAACCTACAGGACAAATTTCAGAATGTTCCCTGACACTTCATACTCATGTGAACAACAGTTTCCAAGGATACTGAAAGACTGATTTTCACTTCCTGTAAGTCTCTTATGCCAATGTTTTTTTTGTAGTGAAACCACATATCTATCTTATGTAGTCATATATGCCCCAACACCACCAGATCTGAGCTGCTTACAATCTAACTTCACTACACCCCTGCCATGTAGGGAAATACTATTTTACTGGTGGGAAACTGAGACAAGGCAAAACGTCAGTGAATTGCTGAATGTCATTCAGTAAGTCTGTGGTGGAGGAAGGATTTGAACTCAGGTCCTCAGCTAGTGTCCTAACACTGGACCATCTTTCTTCTATATATAATAATACCATGGGAAAAAGCTTGGGTCCTGAGCCTATAAATGCAAACCCAAAACCCGAAGCATATTTTAGTGACAACCATACAACACAATTCTCATCACTTCATATGGATTGATGATGGAAATATTTTGATACAATGACTTTCAATAGATCATAACCTTTCCCCAGATACCTCAAATGGCATGCTTTAATCTGTAAGATCACAATTATATAAAAATGACGAATATGGGGGTTCCAAAGGCACTCCCTCCTCCCCAAGAAATCTCTACAGAATGCCCGAGGTGCACAGCTGGTTGGAAACACCCCCACACTCAATGAGTAATTATCAATGACTGGCTGTCAAACTAGGAGGATGTGTCTAGTGAGGTCTGACACTATTCAATATTTTCATTAATGAATTGGATAATGGAGTGGAAAGGTTATGTCTGATCACAAATTTAATATCATCCAGCAATGTGATGCAGTTGTAAAAAAAGGCTAATGTGATTCTGTGGTGTATCAATAGGAATGTTGTATGTACGAGTTGAAGGTAATTGTCCAAATCTACTCAGCACTGGTGAGGCCTCAGATGGAGTACTGCATCCCATTTTGGGCACCACACTTTAAGATGTGGAGAAACTGGAGAGAGTCCAGAGGAGAGCAACATAAATTATAAAAGTTTTTTTTAAAAAAAACCTGGCCTATGAGGAAAGATTTAAAAACTGGGCATGTTTAGTCTCAAGGAAAGAAGATGGAGAGGAGACCTACTAACAGTGTTCAAATGTGTTAAGGGCTTTTATAAAGAGGTTGGATTGTTCTCCATGCTCATTGAAGGTAGAACAAGAAGTCAGTCAGTTTAAGATGCAGCAAAGAAGATTTAGATTTGATATTAGGAAAAACTTTCTAACTATAAAAGTGACAAAGAGTCTTGTAGCACCTTATAGACTAACAGAGATTTCCACAACATTCATCTGATGAAGTGGGTCTTAGCCTACGAAAGCTCATGATGCCTAAGATCTGTTAGTCTATAAGGTGCTACAAGACTCTGTCACTTTTGCAGATCCAGAGTAACACAGCTACCCCTCCGATACTTTCTAACTATAGTTAAGTACTGGACAGGTTACACCAAGGCAGGTTGTGGGATTCCCATCAGTGGAGGTGTTATACAAACACCGGTCAGGGCTGGTCCAGGTATACTTAGTCCTGCCTCAAGGGGGAGGGAAAAGTACTAGATGACCCCTTGAGGTCCCTTCCAGACCTATATTTCTATGATTCAAAGGAAGGTAATCTACTTTCCACAGTGCCCCGTGGGTATTGTCTGTTGACACTTTAAGTCATACATGCAGGAGTACAAGGAGTACAATGTGAAAATCATGCATATTTTGGAAAGGTCCTCCTAATTTCTGTATTCTTTGTCCTTATTTTGCTGCATCTTGTCTTTAATATCCATGGATCTCCCCATAAGTACAGTATGATCCAGAGAATTCAGTTTAGGAGAAAGTAAAGCTAGAGTTATAGTATGCATTGCTTTTCTGCTTAAATTTCAGCGGCAAGCCAATTTCCCTCCCTTCGCCCTTTGTAAGCCAAACAAATGGTCAAAGAAGAGATCCCTCAGATGGAGCAGACAGCATAAGCAATATATGCATGTGCACACACGTAGATAGATGGGATCAAGGTTAGTTTTTAATATGACTCGACCACAAACCTTTGAAATGCTATGGATTTCTGAGAAAATTGTACTTTTCAAGCTTCCTTTATTAATCTTCTCACAGTAAAGAATGTAAAACAATTGAGTTTATAGTAAGTCATTTATAGTCCAACTACTACTTGTGTTCATACATGAGCACAGCTTGTATGTGGTAATTGCTATTCTGGGTGCAAAATGCCTCAAAGTATGATCATCAGGTTGGTTCCTTCTGATTGACTCTCTGTCTTTTGGAATCGCTAACACTCTTATTTAACATTCCACAATCATGCACTTATGTGGCTGTCAGTTGCTCTGAGTGGCATTTCAGTTGCTCTGAGTGGCATTTCTAGAGGCAAGAGAAATAATGCATCTTTCCTATTATTATTAGGAACTCTGCTAGTGCTCACTATGTGACAGACTTTTTTACACTGACTATCGAAATAGGTTGTTGACCACTCTTGCATCCGACAAAGTGGGTATTAGCCCACGAAAGCTCATGCTTCAAAACTTTATAGTTAGTCTTTAAGGTGCCACAGGACTTTGTTACCTCTGCTATTCCAGACTAACACGGCTACCTCTCTGATTCTTACTGGTCAGTCTATTTGCCACAAATGAAAGTTCCACAGCACTGCCTTATCTATTTGGCTTTTTTCCCATGGTTTGCTTCTAACAATTAAGACCCCTTGCTAGTATTCAAGTCCAAGGCTTTGGCCTAGGGGTGCATAGCAAGAGGTGGCCTATGTTTTTCTCTTCCTATCACACCAAGATTCAATCCTGCTGACCAGGCTCACATATAAATACCCCTCAAGCATAAACATCCTCTCTTTTATCTTATACCGGGGCCATAGCAGCAGCATCAAACAAGACCTAGATCCAAGCTCCATTCAGATTGCTGCTTACCACCCACTCTGGCTGACTGACAGACTTTGGTTGGAAACAAGAGAACATTTCCCTTCCAGTCTTCAAACAAAAGACAATATTGCACATATTGTAATTGGAATGATTTCTGTGGAATAATTACAACACAAATCACAGGACTTATGAGGTATTTAGAGGGTACTTTTGCCATAATTAAAACAATGCATATACAGTACAGTGGAAATAATATGATTGGTCACTGGTGTTGCCAATTCTTCAGTTGGCATGACAATGCAAGCACTCCCCTGAGCTCTTTGACAGCTACTGATTCTGGCACACCTCTTCCCTACCTCAGCATGCTTCCTAGCCATGTCCTGACTTCTTTCCACTTTCCCACAGTTTCAAGCCAAAATTGCAGAGAAATTTAAGATATTAACATTTTCAGGGCTAGATTATGCAAGATGATAGGTGGAAAAGTGCTGTTGGGTAATGACAACAGCACAGCAAATATCATGGTATCAACAGCCTGGCAATGGAGGGGACAGGAAGCCAGTTCATGGGAAAGCTTGTACTAAAAATTACATACCCTCATAAGCAGCAGGTATGGTAGAAATTCCCTATTTCCTTGAAGATATTTTAATATAACCGTAAAGCTGAGAATTTAAATGCACAAATACCAGGAAATTAGTAATTAAGGGTCCTTTGGCAAACTTTACCTCCTACAATGGGGGTTTTCAGTACATAATCACATCGACATATAGGACCAAATCCTGATCCCACTGAGAGCGATGTTGTTGGTGTTTGTTTTTTGACACTGAAGTCAATGAAATGGGATTTGACCCACAAGGACTAATGCACAATGTAGATTGTTGACCAGATCCTCACCTAGCACAATTCAGGAGAACTCCACTGACTTTAATTAATTTATATCTGCTAATTACTCCCCTCATTCTCCTCTTCGGTGGGAGCAGGAATGGGCCAGAAGGACAGCCACTGAAGATTCCATATTAAACTGTGTGAAAGCATATAATTCAATACAAAATGCTATATAGGTGGATACCTATAGTTATATAAAATAATGGTCTTCCCTCACACTATATTAGTTTGTATTATTCCTGATTATTATCATGGATTAATAATGGGAGCCCTGGTGTTGGACCAGCACCCCACTGTGCTAGCTACTGTACAAACACAGAAGAAAAATATGGTTCCTACCCCCAAGAAGCTTGCAATCGAAATAGATGGTATGGCCTTTTGTTCAGAATTGTATGATTATGCACTGGTGAAAAACTGAATTAGTTAAGAATAGTTGTAGCCCATGAAAGCTTATCCTTCAATACTTTAGTTAGTCTTTAAGGTGCCACAGGACTCTTTGTCACTTCTGCAATTCCAGACTAACACGGCTATCTCTCTGATTCTTGAATAGTTAAGAAGGCTTATTGCTGCATGGACAAGGGTGTTGACAAGGAACAGGCAAAGAATACTCAATGATGTAGAGGTTTTCTAAAACACTGCTTTATAAAGCTTTAAATAGCCATCGTCATCCCTCCAGCCATAATCACTGAAGATGTGAGCATCACTGTAAATTCGACAGATGGATGGTTAGTGGGGAAGGCTCGCACTCAGAAGACCCAGTTCAATTTGCTGCTTTGCCACAAACGTATGGGGCAATTCACATAGAAGCTACGTGCCTCAGCTCTCCATCTGTACAATGGATATAATAGCACTGCCCTCCCTCACAGCAGTATTGCGAGGATAAATATATTAGATTGTTAGGTGCTCAGATACTATGGTGACAAGGCCCATGTAAGTACCTAAGATGGATGGAGAATGATCAAACATTTAAATGATCTAAGTCTAGTCTTTCAGATATCAGCAGAGCACTTGTAAATTATTGAATATTTTTGATTAGGAAGAACATACTTTAGCCTCAATCCCACTCCATAGGAACTCAACTGTGCTCTATATTTGTTTACCAAGCTATTAAAAATATGAATTTGAAATATTCAGCCACTAACATCTTTTAATACAATTCCAAGGCATTCATCCTTACTCAGGACTAAATGAATCCCAAGTCTGAGAATAAAATTGAAACATTTTTTTTTTGCTAAGAAATCCCCTCCTCCACTTCAAATTCAGGTACCTCAGAAGTACCCTTAAAAAACAACAACAAACTTGTTCTTGGTAAGGCCGAAAATGGGAAAAAAATGCCATAAAGGTATTAATTTTATTTTTTCAAACCAAATGATTACATCTGAGAAACTAATGAACGCCCCAAATTTGAGAAGCGCCATCTCAATCAATAATGACAGAATTGCTTCCACAATTCTTTTAACAATATATTCAAGTCATGGTTCATTGGAGAAGCAAGGACTTGAATGGGAGTCTGTCTTTTGACAAGGATTGGATATTTGAGACTTTAACCAGCAGCTTTGGATCAACCTGTCCTTACCTAGAGGAAAATTAATAGGGCAGATTAGCAGTGGGTGGACAAAGATGGCTAGTCATGCTCTCTGCAAGGAAAAGGGCTGAACCTTTGATAAGGAAGATAAATGAGTCACACACTTCTAAATTCTCTGTTCTGAATACATGCAAACAGAGCCCAATTTTAGCATTTTGGGGTGAAATAAGATTTTTTTTTTGCAGCCTTCTTCTTATGCATTGATTCCTATCCATCAGCATCACTCCGCGAACACAGGATTTGCCTACAGTTTTTGGGAGGAAGAGTGTAGCAAAATGATTCTTTGCAATTCCTAAACTTATTTGAACAACGGGCATAAAAAATGTGTGGATAGGTCATCAGATTTCCTTTGTGGCCACAAACTATTCCTGATTCAGAAATGGACTCCAGCTTACTTTTAACTTTCAACTCCAGTGATTAGTTGATATCAGTTAATATCCACTTATATTTTCAAGGCTCTAGTCTTAAAGAAAATATCTAGAGTGTTACTTTGATTTAAGCTCTAATTCCCCTCTAGATATTTAGTTCTCCAAACTGACATGAGAAGAAGATTGTGGCTGGGAGATTTGCAAAGCAGAGTCTAGCTCTGCATATCAACCTTGATAGTGGGTGTCCCATAAATCTTAATGTCAGAACCTGTACACATCCTAATGTGGCAAAGGTATAGACAGGAGAAGATCAGGGAATGAACAATTTAGAGTGAACAATTTCTTCAATTAGTGTAACCAACCCCTTCCCCTAATTGAGAACTAATTGTGATTTGAATTAACTGGAATTCAGCCTAATTCAGCAAATGTTTTTTTATGTGAATGCATTGTAAACTATGGAGTTCTTATGATTTTTTTCTCAATTATTTATTTCTCCTAACTTATATGTGCACCATCTGATGGGTTACCCAATTCATTTCGCATGGTTTCTGCTCCATGATTGGTTGATAATCAAAAGATTCAAACAGCTTTCAAGATTGTCATGTGCACTGTGGTGCAAATATCTGTGCAAATAATTATAATACATGGATATTAGCACTGCTCCTTCTAGCCACAAACATTCTGGCAAACAAAATTTTACTTACAGAAAAGGTCACAAATGGGGTTGCATGAATTCCACAAATCACATGTTTCATTCAAAGGGTTGTTCAGATTTTTTTTCCCCCTCATAGTATTCACTCAGCTCTATTCCCAACGGGATACTGTTTAAATCTAAAGATGACAAATATATTTTAACTAGGGAACCAGATTCATGTCAAGGAAATGCAGCCAGTGATATTGTGGTTTAATTCTCTAACAACTTCCACTTCAATAATCAGTACTGTGTTTTAGAGTGCAATGTATAATTCTGGTAAAGCAGACAATCAGAAAGTCTATTGTAATGAATCCACAGCCACTTAGGAACTTCACTGCTGTCACTGTTCTTCACCTCATGAACACACATGAGCTCCACCATGTGGTCATCTGTCCTCACGTTGCCCATTGAGATAAATTTACCGGATGAGGGATTGACAGTAGAAGACACATGGCGAGTTTCATGGTCCAGAGAGAAAGTGACAAATAATTATCTGGTCTCGGACCTCACTCAACCATGACACACATTGTTGTGGACTACAAAGTGGCTCAACTTCCTGGAGGTCTTCATGCCTTGAACATCGCTGATAATGCTCTGGCTTGGCTTGACCAGATTGCATATGCCAAATAAATAAATCAGCTCAGAGCAACCATGGAAGTAGGCCATGAATTCCCCTTCCCCCTACGCAAAGGCACACTTGATTGAAAAGAAAAAATCAGTTGGCCATATTGCTGTAGTCCAGGCAGACACTTTCACCCACCCAGGGCTCGACTGACATCAGTGGGGCTCCATGTGAATGCAAGGATCTTCCCATGCAGAGTCAATTTCAGGATCTGGTATTTAGTTAGCAGCACAAGGTTCATGACACTCTGTTAAGCAGTAGGATTCCCTCCAGAAAAGAGCAGCCAGACCACTGCAATATTATTTTGCCGTATGAGAGTTACTGAACATACCTTATACACGTTGAGTTGCAAAATGGCCATTCTGTTCTGCTCAGCTCTCAGCCCTCTCTTTATTTTCATTTTGAGATACTCTTATCCATTGAAGTGATAATATCCTATTTCGTAATACTCTCCAATGGGCCTGTATCACGACGGTGTGGAGGAAACCATTTCCTGATTCTATGCCTATGTATTATTTGACGGCAACATGTAGACAGGTTTGACTCACACACAGCCAGCTACTATTACAGGCTTGGTTGAACCCCATAAACTGATGAGTGCAGCAGCCGCCCTTCATGCAGGTTAAAGTAAGAAACAATAAAAGTCAAAAAGAGGAGGCACAACCAAGGCCACTCAGGAATGTATGTCAGCAGAAAGCCCTGCTGAGTATTGTCTTTGGCTAAGGGGTGCGTGTGTTCCTTCTGTGTTAGTGGAAATGGTACTTTGTACTTGCTTTGTAAATAAACAACACTGCATCATGGGTACCAGACTCCATCATTAATTTCTCTTCCCAACTAGTACAGACCTTGGGGCCCCTACCTTTAACTTTCCACTCGAGTCAAAAAGAGGGGAAACTATCTAGATCTCTGAAAGGTTTCTTGCAGAATCACGAGAAAAGAACATGTGCGGCCTCTCTATTTTTTTAAAATACATTGTACAAAATACAATACAAATGAATATAAACCATTTCTCTGTAAACTCTGCTTTTTAAATACTGGGGAAAGTGCCAGGTAACCTAAGTAGTTACTGTATTCACTCTCTAATGATTGCAAAGATGCTTATTCAAGCAAAGAACATTTACATGTAGACTGCAGCAAGTAAGCAAGACTTTGTCACTTCCTTGATTACAGGAATTGATTTGACTTTAGGAAGAGTGACTTTAATTAGCTGTGCAAATGCTATTAATTCCAATTAATCTTCTCACACTGTCAAGACCAAAATCCAGGGAGAAGATAAATTGCAGCAAATCAATACAACTCTTGTTTCTACCAGAAACAGGTGCTTACAGAAAGAAGAATGTCATTTATACCTGCTTGCATCAAGAAGTATATAAACAAGACAGTAATTCAATGTATCTAACTTCTAGGTGATTCATTATAGCCTATTTATATATCTTTTTTAATTGCTTTGCATTTAATGGAAAGTATTTAACTTAGTAGTTTTCGGAGCTATTCCAATAAGAAATCTCTGTTTAAAATCATACAATATAGCTAAGCTCTCTTTCCCCTAGAAAGCCTGAGATATGGATTTATAAAATAATTGATTATACATTACAAACCTTAGGTAAGCACTAAATTTGCATGATGGTAGCCAAGCCAGCTGATAACCCTATTCTCCCCCCCCCCCCCCCATGTCTCAGCTATCTAATTATCTATCTCAAAGGCAAGTTCTAGCAGGAAACCCACTATTTTTAATCTGACCATGTTATTGAGAGGATGATGACCAGGTCGAGTATAAGATACATGGGCACAGCATACATAAAAATTAAAGCACCAAATCTTTATAAACCAGATTACAAAGTGAGTGGCCGACACAGAACAGGCACACAGGTCATAGGCAGAATTTATATAGGTGACAAATGTGGCCTCATTACAAGTCTGTGCCCTGGTAGCTTGGAGTCCGATTCCTAAGCAATGCAGCCTTGATGGACAAAAAACACAAAAAATTGAGCAGATACCCTACAGGTCAAAATTCTTCAGATTTTACTTAGGCCAGCTCCCACAGAAATCAATGACTGTTACAAGAACTAGGATAACAGAGCCAGGGGAAATATTTTCATTATGCTCTGTGGGTTTCACACTGTTGCCCAGCACCATAATACCAGAGCACTTTCCACACACAATAGATGAGTGTTAGTGAAGCCCCTACTGGACTTCAAGGCGTCTTTGGCTCTTCTCTCTTTTCAGGAGAAAGCACTTAGTAGTTGTTTTAAGATTCCTGACAGCTGAAGGTATGCACAAAGAATTAATCCCAACATCCCAAAAGATGGCCAGGAGGCTCACTAGCAGAGCTCATAACTCCTGGATGCATGTTGCTTGGGCCAGAATGCTCACTGGGTGCATTGTACCTCCTCCTGATCTCAGGAATGCTAAGGAAAAGAGCATACCCTGCTGTTTATATTGGTGAAGGTGGCTGGTTCTATGGCTCCTTTACTCCCTAGCTCACCCTACGCAGCAGGGAGAAGGATCTAGTACTTGGACAAAACCTATGATTTGTTCCCAAGATCTGTCCAGAGTCTACCACCTTCCCATACTACTGAAAGGTTTAGTCCCTTTCAAGAAAGGGCTCCTCTAGGGCAAGCACTCCAAGTTATGCTGTTCCCCAAGAGGAGCTGCTCGCTCTTATTTATAAGCCTGTCAGGCTGTGGGTGCGTCTTCACTATCCGCTGGATCGGCGGGCAGTGATTGATCTATCGGGGATCGATTTATAGTGTCTACTGTAGAGGAGATAAATTGATCCTCGAGTGTGCTCCCCCTCGACTCCAGAACTCCACCTCTAAAAGGCGGAAGCGGAGTCAACGGGGGAGTGGCAGTGGTCAACTTGCCGCCGTGTGGACGGCCAGGTAAGTCGCCCTAAGATACACAAGAACAGTGTGGCTGAAGTTGGCGTATCTGAAGTTGCATATCTTAGGTCGACCCCTCCCAACTTCGCCCCCCGCACCAGTGTAGCCCAGGTCTGAGACACTGCATATCCTGAGGCAGAGGCCCCTAGCTGTTTTGCTGGCCAGGGTGGAACATTTTTGGTAACTCCCCCAACCCATGTGGGAAAACAGGTGTCTGTTGAAGTTATGTGACAAACACGGTGCACCCAAGATGTGTTTTAATTACTTTGGTGAATTCAAATGTCACTCAGAATGTTTTGGACAACTCAGCTTTGCAAATCTGCCTGGAAGCAATCTAAAATCCACTGATCTTATACTAGTCCCTCAAAGGGTTGCACACACTGATTATCTACAGAATCTTGGATTATCATGTTACCAAGGTAAACAGAAATAGGTCTGCTTTCTCTCTTCATGTTCTGGCGTCTTTAACTCTTCACATGGAGCAAAGTGGTGAACTCTGGCCCAAACTGCCCAACTAAGAATTACCCTTGTGTAGGGGAGTTCTCAGCTATCAAAGTGACATTACCGGCTTCTGTGCAACTGTACATCACCACACATACACAACATAGAGGGTGGAAGGCACCTGGTACTCTGCCAATTCATAACTGGTGTATGGTCCCATGCAGACCATAGGTCTGTGGAATAATCTAGAGCAGGACCAAAGTTGTTCAAGCTTATGCCAATGGTTTGTCAGAGATGCAACATGGGAATAAAGACAAGTTTCTCCCTCATGCCCATAGCCGTCTGCACTGACCAACCTCTGTGCCAGTTATCTCTGATGAAACAACCAATGTCCAAAATTACTTTAAGTTTTGTGACCTCCAGAGAAACACTGTCTTCAGACAACGCTACGGAACACTACAACAATCTGATGTTCACAGCATTGCCCATCGCAGACTCAAATAACCTTATTCAGGGAACATAAGCAAGTGCTTGAGAGAAAAAAATCCTCTGAAATAATGGAGTGCGTGCAGCTTGGGCAGTATGCCAGCTAGATTTGTTTGGGAAAAACACTTGGGGGAGATCTTTAAGAGAACTTTAGCAAGCCTTGTTTCAGCTATTGCAGTGGATGAGGGGAACAGGATGACACACTTGCAACGTCAAGTTGAATCCTCAGCATTATCCCCCTTCACAGTAATCAAAGGGTGGAAGACATAGTGCTAGATTCTCTAATCAGATTTGTGCCTCCTGAGTTCCACAAAACCATCAAGACCATCTTGAACTGGCTAGCAGAGAACTCCCTGATGGTGCAGATGGGCTGGCTCTGGAACCTGTACCTGTTACCGCCCAACTTCAGTACAGGAGTACAAGGTCCTTCCAGTTCTATGAGATAGGATGTACGTGGGAACAGATGAAGGCAGATACAGGTTCAACAGAGCACCCTTCTGTCTATCCTCTGTGGGTGCAGGGTCTATTAAACCACAACCAACTCCTTGTCATAACTCCTCTCTACTACTCCCCTTACACTGAGCTGTGGCATAAGACAATCAAGTCCTTGACTTTTTGCTGCTTTCTACAATGCAGAACAGTTGGATGAACAAGTTTCCTCTTTGAAAAGGGAGCGCTGCATGTGATAATGTCACAACATTATCTTTATCACCCAAAGCATCAACTGTGACATTGTGATGGTAGAAGCCCAGCATACACACGCATTAGGGTGAATACTTAAAGGCACAAGGCAGTCATAGAGGGCAGCTCATCTTCTAAGTCACAGGGGGAGTAGCTAAGCACAGATCTAGAGAAAACACTATGTAGAGCATAATGGTCATTTTTCATTAGCCCGGGAAAAAGACCTTGGAAACAGTACAAGTTATTAACCCTTTGAGGCCTACACCGATAGTGACAGTGTATCAACCTCCGAGGATGGTCTCAGTGAAAGCACAATTTAGAATCTGGAAAAAAATCAATCAAGCCACTTGAACTGAATGGAAAGAACATTCAGTTTTGGTAGACAAGCACAGGAAGTCTCCCAATTTTAAGGAGTACTTCAGCTGCTTTTGTACGTCAGTTCCCCGTGTAAGTGCTGAAAGACCCTCTTCACACCGCGCGGCACTGCTAATTGATGCATCCAGGAGCATAGCAGAGAATTTCAATCTGTAGAGTATGGTAATGGAGAACAAGCTCAGCTGAATACAACTCTCATGGGAAGGACTTTGAGAGAATTTCCGTTAATTTTATTGACATTTGCTGCGATTTTAAAACAACTGAAACACAAAATATCCTTTGATTTAAGCTCCAGTGAGGTATACCAATTAGATAACTTGGCTTCACTCAGCTGTGCCCAACTGAAGTCCCAAAATCATGGGATTGTCTAGGTACCACTTTGGCCCCTGACATAGTTTAAAGAAGTCTCAGGTCCATTTATTAGTAGGAGCTTTTCCAGCAGATTGAGGTAAGTGATTCTCTCCCTCTATTCAGTACTGGTGAGGCCACATCTGGTGTACTAGGTTCACTTTTGGGCCCCCTGGTATAGAAAGGATGGGCACAAATTGGAGGGAGTCCAGCGGAGGGCAACGAAAATGATTAGGGGGCTGGGGCATATGACTTATGAGGAGAGGCTGAGGGAACTGAGCTTATTGAGTCCGCAAAAGAGAAAAGTGAGGGGGGGATTTGATAGCAGCCTTCAACTACCTGAAGGAGGGTTCCAAAGAGGATGGAGCTCGGCAGTTCTCAGTGGTGACAGATGAGATAACAGACCAAGCAGAAAAGGTCTCAAGTTGCAGTGTGGGAGGTCTGGTTTGGATATTAGGAAACATAATTTCACTAGGAGAGTGGTGAAGCACTGGAATGGGTTACTTAAGGCAGTGGTGGAATCTCCATCTTTAGAGGTTTTAAGGCCTGGTTTGACAAAGCCCTGGCTGGGATGATTTAGTTGGGGATTGGTCCTCCTTTGAACAGGGGGGTTGGACTAAATGACCTCCTGAGGTCTCTTCCAACCCTAATCTTCTGTGATTCCTCTTTGTGAATGGCAGCACCTCAAGTCAGTGTTAACCCATTCTCTTCTGATCACCCATCTGCAAGCACATTACCTCAGAGCTTCCCAGGTTTGCAATGGAGACTGAATCAATCAAGTCTTTTGTGAAGTGAGCTGCTTCTTGATCACACAAGCACAGCCAGATTTTGGAGGCCAGCAAAATTTTGGACCTCAGCCAAAGCATCAGAAATGACCACGCGTACCAGCATATGGTTAAAAAGCTGACAGCTCTACAGATTTTGGCTGAGGGAACTGATCCAGTATTTTCTTACTGCGATCGGTCCATTCAGGGGGAAATGGCTCACCTCTGGCAGCACAAGGGTTGAGAAGAGCACAGCAAGTACTGTAACGCAGCCAGCATTTATTACACTGGCATCCAAACTGGTTTGTAAATGCCTCCACTGTGAGTTTACTCTGCCAAAAACACATTCAATAACCCTTCCACCCTGCGGAGAGTGTAATTAAACCTTTTATTCACCTTTGAAGTCAGAAGCTGCTTTCATAACCATGGCAAAAGAGGATATGGGAGATCCCTTTGAATAATGGTGGGGACTGTAATACTGTATACGTCAATGCCATTTGGTGGAAAAAGTGTCCCAGCCTGCTCATGAATGTAGACTCTTGAGTGGCAAAAATAAAGAACTGGCCTCATGAACCTTTCCTACAGAGCCCACACTGAAATTCATAAACCTGCCTCAGTGGTCCGCTAGTGCCTGCCTAACAATGGAGTAGTACCCTTGGTGGTTTATGTCCTCATGTACTCCTTGAGGAGAGCAAACTATGGGCACAAGTCCCATCAATAGTCCCCCCCATGGCTAGTTATTACATTGTACATGTTCATTTAATTAAAACATTATTATTACATACCGTTATTCTGACCTTATCTTTTCGGAGTGGTTAGTGTGTTCTTGTTATCTCTGGAGAATGTTTTTGTTCTATTCTTGATATTGGGATGTTTGGGTACCACTTCATATTGAGATGTGTTTGTGTGAGTATTTTGTGACTAGCACTTATTAGAAATGTGTATGTTTGCAATATTAGCCCTCTTCTTGCCAGATTTGGTGAGCAGGTTTTGCCTTATACCAGACCTTTGCTACAAGTGCTTGTGTCTTAGGCTCTTTTCCTACTACATTAACATTTTGAGGTATGAAAAATGGCCCTCCTGTCCATAAACAAAATATAGCCTTTTATATGGAATATAATAAGGGTTAATGCTCATATCCACAGATTTTCAAATCAGAAATTGTGGCACTGTATTTACAATAGTTTGTCAAGTACAGCCTGTAGAAATTTATTTTTCCTTAATAAAACTTTCCTAAACTTGCACCTAGCTCTTCCATATCCTTTATTATCCTACCTTGGTTCCTCCCACTCAAGTTCTGCACATGAGTTAGTATGTTTTCTTCCAATTAGAACTTCGTAATAACAACAATAATACTTTGCAGATACATTATAGCTAAATTCTTATGATGGCATCCATCATCACCATATATTTTGAGCATGTTATTAGAGTCTTACTTCATAAAAAATGCTGAATCAAGAATACCTTGCATCTAACATCTACAAAAGCAATAAATTACAAGGATCTTGTAAGGGACCAGGGCATAGGCAATCTGACCTAATCTCTGCAGGTCAGGGACGATAGTTACTGAGCAGGAGTCAGAGGAATTGCAAGAGCCAGGTTTAGTAAGCAAGAGGGGTCAGAGGCAGGCCAAGGTCAGAAACCAAATGTAGTACCAGGCCGGAGTCAGGAAGCAGGAGTAAGGGTCGGAGTCAGGCTGAGATCAGAGACCGGAAATTGGGAGTTAATGTGAAGTCAGGAGTGGCGACGGGCTGAAGTATGGTTCTTGCTGAGACAATTTCCATGAGCAACCCCTAGTATTACATAGGGTGCTCAGCCAATCAGAGGGTCACTCTGGCTTCCTTGAGTGGTACTTTCTGCAGTGCTGACTGTCCCTGGTGCTCCCTGGCAACGGCTCTGCACTCTGGGAACACCTGTTATCTCAGGCTCTGCAGGTCCAGGTTCTGATCCACAGAGCTTTACAGCTCTTGACATGATTTACAGAAATGGGTAAACATTATCCCCATTTTGCAGATGAGGAAAAAGACAATGAGCTTTAGTGAAGTCACATTGAGAATCAATCTTAAGAACAAAACCCAACAGTTCAGACTCCTAGTCGGCTGCCCTGATCTCTAGTCCTCAAAGCCTGACTGGCTAAAAATTACATTTCCATAATTTATATTAACATGTGCTAGTGATGCAAGGTTTAAGGAAATGGGGGGGGGGGGAATAAGGAAATTGTTAGTCAACTGAGGAGGAATAGAGATAGAATATTCTGAAAAATGGGAATGGAGTAAGAAAGGGTGGAGTTTGAAACAATGGTTTTGACAAGTTTTGTTCTGTCAATTGTAACAAACTTGCTTCTTCTCTTCTCCCTGAAGCCCTGGTCCAAAAGAAGCCCCCAGCCCATGTCACTGCCCCCGGGGCACGTCGCCCAGGGCAAGTATAGGGTCTGTAGCTCCCCACAGCAGCCCTCACTCCCTGGGCACCATGACCTGGCTCCGGCTTCCGGCCTGGCTGGGGAGAGGGCCACAGCAGGGTGTGGGGACTTGTGGGTCTCCCATGTCTACTGAAGTTCAAGCACTCCTGCCTCGCTGTGACTTGCCTTGATCCCAGACTCCCAGTTCTTGACCTAGGTTTGGCTCTGGAACCTGATCCCTTCAGCTTAAGACTATTGCTGATCCCAGGGAAAAACCCTGGCCTAGCCCAAACCCAATTCTCACTTCACACTTTCAATGGGGCTAAGGATCTGACTTTGCAGTTTTAACATGGCCTGACCCCGGATTGATCTCTGACCTTAAGCCCCAATACTAAGCATCTCACTCCATGCC
Organism: Sternotherus odoratus; assembly: GCA_032164245.1. Taxonomy (NCBI): domain Eukaryota; kingdom Metazoa; phylum Chordata; order Testudines; family Kinosternidae; genus Sternotherus; species Sternotherus odoratus. The sequence continues at coordinate 12,908,336 of JAVMKO010000007.1, read as the reverse complement.
CATAGGCTACCCACGACCTGACTCTGACTGTTGTGCTATAGACGGGCTATCTTAGCTCAGAAATAAATAACTTGCCATACTTAATCTAATTTGTCTCCCACTATTCTTAATTCATTTCCGCTTTCTCCAATATTATAGAAGCACAATAACCATTACAGCAAGCCAAAAAAATCATCACACAATTGTATCTGAGATATTCTTTAAATCTAGGGAAAAACGGGTTTAAATCTTTAACTATATGCCACTGTTATTTTTCTTAAATTCTGCTGAATGTAACAACGCTGGAAATTTGCTCAAGGAAGTTTTGCTTCTGATCGCAAGCAATCTCTGCAAGGAGAGAGATAAGGGAACACAGGCCCTACCTAATCTTACCCACATTTGCAACACAAAGAATTCATCTAATTTAAAGTCTACTGCTTTTAATGTATTGTTAATGATTTCCTGATGTTTCAAAGGTTTCTCAAGTAGGTTTCTGTTTTCTCCCTAGCTTCCCCATGCCCTCCTATACTGTTGTTTTTGAGAAAGCAGGAGGCAAAGGAATGCAGATGTGCTCCACAGATGCATGCTATGGGACCATACTAGTTTTTCCTAGGATTGGTATGAGACAGCTCTGAGACCTTACATCCCCTTTTCAGCTACCTTTATCATAGCTTGGAAAAGCATAGAAAATGGAAGTGAATACAAAGTAGATAGGATGAGTGGATCAGGATAAACTCAGATATGCTGCTTCTAAAATATACTGTACTTGTCAAGCTTCTGACACACGTCTTGGCTAGTTGGGAAAAAAACAACCAAAGAAAAAATCCATTATCAAAGTTACAGTTCCTTCCACAGTTTGCAATGCAGGCTTTGTTTTCTGAGAACATCTCATAGACTAATGTATTAGTAACTTTTTTGTATTCACTTATGACCAAAAATGAACGATATACTACTACATGATCAAAAAAAATCATGCATCATATCAGACTATTTAGTTCCATGGCTGCATGTGCAAACATTTTTCACCAATGGATTAAATAAAAACTGCATGCAGTCCCTTCTCTGCGAAAATCTGCCCAAGGACATGAGACTAAAAAAATCAATATCCCTAAATGATTATAAATCTGTTTTTGCAGTGAACATTTCACAACTCAAAACCTGGCAGTTTTGCAAAGCTCTAGTTGTGACCTTCACAAAATATAGTTTGTTACCTTTATAAGGACATTCAGTACAGACCTAGTAGCACTGTCCTCATTCAGCTAGGGTGCCCAGCCCTTCCAGCTGAAGATGTGTAAGGTGACAGATATAGTGATTTATTGCAATATCCTGGACAAACCTTACCAAATTAACTTTAAGTATGTTAGGAGCTCATTCTATTAAGAATGCAAATGTTTATGCATTATTATGGAATGATATGTAATTTTTTTAATGAGACATGGCTAGTATCAACTCTGGGAATGTTATGAGCTTCAAGAGACTCTCAATGTGCAAGATAAACAAAGTTAATGAATGGGATTCTGAGGAAATGCTTGGTTGGGGAGGCGAGTGCACATTACCTGCCTCCAGATCCATCCTTTTGAAGCTGCACCTTGAAGCGAGAGCCGTTGTCTGGCTGATTACCCATTCATAGTCTCATCAAAGACCCAAAATGGATAAGGGAGGGACTCTCAGATCCATGTGTATGCTGGTTCTGAGCCAAAGTGGTTATGAAGTGATAAACATAGAAAAACACCTTGGTAAGGTTAAAGGACTGGTCACTGGCTGAAGACCTTGTTAGAGTTAGGGTGATCTCTGGTAATCTTGTGACCAGAGAAGGGCTACTAGGATGACCTGAGGAATGGAAAACCTACTATATTGGAGGAGACTCCAAGAACTTGGCTTGTTTAGCCTAGCCGAAGAAGGCTGAGGAGTGCGCTCTATAAATATATCAGAGAAATAAATACCAGGGAGGGAGAAGAGTTATTTAAATTAAGCACCAATGTGGACACAAGAACAAATGGATATGAAAAGGGCATCAACAAATTTAAGCATGGAATTAGACAAAGTTTTCCAACCATCAGAAGAGTGATGTACTGAAACAGCCTTCCAAGGGGAACAGTGGGGGCAATAAACAAATAAAGGAATAAATAACTGGCTTCAAGACTGAGCTTGATAATTTTATGGAGGGGATGGTATGACAAAACTGCCTAAAATGGCAAGTAGTCAATCTACGACTGCTAGCAGCAAATACCTCCAATGGCTGGTGAGGGGACACTAGAAGTGGAAGGCTCTGCATTACTATAGAGAATTCGTTCCCAGGTTTCTGGCTGGTGGGTTTTGCCCCCAGAGTTAGGCCATATTTGGGATTAGGATGGAATTTCTCTCCCTCCCCCCCCAACAGAATGGCAGAGATCCTGGGGGTTTCACACCTTCTGTTGCATGAGGCACAGCTCACATGCAGGTTTAAACTAATGTAAGTGGTGGATTATCTGCAACTTGAAGTCTCTAAATCATTATTTCAGGACTTGAGTAACTTGGCCAGAAGCTAGGGACCTAGTGGGTGGGTGAGGATCCATGGTCTGCAATGTGTTTCTCTGTAATGATTTTAACATAAGAACAAATGTGCTTGCTTAGAAAGAGCTGAGTGGTAACTTCACTGTGGCAATTACATTGTTTACTTTTTCTGAGGAGAAAGGTAAAGCAGACCTGCTTTGGCAGTATGACTTTGCTGAGGATTTCACAATGTAGACAAGGAACTGTGGAGCCTGGAAATGCCGTCAGTCAAGTGAGAGAAAGACACAGCTGTCTGCTGAAGAGAGGCGATGGCTGGGATCTGGAATTGTGAGAGGGGATGTTCTTTGTGGAAGACAGAGGGGGGAATACAGTGGAGTTCTCATGAACTATAATATGATTTATTTTTACCTAATCCTCATCAGCTTTGGGACATTTAGACAGAGAATCAGGTTTCTTTACATGACACCTCAGCTCCTGGTCTGACACTGGAGAAGTTTGGGAAGCTCAAGTGGCCACATGCATGCTTCAGAAAACTGAATTATGTTTCAGAAAGGGCAGTGTTGTCTACACAAATGTTTCATGGAAAAGAAGCTTTTTGGCAACAAATGTATATACTACAGTTTGTAAAATATTATTTTTTTGTGAAAATAAGGACAAACAGGAGAATCTAAATAGTAACAACTATTCTAATATCCTGATCTGCTCTTGAGCTAACGAACAGCAGTGTCACTTTTTAAGGCTTCCCCACCCTCGCTTGGTTCATGTCCCACAGACAGGAAGCAGAAGGTGAGACGCCACAGTGCAAGCAATGCAATGTTTATTTGGGTTAAGAAGCAAGTATAGCCACCACTTTTTATACCTTCCCTCCTTCTTCTTGTAGGCTTCATTATATCTGTAGTGCTGACCCTTGGCACTACCCCTTACAATTTATGGTCATATTCTGTTTCTTGTACCTCTCCCCTCACCCCACCCCTCTTGCCCCACCCAACTGGTTGCTTGACTTTGCCTTCAGAGAGGAGTTGGGGAAGAACTGTCCTTCAGTTGTACATTCGTATATTAAAACTCTCACAATATCCAGAAACACTAACTCTATTTATTATCTTTTCTCATTGTACCATAAACCCCATCTGGCTGTAGGCAGAAGCAACACATGATGGCTTTGTTCCTTGTTCACATATGTCAATAAGGATATAGCCACAAACAATTGTATTTTTAAAAAACTCAAAATGACATGCTTGCTGTAACGTAAATAAAGATTATTCCTGACTTACTGCATTACTAACACTAATATGCTAAAAATTAGAAAGGCTCATTATAATCATTATTTAAATGCAACTGTGCCACAGCAAATTAAAATTTGCTACATACTGGGATCTTAAATCATGCGGGTTTTCTGAGTATTCAACTTTTTTTTTAGGGGGTGTCTCTGCTAGTGCTTTTATTGCTGGAGAAGAATTGGAACATCTAGGGAAGAAAGCAACTGGTAAGGTCTGAATGGGCAAGTCTGAGCCCTCTAGATCTAGAAGAAATAATGAGAACTAAGCCTTCTCATTTTATTGAACATATCTCTGAATTTATGATTATTTAACATTTGTATTGAGTTAGTGTATAGAGCCAACCAAGTAAAAGCCTCATATACATACATAGTAAATGACACTTCCTGCCCCACAGAATGCACCAGTTTGCCTACATGCTACTTGCTTATGTTTGCATCAACAAAGGATAAATCAAACAACAAAGCAGACTTTAGGAAACCCGTGGGTCCCAATGAAAGCAACAAAAAGGTTTTAGAAAACCTGACACACAAGAGAAGGTGTTTTTAAAAAAAAAAAACAAAAAAAAAACTGGGCATATTTATTCTTGAGAAAATAAGAGAGAGGATACCTGATAATTTCCAAATATGCTGTGAAGAGGATTTCAGACAAATCATTTTCAGTGTCCCCTGAAGGTAGCACAAATAGTAAGTAATAGGGTTAAACTGCAGCAAGGAAGATTTAGCTTAGATATTAAGAAAAGCTTCCTAACTAAGGATAGTTAAGCTCTGGGATAGGTTTCCATAGGAGGCTGTGGAATCCCCATCACTAGAGATTTCTAAAAACAGGTTGGACAAACCTGCGGGAAGTGGCGTGGGCCGAGGGATGTGCTGGCCACCGCTTCCCATGGCCCCCATTGGCTTGGGACGGTGGACCATGATCAGTGGGAGCTGTGATTAGCCAAACCTGTGGATGTTGCAGATAAACAAACCATTGTGGCCCACCAGAGGCTTTCCCTGACAGGCCGCATGCCAAAAGTTGCTGTCCCTGAAGTAGGCACGTCTTATTCCTGCGAGCGGTCAGAATAAAATCAGTAATCCTACTACTGTGAGCTAGGACTACTCATGGGAATATGGGTTTGAAGAATCAAAACCTGTAGTTTCTCAGAAGACTAATATGGAATTCTAGAAATGGAGAGCTGGAAGGGAACTCAAGAAGTCATCGATTCCAGCCTGCTGTGCTGAGGCAGGTCCAAGTGTACCAAGACCAAAACCCAAAATACGGTATTTAGGCCTTTTGTCTGAGATAGTATTACCATCACTAACAGTGCTTTCCATAATTTATTAGAGCTGGTCAGAAACATTCTAAGTGATTTGCAGTTTCTGAAAAATATCAAAATTTTCAGCAGGAACATTTTGATTTTCCTGATTTTCTTTATTATTATTTTTTTCTATTGGGAAAATTGAAACAAAACATTTTGTTTCATGTTAGTTAGACCCGAATACAAATATTTTGGTTTGTTGAACTGAAATACATCATTTGGTATCAGTTTGACATTTTAAACTACATCTGCCCAAGATGCTGGAGTGCCTCATGGGAATTGGATTTTGGGTGCCTTATGTTCTCTGGGCTGGCCTCCTTGGCTGGACTACATTTCCCATGATGCACTGTCAGTTGACAGTGCCACATGGTCCATCACAAGAGTTAGTGAGCCCAGCCTTTAGGGAAGAATAACGGCATGAAGCACTCAAGTTATAACTCCCATAAGGATCATACACAAAAGTAATTTAATGTCTAACTTGTTCAAATATAAATGTATTTGGATGTTGCTGAATTGACATTCCATATTCAATGGAAAAATAAAAGATATTTCAACTTCTTATCTTATTGGGAAAGAAAACAAATGTTAAAATATGAAAATTTTTGGTGGGATGGAAGTTCTGCTTTTTGGTCAACTCAATGAATTATGAGACACTATGACTAGAGAACTAAATTTAGACTCCTAAGGAAAAGTGACCTAATTTTCAGAGACAAAATACTCTCTCAAAAAGGGCACTTAATTAGGTACCCCAAATATGGATTATGGAGCATACATTTAGATAACCTTGCTTGAAAATTCTCACCTGTGTGAATGATTCACACTGCCTTCAGAATGTAAATTATACCTTATCCATAAGGATTTTCAGAGACTTGTTTCTAGAGGCTATGAAATACATTTTTTGACATTTTTACTAATAATGGTTAGAATGAAAAATTAATTGCAAGAAACATTGCAGTGCATTTATCCTCAGATTGTAACAGTATCAAGTAGATTACATGTATTTCAGTGAACACTTTATCTCTATCCTGTAATTCAAAGTATATCAAATAAAGTTTTCTATGAAGTCTTTCAGAGCTTAATAAATGCGTATGATGACATGATAGAAAAGAGAAGAGAGAGACATGATAAGTCTTCAAATATGTAAACATTGTTTTAAAGAAGATCAATTGTTCTCCGTGTTCACTAAGAGTAACAAAAGAAGCAATCAGCATAGTTTGTAGTAATGGAGATTTAGGTTAGATATTAGGAAACACTTTCTAACTATAAACATATAAACAGGTCGCTCTAGTTTCAAAGTTAACTACTCCTTTGCTTTCTCTCCAAGGACAGTGTCTTTACCAGTGACCACACGCTCTTTCAAAGCAAATACATTTGTTTAAAAGGACAAAAACATATAGAGAAAAATAATAATAAAAGGTCCAACAAGGTTACTAAATGTAACAGAAATCACCCATCAGTTCTATGGGGGTCTAATAGGCCAAAGTCTTTCCGACCCTTTAGCAAGGGCCCTAGGACCAAAGGTACTTCTGACTGCGGGATCAAAAGGAAGACTCTAAGTCTATTTAAACTCAGCCCTTATGCCCAAAGATGTGCTCTGTCGTCCAGCTCCTGAAAACAGGTGAACCAGAACCAGTTTCCAAGCCAGCTTTGGGAATTTACATTAATCACCCCCTCTTGATTCCAAGAACATACAAATATACATCACCTGTATTGGTACAAAGGACTATGAATAGTCTATGGTTGATACTGTCTAGCCCATCTCAATATAATGGCTTTTTGACGGTTTCATCAATTTGACATCAAATGCAATACTGACTCCAAAAGTACTGTATGTGGTTGCAATATCTGTCATGCAGGTTATCTAGGAAGACTGGAATCCCCTTATTGAAGGCTTTAAATAAAAGGTTTGAGCTAGACAAACACCTATCAGGGATGGCCTAGGTACATTTAAACCTGCCTCAGAGTAGGGGGTGGACTAAATGGCCTCTTGATGTCCTTCCCAGCCTGCAGTTTCTATTATTCTAGAATAGATGGGAATATTATGGGAAATATATGATATGCATTACATCACAGAGAAATACAGAAGTTTGGAATTGACTGAATTTATAAAAGACCCAATAATGGCTGGAGTGAATGTTGCTATAGACTTCAATTCTAGGGTGCCTGAAAATAAGGAGTAATTTTTTAACAATGAAAGTAATTAAGCATTGGAACAATTTACCAAGGCCCAGTAGATTCTCCAGTCTCCAATTATAAAGACTAGATTGGATGGGTTTCCACCCACTAACATATATGCTTTAGGAGTTATTTTGGCCAAGTTCTGAGATCTGTGTTATACATGAGGGTAGACTACATGATAACAATAGTCCCTTCTGGTCTTGGCATCTATGAACCTCAAGAAATACCCCCAACCATAATTAAGAATTATACATGAAACGGAAGAGAAAAACGTGAAATTATTCATTCGTGAATTTTATTCACGATCTCTGTGGTGGTGATTAACAGTGAATGGTGATGAAAGACTATCTTATAAGAACGCAGGGATTGCTGTACTTATAAGAACAGAGTAACTGGTCCATGTAGTTAGGTATCTTGTCATAGCAACTGATACCACACATTTCCAAAGACAGTGCAAGAAACCCTGTCATGAATAATCACTAATATTATAACTTTGCTCACAGAAGAAATTTCTTCCTATCTCTGTCAGTGAGTGTGTGGCATGTGTCATAAAGCAGGAAGGGTTCACAGAGAAACCTTTTATAATATAGCCATAAAATCTTATTAATGTAACTGTGGATGTTCTCATTAGCCATATAAATGCCCAATCCTTTTTTGAAAGATTTTTCCCTCAGTGATACCTTTGGGTGGTGAATCACACAGGCTGAACAAAATTCCTTTTCAGTTTTAAATGTATTGTCTTTCAATTTATTTAATGTTACTTTGCTCTTGTATTATAGTAAAGAGTGAAAATATCTACCCAATTTACTTTCTCTACACCAGTCATTATTTTATATCACATGCTCATTTTCTCTGTTATAAACAGACCTGATCTTTTTAAATTTCTGTATAAAAAGTCTTTTCCATATCTCAATAATTTCCCCTGCCACCTCTTCATCCTCTCTCTTCCCGTTGTATCATTTTTGACACAGAGTGACCAGAACTTACCCAATGTGCATGTATTTTCTTTAACAGTATAGTGAGGCAGTGTGATTCCCCGCTGTCCCGGAGAGATATGACCCCCTCTGGACACCAGAGTGGGTGGAGCTAGGGAGCTCTGAGCCTGCCCCCCAGAGGGTCAAGCAGTGCCCTGGATGTATAAAGGCTCAATCTCAGAGCTCACTGGGAAAACAGCCACCGGGGAGACCAGACACCTCTGGCCTAGCCCATGACTGGGAAGCTCTGGCGGCCCACGGTACACCCAAGGACTGGCCTGCCCTGCCCTGCGCCTGCTACCCGGAGAGTTGCTGAGCCTGCCTTGTGCCCACTATTCAGAGGAGCTGCTGAGTCTGCCTTGCACCAGCTATCCGGAGGAGTAGCCCAGTCCTCAAGGAGGGGTATTTTGATCACAAAAAGCCTTAGTGACCTTTTATCTTTACAGTGCAAGATGGGAAACTAAAGCTGACTGCCTGAAGCACAACCCGAGGCCACAAGAGGGAGCACAGGACAGCCTGTTACAGTATTCCACATATAAACCTAATTCTATGATACCCACATGTTCCATGTAAACTGTTCCCACAGCTGCATTGCACCCAAGTAACTCATACTGCACGTACTCATAAGTCCCATAATAAGAATACATGATTCTTATTGCAGCCAAATTATATGCAGTGCAATCAAATATTGAAAAGCAAAAATGCACAAAATCAATTATATATTTGGTGCATCTCACAGGTAAGAAAAAAAAACACTGAATGAAACTTAGGCCACCATGAAATTACTAACTTCTGAGTCACACACACACACAAAAATGAAGTTCAGTTCTAGAGATGGGCAAAACTACGGAACAGATTTTTGTTATTTTATTACAAACTCACAATTGGGCCTTTCTGGAGAAAAAATAAACTAAGGTATTATTTTCTAAACTAACCTCAGTCCTTTTTACAAATAAGAATGGGCTTTCATATCAACAGACATTCCTGCAAATTCTTCATGCAAAAGTTGCTTCTTTTTGGGGGGGGGGGGGTAAGCATTTAGAACAAAACAAAACTTGGGCACTAACAGTGCAACTGTGGGTGGATTGAAACATCAAAATGTTTTCACAAAATAAAAATTGAGATGTTCATGCTGACTTAGATCACATAAGCAGCAAAATCGATCTGGTTCTCTGTAGTTTATTTAAACATTCAAACCTTTTGGGCATCTGCTAGTTCCAAATTTCTTCCTTCCCTAAAACTGACTTTTACTTTGTTTTCACGTGGAAGGAATCTACAGGGGGAACTGTTACTTTTTATATCCCAGTGGTAACAGCAGGAATCTTTTGCAGAGGCAGCAACTTTGATTTAACATCTTTCATTTAATGCTACTGAACTATAATGGGATCCCAAATGTACAGTAGTACATAACACAGATGTATTTCAGAGGTGAAAGTGGTAGTGGGAATATTAGTTGGAAATACACCATAGTATGTGGTGAATGACTGTGAAAAACAAACAGAAGGTGGGCTACAAATTAAAAAAATAATAATCAAGTTTTAAGCAAATTATAGCCAGCCAATAACATCAACACAAGTTGTATCCTGGCACCTGGAGATGGTAACTTCCCGTTCAGGGTGAGTGTTTTCACCTCCACTCACTTGATGACAGAACCAACAAATATATAAGGCATTTAAGTGTTAAGTATTTAAGATCCAAATTCTGCCCCACTCACTTACATTGACTAGTATTTAGTACTATAAATAGTCCCTGATATAGTTTCTGGAGCTGTGGACTTGAGCTAAGATCAAAGTGTAGTTCTGGTCCTACAAATGACCCCATGTAAGTAGTCCCCTGCCTGGAGTTTTTAGTGAAGCCATAGGCCTGTGTGTAGACATGAGTGAGGGTGGGAGAATCAGACCCTTTACGTGGTGTGCTGAAATGAAAGAGTATAATAAATGGGTCTTCAGTTGCAGGTTTCCTATCCCACACACATTGATGAGACACTGACATTTTTTCCTGTCCTAAATCAAAATTTGAAATCCAACATTTGTGCAAACCAAAAATCTGCAAAAGAATTTCAGTTCAGGACAATTTTGACCTTGTTATATTTTTTAAATGACTAGTCCACACTGACGCCCAGGCCACTGCATCTTCATAGCCATTGTTATAACCAACCCATGCTACAGCTACCATTAAATTGCAGTGCAGAAATACCCTTAGCCATGATAGCTTCTCATGTACCATGGCACTCTTCACATAAGCCAGAAGAGAAGTGGAAAAGAGAAGCCATGAAACAATTAAAGGATATAATCCCCAAATGGAATCCACGTGATCAGATCCTTGCCCCTCTAGAGAACTCTGTAGCTTCACTAAAGCATCCATATGAGCTCAAGGGTCAGATTGCTGGGTCAAGACCTTAAAACAAACCCAACCTCTGTTTGAGCCTCTCTCTCTTTTCTCTGATTATCTTTTCATAACCCCAGACTTTCTTTTTTCCTGTCTCAGTTTCGTATAATCAAATAGAATAAAAAGTATGCTTTTAAAGAAATAATACCAGGAATGGCATTTGTATTTAAGAGGTGTTCATGCTACTCATTTGAAAGCATTTTTTTTTAAATGTTTGTTAAATCTGAAATGAATATTGCATGTATATATTTTTATATATATATATTTGTATATTACATGTATTTATATTTTAGATAGTAAGGACATTTGTATGTGGATCATAAGCTACAGTAGTTTCCATGGTTACAATGAACATTCCTGCATGTTCCCCTTTAGAGGTTTGCTTATATATATTTAAGTAGCATACTTTAATCTGTTGAGCTCAGCACACTTTTTTTATTGTTATTTTTGACTGCATAGTGAAGAAAAGAGTATAAAATAAGAATTGGTGGGGTTCTGTTTTGTTTACTCAGTAGTTTTTCATTCCAAATCAGTTTTCCTTAAAATCTTTGAAAACATAGGACGAATATATCCTGGTTAACGCCGTACACATTAACTTGAGAGTGGACTAAATGCCTGTTATGTCAAACATTCATGATACTAAAGAGAACAAGCTCATGGAATGCCCCAATGAAGTGACAAACTTCACGTGTATATGTTGTATTAGTATGAAGTGAACAGCTGTAAATACAGGTGCAAGAACGCATATCTGGATTCTGGCTCTGAAATTCTGCTGAGGGTGTCTCTGAAATCTCCTTTGTTCTCTGGACTACCTGTCAATTTTAGTACAGCCCATCATGGGAAGCAGCATGAGGCTGAAAAATCAGTCCTTCCCATGATGACATGTTGTCTGCCTTAAAGCAGAAGACATGACTAACACCTGGAAAGACACTAGCTTGACACCTCCTTTCTCCTTCAGAAAACTGACATCATCAGGGACAAATATACCAAACCACATACTGCCCCGTGGTTTATTCCACTAAGACCTTTCAGGGTCCAGACAAGTGAGGGATTATATCACCACCTGCCCTGCAACTTGGGATGAGTCAAAATGCTTTGCTGCTGTGGCTTCCAGGCTGGTCTTCTCGTAGTCAAACAGCATGCAGGTCACACCCTGTGTGTCTGTGTATAGTTGTGGTTCTGGTTGAACTACTCTGCTCCCAGCAGCCTATCAGCAAACACCAGCCACACTCTGGTTCCCATCAGCACACCCTAACCCTAACCCCAACACACTTCCAGTCCCAAAGTTCCCCCCTTCCCTACCACAAATATGTTTTCTGTACTATCCGGTCCTCTACTGGACGGTTCAGATGTTTTAGCTCCATTGTGCAGGTAAGGGAACAATATACAACTTCACACCTTAAATGAAGGTACTCATGCTGTTTGCAACACTGAATTCATTTTGATTAAAGAATAAAAGAAAGGGTTTTTTTAAACTACAAAGATCGATTTTAAGTGAATACAAATATTAAGGCATTAAAGTCAGAAATGGTTTCTGCCCCCTTTCCTCGCCAAAGAATGGCCACTTGATAGGTGATGGTCCATCAGCTTTGATGACACTAGGCTGGGGCATCAATTTGTCCTTTGTCTTTGAGGAACAGGATTACCCGCTTCCCACACTTGTCTAGTCAACAGACTTCATTCGTGATTTCAGTCTATGTTCAGACCTTTACGTATAGTACTGTTGCACACATTTCACCATGCTGTTACTGACCAGCAAATTTTTGGTTTTTAAATGATACCTTAACAATATTTATTTTGTACAATGATTATTACAATAGACAAGGTGTAAATATGGGGTACATTCTGTCACATCCACCTTTTAGGTGGAATGAATTCCTTTTCAGAAACAAAAAACTTTGTATGGTGGGATATGGGCTGGACTGAGCTCTACAAGCCACGCGAAAGCAGCTGACCTGGACAATTGTGGCTCTCAACTGACAGCACAACACAATTCTGCATATTATTATCATATTTTATTCACACTAGCTGCTATCTGGGGTTTTCAGAACCCACATCAGGGGCGACTTAACTATTTCACTCCAGACGGTGTCTGGAATAAATCCGTGGAAACACAGTAATTCTGTCTGATAAGATTCATGCAAGTAAACGTCCTCTTATCTAACATAGCAGTTTATTACATTTAAGCGCACACAGACATGAGCAATAGGTTTAGAACATTCCAGATATTTACCGAACATTTAAAATGTTCTTGAGTTATTAACAGCAGGTTCGCAGTGGCTAATTGCTCACCTCTGGGATGAAAGAATGTCAGGAAAAACATCTCTCAAGATGGCTTCAGAGGACTGCTCCAGAATGCACTGTATAAGCTAATATTTTATAACTGACTTCTACAAAACACACAGGTTACAATGACCTCTTCAAAATCACCACTTCTCCTAATTTTCACTAAACTTCTAATATGAGAGGCTCCCAGACTCAAAGTCTTCCACCAACTTATCTTCCTCCAGTTTCAGTTGTTTACTTGTCTTTCCCCTCCTCCTATTCTGATTAGCAGAAACTGTAGCTAATTTTGAGCTTGCTTCTGAAAGCCTGTTTTCAAATTAACCCTTAACTATGTGGTGTTCTATTTCATTAATTCATGGTGGCTTGATCACATTCTGGGGTACACACCGCCCTCAAATGAAGGGTAACATAGTGCCCACTATATGTTCAGCACTTTCCAGACACACAAAAGGGTCAGTCCTCACCTTAAGGAGACACACAAGTTCAATGGGAAAAATCAAGGTTTTTCTCTGCAGAGCAACAAGATTCACTACAGGCAGGATGGATGTCCATGAATGAGTTAAAAACTGAGAGCACAAGGACCCTGGAGATGAAAACAGGGCCTGCCTGAAAGAAGGCATAGGGCATTTGTTCAAGAGACTAAAATATGGGCAGGCAAAAGTCATAATACTAAAAGGGCAGAGAGGACAGGGAGTGATATGCACGGAGTGATATGAAGCTCAGCAATGAAGGTTAGTAAGTCAAGACGAGCAGATTTATATATAGCTTTGAAGAAGATGACCAATTCTCTTTCTACTTTACTTGCTCACATTTTTTTAGTTCCTCCATTGTCACATTGCAAGCTATTATTATGGCCAGGAACCAGAGGAATTCTTCAAAGGAAACTATCAGAGACAGAATTTTTTTCCCTTCTAGTGGTGCAGTCACACTTGCAAGGAGAGTATTTTGAGTAATTACTAGAAAATGCAGCTTTTTCTTGAAATTTTCAGGCACTCTGGATTATGAGAATAAAATATAGATAGATGGATTTGGCAGGAGAGCATGCAAGAATGATTTATTACTCATGTCACAACCAATACCTAGGCAGGGTTCATTCACAAAGTACTAAGATAAATACTCTTAAGAGATTTTACCCAATAATGAACACATGAACAATTTAAACCACCCTTTTATCACGTGTAAATGGAATGCTAGGCACCTCTACATTATTTACCCACTATTATCAGAGTGCTCTGCACCGTATGTCAGGCTTTGACTTCAGATCAATAAAAGAAAGTTTAGAGGATGAAAATATAATCTCAGGAAGACAGAAAAGCTCTCCCAGCACTTACAGAGGCAGTTTAGAGGCACAAACAACTCTCGCTTTTTCATTCTCCAGAACACTTTTAAAAACAATGACAAAAAATTGTATGTGCTATTTGGAAACTCAATCGACAGAGTCTCTTCTTTCTGTCTTTACAGTGCATAAGTTCTCCCTAGCCATCTATCGTTTCTTCACTAGGCCCCATCTTCTTCATGATCTCAAAGTCATTATTCACTCACAGTGAGGACTGAACACAAGGGCAGGGGGCAGAAAGCTTAGGAGTTCATTCACTAAGAGGTCAAGGATGCAAAGTGGCAAGATACTTTGTAAATTGCTTTAGTTTGAGTACACCATCTGCAACAAATGAATACCTTAAGTAACTTCCTAGGCTATGTGACTACTTTTAATATGTACATACATGAATTAAATGTGGTTATGACAATATGTCTCAAGGAACTAATGGAAATAAAAGAACCACAGTACTATCTAGTGCAGAGGTGGGCAAAGGATGGCCTGTGGGCCAGACCCAGCCCACCAGTCATTTTAAGATGGCCCTCAAGCTTCTGCTGGGGAGCATCATGGCCCTCCTACATGCTCCAATGGCCTCCTCTAGTACTCCAATGGGAGACGCAGGGGTGGTGCCTGTAGACAGGGCAACACCTGTGGACGGGGCAGCGTACACAGTCACCTGGCCATGCCTCCGTATAGGAGCCGGTGAAGGGACAAGCTGCTGCTTCCAGGAGCCATGTGAGCTAAGTGCCGCCTGGAGCCATGTGAGCTAAGTGCCGCCTGGAGCCTGCACCCATGAGCCTCTCCCCAACTCCGGGCCCCAGCCCTGATCCCACTCTTGCCCTCCAAACCCCTCGGTCCCAGCCCAAAGCACCCTCCTACACCCCAAACTCCTCATCCCCAGCACTACTCCAGAGACCGCATGTGGCGAAGTGGGAGTACTGTGTGTGTGTGCCTCAGTTTCCCCTATGCATTTCTTAAGGAATAGGGGCTGACACTGGAAGCAAGGAGGCAACCCCTCCCCCTCAAGGTGTGCATCCCTGAATGCTGTAATCTGACCCCAGGTGGGGGAGGGAGGTCAACTGAACCTGTTGGAGAAAGGTCAGGTGATGCCTCCAGCCCGGGAAAGGGACAAAGGAGAGCAGGGAGGGGCTGGAGGGGGTTTGGGGAGTTGGCTGTCTGGTTTTGAGCTGGAGCCAGGCAGGAGAGGGGAGAGCAGCGATCTCGCTCTCTGGCCCCAAGATGGATCCAGCTGAGGGCTCATACTTGCCCGCTGCATGGTCTGTGTTAAACCAGATAGAAGTCATCGAATAAACCTGTTTTACTGGCTGGCTGAGAGTCACGTTTGACTGTGGATTTGGGGTGCAGAACCCATGGGCTCCCTCAGGACCCCACCCAGGCGGGCTTGCTGGGGCAAGCACACGGAGGGGCAGAAGATGCTGAATGCTCCGAGGTCAGACCCAGGAAGGTGGAAGTGGGTACCCGTGAAGCTCCTAGCCTTGGAAGCAGGCTGCATACGGAGAAGGGGCCCTTCACCCGAAGTCCGGTCTGGCTCGCTAGGGAGCGGTTCCAGTCCATCGCCCGGGCACTCTGTGACACCGCACCCCCAGCCCTTACCCCTGCCCAGAGTCCCCTCCTCCACCCTGAATTCCTCATTTCTGGCCCCACTCCAGAACCTGCACACCCAACCAGAGTACGCACCACCTCCCAGACCTGAACTCCAATTCTGTGAGCATTCATGACCCACCATACCATTTCTATTCCCAGAGGTGGCCCTCGGGCCAAAAGTTTTGCTCACCCCGATCTAGTGTCAGCTACGTACAGTGTCTGCTACTAAACATGGAATCAAAATGGTAGAAGAAAGTGAAAAGTGGTGGGTAACATGGCATGTAGGGCTTCATGAGGCATGCATTGGGAAGAGTAAGCTACATCAAAACCAGTAGAAGGGAATTTAAGATGTATGTAAAAGAATGACATTTTGTTTGTATTCATGAAAATACAGTTGCGGGAACAGCAGATGTGAAAAATTGTGTGCTTGTTTCTGGTGAACTATCTGAGAAGAATTGGCATAGTTTTAACCTTAAAAGGGACCAAAACCTTTCTGACCAGCTGAGCAGGGCATGCCAGAGAGGAAGGATAGTTGAAGCACTTGTTGAAGCACTTGTTGAATCTAAATTCAATTCTTATCTCTACTACAGCTTCCTTGTGTGATCTTGAACAAGTCACTTCGTCTCTTGGCATCTATCCTTTGTCTGCCTTGTTAATTTAGATTTTAAGTTCTTTGGGGAAAGGGGCTATCTCTTACTTTGCACTTGCACGGGGCCTAGAGCAATCTTGGAGTCTCTCTAGGAGCTTCTGTAACACAAATAGCAATCTTTATAGGTACAATCTGCTCTTGTTTATCCAGATGCAAAAATCCAAAAATCCCACCTTCGTGAAAATGGGCTGTATGACTCAGGCATTAGTCCCACTTTTAACAAATAGACTTTTTACCTTTTCTTCATTTCCATAAATGTGGTTCTATTGTATTATAAATAGTTTAAAAGATAAATTGCTGTGTAATACAAAATGTGCATAACAATGACATTCAATTGCAAATAATAAGCTCCCAGAGTTTGTAAAACATCTAAACTATAAGAAAAAAGAATAATTATCAATCCAATAGAAAACCAATATTTTGGCAGTCACACTGTGCAGATTAAATTTGAGAATACCCAATTGAAACTAATAAAAATCACACTATTTCAAAGTTGTTTTAAGGTAAATCATCAGGGTTAATGACCTGCATAAAATATTCCTATTTCACTATATTAATAATTGTTCGGATGACATTTAAACAATTGCTGTGTGCCTCTTATTGTATTACTGACTTATTTGTAATATTAAATATTATCGTAATGTAGGAAGCACCTTTCTCCTCTCTCCATTATATTATTGAAAATGTACAAGAAAAGTTACCAAATATTTTCATTTAACAGTTTGTTAATTTAAAATTATGAAAACATTTCATAAACATAGTAGACTTTACCTTATGTGAGCAAAATAAATAATGATTTCCCATGGGACTAGCATCAAAATTAACTTTGCAATTTGTGGTGCAATTAGCACAGTAACCTACCGGTAGCTACTGAAAATGGGAGTCACACAGCAAAAATACCGTACAAAGATAAAAGAAAAAAGTTCCTATGAGGAAGGGGTGGGGGGTGAGAAGCATTTTATAAAATATGCCTCTTAATTAGTGTTGGTCAAAAATTTTGATTGAAACTGTTTTCTGCCAGAAAATGGTGTTTTGACTAAACCAATTTTTGTTCCCCCCAAATCATATCCATTTCAAAGAAATTTCATTTAAAAATTAGACACTTTTGAAAATGCTGATATATCCCATTTTAATCATTTAATTTAAAAATGGGGAGAACTCTAAGTAAGATGAAAACCCTACACCAATGACAGATGTATCTCCACTGGATTTGGTTTACTAGTTCAGCACCTTTCAAATTTCCAGACAGTTCTGCAGTTTAAAAATGATCAAGTACTCTTCCCCATTTGTATCAGAGGTAAGTTCAGATAATGGGTGTATTATGACTGTACTATCACTACTAGTAGGATATTAAAGAGCTGCCAGAGATCCAAGTACAGCCATGGTAACGTAGGAATACAAATAAAACAGATCCTGATTCTGCTATACTTACTCAGGCTAAGTACACTGTACAAGAAGGCTGAATGAACTCTATGGGTTATTATGGAGGAAGGTGCTACTCCAAGAGATCAAATGAGGCAGAATTAGTGATTAAAGTGCTTAGAGGACTTGGAGAGCTAAACTAGGTTTTGTATCTGATCAGACATGAGTAAGTTCAATTCAGTAGCAGACACTGTCAGTGTCTGAGCAGAAATATGCATGAGCTGTGAAATTTCTGTAGGATTAAATGGTGTCTTTTAGGATAAGGGTAACTATTAAGTCAATCAAAATCTGTGTTTTAAAATTCTGATTAAAGAGCTGCCAGAACAGTAAAACTAAAGGGTAGCAAATGAGTGAACTAATCACCTAATTAAACTGGACTGCCAACAAGGCCATATTCTAAATCCTGGAATATGATTATATGACCTTTACAAAAGCCATACAAAAAAGATGATGTGTTTTCCATAACCCTTTGCAATCAAAGCCTCAAAATGATTTCCAAATGTAGGGGCTGGTCTTCAGTATGCGGGGGGGGGGGGGGGGGGATCAACTGCAGATACGCAACTTCAGCTACGTGAATCACATAGCTGAAGTTTGCGTATCTGCAGCCGACTTACCTACTGTCCTCACGGCGGCGGCAGTCGGCGGTGCGCTCCCCCGTCGACTCCAGCTTGCGCCTCACGGCGAGCTGGAATTCCGGAGTCGACGGGGGTGCCGTGAGCGATCAATTTCTCGCGTCTTCACCAGATGCGAGAAATCGATTGCTAACAGATGGATCACTACCCGCTGAACCGGTGGGTAGTGAAGACCAGCCCTAAGACTTATGTTAGGGATAGAGTATCCCCAAATCTGCATACTTCAGGGTTTCTTGAATCTGTCTATGAAGCATCGGGTGCTGGCCACTGTCAGAGAGGATAGTGGATTAGATGGATGTAATGGAGTTCATTCACCGCTCTTGCACCTCCTGCTGGCTGTCTTGGGAATTAGTTCCGGGTGTTAGTGTGCCCTTTTCGGGTGGTGCCTTGCCACCATCACTCCTGTTCTAGGACCCACATTTCTCCAAGGACCATGGTGTTCTCCATCCTTGTTGCACACTGTGCTCCCCGCTTCCTTAGTGGCTACTGAAGCAAATAGTCTGGTCACTTCCTCATGGCCCCAGCATCCTCTTTGCCCTTGCAAACCCCAGCAGCCAGGAGCCAGGCGGGGGTGGCTCCATGCTCGGCGAAGGGGCCGGGAAGCGCCTCGGAGAGCCGCCGGCCAAGGACGTGCGCGGGCCGGATGGAGTGCTTTGGTGGGCTGTATAAGGCCTGCGGGCCGGAGGTTCCCCACCCCTGCCTTAGAGCCCAGTGTTGGGCAGCCACCCCATCACAATGAACTTTAGGTCTGATCCGGTCTGACATTTCCTATGTTTTCAGTTCATTCATTATCATAACACCTGTGAGGTAAGTAAAAATTATTGTACCTGTTATGCAAAGGAGAGACCAGAGGCCAGGAGTGTGAAATGGCTCGATTGTCAGAGGTACTGAGCTCCCAACAACTTCAGCTGGACACCATCTCTGAAAATCAAGTCTTTAAGGGCATGTTAATGCTACAGTTAAAAATACCTGTGGCTGGCCTGTGTCAGCTGACTCAGGCTCAAAGGACGCAGGCTGTGGGTTATATAACTGCAGTATAGACATATAGGCTTGTATTTCAAATTAGATTAAGTTGACAAATGTTTGAAGAGCTGTTGTACATTTTTATATTTTTGTCATACCATAACATCCAAAAAACATGAATGGTGCTCAGTGTTATAGTTCATGTTGTCCAAAATATGATAGGTGTGTGGCTTATATACACACACTCACACATATATATATATATACACATACACACACACACACATATATATATATATACACACACACATACACACACACTGTATATATTTTCCTCATCTAGGGTTATGTTTTTTTAAAATCATTTTCACGAACAGAATTGCTAAATAAATATAAATATTGCCCTGGCAACTCATAATCCCAGTCAACCACATATCCCTAGTCTTGTGCTGCTTGCTTGGCCTGGATACTGATGTGCAGAGAGATCTTTACCAAATCCTGTCCTAAGAGCCATCATAGATGATGTTAAATCACTACCATGCATTATTTTCAACCCCACCTTTTAAGAGAAAACCCTCTGAACAGCACAAAGCAGGTGTAAAATATTCACTATTTTCACCTCTTTCACTGGTGTAGATATCTACATAAGGGGCAAAGAAGTGGAGAATCATGCCCTGTGCACACGAGTGAGCAAACGCACAGGAGACCAAGCGCTGTATATTTGCAAAAAGACAAAAATTGCACAGAGGATGAACCAGAAGACAATAGAAATGCAAGTCAGTGGAAAACTGAAATGGGCATCAGAGCAGGGGGGAAACAAGTTGCTTAAGGGAAAGGAGAAATCCAGAAGGAGATCACAAACGCAGTCAGCTCTGACAGATTTCACAAGTACACTGGCCAGGAAACCGTAACAACTCCCTCGTGCAATGCAGATTTCCTTCAATGCCCCATAGGATTTCAATGAATCAGTGAGTTTCACACTGCAGAGAGTTCTATTCTCCAAGCATTTCCCCTATACAATCTCTCGCTCAAGTGTCTCTGACTTTGTGTCTGTGTGCACTCTTAAATGGAGACTCACAATAGGTGTTTCCCATGAGCATACCCTCTGCCCTCTACAAACATGTCTGCTATGCAATCAGAAAATATGCCTTTGGATGAGTCTTGCTGCTAAGAGTGTGAAAAAAATAAACATTTTCATGGCAATCAAGTTTTGCTATATCAAGCGGAGTATTTTAACACCCCACATGTTTAAAAAAATGTGCTGCTCCAAAGTAATAAATCTAATATTTAAAAGCCCCCTGTATTTTATTGTTATGAACATGAGATTGTTAAAATGGAAAGCATGTTTAAATTGTAACCTATTTCTCACTGCTTAAATTATGTGTTTATCCTTTGCATTTTGTTCAGCGTGGGTAATGAAACAAGAGATGTCAGCTTCACTTTTTGCTCACGGAAATAGTCTTACAAAATTTAATAGGGATGAAACCAAATAGAAGTGACTCTACAACATTTTTAGAGTGACAGAAATGTTGATCAATTTTCTTTATAGGTTTTCTGGACAAGTTTACAGGATTCTATCCCAAGAATATAATGGACTTTTTATATTCCATTATTATTATTTGTATCACAGCAACACTGTGAGATTAGACTCCTATTGTACAATGCATAATAAGAGATAGTCCTTACAAGACACAGCTTTCAGTCTAAATAGGATGGACACAGGATATGAGGGTAAATGGAGGCACAGAGAAGTAAAGTGACTTTTCCAAGGTCACTTAGCAGGTAAACAGAAGTGAATAGATCTTAGGTTTCCTGACCAGCAGTCCAGGGCCTCCATTGGGCCACATTGCTTCCCTAGGCATACTACTGTTGAGAAAAAGCATATGGCTGTGTTCCCAATCCACCACAATCACCATGTCAGAGATCCTGCAAGTGGGCTCCCTGCAGCATTCCACTCCCAAGCCCTCCCTGAGAGTCCAACCCCTTGCTGTGGGATCCAGCCTCTCCCAGGTTGAGTCAGTTCTTCCCCTTCACCTTGGGGCCTTGCACAAGCCTACTAGGGCATCAGGGTAACCCAGCTCTGCCCAGCTCTGTCACAACCTTGTCCATGACAGCTTCTGCTGCTCCTTCCTGATTCTCTGCTCTCTACTACCTAGAGAGAGACTGAACCGCTCCTTTTCCTCTCTCTCAGTAGCGCCCTTGCAGGCCTGCTGACAGCAATTCCGGGCCCCAGGACCCTCCCTAGGGGAGTGCAGGGCCCAGAGCAGATGTGACGAATCTGTCACTTCTGGGACTGCTGTGGGGTACCCCAAAGCACGGAGCACAGAGCAGTCACCACCCCATGCATGCTCCTGGGCAACGGCCCTCTTCTAACTGATACCTCCTTTTTCACAATCCTTCCACAGCTGGGCTTCATCTTTAATTAACCCGGGACCACCTTCCAGGTGTAACCAATCTTATTTGGCCTCGAATGCCCAGATTTACCCTTTCATCCCATGTGGGGTAGGCCCCTAAAGCCAACCCATTTCATTTAGAATCAAAATGTGTCCTGCTTCCTCAAAAAAATAAAGTTTTTTCTTCCCCTTCCCCTCCACCAATGGAAATCATTCAGCATAGAATCAGAATATCAGGGCTGGAAGGGACCTCAGGAGGCCATCTAGTCCAACCCCCTGCTCAAAGCAGGACCAATCCCCAACTAATTCAAGTTCAACCCAAATCTGCAAAATTTCAGTCAGTCAGTCTGAAATTGCACTTTTCATCCAAAAATTTCAACCAGCTCTAGTCCTCAATTGAAATGTGTACTTCTTTTGGTTCTGCAAGTCACTACACTTCTCTGCATCTGTAAAATGGGTCAGTAATACATACCCAACTATCTCATAGGAGGAATAATGAGATAATGTCTGAACAATGCTTGGACGTCAGAGGGAGATTGAATAAGGACTGAATTAAAAACCTCAGCTGTAAAGAGGGCAAGGGTTTGGCCTGGTCTCATTGGCATATGCAAGAAACTAGTTTCTCGTACACACAAACTCACTCATGCATTGACAGACACACCATTTACTTAATATCCACTCACTCAGTGCTGAGATTTTTCAGTCGCCACACAGAAGAGCAGGATGGCTTGGCAAGGGTAATATATTAGAGCTTTTATAGGAGAACCATTATATACACATTTGTAACTGCTTGCTAGTAATGCCTCTTCTTTCCACTGCATGCATCATTATCTTGACACACAATCACTTGAAGGCATGGAGAAAGGACAGTCTCTCAGTTGTCATACTTTATGCTTTGCTGACCAGGAATTTGTACCTGAAAGTATGTTTTATTACATGCCAGCAAATATTCTAGACTTACCCCCTGAGAATTTTTACAGAACAGGTAATTTTTCCATTGGGAGTTAACCTTGCAGAATATTTCCCAGTAAAGGGAACTGCCATTACGACTTTCTAATAATAGATATATTGACCGATGACAATGAGATGAAAGGCAAATCCTTGTCCCCCACAGCAAACCTTAGTAGACAATCCTTTAGTTGAGGACACACACAGGAGTTCGGCTAGCCTGGAGCCAGGACACAGAACAGCCAAGCAGCAGCTACTGCATCACTGCTATGAATAGCCTCTGAAGTATATTAGCAATCACAGTCCACTATTGGCCTAGATTTTCACAGGAGCCCTGGAAGCTCATGTGGACTTCAGTGAATATGCAGCATTCAGAATTCTCAGGCACTCCAATCTCACCATTATGCTATAAGAGCGTGAATAGAAAAGAACTTCTAGCCACCTATGTCCTCTCCAAGTGGGGAATCTATATAGTTTGTAGAGCCACTGAATGTGTTCATGGTTGTTCTCCTCCACGCTAACCCCATGTTCCTCGATGCTGCAGGAGGCATAGTGCAATGGCCTGTCCATCGTTGCATGCCCCCAAACAGCATTTCAATTGAGCTATTCCGAGTTTTGAAATTTAGCTGAGTTTGTTAAAAGTTTAAGAAACACTTTAAAAGAGAGGAAGTTTTACAGCAGCATTCACATTATTGCAGGCCAACCACCACTTCAGGTAAAATAAGTACCCACCTCAAATCACCCTTTGCCCAGTACTTAAACTCCACCATTTTCAGATTCATAGAAGTTTATTTATGTGTTTGCTTTTCCTTTTCATCCAAGGTCTTAACACCTCTCACATGAGGAAAAGAGAAAACACTTCAAGGAGGGATGTTATTATGGTATTTCAGGACTGACATGAATTTTATGCTGATACGTTTTTAATTAACATTAAGTTGTTAAAGATAAGGGTGAAAATAAAACCCAAACTTAGTTTTCAGGTTTAGGGGCCTAGGTCAGGTATAGAAAATTTATTTAGTAGAGGACCACTAGGCAACACTTTGAATGACTCAACAAAACTTTATTAAAAAGGAAAATGATTATGCAAGCAGGCATGCAATTACCACTTACACAATGCTGCGGTTATACTTACTCTCAAAGATAAAATAGCATATCAGTGAGTGATCAGTCCACAAACAGCAGAGTGAAATACAGCCATATGATACTGAAACCTTAATGGTATCCTTTGGTTGTTGAGGTCTCTTGCAATTTAGCAAAGCTACTCCTTTTATAACTGATTATACTACTTATTAACACTAAACTATCCCTTTCCATGATTATATTTCTGCCACTTTTTTTGGCTCTTTATATTACAAGTTATTTAAATTAACATCTGCACTAATGTGCTTCCCATACTATCAATATAGTAGATAGAATTAAAAAATATATCTGAAAAATGCTCATTAAAAACCTTGCTCAAACCAGTTATAACCAACTACAACACAGAACAGCAGGGATGTAAGAGACCTCAGGAGGTCATCTAGCCTAACCGCCTGGTCAATCCCCAACTAAATCATCCCAGCCAGGGCTTTGTCAAGCCTGTCTTTAAACATAACTTTGGCTCATGTCCTTAATTAACTTCAATTTTGCCATCTGACCATCTCCAATTTATGTCTAACTTTCTCACGCTAGCAACCTCAATTTCCAATACTCCTCTACACTTAGGTTAAACTAGGCCTGAAACCATTTTTAAAATTTCTTAACCTAAACCATCCTTTGGGCTACCATTTCCAGCCTCCAAGGTTTCCAACCCAATTTTGAAGAGCCAAGAGGGAACAGATTGTTCAGAGAATAATGTGAAAACCATCTGAACTTCTGAGTGCTAAAGAGAACCTCTGGATCTTATCAGTTGTCTTCTAAGAAGCTGTTTTCCCATCACTAACAAGCATTTCTATGAATATATAGACACATTCACCTGGTAACAATTATCAGGAGAATAGGTCTAGAGTAAAACACATAAAATATCCTATTGAAGCGGGATAATCACTTGATATTCTACATACTTGAGTGGTTTGATTTTCTGGAAATGTCATGTTATAGCTGAAATAGCATAGAAAGAAGAGTACAGGCCACTAATCAAAGCAGAGAGCAAAAGAACACAGTAAGTATAGTAATACAGCATAGTGATGTGTGACCCAGAATCTGGTCTCCTTCAGATCAGCTTCATTTTTAGACGTAGCCAGAATGATGTGATGGAGTTATTCCGGAGTTCTACTCATGCAAATGAGAGATCTATACAGTAAGCATCACTTTAAAACTCTGTAACCACCACTTGGAGTTTGTCAGCTCCTGAAATGCCAGACTGAGTCTCTTGGGACTACAACTGTAACAGTTACCAGAGAGCTCTGTCACGCTTGGAATCACATGGAGGGACAGAATGTACTAGAAACTTTTGCTGAGACCAACAAGGAGGCTTCGAATGGGGTGATTTGGACAAGCAGTTCACTGGACCTATTCACAGTGCTGCAGCATTTGCCGCAGGACTTAGCTTCAACATACCATCTGCCTGGGATGTTTTGCCAAGGAGAGAGTTGGGGGTGGGGAAGAGCTGTGGGCACTGAGATCTGGGGAATTCGTTGAATTGTTAATGTATAGTACTTGTTAGTTAACCCTAATCTTTTCTCTCCCCAGATCCTACTTTTGAGATTCCACTGAAGTCTCCCTTTTCTATATTGTTATTTTTGGGTGTGTTATTTATTTGCTGTGGTTTGTGTTGATGTACTTCATCGTTTCAGGTATATTGGGTTTTATACTCCTAGCCCATTAGGGTCATTAGTTGTTTTCCAAAGGCACATATAGTCACCTTAGATGGAAGTACCAGGCATCACAAAATAAAGAAAGAACCCAGGACTCAACTCATGGGAGGAGAAGGGAAACGCCACTCCAATTAGAAAGCACCAGGAAAAGGTGGCTTAAGCCATGCCTCATGCAAGGGATACAACTCTAGTGTCAATAAGAAGGTATGAAAAGTGTTATGGGACAAAAAATGGCACTTTTCTGGTGATGCATATTTTCATGTGAATCGGAAATAACCCAACACACTCAGTCTGGTACAATCTTGGAACACCATCTCATGGCCCGCTCTATAGAAGATGCTACATTTTACATAGAAGTCTTTTCTTTACATTGTGTTGTACAGCTCCTAGTCCAATGGGGTCCTAATCTTTGATCCACTAAGGTGCTGAAGTAATGCAAAGAAGTAATAAATCATATTAATAACTATTCTATTTCTCTTTATTATAACCCTCATTGGTAGGGACAGCTATAGATGAAGTTATGTTCAGACGCCTGTCTCCCTAAATATTTACTTTTGAACCTGCAGCATCTCAACACAGAAATGAAAATGTGTAGAAAGTCTGAGGAGAGCCCGTCCCGGTATTAATGAGTTATGGAAGAACAGGGAAAAAGAAACTTTTTGCATCTTCAAAAAACAATTTTTTAAACCTTAAAAAAGAGGTGAAAACCACCTCCAAATCAGAACTGGTCATTAAAAAGAGAAGGGGAGCAGTTCTGAGAATTGTTTTCCAATTTTAAAAAATTCAAATTTTGAACTGTGAATCATTTCAACCAGCTCTGTAATTGCTTAATCAAAACATTCCTTCTGTTTGTCAAAACCTGACATTTCAGCAACATATTTTCCATTAGAAAGAGAGTCAAATAAAGCCCTGCTCCCCTGAGGGACATCTGCTAAGAGCTGGGGAAAATGCTCATTCTTTTTACCCAGGCCTATTTCAGGAACCTGCAGGGATACTATGCATCCTAGACTCTCATAGTGTGGAGAATTTATTGTGGTGTTTCAAACATTAAAAATCCCACTTAAATACCAGAAACCAGAGGAGAATAGTTACTGTAAAATTACTGTTAAATACAGTGCATAAGAAATCTGACAGAAATGTTTAAAGTATAATGGAACAGCAAATTTACATGGGGATTACTAATTTTGGTCAAGCTTGCCACCCCTCCTCCCCCGCATCTTGAAGGTAAATCACATGAGTATACTCCATGAATAAAAATGGTTTTGCGCTTAATCCCCCAATTCCCTATTCATGTCTCTTAATAGACTTGCCTGTGTCTGACTCAGGAAATCAATATTTTATACAGTTTAGTGTGCATCAGTTATAATATGCTTTATTCACTCTCACATCTATAGCACTTGCCACAAGAGATACAGTAAGCAGAGAGGTTTTACTTAAGGATGTCAGTTAATCACAGTTAACTCAAACGATTACCCAAAACATATTAAATAAATTAAAAAATTAGTCATGATTAATCACAGTTTTAATAGCACCATTAAACAATAACAGAATATCAATTTAAATGTATCACATATTATGGATGTTTTCCTACATTTTCAAATATATTCGACACAGAATACAAAGTGTACAGTGATCACTTTATATTTATTTTATTACAAATATTTGCACTGTAAAAACAAAAGAAATAGTATTTTTCAATTCACCTCTTACAAGTACTGTAGTGGAATCACTTTATTGTGAAAGTGCAATGCACAAAGGTGGAATTTATTTTACGTAACTGCACTCAAAAAAGAAAAGATGTAAAACTTTAGAGCCCACAAGTCCACTCAGTCCTACTTCTTGTTCAGCCAATTGCTCAGTCAAAAATATTTGTTTGCATTTACAGGACATAATGCTGCCCACTTCTCATTTACAATGTCATTTCACATGGCACTTTTGTAGCTGGCATTGCAATATATTTATGTGCCAGATATTCTAAATATTTGTATGTTGCTTCATACTTTGACCACTTTTCTGGAGACACGTAATCAACAATAATAATATAAAGTGAGCACTGTGTATTTTTTATTCTGTTTTGCAATTAAAATAATATATTGAAAATGTGGAAAACATCCAAAATATTTAAATAAACGGTATTATATTATTGTTTAACAGTGCAATTAAAACTGTGATTGATTGTAATTATTTATTCAAATCTCATGATTAATCATAGAATCATAGAAGTTTAGGATTGGAAGAAACCTTCGGAGGTCATCTAGTCCAACCTCCTGCTCAAAGCAGGACCAACCCCAACTAAATCATCCCAGCTATGGCTTTGTCAAGCCTGGTCTTAAAAACATCCAAGGATGGAGATTCCATCACATCCCTAAGTGCTTCCTTCCATGCTTCACCATCCTACTAGTGAAATAGTGTTTCCTAATATCCAACAAGACCTCCCCCCACTGCAACTTGAGACCATTTCTCCTTGTTCTTGTATCTGCCACTTCTGAGCACAGCCTACCTCCGTCCTCTTTGGAACCCCCCTTCAGGTAGTTGAAGGCTGCTATCAAATCCCTCCCTCACTCTTCCCTTCTGCAGACTAAACAATCCCAGTTCCCTCAGTCTCTCCTCGTAAGTCATGTGCCTCAGCCCCCTGATCATTTTCATTCATTCTGCTGGACTCTCTCAAATTTGTCCACATTCCTTCTGTAGTGGGGGGCCCAACACAGATGTGGCCTTACCAGTGCCGAAGAGGGGAATAATCACTTCTCTCAATCTGCTGGCAATGCTCCTACTAATGCATCCCAATATGCTGTTAGCCTTCTTGGCAACAAGGGCACATTGTTGACTTGTATCCAGCTTCTCATCTACTGTAATCCCCTGGTCCTTTTCTGCAGAACTGTTGCTTAGCCAGTCGGTCCCAAGTCTGTAGCAGTGCATGGAATTCTTCCGTCCTGAGTGCAGAACTCTGCACTCCTTGTTGAACCTCATCAGATTTCTTTTGGCCCAATCCTCCAATCTGTCTAGGTCATTCTGGGCCCTATTCGTACCCTCCAGCATATCTACTTCTCCCCCAGTTTAGCATTATCTGCAAACTTGCTGAGGGTGCAATCTATCTCATCATCCAGATAATTAATAAAGGTGTTGAACAAATCCAGTTCCAAGACTGACCTTTGGGGCACTCCACTTGAAATCTTCATGGATTTAGCCATTGCATATGATTATTTTTATCTCATTTTTTTAAATCTCACAATTAATTCTGATTAATATTTTCAATGCTTTTACACTGCTTGATTTATTCCCTCCCTTTGTTCATTCTGGGTTTGTGGCTTCATGAAATACAGTGCAAAGTTACCAGTTATGTCAGTTTTAAGGAACATGGTCTACAATTCTTTTCATCGCCCAGTTCAACTAAGGAGAAGAAAAAAACCCCACTCCCTTTGTTCAACACACTGAGGCAGCATTTCACCTAAAGGATTAAGCTATAATAAATGAATGCATTTAAATGTATACAACACTTTAATTGTAAGCTCTCTGGGGCAGGTACCATGTTTTGTTCTGTTTGTCCAGAACCTGATGCAGTGCGGTCCTGCCCCATGGCTGGGGATCCTACACATTCGTGCAAGCCTATAATTCATATTCCTGTTGTATTTTCCCTACTTTTTTCCTCTCCTGATTTTTCCTATGCTATTTCTCTCCTCTATCGCCATCTCCTTATTCCTTTCTTTATCCTTTTCCATAACTCATCCCTATTTCTCCTAACTTTCTCCCTCCTTCTCCCCTATCTCTCACCAGCCTCCCTTCTTTGCTGGCAGCACAGGCCTTGCAGGACAGCACCCGTAATGCTGGCACCCAAAGGTAATTGTTAGCTAATTATTATAAGTATTAATTACCTGTATTGTGGCACTGCTTAGGACAGCAATCATGGACCAGGGCCCAATTGTGTTAAGTGTGGACACAAACAGAACAATACAATCCCAACCTTAGAGAATTCCCATGGAGTCTCCTATTTTATTTTTGGTGGTCTTTTTCTATTT
The DNA here is from genome assembly GCA_032164245.1 of Sternotherus odoratus. Classification (NCBI taxonomy): domain Eukaryota; kingdom Metazoa; phylum Chordata; order Testudines; family Kinosternidae; genus Sternotherus; species Sternotherus odoratus. The sequence continues at coordinate 12,878,726 of JAVMKO010000007.1, read as the reverse complement.
AAGAGAGTCTCTCTTTTCTTTTCTTGTGGCAGATGTTATGAAAGACATAACTCGCCAAATTTCCAGATGTCATAGCCATTTTATCCCATCAACATCAGTTCTATAGAACAAAAATGAAACACTAACATCAGTGTGAAATTTGAAGAGTGCACATTTTGACTGCACAACTCTCTAAAGAGTTTCTTCCTAGACACTCTGATTTATTCCAAGGTGCATTAATCCTTATCCAACATTTACTGTCGACAAACCAGCCGTATGGTATTTGGAATCAAAAGAACAAAGCAGAAGTCTGCAATACAAAGGAAAAACCTCTATAATATGCAAATGCATTAGTGAAAAATATTACAGTAAAAACAAAAGGCATTTAATATTCTTTAAGATTAAGAATCGGAGGATCTCCAAAAGCCACCAGGACCAATGCTGCTGTATTATGGCACTGAAGTTGTCATTCTCATGTTCCCCCTCCTAGACCCACTCCCTGTGCGATTCCTTAATTGTTCCCTTGGAGTCTTGCTGGAAGTTCTCAAAGTAGAATTAAAAAATGCCAGAGAGAGCTTTTTTGTTGCTGCTGTTCTCAAGTAAGCAGTTATATGCAAAATACCGGGGCAGCATGAAATACAAAGCTTTCACCTGCAAAGCAGTAGAGAGAAAATTGCAAGTGCTTCTACATGAACACATTCTGGCAGGCTCTGCTTTACCTCTGCACAAAGGAATGCAGGAAGGAGGAAGAATGGTGATTCAGATGAGGCTCTGGTTGTAATGCTGTGACACTGTATAACAAGAACTCTAGTTTAAACAACACTTTACCACCACCCAATCCTGCCAACACTCACTCATGTGCTGAACTTTAAAGTGTTTTCAGGATCAAGCCCCAAAATTTGTGACTGAAGATCCCAAGCACTACATGCAGTCACAGACTTTTGGAAGAACGGAGAAAGACCACAGGCTATTTGCTGCAGCTTTGTTAATCAAACAGCATGAAACCTGTACCTCTGTGAGCGGAAACTGGATTTATCTCTTACTACATAGTATGCTGGTCACACTTGCTTCTTGTAAGCATCACAAATAGATGACAAAACGAACTTATTTTTTCAGTGAATAAATAAAATTAGGTTGGCACAGCTTTGGTTCACACATTAATTGGGAAAGTCTTTATTTAAAGCAGATAAAGAACCAGCTAGAATTCCATTAATTTTCTGAATAGGTCAATTTTCATGCCTCCTAACGCTAAGCATATTCCTTATTTTTGTATAGACTATTTTCCAGAATGACTAATCTTTGGTTTTACAATAAATCATGGTGCCTGCCGTTACAATACTGGGTCCCTATGTCCAGTGTTCCACGTAAAACCCCCAAAGAGGAAAATCTTTCCTGAAGTATTCCATGGTTTCTCCTTTCTCCATAATGCAGAGAATATTGTCCTTCTGGAATTGATTTGACTGTAGCTTTCAAAAATTATACCCTGGCCAGAGATATGTAGAAATGAACAGGAGGGAAGGAGGGAGAGACAGACAGACAGATGGCAGCACAGCTAGCTGAGATATGATTGGCTTCCCTTAGTTAGTGTGCAGGTGATTCTTTCAGTGAGGAGCTCACAAAACACTTGGCCTGCATAGTGCTAAGTGCCCACAACTTGGCCAGTAAAAAACATATTCAACCACATTCTTCCCTCCTCCCACATTCTTACAGCACTTCAGCTGCACTCCAAACTTGTCCCCAATGAGGAACATTCTGAGCCTTAATCTTCTTGTACAAGGAGAAATGAACTACATTTGCTAAATGTGAACCCTAGTGATGGGAGTGAAGGAGAAGGAAATGGGGTGGGGAGCAGCAAAATAACAGAGAGCATAGCAACTTGTGCAGCATCTTGAATCTGAGGAACTCAAATGCACTTTTTAAACATGAATTGATTCCCTCCCAGTACTGAGAGGCAGGGAAGTATTATATCCATTTTACAAATGGGAAAAATCCCTTGAGATTAATATGCACATAGGATTAATCCCAGACACACATAATACCTTCCTCTTCGTGAACGAAATCCAGCTCCACCTGGTTCCTAACATGTCCTCCCTCTCCTCCCATCCACTTTCCCTTCCTCTAGAGACCTAACAACACTCCTTCATTCTTTGCCACACCTGCTCCTTCTCCTGCATGCAGAGCAACTGCGGAGTTCCTTTAAGCTAAACAGATCTGGAATCCGGGTTAAGAAGTCTATCAAGTGTGATTCAGAGAATTGTTGTAATAGTTGAGACCTAGTTGGCCAGCTGGAATTGTGAGCCTAACTGGTGGACTGAGGATAAAGGTTCAGGAATTGTTACAGAACATTGCTTAAGAAAAGGTTTTAGGAGGAGACAAGGAGATTGCATTAATTTAAAACAGAGAAGGTGTACTGATGCCAATCAAAGGCTGTGTTAAGATTACGATAAGTGGCACAAGGGGATGGAAATCAATGAACTAAAATTGGTACTCAGAAGTTAGATGAAATTAGTGGAAAAAATGAGAAGGTGGACTATTCTACCCACTGGCTCCTTTTGGCAATAAAAAGAGGTGTAAGAGAAAAGGGAACTTTTACCTTCACTGCAGCTGAGACAGAAGGGCTGTTGCCATGACACCAGACCTAGATACTCCAGTGGAGGTACTTGGTCATCATTGCTGATCCAGCAAGGACCCCAGCCAGATACATGTGGGATTCTGCTCTGTCTTCCCCTTCCTCATGCATGTCCCTTTCCAATCCACACATCCTCGTGCATGTCTGTCTGTCTCTCTCTCTCAGCTTTTCACCTGGTCTTTAAAACAACTGCACAACACCCACATGGGATGATGAGATAGACTGTCCAGCCCAGCTCAGCCTGAGAAAGACCTTACCAGACCAACCAGATGATGTTCCTGACTGGAGAGGCAAGCCGGGGTAGAGACCAAAACCTTTCATGGCTGAGTTGCTCACCCAAAGCGTTCAACCGTGAATGACCAGTCCCGTTATCCAGAGAACATCAACAGAAATCATATTTCCCCCATCTTGACTATCCTAGCTCTTCTGCCACTTTTACATCTGTCTTGTCAAATGCAGGAAAGTGACAGTCATTCCTGACTCAAAATTGAACAGAATTAATCTTTTCTTTCCCCACCAAGGAGGGCTGTTTGACAGAATAAGAGACTTTAACTCAATTTCAGTTTCAATGCAATTTTTTGCCTTATTTTGATTCTTTTCTTTCTGTGTGTTTCAGTTAATAACTTTCTCACCTTTGGATGAATTTCCTAATGAGTTTCCCATGGTACTAAGCAGGCTGAAGGTCTCTGTATACCAAATTCCAAATGTTGCTTGAAACTGTTTAATGTTGGACAGTTTCAGGATCACATTAACACTACTGAATCTTTGGGACCATATATTTTAGATTCTGTGGTATTAAGAGTACCCTTGTATAAGAGCTGATAGAAAGAATACCAAAGAACCCATTTGCATTACACAAGTTTTACCGGTCTTACAAAATATAGGAACTATATTCCATATTCTTGAAGGCTATTTACCAGCACCTTGTTTGTTAACTAACTAGAAATATACAGATATATAGTACAACCTCATAACTAGGGACCTACCAAATTCATAGCTGTGAAAAATGTGTCACGGACCATGAAATATGGTCTCCCCTGTGAAATCTGGTGTTTTGTGTACTTACCCCCTATATTATACAGATTCCACAGGGGAGACCAGTGTTTCTCAAACTGGGGGTCCTGACCCAAAAATTGGTTGCAAAGTTATACCAAAGGGGTTGTGGTATTGCCACCCTGACTTCTGTGCTGCCTTCAGAGCTGGGCGGTGTGACTTTGGTAGGCCCCTACTCATAACAAGTTGATGGCAGGGGAGGTTCCGTCCAGCACCACTGCATGCTGGTATATTAATAGTTCCAGAGCTCTATTTTAGTGGGCCTCTTTAACTGCACCCGCGCAATTAGCAAATGCATCTATTTTGTGAGACCAATGCCTGTATTTGGAACACACAAATGAGCATCTATTTATACAAAATAGCCACTTGGGATGGCAAATAGCAAGATCAGACAGGTCAGGTACTAACCTCTTTCCCAGATTTGGCATTTTTCAAGACTTATTTGAAAACCTGTCCTAAAATTTCAGCTCTACCCCCTAGAATAAAACGAAACCAAAAAAGCCAGCAGTGCACTTCTCTTACAGTAGGCCGAGGCTGAGTCGCGGTGAGCAGAGACTGGATGAGTTATGAATCAGAGAGGTAGCCGTGTTAGTCTGGAATAGCAGAGGTAACAAAGTCCTGTGGCACCTTAAAGACTAACTATAAAGTTTTGAAGCATAAGATTTCGTGGGCTAATACCCACTTTGTCGGATGCAAGCAGTGGAAGTGTCCAGGGGCAGGTATAGAAAAGTAGGCAAGAACCAGGTAGGAGGTAACAAGGTTAGTCCAATTAGGCTGAACCAGCTTGCTATCTCCAATCAGGGAGGGTGGGTTATTCTTCTAGCAGTTGAATAGGGGGTGTGAACTCGGAGAGAGGAGAAGCTATTTTTGTAATTAGCAAGCCACTCAAGGTCTTTGTTCAGTCCCAGATTGATTATGTAGCTGGTGACTGGTGGTTACAAGAGATCTCAGTAGTGGAAGAAAGAAGATGCAGGGAGAGAATTGTGCCAAGGAGAGCGAGGGTGTGAGTGGATTGACTGGGAGATGACTGATTTGTGCTGAGAGGCCCATCCATCAATAGTTATCCCCCTGCCACACCAGAAAATGACATTGATGCATTTCAGTTCTGTAACTAACATAAAATTATTTGAATAGAACATAGTCCAGAACTATAAAACTACCAAAGGGATTTGATCCTTTTTCATTCATTTCTTAGGTTTTTGGTACTGCACGTGGTGAACATTCATCCTGAAGCATTATATGTAATAAAAGCGTGCCAGCAGCAGACGAATGTGCAGCTTCCCTCTCCGCAACAAACCCAGTCCTCGATCTAATACAAGTGTTTCAATTACTCCATTAAATTGTCAGACGACAAACAGCAGTTTCAGTAACATTAACAGGATGTGGGATAGTACAAGGAAACTGAATGACAATAAAAGATAAATAGAAGGAGATCCTGCCATGCCACATTTGGGCTGCGCTGACCTGAAAGAGAGGACAGAAACTTCTAATTGGATTCACAATTAATTCTCCAATGAAATCACACAGAAAAATGATGAAAGACAAAAAAAACCATCTTATTCACCTGTGGGTGAACACTTTTCACAAAGTGATTACTCTATATCTGACTTCTCAGTCCTCATCCTCAAAGGAAACCTGCACAAAACCTTCAAAAGATGATCCTGGGAGCTTAAATTCATAACTTTGGGCTAGATACTAAAAACCACGGACCAAATAGAGACATTGGATTTATGGCTTTTTAGAATATTCTATAACTCATTAACAACTCTCCACAGCTGCCTTCCCAACTCCTTCTTTTCCTCCTTGTGACTGGAGCTATGTTAATGGGCCATGTCACCTTGAATGTTCTCTTGAAATAAGTGTTAACTATGTATGCTAAACAATCTGTTCCACCTGGTATTTAGCTGCAACCTTCTGTGTACATATTTCAAACCTGAAGAAGAGCTCTGTGTAAGCCAACCTACTCGCTTAGGAGTGTGGCTTTCTCACACCCCTGAGCAGTGTTACTAGGTCCATCTACTTTTCTAGTGTAGCGCAGCCCCTAAGTATGTGATCCATCCATTTCCCCAAAACAGTTTTTGATCTTTTGAGCTAGATCCTCTTCCTTATACTAAGGTGGACAAATTTATTTTCAAACCGACTATATCACCTCTTTCTACCCAACAAGAAACTTAAAAACAAAACAACCCCAGCATCCCCTCTGTAAAGTTACCTTAGACACAATGGACCGGATTTTCATTTATGTGACAACCTCTTCACACCCTCTGGAAGTATTAAAAAAGTCTTAAAGTAGATGAGAACACATCAATGTGTACTTCAAGACCCTTGAAAATTGCCAAGAGATATAAAGCGGCCTTAGGCCATTCTGCACTGAAAAGTTATGCAGATATAACTACATCAGTCAAGGGTGAAAAATCACAACCCACAGTGTAGATACAGCTGTGTCAAAGGAAGAGGGCTTCTGTCAAAATAGTTAACTTCATTTGGGGAGGTGGTGTCCTACACCAACAGAAAAACCCCTTCTATTGATGGCCAGATCTACACTCGAAAGCTAAGTCGACCCTGAAAGATATATCTATCCCCAACTTAAACCCTAATGAAGACAGCGCTAGGTTGTTGGAAAAATTCTTCTATCAATTTAGCTACTGCCTCTCCAGGAGGTGGATTATGTCTGGTGATGGACACAGGTAGCATCTACACTGAAATTTAATAAAAAATGCTGCAGCTGTGCTGCTGTAGTGGTTTAAATGTAGACATGCCCTAAGTGTAAATGAGAATCAGGTCCGATAACTTTCTGAGGCATTCTGGCATCAAATGTATGAATGAATACAGATGGAAACAGACTTTGCCAATGCACAGGAAAATAAGACATATGGTGGTTCGTCCGTCGATTCGACGAGGACCACTCAGTCATCCGTAAATTGCTGGGACTGATTCTGTCTGTGTGTGCGCAGATGGCTGATGAGGCCAATCCTTGCACGAAAGGTCCGATGACAGATAGGACAGGAGATGAGGAGGACATCTCCAGCAGGGTTTCTGGCATGGGCTTTTCTGGCTTGCCTCTTTTGTTCTGCTGCAGCCGTCCTTTTGGCCTCACATGATTCGGCACCTTTATATACGGAAGAGCGCCATGTAGTCCGATTCATTGCGCTCTGTTCCCAAGAGTCAGGATTGATGTCAAACACTTTGAGGGCGACTTTAAGAGTGTCTTTGAAGCGCTTCTTCTGACCCCCGTGAGACCGCTGTCCTTGTTGCAACTTGCCATAAAAAAGTTGCTTTGGTAGCCGATGGTCTGACATACGGACTACATGCCCTGCCCAGCGTAGCTGCGACTGCATCAAGATGGTAAAGATGCTGGGCAGGTTTGCTTGGGCGAGTACTTCAGTGTCTGGGATCTTGTCCTGCCACTTGATGTTGAGGATTTTCCTGAGGCTTGTTGTGTGGAAGTGGTTCAGCTTCTTGGCGTGGTGCTGATACACAGTCCAGGTTTCGCTGGTGTAGAGCAGTGTGGGAAGAACAACCGCCCTGTATACTTTCAGCTTGGTCTGGGTGGTGATGCCTCTTCTATACCAGACGTTGGTGTTTAATCTGCCAAAAGTTGCACTGGCTCTAGCGATCCTGATATTCACCTCATCATCTATGGTGGCATTTTGGGACAGTGTGCTGCCAAGGTATGTGAATCTGTTCACTGCATTGAGTCTTTGGCCATGAATAGTGATAGAGGGATCAACATAGGGCTTCCTTGGGGCCGGCTGATGCAAAACTTCAGTCTTCTTTATACTGATGATTAGACCGAAGTTTGCGCAGGCATTGGAAAACTTGTCTACGCTGCGTTGCATATCAGCTTCTGAGCATTGAGAGCACAGTCATCAGCAAACAGAAAGTCTCAAATAATGTCTGTCATGACCTTGGTTTTCGCCTGAAGCTTCCTTAGGTCGAACAGCTTACCATCAGTGCGGTACCTGATGCCAATTCCAACGTCTCCGTCTCTGAAAGCATTGGTCAACATAGCGGAGAATATAATGCTGAAGAGTGTAGGTGCCAGGACACAACCCTGCTTCACACCTTTTGTAACAGGAAACGGTGCAGATGACTCGCCGTTGTCCTGGACTCGTGCCTGCATGCCTTCATGAAACTGTTGGACCATAGAGGTGAACTTCTTTGGGCATCCATACTTGGCAATGATCTTCCACAGGCCCTCTCTACAAACAGTATTGAAAGCCTTGGTCAGGTCGACATAGGTGGAGAACAGGTCGGACCTCTGCTCCTGACATTTCTCTTGCAGTTGTCTCACAGCAAACACCATGTCAATGGTCCCACACTTTTTCCGAAATCCGCACTGACTTTCTGGCAGAAGTCCCTGGTCCAGATGTGCTGTTAGGCGGTTCAGCAGGATCCTGGCGAGTATCTTGCCTGCGATGGAGAGTAGGGATATACCTCTGTGGTTATCACAGAGCTGCTGGTTCCCTTTCCTCTTGTACAGGTGTACGATGAAAGCATCTTTGAACTCCTGCGGGATCGTCTCCTGTTGCCACATAAGTAGGAACAGTTGATGGAGCCTTTCAGTCAAGGCAGTGCCGCCTTCCTTATAAATCTCAGCTGGAATGGAGTCTGAGCCAGGAGCTTTGCCACTGGAGAGGAGATGGATCGCTTTCTGTGTCTCTAATAAAGTAGGCGGGTCATCCAGTGCCTTGTTAATGGGCACTTGCGGTAGACGATCAATGGCTTCATCATGGATGGACGAGGGATGGTTCAGAACGCTGTCGAAGTGTTCAGCCCACCTTACAAGAATCTTATCCTTATCAGTAATCAAAGTGTTTCCATCAGCACTAAGGAGAGGGCATGATCCTGAGTGTTAGGACTGGAAGATATTGTGACGGGCACCCACTAGGAGGTGTAGTTACGCTTCTAAGTCAACTCCAGGAGAGTGCATATCAATCCGAGAAGGACCTTGGATTCTTGTTATCTGTGTGTTTGGGAACGGAACCGTTCCCAGCTGTGTGAGTGTTTACCCTGTCTGTGTGAAAGCAAATGTGTGGGAAACTAATTGGGGAAACTAAGGTAGAATTACGTAGTCAATGAGTGTAACCAATCAATTGTTGCTTGCAAATGAGATATGAGTATGTATGAGATGTAAATGTGTGAGTGTACTTAAGCCCACACATGTGGGCTGTCTGCGGGCTCTTCCGACCTGGCAATGGCTCTGAAGTGCTAGGTAACCCTTTCTGCAGTCGCGCTGATCAGAATCGGGCCCCTCAGTGCCTATTTGAGGGACCGAGGCCTTCCAATAAACTCATCTACTTTCTACAACCACGTGTGTGTACCTTGTCTTGCAAAATCCAAAGTACCTCACTACACTGAGGATGTAGGTCTGTACACTTCTTTCAGGGCATCATAGAAATTCTTCATATCATGCCTGTCAGCATAGCCTTGAATCTCATCAGCTTTTCTGCTAAGCCAAGTGTCTTGCATCTGACGGAGTTTTTGCTGTATGGATCTCCGAATATTGCTGAACGCATCTTTCTTTGATGTAGACTTAGGATTGTTAAAGTAGGCTTGATGGGCGCGGTGCTTTTCTTCCAGTAGCTGCTTGATCTCATCGCAGTTCTCATCAAACCAGTCTCTATGCTTTCTTGTTGAGGGCCCCAGGATCTCTGTAGCTGTACTGTAGACCAGCCCTCTGAGTGTCGCCCAGTCAACATCCACGTTCTGGCTGTCAAGAGGGGTGGATTCCAATTGTTCTTCCAATGCATCCACAAAGGACTGTTTAGTGCTTGTGATCTTCAACTTGGCAATATTCAGCTTTTTGGGAGTCTTCTTTCCTTGTGGGCGTCTTTTATGTTGAATACAGATGTTAAGCTTGGTGAGGATGAGGCGGTGGTCTGTCCAGCAATCAGCGCCACACATGGCCTTGGTCACCCGGACATCCTGCCTATCCCTCTTCCTGACGATAACATAGTCGATCAGGTGCCAGTGTTTGGAGCGAGGGTGTTTCCATGATGTCTGGTTACGGGTAGGGAGGCGGAAGATTGTATTTGTGATGAGCAACTCGTGTTCTGCACAGGTCTGGAGCAAGAGAAGACCATTACTGTTACAGTGACCCACTCCATGTTTTCCAAGGACTTCATCCCAGACAGTGTGGTCAGAGCCGACTCTTGCATTGAAGTCACCAAGAATGATGAGCTTGTCCGCCTTTAGAGCATTGGCGATGACTGAATGGAGTTCCTCATAGAACTTGACCTTTACTTCATCTGGGTTGGTCATGGTTGGAGCATAGGCACTGACGATGGTAAGGTGCTTCTTTCCAGACAAAAGAGGGAGTTTCATGATCATGAGCCTGTCATTTACCCCCTTTGGAAGTCCTGCCAACTTGCTAATAAGAGCTGTCTTCACTGCAAAGCCAACACCTGCCTCACGACGCTCATTGCTTTCTCTGCTGCTCCAAAAGAAGGTATAACCAGAGCCCCTTTCGCATAGTTCACCTTCCCCTGCTAGCCAAGTCTCACTGAGGGCTGCAATGTCAATGTTGTATCTGGCAAGTTCCTTTCCAATTAGGGCTGTTCTCCTCTGAGGTCTATCCGCACCATCTCTGTCCAGTAATGTGCGCATGTTCCATGCGCCCAATATGAGAGGAACAATCCTCAATTTTTTATTTGAGTTTGCTTTTCGACCGCTAAGGTAGGGTCCCCTCCAGTCACGGTAAGCATTTATTTATTTTGAGAACATGGATTAAAGGTAATTGGATATTTAGGCTCTGTGCATAAGAAAGCATGAATAAAATATCGTCCCTCGTCAAAGTTCTCAGCACCTTCAGACTGATTCTTCACTGTTCTGCACCTTGCGTAGTCATTTTCATCTGTGCTAAGTGGTGGTGAAGTATTAACATACTGATTTGTGAACTCTTTACACTCACTTTTACACTAGGGTAAACAACTGCAAATGAGGAACACAAAGAAACAGGCCATAGGACCCTAAACCCAAAGTGGGGATTACTGGTCTAACTTGCTATGGGGACTTCAATCATCCTTTTCCAAAGCATATGAAATATCGTAGCTATCCTTCATCCTCAGAAAGCATCAGCCGGTGCTTCCCCCATTTCTTGGATAATCTAAAACTTTGTTGAAGCAATTCCTGTAGCCTTTGCTACTTTCTTTTCGTGTTTAGATTATTCATCTGGGACAGGCTGCTGTCATTCTTTATTCTGATTTATGTGCAGAGCTTTTCAGCAGCTGTCCCCCCCCACACACACCCTTACCTAGGGTGACCAGATCGCAAGAGTAAAATATCAGGACACATTGGGCAAGCGGGGGGGGGGGGGGGAAGGGGTAGGAGGAAGGGGCGGGGGCAAGCGGGGGGAGGAAGGGGGGGCAGAGCAACAGGGGGTGGCGGTGCAAGGATATTTTGCGCCCTAGGCAAAATTTTTACCTTGCACCCCCCCGCTCCCCTTTTCCCAGAGCATTGCTTATTATACATTTTAAAAATGAATATTGCATAATGTAATGTAGCATGGGGCAGAGGGTTGGGGTGGGGTAGGGTAGGGCTCTGGCTGGGGCTGGAGATGAGGGGTTTGGGGTGCTGGAGGGACTCAGGGCTTTGGGTAGAGGGTTGGAGTGCGGTGGGGGGATAAGCTCTGGCTGGGGTGTGGGCTCTGGGGTGGGGCAGGGCTGGAGATGAGTTTGGGATGGTGCAGGCAGTCTGCTCTGAGACTGGGGCCAGAGATGAGGACTCCCCCCAGCCCTTTCCCTGCCAGCAGCAGCAAGCTCTGGGGCAGGGCCCCACTCTTTCCTACTCCCCCCGCCCAACAGAACACTCACTCACCCCCATCACTGGCAGCAGAAATGGCAGGCACTAGGACCCCGCGGCGGCAGTTGCTGAAGGGCGGAGAAGGGACACTCCTGGCTGCCCCGCTGTGCTCCGGGGCCATGGAAAGTCTAAGGGGAGGCTGGGGGACCGTTGGGGGAGGCGCAGGGAGGGGGATGGCCAGAGCCAGGTTGCAAGGGGGGGCTCTCCTCCCCCCCCCCACCGGCCGGCACTGGCTGCAAGCCGGCCACAGCAGCAGCTCTCCTCCCACCGCCCCTACAGCGTGTGCTGCTCTCTGCCTGGCCCTGGGGCAGTGGGGGCGTGCTGTGTGCTCCTGCCCGCGCCGGGCTCTTCTGAAGGTCCTGAAATCGGGACAAAAGGGGCGTCCCGACCAAAGTATGGTCGGGATGTGGGACAACTGCCTAAAAATTGGGACTGTCCCGATAAAATCGGGAAGTCTGGTCACTCTACCCTTACCTGAAAATGGATAGGGTCAGTGGCTTAGTGCTCCTCTGAGAGGCTGAGTTAAGCCATTCACTCAGGACTCCTGTCTACATTAGCCTCATCATCCAGGAACTTTGCAATCAAAATCCTTAATGGCTTCACTGACTTCTCCCCAAGCTGCTGTTTTTTTTTTTTAATATTGAGACAATTCCATATTTGTTATCTTCATTTCCTCAGCTATTTTGATTTCATTAACTATAATCTTCCTTAACATTTCCCCCTGCTCCTCTGTATCTTTTCATCATCCCACCTGACAAGTGTAACATCCGCTCATCCGCTGTCTATTCCCTTAATCACATTGTGAAGCACCTCTTTTTGATAGGCATTATCTCATCTGCCTTGTCCAGATATGGAAAAAAAGAAGCTTGTTTTATGTTACCAAGGCATTTGGAAACTATTACGGCACCAAAAGGGGTTGATTAAAGGGATATGCGGTTCAATAATTCAGCTGATATGTCTCAGTGTGCGGTTGGCCAATTTAACTAAAGTGAGTTCAGACTCATTTTTTAAATCTCAATTATAGATTTTTACATTGCCCTTTATTCTTTAAATCCAGCCTTTAAGTTTACAACACTAAGTCCCAGGTCTTAGGGGCTTTAGAAAATGTTGCCATTGATGTCATCCCGTCAACCCCAGAGGTTTCACTTCCACTCCACAATTTCAGTGCAGTTGCATGAGGTGAGGACAGAAAGTAAATCTGCCATTTTTGGTTACACATAGGTGACCAACCCCTGCTAACCATCTGGACTTTTGGGAGACACTGGGACTGATTTTCCCCTTGTGGATGCCAATCGGAACAGCATTTTAAGGATGTCAGTGGTTGCGTCTGACTCAGACCAACACAAGTCAGAAAAGAATCAGTCCTCTAGTCTTACAAATTCAAAAGACATTGTAACTCCTCACTTAAAGTCACTCATCAGGGTTAACATAGTTTCATTTTTTAGGTCACTGATCTATTAGAGAACATATTCGTTTTACATCACACAATGTTTTGTTATAAGGCTGTTTGGCTCGCCCAGCTCCACCCGCCCAGCACTCCTGCCAGGGTGCGAGGTCAGAGCGCGGGGGCTTGTGCACTCCGCCCACCTGGTATTCCATCTGGAGAGCAGGCTAATCCCCAGTCCTGCTCCCTGGCAGGAGTGCCAGGCGGGCGAAGCGGGGCAAGGCCATGCCCCAAACCCACTATGCCCCTGCCTCAATCAAGCGTCACAATCATCATTGGTGAATAAAGCATTAAATTGTTTGTTTAAAATTATTTACAACTGTCAAGGTGTATTTCCCCACTCTGAACTCTAGGGTCAAGGTGTATTTCCCCACTCTGAACTCTAGGGTCAAGGTGTATTTCCCCACTCTGAACTCTAGGGTAAAGATGTGGGGACCCCGCATGAAAGAAGAAATCACCCCCAAGCTTATTTTACCAGCTTAGGTTAAAAATTTCCCCCAGACCATAAACTTCGCCTATGTCTGGACTTGGAAAATGCTGCCACCACCAATTTAAGTTCCCAAAACCATGGGTTAGGGTAAATTGGAACCCCCTTGTAACACCCCCCAAATCTCCTCCCTTTATCTGGGAGAGATTCGAGAACAAAGACCACAAACCCTCACTTTCTGTGAGACGTGCCTGATCCAAACCAGGATCGCTCCAATGGAACAGTCTTAAAAGCAAGAATTTAATTAAAGAAAAAGAGAAAAGCATAAACTCCTTATGCAGAAATCAACAGAAAAAACCCTTAACATCACTCAACCTCCCGACCCCCTCCTTGGAATTTTTCCCTCTGCTACAGCTTAACAGCAAGGAACACCGTGGATCAATTATCAAGCGATACAGTTCAAGATTACAATTCACTTACAGCTGGACTTGGCTTTCTTAGAAGATTATTAGATAGATAGAGTAGAGAAATAGGTGTGGGTCCTTCCCATAGCTGGCGAACAACTCCACCCCTAGAGAGATAAAACTAAATGAAACTCTTTGTCTGCCAGGTTGATTAGCAGCTCCGTTATGTCATCCCCTCTCCTATTTCAGGTTAACCCTTTACAGGTAAAAACAACTCTAGGCTACTTTCTACTTATGACAACAACTTATACTGTATATGTATCTAATGTCTTTTGTCTGGCATTAATTCTTATGGGGAAATTGGGTTTGCTTAAAATCGTTTCATTTAAAGTAGTATTTTTCAGGAACATAACTACAACATGAAGCGAGGAGTTACTGTATGGTTATTCTTCTTTAACAGATGAGGTAAATAAATGTATCCAAAGCGGAACTGAGGGAGAGCGCCCTAAGAATATCCCATGGATGAATGGTTAGAACATTCTTCTAAGAGTTGGGAAAATCCTGTTCAAATCTTTTCCCCCTACCCCACCTGGGGGAAGATTGGAACCTGTCTCTCCCACATCCCAGTCTAATGAGACAAGACAGACAGAGAATCAGAAGGGTGAAGTGACTTGCTGAAGATCACTTGGACACTCAGTGGCAGAATCAGTAAAAGAACCAAAGTCCCAGATCCAGTGCCCTGTCCACTAGACTAGACTATCTATATAGAACCCCTTGGGCTCAGAACCTAAATAAGGCCCTTACTAATAAATCTTACTTCTACAAGTAACTGCATCAAAATGTGTAGAAACTGCCACAGGAAAACAGAGAGCTCCTTCCACAGGGATATGATGTGCCCATGTGAAGGTAAGATGGATCACTTTGAGGCCTTGTCGAAAACCTGAGCAAATCCAAAGAAACAGCAAATCAAAATGGCCATATTTCTTTGCATATTTAGCTTTAAATAGGTAGAACATATTTTTTAAAACCCAAAGCATGAATCAAAAATAAACAATCTATTCATCATGAAACAGTATTATGAGAAAATGGTTTTATTTCCAATTTTTCTCCTCTACTCGTTCTCATTTTGTTATATTGTCTTGAGATTTTTTTCTAAAGATGGTTTTTAGAAGGAGAATGTGTAGGTGGGTGTGGGTGTAAAAATGAAAGAAATTATAGGGATAATACTTAGCATTTACCCATAAGGTAATTCTCAGTTGCACAATGTATTTTGTGACAACCACCTGCTTAGAAATCATTTCTTCCTTTCTTTCACCTAATTGAAATTATATTGACAACACTAATTTCCGCCAGGAAAGTGGAAAAAAATAAATAGTGTACTAGAATTGCTCTCTGCTGTGGTGACATGTCTTTTTTATATCACAATGCTCCGATTCTGCAATATTCCCAAGGTCTACAAAATCCAGACTCAAATAGCAAAAAGAAAACGCTTCTCCCTAACATTCTAAAATATGCATTAAATAGCAATTACTGTTCCATTACAACTATATTCACAGAATGTACTTTAACCCAGCAGAAAGTGGATTGTAGTATCAATGTATGTTGAGAAAACGTAGTTGGAAAAGGAGGACTATATTGGAGAAATGAGTCAATTGATACGTTAAAGAAAAACACCAGGCACCAGTTATAATACCTTACATACTCATAATATTCATTGAGCTATGGACAAAATTAAAAAGCACCAGATGACTTAGGCACTTGGCATCCTAAGTCCCTCCAGAGTGGCCATTTCAGCTGGAATAGTGGCTATATACAGTGACAAATGCCAGATGAGGATTCCAAGCTACTGGATACACATGAAATAGAATGGTCTGAAAATTCTATTTAGGCTCCAATCCCACAAGGAGCTCCACACGTCACAAGAGTGCTCTATATTTGTATATATGTAAACAGTTAATAGATAAGGTATTAGCTGAATAATGTGTGTCCTAGGTCCTCTTCCAACAGGAACCTTTCAGTTTGAGCCCTCAGTGTCCACATGGGGGCGTTACAATGAAGCACTTTACTATGCACTGCTATTCACACCATGATAATCCAAATTTCTGGGCAGTGCAGTCATACCCAAAGTGCCACTTGAAAAGCGGAGTCCTGTAAGTAAGGGTGTAACATGCATGACAAATAGCTTCCTCTGGCTGCTCTTAACACCCACTTTTATTTCCATGTGTATGGCCCGATGCAACAAAACATAAATCTTACTCTTACTTCTATTCTTGACTGTGGTGGTTGAGCAGTTGAGTACTGTATAAAATTGTAGGGGCTTTTTTGCTGAACAACTGTGCTAGTTAAAAAAAAAAACTGTAAAAAACCTAGAGTGAAAGAAGGAAATATGTATCTTGTTTGTAGCTATTTTTTCCTAAAGTACATGCCAACTGGCAGTTTATCCCTGATAAATATGTTTATACAGCAAATGGCTTCAATTTAAATAGCTCATATTACAGACTCTGTGTATGGAATCATGTTGGATATATATGAGTGATTCTAATAAAATTATAGAAACATATAAAACAAACTGCCGACACAGATGCAATTTCATAGGAGCAGTTTATATCTTGGCTTTGTATTTTTCCAACATGCAAAGAAAGAGAGATAAAGCCTATTGATATCAATCTCAATGTATGGCCATAAAATTTAAAAGTTATCTGCTAGCAAAAGGGAAAAGAATGTTTTCCATTTTCTTTGGAGAGCTCTAGAGCGCTCGTGTGAATGCAATTTACTACAATAATAAAATAATTGTGTGAATTTTTGTATTGTTTCCTTTGTATTTTTTTAAGTGTAAAGCATTTTATTTGACTCTTGTGCCCATTAGATGTGCTTGAATATTTGACCGTAGCTTCAGTTAAAGAGATCACAGCATCAGCAGTGGGCGTATGCAGGTTCTGGAGAAGGGATCTATTCCAAACCTATTGCACTTAATGGAAGTCTTTCAAGTTCCGGAGAAGTGAGAGGAGGTTCCAAAAGGTGGGAGGCTTTGAACCTACTGTGGAGTTGGAGGATTTACTTAAGTGCTCCTTTGGGGCCTGATCCAAAGCCCATTGACTTCAGCAGGCTTTGGATGACGTTCTTAAAAAGAATGCCATGTTTTTAGTGAAGATGGATAGTGGTAACAACACTATTATCCATATGTGCTACTTCTTTAATAGGTCAGATATCAGAAATCTGCACTTACGAAATGTGAGACCACAGAGTGATCTTGGTACGAACAAGTCAGGAATGAAAAACAGGATATGGGCTATTATGATGACATCTCTCATAAGAGTGCATAAGTTGCTAGTACCTGCACAGGATCATACTCAAGGTACCAGTATTTCTGAAGTCCCAATTTCATAGTGGTAGGTAAATGAAGCAACATCAGTCATAACAAACAACAGCTGCTGTTGAACGTGTTTAACTAGTGGAAGAGGCATTCAAAAGACTGATTCAAAATAGTCCAAGTGACCAAATGAAAATTTATTTGATTGTTACACAATCTGAGGTTCTTATACAGCTTAGCAGTGAACAAGCTCTGGACTTTGATTGGTCAGATACCCAACCCTTCAAGCATAATGATGCCCAAAGCCCAGAAAACCTGCCAGTTTGAGCTGACTGTCATTTCAGTGACTACACTTCAGCTGCAGTGATAGCACTGCAGTGTAAACACTTCATACACCAATGGAAGGGGTTTTCCATCTATATAGTTAATCCGCCTCTCTAAGGCCTGGTCTACAATGCGGGGGAGGTGGGGGCGGGTGGGGTGTTGACTGCTGCCACTCCCCTGTCAACTCCACCTGCACCTCTCACAGTGGCGGAGTACAGGAGTTGACGGGAGAGTGCTCGGGGGTCAATTCATCGCATCTACACTAAATTGACTGCTGTTGGATCGATCGCTGCCTGCCAATCCAACAGGTAATGTAGACATACCCTGAGAGGCAACAGCTAGCTCGATGGAAGAATTCTTGCTGTGATTACTCCAGGGGTTAGTGTGGAGATAAGGCCTGAGACACATATGCGTGAAGAGAAGATAAATCCAGAAAAAAAAAATCAAAAGTTTCAAATATGCCCAGGATTAGCTACTAGCAGAAACACATGAGGTGATAATGTTAACAAAACTGTTGTGAGCCACAATCACCCTCTCTATTGCAGGTATTTATCATCCTGTGATGGTCTATTCTGAGACAACACAAAACAGATGGCCAGTGGGTCATCTTAAAGCAGCTTAGAGCAATGCTAACTTATGACTGCTTGCATCCGACGAAGTGGGTATTAGCCCACGAAAGCTTATGCTTCAATACTTTAGTTAGTCTTTAAGGTGACACAGGACTCTTTGTTACCTCTGCTATTCCAGACTAACACGGCTACCTCTCTGATTCTTATGATAATTTGTTCATGCCTGCCACTATGGGAAGACATATGAGGCACCCCTTGTCCACCTGCCACCACTAAATGGGGACACATCATACTGAGTGGGTGTAGGTGATACTTCCAGTTAAAAATTGTTGCCTGACATCAGTGCTTTCACAAAGTACCCTGTCCCCACATTCCCTTTCTAGGAATCGTGTGAATAGAGTTTGATGGAATTGCAAAAGGGAAACTAAGGACACAATTTGTACAACGGTGCTTTCAGTACTAACATGTATGCACAAGAAGGAAAGAGCTCAGCTCGACTCTCAAATCCCAGTGTAGTGGGGTGACCACCTGCTCCCCCCCTGAAAAGGGCTGGGGTAGCCCTGGGAAGGGGTTTGAAGCAGCCCAGGGAAGGGGTCGTGGCTGGGAGCCTGCTGATTCCCAGGCTGAGGGGAAAGCAGGCTCAGCTGGATGGCCACGCCCCAAACACTCAGGCCTGCATAAAGCCTGAGAGGCAGGAGCCTGTGAGTTAGTCTCTCTCTGTAAGCAGAGAGGGAGACAGGGCCTGGCTGCAGCATAAACAGAGTACCCGGACTGGGAGAGGGCGAAGGCAAGGAAACTGGGAGCCAGGGAGCTGCAAAGCTCTAGAGAGAGGGCCCCAGGCTGCCAAGCCTAGCGCAGGCCCATCCCACGGGGTACTGGGGTGGCAAGTGGGCAGCCCTGGGCTTGGTAGGAGCAGCAGGCCAAACCCTTCTTGCCTGTGCTGAGCGGCCATGAGACTGCAGTCGGCCTCAGTGAACGGAGGCAAGTGGTGACTGGCAGTGGCCAGGTCTGAGGCGAGTTGGGGATAGTGGGTGGAGGGTTCCCCAGGGAGGGGAGACCCTAAGACCAGGGGGGTGCTGCAGGGGTGCAGCACCCTCAGCTAAGGGGCGCCGGGGTCTGGGAGGGACATGGGCCCAGTGAGAGGAAGCAAACGTCGGCCGGCAGAGGGCACGCCACGGTCTGAAGAGCTGATTCCCCAGAAGACCAGATGGGGGCGCCGCCGGGTGAGTGGACCGACATCGCTACACCCAGCATGAGTTTGCAGTGCGAGCTACTGAAAAATAAAATTGTTGTAGTTTTTGCCAACTGAGCTGGAAATTCTGAGAGACAGTAAATAGCCCCATTAATTGCTATTTAAAGGAGACCTGTTCTTTAACAAGTTGGTAATGGAGTCCATCCAGCTACTCCACCTCATGGGGCAGGGAGGGGAAGATGGAGCAAAAGATTACAGTGGATTTCACACCAAAGAGAAGCTTCTGGGTATGGGGAAGTTAATACTCTTCACTGAAGAACAAGAGAGAACCATGGGATACCAGCGGAAGGCAACATCCACTCCCATACTGTCAGCGAGATTTAGAAGAGCTCAGTTATTAATAAACTGATCATTCATAAAACTCAGAGCTGTAATGTTGTCCATTATTATCTCCTGTAATGTAACAATAAGAGCATAACACCCTCATGATGCCAGAAGCTGATTAAAAATCCCTTGCATAATATCTGGTTTCAGAAAGGTAAGTGTAACCATTTTTACTCACCAGAGTACAGCCATCTAGTGTTCATTTGTGGAGGGTGAGACAATTCCTTAATTCCAGAGATTCCTGTTACCACTGGATTGCCACTTGCATTACAAAAAGGAAACTGACATTCGAAATTGCATTTAAAAGTTGCAAATCTACTACTGACACAACTTGAAGTAGGGAGCCAGACAGGAGGGACCTTGTAAGGAGGGGATAGAAGGGGGAACTAACAGTAGTCCATAGGCTAGAATGCAAAGGACTACGAGTAGGAAAGAGAGCAGCATAAAGATATTTTCACTCACTGCATGCTATACAGTCACTAGATGTCTCTAGGTGTCATACTGAGTTCCAGAGTGGGTGCAGTCCTGGTAAATAGAGACAAATTTGGGACTCAAGCTTGGTGCAAGTCTGTTTGTCTTTACTTATAGCTACTTGTTTTAATCAACACATCAAGTTTGAGCGAGACTTGATTTCATATATTCTGGCAGGCAGAGAAATCTAGGCGTTTTGTTTCTTCCATAAGCTTTGATGCCTTCATTACAGATGATGGTATTATTAAATCCTTCGACTCTCTAGCCAATAGAGAGCAATGAAAATTGGAAAAATCATACAGTCTGTAGTTTTGAGGAAGAGGGTCTGTGATATAAATGCCGAGCACGTCTTCAATACTAATTAAAAATACTGATTGAGAACAAGTAGGGCCAGGCAATCAGTTGATGTACATCAGTCAGAGGCACTATGCCTACATATACTGGCTTTGGATGTGGCACATAATGAATTGGAGAAGCTATCTACTGTTAACAGTTATACACCCTGATTATAATTTTTTTCAGTTTCTCTCTTCTACCTGGAAATTGTATCACAAAGATTTTCTGAATATAAAGATGTACAATATCGGCTAACAATATACACCTGGGACCTTCCAACATGGTTCAGTAACAGATTTTTATTCAATTACAGGATACATAAATATTTTATTAAAATGAACAAGAAAATAACCTGAATAAAAAAGTGTGCATATACATGTATTTTTCATTACAAGGCAGCCACGAAAATCTAATAGGCAGAGGAGCATGTGTAAAGCATCACAATATGCAAGATGGAGTATTATGAATACACAAATTAGCATTCCAGTTGGAGGGGAATTTAAAACAGGCTAATTTATTTCAGACTGTAAGTGACAGCAACAGTCAGATCTCTAGTGGTATACTTAGCAGATAGATTAGTTTGATATGTCAAATATACACAACTACCTGGAAGAAACCCAGGAAACCTCACCAAGTTTCCTCACCAAGTTTAAAGAAGGTGAACAGGCTGACTAACCGGAGAAGGGTACATAAAGTGCCAACTACAGGTGACTGGACATCATTTTCTTCAGGGCTTGCTTTATTGCCAAAAGTTTCAACTCAAAACTTGAATAAATCAGCTCAGAGTACTGGTTAACAGCAACATGAAGCCTTCCCAGTTCCAGCCAGATGGGGAGAGAGAAGAGACACTCTCTATATTATATATCATGGGTAGGCAACCTAAGGCATGTGTGCCAAAGGCAGCATGCGAGCTGATTTTCAGTGGCACTCATACTGCCCAGGTCCTGGCCACAGTTCCGGGGGATGGAGAGTGGGGTGGGGGTGTTCCATTTTAATGTAATTTTAAATGAAGCTTCTTAAACATTTTAAAGACCTTATTTACTTTACATACAACAATAGTTAAGTTGTATAGTGTAGACTTATAGAAAAAGACCATCTAGAAACATTAAAATATATTACTGGCACACAAAACCTTAAATTAGAGTGAATAAATGAAGACTCAGACACCACTTCTGAAAGGTTGCCAACGCATTATATATCATCTCCATTGCAGTAGTGCCTAACAGCCCAAGATATGAAAAAGATGACAAACCCTACACCAAAAAGCTTACAATCACTGTAGCCTTCTTTACAACACTTATTCCATAACTCTGTCCAGATTAACCATGTAATAGGCAAGAACCCAGAAGTCCCTTATACAATAGAGCACCTTTACACTTTACCACTGGGCCAAATGCTACATATGTGAAACTTACTTTAAAAGGGGGGATTCTTTAATATAGTGTAAACCAGACATGAATTATCAGGCAAACCTCAAGTGCCAAAGATCAGGTGCTTTGAAAGTGAAGGTGAATGAACATTCTGTCATAGCGATCGCCGATTAAGTGTTGAGTAAAAAAAATAAATGCGAATCTCAACTCTCCGTTATGCACCATTGATAACCTTTGTTCTCAATGGTTGCTTCTAAAGGAAGGAAGAGTGGTCAGTGTTGGGAAAATAGTGGAGATTCAATTTAAATTCCTGGCTCTGCCACAGACTCATGTGTGTCCTTGGGCAAGTCACTTGATATCTGTGTGCCTCAGCTGTCCATCTGTAAAATGGGGATAACAACATCAGCACTGTGTCCTTTTCCAAAACTTTCTCTATCTAATCTATTTAGACTGTGGGCTCTTTGGGGAAGGAAATAGCTCTTAACATGTGTACATACAGGATAAAACTTTTAGAGGTGCCTAAATGACGTAAATGCTTAAATCCATCCAGCTTTTGTAGTCTATGACCCAGATCGCAATCAGAGCTAAATACCTTTTAAAAATCTGGCCCTAAATCTCATCGATAAAGCACCTATGCCACTTTTGGAACTGGGACTTTGAAATACATTTTAAAAAATTACCTGCCATGCCTACCACAGAGTGGGTCTGATCCCAAACTGCAATAAAAATAAAAGCAACCCCACTATTTGAAAGCCACTGCTCACAATGTACATTCTGAAGTAATGTTTCATCACCACAGTCTGATCTGACAATGAATGTGTGTCAATTCTTTTTGGCATAATATTGGTTTCCAGTTGAACTGCATATATTAAGAGCATTCACTGTGTTCAGAAAAGATAAAATGAGCATGTTGGGGTGTGTTTTTATATATATTTAAAGTAACGTATATCCTTAAATTCATGTTACCTTAAGCTACTTTAGGACAGGGATATTTAGCACTGGCCTAACACTGCTCTCATTGTGTTCAATGGTTAAACACCCATTGATTTCAACAGGAGCAGAGCTAGGCCAACTTGGAAATCTTTTGAAAAATCCAATTGCAGTGTTTAGTATACATGAAGAGGTGCTCTGTATCTATCATGCCGTATTTATATTAGTAGGAGTTGTGGGTTTGGATCACGGGCACAATATAGAATTTTGGATTAGAAAAGCCTCAGAAGCCTGTTTAAACCATTTCAATAAGCTTGTTAGCCCTGGTCTACACTGGCGGGGGAGGAGGGGAATTGCAACTTCAGATATGGGAATAGCGCAGCTGAAGCCGACGTATTTAGATTGATTTACCGCAGCGTCTTCACGGTGGTGAGTCGACTGCTGCCGTTTCCCCATCGACTTCACCTGCGCCTCTTGCAGCAGGGGAGTTCTGGAGTCAATAGGAGCACGCTCTGGGATCCATTTATTGCATTTAGACTAGACACGATAAATCGACCCCCGATAGATCGATTGCTACTTGCCGACCCAGTGTGTACTTTAGACCTACCCTTCGCATTTTTTCCTGGTTTTGGGCTATCTCACCAGAAACTGTCAAGTCCAACTCTGATTAAAGTTTCAGACATTCATAGGATCAGTTTGCATTCAAAAACTGACTCATTTAGAGCGATGTAGAGTTTAGAGTCCAAGACATCAGAGAGCACTAATTAAAAGCCACATCTCCTGCCAGGGGCATAGGAAGGAGCTTTTTTGGTTTAAAATTCAAAGTACAATCATTATTAGAGGAGCAGAGGCCTGATAGAATTGCAATCTTAAATTAATTAGTACCAAATTCCAGAGCCATCATTTGAATTGGACAGAGAGTAGTAGCTCAACTAGTTGTAAGATTCTAGGAAGTATAAATGAAGAGCTTGGAGAAGAATCCAAACTGTTTAGGGCTGGCCAGAATCAGATCAAACGTAGCACGAATGAAAAAATATCCATTCAATAATTTCTACTGGGGAAAAACGGCTTTTGTTGTCACTGATGAAGCCTTCATGCCCTGTAAAGTCATCCATATGTAGGATATGAGGAAAAACTTATTCACTAGGAGGGTGGGGAAGGACTGGAATGGGTTCCCTAGGGAGGTGGTAGAATCACCTTCCTTAGAGGTTTTTAAGGTCAGGCTTAACAAAGCCCTGGCTGGGATGATTTAGTTGGGGGTTGGTCCTGCTTTGAGCAGGGGGTTGGACTAAATGACCTCCTGAGGTCCCTTCCAACCCTGATATTCTATGAGTCTATGATATCGTATAAAATGCTAGCTGAGGCCATGTCTATATGTATAGCACTGCAGCATGCGTGGTGAAGACACTCTATGCCGACAGAAGAGAGCTCTCCTGGCAGCATGAAAAAACACTGCCACAAGCAGCAGTGCACGTGAGCTCCTATGCTGGCGTAACTTATGTTGCTCGGCAGCTGGGATATTTACCCCTCTTGAGCAACATAAGTTTTGCCAGCATAGGCTGTAGTATAGACATAGCCTAAGAGAAAAGCACGTGTACAGTATAGGAATTGTAATGTATCCCTTTAAATAGTTTGAGAGCCTTCTAGTGGCCTTTGCTGTCTTCAACGTTTAAGAAGTCACCAGAACCCTGTCAGAGCAGCAGCGTGTATATGTAGTTAGGGCACTGCGTATTATATATAATTAATGAACATGGTTATTTGAACCCCAATATGCCTCCGCAAATTCTTCATATTATGTTTGTTGTTTGAAGAATAAAGGGGAACATGTCACAGATGTATCAAAATGATGATCATTTATAGTAAACTGATGCAATAAACCCATCACGAACAATCATTCACTACGTGAAGTGAGTTCAAGACAAAAGACATGGTTTCTTCAGCTTCTTCGATTCTGACAGTGATAACTGGCCTATTCAAAAGCTTTTAATGCACTGTTCTTTGTCAAATAAACATCCCACCGCAAACATGTATTAATTTTCAGGCCACTCATTTCCATATTAATGATCGTGCTCAGATCATTCTGCTTTTTATAAAAAAAAATCATGCACAACCCTTGTCTCTGCAGTGTCATGGAGTAATGGAAAAGCCCTCCAGGAAGGGGTGAAATAATATCTGAAAGCCCTCAGTATCATGGGGTCCGCTTGACTCTTTCTTACATCTGATGGAATGTGTGCTGGGAACCACAGCAAATCAATCCTCAAATCAACTTCCTGATGTGTTTGTTCCAAGTCTGTGTGATTCGGTGACTCGGTATCCATTTAAGTTTCATGGCTTTTCTTTGAGACAGTGTATTAAGATTCTCTTTGAACAGATATTGGCGGCACTTCAGGAGACACTTGTCATTGGTGGGTTGGGGGTTTTGTTTGTTTGTTTGATGATTCATTGTGTTCTCACTAGGAGTCCTGCACATTGCTACGGGGGAAGGAGTTTGGACATAGAGGGGTGTCATGTCAGCCCAACTCACAGTCTGCGAAGAAAATTGAAACCGCCTCAACTTCAGAGACTGCTTTAGCAATTCTACCTGTTTTTTACTCCCTCATCTATCTCAGAAAGTTCAACTTCTTGGTTACTCATTTTTCCCCCTCCTTTCTTTTTAAAATTCATTTATTCTTTTATATTGGCATTAAAAAAGGTTCAGAGAAGGGCAACTAAAATGATTAGGGGTTTGGAACAGGTCCCACATGAGGAGCGATTAAAGAGCCTAGGACTTTTCAGCTTGGAAAAGAGGAGACTAAGGGGGATATGGTAGAGGTATATCAAATCAGGAGTGGTGTGGGGAAAGTGAATAAGGAAAAGTTATTTACTTGTTCCCATAATATAAGAACTAGGGGTCACCAAATGAAATTAATGGACAGCAAGTTTAAAACAAATAAAAGGAAGTTCTTCTTCACATAGCACAGTCAATCAGTGGAACTCCTTGCCTGAGGAGGTAGGGAAGGCTAGGACTATAACAGGGTTTAAAAGAGAACTGGATAAATTCATGGAGGTTAACTCCATTAATGGCTAATAGCCAGGATGGGTAAGGAATGGTGTCCCTAGCCTCTGTTTGTCAGAGGGGGGTGATGGATGGCAGGAGAGAGATCACTTGATCTTTACCTGTTAGGTTCAGTCACTCCATGGCACCTGGCATTGACCACTGTCAGTAGACAGGATACTGGGCTGGATGGACCTTTGGTCTGACCCAGTACGGCCATTGTTATGTTCTTATTCTTTTCATTTTCATTAATGACAGTAACAATCTGCCTTCCCTCCCCCACCCCATCTAGTTACTGTACATATGCATGGCACATCTTGGTCTCAAAGAGCTTGCCCTCTAACAGACAAGACGAAGGGTGGAAGAAAAGTATCACCTACACTTTACAGATAGGAAATTGAGGAACAGCAAGACTAAGTGACTTACCCAAGGTCACACAAGTAATTTGTGGCAGAGCTGGGAATTGAGCCAGGTCTCCAGTGCCCACCCCAGTACCCCCAGGGCCATCTTCCTGTTGTTTTATATGCATTCATGGTCCTAGCATTAGACATGGATGTATGTGCAACTGAATCACCAGAGACCGCTCGAAGCAAGAGTCATTTAGCTATCACAACCACAATAGTCATTACAACCCTGACATTTGCTTTTTGAAAGCAAGTTTCCATGTTACTCAGGCTTCCTTAATTCTACAGTACAGTGAAACCTCGATATAACGGACTAATTCGGGCGGGGGGGTGTCCGTTAAAACCGAAAGTCCGTTATTTAATAATTTTTTTAAATCATTAAATAACGGACTTTCGGGTGACAACGGACACCCCCCCCGCCCGAATTAGTCCGTTATTTAATTAGTCAGCCCACCCCACCCCCTCCCCCCGCCCGGCTCCCCGCTGCGGGGAGCCGGGCGGGGGGTTGACAGCTCCCGCCTGGCTTCCAGCTGGGGGGAGCCGAGCGGGATCTGTCAAACCCCCCGCCCGGCTTCCCGCTGCGGGGAGCCGAGCGGAGGCTCTCAACCCCCCCCCCGCCCGGCTCCCCGTTCCGGGGAGCCGGGCGGGGGGGTTGACAGCTCCCGCCCAGCTCCCCCCAGCGGGAAGCCCGGCGGGAGCTTTCAAACCCCCCGCCCAGCTTCCCGTTGCGGGGAGCCGGGCGGGGGGGTTTGACAGCTCCCGCTCGGCTCCCCCCAGCGGGGAGCCGGGCGGGAGCTCTCAAACCCCCCCCCCCCGCCCGGCTTCCCGCTGCGGGGAGCCGAGCGGGGGCTCTCAAACGCCCCCCCCCCGCCCGGCTCCCCATTGTGGGGAGCCGGGCGGGGGGGTTGACAGCTCCCGCCCGGCTTCCAGCTGGGAGGAGCCGAGCGGGAGCTGTCAAACCCCCCCACCCGGCTTCCCGCTGCGGGGAGCCGAGCGGAGGCTCTCAACCCCCCCCCCCCGCCCGGCTCCCCGTTCCGGGGAGCCGGGCGGGGGGGTTGACAGCTCCCGCCCGGCTCCCCCCAGCGGGAAGCCCGGCGGGAGCTGTCAAACCCCCCGCCCGGCTTCCCGCTGCGAGGAGCCGAGCGGGGGCTCTCAAACGCCCCCCCCCCCCGCCCGGCTCCCCGTTGAGGGAGCCGGGCGGGGGGGTTGACAGCTCCCGCCCGGCTTCCAGCTGGGAGGAGCCGAGCGGGAGCTGTTAAACTCCCCCGCCCGGCTTCCCGCTGCGGGGAGCCGAGCGGAGGCTCTCAAACCCCCCCCCCCGCCCGGCTCCCCGGAACGGGGAGCCGGGCGGGGGGGTTGACAGCTCCCGCCCGGCTCCCCCCAGCGGGAAGCCCGGCGGGAGCTGTCAAACCCCCCGCCCGGCTTCCCGCTGCGGGGAGCCGAGCGGGGGCTCTCAAACGCCCCCCCCCCCGCCCGGCTCCCCGTTGCGGGGAGCCGGTGGGGGGGGGGATTGACAGCTCCCGCAGGGGTCCCCGCTGCGGGGAGCTGGGCGGGAGCTGTCAACCCAGCCGGCTCCCTGGGGCAGGAGCCGGCAGCCCCCAAAACGGATTTCGGATGCATCGGAAATTTTGTCCGTTGCATCCGAAGTCCGTTAAATCGGGGTTCGTAAAATCGAGGGTTTACTGTATACATGATAGAACATTATAAATGCCATCGTTAAAAGGTCAAAGTCAATGACATGTGGTGTTGCATTATCCACATTAAAAAAATTATTTATGAACTAATTCACAAAATTCAGCAATTCCTATTTTTTGTGAGGAATCATACTGTTGTATGCTGAGTGCTAGGCTAAGTCAATTTTAATGTGACTTGCTGAGATCTGACTAAAAGGAAGGAATGTGGTGCTGTGGATAGGACAGTGACTGGGATTTGAGATGCAAAGGTTCAGTTTCCAGCTCAATCAGTGGCCTGCTGGATGACTTCAGGCAAGGGATTTCCTTGCTATGTGTCTCAGTTTATCCATCTGTAAAATGGGGATAATGATACAACCCTCCTGTGTAAAGTGTTCTGAGATTACTCACGAAAAGCACTAGGAGATAGATGTTATAATGGATAATAAGAATAAAATCTGACTATTGAAAGTAGAATAGAAGGAAATAGGCTTCATATGTCTTATTAAAACAGTAACAGACAAGTGGAAGAGAAGCAATGGTCTACAAAAAGGGCTACTCTCCTAGCCTGTATAGGAGCAATTGAGACTACAGTTAATACAGCCTTTTCTTGTGCATTATATCGGGTAATGCTACAGATTAATTTTTGTCCTAATCAGTGTGTGTAATGGACAGATAAATGAATACCATCACATATCTAGATCCAGAAGCAGACTCTTTACATTGCTTTAAAAAAATGAATCATCTTCTTTCTGCTATCAAGATTTTAATTACCTTGGGATCCCATAGCCCCGAGCCAGGAAATGGTTTACACTGTATGTGAATGACTGTACCAAGTAAGTACCATATCTCCATTCCATTCTATTGCTTTACGGAGGGGGTTTTATTTTTTGTGGCAGGGAGGGAGATCCATCCCATACAAGTTTAAGTCAAGCTAAACCAACCAGATAAACCCTGTGGAAAATGTCTCCCTGCTCCCCCCTCCCCCGATATGTTGCTGTGCTACTGATTGGGACTCCTCTCACTGGCATTTGGCATCAATCCAGCAAAGCACTTCAACGTGTGCTTAACTTTAGGCATGTCAGTAGTTCCATTCACTAATGGGGCTTCTCATATGCTGAGAGTTAGACATGAGCTGAGGTGCTTTGTGGGATAAGGGCCTTAACGCTCTCCATTTGAGCTAGAGCCAGGGGTCTCAAACATGCGTCCCATGAAGCCCTTCCCAGCGGCCCGCGAAGCTTCCTGGCGTGCCCCGCGCCCGATAGCAGTTTCCAGGAGGGAGGGACCAGAAGCGGAGGCTTCTCTGCTCCCTGGCTGGGCTGCTGCCGATCCCCAGCTACCAGGCGCTGCTGCTGTGGTTTCAATGAATGAGCTGGGGAGGCGCTTCCCAGGAGCCCTCTGCAGCGGCGGCCAGGAATGGTAAGCCAGGCTCCCTGCCACCCTCCCACCTCCCTCTGCGGGAGACTTACCGCTCCTGGCCACCACTGCAGAGGGCTCCCGCGAAGTGTCCTGGCTCGGCAGCTGCCAAGCCCTGGTTTCCAGGTGCTGCTGCTGCAGCCTCAATGAACAAGCTGGGGCAGCGTTTCGCGGGAGCGAGGGCGGGCATGTCAGTGATGCGGCCCTCGGACCAGTACACTAGTCCTCATGCGGCCCTCCTGGTCATCTGAGTTTGAGACCCCTGAGCTAGACATATCAGCCACACCTGTAGGTACAATATGTGGGTTTTCTGCTTTCTTTTAAAGCAGTTGGCAATCGCAGTGGGAGACTGAGCTGCTGTAAACACGTCAGTGGTTTTTTTGGCATGACACTTCTTTACCTTGAAATATGTTCCCAGCTGCTGCTCTCCACGGCAGTGTTTCCCTGCCAGCTAGGACTCTTTTGTAGTCCTTAGGGATGAGCGGTCACAACTTGCTCTCAGCTTCATCACTTGTCAATTATTCAGTCTTCCTAAACCCAGCATTTTAGGTGGGACTTAGTGCATCAGTGTCACATAACAGGACTCCGTTTTCTGCTCTAATTAGCTCAGACATTCCTTTCCACTTAGCCCCAATATTAGTACAATTTTAATATATAAGTCCTGACCCTACCAGTGTGGAACCTCGCCAGGGGTCCTCATTAGCAGTGGGACCGGGAACCTGAACACCCCTTGCCCTGTGGGTGCAACGTTTCCATTGACTTCCACTCAAGGAGTGCTTGCACGAGTGGACCCAACCGGCTTTTCACTCTCTATGCTCTTTCCTTACTTTTTAGCGTTTCTCTGCTTGGGGTCAGTCAATTTCACTTGCAGGTTGTCATGTTCTTGTACAACGCTGCAATGTTTAGGATACAAACGTAAGCAGGGAACACTTACGTGTTTTTTAAAAAGCACTTCACTGGACTTTTTTTCTTCAGTCATAATCACAGAATCAGAGAAATTTAGGACTGGAAGGGACCTTGAGGGATCATCTAATCTAGTCCTCTGCACCTTTTGTTTTGTTTTTTTTTAAATAATAATTACATCTCAAGCCAAATTTGACCCGCACTATCCATTTAGTGCTTTTGTGAATTCCTCTGCTTTCTTACCATTAAGTCTGGTTTTACAGATCATAATTAATGCACAATGAATGGGGATGAAAGTAAACCCCCAACTAGTAAAACCGACAGAGATTTACCTTGGTTTCCTTTTCGTGGGTGACAAATTGATTTATTTCATGGCACAGACCTGCAGACTATTGTGCTTTCTGCATAGCAAACAAAGAATCAATAACTTTCTAGCACAAAAAGAAAGAATAGATTACAATAGACTTTAAGAATACTAAGTATGTGCTATAACGACATTATATTTTTTACAGTTCCAAAATGAATGACAATCTGGGGAATATAAATAGATATAAAACACTTATTTGGTTTCACCTGTGCCCTATCTTATATGAATATAACAGTCACTTAATTTAGTTCTCTCCTTTGAAATAGAGTGCACTGGTATTTTTCCTGTCCCTAAAGTTACACATTGCTCTAGCTGCATTCAAGTTTCATGAAGGTCAATTTGCATCCATCAACCATTTCAACAAAAGGGCTAATAAATTACACAGTGTGTATTTATGACCATTTAAGGCCTATAAAAAGTAGCGAGGCACTGTGCAATATTATTAAAACACTGAATAGTTAAAGTAACTCCATGTTCATTCTTTCATGAAAGCTCACCTAACGCAAGACATCAAAACAAAACAATGCAAGTCAGAAGCCTGATGAAACAAAAAGCCATGCAGCATGAGCTGAACCTCATGAAACTCAGACTCTGACAGCTAGTCAGACAAGCAAATTCTAGGCTGTGTGTTGCATCAAGCAGGCAAGGTACTAACAAACTTCAACAGACTTTATTTAACAACAGTGAAACCTCTTTACAGAGCTGCTGCTGCACCCCTCTGTAGCTCTAACCCAGGCTTAGCTCAACTCCTCCCCCCTCCTTCTTGTTTCCTGTCCTACAGTCCCCCAGTCCTAAGAGTTACAAGCAGCATCCAAAACACCACACTGTGCACCATAGGATGGTCTGCTGGGACTTTGCAGAATCAAGCCCCAGTTCCCATAGGCCAGACACCCAGGTGGAATTCCACTATTACAAAGAGACGGAGGGGCTGTCTCTTAAATAACTGGATTTCAGAGCACCTAGGGCTTTTATAGAGCTCTGATATTTCACACCTGGAACAGAATCATTAGCCAGGGCAAATTTCAGAGCACAGGTTATGTAGAATGCAGAAATTAAGTTAATTGCATTTATTTTACACCATTGAGCACTTCACCCGCACTTTGCCCACAATTCACCTCATCTGAGGCTATTCTAATGAGTGAATTTCAGAGTGCAAATATATATACAGTATATAAACCAAAGCTATTAAATTTCCGTCTTCCCTCCGAATTCTACAGAAGCCTGAATTAGGTAATAATGAGGATTACTGAACTGTGGTTATGGATTTATTATATTCAGTCCTGGACCAGGGACAGAGTTAAAGGAAAATATCTCCCAAATTAAATGGGCACTTTCTATATTAGAGAACCAGGAATCTAGGGCTGGCCCGAACACAAGCATTTGGGAGGGAAGGGGAAGAGGAAGACCACCCCAGAATAGCCAATAGGCCAGTGATTTGGGCAGTCATCTGGGACGTGGTAGACCTAGAACCAGTTTCTCTCAAATTCTTCTGCTGGAGCTGTTCCACTTTGTATAAATTAAATATTTATTGGACTAGAGAGAGACTCTAGAGCCCGGTAGCACACATTTGGATGTGATAGACTCAGATTAAAGTCCTTGCTCCGGACCAAGCATAACAGGGACTTAAAGTCAGCGCTCCTACATCAAAGGTGAATACACTAACTACCATGCTATTGGGTATTCTGGGATGGTGCTCTCTCTTTCTCCCCTCCTGCCATGATTCCACTCTGCACTTGGGAAATCGTCAATAAAAGTGTCATTGAAATAGACAGGTTTTCATGAAAAGTTTCAGTCCCAGCAAAAAAAAAATTAGTCAAAAAGGTCTCCCCCAGGAATCCTGTTGCAGTGATGTATTATAAAGCACTCATTCCTCAATCTGGTAGACATTTCTATTCCAATAGCACTAATCAAAATTGGGAACCCATTGTGCTATGCATTGTGGAAACTCACAGGAAGAGAAGGTTTCTGGGCCCAAAGAGCTAACAGTGTAATTTAAGACAAAATATGGCAGTAGGCGTGAGGGAAATTTCACAAACAGTAGAAACAAGTATGAGATAAAGGGGAACAATGAACTAATAGTGATAGGAGAATGAGGTCACAGACTTAGATCTTTGTATAACTAGCAGGAGTCAAGTGAATTGCTACATTTGGATTCAGAGAAAATCTATGTCAGTTTTGGAAAGTTCTAAAAACATATTAGTGTTACGCTATTTATTGTCCCCTTCACCTGGAACTTGTCATGAAGACAACCAGCTTTAAGGGGGAGAGAAACAAGAATTCGGTCCAATTGTGAGAAGCTGAAAAACTATCTGTACTATTTCTTATGAATATTACTTGTGGCTGTTTCCCTACTCAATGTGTATGTTGCTGCTTAGCTGAATGCATACAGTTAAATCAGAAGAGGCTGTAAAAGGGTTGCTGAGGAACCAAGCGGGAAAGGTAAAACAATAACCCTCTATCTCTCAGGTAACCAAGCTTCAAGAGAATTAAAACAGCAAGGACTGGACCATTAGTTGTATGGAGAAGTTACCTAGCTGGCTCCATCCAGGCTAGGATGTTTTACTCTTCCTAAAGCTAAGCCTGGGATCAAAGGAGACCCTAAGAGATCAAAAGACCAGGACTAATTAAAAAGGTGCCCATGGCAGAAAGTGGTGCGAGGAGGGGGTTGAGACACTGGTCAGGATGTATCAGTGAAAAGGCTAGGTGTCTGAACAGACACTCAGACAAAAGAAGGCTGAAAGACGTGTAGACTGGTTCTCCCAACTTAAGCATGGGAAATAAGCCAGATCCTCCTGAGCTACAGGAGAACGGTAATGCTTATGTAAGGAAATAGGCATCTAAGGGCTGGTCTTCACTACGGGGAGATTGACGCTGCTGAAATCGATGCAGCAGGGATCTATTTAGCATGTCTAGAGAAAACCTGCTAAATTGGCGCCAGTGCGCTCCGGTCGACCCCGATACTCCAGCTCTCCGAGAAGAGTGAGGGCAGTCAACCAGAGAGAATCTCCCATTGACACAGCACAGTGAAGACACCGGGGTAAGTTGACCTAAGCTACATCGACGTTATGAACTTGAATAGCTGGACCAACATAACTTAGGTTGATTTACCGCCATAGAGAAGCCAAGCCCTCGGTTTCTTACTCTAAATCTACTTCTCCAAGTGCTATGTACCTTTTGGGCAAAATATATCACACTTTGTTTTGAAGAAGTTGTTCCAGTCTGGCTGCAATGTATGCCAGGTCCAACCCTAGTTAAACCTGTTAGTCTTGGTTGGTACCCAGAAGGTATAATCTGGAAACCCAGCCAGAGAGTGGTCGGATCACCAATCCCACCCCAAAGAAGCAGAAGCATTGAACCGTCACTTGAAAGCAGTGCACTCAGGACACTGGAAGAAGGAATCAGCAGAGGTTACCTACCCAGGGACTGTGACACCAACAACATTTTAAAACTTCCTAATACAACCTCTCTAACGCGTTTGGCCCAAACTAAATATTCAGTGGTATGAGTAAAAATCTCCTCTACCAGATTTCAACCAAAATAATTCCATCAACTTCACTGAAGTTAGTCCAGATATACATTGGTGAAAATGAGATCAGCATCTGGTCCAGGCATTTTAATGGCACTCATTTGGCATGACTCACCACTGTGTTTGTAGCAATAAAAATAAGGGGCCATATAACACCAGTACATAATTTTGCTGAGAATCATGATTGAATTCCCTTTTATTGCACTGGAATACATATTATATCTATAATTTATTAGATAAGGTTAGCATATTGAGACATTGTCTGCTCACATTCTACAGCCTAGAAAGTCAGATTTGTACTAAGTGATGTTAGATCAGTACCAATTCTCTTTGATGATATTTATTCTAGGTTAGAGAGAGAAGGGGGTAGAACTTCTAATTGGGAAAGACATAAAGGGGTTCTGCTTTCACTTGCTGAGAGAAGATCAAAGTGTTAACGTAGATCAGCTATTCCACGTTCCTCTACTATAGCCAAGCTAGTGGGGGAAAAAAAGGATTTTGAAAAGGTACAAGCCAATTTCTTGATGGAATACTTAAAATAATATATTTAATTTCCTGATACTAACCTTATAACTAACAACCATAGGAATATTTTACTAGCTGATCAAAATTGTATTTGAAACCTTGCCAAATGTGTATTGTCTATTAAAAAGAGTCCTACTCCATTAGGGGGTTTGTTGTCTTTTAGAGTTTGAGCTATAATGACAGCAATATAGCTTAATAAAAAGTTTAAAAGAAAATATTTTGACAAGGAAAAGTTACAACAGAACATTGACATACTATATTGTATACTTTAAGGATCCCTGGCTAAGGATTCTGGCTTGCTATTTGGGAAGAACCACTCCCCTAAAAAAGGTGAGCACATTTCTAAATACCTATTACCTTTTTGGCCCTTCTCTTATGTATGTATTTAGCATGGAACTTTTTCTATTACGAGGGCAGTCCGTATTTTACTGTACAACAAATCCATAAAATTACATTTTATTCCAATATTGTCCAAAGCAAAGTTTTGCTCCTAACAATTAAAAAAATAATTTGTTGTTATTCTGTTTGAAATGTAGATACTTTACTGGATTATTGTGTGTGGAGATACGGGGATCTCTAGAAAGCTGACATTCTCTTATGAAATTAATCTCTTTAATAGTTTCCTCCCATAACCAGCTCATTTCTGAACACAACTACCAGATGTGTAAGAACGTAACAAAAGTAATAGCAAAAATATAATGGAACTTAACTGGAGTCAGATGTAATATTTTCTGAAGATCAACTTCTGCCACACTTACATTGAGTAGTACTTTTCTCTGTAAGTAACGCTATTGACTTCAGCGGATACTATTCAGAGACACCGGGCCCTTATTCAATGACAAACCTCTCATTGATTTTAATAGAGTCAGGATTACACATGTACACTCAGACACAGAGACACTGGGTGAAACCCTGATCCTTATTCAATGACAAACCTCTCATTGATTTCAACAGAGTCAGGATTACACATGTACACTCAGACACAAATCTAGCAAACTCCTTCAATACTGTATTTAAACATTACAGAACTTCTTATGCCTCACTGACATCAAGTGGACTTAAACCTATGCTTAAATAGTCTTTAGAATCAGGGCCAGAATATGGTACTAATCAGGGTGATTAAAGCTGATAAAACCTTGCTCTAAATTATTAAGTGATTTCAAGCGGTGGAAGTGAGGCTCAAATTTCTTCATTTGACTCACGAGTCACTGTAATGACACCAGGATTTGGTCCAGAGAACCTTAATATACACAGCAAATTGCTACTATGAGATGCTAAGCCACCTTAACATCCCCAATGGAAATGCTTAACACCTTGCAAGAATGGGCTTGTGGAGACAAATTACTTTAAATAAATGAAGGAATGGAAATACACATTTAAGAAGTGAAAGAGCCAAAATAGTGTTAAAGGGGGAAATCATTGAAGTCACTACATTGAGAATATTTATGCCTTAGATTTATGTTAATAATTACATTTAAAATATCTGTTAACTTAAACACAGAACTGCAACTCAGTACTACCAGATTCTGATCTCAGTTATTTCAATGTAAATCCAGGGTAACTATTGAAGTCAATGGAGTTCTCTCAGCTGGGCACTGTTTTGATCTGAAAATTGGACCCATTCAACACCAATGAATGGTATTTTTGATGGTATATTTGGATCTTTCAATACCTAAAAAAACCACGGTTACATATGTTTTTATTTAAAAAGGGCCGACCTTTGTTATGTCACCTCCAGGTGATTCCTTTTGAGATCAGCAGAAACTGCATATGTATAAGGGTAAAAATCTTCCCAAGGTTCTTTTTTCTATAAACCTCTCACAGGCAAAATTCTTCTCCCAGGATTATCATGGGGGGAGGGGTTTCTCTGAGATGCATTGTCAATGTACTTCACATATTCTGCACTCCATCCCTGTGCAGAACTCTCAGTGATAGTAACACTTTGCACAAAGAATGCACATAGAATCTAAAAAAGCAATGTACAATGCACCAAAGATATCACAGTGTAGAAACAGGAGCTGAGAGATTAACTGGCAAGAGTGCTACAATGGAGAGAGTGGTATAAAATGAAATGGAAGGTGAAAAAAGTGGACAAAGTCAGTGTCAAGGAAGACAGGGGAAGGAGGAGGCAGACGTTAATTAAGGGGAACTTGGAAAAGCTGAAAGCCTAAAATACAGTGGAAATGAAGACAATAGATCAGAAAATGCAAATTTAAAAAATCGTTTGCTAGGAAGTTTGATGCTAAAATGATATTAAAATACATTTTAAATATAATCAGATGATATCAGGGGACATGTCCATCTAGGGGGAAACCTAATTATGGTATGGTATGGAATTGATCTGAACCTACTGCTTTTATGGAGAAGATGACGTGCTTTGGACGTGTTATATATATATATATATATATATGTGCTTTTAAAAAGAGCTGGTTCAAATTTTCAAAAATGTTGATTTTTCAACAAATTTTGACCAAATAGGGGACATTTCACAAACTTTCCCCCATTTTTCAACCAGTACTAGGCTTTTTGTATGGTTAGTAATGGGTTTTTGCATGTTTTTTCATACCCATTTGGGTTCATGTCTCACTGGACAAATGCAAGTTTGCCTAAAATTTAGCAGTTGTGGCATGTTATTCTAGTTCAGATAAGCAGCAGGTAAGTTTACATGTAAAAATAAAATCCATATTTGGAAATGGTTAAAGTCTTCCAAATTATAGGAAATTGCTCCATATTTTTATTCCACCTGCCCTTTGAAACTGCTCAAACCTTTCAGTTCAAAATGTCTCTCTATTTTTAAGCTTCACTGCAAGTTGCCTCTCCTACTGAAATATAAATATTGGTATACTTGGACAGGGATGATCAGAGAGAACATGTACCTATGCGCTTCCTCGCCCACAGAAATAGGCTCTCAGGTCCTGATTGTGAAGTGAGCTCCATGTGTCCATACAGAACTTACTGAAATTCTTAGGTATTTTATTTGGTGGTGGGGAAGAAAAAGTATTTTGTATAATTGGGCCCCCTTTCTCCTTTACCTGCGTGCCCCATGGTAGGAAGGTAATTCACTGCCTCATCATGTGATGTCAAATCAGCTATTAGAAATTCTGAGCACTTTTTGCACCTTAACTTTGAACTCTTATCATACTAGCCCAGTAGGAACACTTTCTATAGAGACTCTCTACATGATAAATGTGACTGAATAATGGAAGAATAATCTTCAAAAAAAAACAAAAACACCACCCATCTTTTTATTCACCAGACACTGTGGTGAAGTGTTTCATTGAAATTGCCAATTGCACAATTGTTTTTACCTGCTGTAGGAAAATCTGATCTTAGGCAGAAGTAACTAAGTGACTACACTACAATCAAAGGTTGCACGATGTGCAGACATAACTGAACACGTTTTCCTCTAGCTAGCTCCAAAACAATAGCCGTGAAGCCCCAGCTACACCGACTGTACGGTTCCAGGACTCCAGATACCAACTCAAGCGGCTAGCTCATACTGCCCTGGCGGCAGTCACAGCTTTGATGTGTGCAGACATAGCCAAAGGCTATGAGACCTGCTTCTCCACTGGCTTGTACTTTGTATCATTTACAGCAGGGTCAAGTGGATGTAAAATGACACCCACTCAGAATAGCAGCCTGGTGTATTAGGATAAGTGACTACAGAACTTGCAAGGCAATCAAGAACCAATCTGTGTTTTGACTGCTTTCCACAGACTATTTCTTTTAAATTCTGGTTTGAATGATGTGCTTCCCACATGGTGGATCTGCAAAAGATGTGTGTTGAAAGAGATGTTTGCATTTGTTTTTCCAACAGTCTGCCAATGACAGTTTCTCTCTTGCATGGCCAGTTAAGTCATTTGCACATCGTTTGAACAGTAACTGTAGAGGGCTGGCTCTATCTGACATTGAGTCTGTCTGGTAAACTGCTGGCGGAAGATGCACATGGAAAATCCCAAGGCCACAAGGTTGCAGGTATTCACTGACAGACAGCTAAGGCCTGGGCTACACTTGGGGGGGGGGAGGAGGGGGGGAGGAGGAGGGGAGGGGTTGACTCAAGTACACAACTTCAGCTACACTATTCACGTAGCTGAAGTCAAAGTACCTTAGTTCGACTTACCTGGTCGTCCCCCAGGCGACGGGTTGATTGCGGTGGCTCCCCCGTCGACTCCACTTACTCCTCTTGCAGAGCTGGAGTTCCGGAGTCGACGGGAGCGCTTTCGGGGATTGATTTATCCTGCCTACACGAGACACGATAAATCAATCCCTGATACATCGAACACTACCTGCTGATCCGGCGTGTAGTATAGCCCTACCCTAAGTGCTTAACAACTACCCCTTATATGGCAACAATGGTCATGAGCGAGGGGAAAAAAACAGGGGTGGGGACTTTAGCAGGGAAATTAGAGGGCAATTATTGGGCCAAGACCAAGATCAGAACTGCCCATCTGTGGAGGAGGACCACTGATGATTATAATAAAGGGGAAATGCAAAAGGATCTCAGTGCTCACTCCTCGGGATG
Organism: Sternotherus odoratus; assembly: GCA_032164245.1. NCBI lineage: Eukaryota > Metazoa > Chordata > Testudines > Kinosternidae > Sternotherus > Sternotherus odoratus. The sequence goes on along the minus strand of JAVMKO010000007.1, from coordinate 12,839,734 downwards.
TGGGTGAGGTGAAGGGGCAGTACAGCTATGCTTCTGCAGGGTGTAGCAGAGCTTCTGCTACAATAAATGCACAATCGTAACCAAAGACTTCAGTCTCTGTGCATTCCTGTGTGTTCGCTGGTTATGTCTAAAGACATAGGATACTCTAATTGTGTGTCCATCTGTTGTGTCTAAAGGCATACTGTTGAGTAACTGCTTTTCCTCATAAGCACAAAAACAACACCTCACAATCCCAAGATAATTAAAAACTGGTGGTGGTCAGAAGGACAGAGTGTCTTTTGATCCTCCATGAGCCTTTTATTAAAAAAAAAAATTGGGAAGCTTGACTCTGAGGGAAAAGCTGTGGCAAATCTGACAAGTTACTATGCTCCCTTTGACTAAATCAAGATGAAAGATTTTGCACAGGTAGCAGACCTGCCAAAAAAAAAAAAAAAAAAAAAGGGAGAAGACTCTGCCTCTGTGGTTTGGACTGATTTTTTTTACCCAATTGAGAATTTATAAGTAGTGCCCTACTGCATGAATTGGGGAAAAGGTACAAATTTCACACCAGAGATCTATGGTATATCAGAGCCCAGTGGGAGAAAAGGAAAAGTTTATATTCACTTCATTGCTGAATCACTTAGTTTTGATCAAAACCTTGAGTCTTATTTTATGGGACTGGCGGTGCTCCTTTCACCAATGGGAAGAGTTTTGTGAGTCTATGAGGCTATAAAGGAAGGCTTGGATCATTAATGAGATATGATAGCCTCTCACATCTAGGGCACTGGTACAAACCCAGTGCAGGTTGATTACCTCAGAGAATAAGCTATTTGGTACTCTATATGACATGAGCTGATGGTCGCAGCCCAGATCCTAGGTAGGTCTTTGCATCACAGATCACCTACCACAACTGACACTGATGGGATATCACTGTTAGAGAGACAATGTGGATGAGCTAATATCTTTCACTGGACCAACTTCTGTTGGTGAGAAAGACAATTGTTCTAGCCACACAGCTCTTCTTCAAGTCTGCTTCACTGGCAGAAGAGAGGTCAGGGACTCAAAGGGCCATAGAGAGAGAGAATTACCCTTTTCTTCCTACAGGTAGTACTCCCATAACAAGATCAAGGCACACTGGTGGAGCATCATAGGGGGAATCATAACAAAATCAAGGCACACTGGTGGAGCATCATAGGGGGAATCATAACAAGATCAAGGCACACTGGTGGAGCATCATTGGTGGAATCTTCTACTGTTGCTGCCAGTGCAGTAATTAGACTGCAGGAAAGAGGAGTTCATTCAGCAAGGCTGTCTATACAGCTTCTTTCTCAAATATTAACTCACTTCTAAACATGGAAAATAAATAGTAGTAAAGGAAAAGCAGCACAATATTTGCATAACATTTTTGTAAGTATTACCCCACCTCTTGCTGATTGCACTTTAAATGTGTGGTCAACATGACTCTGAATAGTGCATGCTGACAGCAAATTAGCAGCAACAGAAATCTACTTATTGTGATTACAGAAGAGAATGTAGATGGGACACTATGAAAATGGAGTTCTGATTGACTGAAGGAGATGAAAGGAAGTCTTTTCAATGCACAAAAGTAGAGAAGGAAAATAAATGAAAACAGTGGCATGAACTCTGCATTCCTGATCATACAGATATCAGGATGAATACGCTTCAGAAGTTATGACATGAATTTTCAAAAATGTGTTAGTAATCTTTGGAGGTCTCCATTCTCTGGGGGTCAACTTAAGCAGGCCTAATTTTCAGAAAATGGAAAGCACCCAGAATCCAAAAGTTCATAACCTTTAAAGTGTCTCAAGACAGGCACTGAAAGTCACCAGTCACTAAACAATTTGGGCTTATTTTAGTGTTCTGCTTTGCTGGTCTTCTTCCAAGGGCTTACTGCCTATAGGAAGATCATGTACAATCTGTCTCCAGTCAATGTTTTACATGACTTTGCAATCCAGTTCTGTATATTTTCAAACAAAGATGAGGAAAACATGATGGATATTTGCACAGAAAACACCTAGACACTGTGATCATTTCTTTGCAGCCTGTCATATTTTAGAAGAGCTGTAGAGCAAGTGCCATTTGCCTCTAAACTGCTTTAGAAAAGAGGTACCCATCAGGTGGCATTGCTTCAACAATGCTTTGAAATATACAAAGCAAGTAATGATGTACAGTGCTGGAGAAGACTGATGTGATGTGCCACAACAACGGTTCTCAAACCGTGAGTCAGGACCCCAAAGTGGGTCACAATCCCATTTTAATGGGGTTGCCAGGGCCAGCGTTAGACTCGCTGGGGCCTGGGGCTGAAGACGAAGCCTGAACCCCACCACCCGGGGCTAAAGCCACTCGGGGTCACATAGTAATTTGTGTTGGCAGAAGGGGGTCATGGTAAATGATGTTTGAGAACCTCTGATCTACAGTAACCACCAGTCCACTGAATTATGAAAAGTGAAGTGCACCAGTGTGACTGGTTGTGGGTTTTTGTTTTGTTTTGTTTTAAAAATTTATGGACTTCACACTCATGGAAGGTGATGGACTGCCAATAATTGACCTACTTTGCCAGTGCTTCACAATTTGTGTGTTTACACTCAAGCTTAAAAGTGAGCATAAAATGCTACTGTTTCTGATGTGGTTTGATATTCAATGAAATGTGTACCTAGCTCCTTTAGACTTCTTTGAAAATTCCATTCTAGATCTAAAAATCTACAGTAGGATGCTACATATAACAGCTAGGGCAGCCCAGTAACATCTGGACTGAATGTTAGGGGGGATTTCTAGTCATGTAAGGTGTGTGGGAATGAAGGGGAAAGATTATGCTAGCCTGGAATTCCCTTTAGAAAAGGCTCTCTTCAGGCTGTAACTGGTGCTCTGATGGAGAAAAGGTGAGGGAGAGACAAAAGGAATATAAAACAAGACCAGGGTTAAAACCAGTGGTAATTTTACTTGAGATATACATGCAAGGGAGTATCTAAAAAGTCCAAGAGTGGGGAGCTTTGAGATAGATAGCTAAGCTAAGGGGGCGAGGTGCAGGTAGTTGGGAACACTTCTTTCTGGAGCAGAAGACTTCAGGAATGATGGAACACCTCAGTAGGGAACTGGAAGTTCATCATAGTTGAAAGCACTTTGAGATGGAGTATAGGATGGAAAGAAGCAATGACTATTAGATGAATTACTGTTTACATTGTTCCTTTTTCTGGTTGTACTTCCCTGTGCACACAAAGCAAAATCAGTATAAAATGCTTTGCTGCAGGTATACTTGGACACATGCAAAAAAAAATGCATTATACAAGAGCTCTCAATAAGTTACTGAATAAGTACATTGAGAGAACAGTTACGAAGAAATAATGAGGGTGGGATTTTTTCAATTTGAATGTGGAAAAATTCCAGACAAGACTTCATGCTTTAGGTTCCTTGTCCAAATAATTAAAAAAAAACAATCAAGTGCTTAAGTAGATCCCATAGGAATCTCTTCTAGACAGTCTTTTTTCCCCATTGTAAGTATTTCTCGAGTATTTACAATGTTTCTTTCTGATGAATGCAATCCAGTATTTTTCCATTTGGCTGCAGTAATATTTCAAATTATGAATCGCAATAGAGTATGCACCAGATTCTTTGCTTGCACTGTGCCGTGAAGTCATTTACATTAGTGCAAAGTAAATGCCGAATTGGTGTAAAAGGCTTCCACTATTATTTTTGCAGCTTTTTAAAACCCACTTACCCAGACTGGTTTACAATTGGCAGTGACCACACAGGGGTTGGAACCCATTTTACTAGATCAGTTTCTAAGCTGACTTAAGTTATGCCATTGCAATGTCTGTGCTTACCACAAGCCTAAAGCACCTACATGGAGTGATCAGATTTTCAAGTATTCTCAATATCCACCTCCTTCTGTTGAAAACAACAGTTGATGAGCGTTTGAAAATCTGCCCATTCATGTTCTAAGAGGACCCATTTAACTTCATTTTCACACTGTGGAATTGTTTGAATGTAGAACAGTCAATGAAGCCAGCAAACAAATTAAAGCAACAGGTCTCCTTCATCTTCATATACTCTGGCAAGTCAAGTGTGAAAGTACAATTAGGCAGGCCCCCCCAAAATTTGAAGAACGACTAGCAAAAGACACAAAAAACTAACAGCATTTTTTTTGAGACATCAGAAGCCTGCTAAACAATCAGTGGTGCCATTGGACAGTGAAAGTACTAAAGGAGCACTAAATGAAGACAAAACTGTTACAAAGAATTCATTTAGCTTTTCTGCATCAGTTAGTCTTTCTAAGTGATCCATCTGAGGAGCTGTCCTAGATTGAGGTGTCAATTGAGGTGGTTTTGCAACAAATTGAGAAACCAAACAGTAATAAGTCACCAGAACCAAATGGCATTCACCCAAGAATTCTGAAGGAACTCAAATATGTAATTAAAAAAACTAACAACTGTGGTATATAACCTATTACTTAAATCAACTTTTGTACCAGATGACTGGATGAAAGGTAATGTAATGTCTATTTTTAAAACAGATGCTCCAGAGCTGATGATCCTGGGAATTACAGGCTGGTAAACCTAATGTTAGTCCCAGGAAAATTGGTTGAAACTATAGTAAGGCACAGAATTATTAGATACATACATGAACACAATACATTGGAGAAGAGTCAACATGGATTTTGTAAAAGGAAGTCATGCAGCATCAACAATCTATTACAATTCTTTGAGGGCGTCCACAAGCATGTGGACATAGTGGATATCCAGCGGATACTGTGTACTGGGACTTTCAAAAAGCCTTTGAGAAGGTCCCATGTCAAAGGCTTTTAAACAAAGTAAGATAAAAGGGTACATGGTGTTATTGATGAGTAACTAACCAGATAGGAAACAAATGGTAAAATCAATGGTCAGTATTCACAATGAAAAGTGGTAAATAGCAGAGTCCTAACAAGAATTTGTACTTGGACCTGTGCCGATCAACATATTCATAAATGATTTGGAAAAGGTGGTAAACAGTGAGGTGGCAAAGTTGGCAGTCAATAATAAATTACTCAAGATAGTTAAGCCCAAAGCTGACTGTGAAAAGTTACAAAGCGATCTCACAAAATTTGTGTGACTAGGCAACAAAATAGCAGATGAAATTCAAAGTAATGTGTGCATATTGGAAACAATAAGCCTAGCTCTACATACAAAATGAAAGATCTTGGAGTCATTGTGGAGAGTTCTCTGAAAACATCTGCTCAATGAACAGCGGGAGCCAAAACAGCTAACAATGTTTGGAACCCTTGGGAAAGGGATATATAATCAAAACAAAAAAATATCATAATGCCACTACATACATCCATGGTACACCCACATCTTGAATACTGCATGACGTTTTGGTCACCCCATATCAATAAAGATATATTAGGATAGGAAAAGGATCAGAAAAGGGCAACAAAAATGATTAGGGATATGGAACGGCTACCACAGAAGAAGAGATTGAAAAGAGGCAAGTATGGGGGGATGTGATAGAGGTCTATAAAATCATGAATGATATGGAGATAGTGAAAAAGGAAGTTGTACTTAACCTTTCAGATGACACAAGGACTAGGGAGCAATGAAATTAATAGACAGCAGGTTTAAACCAACATAAGTAGGTACTTCTTCATACAACACAATGGCAACATGTGAAACTTGTTTCAAGAGGATGTTGTAAAGATCAAATGTGTAACTGGGTTCAGAAAAGAATTAGGTATGTTCATGGAGGATTTGTCCATCAATAGCTATTAGCCAAGATAGTTAAGGCTGAAACCCCATACTCTGGGTGTCCCTAAGCTCTGACAGCCAAAAGCTGGATCTGGACAAAAGAAAATGGATCACTCAGTAAACGTCCTGGTTTTTTTCATTCCCTATGAAGCATCTGATGGTGGCCAGTCGGAAGACAAGATATGGTCTGACTTAGGGTGGCCATTCTTAAAGTAGAATGAATATTGCTGCATTTTAAGATAAAAGACAGTGACAATTAAAGTATTAAAACAGAATGTTAACACATTCTGAAGAAATAGTTTTGGTTTTTAAGAAAAAAGTGTAAGGTAGAAAATGAATGTTCTGAGCCACTAAACAGATAACACTTTATTTGTGGTGCACTGTATTTAACCCAGCAGGTTACAACTATAATCATTTCTTACTGATATTGCTGAAGAAAATTTCTCAGTGCAATAAAAAATACTGGATGACAGAGAAACTGCATGTGGTTTATTTTTTTTAAGTTTGCCAAAGTTCTTTTTTTCTTTTCAACAAAACCTCAAAGGAATCACCAGGAGAACTGCAGAGATGTTAGCTTTATTCAGAACTATTTTTACTTTAATATTTTTTTAAAAAAACACCCAAAACTGATGCAAAGTCCATTGAGAAGAAAGAATCCCATTGACCTTAGTGGGCATGACTTCAGGCACACAGTGAAGAAAACAAGGATATTAACTAATCCAGAAATTCTTACAATGATACACAAATATCAGTTATTGTATCCCAAAGGAGGAGGCAAATGTCATTTATATACTGATTAGGACATGGGTTGTGTTTTGCTATGTTTGTACAGCACCTAACACAGTTGGTTCTGACTGGTAGTTGTGGCCCTCAGAAGCCACTGAAACGCAAATCTATATATATAAAAGTCAAATGGTGTATGCGTGCATGTATGTACGTTCCCTTACTCCTTCCACACCATTTGAGCTAGAGACTTGAAATTTGGTTCAGTTATAGGCTTTAGGGTTCTAATCAGGGTAAGAATCGAAAATTTTTCAAATCTCACCTCTGACGCCCCCTAGGGGTGAAATTCTTTAAAGACTATTAACATCAGCTGGACAGCAGGTTAACACCTGCTGTTCTCTGTGACATAATTATGATGTAATAATACCCCCTCCAATGGACCCCGCACTCACTCAGCTCTCTGTCCCCTTCCCCCCCCCAACGGCCCCCGCATTCACTCAGCTCTCTCCCCCCTCCAACGGCCCCCCCACTCGCTCAGCTCTTTGCCCCCTCTCCCCTCCAATGGACCTGAGCAACGCCGGGTATTTGTGCTAGTCAATAATAATAACAGGAGTAGTTGTGGCACCTTAGAGCGAAGTGCCACAAATACTCCTGTTCTTTTTATGGATACAGACTACCACGGCTACTACCGTTAATCAATAAAAGTAATAACAGAAATGGCACATAGGAAAAGTTAATTTAAATGTTTTTTAAAAATCTGTGCATTGTGTTGCAAACTTTGAACCAGGCATCGTAAGTGTTGGAGAGACCACATTTGATTGTAGTGAGGAAAATTTTATCCCGGGTATAATTCTAATAGACAATCTGTTTACTGAGAGCTGTGTTCTGGCCGCCAATTCAGGTACCAGCTCCAAGTTAATGGGAGCTGGAGCTACATCTTCAGGCACAATTTTTCCATAATATGTTCCTATTCCCTGAAAATAAATCAAGAATCAGAGAAGTAGCCATGTTAGTCTTGATTTGCAGAAGCGACAAAGAGTCCTGTGGCACCTTAACGACTAACAAAACTAATTAAGTTAAAGACTAACTCCTTTTGTTAGTCTTTAAGGTGCCACAGCACTCTTTGTCGCTTCTGAAAATAAATCAGTAATCCACAAAGTATAATTTTATCAGGTTAGCCATTTTTCCTGATTTCAGAATATCTAACAGTAGGTTATGATGTCCTCCGATTTGTTAGTTCTGAAATTCAAACTATATGGATCGCTCCATGATCAGTCACAAAAAACAACTTCTGCTTTCCAGCTGGATAAGCATAACCTTTACAATCAGTCACAGGGCTTCAAGACAGCACTGGCACTGTAAAGCTTTCAGATAAGAGAGCAGATAAACAGGGCAAGGCAAATGTTAAAAGGAAAGGTTTTCAGAAACGCTCAACATTGGCTCAACTCTGCTCCCATTAAAGGTAGTTGCATTGACATCAATGACAGAGGTAGACCAATACTGAGTGCTTTTGAAACTTCCACCCCGAGAACCTCTCTCTTTATGGGCCACATCAGCCTTCCCCACGGCACTGTTTCTAGAAACAATAATGTATTAGCTGGGTGAACAGATTAAGTTTAATTTCTCTCTCATTACAGTCACACAAACCAATACTGGATAGATGCACAGTCCTAGTTGCAAACAGTGCAATCAACTCATTGTCTGTCTCATCGCCTCTGGCAACTCTTCTCCACAACTGCTTAGACAGTGTCCTTCTTCATATAGTTTATACTACTTCCAGTGCAGAGGAGGTTTGAGATTTGCTAGTTGTGACTGCTTGGTGGAGACTTAAAATTAGCTTGGTGTGAGCATGCCTGTGAGTATACCTTAGCTACTCAAATGCTTGCAGAAAGTAAACATATGCACATAAGATGGTAAGAGCACTGATCAAGCCAATTTATTCAAAACACTCAGAAAGCTCTCTTGTGGTGTTCACCCAGCCGTGCATTTATCCACCTCAATGGGAATCTTGCCTACTGCAGGTGTGAAGGAGTCCAGAGAGAAGGAAAAAGGCAAGAAGAGGGATAGAATGGAGACAGAAATCTGCAAAGCAGGGAAAACAAAGCTGAAAGTGAAACGTGAGCGTCCAAAAATGTAAAGTGGCATATAAACTCCATTTATAATTAGATTGAAAGTCCCACTTGGTTTCATTTAATTTCAGGGTTCAAACTACAATTCCACTTAGATTAACACTGGCCTGTGGAAAAAATTAAGAGAATTCCACTTAACACTTTTACCTCTCATTAAAAATATCACCTTGAATAAAAGTGCCAACTGTTTATCAACCCCAACCAACATAGTGGCACCTGAGAAAAGAAAGTGTTTCTGTACGTTGATACTGCAACAGCAGCCGATTTGTGGTAAATGCTAGTGTAATTTGGATTCTGTTCACATCAATGTATTTTAAAGCCTAAATGGTACGTAATAAATACAAAGAATCTCAATTAAGGGTTTAGTGTGAACACAGCACTGAAATTTCCCTTTGCACTGCAAGTACTGTAAAGAAAGTGAGTACATCCTGCCTTATCGATCAATAATTACATAATGAACATGATAAAATTGTGGCAATCTATTCAGTTCCTCCCTTACAGTTTTCCCTCTGACATTAAGAGCCCCAATGGGAATTTGCCTGAACAGAGAGGATTGGATCTCCCAATAATAATTTCCTCTCAGTAACAGAGAGCCATTTTAAGTACAATATACAATCTTTTCCCAAACCACCAATTCTACCTCTACCCTATTTCTAAACAGTCATTAATCTGATCTAAGCAATTCTAATAATTCTCCCGGGTGCAGGGAGTGGGGGAAATACTTTTGATTTGGCAATTATGCACCAAATCTCGGTGCCACAATATGCAGCAACCCAAACTCACTTGCTTCAGAATACCAAAGAGATCATAACCTTAAAATGCGGACCCATATTGGTGTCTGTCCCACCTTCGCTGCTATGTAGCAGTGTTGACAGGAGGGAGTCTTTCCTGATGCAACACAACCCAGTGTCTGTGTTCCCATGCCCTTACCAGCTAGACGGAATCATACCTTTTTTAAGGCTATCATCATTTACTAGTAGCTGGCTAAAGAGGAAATACCCTGCAATACAATTGAAAACTAAGTGAAAATGGCCTTAAGTTTGTATGGCAGAAACCTGAGGTCTGTCTCTTTTAAACTGATGACAAAACTCTCATTGACTTCAACAGGAGGCAGGATTTCACCCCAGTGTTTTGAGAGAGAAACTTCATGAATGATCTTTCCAACACCAGACATATGAGGCAGACCAATGACTATGACATCTGTCCATCACTGGCCATGAAGCACTAATATGTCTAGCACTTAGAAACCATCCACAGTGAATGAAAGAGAAGTTTGGGGAGAAGTGGCATCCAGTGCTATTTGAAATGTCTGGTGAACATGCAACTCCCTGAATTTGGCGTATTTACCTGTTTAGTTGGTTGGTAGCACTGCACTGATGACATTTCTTTGAGTTGGTCAAGTATGAAGTATTAAATGGGGCTGATGAAAGGGGAGAATGGAGCAAGAAAGAACTGGTATTCTTGCTAGAAACAGAACACAGGGCTTCACTCCGATCTTCGTAACCCTTAACAGGCAGATTAAAGCCTCCTGGAGACACACAGTCTGTGCTACCCAGTAACTTTCAAGTCAAAATCTGAGGCTGATCAATTATGCAAGAGAAGTGGTACCATCCATCAATGGAACAATACGAGACCCAGCAGCGAGCTCGGGTAAAGTAACATTAAGGCTTTTGTGCCCTTTTATCTGTATTTAAATGTTAAATGAGTCAAAAATACCCGGAGAGGTGGGCACAGTGTAAGTGCGGTGGTTTGTCAGACCTGATTCAACTGCTGCTATTTTGACCATCCCTCAATTCATGAGTCACATCCCAACACTACCCTTCAAATCAGAATGTTAGTCCTGCCTTTGGTAGTTGTAAGTTTCACTGTGACATAAGCATACAAAACAGAAACAGTCTCATAGCATTAATGATGGGGAGATATATTTCTGTTTAGTTCAGCTACAAGACTAGAACTAATCACCACCCAGGTGTTTTGTACAGCATGCATCTAAGCTGTTTTATTTTACTTGATCTTGCCTCCCATTTTTGTACCTGTAGATATCTCTTTGGCCTCATCATCATACTACCTAAGCATCTCACAATCGTTACCATATTAATCCTCACAATACCCCTCAATAATCTCTCAGTACTCTCCTATGTACAACAGTGGTGTTGTATTCCTTCCCCCGCCCAATGCTGTTGTCCAGCTTTGCCACAGGTGTTCGTGCAGTAATAAATAGGTTATTTCCTATTGCCATTCTGTATGTATGCCATTTCCTATTGCCAAATCTGGCATTGTTCCAACACTGCAACATTTACAAAGACAAATGTATTTCTCGGGATGAGAAAAAGGGGGAGGGAACAAGACTCAACAACCACGCTCAGTTATGCCTCTATGCAGTGTCTCAAACAGATTTCTTAGGATACATGATGTACCATATCTCATTAGAACATACTTTAATCAAGATCTCACTTTTGATGTCTCAAACTATTTTGTAGTAAGCGGAAGATTACTGTGACGGCAATCGTTAGGGGGCATAGTTACGCTTCTACGTCGCCTCCGGGGTAACACATAATTAAGGTTATCAGCCTAGGAATGGCCTTGTGTTTCTGTTATCTTGTGTGTGTGTGTGTGTGAGAAGAGCTTTGCAGCTGTGTGAGCTGTTTACTTGGTCTGTGTGAATCTTGGCTTGTGTGAAACCAGACAGGGAAACTGAGGCAGGATTGAATAACATGTAATTAGTTATTCATGAGCTATGCATGAGATGCAAATGAGCATGAGTATTTCTGTGTCTGTGTGCCCTTGTGTGTTGGGCTTCTTCCCTGGGCATTGCTCCGATGTGCCAGGTCTCCTATCTGCGGCCGCGCTGTCTGTGGGGCCCCCAGCTGCTACCTTCAATAAACTCACCACTTTTATTCATCTAGCCACTGTGTGTGAACCTCGTTTCTACAGGACACTTAAGGTACCCTGCAACATATTCCAAAGATCCTCAGGAAAAAAACAAAAATCAAATCAAACCGAACACACAAAGGAAAACCGAGCTCCAGCTCCTACAATTACAAACATATTTGGACTATACAATCCAAGGAGTTCTACCACTCAGGGTCTGTACCCACTCAGGGCCTGTCACATTTTGAGACTGGTGAAATAGATTTTGAAGATGCTAATCCACTCCTGGCATTATAGACGTAAAGTCATCCAAGGAGGGTCACAAATTCACAGAATGCTCCTTTTTCTGAGTTTCTGAGTGAGCAAAATGATTTGAAAAAGAAATCATCAGCATCCAGCCCGAGATTTGTCGCAACTACATAGCCACAGATGCTGCAAAATATTCCAGCTGAGACTATCTCCGAATTACACTCCAACTTTTCCTCCCAATTAGCCCCTTTCTGATAGCATAACATGGCAGAGCTTTGTATATTCGCTGCTCTACTAACATCTGTTCTCTCGATACCAGTCAGCTATGTGTTCTTGGGGGGGGGGACCAGGGCGCAGTATCCAACCTGCCCAACTCATGAAAAGATGCCCTCCCCCCGCAGCCTCTGCTTGAACCAAAACTGATCAGAGAAAAGACTTGCAGAGAGCAGTGAAGGGCAATGAGAGACACACCTAGACCCCTCCTGATAGGATTAAGGCACCTCCTCCAGCCTCTGGAAAACAGAGATTTTAAGAACCATACTGAACTCTGGGACCAGAAAAGCCTGGAAGCACTGTACCCCAAGGGATCTCTGCTCCAGATGTTAATGAACCTGTGCCTGCACACCTAGCTCAGCAGTTATCAGACCAATTCTAGTCCAAAATACTGAAGCTGCCTAACTGCATTGTGAGCTCCCTGAAAGGAACATCACCCATAGCCGAGAGTGATTGTCTCCTATTGCCTAGCCTAAAGAAAACCTTGGAGACATCAGTTCACCCATGAACAAAGCTAGTGTTCTCCCTTGAACCATTGTTGTTTTCCTACAAAAAACCCTACCCAACCTCTAGAAAGCGTTCTGATTCATGGATCCAAACTCTGCATCAGTTTCATCTTCTACTGACTGATCATGCTGGGGGCTCTGCCTGTCTCCAGCACTCAGGACCCTGAGCTACTACCGTCATCTGGGAACCCCAACCAGTTCAAGCTTCATGGAGTGGTGACAGCCTTCTCTCTCTCTCTCTTTCTTTTCTACCTCAGGTATAACTTTCTAACCCTGACTTGTTTGATCAGGTAGAGTTGTCTATATATGACTTTTGTAACCTTTAATAATGCAACTGTTCTGTTGGCTTAGGCTCTCCTTGTGTACTTATCACTATTATTTAATACATAACTTTTATGGTTAAGATGGTTGCTTCCCTCTCCCTCTGAACTTTAATCTTTTGTGTTTTTGACTTTCCCATTTACTCTCCTCTTACCTAAGCTCAAGATCCCTGGAGTGCCCAAAACTATTGTGGGGTTTGCTCATCAAGTGGGGTTACTACCAGTGCAATTGTAACGTGAAAGTGGGGATGGGGATGTGCTGAACTGGGACATTCAAGGGTGGCAGCTTGGAAGTGCTGCTTCACGCAGTCTGTTGAGACCAGGGGCATATAAGGGTGGCAACTCGGAAGTGCTGCTGGGCCCAGCCTATTGAGCCCACGGGCATACAAGGGCAGCAGCTTGAAAGTGCTGATTGATCCAGTCCACTCAGACTCGCTCTGCTAGTGTGTGTGTGTGTGTGTGTGTGTGGGGGTGTTCATCCAGTTCTGGGGTGGAGGAACTCAGTCCCGGGGAATGCAGGTTCTGTAGGATAGCTCCATTGGAAGGTGACTTGCAGAAGGGAGAAGTAGAACTCTGTAAGAGAACACAAGTGACACAAGCAGTACTTTGACAGAATTATAGCCACACCACCCCTGGTAACACACATCTGGTAACACACCCCCTATATATATTAAATGTGCCCAGATGCAAGTCTTGAACTACTGATCTATTTCAAATTCAAATCTTATTGCATTAGACAAATACATGAAAAGACTCAAAACTTCTTTTTTTTTTTAAAAAAAAAAAAGTGATGTGAGACCAAACTGCCTTCTAAAGGCTCCTGAAATTCCCCTTTTAACTTGTCTATGGGTTTAATGGGAACTGGTTGAGTTTTGGTGTCTCCCCACAAGGGGTCACTGGTTATTTCTTACATTGATGAAGCCCCGCAGCGTACAGTGTGTTAATAGATGGATGGTTAACTGTGAAGTACCTCCCTCCAGCTTTTCTTGAGCAAAGAGGTTCCAGCCCAGTTTCTAATTTGCAGCATAACTGATCTTAGTGACTTATTTAGCGAGCTGCAGCTTCCAGTCTGTGAAGCCTTTTGCTCCTTGAAATCCTGATTATTTTTTTGAAGAACTTGAATAAGAAATGTCTCCAGGTGTGTTCTTTAATGTAAAGATTCTCTCAAGGCCTCCATCTTACAGTATTAATGGAGGCACAGCGTTATCAGTTTCCTCTCTTCACAGAAATGATCATGGTGGATTGATAAGGGGAAAAAGTCTTCCTCCCATACATGAGCCTGGCCCTTTATCAGTTTCACACAAAGAACCTTCTTGGAGTCCAAGGGAGATTTGCCAGCAAAAGTACTGCAGCATTGGCCCCCAAGACGATGCACTGTGCTCAGTCTGCTTATCTGTAGCCAACTGATATCATTTGGAGGTCCACTGTGGCTCAATGGCAGGAGTAATTGCCCAAAACTTCAGTAGCAATCATTACAAAAGTGTTTATAATCTCTCAGAGAACTATGGCCTGACAACGACGAGCTATAACCAATTATGAGGCAAAGAAACCCGAGCCCCGGAAAACACTTTCGTCTGAATCATCTATGACTCTGTAGCTCAACCTGCTTACACTCATCCCCTCTACAAATAGAGGATAAATATACAATCACAGTGCAGATGAGAGAGTCGCATTCGCCTTTCCTGAGTTCAAGCCACAACACCAGAACTGCCATTGGCATCAGCTGGAATTTGATGCAGAGAATCACATCCTCATAAACAAAACATTGACAATTGCTGGCTACAGCATCACTATTTCTGTGGAATGGCAAAACTTTGTACAAGACACAGAAGATACAGTACAAATCCTCCCATGAAAGGAAAACAAGTTAGGCCACGTCCATGATTGATATGCTGGTAACCCTATCGCTATCAACAGAGTCACACCAGGGATGAATGATGCTTTGTTTTGATAACAATCAATATGCCACCTATACTTCCAGAAACAAGAAAATAAATTCTTTGCCATTTACAATTGGCTAAACATAGAGACTGATAATGTGTTTAGTGCTGTGAAAATTCTTTACGTGAAATTCTCATTGTAAAACCTGAATCATTCGTAAATAATGCAACATTTTCCACTGACCATCAGATTTATTAGGAAAGTCCCAGAATTTCTAGCGTTGATAGTAATATTTGCACTTCTGCTTCCAAGGTTTTGCATGTTATGCACTGCTTGTATCTTTGAGGAAGATATTTTGCCAGTGAGAGCTGCTTGCTGTCCCAAGATATGGAAGAAAAGAGTTTTCACAATAAAAAAAAAAATCTATGGAAGAAAATATTAATTTCAAAGCAAATATACCAAACGATTCACAATCATGCAAAATGTGCAAAAATTAACAGAATTTTTTCACACAGTTGTAAATGGGTATCCACTATTGTATACATGATACAATTCAGTGGCAAACGACAATACATTAACACATAATTACAGTTGTCCCCTTGCAGAATTCTAAGCTGAACAAAACTCAGATTTCTGAAAACCAGGAAATGCACAGTTAAGGTTGCCTGAAAATCAACATTAATGCTGCCCTTTTCATCAATGCCCTAATACGTCTGATTAACACACCTGCCTTTTCAGCATCTGCGGAGGTTGCAGAGTAATGTATAGGCTTTTCACCTCCTTTTACAACCCACTCACTCTCACCCACAGTTTTCCATCTAACACAATTAAAAAGACCAAAATAAAAGTTTCCCACTTCCTTCTCCTCTCCTAGAGCTGGCACCTGTATTCATCTCCGCCCTCACCCCCATACCTCCAACTCCTTTTCCTGTCCTCCAAGTTCACTCCCTCCCCTCCCACAATCCTGTTACAGCTCCTCCCCACTAATATAACAAAAATGTTGGTTAGATCAACTGCAAATTGTTCACAGTAAACCTCCCTATACAACATATTATATTGTAACAGACAACTTGTAGCAAGCTACTTGAGTTATTAAAGCTTATTGCACAGATGTACAATTGTTTGGACTAGAAACATCAGTGGTAGAGTATTCACCATGGGCAATGGTGTCTTCACATTTTCTCAAACTACCCTTGCAGGCACAAAGTGGCTGCACAGAAAACCTCTCCTTTTTATTTAAGTGAAGAAGTGAACATGTTCTTAAATACCATTCTCAGCTTGGGTTCCCAAAAGACTTAGGGGGTGTTAGGCAGTATCTCAGCTAAAAATTGACCAGTTGGGTTTATTTTGACCTACAGCACTGCAATAGTTTGATGTCTAGGTGCTCACGCACACACACACACACACACACACACACACACAAAAACCTAGAGACATTTTGAAAAAAGGTATTCTGTGGAGGTTTAGATTTCCAGAACCCCTGGCTCCACCAATGATCCCAAATTTGGGTTACTAACCCCCATCTGATCTCCCACAAAGCATAACAAATTTCAAGAAAATCCATGCTGCACCACTCAAATATTCATAGGATTTGTATAAGGATCCAATCCTGCATAACTTGTATGCTTAACTTGACTACTGCCATTGAAATCGAGGCAACTACTTGCCACTGTCAAGATAAGCCTGTGTGTAAGAGTTGACAGGATTGGGGCCTAAATCCCAAAGTTCCAGGAATATCTTTTTTGTACCAGAAAGCATGGTGCACCTTTTTTCTGCAATCTGAAGCAGGGATTGGGCTATATTTCGATTTAGTTATTTTGCAAAACCTCAAGCCACATTCTGCAAATGCTCCCCAAGTCAGAGTTCCCATGGTCTCCAGTAAGTCTCCATGCAGTGTTCAGAGTAAGTCTCCATGCAGTGTTCAGAGTTCCCATGCTCTGCAGTAAGTCTCCATGCAGTGACCTTTCAGGACTCAGCCCCTCCCGAGTCAAGTTTTACTTGTTGGAAAACTAAACCCTGTGGCTGTTTTGGATCCCACCTCCATTTTACTACAGATTTCTGAGGGTTGGGTTCCAAGCTTGACCCATCTCCAGTTAAAGTAGGTCAGATGGCACAGTAGCTACTTTCAATTCTGAGCTGCCAAAGTTCTTCCAGACATCTCAGCACCTGATTAATTCAACACTTACACTTTCTTACCAACTTCCGTTGTCTTTTTGTTATCTTTGCTGTTAGAAGGAGGTGCCAAGTGGTAGCATGATATAAAGGGAAAGGTGACCCTGCTATCTGTAAAATAAATACAGAATAACGGCAGGGTGCTTTTAAAAAATTCTCATGCTGAAGTGGACTCTTAGACCAACTATGCAGGTTACTATAAAGCACATCTACGTTACAGCATTTAGAGATGTTGGGAGGAATGCCACTGTAATCTGTTTCTCTGGATGTACACAGCAGACGAAATAAACTGGTTTTATGGAATTACTAAAACAGCTGCAGGGAAGAGATAAAGACATTTTATCATTTTAATTTGGGATCACCTATGCCTAAACATGGTGTGACAAAACTAGATGGGATTATTGGAAGTAATCAGTCATCAGCTATGACCATGTTTGCCAAGGCTGTTAAACCAATAGACATTTGTATGGGATCTAGCTTGTAGGGGGAAAGACATGCTTCATTTACTGCTGAAAAACTCTTAGGCTAACATGAATGTACAAAAGAAAACATTATCTTAACTGGCAAAATAGATATATGGCAGATACTTAAATATATGTACATATATTTCAGTTTTAATCTGCCCCCACCCCATTCAGTACATGCAATCACTGTATTATTTAAACATGCCAGATTATTCACTTGAATCTGTCATCAATAGCCTCATCATAATTAACCTACTTATATCCTAGGAGTCCTCATTATTGAAATATAGCCATCATTTTACTTAGCACATTATGAATGTTTCATATTTTCTCATAGAAAACATTGCAAATGGCAGTGAAACTATTTGGTATCCATTTATTTAACCTTGTCATTATCTGCTATATACATCACAGCAACCTGGTATATGCAGACAAAGGGAAATATCCTTCAAACAACCATGTAACTTTATTAGATGAAGTAGCCCCATTACAATCAACATAAGTGTTTGAATAATCTAGACTTAATCCTGTGGTCTCAATCATGAGCCCAGCTATACACTTACAATGGCGAGTAATGGGGCAAAGGGCCCCTTCTACTGCCCTTTATAGGGTACCCACATCACTGGAGACTGCACCAGGAGGGAGAACATTCCTCTTGCATACAGGTGGGCAAGCAATGGGTGGACCTTTGGCCCAAGCACAGGAGCTAGCAGGAAAGAGCAACTTTCCTGCAACTGCCAGACTGCCATACTCTAACATTGCTGCACGTTTTGGAAGTCACTGCTACAGTGGGAATGCAAGTAAGTAGGTCTGTCCTCAAGAAACAGGGGAGCACTCACAGGCTTCCAGGTCTCCAGCCATTGCCCTTTTAGGTGGAGACCTACCTATCACTCTCTTCCGACCTGGGTAATTCCAGGCTGCACAGTTCCCTGCCTTCACTGCTTTACTCCCAGCAGAGACAGAGTGCCTAAGCTTTCTCTTGCTTTGCTTTCTCTTCAGAGATGGTTAACTGTGTAACTTTCCATGGGTATTGATACCACAAAGCTGTTTTTATGGAAGCCTATTTTATTCTTAAGGTAAAGCATTACAGAAACAAGATATTAAAAACAATAAAAGAACCTATGCTCCTGCTAATAAGATTACCAAAAATCACCCACCTGAGATGGGCTCTGGATGGAGTGGTCCTTCCTTTGCGTTCCTTTTTGGTCACAAATTTATAACAGAAGTGACAAAGAGTCCTGTGGCACCTTAAAGACTAACTAAAGTATTAAAGCATAAGCTTTTATGGGCTAATACCCACTTCGTCGGATGCATGCAGTGGAAGTATCCAGGGGCAGGTATAAATAAGTAGGCAAGAACCAGGTTAGAGTAACAAGGTTAGTCCAGTCAGGCTGAACCAGCTTGTTATCTCCTCTCTGATTCTTGACAAATTTATCAGTTTTCAGCTCAGAACAAGTACACTCATCACATGTTTAGTCCCCCTTTACACAGCTCCGGGGTCTTTGATCTGGAGTTTCCAGGAACAGATAATAGTGGACAATGGGTTTCCCTCCCCAGGGCCTAGCTTCAAAAGGGTGATTTCAAAGTGGGTTATTTGTATTTCCCTTACCATCAGGTATTTCCTAGAAATCCACTTCATATGTATTGGTGTAAAAGCCCTTTAAAGTTCCTCATACTTCACAGAGTTTTCATTAGTGAGGCTCCAAGAGAAGTTAAATACAGACATTTCCTCACAATTGCATTTTTAATACAATGACCCCAAAGGTATTAAACCTAACTGAACAAGGTGCAACCTAATTCAGTAAAGTTCATTCAGGATATTAGCAGTCTGTCACAGCTGACACACCTGTTGGAGTGGTTGATTCCTTCCCATTATTCCCCCCTACACACCTCTATCTTTTCTTCCTGTGTTAAGATTAAGCCTTATAAACACAGAAATTACATATTCTAATATACTCCTTAGTCTATGCTAGTGTCTTGCCAGGGCATCTGTGTAAATGCAGTGCAAGACTCCAAGGGATGAATAAAACTAGCCTAGTGATTCACGGTGGAATTTTCAAGGGAACCAAGAGAGTAAGGTCCTCAAAGCCTTTTTTAAATCAATGCAAATTGGGCACCTAATTCATATGGACCCCTTTGAAATTCCTACCCATAATCCTTATTTAGTACTTTAATACTTCACTCGAAAGAATGACATTCTATTCCAGTTTAATGAGGATTTAGGAACGAGGGACCAATTTCTGCCCTCGTTTACCCCTGAGCAAGACCCATTAAACAACTGCAAGTCTTTGCCTAAAACCAGAGTTGTGTAAAAAGGAGTTCTTCTGTGGCTTTTTTCAGAGTTCACAAGAGGGTACTATAGTTTTGAAGAAAAGACCATCACACGATGGCATGTGCAACTGTAAAGATAAACAGTACCAACTTGCTCTGGTGCCACTGGTAGGCAGAGGTTCTTCAAGGGCTTTTAGTACCTGAAAAGGGTGTAGATAAATTTAAGACAAATCATACAAAGGATAGATGGGGCCATACAGCACCCCGTTCCACTGTTCCACCTGGAGGGAGGCCCTGAAGGCTGGCCTTGGAAATCCACGCTAGTCAGAATTTTCCTCCTTATATGTCAAGTATATTTTCACACAAGCATCAGGTTCAAGGTTGTAAGCAAATCAAAAAAAGATTCATATTTGGGTACCATTTCTCTCTATCTTCCCATCAACACACAAAGACTTAGTAAAAGAGAGGAAGGGCAGATGATTAACAAACTAGAACCAATCTCTTGTGTAGGGTGCAAATCTTAGTACGATGTACAAATGTTTATTAATAAAGTTATTATAATTCATCTACAGTAAAACCTCCATTTAACGGACTAATTCGGGCGAGGGGTGTCCGTTAAATCAAAAAGTCCGTTATTTAATAATTTTAAAAAACCACGAGCTGTCGGAGCAGCAGCCCGCCCACCACAGGGTCGGAGCGGCAGCTCCGCAGCCCGCCCGCTGCCGGGACCCAGGTGGCAGCCGGGAGCTGGCAGCCAGCCCGCCCGCCTGCAGGTAGGAGCCGGGCGGGAGCCAGGAGCTGGCAGCCCGCCCACAGGCGGGAGCCGGCAGCCCGCCCGCCCGCAGGCGGGAGCCGGCAGCCAGCCAGCCCACCCGCCCGCCCGCGGGACCCGGCAGCCAGCCAGCCCGCCCGCCCGCGGGACCCGGCAGCCAGCCAGCCCGCCCGCCCGCGGGACCCGGCAGCCAGCCAGCCCGCCCGCAGGTGGGACCCGGGCGGGAGCCTGCAGCCAGTGCGCCCGCAGGCGGGACCCGGCAGCCAGCCAGCCCGCCCGCTGGCGGGACCCCAAGAAATGGACTTCGGATGCATCAGACTTGCTCAGAAATTTTGTCCGTTGCATCCGAAGTCTGTTAAATCGAGGTCCGTTAAATCGAGGGTTTACTGTAATATTAGATTAGTAAAATCTTTCATCCACCTTTACTGAATTTTGGGAAATGCCTGTAATTTTTTTCATGCACGTGATATTTGGAGAATGGCAACTCACATATTTATGTTTTGGGTTACTTATATAGTTATATAAAAAGTCAAGCTAAGAATGTTTCTTGGAAGTCCCTGTTTTCATCACTGTGACAGATTCTCAAAGTATCGAACAAGATAACATTTCCTCAGTAGTAAGACCTCTGTAAATGTTTACCCAGGCTCTGAAATGCAGCTTTATGCCTTCTGTTTTGCTTTAACACACAATGATATTTTCTTTTACACTATGTTTTAAACAATGTATACACGTGTTGATTGTTGTGATTTGTACTTTGTATAAAAATATGATAGGTGCCTTTAACTGGAAGTTTTCAAAGCCATAAATGGCAGATTGTGTAGAAGAATGTAAAGCTATTCTATATTCAAAAGAAGTGCTGTATTATCAGAAGCTATAAACTACCACATGCAAGTTGGCTGCTTTCACTCCTGTCCTCATAGATGAAAAACCTCACTTCAAACCCACAGGAAGGATTTTTAAAGATATTCTTGTTGCATATTTTCATTTATTTAACTTTAAGGAAAAATGAGTAGCTGAGAAATGTTTTGGCATGTTTAACCCCATATTTCCGCTTAACAGTCCAAACCTTTGTTCATTCCTTAAATGCTTATGAGGGCTTAACGTTTTTTGAGAAATACATTTGCAAATATTTTTTAAATGAAAGCTTTTTATGGTAACCACCTAATACCATTGTTATGTGAATGGTGAGGTGCTTTCTATACAAATATAGCAAGGTCATGTGATGCTGTTACAGAAAAAAAAAGCCATTTGAGTACAGAATGTTTATAATAATTGGGAGACTAAGGCAATGCTTAAGCAACTTCTTACCAAATCCAGGAAAAGAAGAATCTCTCAAAAATAGCTAAAAAGAAGACAAACCTTCTTTGATGATATGTAAACTTAAACACTTCATAAGAATTAATTAAGTTTAGAAAAAGTATTTTGAGCGCTGAAGTAGGTTTATATAGGAAATAGTAGTTGGATTCATTTGAAACAGAATTTCAACTTCTGCTGGAACTAAACAAGTCTCAGAAAATGGACTGAATAAAAGAAAGAATTTCTCATCACAAAGCCAAAGACAATATAATCATCCAACTGAAGAATTACAACTCTGCTGCATATACACGAACTGCCTATTCATGTGCTGAAGAGGTTAACAAGACAAATCCTAAAGCTTGTTGAGCCCCTCAAAGATGACAGGAGTTGGTATTTGAATCTTGCCACACCCTTATTTCTTTGGTGAAACTATGAAGAAAGAAGGGTATAAATCTCTCTGAACTGAGAGAGTGCAATGGTAAGACTCTTGACAGCATTTATGCTCTCAGCACTCAGAGTTCATCTCATCTCTACAAGCAAACACACAGCAACAAGGCAACAGATGAACAAAGCAGCAAACAAAGGAGGTTTTGTAGTTATCATGAATAGGTCGGATATGAAGAAGAGGCTGCTAGACAACTCTCTGACCCCACATTCTATAGGCCATTACCCTCTGAGCACTGAGGATTACCTAAAAGAAACTACACCATCTGCTCAAGAAATTCCCTAAAGAAGCACAGGAACAAATCTACACTGACACACCCCTAAGACTCTGATAGGGGTATTCTATCCATAACCCCAAATCCATAAATCTGGGAATCCTGGATGGCCCATCATCTCAGGCATTGACATCCTGACAGCAAAACTGAACCCGGGCTTGCTATATCCTTGGCGAATACCCTAACCTCGGAGGCAAAAGTTCTAGAGGGTAAGATACCCCTGTATTGGAACTATAATCCCCTGTTGCTTTTGTTACAATCCCCCAAAATTTAAGAGGGCTTAAAATTTCACAAGAGAAACCCATTGAATATAATTCTTCACAACAAAGCCTTCATTCTGAAAAATGACAATAATTACAATCTCTCATTTTCAGTTGAGGTGCGTGTAATTTTATTTCCATTTGTATGTTTGTGTATTTTTAATACAGGTTACTACCAAAACATTTCTATGCTTTACAAAAGTCATTATTGATTTTTTACTGATTTTCACATGAATTTTCGAAGCACTGTAACTCCGTGGACCGGGCTCCCTACTCCACAAAGAGAAGGAGTGGCTTGGTAACTGCCATCTCTCCTTTCAGAGTAGTAAGCAGGATCTGGACTCTGGGGGACCTCCTGGACTCAACTCTGGCTCTGAAAGGAAAAATAACAGCTCAGTAACCTGGGTTAGCAAGGTTACCGAACCATCTCTCCTTCCAGAGAAGAACACAGGATCAGAAATAACAAAACTAGAGCACTGGTATATGCACTGGGTCTGTCTCAAGCACCCCATACACACATTACCAGCATTCAATGTTAAGGAACTATTTTTCATGCTACAATGATTTGAAAATGAGAAACTGTATCCAACTATGTTTTAGAACATAAAGGATTTTTTGAAAGTTTTGAAAGTTAAAACACAAACAAAAACACAGAAGAGAATGATATTGACCACAGGAACTTCTTAATGTTTTCTTTATTTCAAAACAATTGTAACCTGTTTTCAGTATTTTTAACACTGATAAAATTCTGGGAAATGTTAAATAAAATAAAAATAGAAAATTAAGGGATTTTTAAATTAAGATTCCTGTGGGGCTTGAAGCATATTGGTTTTAAAGCACTGCTCAAAAAGTTACCTTGTGTACTAGGAGAGAAGCAGGATATATACCTAGAACAACATATTTGGTTATATACAGCGTCCTTCAAACACAGTAACAAAATACATTTTACAGAGTCAGTCACAAGCTAAAGATAAAGGAGAATTTCAAGGCAAAGTCAAAAGAGGGGGAAGGGACTCTGACAGAGGAAGAAATTCCCAAACGAAGATTCCCAGGTTTCAGTCCTACCAAGTAGTGAACACCCTGAACATCTACTGAAGTGGGTATAAGTTTATGTTGATCAGCACCTTGCTGAGTTAGGTGCCTTATAGCTTTCCTCAGTTCACAAACTTCCCAGGCATTTATGGTATCAAAGAGATTACTGGTTCAGTCCCTGTAATTCTATGTGGTAAGACATCAGAGGTCCTTGCTTAGCCCCTCTAGCATGTTGGGATGATCCCTATGCTTTGAGGTCACTGGTGCAGCATCAGTGGTTAAATGAAATAAAAGTAGAGTAGGTCAGAAAATGGAGAAGTTTGACATTCTGGTTTAAAAAAACCCTGAATTATATCAGTTCAGAAATGCTGCTGATATACCTCATGGGAGTTGTAGTTCAGGTACCTCATGTTCTCATTTTCTATACAATGGGCCTTCCTGGCAGGACTGCATTTCCCATAATGCACAACAGTCATTCTTCATGGTAATAAGAGGTAGTTGCATCAGAGGTGTCTCTGTGGTGCCTCATGGGAGATGTAATCTGACTAGGGAACTGACTTGTTGGAGATGAATATTTTCCTTGGTTCCTTAACTACAGCTTCCATGAGGCACACCACCACAATTATCATGGAGAAATATCCTGATTCAAAAATCAAATGTCTGAAAAAACAATTAAAAACTTTTAATTTGCTGAAAAAAGGTTGTTTTTACTGAATTTTTTTGACCAGACCTAAATCACAGTAATTTTCCAGTTCCCTTTATTCAACTTACATCAATATTTGTGTAGGACCAGATTAATTTTGTTTAGATACAATGGATCCAAACTCACTCCAAACAAAAGCAAAGCTTTTCTGAATATTTGGAGAAAATTTCCCAACCCCCCAGCATCTTCCATTTCTACACGCCTCCTCAAATCCAGCTACCACCAGATCAGAACCAAAAGTACACTAATAACTTTTCTTGTGCTTGTTCTGTTCCCAACTACTAGGTACCTCACAAGGAAGTCTTTTTTTCTTGAGACTTTTAGTAGTTTCGCAGATCCAAGAACTTTTGATAATGTCACCTGGATAACAGTCA
The DNA here is from genome assembly GCA_032164245.1 of Sternotherus odoratus. NCBI lineage: Eukaryota > Metazoa > Chordata > Testudines > Kinosternidae > Sternotherus > Sternotherus odoratus. The sequence continues at coordinate 12,814,999 of JAVMKO010000007.1, read as the reverse complement.
GATAAGCCTCCAAGTTCTGGGGCATTTCTGAACTGAATTTGAAGTTTGTACTTCATTGCTTATAAAAATGGATGATTTTTTTTTTTTTAGAAAACCTGTCATCCTTACCACGCAGGTTATACAAGGTTCTGGCAGCTGTAACTGCAAACTTGCTGCGGGCATTAGTTATAAGAGGACTTGAAAGAAAGAATTCTGAAAGCTCTAATATGCAGCCAAAGAGACTTGGGTGATACAGTAAAGTGAGATGGCAAGGTTAAAGTACTCCATAAATGGGAGACATCACTTCTAAAAGGTTAAAATGTTTCTTTTTCACTTGAGAATTAAGGGTAATATCGTCAGTGGCTGTAAACTATCAAAGCTCCAGTTAGATCAATGTTTGAAGCTTTGCTTTCTTTGTCTTGAAGTCAACAGGACTACATTGATTTACAACAGCTGAGGATCTAGTCCCAAGTACTTGTCAGAAATATTTCTCTCCCCTGCTATATATTTTGTATCATCATGCAAGACCCTTTGATAGTGGATTTATTTGTTTATTTTGAATCATGATCAGCCTTCAAAGCCTTAGGAGCAGAATCCAGTCCCTTTTGCATTAGTCAGTTAATTAGCCAAACCTCTAAGAACCACTGGGATGTGTGTTACACAAAACCACCATATAAAAAAAAATCATCCCTTCTTTTACTTCCGAGTTTCACTGCCGGCTAGAATGTGGAGTGGATTATTAAATGCAGAGATTTGGAAGCTATTTTGAAGAACATCAGAGCAGTTACAATGATCAAAGGCAGGAGTATGAATGGAGGGTTGGGAGGGAAGAGAGAGTTAAGATGAAGGAAGTAGAAAGATACCGAAAAGCAAAAGAAATAAGATATATAATTCATGGTAATAGTGATAAACAGTAGAAGGAAGAGATAAAGGTCACTGTACAGAACACAGGCATGGGAATCCACTGATATGGTGAGTGTCAAAGGAAAAAAGGTTAGGACAGTAAAAGGCAAAACATTCTGCTGAAAAGATACAATGAGAACGCTAGTGGAGGAATCCACATTTGAGGTCGAAAACTGAATTATACAGAAAAACAAGAATGTCACAATGTACATGGCAGGCCCCTTGGGACAAAAATTTCATAATCTCCTGTATGCTGCATTTTACTGAGCACAGATGAATGGTGTTCAAATAATAAAGAGCCCCAAAATTAAGGTAAGTGACAGAAGCATTCACACATGGAAGATAATTACAAACAAATGAGAAGGGTGGAATTGCAAGTACAATAGGGAAAAGTTAGCCAATGATTTTCATATTATAATGATTAATTAGCATTAACTATCAAAGGATGTAGGGTGCCCGAATAGATAGAGCACTGAACTGGGGCTCAAAAGATATAGTCTGTTCCCATCTCTGTGACTGACCTGCTTGGGGACGTCATGTCCCCTCTCTATTGCCTCAGTTTCCCCAGCTGTAAAATGGGAATAATGATGCTGACCTGCTTTTGATATATACTGATAAAAAGCACTATATAAGAGCATGTTATAACAGTAATGCCTCTCTCTTATTAACCACATAGCAAAGCACTTTACAATGGGAGAGAAGTATCATTACTCTCACTTTTATATATGGGGAAACTGAGACACAAAACAATGATGTGACTGGTCCAAGATCAGTGTCAGAAATGGGAATTGACCTATTTGTTGGTCACAGACGCTCTCTTATTGTATTTTCTTGGAAACTAAGAGTAAGTTTGGTTTATGTTGAGAGGTGTTTAATTTTAAAGACGTTTTCTCTTTTAGAAGTTATGCTTTTTCATAGTGGCCCCATCCTGCAGAGGACCTGTACACACCAACGTACACTAGGACTCCACTCAAGTCAGTAGGAATCTGCATAGACGTAAGGGTCCACTTATGCATATCTCTCTCATACCTCATAGATCAGGGCCTAACAGTGTGTAGCAAGGTACAGTAGAAACTGCTTAGAATCAGATTAAACAAACATATCACCTATTGGGCCATAAGTTTTGCCTCCATACATAGTCACGATTGCTCATTGTGCTGCATTTTCTTGTATTTTGTCCAGTTACGCTTTTACTGTGCTAACCAATGGTCTTCCACCACTTCCCTTGGATGATGATTCCACAGCTGAACTCACCTCTGCATCAGAAAGACTTCCTGACAGCCTAAATTTTTCCTCTCTCACCGTCGTAGCATTATACTTAATCTTACCTTTGCTACCGTGATAGGCAGGCAAAAATTGGATGAGGTGGACAAACTCCACTTCAGAGAACGGCAGGAAAGGGTTAATCATCTGTTATGAGAACAGGTGATGAAACTGGCCCTGCACCTCGCTACCTGCAAAACTGAGCCTATAGGGAACAGGGCAAGGTGACCATGATCGAGAGATTTTCAGGTAAGAGGACCCAGTGGGTTGGCTGAATATGCAAGCCCGAGCAAAAAGCTTGGATTGGACTTTGTCAATGAATCAATCCCTTTGAAGGAGTATTGCTCTGGCCCTACACTAATCACCCACTCACACTGATTCCTGGTCTTTGAATTCCCTCCATGAGTTTAGTCTCTTCTTTGGTCATGAGTTTCCTTGGAACCAAAAGCAATATTCCTGGTGCACCCTCCACCAGTTCTCTTGAGAGAGAGCAGGACTCACTTTTCCCTGCTCCATAATAGAAAGCCTCTACCATGGCATGCAGCTCCAAATTGCACTGGCTTCCCATCTCACTGTCATACAACGCTGCTATTTAGAGAATTGATCTTTCAAATGCATAACATGCAACTGTATACCCTGCATCTATTTAAATCACTGAGAGTTGAGGGGATAACTACCATGTCTGTCCTCCTAAGCATCTCCTCTAAGACTTCTACTGGATTTCTCCTTCTCAGTGACTGTGCTCTGCATTATTTTTCATCTCAGTTCTATTAGTTTGCATATTCAATCTTATTTTGTTTTTCACTCAGGTACAGTATCTAACATCAGTAGGTGACTTTATATTATTTCTTTGTTTCCATTGGTGTGCCTCAATTCTCCAAATGTGGTATTATCTGTGAATTTCATTAACAGTACATTTTCTCCAAGTGAGATTCTCAGCTGGTGCTAATCAGCATAGCTGCACTAAAGTGATAGAGGATTCTTAGCTAGTGTATGTCAGAATTCTGTTCCTTCATTTCAGTGGCGCTATGCCTAGTCACACCAGATGAGAATCTAACTCTTTAGTTCTAGAATGTTACTGAAAAAGTTAATTCAGATTGGACCAAACAGTCATCTACAGGACCTCTCTAAAAACACCTCCGTCTACACCCTGCTGTTTATCAGAATCCTTTGATCACAGTACCTTAGTCAGTTTTTAATCCACAAAATGTGTTCCTATCCCCTCTAATTAGTTTTAATTCTAAGGTGAAGTATTTCCTGAGACACTGGGCCAAATTCAGTCTTGGCATTAGTAGGTGCAACTTTGATACATTCTGACTGTTGAAACTGAAATGTATCAAATCATCAAATACTTTACTAAAATATAAGCATTGACATCTAGCATCAAGGTGCTCCTTGATTTTCAATGTATAAATGTTCCAAGCAAAACACCCAAAGAAACTATGCAAAGCAAAAGTCTTTGTATTTCTGAACTTAAAATCACTAGAAAATAATTTTCTAGAACTTCTTAATGTTCACATCATTTCACTTTAACAACAAACAAATCAACAATAAATCCTAGGAAAACAGAAGTGAACAAAAAAGGGTTCTCAAGAATATTATCTAACAAAAAACATAACCAAGTCTGGAGTAACAATACCTAGTTCTTATATAACACGCATCATCAGTAGATTTCAAAGCACTTTCCATTAAGATGTCAACATAGATTAAGATGAATGAGAAAAAAGTGCCACTTTTTTCACCAGCTTCAGATCAAGATTATATTCTGCATATTCAATAAAGAGCAGCCAAATAGTTAAGCAATTGGCATATACATCATTCTTTCAGTTGATCTGCTTTGCCATGGCGAAGATGCTTTAGTAATCCATTTATTTAAGAAGGAAGGCTCTAGATTTCACCAGTCATCTGCAGTGAGCAATGAAGGACCCAGCCAAAGACATTAGAGTAATGGCATTCAACCTTCATACAAACTCAGCTAAGCAAACACAGGAAGTAAAACAACCAACCCAGAGCAAGCAGCTTGTAATAACTTAATCCTAATATATTTTTATTTTAGGGCATTCTCATAAACACTGACAAAAGCCCCCATAGCATCACCACCTCTCTGGCACAGATTTGATTTTTATGTTCTCTCTTTGGTTTAATTTCCTGGGGTTAGGTTAAAAGTACATGGTACCTAGGATCAAGTAACACCATGAGGTGCACAGAGGTATTATATGACTGACTGCAACAGCCTAAAACATGACACAAATCAGAATCTCCCATCTCCTTCTTTTGCAGCATTACAGAAATGTATTTCTCCTCAGAAGACAGGGAATACACAATGAAGTTTTAAGAATACTCACCACCTAGAAGAGGACCAGATGCAGCAAAGAGCAGCCAGTTCCAAAATGGCTGTTTCCTTTCGCTGCCAAATTTAAAGGGCCAACCCACTAGAAAGACGTGGTCAAAATTTCCTCTAGGAGGGCGACAATATAGTAAGGGGGATTGAGGCAATCACAGAGGAACAGATTCTGGTGCCTTCAACTCACACAATTCAGTACTATGCTCCTTGAGTAATAATCCCACTGATTTCAGTATCTGATGCTATCATGAAGAAACTCCCAGAGGAAAAATAATTCCTCTGGGTTATTGTTCTTTGAGAGCATGACCTTTCAAAGTGTGCTGTGTTTTGGCATAAGGTCTGAAAGAGAGTTGTAACCTGCTTTTCATAAGTAAATGAAAGTAGGGGATCTCAGCACTGTTCCTGATGAAGGTCACCCTCTCAAGAAACAATAACCTAGAGAAAATATTGTTTCTTAGCTCTGCCTGTGAGCTGGGGAATGGCTGATACTTAAGGGCAAAGAAACAACCTTGTAGTTGTTTAGAGCTGATGTAAAAGAATGCCAGAGAAAGCCATTTGCAGTGCACAAGTTTTATTAGGCCTACTAAACCCAGGGACTGTTCTGGATGTTCTTATAGCTAGAGGCCTTCTGTAACCGCACTGTGCTCCACTAACTCACCAGTAAGGTTGGGGTCAGCTTTGCCCCAACCCCAACTCTAGTTATAATACATTTGATGACACTGAACTCTCCTCTTTTTCCCCACTCTGAAAGTCATAGCATATAACAGGCCATTTTTTCTCCAGGGTGAGTCCTTTTAATTTTTTTTTAACTTGTTTTGTGGCATCTGCAGTCCCATCTGACTTCTCAAAAGTGAAGTCCTACTCCCTGTGTGGAGATACTTCCCAAGTCTCTGCTCATGGTGTCTCCAATCATGGTAGCAACCCTAAAGCCTTGTCTACATGAACACTTAGTGTGTGGCAAGCAGGAGTGTAAATTTACTCCACACTTGCCTGCCACACACTAAAAGTATGTGACCCCCCTGCTGCTGCACACTAAAATTTCCCTAGTGTGATTTTAATTTACTCCCATGTCAAAGTATGGTAAATCAAAGTGCACCGAAGAACTTTAGTGTGCAGCAGCAGAATCCACGTGGACACTTCGGCCATGTCTACACAGGAAATTTAGTCCATACTAAGCTGCTGCACGCGAGTTGGTGCACAATAAGAACATAAGAACATAAGAACATAAGAACGGCCATACTGGGTCAGACCAAAGGTCCATCTAGCCCAGCATCCTGTCTACCGACCGTGGCCAATGCCATGTGCCCCGGAGTGAGTGAACCTAACAGGTATGATCGAGCGATCTCTCTCCTGCCATCCATCACCCCCCTCTGACAGACAGAGGCTAGGGACACCATTCATTACCCATCCCGGCTAATAGCCATTTATGGACTTAGCCTCCATGAATTTATCCAGCTCTCTTTTAAACCCTGTTATAGTCCTAGCCTTCACAGCCTCCTCAGGTAAGGAGTTCCACAGGTTGACTGTGTGCTGTGTGAAGAAGAACTTCCTTTTATTTGTTTTAAACCTGCTGCACGCCAATTTCATTGAGTGGCCCCTAGTTCTTCTATTTTGGGAACAAGTAAATAACTTTTCCTTATTTACTTCCTCCACACCACTCATAATTTTATATACCTCTATCATATCCCCCCTTAGTCTCCTCTTTTCCAAGCTAAAAAGTCCTAGCCTCTTTTATCTCTCTTCATATGGGACCCGTTCCAAACCCCTAATCATTTTAGTTGCCCTTCTCTGAACCTTTTCTAGTGCCAGTATATCCGTTTTGAGATGAGGAGACCACATTTGTACGCAGTATTCAAGATGTGGGCGCACCATGGATTTGTATAAGGGCAATAAGATATTCTCCGACTTATTCTCTATCCCTTTTTTAATGATTCCTAACATCCTGTTTGCTTTTTTGACTGCCGCTGCACACTGCGTGGATGCCTTCAGAGAACTATCCACAATGACTCCCAGGTCTCTTTCCTGATTGGTTGTAGCTAAATTAGCCCCCATCATATTGTATGTATAGTTGGGGTTATTTTTTCCAATGTGCATTACTTTACATTTATCCACATTAAATTTCATTTGCCATTTTGTTGCCCAATCACTTAGTTTAGTGAGATCTTTTTGAAGTTCTTCACAGTCTGCTTTGGTCCTTACTACTTTGAGCAGTTTAGTATCATCTGCAAACTTTGCCACATCACTGTTTACCCCTTCCTCCAAATCATTTATAAATAAGTTGAATAGGATCGGTCCCAGGACTGACCCTTGGGGAACACCACTAGTTACCCCTCTCCATTCTGAAAAAGTTCCATTTATTCCTACCCTTTGTTCCCTGTCTTTTAACCAGTTTTCAATCCATGATAAGATCTTCCCTCTTATCCCATGGCAGCTTAATTTACGTAAGAGCCTTTGGTGAGGGACCTTGTCAAAGGCTTTCTGGAAATCTAAGTACACTATGTCCACCGGATCCCCCTTGTCATTGTCAATATGTAAACGGCACTAATAACATGCACATAGGACAGCTGTTCCCTCTTTCCATTCACATAATTGTGTGCACAAACAGCGCAAACTTGGAGCTCACTAAGCATGCAGCACCCCAAGTGGGTATCCAGGGGTCCTTTGCTTCACTGCTGAGCTGCGTGCATTGTGGGATTTTTTTCTTGCTATGCATTGTGAGATGAATATTGAAAGGTGGAAGCCAATGGAATTGTTGGACTTGGGGTCAAAGTCCAGCCATCCCATGGATTTGTCCCATACTTTCTCCTTTGTGGGTGGACTCATGTCATCAAATTGCTGTCAGCCAGCCTGGACATAAGAAAGCTCCATACCACTATGGTGGCAGCCATGAATAGGCAGAGGCTGTTTGCACTTCATATAAACGCTCATTGCCAGGAGCCTTCTGTTTTGGACTTCAACTGCCGTCCCACCGTGTGGATGACAAGTCTACGACAGAAGCTCCTCCAGAAGCAGATGGAGGAAGAGGAGAAGGATGACACCGAGGAACTGCTACTACATAAGCTCTTCCTGGAGCAACCGCACACCATACAGTGCCTTTTCTGGGCATGGGAAACCAGCCTCGATTGGTGAGAGAGAATGGCCCTGCAGATCTGGGATGACCAGCACTGGTAATATTCTTGTTTAGCTCTACCCTGGACTGGCCCTGGAGCTGCAGCAGCGGCACACCAACATGCACTGGCGCATACCTGTTAAGAAGCAGGTTGCCATTGTTATCTGGAAGCTGGCCACCCCAACAGTTACCAGCCTGTTGCCAACCAATTTGGTGTAGAGAGAGATCAACTGCTGGGGACCATTGTCATGCCAGTGCATGCTGCCACGCAGAATGTGCTGCTGAGCAGGGTTATACAGCTAGGGCATGCTCATATTATTGATCGTTTTGCCCACATCAGTTCCCAAAGTGAATTAGGGCTATTGATGGGACCCACATACCTATCATTTGCCCTTCCTCCACCATCAAGCTTTGGTGTTTCTAAACAGAAAGGGGTGTTTCTCTGTGGCACTTCATGTGTGGTTGACCACAGCAGCAAGTTTACAAACATAAATTGCGGGTGGGCTGGAAAGGCTGGGATCTTTTGAAACGCATCCCTCTTTACCTTAGTGAATAATGGAAATTCCCCTCCCCCAGGATCAACTCTGATCATTAATGGTATGGAGACTGCTCTGGTTATTCTAGGATACTCTGGTTACTCTCTGCTAGGATGACCAGATGTCCCGATTTTATAGGGACAGTCCCGATTTTTGGTTCTTTTTCTTATATAGGCTCCTATTACCTCTCCACCTCCTGTCCCGATTTTTCATACTTGTTATCTGGTCACCCTACCCTCTGCTTCCTTGGTTAATGAAGCCAAATTGCACAGAGGAAGGAAGTATATATTCCTCGGTAACTGCAGAATGATACCGGAGTGTGTGTTTGACCATCCCAAAACAAGAAAGCTCCATCTTGTGGCTAGACCAGAAGCTGCAGAACAAAACTTGCCTAGACTAATAGTGGCACGTTGTACTTTGCACAATATTTGTGAGAGTAAGAGAGAAAAATCTCAACAATGGGTGGGAAGCTGAGATGCAAAGACCTGCTCAATGACATGAGCAGCCATGAAGAAAGGGCAAATCACCAGGGCAATATTGTCAGGGACGCCTTTTGTTTTTACTTTTAATGCGGGACCTGACAACATGAAGCTGTACATGCAGCTGTTCTCCACTGATGGGTGAACAGCTGGATGGGTGTGGGAGCATCCAAATTCCTTTTATGGGATGCAGAAGTGGCACTTTGTGTTCATTCTTTATTTTATCTTCTATCTGTAATTTTATACTTCTAAAAACCTAGTACGTATGCAGAGTTGGGCTTATTGTGCACAGAACTGCAGGTTCTTTGTGGTGTTTCAATGGTTTTTAGTGCACACGTTATTCCAGTACATAACAGCCAAAAATAAAAGTTGTGAACAGTTATAAATTTTGCTCATAATGATTATAAAACCATGGAACCCATGTTTAAAGTAAACAAGTCTGAAATTCAAATACAGTGCGGTGGGGTGCGAGGGATAGTACACCAGAATGGGAATGGTTTCCTTTTGCTGCTTCGTCTCCTTCTGCCTTCTGGGGTTGATGCCAGAGTTCAAAGTTGTCAAGTGCATTAGAGGGTGCAAATGTGCTGGCCCCTCCTGTGGTGGTTTTCTCAGTACTCTGTGCTGGAGGTGGGGAGAGGAATCACCTCTGGGATCTGTGGGGCTACATCAGGGAACACCTGCTGGTATTCCCGGTAGCTTGTATTACCCAGAGGCTTCAGTATATGGCTGAGTCCTGGTTGGGAGGATGGTAATGTCTGAGGGCCTAATAGCAGCATACATGCCTGTACAGCATTCTTGCCTCCTAGAAGTGCTTTTATATATCCCTGTCCTGTCTTTCTACCCTGTGTCTGTGGTAATGGCAACACTGTCCTGGGGTACCTCCGTACAGTCTCTGCATAGCTGCCTGGTTTTCTCCCTCTGAGACACCAAAAACACCTTCCAGCCTTCTGTAGTTTTTGTTTCTTCTCTGGGTCTGTGAGAAGAGCTCCAAGCACCTCATCCTTAGATCTCCTTTTCTTCCCCCTAAGATTGCTCAGCCACTGCTAAAGGGGAGTGGGTGGTATTTATTCTGTGAGGGAGAGGGGAGCTCTCCCCCTTCTTTTAGGTGGTTGGTATTCTCTGGGCGATCAAGAAGTGTATGTGAACTAGCAAGAGAAAATTGTTTGTGTGTGTGTGCAGTCTGTGGGTGTCTAGGAATACATTTTTTTTCTGACTATGAAAGGGAGTTGATATCTATTGTCATTGACATCACTTATTTTAAGCACCATTGCCTAGCAACCACCCTAGCTGGCACCAGGTCTTAAAAGGAAACTGAAAGAAACACGGCAGAAAGCAGTTATGGGGTAGCCTGCCCCAGGGGAAGTTTCTTATATATTATATAATTTTAATTCTGGCTATTCTTGGCACCCATATAAAATGTTCATCTCTTTTTGGATCCTGTTAAGTTCTCATCCTTAATTACATCCCTTTTTTCCAAATCTATTCAGTCTCCCTGCTAAATATGATGCAAGCTCTGTACCTTGAAATTTACTCTTCCTAGTCTGGATGTGCAATTATTCCATGATTTAATATGGAAGTAGCCAGTTTTTAAAAGTGTCAATACTTAGTCTTGAATGATGGTAACAATTCTTTGCATCAGTGATGCTTAACCTCATTAAAATGATTTTTTTTAAAAAAAAAAAAAAGCTAAAACCTAAACCAATCCTGTTAATTATTGTTCACATTTTCCTTTGGGGGAAAAGTGGTCAATTTTTAATTTGTTTTCCCAGTGTAAAAGTTACATGCATCTTCTATTTCATTTTCTAGGTTATACAGTAGGCATTCTTCTCTGATCTCCAAGGATATGCTGGGAAACCTTTTGAAAACAATTTACAATAAAATGACTGGATCTGAAGCAAAAAAACTTTAGTCAGTCAAAAACATGTAACTAATAATGCCCTGATCTTGCAAACATGTGCCAATGAGAAATCAATGGAACTCATCAGAAGCATGAAGTTAAGCCTATACATAAGTCTTTGCAGGACTGTGACCCAAGAACATAACAACTTCTGTTACTTTTTGGTCTCAAAAGACGTAATTGACTCATGAAATGGCCTGCAAAGTACACTTATATACACATCTAATGCTACCCGTATTGTACCGTGTAGTGCAGCTTGCAGTACAGAAAAGCTCCCTTCCCCTTCCCACAGAAATCCAAAAAATATTCAACTTTAGCTCAAGCACCAGAGGCTTGTTAAGAACTTGGATTGCATTCCTGTTGCTGAATATGTACAGCTTGGCTGATGTCCATAGTTATTCAAGCAAGGATTTGTGTTGATTCCCTCAAGGAAGCATTAGTCTACTTGCTTTAGTACATTAATACCACTGTTCTTCAGAAACTGGAGGTAAGGCTGGGTGTGGGGGATAAACAGCAGACTCCAGAGTTACTGTTTTGGATCCAGGATTATTTGAATGACAAGAGATAAAAAAGATCACCATCCATTTTCAGCCACACTTTCTTCATTTACAAAGAAACAGGCTAGGGCCACAGAAGGTAACTGTTCCCCCACTTGCCTCAGTTACCCTGTGTATGGGCAGACTTTATGCCCAGAAGCCCATTTTCATTGTCCAGTTCTTAGATATGTTTGAGACCTATCAACCAGGAACATGCTCTTTGGTGTGCATCACCTGCCTCTCTATCAGGATGCCCTGATACAGAGACCAAGCATCCTGGTATGGGGATCCAGCCACAACATCCACCTCCAGAGCCATGCCAGATGAGGTCTAGTCTGTGCTCAAGATACATGTAGAACTCTGCATCCAGGAAGTCATGTCAGGCCATGGATCTTAGCATCAAGCACACAAAGGCCAGGGTGTGACTCCATGCATTTGAACAGCAGGAATAAGTAAAACCCTCTCACCCTCAGAAGAATCCATAAAAAGTTGTTTTTTGCAGGTATCAAGGGGTTTTGATTGATTTCTGATGCCCTGCACACATGTAAAATGTGCATGGATAATTAAAGGATTTGTTGTATAGATTTCCCCGAGTGGAGGTTAGCCATATAGTCATGTCTGCATATGGTGTACAGTACAAAACCAATTACCTACAGGCTTTGGGGAAAAACAACAGCCTTTGAACACCAAAGGTTTGAGAAAATGAGAGTGCAAGATTTCTCTAGCTTTAGAGGATGGAGGATACTTTTATAGGCCAGCTGGCTTAAGAAATGTAATGATACGATCCAGTGTTATTCCTTCAACTGAGGATCTGGCCATATAAATATATTGTGGGTTTTTTCCACTTCAAAAGAACCTTTTAAATAATAATTACATTTAGCAAGCACTGAACTTGCTTTTCTGCTTTGAAATTAACATAGCAGAGCTCCATTGTGGTTGATCATACAATTAAAATGGGGGAAAAAGAGACAGATGCACGTGTATTATCTACATTTCCCCCCACAGTAAAATTACTCACATTAGAGATGTAATGGATGGAAATGAAGATACAATAGTTTTATAAATACTTCTGCTGTGTGGGTGAACCAATATATTCTATGCCTGCAATATGTATTATTTTGCATTCATCTGGAAATGAACAATGCAGAAAAAAAAAACAAATGAAGCCATTTCACACCATCATTTCCTATCATAAAGCATGATAAAGGATTCTTTATACGGTCCAGACTTACAGGACCTGACAGATTTTTCTGCTTGGAGACAAGTTACTTTTTCATAGCTACATATGAGATATTTCTTGAGAGGAATTAGCTTGAAAGGAGGGGGGGAATTGTTTTCCCAAGAGTTTGTATACCAGGCATAGGATGAATAGGATTGTAAATCAAGTTGTGTTGAAAGCAAATAGTTGTGAACATTGATATGGTGAGCATAAAGGTTCAGAATTATTTTTTTATTTTGCTAAGGAGAAAGCGGGTTTGTTTTAATCTAGTTCAGTACCATGGACAGCAGTGATGAATTATGCTCTTTGCCATGTGGCTGTTGGATGAAGCTGAAGATATGACTACACTGGAGCTGGAGGTGTAATTGCCAGTCTGGGTAGACATACCTGCTCTAGTTCTGATCAAACAAGCAGGCTAAAAATAGCAGTGAAACCACATCTGCATGGGTAGCTGCCCCATGTACACACCTAGAGTTTCAGACGAGATTGTAATCAGGATGTCCAGCCTGTTCTAGCACTTGTGCATGCTTTTTAGCATGATAGTTCCATCAAAGCTAGCACAGCTCTGTCTACGCAAGGTGGAAATTACATCTTCAATTCCACTCTAGACACACCCTAAGTCCAGCAATATAAACTAACCTTTCCCTAACATACTTCTTGCTATAACTCAAGAGTCTGTAGCTCCAGCACCCTTACTGAAAAAAATATGCAAATGTGGTCTACTGGATCGAGCACTGGACCAAGACTCAGGATATCTGGATTCCATTACTGCTGGCTGACCTTGGGCAAGTCAATTCCCCTTCCCATGCCTCACTTTCTCAATGTGTAAAATGGGCATAATGATGCTTCTCCTTTATAAGGCACTTTCAAATCTACAGAAGAAAGGTGCTATGTAAAATTAGGTATTATTAGGCACACTGAAATTTACACACATTTTCTTATGTACTTTTTCCTAAGCATAGTTTAAGTGCATGATTATTAGTTATTTGTATGATGGTAATGCCTTGATGTTCCAATCAAGGCTCCATGGGGTTAGGCACTACACATGTGTATGTACACTGATAAGACAGTCCTTTTCCCAACTAGCTTACATTCTAAGTACAAGACAAGAGACAACAAGCGGACACAATAAACAGATGAGAGGACCATAATGTAACAGAGAGACAGTTTTCATTAGTATAATAAACAGCAGTCCCAGCACAACAGGTGCCTCATCACTGTCAGGTGTTATAGAGTTCACAGACCAGTGTAATCAGTATGTAAAGTTGTATCAGCCTGTGACCACATCATTTTTCAGAATGATCTGTCATAGTCGGGCACGCTGCAGCTCTATCTCTCCTCACTTTCTGCAGGTTCAGCTGGTACAAGGTCCTTGCTTGTCTGAGACAGGGTTGTGCATGAGAGATAGCTGGCTGATGTTGAAATATGTTGTCCACCATTTTTGCCCCACAAGGTCTGTAGCTTGAGATCTGTAACTCTTCCTGCCACAGAATCACATTATGATTCACAAGGTCATGCTTTCAACAATACCTACCCAATCTGTAACTAAAGATTCATTATAAATTAGATCATCCTCTCTCTAAGGATTTAAAACCACTTTTCATGAATTAAGCATCAACACTCATGTTGTAGGTAAGTGTTGCCTTAGAGTTCCCCTCTGTAAAGTGGATATAACATCAAACAGGTTTAGAAACTGCTGTGAGGTCACCCAGAAGGTCATTTACAGAACTGGGAATAGAACCTGTAGTACTTATTCACACTTTTTCTGGTCTGAGTGCTATTTCCCATTTTGTGCCCAGTCCTGTGCCACTCAAATCTATGGGAGCTTCGCTATTAACTTCAATGGGAGTGGGAGAAGAGGAAAACAAGTCCTCAGACTTTGGAGAAGGAGGTGAATAAGAAATGATGCTTATGTAAGACAACCAGCATCTGTCTGAGATAAGAAAGGTTTGCATGGAGGGGTGCAGCATTTGGTATATAGATGTAATCAGTTCAATACGGCCTATGACATGAGTATGTTTAGTGTTATGTAAACTATCCTGCATGTTAAATGGTCTTCTGTGTGCTCTAAGGATGAAAACAGTAGGGTGCAAGGGAATATAAATTGACACTTTTGCTGTTCTATTGAAAGTACATCCTAATTCCATTTAAAAAAAAACAACCAAAAAAAACCCTATATTAAAAGAACATTAAGGTTGCAAAGTGAAGTTTTCACCATTTGGAAATGCCAAAATTAAGGTAGCTTGTGCAATTTTAACTCCACTCCAAAACAGTCTTTAATGATAGGTTCACATGCCATTAAGATACAGTATTTAATTATATGATCATGTGTTACTTTCTCCACAGAAATAGAGCACTGATTACCGAATCGCCATCATTTGCTCTGAGCATTTGCCACCTTCCCTTCTAATCCCTGATTTAAACCCTACTGGAAACCATGAAAAGATTCCCATTGGTTTTACTGGTTTTAGATCAAGCCCACTGAGCTGCTGTTAATACCGAAAACAAGCATTTTTTTAAAAAAATCAGAAGTGTTTTTAAAACAGACAAGGAATAGGTTAGTCAAACCTACCAGTTTCTGATCAGGCTACAAATTTGATATAGAATCCCTGCTTGCTACCTATGCAAGCACACTCTAACAGAGCAGTGATTTGATTAGTAACAGCTGAGTCACAACTTAGACCGCCCAGAGTGAAACAAATCCCTCATTATTAGAACAAACACCCAGCTGCTTCTCTTCTTCAAAGACAATTACTCATCTTCTGTATGACCTAAACTGTAGGCGTGTTACCTGTGTTCCATGAACTATCTACATATAATTAAGACCTGAAGCTGTTTTCCTCAGATTGAATATTAGTCTGTAAATGGATGAGAGGTCAATTGAGTTGCTTTTGAAAATTTACCCCATAGTGTTTAAATTATTATCTTGACTTTGTAGCAACTAGTTATTTGGCATTGAGTTTTCCTTGATCTAAAACTCTGAGACACATGAACTTCTAACAGGAAAATGTGCTGTATATAATACAATACCTATTGGGAGGAACCTAGAATCCTCATTTCTGTTTCCCTTCCCCACATCCCCTAAAATGTTCCATGATATAGAGGTCCCTCAAGTCTCATAGATTTTAAGGTCAGAAAGGACCATTATGATCACCTAGTCTGACCTCCTGTACAAGAGGACCAAATATTCTTATTTTTGGCTTCAGCCAAAAGGGTTACTCAAGATGCAACACAAGATTTTAAAGGTAGAAGGGAACATTACAATGATCTAGTATGGCCTCCTGTATCACACAGGCTAGAGAACTTCAGGCCAGTAACTCTTGCAGAAAACCCACTAAGCTGTTATTGAACTACAATATTTCTTTACAAACACGTTACTCCCTCCTTCTATAGAATAAGTTTGTTGCATAGCTCTCCCAAATTTTAAAGCTGCCCTGAGAAGTGAAAGACTCAGCTAACCACAGCACCCTAAACCTGGACCTCTGCACTGCACTAAACCACTTGCCTGGCTCAATTTACAAAACTGTGTTCTGTGTAAACGATCCTAAAATGAGGAACAGAGGAATATACCCAATTGTCAGAGCCCCTTAGTATTTTAAGGTTCAAGACACAAAACTAGCTCTACAATTCAGGAATGAAACTAGCTGGCAGGGTAAAAATATAGTCCTCCTATTGAGCAAAGTACTTAAGCATGTGCCTAACTTTTAAGCACAAGAAGTCACATGCACGATAAGACTCTTCATGCAAACCTTGCTGGATCAGTTTCCTGGAGAGTAGAAGGCAAGATCTGCTGCAGGTGACAGTTGTTGGAAGAATGTGGGGAAGTAACAGAAATTACAATATTTATTACATAAAACATTATCTAATGTAATGTGTGCCTCAGTCTTTCCTTCCCCTCCTAACACATACAAAGAATTCCTTAGCTAGCATGCTTCACTGTTAGGTTTCAGAGCGGTAGCTGTGTTAGTCTGTCATCAACAAAAACAATGAGGAGTCCTTATAGCACCTTAGAGACTAACATATTTATTTGGGCATAAGCTCTCGTGGGCTATAATCCACTTCATAAGATGTATGAAGTGGAAAATACAGTAGGCAAGTATAAATAACAGCACATGAAAAGATGGGAGTTCCCTTACTGAGTAAAAGAGCCTTACAATTAAGTATCCACTCCCACTGAAAGTCTACGCCTGGTGCTACAGAGAAGGTCAGGTGACATGATCGGCACAGACCCTTCTGGCCTTATAACCTAAGAGCAATGGGAGTTGATGCACTTTTGAAAATCCCACCCAATACCTTTAAACCTTACCACTGGATCTCAGTGTGCTACATAAACGCTTAGTGTCTCACCCCAGCTTATATCTCAATTACGGCAGTGCCTTAATTTAAACCACTTCAGATTCATTTTTCCAGAAAGCTGCATTTGCAGTTTATTTTCAGAAGGGTGAGAAAAATAGACAAGCAGCTGTGGATAACTACAAATTTAAGCAGACATGGAGTGCACAAGCCTCTTTTATTAACATAATAAAGTCAGCCTCAAAATGTCAGCCTCAGATTTTTTTCATCTAATAAAAACTGATTATTAGAGAGTAATTAACCAAATTATGTTTAACATACCTAAAACTCTCCCAGCAAAGGTCAAATTAACAAATCAATTTGCTTCTATGGAAAATGACAGCTTGATTTATTGCTTAACTAATGTTTTGTCAGACTCGGTAATATTTGTCTAAATAGTATCCCAAATTAGTTGTGACCCCTTCTTTGTAATTTCAATGTATGAGCACGCCTGGCAAGACGTTTGTGCAATGTTGGATCTGGGCAGGAGTGAATGACAGAGCAAATTGTGGCATAGGGATGAGCAGAGATAAGAGTTAATAATTATATGGCATTCAAAATGTTAGCCTCCAGTCACTAGGATATTGCATACAGTACATACTAAGACATTACATACATAGCACTTCTTAAGAAATACTACAAGTAACAGCTGCTGGAGAACTCAAGGCAGACCAATGTGAATTATGGATGATGCCTTTATTTATGAAAAAAAGATCATGGGCTACATATATATTACACTCAAGATGATTTGATTCTGGAGTGAAATGTGGGTTTGATTGTTTTTTTTTTAAATTAACTATTTGTAGGTAGCCCTACAATGCCTGCAGAGCAGCAGCCTATACAATGCCCAATATAATTCTATTTTCTAGAGATCTGATGAGCCTTCATGAATATATAATGGGGCGGGGGAAGGAAATAGATTCTTCAGCATGAGTCCATGACCCAAAACTACCGATCTTGAACTCCCAGGACACCACAGTTTATTGCTGTGAGGAGCAGAATGTAGAAAGTATGACTGGTGGGAGCCTCCCAGTTGGGAAAAAGGGAGTAAGAGATAGAAGAAAATGGCTCCCACCTACAATTCTTGTGTCTTCTTTAAAACTCTAAAAGGCCAACATTTCAAAAGGGGTGCTGATTAAAATCCTAATTAGGAACACGGTATGGTCCTAGTTGGGGTTAGTCCTGCTTTGAGCAGGGGGTTGGACTAGATGACCTCCTGAGGTCCCTTCCAAATCTAAGATTCTATGATTCCATGTGGAAAGGGAAGATCAGAATGAGTGAATGCTAATATTGGCAATTAATCAGGTAGTCAGCTCAAAGCAACATCCAGTTTATTATACAGGATGTAATTTATCGCCAGCTCATAGGTATTGGCTATTGTACAGATATTGTATTTGCCATTACAGACACGTGCCTGCATTTGGGAGTGAAATTCACCCCCTGTGCAGAGGCCCAACACAAGGCCTATGTTCTACTTAAGCTCCGTTTTGGGATTTAGGCATATATGATTTTTTCTGTAGTTCTGTAAACCACAAACTTATTATGTTTGTTTATTGTAAATTTGAATCCAAAGGAAATGACAAGGCCCTTCATTAGATACAATGACAATGGCCACAATTTTCAAAAGTGGCTAGCGATCTTAGGTGCCTTCATTTTGGGGGGGGGGCTTGGTTTTCAGAGGCCAGGTGCTTAATTCTCTGTACAGGAGACCCCCTTAAAGGAATCTCAAGTTAGGCACCACCAAACTAAGGAAGCACTTTTGAGAGCCTTCTTCAATGGACCAAATTCCACATTCAGTTATAAACTGGAAACCCCGTTGATTTAACTGTGGTTTCAAGAGCATAAGAGTGAGCACAATTTGGACCAATGCATGGAGGTAGCCAATTTGTACTTACTATATTCCCACACTCTCTGGCCAGGATAATTTACTTCCTAGGAGCTGTGCAGCTCGATAGCGTTGTTCCTCAAAACTGCACCATGTTCTTTCTTGATCTCCAAAAGGGGATCAAAATATATGCTACATGTGTGGGGCTGTTTGTCTCATATGCAGATTTTAGGCATTCAGTGGACAAGCATTATTGTCCACTGTAATTGCTGTTTTGTTTAGCTTTTTATTCTGACAACCGCACTAATTATGTTCCAATCTTTTTAAAAAGGAAAAATGTATTACTCTAATTCAAAATCTATCCCACTGCCATGCCCGGATACATCACAGAATCTAATTAAGGAGATAAAAATTGCTTCTTGTATGCCTGGCTAATATAAAACAACTCTGTGATTACTTTATTGTAAAGTGACTTATCTGAAAAATATTTAGGTCTTTATGAAGGAAACAAAGTTTCCTTTTTGCTGGCTTCAGAGAGACTATTATTTTCTCTGCATTACCTCTTTTCTCTGTATCTACCTCCTTTTCCAAGCAATATACAAGACACTCATGAATATATAGGTTTTATTAATATTCACTGCTGTTGTTTGCTCAGTTTACAGAATTTAATTAAACTTGCTCTTACTACAAAGAAGACCAGCTATATTTCTTTATGTATGAGAAAGTCAATCACCCATAGTGCTGGCTCCACTTCAGCTTTCTCAGAGACTTAAAGACATTTTAAAACGACTGCCAGATGCAGGCGAACCTGGCTTTTTATTCCTTTCTCCGTACATCTCCAGTTGAGTTATTTTAAAATGTACAGTAGTTTACTGAAAACTGCCAATTCAAAATAACTATGTGAAAGAAAACACAGTTATGTACTCTGAGCATTATCCATTGCCAATGTTATTTATATTCCAGTAGAGCCCAGAGATCCCATTTGAGATCAGGGCCCTTTTGGGCTAAGCACCACAGAAATGCACAATGAGAGAGTGTCCCTGTCCCAAGGAACTTACTGTCTACATAGATCAGATAGAGAAAGAAAATAGTAGCATCCCCATTTCACAGATATATATCCATGTACCAACCTCTCCCCCCTCCCCAGTATAACAATTACCCACTACAGCAGTGCTTCTAAACCTGTGGCCCAATCAGCACACAGCTGAAGCCCATGTCAAAGCCTTAGGGAAGTACAGGTAGTATATATATTGTGTGGATGTGACCCACATAACACATTGAGCTGCATATGTGTAAACATAAAACATGGCCTTGATCCAGGAAAACATTTAACCACTTGCTTAAATTTAAGCACATCCCCACAAAGTCAATGGGACTAGTTACATGCTTCACATGAAGCATGTGTTTAAGAAATTTGTTGGATCAATGACTAAATAACTATTTTTTCCATGACTTTTATTTTTTGTGAAACTTAGTGACGTTAATGAGAATAAACCACACTGAAAATGCAAAAGTATTCATATTAGTAATTATTATTATGATAGTAGCTACAGGTCTCACTTAAGATCAGGACTTCAAATCTGTGATTGCTTTCCACTAAGTAAACGACTTGATGCCTACATGCCTACAGAAGGACTTTAAAGTAGAAGTCTATAGATCTGATGGTGAATGATATCCTTTCCATGGAGGTTTTTTTAACTGTCTATAGCAGGGATCAGCAACGTTTGGCATTTGTTGTTCCAGGCCAATGGGGGCTGTGAGAAGCGGCATGGGCCGAGGGATGTGCTGGCCACTGCTTCCTACAGCCCCCATTGGCCTGAGATGGTGAACTGCGGCCAGTGGGAGCTGTGATTAGCCAAATACGGATGCTATAGGTAAACAAACCCTCTCGACCTATCAGCGGATTTCCCTGATGGGTTTCATGACAAATGTTGATGCTACTTGGTTTATAGAGCTCAGTAGAGCACAACTGCTTTCTATCTATCTTACTGATACCCTTCACCACAATATCTGAGGGCCTTCCGCATGAAATCTGTAGCAATAGCAAAGTCCCCACTGGATTCCATGGAGCCTCTGGCACCTCTCTCTTTCTGGGGGAATTCTTTGATACTGATGCTACCTGGTCATCCAAGCTTAGTGAGGAGTCAAACAGAACCCCTAAGGCTTCACACTAATTTGATGAATACAAACTACATACCTTCAAGGGAAGTGGAGACAACGCCTCAGCTAGTTCTTCAAAGCCTTTCCTCTTTCCACCCAACATCACTGGGTTCAGCTGAGCCAGATGCCCTTCAAGGAGCCTATCTTAATAGTGGCAATGGTTGCACCTGCACTGAATGAGATAGTTGAGCATCATCAGCATATCATTGTCAGCTATGGAATTCTGATTTAAAAGTAGATTATCATTCTCTGTTACAGGCCATGATCTAATTCACGTAATTTAAGTCACAGCTTGGAGTACTGGGGGCACAGAGAAGCCAACCCAGGAGAAGCACAAGAGGATGTGCCTCAGAGAAGCACTATATATTATGCTGATGATCATATGGAGGGAGGAGAATAGTGTACTGGTCCAGCTCTGAGAGCTGGTACTGGAAAGAAGGACAGTGCTATGACCTTGCTTCCCTGCTAATCTCTTTCTGAAATTCAGTACACTGGAACTGAGTTGCATGGCATGATTTTCCTTGCATAGGGGCCTGTAAAGCTATAGTCATCTATACGACATCTATTATGACAACTCCAAAAAGAATTCAGATCAATAAAAACAATACATAATAAAATAATGATAGTAGGCATTGGCTTTATTCCATGAGTTTCCAACGGAGCAAAAGGAAAGATCATTCCAAATGCAACAGTAAATTGACACTAATATTCTGGCAGGGAACTACTGACACCTTAATACTAAACTGGCAGCAGTTCTTCTCAGCAGTAAGCCCCTAAACACAATACATAACCAGGGAAGCATATTCCATGCCAAATTAGCACATTTGTCAACCCATGGACTGAATTATGCAGCTAGCTCCTTATATTACATGCTAATTCCCCGTGCCTATTACACTGACGCCCATTACATCTCTTTCAATCATCTCTTTATTTATTTTTGGCCAGATACTTGTTGAAATGCCATACCTGTGGTGTCCTTATCCTGAAAATATATATGTAAACAAAAATGGTTGCAGGAGAAATGGAGTGATAATTCAAGAGCTTCTGAGACAATGGCATAGTGCCTTCCTTTTTAATAGATTTTCCCTAGCTGGCTCAGATTACTAGGCCAAACTGATCAATCCACTCATAGGTGGAGCCTTAGGGAAACGTTATTCTTGCTCTCCCTTTATATATGACACTTCCATGAAACAAAGATAATATTCAGCATAAGAAAGAGTGTCTCCCATACCAGCCACCAGCGATATGACTGGCGGCAGGAGAACTGATCACAGTACTGATTCCTGCTCTGAGATGAGAGGGCACCAACCTGCCATAGGAAGCAAGGTCATCTTGCAGTAGCTGCCAACAATGCTAGCAACCAATGGGTGCTAGAAACAGGCACTGAAGATATCCCTCCTGAAAAGTCATACTGTTGCAGACCGAGGAAATGCAACATTTCTGGCAATCCTCTCCTCCACACATGGCTAGTGTAGGGAGCCTGGTACGAGATGTTATGGCTGAGGACTCTGCCCCAGGAAGAAAGTACAAGGAGTCCAGATCAAAAACAGACACAAACACCAACAACATTGGGAAACCATTTACACAGCATTATAGCTTGTGTCTTCACAGGTAGGTATAGAGTTCTATCATTTTCACAATATCAACCCATACCATCTCAGACAAATACACCGACCAATCTGCTCTCCAAAGGTCAGTTATTTTCTGAATGGGTGAGAGGATAATATGAGGCACAGATCTTTTCCTCCTTACCAACCCCCAAGTTAGCTTATCATATCCACAGTGGCAAACGTATGTCAGTACGTGGAGAGACGATCCTACCATTCGTGGAAAGTAAGACAGTGTGTCCTATCAGGCAGGCTTTCCTTCTTGCGAATTATATGTGGTGCACATTCATCATTTCCATCTCCAGTGCCCCATATATCAGGGGCATAACTGAGTCCAGTAGAATACTAAGAACATAGACCAAACTCTGCATATTGTGCCCAGTGCCTAGGGTGACCAGATAGCAAATGTGAAAAATCTGGACTTGTTTTCCAGAGGGTGGAGGGGAAGGAGGTGTGGTACAAAACCCCTAATATCGGCATGGTCCTAATAATCTCCGGATATCTGGTCACCAAACCTGTGCCCAACCCCGAGATATCTGATGCTGAAGAAGAGCAGTTTGTTACCTGTGAGGAGAGTGAGAAGGTTTTTTTTTTCCCGAGGCTGGGTTGTATTGGATTAATATTTAGTGACAAAATATGTAAAATCCATAGATACTAAATACATTTTGACATCTTTTTGCTACTCTTCAAAACCCCAGAAAACTTGGGACGAAGTCACATAAGGTTAAAAAAGAATTTCCTCATTATAAATTGTTCAGTGTTAGTTTTCAAAGTCAGGCCATCTGTCCTCATAACCAAGGCTACAGCATCATTTGTTTCACTCTCCCTCAACTGAAAGGAGATATAACTTGTCACATGGTTTAAAAATAGCCAAAGTTATTATTTTTCCCAAGACAACACTGAAGCTGTGCCAAGCTGACAGGAGTAATTCTCATTTGTACAACAAGGGAATGGTGGAGTTATGGTTTATATGCAGCATATGGGAGTTAGTATTTCTCAGTCAGATCCCAGATGAACATGAAAGGACACTCTCAACTAGGACACAAGGACCAAGATATTCACAGCCAGGAGCTAAAAGTTGGGTACCTGAGTCTGTATTTAGGTACTTGATTTAGATGGCTGATTTTGACCACAGCTGATCACCCATTGACTTCAATGGAAGTTTAGGGTATTCAGCACTTTTGAAAATGAGGTAGCATATTTAGTCACTTAAATAAGGACCTAGCAACCTAACTTTGGGAACCTCTTATTGCAAATCTAGGTGTCAAATATTTTTGCAAAGTTCCATCTTTAATAACTGACTGATCTGTGGGATCTTAAAAATAAGGGTACACGTAGTTCATGGGAAGGTTGGTATTGTAGCTGTGATTTTCAGTGGGATTTTGGTGCCTAACACCCTTAGGCTCCTTTGAAAAATCCCAGTCTGGATTGCTATCAGCCTCTTCCCAACTCAAGGCAGTACTTGTAGATAGGCTAAATGAATTGCTTAAATATCACCCGTATTCAGCAAGCCAAATACTTCTATCACCCACAAAAGGCTTCATTAATGCAGCATGAAGATTGCAGCCACACACCACCACTCTCTCCTCATTTGTAATTAACTACAAGCTGAAATAAACTGGGGATCCGTAATAAGCAATCAAATATTATAATGAGTAACTCCCCTTCCCCTTGAAGAATCTCATAAAAATAACTGTTAAACATACTAACTTAGAGAAAATATAAGATAAAAACAGGTAACTGGCACTGCTTGGATCGCAAATGTATAACTTGGATGTCTTGTGTAGAAAATTTAGCTCATAATGTTTTAAATTGTGATCTTGGATTAAAAGATGATACCAAAGCTCCATACCTGATCTGAGTTAGTTGTTTCGAAGCAGAGCTGGGTTTTGTGGTCAAGTGAAGACTAGGAGGAACAAGAACACTGGATGGTAGGGAGTGGGGAGGCTAAAACTGGAGAAGTTAAGAGCAACATTCCCCATTCCTGCTCAAAAGTGTAGGACTGCAAGCAGGGCTACCCATGGGGAATGAGGTAGTGGCTGGAACCACAGACACGTTTCTCCTTGTCCTACACTCAGCTGATAGCAGCTATAAAGTACAGACTGGGGGCTGAACTTCCCTAAAGCTCATATGTGTTAACATTGAAGGCTCAGGTTCTCATCTCTATATTTATGGTTTCAAGATTTGGGGTATCAACTTCTTCATTTTGACACAAATGTGCGCTGCAGGATACAGAAAGGGCTGAAAGCAACAGTATTAATTTTCCACAAGAGAAGCTACTCTCTGCCTTTCAGTGTGAACAGAAACAGGAAGGCGGATCCAGCCTGTTTTTGCTACCTTTCCAACCCACATTTGAAGCATCAAGTTTGACCAGGTTGCTTCTGGGATAAACGACATCCTGGTTCCCAATCAGGAATATGGCAACAAAAGGGCAATTATTTAACTGTCTCCTCCTTGAAGCAGGGAACCATCTGCAGCAGACAACACAGCACCAAGAAATAAGTTACCAGGGACAAATCAAACAGTCATCCCACACCAGGCTTACCTTCTCTGGCCCCACCCCAGTCACTGTCCTCAAGTCAGCCCCCAGCTGAGCAGTGTGCCCCACCTCGAATGCCTCCCTCCAAGCCTGATACCTAGTTCTGGTGTAGGTGGGCAGGGCTGATTGACCCCACAGCCACTCGTTAACCCCGTCCTGGCCAGCCTAAGGTTTGCATACCCCATCATAACCAGCTAGTTTGGAGAAGTTTGGAGAAAAGATAGTTTGAAGAAGTTATGAAGCATTGAGGTACTTCCCTGCTTCACTCTCTGACCAGTTTACAAATTGCAAATCAGAGATAACTAACAATAATACATTAGTTAATAACTTTAATACAGATGAATTTATTTGGGATCTTCAGTTGGCTCAAGACTAAATTTATTTCCCAAACAGGAAAGAGATAACGGAGATTGACAAACATACATACACAAAAATCATGTTCTGATATCATTAATATTGTTTCCCCATCCTTAGCTATATTTCAGCTGATGAATTGCAGGATTAACCCATAAACCAAGGCCTCTCAGATAGGCATCAAACAGTATTGTTCCTCAGGGCAACCTTTGAATATATAATTTGTTTATCATTAGAGTTGCATGAAAAATCTTCACCACTAGCAAAAGAGGCAGAAAATCCGATGTTTGTATCTTCATGGAGAAAAATAATAATGTTTGGCTTCTTTCAGGATTTTCTTCCTTTTTTTTTTTGCAAAAAAGGGAGAGTTTATGAATATATACAATCTCCCCATAGTAAGGCCTGCTTTTTGTTTCTGCGAATTCTCTCTTTCTGCATTCATGCAGCAGAAAGACATTATTTTTGTCCCTACAATGAGGCAGACTGGATTTGCAAAACTTTCCCAGTTACTGAGGACTTATCTATTGCAGGGAAATGCATCATGTTAGAGAGGTTATTTAACAGGCATGTTTTTAATATGATGCATTATCCTATTATAGACAACTCTGCACTATGGAAGATGTTATTTTACAAATCCAGTCTCTCTCACCTTCCCAGCTAAGCATATTAACTAGCCTTTCCAAAAGGCATATTAATGGTGCCTTTTCTCAGAACAGACAAGACCTGAGAGACTGCAGACACAACAGTCTTGCACATTTATGCAAAGATGAAGCAGTAATCTTCATTGTAGTAGAGAAGAAGGAAGGGAGGAAATTATGCCTGGTGATAAATAAATCTCTACAGTCAGAGATTGGATTCAGAAATATTAAACACAGATCTAGTCCAGGGATCGGCAACGTTTGGTACGTGGCCCACCAGGGAAAGCCCCTGGCAGGCCAGACCAATTTGTCTACCTGCAGAGTCTGTAGGTTCAGCCAGTCGTGGCATTTTTATTAATTTTATGGAGCAGATATTAATTGGATAAAGGACAAAATTGCATGAATTTTGTTAGTGAAACTCTGAATTGTTGTCCATCTAGTGTTCCCATCACTGTCTCTGCTACTATAGGGGAAGCAGAAGCATTAATATAAATGTTTCCCATCACTTTCCCTTACGAAAAATTGCTGATTATTTTCTTTTTAGGAGCTCTTTTGCCTCCCTCGATTGGACCAGGATATTGCCAGGTAACACCCCTGGAGACTGGGAGGTGCCATTCAAATTTCCTCATTCTCTTCAATAGAACAGGTGATAAAATGTATATCCACAGGCAGAATTTGAACTTTAATTTGCAAATGAGGAAGAATGTAATGACCTCGCTAGCCTTTATTTCTGCTTTGTTCTGAATCTGGCCTTGGTTTGCAGGTGACAGCATGTGGCCATCATTCAAATCTCCGATTTACAGTGGCAAATGCTTCAAAACCCCAAAGAATCCTCTTTTAGCACTACAGTACAGGAGATACCTGCACTGTAGACTACTATAGAGAAAGTGGCAGGAAGGCGTTTGACAGGATAAATATTTGTTTTTCTGGGCTAAAAGGCCTTAGTTCTGGGAAATAGGTTTATTAGCTGGTTATAAGCATTTTACAACTCCCTCTAAGCTACAGCCAGTTTTAACTCATCATCAAAGCAATTTTAATCCATTGTTTTATTCAGTGGAGAGACACTTTATGTGCTCTATTGCTATCAAGGACTAGATGAGCAAATTTACATCCAAACAGTGTAGATAGTTTGAAACATTTAGGGGTTTTGTTTTGTTCTGTTTCTCATTTCTGCCCCAGAGCCAGCATACAAGGAGGTAAAATCCCTAGATGAAGAACCGTTGATCTCTAACTGCTACTGAGCCACTTGTACATTCGTTGACTAAGGGAACTTTTCAAAGGCACCTGGAGCTGAGATGCAGTGAAGCAGAGCCCGCAGGCCAGGGACTTGTCCTGAAATCTTCGGATACTTTGGGGCTCCCTTGTGTAATGTGCCTCCTTACAAAGTGAAATTCTGGTAAGGGATGCTAGGACTGCCTTAAGCTTGGGATAACTCACAGAGATCTTTCACCTGGAAGATAGAACCCCTTTGCAAGTTGTCATAAGTATGGAGGGGGCCTTGCCTGGGTTGGGCTATGTTGTCTGAGATGTGGGAGTTTCCCTGCCATGAGGGAGGGAGGAGCCTCAAGCCCAGGAAGAAGAGAGGAGCAAAACAGTCAGTTCCATCTTGGCTGGTCTCCAGGGAGGAGGCACGGGCCAGGAGTGTTCCATCTTGGTTGTCCAGGAGGCAGGAGGCTTGCCAGGCAACATGGGCAAGGGTCCAGGAGTGTGTCTCTAGCTATGGAGATAACTCTCTTTTTCTTCTTACATTTCGATTTAGCTGATGTGAGTTTAACCATTTTAATTCTATTAAGCCTTTTGGGGTATTCTTTCCTTTTCAGAAGAAAGTGGGAAACCCCAAATGTAAAGTGTCTGTATCTCTGCTTTAACCTTTTTCTTTATTAAATCTTCTAGTTAAAACCGTCTGGTTTATTTTCCATAAGGTTTTTCTCTCTTCACTCAGAAGAGAAGAGGTAGGGGGAAGTGCATAGCCTCCAGGTATCTGACTTTAGCATCCAGGGAGGAAGACAGAGTCAGGGTTCAGGGAAGTCTGCCTTCAGCCGGGGAAGGTAAAGGGAAGCAGTTTCCAGGTGTCTGCCTCTCAGGTACAGAGAGACAGAGGGTGAAGGAAAGCAGCCTTCAGGCATCTGACTTTAAAACCCAGGGAGGGGGACAAAGTTGGGGTGGGGAAGATCGGGGGCCCCTCCAAGGTTTTGGAAGTATACTCGATTGGTGGCAGCGATTGGTGACCCCAAAAACCCCAACTGGCAAAGTGGGGTGTGTGGGGGGGAAAAGACTTGTTGGTCTGGCATAGAAGAGGCCCAACCTTTGTACTCAGGAGCATAGAGGCTGGGGGGTAATCCCTCTTACACAAGTAAACAGGTTTCCCTTACTCTGATTGTACGGCAGGGCCTCAAGCACCATAGCACAGCAACCACGAGTCTGCTCTCACTAGAAGGAATTGGAAGTGATAGGCTAATCTCAGGGTACTTCTGACCCAGCTCACACCAGGAAGTAGAGAAAACCTGACCCGCCTCCAGAGCTAAGTAATTGTGGACAGGCATATCTGAAAGAAACCTTGGCCATTTAGAGGTTTGCTTCTCACTGCTTTCAGTTCAGCCCATTGACAATCCGGAAGTTCAGCTGTAGAAAGCTCCAGACTAGCTGGGAGCGGAAGCAAGAGAAAAAAAGTTGGCAATGGGTCCATTCAGAACTGCTTAGTGCTAAACAGTTCCTAAGCGGGTTACTACAGACAGGCTGCACTGTGCCTCTATGGCCTGAGGTTGGGGACAAGGGAACAGAATGCCCTGAATCCCTATATATTTCACCTGAAGACTACCTGGTTACCGGAGCTTTGCTTGGGTTTAATGCAATTTCACTTCTAAAGATAGCCATAGAGGAGACCCTTTTTACACCTGCTCAAATGCCCAGAGCTCGGTAGGCTGTTTCTTAGGAGACACCGGGAATGCTTAGGGCTTGAAAGTCCCACCGCATGCTGAAATCATGCAAATAGCCCAAATGAGAGATGTCTGGAACAAAGCATCAGTACTTTCACGATTTGGCCATGGTTTCAACTTGCTGCAAGGAATCTCAAGTTCTGAGCATTCTGCAAGGTCACAGTGCAGCCCTTCTGTAGCCACCAGTAAGAGCGAAAGGCTCTTCCCACTGTACCACTTATGCAGGGCAGCAGTAGTGCTGGCTGTGGATCGCTTTCTAAAAGATCTGCTCTAGCGCCAACAGATGTTATGGGCTTGATGTAAGAATTACTGGGTGAAGTTCTATAGCTTGTGTCATACAAGAGGTCAGACTTGATGATCAGAACTGTCCTTTGTGGCCTTAAAATTATGAATGAACCTGAACTTTTCACCTTATTTTAACCTTGTAGAGACTTATGTTTTCATTGCTCAGGGTCTTTGGTTCCAATCCCACTGCTGACCAAAGCATAAATGTGTGTAGAAGTATGTGGACCTAACCTAGAACATCTGGCCCTTAGTGGGGATTTAAAAGAAAGTATGTATATGGCAGTGTGGAGATTTTCTACATAAAGACAGTATGGAATAAGACTACACACTTTTATTTGCTCTAAAGAACTAATTAATTCAGTCATTCTGGCATGAAGCACTGGTTTGGCAAATAGGGCCTTGTGCTGATAAAGGAACCTGTCAAAGTCATTTATCACTCTGGAAGGTCTGAAGTTATAAATAAAAAAAAAAGTCATTTTTTCCCCTACAAGCCCTCTGTGGGGATTGGTAGAGAGTAATTTAAAAAGGCAGTAGGGGTGACAGAAACAAGTTAGATCTTCCCTAAAAAGGAACTGTTCATCCTCAGAATTCTATCAAACCATGCTTTATCTTTTTCAGGAGGTGATCAGTTTAGTTAATTAAATAGGCTGCAGGGTAGCAGAAAGTTCAGTCTGCCACACAAGTACTCCGGTTTCAGAAGTGCATTCTCCGGCATTGAACTTCATATTAACAGTCCAAAGAATGATGCAAGGATTGCATATAAATGGCTCAGGCCCGGTGTGGTGAAATTCATTGCAATAAACAAAGTGTTCCAATCAATCAATCAATCAAGACTGTTGCTCTGTTTCAATAAGTAATTTTAAAATAAAAAGGAAGTGACAAATAGACACGATGATGAGCTTAAAATTTAACCTAGAAATCAGGAGTAGGACTAATGAAATGTACCAAATTAGCATTCATTTGTCAGCTATTTGGGCGCTTTTATGGCCCTCGTCACTGCAGTATCTGAGCACCTCACTAACTCATGTTTATCCTCAAAATAACAGTGTGAAGAAGAGAATCACTATTATCCACATTGTACTGATGGGGAACTGAGACACAAAGAGGTTAAGTCACACAAGAAATTAGTGGTAGAGCCTGGATTTCAGTCCAGATGTACTGAGTCCTTTGCCAGCTGAGACGTTGCACTCCACGTGTTTATGGAAATATCTTATGATTGTAAATATAATGTAACTGGAATATGCTTTATGCAACAAGTCTCTTATAAGGTGTCATTACAAAGCTTATAATCCACTGAGTATGTTCATCCTATTTGTATGAGTGTATCATTCTTGTATCTGAAGCTAGAAATATGAAGTATTACTCTGAAGTCCTATTGTAACTATGCAAAGTGTGGGCCATTAATGGTGGTGTGGAATCTTGATGGCTCCCATTGACTAGGGCATTTGGTTGTAAATGGTTCTGTTTGTTTGCAACCCTTCCTATATACAGGGGTGCCAGTCAGTGAGTAATGAAGTCTCACAGGACATGTGAACATGTCACCTGATACTGGAATCCATCTTAAACCTGGTGTTTTTCTGTTTAGAAGGAAGGGTGGGAACCCAGAGAGACAAAGGATTCCTGCCTTGTGCCAAAGATATAAAAGGGGGTGGAACAGAACAAAGCGGGCTGCCAGTCATGAGAAATCCCCTAGTTACCACCTGATCTGGAACTAACACGAACTATACCAGGGAAAAGGATCAGGCCCAGACTAAGGAGTCGAGTCTGTGAAAGAAGCTTATTGGAACATCTCTGAGGGTAAGATTTACCTGTATTCAGTTTCTTAAATGTAGTAGGCTTAGACTTGCATGGTTTGTTTTATTGTACTTGGCAACTTTGTTCTGTCTGTTATTTCTTGAAACCCCCTAAGTCCTACTTCTTATACTTAATACAATCACTTTTGTTTATTAACAAACCCAGAGTAAGTGATTAATACCTGAGGGAGCAAACAGCTGTGCATATATCTCTATCAGTGTTATAAAGGGTGGACAATTCATGAGTTTACCCTATATAAGCATTATACAGAGTAAAACTGATTTATTTGGGGGTTTGAATCCCATTAGGAACTGAGTGTCTGGGTGCTGGAAACAGGAGCATTTGCTGAGAAGTTTTCAGTTAAAACCTGCAGTTTTGGGGGTCTGTTTCATACCCTGGGTCTGTCTTGCAGCAGGCTTGCATGTCTGGCTCTACAAGATAGGGTTGTGGAGTCCCAAGCTGGCAGGGAAGATGTGCTCAAACTACCTCTGAGCCTATCAGGTGACAGTCCTAAGGGGGTCTCTGTGACCCAACCCGTCACACCTGCATCTTAACTATTGGACCAATAGTTGGTCCAATAAAAGATATTAAATCTCCCACCTTATCTCTTTAATATTCTGGGACCGACACAGCTGCACCAACTCATAAAATAAAAACATAGATGACTGGTGACTAGATTCTGGAATGCTTATTTGCATGTCTGCCAGGGTGATCCCATGGCAAAGCCAGTAGCATGACTCACTCTATGCTGGATGTGTTGTGACTTCATTTCGGGAGCTCCTAAGATTTGGCTGCCTTGGTGATGGTGGTATCTCTCATGACAAAGGGTATGACAACTTTCGAAATGCCTGAAATGATTCTGCTGCTGGGACTGATACAGCTTCTATCATTTCTTTATTTGGTGCTTGAGAAATCAAGAGTTCGCCTTTTCCTTCTGTGGAAACAGATACATGAGACGTCTAATGTTTTAAGTGTTTCTACATGGATCTGTTATGCGGGGATAAGGACTTTTGTTGGCTTCTAGCTGCTCTGGTTTAAGGTAGACTGGGTGTCAGGCTGCATAGTGGTTTTACTCAGGTGAATTCACCTCTGAAGTGTATAATGCCTAGCACATTATAGGTGCAACTTCAATATTAATGGTGAATAATTACATAGGTGTGCACATAATTTATGATCATACTAGTGTAAAAGCCCGTAGACACAGGCCAACAGTAACGGGCCCCCCCCCCCGCTCAGCCTCCCCCACTCCAAGGGCCCCCCCGGTCAGCCCCCCCACTCCAAGCCCCCACTCCAAGGGGGGCCCCCGCTCATCCCCCCCACTCCAAGCCCCCTCCCCCCCCCCCGGCTTGCTGCCGCCCCCTCCCCCTCGCTCAGCTTGCTGCCACCCCTTCCCCCTCCCCCGGCTCGCTGCCCCCTTCTCCCCCCCTCCGCTCGGCTCACTGCCTCCTCCCCTGCCTCCCCCTCGCTCGGCTCTCTGCTGGGCACAGCTGGACTGGGTGTGCGCGGGCGCCTCCACCCCGCCGGCCCAGCGCCCTTTTTCCCGTGTCCCGCCCGGCCAGAGCTCCCTGCCCGCACCTCCTGCAACCAGCCACCCTCCTGCACGTGTTCCCCGAGCTCCTGATCCAGACCCTGCTTCCCTCGTGGCGGCACACACGCGGCAGCCATGTTGTGCTGCCGAACTACACCTCCCAGCATGCCGTTCGTCCGGGCCGTCTCTACTGCGCATGACGGCTTCACACAAACTTCCCTAGCCTTTTATTATATAGGATGCACAAAGCCAACACACACCAGCTGCTGCCGTGGCTACAGTAAAAAATAAATAAATATAATCCCCAAACCTGCAGCAAACAAATCTAACAGCACAAACATGCTCCAAACAGAGTTTTTTAACCCTGAAAAAGGCAATGAGCCAGAAACTCCATGAAATCCACTATGAACTTCACTATTGTTATTGATTTGACATGAAAGGTACTCAGATGCTATGGAGATGGCCAGCAGTATCAAACGCTAAGAAAGAGAGAGACATTTTGCGGGCTGTTTAAAAGGTATGGACTCTGCTGCCTGCACCTGCTATTCTAGCCCTTAATGAAAAGCTGCTACCAAAAAACCAAATGATCACTCGAAAGCCTAAGAAATATGGAGGTTTGGGTTTTTATTTAACCTCACTTTGCAACTACAGTATATCTACTAATGATGGCAATCAGCAGGCTGGTTGTCAAAACTTCTTTATCGTAGGAAAAGACTGCCGTTATCTTTAAAATCACCATCTTTCAACCAGTTTGTTTAATTAAAGCATGTTTAACTGCTCATGGAGGTTGATTTTGTAAAGAGTCGAAACCATGCAAGCCAGTCTTCCGTTTCAATTACTTATGCTTGGCAAGTCTCCTAATCAGCTAAGCTCCCTGCCTTTAAGAGCAGGGTGATATTGTCTGCAACAGCTAGAAAAATTAATTAAATGTGTGTGTTCCATTTGGGAAATCTAGTCATCCACTCTAGCTGGCGGAGGAAGTAGACAATGCCTTAATAAAAGGATTTTATTGATAGAGCCCTGCATATTCATGGGTATCCACTTTATACCCACAGATGAGGTTGTATGGTTTCCCATCTTTGCAGATTGGATGTGGATCTAAATTTCTGTATCCGCACATGGCTCTAACAGTAAGATTGCGTGCTGGTGTGGCTACATATAAATGGACTGCAGGTTGGATAAAAGTTAATTATCACACATGCAAATCCAAATTTTTGTATTGGCATACGGCTCTATTTACTGATATATGTGTGTTTCCATCCTGTTTGCAGTCAGCCCTTGCTTACCACGTACTTCTGCTGAGACTGCAGGATGGCTACTACATTACTCGGAAGGGAAGTCTTCTTTCTATGGACTGATCCTGCTGCCATTGAAGTCAATGGGAAGACTCTAAAAGAACCTTGCAAAAATGGAGCATTCTAGGTTAATTTTGTTTTAGGGCCAGCATTCTAAAACCCCATCTCTGTTTCCTCCTGCTGATTAGAAATGAAAAGCTGCAGTTAATTACACCAGGAAAGTTCTGAGCCACAACACAGCAGAATTAAAACAAAATATCAAGTATGTATTTTTTATCTTTATGAACTTCCTGCTTTTAATGACGCGCCAGTGTGAAAGTCTCATTTTATGGAAGATTTCTTCGGCCTCTCTGCAGCACCTAGCAGGATTTAGCCCTTACACTTTTTTACACTATGTATTCTCTTCTTTTGATTTCAGTATAACTACACTAACCTCTACCAGTGGCCCACAGAGTTCCTGTCTCTTTCCCTCCACCCCCACCATATGTAGACTTTATAAAAGGTAGATCACATGCAGATTTAAAGCATGCCTCACATCATGTATCCATTATAAATTGCACACCCCAATACCAATTGATAAGGCCAATTCTTTCAAATGAGTTTTAGTGTCTCTTATATCCTAGTATTTATTTGTCAGTAAAGAGTTACATTTTACAATCACACTGTTTTTAGCCTCCCGCCAAAACCCAAGCAATGACCACCATTCAAAAAAGTATCAGTTAAGCTTGCTTTAACCCAGCAGAAGTGCCTAATTGCATGTTTCCAGGGAAGCTGCAGATAAGCAACTTCAATCGGGGGGGGGGGGGAATATTGGTTGTGAACCTATTTGTCCACTTCAAAAATCCCCCATAGATTAATATTGAAACTTGGTCAAGTTCTTTCATCTGCCTCTGCTTTTTTCTGTGCTTCAGGGGCCCTCCAACTTTAAGACTCAAAGATTTGAAGGATTGTCAAATGTCATTGTCAACAGCTACATAACATTATTGTAGTACCTAGTGGCCACGGTGCACTCGGCACTGTACACACACCTAGGAAGCCTGCTCTAAAGAGCTTGCATTCAAAATAGACCAGCCAGAGAAAAAGAAGGAGCGAGGATGCATTTTTCCCTCTCAGAATGAGAAACAGATGCCCAGAGAAGTTAAGTGAGTCTCAGACAGCCAGTCACACCCAATTTCATAAGGGGTTCCCCCCTCAGCTGGCTCTCCTTCTGACAGTTAGGCTGTTGAAGATATCAGGTTGGAAAATAACCCAATTCCTTTACTCAAGAATCACCAGTCCCAGGAGGAGAGAATGAGCATCCAGACTCCATATCTAGAGGGAGAGGATCAGTGGCCTGCCTCACCCAATTCCTTGGGTAGAGGAATTGTCCTTCCCTTGGGAAGCCAAGGGAAGGCCAAGTGTAAGCGAGCGGACACTCGCCCCGGCAGCGCCTCCTGCTGGTCGATGGGGAATTAGCTCTTCAGTCTCCGGAGCGCCCTCTGCCGGCCGATGTCCCGCTTCTACTCCGGCCCCGTGTCCCTCCCGGACCCCGGTGCCCTCTAGCTGAGGGTGCTGCACCCCTGCAGAGCCCTCTCAAGTCCAAGGGTCTCCCCTCCCCGGGGAACCCTCCACCCACTATCCCCACCTTGCCTCAGACTTGGCCACTGCCAGTCACCACTTGCCCCCGCTCACTGAGGCAGACTGCAGTATCATGGCCTCTCATCACCGGCAAGGGGGGTTGGCCTGCTGCTTCTAATACTAGTCATGGGCTGCCCCCTGAAACCCCAGTACCCCTTGGTCAGGCCCTCTGCCAGGCCTTGCAGCCTGGGGCTCTCTGGCTAGAGCCTTCCCAGCTCCCTCTGCCCTGCCGCTGCGCTGCGCTGCCCTAATCCAGGTACCTTGTTTAGGCTCCTGGCAGCTAGGCCTGCCTTCCTCTGGATACAGAGGAGACTGACTCTCTCTCTGCCTCGCAGCCTTCTTATCCAGGCCTCTGAGTGTTTGGGGCGTGGCTACCCAGCTGAGTCTGCTTCCCAATCAAGCCTGGGAGTTTGCTGGCTCCCAGCCACAACCCCTTCCCATGGCTCTTCCAGCCCTTTCAGGCAGGGAGCGGGTGGTCACCCCGCTACACCAAGGTTTGAGCAACCCAGTTCACAGCATGCACACAGAGAACTTCAATACAAACACATACTCTTGCTGGAAACTTGCTGTGTGACGTGACTATTTCTGAGAATGAGAACACAAAAGAATCCACAAGAGAGAGCCACAATTCACCCCACCTTACTCAAGGCTGCTTGTTTGCAGATTGACTATGCTCCCAACATTGCTTGCTTCCCTACAAAGCCGGCTAGCCTGCAGGCAGGACTAGGAACCCCCTACTCTTAAAGTGATAATCTGCAATTCCAACACAGTCCTCAGTACACCATTCTGGGGATCTCCTTCAGCCAGTGAAAGATCTGCCTATTGCCTGTCTCACAGTGCAACACCACTACGGTGAGTTCTGCTTAGCTTCCACATCTAGTAACAAGCAAAGGCCTCTGGAGGCAAAGAAAGTCCTGGTCGATGAGTACATAAGAAAGTGAAGGCTCACCCAGAATTGAAGGTGTGTGAGGTACCATACTACACACAAATAATGATTAGGCCTCCATTTTTGTTGTTGTTCTTATATACAGACTTGCTTGTATTCATTCAGCCCTAGAGAACTCCAGCACAAGTAGAGTCTATACATCAATCACCTGTGGGGCGGCTCTGGGGTTGCAACATTTATTTTGATAGCAAATGGGATGTTAACTATAAATAGTTATTTGAGGGGATATTTTTATTTGAGAAGGGCTCTGATCATTGCCATGGTCATTGTTCATTTATCTGTTCCTCTCAGTCCACCAGTATTTTTCCTTTAACAAATTTCTTATCCCTTTTAAAGTTAACCCTGTCCTTTCTCGTAAAGAAGTTTTTGTTCCTTTTTACACGTTTGGTCCTTGATTGTTTTAAATTTGTAAATAATTTTATCACGCAGTAAGAAATATGTTCCTCTCTTTCCAACATTTTTACAGTCATGCTTCCTATAGAGCAGGAGACTGACTGAAAAAAAACCACAACAAAAGTGGCTTATCAAATGCTTATTAAAATAGCCCCTGCAACCCAACATCTTCCAGATGATTTGCTGACAACACCAGTGGCAGACAGAACAAGAGCAGCACTGTCACGGACATTAAGATTCTGAGCCAAATCCTTGACTGGTGTAAATCAATATCGTTCCATTTGAACTGTGTCTATTGATACCACAGGAGGCTCTGTGCAACCGACAAATAAAAAGTTCCCCACCCCTTCTTTGCCACTGTCTATTGTCTATCGAAAACATTATCCCGGAGGCCCTTGTGCTATCTAGGGACTATCAGCATTATATATTAGCCCCAAAACCGCTAGCAATTGATAGGAGATTTGCATAATGAAGAACCTCAGTTTGTTACACAAGAGGAAGTTAAAAAAAATGTGAAGACCTTTCAGGGCAAAGAAATAACCTCCAAGCATCTACTGAGAGTGGGTCATGCAGAAGAGAGAGCTAATAATAATCAGGAAAAAAAATGAGAGCTAAAGATAGGCAGTGTTGGAATTTTGGCAGGAGATTTTAAGAGCAGCAAAGAAATGGGTTTTTAAAATAAGTTGTTTCTTCATTTCTCTTTCCCTGTTTGAATTAATGGAAAGTTGTGAAGCAGGTTTCTTTCTCCCCAGAAGATAATTAGGAGTGAAATGGTCTATCAAGGTGGTTTTTTTTAAAAAAAATATTCTTATTTCATTTTACAAAGAAATAAAATATGCAACTTAGAGATGTAGATCTAAGCCCATGGAGGCGGGGACTGTCTTTTTCTTCTGTGTTTGTACAGTACTCAGCACAATGGGATCCTGTTCTAGGAAAATGGCCCCTCATTCAAGTCATTAAACTCCCATGATTTTAATGTACGTGGGATCAGACCCCAATGCTAGCATTGCTGAAGTCAGATAATTTAATAGAAAAATTATGCATACTTGTAACTTTTTTGAATGGATGAAACAACAGAACTGCCAGCAGAAAATTTTATTGTATATTTTACTTTTAAGGAACCAAATCAACACTCCAACAAACATTCATTTCTCAATATTTTATCAAAACCCAATAAAAAGCCATGAACAAGTCAGAGTTTCTGCTATTGAAGGTAGACTCTGGATTCTTATGGTTGAAAAGCACTTAACACATATAGGGAAATAACCAAATCTACTGTCCGGTCATGTTTGAAACCGAGTCACATTGGATAGACTCGTGAGTTGTCCCGAAAGTGCTCCGTGAAAGTTGTTTTAAGAGAGAGGTGTTGGGAGAAGGTTGGGAGAAGTTTAAAACTCACTTATGAAAGATAAGTAACAATGTTGCTGTATAATGGCTGATTGGTTATGTGCTCTTACAGTGCCTGATTTAGCTGGTACACCCAGGACATTTACACCTTTAAACCAGCCAGACCTTTCTGGTGTGTCATTGTCTTCTGTTTGTGAAACACAAAACTGTGATGCGAACATGATCTTGCAGTCATGTGAATATGACTGAAGTGACTGGATATTCATGGGAATGGCACTGGTAATGAGATCAGTCAATCTCCTGTTCTTTAGGAGAATTCTGAGAGTAATAAAGCTTTCAAGATGAAGACAAAGTTTCAGACGTCTTGAAATATGATGTACAGCAAAACCTGGAAGACTTGTTTGAGTGCAAAAGGTTAAAGAGAGTTCCTCAGCAAACAGAGCAACCAAAAGGCTCCAATGGAAGAAGAATTGCAGGAATATGAAGTGATTCCTCTCAGAGAAGGGAAAAAGGAATGCAGGATTAAAGAATTCTTTAGAGAATGGTAGGATTAAAGAACATTAAGTGGGCATATGTTCAATACTAGAATTGGAAAGTGAAATCCTGATTCCTTTGAAGTGAATGGCAATGATGCCATCGACTTCAGTGGAGCCAGTATTTCTCCCTGAGCCTCTGAAGCCACACTTGGGATTCATCTACCTGCTTGAAACTGAGGTAAGCTCCATTATTGCAACTTTTAACTTTCCTTATCTATTCTTAAGGCTTTGTTGCACGGGCTAGTGACAGCTGAATTATCTTCACTTGGGATTAGGCCAAATCATTTCTAAACGAAATCTGGGAAGATCATTACAGCCGAGCCTACTGACCAACCTTTTCAAATCCATTTCAGGGTGCATCCTTCCCTGCTCCTCCCCCCGCCGCCATCATCTCCCAGCCTCACCAATACCCATCCCCACTCCTAACCCTCCACACTCCCCCTCCAATACCCCTCCAGCCCCAACAACTGCCAGCTTATTGCCCCTGACTCATAACCCTGTTCCATCTCCCTGCTCCTCTCCTCCTGCCCACACACAGCCCTATGTAAACCACACACCAAGCTCCAGAGCTGCAGTGCCAAGCCAGCCAACACGCATGCATCCACCCACCCATCCCAGCAGGGATATAGTAAGCCCAGATGGAGTCAGCATTTGAGGAGATGGGGCCTCAAATACATGCAGGGAAGCAGAAACAGGATGTTGACTCTCAGCAGGGTATTTGCAGCAGAACAAAACCGCATGGGCTCCCTGCTGAATTGAGTCCCGAGAGAGGCAGAGGCGGCATCTCCCAATCCCTCTCCTGCTGCACCCAAAGGCTGGGGAAAATGGGACATGATCCCTGATTCCCACTGCCCTGAGTTCCTGGATGCGTGGGGCTGTTTCCGTCTCCCTGAACCCTCCCTGCCTGCTGCAGTCAAGGCCTGGGGAGAAGGGGACATGGCCCCTCCCTGACATACTGACAAACCCACCCATCTGCCCAACTTCTTATATGCCTTTGCCTTGCGCTGCACCGGCTCTGCACCATTACCACAGCCCAGCCAATTTACTCCCTGCAACCTGCCATTGGCTGCTGGGCTAGGTTTATCCCACCCTTCTGACATTCACACTGGTGGAAGCAGAAGCAGAGAAGACGTCAACGACATTACCCAAAAGTCGGGAGTGTTTTGGTTGCAAGTGGGACTCTCCCTGACGTACTGGGAGACTTGGTCAGTCTGGAGGTGAGAGCAATGCAAGCTGGGCGAGATGCAGATCTGAATGTCTGTACATCCTCGCTCCAGTTCTTCCTGTCTCTACCATGATTCCTATAAATTGCTCAGCCTGCTCTCTGAGACCATTTCTTCTTTGACCTTAATCTCAGTTGCAGTTAAATTACAGTTTTCAGAAGCGGAAAGTGAGAGCACAGAATAATTACTGCCGCAGTCACGATGGCCAGGCAGCTATGATGGGAGGCTGACAGCTGAAGTATTCAGAGGTGGAAAGGAAGTTAAGAGCGGAAATGAAAATAAGGCATCTTGAAGGAAGGAAACTACAAGAGCTAGGTGACATAGCTTGGGGCTAACTGCACCTCCATGGACTGCTTAAGGGATGCCTGCTCCTGAGATCTCAGACCTCTAGCATCCTCTCTCTGGGCAGAGACCCATGTCCCTCGCCCTCCAGCCTGGGTAGTTAGCCCCTTGCAGGTCACTGATTATCCAAGCAGGGCTGACCTAAGCCAGTATACTTTTGGTTTCTCTCAGGGGCAAAGTCAGTGATTTACCAGAGATCAGACAGCTTTACACAGAGCACAGTACTTTTGTTTTAAGACAAAAGCATTGCAGAGTAGACATACAATGAAACAGTCTACATGCTTACATAAGCTTACCTGATTGCCCCCTCCTCCAGATGGAGATCATGGCAGATTCCAGTCCTCAAAACCCTTCAAGTAGGATTTTCTAAAGGTTCGTGTGAGTTTCAGGATGAAAATGAAGACCCCCCTGTCTGTTCAGGTTCATAGTTTTTATAACAAATGGATTTTATTGGTCTCCTGGGTCTCTTGAACCAGATCTGACTGGTATGTGCAATTCACCCACCCGGGGAAATACTTCTCTGGAGTAGTTTATCAGTTCCAGGGCCTGCAGTAGTTACCCCCACCCCCCAGTGACTACAGATCCTGGAAGGAGTCAGCAGCCCTCCCTGATATCCAAAATACAATCCCTGGCTCACAGAGACACGAACTGGTCCAATAAATTGTTTTAACTCAGCCGTCTTGTCTCTCGCAGAGATACAGATAACATGTATAAAGTAGATACAATAAGCACTAAAACACTGCACATGTCTGCAACATCTATTGCACTATGTGAAATGTCCTTAGCAGAATCTAAAAACGTGTAAACCTCACCCAATCTATTAGCAAAGCCAAGGAGAATATCAAGTTTGTAAAGTTCATGAAACTTCACCACGGCACTAGATTTGGAAATGAGGTCTGTGATGGATCCCCAACCCTTGGATGCCATCTGGAACTGAGGTAGAGTTGAGCCTTTTGTCTCACCAATCTGGGTTCCCTCTCATACCCGGGCATTGTGACAAGCTGCAAAGCCCTCCAAGCTTGCACTCAAACCAACATCCATAGGCAGGACCCACACCTAGCTGTGTTCATGAATGCTTTGGCCAGTCACTCCTGAACCCACAATGGAGAGGCTACAGTCAAGATACTCTCACTTCGTCAGCCTAAGACATCAGAGCTGTACCATCCTGCCCTGGTCAAAACCCGATCAGTATGAATTTATTTCCCCATCTGCCATTTGTCCAAAGAAAAATGGATGACCAACTCTTGTTCATGAGTTGAGATTTATCTCTTTTGCACTTCAAACAATCATGTTTTAGGGAAAATATAAAAGAGATTCAACTACAGAAAGATAGCTTTTAAGTGATTGATCTGTTTGCTATCACTTATAAAGTAGATTACAATAAGAAATGAAACAAAACCACAATCTAAGCCTCATGTACTATTAAGTATTTGAATTAAGCAGTGTCTCATCCATTGGATAGTACAAGAGTGATTGCTTTTGCATACAGACAGGTTTCCTTCTCTCCTGCCTGGGACCAGCACTTTCCCCCTACTTCAGTCTTTTTTCCTCCTGTCCTTTCAGGTGTGTTGTGGTAGAGGGAGTGAGGTAACATCATGATGTCATTTCCCCCTTTTATATCTTCTTCCAACTTGCTGGAAAGCTCATTTGCTGTAACCTGTGTCAAACAGTTCCCATTGTGTAGTGCTATCTCTGAGAAACTTTATTTCACCCAGTTCTCAGGGCAATCCTTGTGCTTCTGTGCATTTCCTCAATAAGCCATTAACATGGTTTGGCTTTTTCAGTGTTGTACCTGAAAGGCTACTTGTGGGTGTTCTCGACCTCACAACATGTTTCAGTAGCACATACACAGCCAAACTTTGTAACTTCACATACAATAGCACATACCATCCAATGAGATATTCATGTGTAGCAGATCAAGACTTTTAGGATGATACCTCACAAGACATACTTTGTGCAAAACATATCCTAAGTACATGACAGTGGTGAATATGGGAGTGCCAAGGGTGTCACAAGCTCCTCTTCTGGTTTTGAATCCATTCTGAAACCAAAACCGTAGATGCATATTTGGATCCAGGGAATCACGTATAGACACCATGAAATGTGAAGGTGCTTGGATTCGAGGGAACTGCTTGCTTGCATGTAATTAGAAATCGGTCCACATCACATTAGATATTAATATCCCGGCTATCGTGAGGGAAGGGTTGGAACTTTGTGATCTGTCACTTGACAGACGGTAATGTGGACAAGGGAAACAAATTGTCAGGAAGGAATGACACGGTAAGTCATAACTGAATGGTATCAGTCCTGCTTTGAAAAGCTTGGTCTAGTGTTTGTGGGGAACTGTGCGAAATGAAACGTGGAGTGCCCCATGCCACTTATTTGTGAGGCGGCGGCATTTGCTGTCTTGGCAAGGGATTGAGATGCTTGTCATTAGAGAGCTGGGGAGAGACAAGGTCAGAACAGGGGTAGAATGATAATCAGCTCTTAGCCAGTACTGTGGAGATAGCTGTTGTTGTCCCTATGGGCATGAGGGCCAGAGAGAGTCAGCTTCAGCTGATGATTTTGCATTTGGGACCACTTAGGCATAGCTGCTGTATGGGGAAAGTATCATAGCTTCAAGCAATCAACTTGACTCTGGAAAATGCTCGGGGTGGTCCATTAATAAAGGTGGCCTCTAACGGTCACAGGACGGCTGCCGCGAACAAGGATGTGCTAAGATGGCTCAGCAAAATAAATAATCTCTTTTCTAATGTGTTTTATTCTGAGTTCTCAAATCACCATTTAAAAGCAGCCATTAGTTTTCAGAGGGAAACAGAAATATAGAAGGGGGCACTGAGTTGCCCATGCTCACGAAGCTGGTCAATGGCAACGCTGGGATGGATGCTTGTATCTGTACTAGAGTTCCTGGAAAAATGCTAACTCCCATTGTTTCCCTTTTTTTCTTTTGCTGTCAGTAGCTGAATCACCTCATTCCTGTCAGAAGAACATAAGAACGGCCGTACTGGGTCAGACCAAAGGTCCATCTAGCTCAGTATCCTGTCTACCGACAGTGGCCAATGCCAGGTGCCCCGGAGTGAGTGAACTCCTGCCATTCATCACAAACAGAGGCTAGGAACACCATTCCTTACCCATCCTGGCTAATAGCCATTAAGGGACTTAACCTCCATGAATTTATCTAGTTCTCTTTTAAACTCTGTTATAGTCATGAGATTAGTTTCCCAGTTCTGATGGAATCATAGGCAGAAAACATAACACTGTGATAGCCAATGGGAAAGGACCTTTCAAGACTTTAAAATCTCCTTGGCCTCTTTGGTTCCTAATTTAATTTTTTTTCCAAATTTCACCCTCTGCTCCATTTAGATATACATGTAACATATGTATAAAATGAATGCTTTGCAATTAGATTGATTCTGGAGGGCTATGTTTTCCATTACCATTTTAAATTTTATCTACTGCTGCTGCTAAAATAGCTTTGCCAAATCGTCCTCCCCTTTCAATCAAAATGAAATCTTAACAACCACAGCAACACTCTCTATATACCTCTCTCTGGGTAGGAGGTATTTATATGTATTAAAATAATTTCTC
Organism: Sternotherus odoratus; assembly: GCA_032164245.1. Lineage (NCBI taxonomy): Eukaryota > Metazoa > Chordata > Testudines > Kinosternidae > Sternotherus > Sternotherus odoratus. Next base: position 12,771,449 of record JAVMKO010000007.1, on the reverse strand, counting down.
TCTTCGAGCAGACCCAGCGGAAATGTGCCGTGTCTTATAGAAGGTGAGTTAATAGTTGTGAACAGCCATGAGAAAAATTGATTTGGTTTCATAAGTAAATGCAGAGAGAAGCCATTATACTGCGCTTACAAGTTCAGAAACAATGAAGTGGGTTTTTTTTTGTTTTTTTTAGGGTTGCAAACAAGGTCACTTTGAAACAGGCTCATTTCGTCCCAGATTAAATGTGTTCAGTAAGAGCTAAGGGGTTGTAAGTAATATAGATACCTGAAAAGTAGGCAATACTGTCAAATCACTACGGACACTGAGTATTTGAAGCTAGGATTTAGTAACAGATACCAAGCTTCCACCTAATGCTTTGGTTTCGTGGACATGGCGACAGAGCCTGACACGGCTGCATCACTAGCACTGTCAGCAGAAAGATGGGAGAGAGATCAGAGTCACTTAAACAAGGGAGGGCTTAGGGCTTGCTCCTAGATGCACTGAAGTCAGTGGCAGAACTCCCACTGATTCCAGTGGTGCACTAAACGGGGCATCTTTTTGTTACATGTGTACACAATCTTGTTCCCAACCAGGACCACTAGGTGCTAACAGAGTACATATAATAAACAGTAATAGGAGCAGCAACATTAATGAGTTTACATAGGGAAATTCTAGGGGGAATTTGGATAGGTGTGACAGGAAGCACTCCTGGATTCGCCTTGAACACCACTGTAATAATCTTTGTACAAGGCCCATAAAACTCATAACCCACAGATCAATACTATGATGAAATGTGTGTAGCAGCTTTATGGCTAAAGTTATACATTTACCTTGAATAAGGTTAAAAATACATGTTCAGACTCATAGCACCAAACTGGTGAAACAGACAAGCAAACAGAATCATCAAGCAGAAAGGGGGCGAGGGAGGGGGGAGAAGGATGTTTACACAGGTGAAAAAAATCCAGCAGGGAACATCCTTCCACACAGACCCTGTCTCCTGGTTCTTAGACAGAAGTGCCTTTCAAGAGGGGAACTGACACTAAAAAGAGGGGAGACAAGCACTGGAACAGCCTCCATCTCTCTCTCTCCTTGCTCATCTCACCATTTGCATTTGAGAAGACAAAAGAAGCAGCCATTGGACTCTGGGAGAGGGATCCTGGCCTGAAGAGACTCATCAGTAATGCTGTTGGGAGCATATGGTAAGCAACTTTGCTTTAAAGCTGATCTGGTTTTGTTAAATTTGGCACTAGAAAACATTTCATTTTTATTTTTATTTGTAGCCATTTCTGACTCATATGCCCCATTGCTCGTTCTCACTTAAAATCTCTTTGTAGTTAATAAACTTGTTTTATCTAATCCAGTGTGTTTAAGTCACAGTTTCTGGGTATCTCTGTTTGAGGGAACAAGCTAGTATCCATTATTCCCTCAAAGGAATAGTGGACTTAATACACTGAACTATCCAGGATAGGGCTGGGCAGTACACGACATATATTTCTGGGAGGAAAAAGCTGGGACTATGTCGGGGTCACCCTGCCGTATAACCAGAGCTGGTGAGAGCCCAAGCGTAACCTGAGTGTGGCTGGGAGGCTGCGGTTACACACAGACACTCAGGGGGTGGCTTGCATGCTGGAAGGCTGTGAACAGCCTAGCTGGAAGCTACTTCAGCAAGGCATTGTAAAGCGCCAAAGCTTGCATGTCGGGGTGACACAACCCCTCACAGGTCTGGATTGCACCCCGGTCCTGCACAATAGGCAGACACAACATTTGTAGAAGGCCTTCCTCTGAAAACTGTGCTCCAGGATTGAATGTTACACGTTCAAGAAGTGATGGGTTTGATGTCTTACATGGGATTCAGGTCTTCTGACAAATTTCTTGCAGTGAGAGCAAATATATCTTAGGAAATCAAAACAAAACTACAATAGAGAAAACCTAAACACATCTGGGAGACTTCATCCTGTATAGCTGTTGCACCAAAAAGCGATATTCCCATTCATTTTGTTGCAGTGAAAGTTGGATCAAAAGTCTCACAGACAAAAAGGGAAGCATATTCATTAAACCTCACATTTTTTCATGAGACGCTGTGAGGCCTGGCCAACCTGACTCTGGAGAATGAGGTCAAACAATGCAATTGTTCCAGTTTACCAACACCTCAGTGCAAAGTGTATGATAAATCATTATTTTATTTATGGAGACTTTGGCTCATTGGCGATGTTGATGTATGTCCTACGAACTACAATTTGCTTTTGGAAAGCACCCAGATCTCTAGCCACATTGTAAACCACTTAAATATGGCATCATAAAACATTTAGTTCTAATGCTTCTAATGAGTGAATTTTTCCCCTCAAGCAGGTTTGCATGAAGTTCTATGAAGGGTTTTTGTTTTTGTTTTTTAAATCTTCTAGTGAAGCAACATGCAGCTACATCCTTAAAAGATATAAACAATGTTAATGATTCAGCATATCAAATAAGCAACCTAACCAGAGGGGAGGAAATGCACATCAGATGAATAAGTGGGTGCCCAGCCTTTATTTTTGTATTTTTCTTTTAGAGAAGGTTAATGCTTTCAAGTGAAGGATTCATGTGACATTTCAGGGTCAATTTTCAAAAAGAGTCTGTAAAATTCACAATGCCTTATTGGATCTTGTACACACAGCCGGCATGCTGTTGCAAAAAGGTATGCTTTCAAAACCAGTGTTCTTGGATTTGAATCTGACAAGAGTGAATCCAATGACAAAGCTTGGAATCTAACTCCCATTGAAAAGTTAGTAGAGCTTCAGCAAGTTGTTTGCTCCATGACTCAGAGAGAACAGCCATTTAAAGACCATCAGCTCTCTAACTAAAGGATACACTTATGCTTGAGGAATATAAGCCAGTTAGTGCTGTGCCAACTACAGCCTGAGTTTAGGAAGAAACTTCCTCTGTAGTCAAAAGAGTACGTAATTCTTCATTATGAGCCCTGTACATCTCCTACATCGTGTGCAAGCCACTGTTGGTGACAGGATACCAAACAAGCTGCATCACTGGTCTGATCCAGGATGGCTATTTTCTGTGCTCACCTTGCAGGTTTTGTTCTTGCCACATGGAGCAGAAACCACCATGAAACTGGCAGAATGGATCAAACTATAACATAGTGAAATGAATTACAGACCCGCCCCCCCTCCAGTATCTGCTAAATATATAGGAATCAGGGAGGTAGCCGTGTTAGTCTGGAATAGCAGAGGTAACAAAGTCCTGTGGCACCTTAAAGACTAACTAGTCTTTAAGGTGCCACAGGACTTTGTTACCTCTAAATATATATAGGGTGTCCACTGGTGCCATTCTGATTTTTCAGAAATCATTCTTCTTCCCTCGTACAGTGTCAAGGCCTAATGTATTGTGTGGCTCATTGGCGATGTTGAAAAGAGTCAGAGACAGATGTGGGTTGAGTGGGCAGAGATCAGGAGAATAAATCAGGCCTTACAGTACCTGTAGGGGGAGTTGTTTTACTTAATTACAAAGCAACTGAAATGTTGTGGGTGTCTGCAAGTTTGACTCACCTCTGAACATTGAGTTTAAACATCTACTTAGGCAAGAGTATGATAAAGGGAGCATATACCCAATAGAAATTCTCATACAATTGAATAGGGTCAAAACCAACTGGGCTCTGTAAGAAATTACTATAGAAAACCTATAGAATTGAATAGCAATGCAATTAGTTTCTCTAGGTTGTTCAAACCAACTACATAATTCGATAGCCGGGATATTCTATTTGACAGAAAGGTTAAAAAACTATGAAAAGGATATAATTTGAATTGAAGACTGAAAGACCGTTCCAAAGGGCGTGAGGGGCCAGAGAAAAGTCACAATTAAAGCAGGACAGAGATCAGACAAAGTGAACGATCAATACAGAGACACTGGAAAAAGGAGGCAAGAGAGCAAGAAAGATTCTAATTAAAATAAATCTAGTTTATCAAGACATTCACGCATGCCAGCCTGGACATTATGGGCAGTTCCTTCCTTTATATATAGCTTAGGCTTTCCTTCTAGCTAGGAACTCCTGTCAATGGACCTCTGCCGAAACTACAACTCACATCCATGCGCACTATGAGTGTTCTACGCCGCTGAAAATCAGACAGCTTATTTAGGGGCCTAGCTTTAGGCACCCAAGTTTGAAAACATTGGTCTAGATGGGGAAAAACACACACACACACAAATGCATTTATTCACTGGCATTCAGAACATTTTTCTGTGTGCCCTTTAAAAAAAAAAAAGCTGTACACTAACTAAGAAGGGAAAGTCGCCCAATTTTTTTCTTTGCATGGATTCATATTTCTTAGAAGCAAAGCTTCAGAATGGTTCATTTTTATGGACTTAGATTTGTAAGGGAGCTTCATGCAAATGAAGAATTTACAATTATCAGAAGCCTGCCATAAAGAGATACAGGGGAAAAAATGGAAGTATCCTTAGCCCTCCAGTCAGGGTATTATAAATCAATCGTTTCACTACCACTGAATCAGACTTGTCCATATTAAAGAAGATTTGGTATACTGGAAAATAAAGTAATTTAGGATTAAGTATTGCCTTTAATTTCAGATATTCTTTGTACTGTGTTTCCTTATCTATAATATTAGCAGTTAAAAAAGGTTTTCCTCTTTCTATGAAGTATATTATCCTCAAATAATGCTTTGTAGTTAGCCTTCCCCCTTCCTCCCCCCGGTAATTAATAGGGACCTGATTAGAAAGATTTATTTTCTGCACATAAGAGGTATGTTGGGCTTTGCTCTCTGTTTCATGGTCTGTTCCCTGCAGGTTGATACAGTCCGCTCACAGACCTGGTCTAACTCTTAAAAGTTTTGCCAGCAGAGCCCTGTCAATTCGGAGTTGGGGGGGGGGGTTACCCCTAACAAAGGTCATTTTGCCAGTACAGCTTATTTCCTTTAGGAAACTTGTTTAGACTATACTGGCAAACAGCACTCTTCCCAGTTTAAACTGCATCTCCACTAGGAGGGTTTGTTGGTATGGCTGTATCAGGATACACACGGGCAAACCCTTTCTAATATAGGCATGACCTCAGTGGGCAAATCCAGTGATTTCTGCAGACCACTCATTAGAGCTGCCAAACCATTTAACCAGATGTATTATGGATACAGGTTTTTTTGGTTTTTTAAAGGACACACAGATAGTGGCGGGTGAAGCCTTTCAACGGATACAATCAGGAAGTTATCGACTGTGCTACCAACACCAGTGGATGTTATTGCCTCCTTTTCAAGTTTGGCTATGCCAGCTCTCTCCAACACCGCCGACACAGAGCTAAGAGGTGAGAGTCTGAGCTGTGCTTTTGAGAAGGACAGAACAGATCTCATAGCCTGGAGGGAGGCTCTGAGCTGCCTTTGCAACCTCCTAGTCATGCCCTGGTTGTTCGAAGGACTGGAGAGGTCTCTGGCTGTAACATAGCCTTGGGACCATAATATGGCCCGAACACACTTCCCGTTCACATCCCTGTCCAAACCCTATGGCAGGGGTGGCCAATCAGTGGCTCTGGAGCCCCATGCGGCTCTTCAGAAGTTAATATGCAGCTCCTTGTATAGACACCGACTCCGGAGCTGGAGCTACAGGTGCCAACTTTCCAATGCGCCGGGGAGTGCTCACTGCTCACTCCTGGCTCTTCCACAGGCCCTGCCCCCACTACACCCCTTACCACCCCCTCCCCAGAACCTGCCACATCCTCACTCTTCCTACCCACCAGAGCCTCCTGCATGCCACAAAACACCTGATTGGGAAGCGCTGATCGGTGGGGCTTCTGGTGGGAAGAAGGCGCTGAGGAGAGCTACTGATGTATTACTTTGGCTTTTTGGCAATGTACATTAGTAAATTCTGGCTCCTCCTCAGGCTCAGGTTGGCCACTGCTGCTCTATGCTTTATATAGGCAGCCTTATTTTCTTGTCTTGGGGTCTCATGGAGGGCTGTATCCCTTTATCCAACATGACCCCATTAGACTGTCAACTGGGCTGGGGAGGTATGTGTACCCCCAGCCCTTTTCCACTATATCACCCATGCTTATATTCTCCTCCAGAGCACAGCATACGAGGCAGCAAACACACACTAGGGTGAAATTCATTCCTGTGCAGAGATCAGCACAGGACCTGTTTCTCTCAAGGCCTCATGGGAGGGCTTAGGAGAGGCTAACCTGGTGCCTAGTTGACTGCTCTGTGGACAGAAGTGAGTTTCATATGTAGGGCAGTACGTTAGAGTTACCTTAAATTTGTATCACCAAGTAAACAAAAAAGTTACATCATTTCAACGCACTGTGCAAACAGAGTTACTTTCATATGCTCTCTATTAAGATATTAATAATTTCAACACCACCACCGATCTCTCGAAGGAACAATAAAGTAACGTGGCTCTCAGCTTGTACCACGTGGCAGATGTAAACAGTTTACTATTCCTCTCCTAAAAGGCATCACTCAAAAATGTGGGATATTTTCAAAAGGACAAGAGGCCTGTCATTTGGGCAAATCCTTCAACATATGACAATTTCACCTTCTACAGCACAACACCTGTGCACCATTTGTGTGACATCCCTCTTAAGTTCTCAAGATAGAGTTTAAGTTTTGAATTAGGCCTTGATGACTATTTGTATAACAATAGCACCTAAAGGGTCCAAATGAAATTAGGACCCCACTTCATTTAAATGACTAGTTTGTCATTGTTATTTATTTTTACTACAGTAGAACCAAGAGCACCTCAGTCCGAGGGGGGTAGGGAAGAAGAGTGCATATTTGAGTGGGTAAGTGAGAGAGAAAGAATCTGAAAGCAATAGAGTGGTGTCATTTGAAGCCGGAGAGCGTGAGGGGGATGGGTGTGTCATAGGGTCCCCTCACTGCTAGTGGCTCCTCCTCCTGACCAATCAGGGGATTAGCTCCTGATAGGTGCTGCAGCTTCCACCTGTCATTCTCTCTCACTCTGCAGCCCCTCACTTCAGGAGCTGTAGATTCCTCTTTGTGACTTGGCCCTCCAGCCAAGTCAATAGGGTCTTCCCCTTCGAGGGTATCAAGGTCTTTCAGGGCAAACTATCCCAAGGAGTCTGCTCTCCATCGCATTGTCTGGGCCACTTCTCTGGCAGCTGGTAGGGGAACCAGGACTCACGCGCCACTCCGGGTTCCAACTCAGGGGCCCTCTGATCAACTGCCAAAGTCTGCACTATTCTATGGCTTACTGTTGTCCCCCAAGCCTTCTCCTACCTTTCTGGCTCTCCCCGCTCTTTGGGTCTGCAAGCCACACAGCTCCCTTCTCCCAAGGAACGACTGTAGTCGACTTGCCTCTGCAGCTCTAAACATACCTCCCTTCTCGTTTCCCTGAAGTCCCTGGCTGTTCTCAGTTCCTAGGCTTTATGGAGGTCCCTCCTGTTCCTGTTCAGCTGAGGCTCATCTAATTAATCCCTGCTCCCCAGCGCCTCCTCCTGGTGCAGTTGATTGACCCACCTAGCCAGATTAACTCCTTCAGGCCTTATCTGACACTGGTAGGTCCTAAAGTCCACGGCTTTTAGTAGCAACTACACATCACAATGGGGGTTGGGGTGCCCTTCTGTTGGATGGGTGGCACGGATTCTCTCCTGATTACTGGGACTTTGCAGAGGGAACCAGAAGTGACAGAAAGTGAAAATAAAGAGCTCTCTGCAATGTTGATTCCTCCTAAGTACATATAACTATATTTGTTCATAAAAATGTGTTTGAAATGGAAAATTACCCTGAAGACAACACCACTGACTGGGCGGGAAGTCACATACCAAACTTCCCATATCTTATAGAAATTTAGCTTGTAATGAAAGGTATGTGTATTACTGTGCAGGTCCCAAAGAAACACAGTGATAGGCGAGTTTCATTCAGCAGAAAAATTCAAACCCAACACAAGCACTAAATAATTCTGTAATTCTGGAGATTGTGGAACGTGTGATCAGTATGAATGAAAGTGTCTCAGATACTGATTTTAAAATGGATGAAGACTCACATATGCTAGATAAGTATCTCTCAGTAAGAGGGGAAAATGAGCAAAGCTTAAGTGAGAGGCAGACAAAGATGAAATACTGGGTTTTCCATAGCAAATTTGAAGAACAGAGTGGCTTACACAGAATGGGAAAAGCTCTTATTCACAGCTGACTACAGTAATTACAGTTACCATGATATAGAACAACTCCAAGACCGTAAAACCTGTACTCCATTGGACACAATACATAGCATAGTTGTGAAGAAAAAGCAAAAGGAGATAAAATCGCACAAGAGGACTCTATTTTATAATTTCATTCATTTTGAGAACTTGTATGACATATGGATTTCAAACACAATGGTCTACATTTTCAAAGGGACTAAGGATTCTAGGTGCCTCATTTTCAGATGTGCTGTTTGAGACACCTTGAGAGGCCCTAATTTTCAGAGGAGGCACCTCCAGAGATGGGGTCTCTCAAGGTGTCTCAAAAATCATGAGTCACTTCTAAAAAATGTGGGCCAAACACATTGCCATTTACCAAGAAATCTACAGACAGACAGTTTGACTGAAAAGACAAGCACAGATCATTAAAAAGCTACCAAAGACAGAGAAAAAAAGATATGATAGTATCACAGAATAATGAAACACTCGTCAAAAAATCTCAGAACTACAATACTGAGGGCAGGAAAATACAAACCAAGGTCTACCCAACAGCTGCCAAGTCATGTCAGAGAAATATCAGACCCTACTAAGAATGAGTGATAAAATCAAGCAGCCATAACTCACAATTGCAAAACAACCTCTTTGCTGAAGTACTTGCTCTGTTAAATACAGAGCGGAAGGCTTTGTTCTTGCACAAAGCTCAAGTGGCAAATGGAAGCCCAATATTCTGAAATGCACAACAAATACATCTCATAACTGAAACAGCCAAGAGGAAAATGCTCAAATGCAATAGGTAACACGTGATTAGAAAAAAAGACAATTTGTTTAAAAAGAATAGAAGACAATCGGCACTATACTCAACCCACAGCAAGGCTGACAAAGTTTGTGTCAAGGTCTCTGGATTCTGCAATTCTCAGCGCCAGTGAAACACTCCAGTAAATTTGGGCACCTGTGAAGCTAACCTGCCAAAGCAAATTGGTAGAACAGCAAGGAAGTGTGGTATAATGGATAGCACATTGGACTGGGTACCAATTCAACAATGGGAGTGAATCTCTAGTATATGACCTTGGATAAGTCACTTCACTTCTGTTCCCCCCTCCCATCCTTTCTCTGTCTTGGCTCTTTAGGTTGCACACTCTTCAGGGCAGAGACAGTTTTTCAGTGTGTGCTTGTGCAGTACCTAACACAATGGGACTCTGATCTTGCGGTGCAGTCCTGTACTGTTAATAATAGTGTCGAGAACAGGGAGAAATGTGGCTCATGCCCGTTAAATACCCTATTCTTGTGTAACCTACAAAAATATTGCTGTGGTGGTCTCTGTCTCTCTTTCACCCTCCTCCAGCCCCCAGAAAGCCAGAATGTGCAGTTTGTGATGGAGAGGTGTCATTAGAGAATACACATGGGGAACGTGTTCTCTAAGAACCATCTTGAAAAACAGCCCGGTGGTAGCTTAGAGGAAACATCTGTGCAATGTACATCACAGCACTGATAGCACAGTGAGGGAAATATAAAACAAATGGAGATGCCGGAGGAATGGAATGATACAAGCAAGCTCAGGGGAGCTCTTGATGGGCAGAGCTTATTAAAATCACATTTCCCTGGCTATAATTTTCTCTTCAATCCATCTGAAAGACAGTAAGCCAGAATTCTCGCTTTGTCAGCAAACAGCACTCTTCATATGCACCATCAAGGGAACAAAAAAGAATTTTTCTGTGTGTAGCCACAAAAATAGTGCTTAAAGGAGAAACATATGACACACTGTATTTGGGCTTTCAAAAGACCTTTGATAAAGTCCTTTGTAACAGGTCACTAAAGGAAACAAAATAGTCCTGGGGTGAAAGTTAAAGTGCTAGCATGGATTATAACCTATGACTGATGGTGAAAACCTGTCCCCATGCACTGATTTGTCATTGTTGTATATGGGAACAGGATTTCACCCAGAAAACCAGATAAGGGATACACTATTGTTTTGATGTGGCAAAAGAGTCACAGCAGGGTCCCTCATGGATCCTTACTAAGCCCAGTTTTGTTTAGTATATTTATTAATGATCTGGAAAGGAGGAGAACTCAGGTGGCAAATCTGACAGATCACACAATATTCATTAATTTGGACTGGGGTAGAGAAGACTTTGAGTAACTCCAGAGACACCTAACAAAACTAGGTGGATGGACATCATGATGGCAGAAGAATCATAGACTATCAGGGTTGGACGGGACCTCAGGAGGTCATCTGAAATTTAGTATTAGATGCCAGGTAATATGTATTATGAGGAATGATATGAACTACTAATACACATTGTTTGATTCTAAATTTACTAGAACTATTCAGAAAAAAATGACTTACTGTCATTCCATGAACACATCTGCTCTATCCATGTATGTCCTTGCAAATAAAAAACAATCTGTTTGCTTTTGAGCCAGTGTTTGTGAATATTTGTCCCAGTCTCTAGTCCTTTTCCTTTAAAAAAAACCAAAACATTAAGTGAGCATTAAGATTGCAAAGTCAAGAAGCACTAAGAAGTTAGGTAAAGCCAGAGTTAGGGAATATCTACACGGCGAACTTTGCTGGCAGCCTGTAGTGCGCCTCCACTGAATATGTGTAAATACGGTAGACTCTCGATTATCCAGGATTGGATTAACCAGGATGTGGATTAACCAGGATGTCAAAAAAAAATACGCGCAACTCGCAGGGCCGGCTCTGGCTTTGCTGCCGCCCCAAGCGCACACACACAAAACCCCTACCAGGGCGCAGGGCAGCCAGTGAACCAACACCCTCTCCCCCCGGTGCAGGATGGCTGGTGAATCAACCCCCACTCCCCATATTTCCTATGGATGGTGATTATCCAGGATTTTATTAACCAGAATTATTTTTTTATCCTGGATAAAATCCTATCCTGGATTTATCCTATCATCCTGGATAATCGAGAGTCTACTGTAGTAATTTTTGGAGGTTTACAATTCAGCCAAATATGGGTGGATTTTCACAGGGATGGCAAAAGACACAATCCTGACACTAGTGTGGCCCCCTTGCCAACTCTTAAGTCGGTGCTCCAATGCATGGAAGTGCTAGAGATTCTCAATGAAACAGCTGTAAGAATGTAACATTGGCAAACAACCTCCTTTCCCATCTTTTTGTTTTCAGAAGTGACTTAATAATTTTAGCTGAAACCCCCAAGTCAGACGCACCACAGGAGAAAAAAAGCAACCAAAATCAGGGTTTAATCATGGAATGATTAAGCACCCTTAACTTTAGGAAGAGCTGTCAGCTCTATGCGGCTCAAAGCTAATGAAGTTTCCTTCTTTTCTCAATAGCAGAGTAGCTGTACTTTGAGCAGGAGAATCCAAATGCCATTCTGAAGTGGCTAGGCCATAATGTGCCTATAGTGACAACCATGACATTCCTAAATTGTTGCAGACTTGTACTACACAAGTGTGCTTATTTAATTGGAATGTTACTACAGATATTGGTGCTTGTGTTTCAAGTATCATTATTCACACAGAGCTGTATCTGAATGTGTGTATATCAAATGAGTGTTTGCCTATAGTTGAACTGATTGCACATTCATTACAAGTAAACACAGGTGCACATAGTTGAAATATCACCCTTTCAAGCAAATGCAGGTGTGTTTATCTGAATGTGCAAACTTACCAAATCTCTGAAAGCAGCCATTCTGAAAGCACTTAAAACATATTTTTAAACATGGGCACCTTAAAGAAAAGCACTTAAATCTATATGCAGACATCTAAATAAGTGGCCTAAGCTATGTAAGTCCCTCTCAAGTCAACTGGCATCATGCTGTGTAATGAGGGACTGCTGTGTGGGTTGAATACCATGGTTTTGCAACTAAAGGTACAAAGCATCATTCACACTGAACCTAAATTGATTTAAACTAAACCATGTGTGATTTGTCTATAATAGGCTTTTCTTACTACTTGTGGGGGTCCCCTCCACAGCTTGTAGCGATGGTGGGACTATCAGTGTAGACTAGTCAGAGATACCTGCTGATATCTTTTTAATTACTGTTTTGCCTAGACCACCCTTTAGCAGGATTAGGTGATACCAGGATTAACATATTGGCAGCTGATCTACATTAGGACTCCCAGTCTATATTGGTACTCTCACTATTGGCTCTATGGTGCAACTTTGCTGGACAAGTAGTAGCAGCAGCGGGATATTTTCAGAAGAAAATATTCAGAAGAAAATATTTTCAGAAGAAGAAAAAAAAAAGTCCAAGCTGTAGTAATCTTATGTGAAACATAATCATGCTCTTGAAGCATTCTTTAACACCATTAAAACAGGTTATTTTAGATTGATCGTAAAATAGCTTGGAAAAGTTGCAGTAAGGGCGTCAACAGTGTTAATTACTACTTAGGCAGGATTACTTTCCTTACTTGGGTTTAAAAACTGTAGCTTGGATATGTTCTTATTGGCTCAGTTAACCCTCACAAAGGAGGCAGCAAGGAAATTGTTACAGAAAGCGATGAGTCATATGAATTTCATCTGCAAGTTGATTCCACTACCTAGCATATTCTTATGACACATAAAAGCCTTGAACTACAGGGATATACAAAAAGATCCATTAGTTATTAGGATAATCAGGCAGCTAAGAAAAGACCTTGACATATGGGTAATGTTTTTAGAGAATTTCATTGATGCAATTATGTGGCAGATGCAATTAGTGTCTAACAAGGTACTAGATTTGTTTACAGACCCATCAGGGAAACTATTTTGGAGCATATTTTCAAGGCACCAAATGGCTAATATTTGGGCTAAATAGTGGAGACTTGAAAGGTGCCACAAAAATATTATATTTCTTGAACTTTTTCTTAGATGTGGATCTGGTCATGTGGAAAAAGACAGAAACTAAAGGATTATAGAGCTTTGATTTTTAATGGTCAACAATTTGGGAGTAATTCAGGCAATTAATAGGCAGTCTGTTGATTCAAGAACATATGAAAAATTGCTATACACAATATGCTCATTTGGGATTCTGAAAAATAAGTCCCATTGTTATCTAATTTGGACATTTACATGGTGAAGCAATAAACACAATGCTGGCATCAGCTAGTCTCCTGACTCAGAAGTTTCATTGAATGAAATTTCCACATCAGTTTTAATGCTTTCACTGAATAGCTCTGAGAACATGAAACAACTCAGCCCTGAATACTAACTACTGCAGCAGATGAGACCTGCACAGTGAGGCTGTTAATGAAAAAGAAATGTTTAGTCTGTGATGAGAACCCCACTTCTTTACTAAAACTGATTCTGCTGTAAAAATTAAAGGGGAAAAAAAACACAACCACATTCCCGGTACTCACAAAAAAGCCTGCACTGAACAAAGGAATACATATGCCCACTAACGTCTTCATTTGGATGGGTGTTTTCTTTTTAAAGTTTGAAAATTACAAAAGACTCACCCAACTGTGGAGTTTGAATGGGTTTCCCTACATATAGGCATCAAGGGATTGTTATTTTCCAGCTATTGTTTCAGTTTTTGGTTTACATCACTATTTCTTCTAATAGTTTGAATGCAAGATTCCACTTTACAGATATTAATGCACCATTTAATTTGTTTCTCCATCTAAATTATGTTTCCAGGTCAACATTTAAAAGGCAGGAAACATATCTCTTTATTTACTATACCATTTAATAGTGGCCTCATTTTCATCCATTCTAGAAAACAGGGTTTTCAATGTCACAAATACAAAATAAAGCATTTTAGGGAACTAAGAAAAGTTTAAGGTTTATGGATTATATATATTTTTATATTTCCCAGTGGAAGACTATGCTAGTTGGCTATGTAGGGTATATGGGTTCTTGTAACACGGGTTGAAAAATGTTGTGATCTAACTGCACTGCCTGGAGATCAAAGACATTCTATATATAGGTGTAAATGTAGCAGGTGGCTACCCAAATGTTTAAACTAAAGATGGGCCAAGGAAGCAGCATTCAAATCTGGATTAGATTTAGAATATGATTTAGGTTCAAGGCTGAACTACTAATTAGATTTAGAGAGTGTCTCAATACCACAGTGGTGGAGAAGTACCTAAGAGAGAGAGGATATGACCACACTAAAACATAGCAGGATGCTTTCATTAAATTCTGGCCATATGTAAACTGGAAATAGAAAGCAGGTTCCTTTTTGGTTCAGATCAATGCAGAACAAATAGAATGGGGGGGGGGGGGGAGAGATGGAATTCTTACTCATGAGCTGTCTCAGATATTTTCATCTCCTTGGCATGTAAGGATCCTATGCAACAGCCATTAAAGTCAATGGAAAGACTCCCAAGACTGGGAGTCAGATAACTCCCTAAAACAAAGTTTCTGGTTGTTAAAACCAGGTCCATGGTGTTAGCTTGACCTAAATTAGCATGTACTTGCGTGGGGGTGGGGTGAGTGGAACATTTTGCAAACATTCCAGCTCATATTTAGGAAAAAAAACCAACCCACCAAAAGACCTATTAAACACAATTAGAAGCTGAAGGTATCCGCACTCACAGACCACTTGTATTGTAGCTGCACAAAACAAACACACAATGTGCTTGTCTGAAAGTACTCAACCCCTCATTAATGGATTTACAAAGCAGCAGCAGAGGCAACGAAAGGATGCTGGTGTTCCACAGTAATTTATTTCAAGTGTGCCTAAAGGGTACATTATATAATATCTAGCAAATAAATAACTAGGTGACATGCCAGGGCTGCAACTACCATTCTCTGCTATTAGGAATGGATAGTCTTCCCTCACTACCTTTTCTGTTTCTGACAGGACCGGATAAGAAGGTGATGTAATAAATGATAATTAATTAAAAGAATTAATGGTACGGCTATACCACCCTGGACACGCCCGATCCCGACTGATCTCGGAAGCTAAGCAGGGTTGGGCCTGGCTAGTACCTGGATGGGGGACCTCGTGGGAATACTAGGTGCTGTAGGCTAACACCTAGCAGTAGGTATAAAACTGCCTCCAACGACAGGTGGCGTGACGCATCAGTTGGAGTATACCCCAGTCATATCACTGGTCCTGTCCGAGCTCTGAATGGAGGGGGATATGCTGACTGAAAAGCGAACCCTGCCATAATGTGCGGGTCTAACGCTAAGAAAAAAAAATTAAAAGAATTAATGGTAGGGACGGCCCTGTATATATTTCATTGATGCTCTCTTGCAAACATACCAGACTCATAGGGATGTCAAAGTGGCCAGAGCACCTGTGGAGAAACAGGTGTGAAGACAAGTGAGGAATGAATGGCGTATGTTTAAATGTGTACACCAGATCAGAAAGTGCCCAGATCCATTCACTGTAATAGGGCTAGAACAGACACTGGGTAGCATCAAGTGTGGAACAGCTGTGGGCTATGACAACATATCTCCAGAATTCCTGAAAAACCCTAGTCCCCATACTCGGCCTTGGGTAGTGAAATTTTTCACCAGTCATCAGTGAAAGGAGGCTACCAAAGATATGGCACGCCACAAAATTCATTGGCCTCTTAAAGCCTCAAGTCAAGCATCAAGCTATCGTCCCATATTATTGTCGGTGTGCTTCAAGGCACTGGAGCAGTTGGTCCTACAACTCGTATTACCTGACGTAGAGAGAATTTTGAGCCCTGACCAAGCCGGCTTTCACCAGCGCCGTAGCACATGCGACCAAGTACTCACACTGATCACATTTGTTGAAAATGGTTTCCAGAGAAACTTGAAAACAGGCGGTGTTTTCATTGACCTAACAGCGGCTTATGATACAGTATGGCACACTGGCCTGATCGTGAAGGTATCACGGGTCCTGCTACCTTGGGTCACAGGCGTCGCTGAACTGTTCCTCCACAATAGGCAGTTCAGAGTCTATATGGGATGGGAATATTCTCTTCCCAAAACAACACTATGCATCATCAGCTCCAGATGTCAAGTGGCATTTGGAGAAGGAGCTGGAAGTACTATTGGTTTGGTCCACTCACATTCATCTTTGGGCCTTTCTCTGAGATGTGGCCTATCCAACTATGACTTCCCACTCCCAGCATGTCAGGTGCCCACCTCTGCATTCAGAACACAAGGCTCACAACTGCTAACCCATGTCACAGTAATGCCACCTCACCACCCCATATTGTATATGTGTGTGTGTGTATATATCTCAACAGCTATGAGTTAGCATTGCCTTCTAGGTCTCCATCTTCATTGCTGTCAGATTTTCTCAGTGCAAGGGATATTGCTTTGGGGGAGATCACAGAAGATGAAATATTTCCTTGATAGAAACAGAACTGTAAAAAATTGAAGGCAGTGATTCTTGCTTCGTACTAGCATAACATGTTCCAGGCAACCAGTTTCCCAGTTTTTGTCATTTTATGTCATTGTGCACTGCTGGTGGGTGATGATTAAACATGCCTTAAATATAATGGCATTGGCAAAGTCTCCATTTAAGAGGGTTTGGATGTTTGTTTGTCCGGATGTTTGTTTTTTGTTTGTTTCTGCACTTTGTGAATTTGAGATACAGGAAGATTAACAGAGGATGCCACATTTATTTGGTTTGGCTTTAAATAAGGGTTTACTTAATTCAATGAGTTCCACGCTATTTACTACTTACTTTAATTATAGCAGTGACAGCTCTTCCCCTCTGCAATGAAGGATATGTCAGCATTTCCATTATAAACTCCTATTATCCAGCGTTTAGAACTAGGCCATAACAATTCATGCTGTGCTGAAACTTAGCACCCAAAGTATCAGCCCAAATGTATTTTTTTCCAAGTTTCATTGTCAGCTGTTTGGGTTTAGTGTTGGGATTTTTAATACATAAATGTTCACATTTAAATAAAACATTAACATGACATCTCTTATGATTTTTTAGTTATACCACAGTGACTCCTATAAGCCCAGTTAACAGACCAGGACCCCATTGCGGTAGGAGTTGTAGAAACACAAAACTAAAAAGGAGACACAGATTGCTTTCTCCTGCTCTTGTTTTTTTTTATTTTATAAAAGTACATTTTTTCACCCATAGGTAACAACAAGGATCCCACATGTCCTTTTGCTTTACACTGCTCCATCCTTATGTCTCAGGATCATAGCCAGTGAGAAACAGATAGGGTTGCCAGGTGTCCGGTTTTCGACGAGAAAGCCCGGTCAAAAAGGAACCTTGGTGGGTCCGGTCAGCCCCACTGACCAGGGCATTAAAAGTCCGGTCAGTAGTACAGCAAGGCTAAGGCAGACTCCCCTGCCTGCCGTGATTCTACGCGGCTCCCAGAAGCAGTAGCATGCCCTGCTCTGGACCCTACGCATCGGGGAAGCCAGGGGGTTCTGTACGCTGCCCCTGCCACAAGCACCAGCTCTGCAGCATGCATTGGCCAAGAACTGCAGCCAGTGGGAGTTGTGGGGGCGGTGCCTGTGGATGGGGCAGTGTGCCGAGCCACCCGGCTGTGCATCCACACAGGAGCCGGAGGGGGGACATGCTGCTGCTTCCAGGAGCTGCCTGAGGTAAGTATCCTGCACCCCTGACCCATGCCCCAAATCCTGTCCCAGCCCTGATCTCCCTCCTTCTTCCCAACCCCCTGCCCCAGCCTGGATCCCCCTTCTTCACCCCAAACCCCTCAACCCTCTGCCCCACCCCAGAGCCTGCACACCCAGCCAGAGCCCTCACACCCTCCTGCACCCCAACCCCCTGAGCCAGTGTGGTGAAAATGATGGAGTGAGGGGGGATGGATTGAGCAGGGAGCAAGGCCTCGGAAGAGGGATGGGGGAGGGAGTCAAAAAAGCAAACAGGATGTTAGGAATCATTAAAAAAGGGATAGAGAATAAGTCGGAGAATATCTTATTGCCCTTATACAAATCCATGGTGCGCCCACATCTTGAATACTGCGTACAAATGTGGTCTCCTCATCTCAAAAAGGATATACTGGCACTAGAAAAGGTTCAGAGAAGGGCAACTAAAATGATTAGGGGTTTGGAACGGGTCCCATATGAAGAGAGATTAAAGAGGCTAGGACTTTTTAGCTTGGAAAAGAGGAGACTAAGGGGGGATATGATAGAGGTATATACAATTATGAGTGGTGTGGAGGAAGTAAATAAGGAAAAGTTGTTTACTTGTTCCCAAAATAGAAGAACTAGGGGCCACTCAATGAAATTGACATGCAGCAGGTTTAAAACAAATAAAAGGAAGTTCTTCTTCACACAGCGCACAGTCAACCTGTGGAACTCCTTACCTGAGGAGGCTGTGAAGGCTAGGACTATAACAGGGTTTAAAAGAGAGCTGGATAAATTCATGGAGGCTAAGTCCATAAATGGCTATTAGCCGGGATGGGTAATGAATGGTGTCCCTAGCCTCTGTCTGTCAGAGGGGGGTGATGGATGGCAGGAGAGAGATCGCTCGATCATACCTGTTAGGTTCACTCACTCCGGGGCACCTGGCATTGGCCACTGTCGGTGGACAGGATGCTGGGCTAGATGGACCTTTGGTCTGACCCAGTATGGCCGTTCTTATGTTCTTATGTTCTTATGAGTAGGGCAAGGGTGTTCAGTTTTGTTCAAGTAGGAAGTTGGCAACCCTAGAAATGGATGAAGCCCATCAGTTCTACTCCTTGCCTGTCTAGGGATGCCACTGCTGAATAACATAGGTTCTGAACATCTCAGCTAAGGATGAAATGGCCAGACACATGAGGAGATGATGTGCAAGCTGATGGTGAAAGTTTCATACCTGTAAGTGGATATGGGTCTACTAGAGAGCGTGGGAGTCTCAGCTGGAGTAACACCAGGGGTGAAATGGTGACCCTAAAATCAACACCAGTCATCCTTTATGCCGGGGTGGGCAAGCATTTTGGCCAGAGGGCCAGATTAGGGAATAGAAATTGTATGGCAAACCATGAATGCTCACAACATTGCGGCAGGGGTGTGGTCTCTGGGGTGGGGCTGGGGAGAAGGAGTTTGGGGTGTAGGATGGTAGTCTGGGCTGGGACAGAGAGGTTCAGAGGGTGGGAGGGGGATCAGGGCTGGGCCAGAAGTGTGGGATGGGGTGCAGGTTCCAGCAGGGGGTGTGGGCTCTGGGGTGGAGCTGGAGATGAGAGATTTGGAGTGCAGAGGGATGCTTTGGGATGGGATCAAGAGGTTTGGAGAGTGGGAGGAGGATCAGGGCTGGGGCATGGGATTCGGGAGAAGCGGCTCAGGGGATGCAGGCTCTGAGCGACACTTACTTTAAACAGCTTCTGGAAGCAGTAGCATATCCATTCTCCAGCTCCTACCCGGAGGAGCAGCCAGGTAGCTCTGCTCCATTGGAGCACATAGGAGCCGGAGTGGGGTCATGCCGCAGCTTCCAAGAGACACATGGTACGACTCCAACCCTGTGCCCCAGCCGGAGCGCTAGAGCAGGGCCAAGCCACCTGGTGTGGTCCTCGACCCAGAGCACTAGCCAGAGGGGTATGAGCTGCACGGTGCAGCTCCTGACCCAGGCCCCGGCTGAAGCGGGGCCAAGCCACGGGGTGCAGCTCACAGACTGGCTTAAAATAGCCCATGGGCCATAGTTTGCCCACCTTGCTTTATGCCCAGGGGCCAGAGGAAGCTGTTAGAAGGTGTCAGTTAAAAGAAGTATGGGGATTGATTTTTTTTTTTTACTCACATCCTCCTGGTAGTGCAATTCTCGCTACACCTCCCTCCTTCCTGCCCATTTGCATGTAAATTACAACTATGTGAATTCTCTTACATCCACTTACTGTGCCAATATGTAACTTAGACATTGGCCAAGATTTTCAAAAAGGGTCTCTTAAGTTAGGCTCCTTAGTCCATATTTTAGTGGTCAATAAGTGGCTTGAATTCCCGAAAGAGCTCACTACCCTGCAGTTCCCTCTAATGTCAAAGAGAGCTGCTGCGTGCTTAGCATTTTGAAGAAAGAAAAAGAAAACCACTTTCTAAACATCCACAACATGGTCTAAGAACCCTAACTTGAGACACCCCCTTTCTTTTTAAATGTTGGCCACTCTCTCTAAATTTGGCCTGCTGTCTGCTCCGTGCTCGAACCCATACCATCTCTGGGACTCCGCTAACAAGAGTGAGAAACCATTTTATGGACTTGAATTCAGGCCTGTGTTACATTCAAAGCACAGAACTCTCTAGGACACCGATATACCAACAGCAGCTCCATTTTAAAAACTAATGCATTGGCACTGAGCAGTGAATATATTAAATTTAATGAGTCTGTGTTTTTAGCTGGCCAATGTTAAAAGGACAGTTTGCATAATTTGCTGTTTGCCTTAAGAGACATGGTCATTTTCATGTTGTCATTTGAATATGTATTTAAATGCCCAGATCAAAGACAATGTGGAATTTGCAAGTTTAAAACAACTAAATTTAAGCGGGACTTTTGTAATGTATGTTTTTCTCATTGACAGCTGATTAAAGTGACTTGAGTTGTATCAAAACAAAGATACTGTTTATTCACCCAAAGGTAATAGGAAACAGGACAAGGGATAACACAATTAAAGGCCTATATGCCCGGTTCTTAGCTACGCTTTATTCTTTCCTTGCCTGTCTTGGGTAAGCATCGCTCAACCCAGACATCCCTACTCCAGGGCTGGCAATGACAGACAGCCCCTGCAGCATCCTTTGTTTCTCCCTCTGCCACTGTCTGCTCTCCAGCTGCTGCTCCCTGTTTCCTCAGGTCAGGACTTTTAGTGATGTCATAACCCCTTTGATCCCAGGTGTTGGTCTAAGACAAACAAATCTGGCTATCCTAGTCAGAGCCAGGCAGATGGATATTCCCCAATTGTTAGTTTCCTCAGGAATCTTCTGCTGATACCTTATCTTTATCCATGTTTAATTTTCTGTTTGTTCTCCCACCCCCACACAACAGCCTCTTTTGATTTTAACTCATTGCAGTCAGGCAATAAAACATCAAGCAGTTAAACTTAGGGGCACATGACATTCATAAAAGAATATTGATAACTCCTCATTCTTTACAGGTGGCCATATTACTTTCTGGTAGCGCAATACAGCATTCTCACCTCAGCACAAAGATTACTCTACCTAATTATCTATTTAATCCCTCTATAGTTCCAAAAATGTGTAATTACTTATATAAATTTGATATTTTAGAGAGAATCTACAAGCATTTGACATGAGCATAAATATTTTAAAGAGGAAATGCACAAAATGTAGCATGATTAAAGGTTTCGAAACTATGTGTAAATATGAACGAGAACCACATAGTTATTAATAATGCATTTACTTAAAGCAGATATGTGGTAATTAGTGTGTAATGCAGCCACAAAAATTAAATGGCACATTAGATGTTTGCTTTCCATTTGCGGTTACCATTAACTGACTCCAATAAACTTGGAATTTTCTGCATTGCACACATTTGGAGACTTGATAGCTGTAGATTTACAAATAAATTTCACTTGGAGACTGGAAATTCCAGTTCTGATATGTACTGATTCTATACCAGAGATCAAGTCATTAATTTGTTAGGACAGACTATTAACAAGAGGGGGCTTCTTTGATTAATCAGGACGCACACCCATATTAATTCTTAGCATACAAAGGATGAACATGCCCATAGCTCCTGTTCTAGCCCATCTTTACAAATGCCCAAATTCCTGCCCCTCCATCTGGCTTACTCACTGGCACCTCCCATGGAAGCACTCCATCCTTCCCCCATCTAATTTCTGAAGCACCTCTTCTACCCTCCATCATTCCACCATGACACTATCCTACAAGCATCAGAAGTGATCTCCCCTTCGGACACTAAACCCTCTGTACCACAAGGGACTAGTTCTGACCATCATCTCAACAGCGAAATCTTACTGAGGGTATGCTAATGACATTCTAGAAATGATACATTCCTCCGTGCACAAGCTGTGAGCAAAGCATGTAAGAACTTCACTTGAGCTCAAGGAGTCTATAGTCCAATCAAAGGCACACTAGACATCAGGGTCCCCTTTATTTTGAAAACAAACAATCTTGATTTAATAGAATTAAATTTGGATTGGCATGCTATAGATTCCCAGAGTTGCTAGCTTATAGAAATTAACCTGTTTTCTTTCATATGTAATGAAAATTTTCTGCCGTCAGCTAATTAATACAAAGGGAAAGAATTGCTAGGATGAATTTTTATATAGATCTGTTGAATAACTTGTGATTTCATCCTAGGGATCTTTTCAAGGTTTCCCTGAAAGAAGAAATTCAAAGGTCCCCAGAAACTGAAAGCCTTTATTTAACTGCACAACAGCTACAGCACTGTCTCCGTGGCCCATTCCAACACCGGTGCCAGTCAATATCGATGTGATGAATAAACCTGTGCACTGGCAAAGGTACTGAGAACACCAAGTCATCACAAACATGCCACCTAGCTGTCATCAGAGGTTTATGGCTTTATCTCTATAACTGTTTTTTTCTTAGTGAATTATTCAACATTTTAAAAAAAACATGAAGACCTCCATTAAATACCTGTTATATATTTATTACTGCAATACTCACTAATTTATATCTTGAGAGAAGAAGAATGCCAGTTTGTACTAAATGGAAGAGAAACCGTAAACGTAAATCCATAGCTTATTGAACATACATTATAGTTATATGTATTTTATGTTATCATGCTATATTAAGGTCCTTTTCATGTACTGGGCAGAATCTTCAGTGTTGCAAATGTGTGGTAAATCCAATTGATTTCAATTTGCACATACTGAGGTCTGGGCCAGTGTTCTCTGTGCTTTTTCATCTTAATTTTGCAAAGCACATAATACCAATAGCTGGTTTGTAGTGCTCTTCATCTGTCAGGTGCTTTTTCCCCATAACTGACCTAATTTGAAAAGTAGAATTGAAAATCATCTCATACAGTGTCAGTGACAGAATACCACAGCAGTGTGCATTTTAACAGCATACCTGTTATGATTCTGATTACTGTTAGGATTACGGTACTGCCCAGAGGCAAGAACTGAGATCAGAGCCCCAATGGGCTAAGTGCTGCACACACATAAAAGAGACCATTCCTGCCCTGAAAAGCTTATACTCTAAATAGATAAGAGAAAGAGTGGGAAGGAAAACAGGCCCGGAGCAGTGAAGTGATATATCAGGGGTTATGCTGCAGAGTTGATAATGGAACCCAGCTCTAAGATCCAGTCTAGTGTCCTGCCCATTGGACCATGCTGCCTCTCATTGAGACTTGTCATTTCAATAATTGAATTCCAGGTAAAGTTTGCAAGAAATTAAACCTTGAGAATTTAGCATCTAGGGGAAAGTTGGCTACCTAATTGAGGAGGTATAGGCCTCTGAGCCACAATTTTCAAAAATGGTGCCTAAAGTAAGTGCACCTTAATGCCTTTCACTCCCTGTTCTGAGTGGCTGAATGTTCAGAGATGGTGAGCAGCCAAGAATGAGTCCGGGGGAGTGGCTGGGAGCTTCGCGTGTCCACTCCTGCATGTGTCTTATTGTTGCTTTAGTCCCCATTTTTTAACAAAAAATCTTGGCTGAAATGCCTAAACCTTATCAACTAGGTAAGCCACAT
This sequence comes from Sternotherus odoratus, assembly GCA_032164245.1. Taxonomy (NCBI): domain Eukaryota; kingdom Metazoa; phylum Chordata; order Testudines; family Kinosternidae; genus Sternotherus; species Sternotherus odoratus. Next base: position 12,747,873 of record JAVMKO010000007.1, on the reverse strand, counting down.
TTCTCCTTGATGTTAAGTACATACTATAACTTGGCAGTCCTCCTCATGAGCCTTCTCTACGCATTAGAACCTGGCAGCTCTGAATACTTTGGCCTTCTTCTGGGTAACAGTGTCCAACACCAATGGGGCTCTGTCATTACTTCCTAATCAGCATGCCTAGTGCCTGGCCTTCCTCTGTGCAAATAGCCAAACCACTCATCTAAGCCCTCATCGCTTGGTGTCATGGCTAATACAGCTTTCTCCTTTCTGGCCTTGACTGTGGCAACCCTACTCCCCTCCAGTCTTTTCAACATTCTGATTGACAGACCACCCCTCTTGGCTCATCACTCTGGACACACGAGCATCCCTCTGGCTCCACCTTCATTTCCACACCAAATGCGAGCTTTATTACTTACCTTTAAGGCCTTTCTCTATCCAGCCTCTCCGGACACTGGTGATCTAGTAATGTTTTGTGATATTGACCCCTTCCCTTTGCTCTGCCAATATTCTCAACCTTAACCGCTCACCAATGAGCTTCTCCTTTAAATACTTATGCTCATCTCATGCATGGAGGAACCCTCACTCATCCCCCAGTACAGCTATTACCTCATTCTCTTTCAGGTACCTCCTTAGGTCTCACCTCTGCTACTGTACCTACAAAACCCTGTCTGCTGATTAGGCAGGTGATGGGCTGTGAATGTCTCTCTCCCGACTTCTTTCCTTGTCCTATTCCCTGACTCTGGTAACTGTCCTACCTTTATTCCCCATTTTAAAAAAACCAACAGAAAATATAACTCCATAGAACGAACAGTGCTAGGCCAATCCTTCACCATACTAATTTGCTTGTCCCCTATCTTGTAAGCTTTCTGGGGCAGGTATTGTCTCTTATCTGTTATTTCAACACTAGGCACAAGTGGGTCAGTTGGAGAACTGGCATATCATACATATTTGATGCCACTAATGCCTAGTATATTATTGGTCTTTTTACCATCCTTAACTTTGCCCTGAGCTTCCTGGCTTTAGAAAAATAGACTCGATAAAGATTGCATTAGGTGATGCAATATCACTTAAATTAAGTTACAGAAAGAAGAGAGCCACCACAACCCTCGGGCATGCATTAGAGTGGATTACTCTAATATCTGGAGGGGTCAAGATCAGCTTTAAACATCTTATCCTTTGCCCTGTGTTTGGAGCAAGCCTGTGCCATGATTTCTTCCTGAAGTAGAAAAAGAGAGACAGGGAAAGAAGAATTCCAGTAATCCGGAGATAACTGGCAAAACCATTCTTCAGCCTCTGCACTGAAGAAATATGAAATAGCATAATCATGGCTGAGAAGGCGAGGTATTAACAAATCTCCTGAGTCACTAAGCATCCACACTTGCTGGATTGGGAGGTTTCAGTTCTAACTTCTTCATACCTTCATTGTGCTGTGTTATTCCATGGCTGATACTTCACGCACATGAACCGGATTGTGAAAGCATCCTCTCTGACCCCAGAGAGAAATCTCTCATCTTGCACTGGTAGGGAAGATATACAGCCTCTCCCCCTCTGTTTCCTAAGCATACCCATTTAGCAGCCAGGTGGAATTGTGGTCTGATATCTACTGAATACTAGAAAAGGAAGCTGTTCAATTCAGTTGGCAACACTCCTTCACCTCAAAGAGACTGTCCAGGTTCTATTCCCAGATGGGTCTGCTGCCACGCAAAAGCAGGCCCCATTTTTGATCAGCTTCAGTGAATATTACTGTTTGTAACTACACGGGCAGAAATATATACGAAACCCTTACTCAAAGCTACCCCATTCGCTCCCTTCTCCAATGACTTGCTGAGTGCCTCTGGCAAAAAGACACGTTTAGCCATGCATCTCTCTGCGACAGACAAAAATCACATGGGTTAAAGTACAGAATATCTTTTTTAGGATCAGATACAAAAAATAATAAATAGTTTTATATTGTACTGGGAAGTTTGTCTATGTTCTGATAGGTTTAAGATTAGCAGCCGTGTTAGTCTGTATCCGTAAATAAAATGAGGAAGACTTTGTAGCACCTTAGAGACTAACCAGTTTATTTCAGCATAAGCTTTCATGGCTATAGCGGATGCATCAGATGAAGTGGGCTATAGCCCCGAAAGCTTATGCTGAAATAAACTGGTTAGTCTCTAAGGTGCTACAAAGTCGTCCTCATTTTATTTATCTTCTGGTGGTAACCAAGACAATTACACAATGGTTTTGACCCCTTCTAGTGATCTGTAGCCCAATCCGTAAAGTGGGAATTTGATTCTATTTACCATGCAATAGTTTGAGAAGTTTATGCCTCCAGATCAGCTACAGTAGTGAAGCGGTCATTAGACTGAGGGCTCAAGAAGCAGTCCATTATGTGTTCTCTGATGTTATAATGTTATGAACTTTCTTAGCAAAACAAACAGAACACAGACATTGCAAAAAAGATCGAGCCAATTTTTATTGTCCAGCACTTCATTATTCACATCATCCATTGTGGGGAACCCCAAAGTAGGGAAGATGATCCATGCATGCTCATGAGGTCACTGTGTTCCAATGTAGACTACTGCTCACAGGCTGGGTACTACCTTTTATAAGGGGTTATCCTGATACCCACTGTACTTTACACAAATTCAATGATGGTTTCAGCCTCCTTTCCTTATATGCACTTCCACATCTCAATAATATTGGGGTTGATAACTGATTTATATGGTATTCATTAGCATTTACACCAATTACGTGCCGTGGTATTTTGAGGCCAGAAGAAACCATCATAATCATCTAGTCTGATATCCAGCACATCACAAGCCACAGAACCTCACCCACCCACTCCTGTGGAATTGTGGTCTGGTATCTACTGAATACTAGAAAAGGAAGCTGTTCAATTCAGTTGGCAACACTCCTTCACCTCAAAGAGCAATAACCTCTGGCTAAATTACTGAAGACTTCACGTTACAGAGACTCCACCATTTACTCTAGTTTAAACCAGCAAGTGACCCAGGCCCATGCTACAAAGGAAGGTGAAAAAACCCAAGGGTCTCTCCCAAGGGGTCCGGAGGGAAATATCTTCCCAAATATGGCTATCAGTTCAATCCTAACCATGTCAGCAAGACTTAACAGCCAGATATCAGGAAATAATTCTTTGTTGTAACTCAGAGCCCTCCCCGCCTAGTGCCCCCTCTCCACCCACTGGGGATATTTGCTGCTAACAGTCACAGATGGGTCACATGCCGTTGTAGGCAGTCTCATCAGACCATCCCCTCCATAAACTCATCAAGCTCATTCTTGAAGTCAGTTAGGTTTTTTCCTCCCATGGTTCCCCTTGGATGGATGTTTCGGAACTTCACTCCCCTGATGATTAGAAACCTTCATCTAATTACAAGGCCAGTTAATATCCACTTGTTCTTGAGTCAACATTGGTGCTAACTTAAATAAGTCCTCTCCCTTCCTGGTTTATCAATGGGTGGGAATTTGGGAGGAGGGGGGCAATTTTGTCTTAAATCATAAAGTGTTTTGTATCATTTATCTTGTCCTTAACAGACCAATTTCAATAAGAATCCAATAGAGAAAAGAAAGTATAGGTTTATAACTGCAAGCAGGTGATGTCTGCAAAGCATTTAATAAAGGCACACTGAAACTAACAAGAAACTAGAAACTCTGCTAAATGAATAGTATCTTCACAATATAAGCAAGAATAAATTATTTGGGTACATAAAATTCAAAAATTTTCCTAGAAGTAGTAAGATTTCTTACTAGGGGACGCTATTAATTGCTCCCTCCATGTTATCGGAGATAATACTGTGTGTAATACTTGCATTTTAAAGTTAGTCCTGCTTCCCGTGAGTTGATTTTTGGTGGGACAAAGATATTAATAAATGTAACAGGATGAAACTCAGAAAAGGAAAATTCAGACTAAACATCAGGCAAAACTTTCTGACAATTAAAGCTATTAGGATAGTCTCTCAAAGGAAGAAGTGAAACCCCCTTATTAGAGTCATTAAAATCTAGGTTATTTTTGCACTAGACAATGTTCTGGATTGACCAATCCTGCATTGACAGAAAGGAGGACTTATGCTCTTGAGGGTTAAACACTGGCTCCATAGAAATCAATGGCAAAACTCCCAATGACTCTAATGGAGATAGAATGTCATCCTTGGCCCTTTAAAATTCCTCTTGTCCTGAAGGATTTCCTGCCCTGCAGGGTGAATAACACTGAGTTCCTAAAAGAGACACTCTTTTAATGCAATGGAAACCTTAAAGGGTGGGGAATATATTATTACCCCCGTCTCTCATTTCTGGGCTTCATTTCCATTTCCGATCCAAAAACACACCAAACATTCTTTATTGTGAAGCATTTTGCTGGTAAGGTGCGTGCATTTTTTTCAGCAAGCAGTACTGGGGAAAAGTCACAGCTTGGTCTACTCATTTTAAAGAACACCGCCTTATCCCACTTGGGGCAGGTCACTTTGAGACTTGGCCCATTTCAAATTCAATTAGGTTCTTTTTAATTAGCTAGCATTTCAATAACCCTTAATAAATCCCTTGAGAAGTTGTACCCATTCTATAGTGGATCTGGTGAGAGCTTCAACCCTGGAGAATGCTTTATAGTAGTTATGCAAGAGGGCGGACTGAACAGACTTAAAACACAACAAAATCATTTAAAAAGATGCTATAAGCCAGGGGTCTCAAACATGCGGCCCGGGGGCCGCATGTGGCCCGCGAAGCCCTTCCCTGCGGCCCGCCAAGCTTCCTGTCGTCCCCCCCCATAGCAGTTTGCGGGAGGGAGGGGCCAGAAGCAGAGGCTTCTCTGCTACCTGGCTGGGCTGCGCGTGTTTCTAGCTCTGGACTTCCTATATTGCTCTTGCTTTGTTTGCCAAACAGCTGTTGGTGGTGCCTAGCGCTTTCCAGGAGGGAATGGGGAGCTGCGTGCTCAGAGGAGGAGGTGGGGCAGGGGTGGGACCTCTTGGAAGGGGTGGAGTGGGGGCGGAGCCGGGGCAGTGAGGGCAGGGTGTGTGTCAGTGATGCGGCCCTCGGGCCAGTGCACTAGTCCTCATGCGGCTCTCATGGTCATTTGAGTTTGAGACCCCTGCTATAAGCTATGAAATCACACTTCACAAGGACTTGCCTAGAGTGTCCTGGATCCGAACTCCCTTCCTCTCCAACCACGCATAGGAGGAGGGAGGTAATTTTACCTCTCTAACAGCATTCATGAGACCGATACTGGTATGCAATTTCCAGTTCTGGTGTCCGAATTTTTAAAAGGATATTTTTCCAGACACAAAAGTTATTCAGGAGGTGGGAAATGCCTTATCATAATAGAGTTAAGGAGCTTAATCTGTTCAGCTTATCAAAAAGAAGATCAAGAGGAGACTTGACTACAGTGTACGAGTATCTTCACAGGAAGAAAACACCAAGTACTAAATGGTGCTTCAAATAAGCAGAGAAAGGCATAAGAAGAATCAGACTGGAAGTTAGAGCCAGACTAATTCAAACTGGAAATAAGTCACAATTTGTAAGAGAAGGTGTTTAAACTTTGAAACAAACTACCAAGGGAAGCAGTGGATTCCCCATCGCTTGAAATCTTCAAACCAAGACTGGATGACTTTGTGAAAAATATACATTAGTCAAACAAATTACTGGGCTCAGGAGAGGGGTAACCAGATTAAATTTATAGCCTGAGTTATACCAGAGCTGGGTGAAAAACTGAGTTTTTTAGTTTGTTAGCAGGTGTGAAAAACAAACAAACAAAACATTGTATGGTTCGATTTGACCTGAACCATATCTAAAAAATCTGAGGTATTTCAGCAAATTGAAAAAACATGAATGACTATGAAGTGCTACTATGAATGACAGTGAATCGTGATAGGACTAGAGAGAGAAAGTGAGAATGACTCTATGGCTTGTGGGTTGGGGCACTCACCTAAGATGTGGGGCACCCAATTTCAAGCTCCTGCTCCAATGGGTCTTTAATAATTTATACAAAACAACTTCAACACATGAGACTGAGAGAATCCTGATCCACCATGGCCCAGTGCTTGCACACACCTACAATATAGGATGTGCCTGATTCAAATCTTTTCTTTATATCAAGTGGAAGTGGGAACTGAACCTGTGTCTCCCAAATCCTAGGCGACAGCATTTTTGGGTGAATAAATCATTCATCCTTAAAAATTTGCCCAGCTCTAATATTATATAAGACGTCAGATTAGCTACTCTATTAGTCCCTTCTGGTCTTCATAAAATCAATGAATCTATGAACAGATGAACCCAGTGAATATAGTATGGATGAATGACCACTTTTGGCATGAATACAGATATCTAAGTACATATACCCGAGTGCACATAGAATATATATGTCTGTGAATGATCACTGACATGTGCAGGATTATAAGCTCCTCCCAAAACACTTATTTCAAGCAAAATCTAGTTGCATGTGTGTTCAGAAAAATGTAAATCAAACAACTAAAAACCTTGTTGGATTACACCACAAATTGAGTTTAATGGAACAAATGCAATACCATGCGATACAGAAGAGGAGTCCCTGAGTTTGAATACCAAATCATCTCAGAAATACCCACAGAGAATTGTCTGTGAGGAATGTATAGGCTGAAATTTGTTTCCCTTGACAGACACTTTTGCAAAAGGATCAAATTAGTATACATCTGTGGACATTTCGCAAACAGGAGACAGGGAGTTCAGCTAGCGGTGATTATTAAGTTGAACAGATTCCCTGAGAGACATCACAATTATCTGACTATTTCAGTGGGACCTGATTAAGTGGCACGTGCTTTATTCAACCTCCTGCCCCCTTCGCCTCATTGCCTGTTTTACTAATAATGCCTTATTTTATTAAACATGAAAAGGGTCTGAAATTCTCATTTCCTTTCCACTGTTATTCACATTGTTTGTTTACCTTTGTTTACATTCAGCTTTGACCATGACATTAGTGTCTTCTCTTGCCAGCTAGTTTCAATTTATCTGACTAGAGGGGTAAATAAAAGTCATTCCAACTCTTGGATTCAAATCCAAATTAACCTCTCATAATACTGAAAAACCTTCAAAAGGACGGAAATTTTTCAGCCAAATCTGCTTTCCATCATACAAGCATCACACACACCAATCTAGCTGAACCTCGCCCATATGTGATGATCCAAACTCAGTCAATCCAAGGGTATTCGGTTTGTTTGTTTTGTTTCTAAAGCAAGGTGACAATGTTTTATCCTGGATTCCTTCTCTGTCTCTCTCCCCACTTGGGTAAGAGGACATGTTGTGCAGAGAGATCACTAAGCTGAAAAGCACTTTAATAAGCTGAGGGGAAAGAAGCAGCATTTATCATTCTGTTTTTCCCTCCTAGTTGCCCTTATTTCTGGACTTTTCCCCCACATCAGGCCTCGCCGAACTGCATAGAAATAAATAAATAACTGGAACTCTCTCTGTCGGGCAGAGCTGAGACCACTTTTATTCCGCCAAAATGGAATCATGCAAACTTTACAGAGACGCTTCAGTCTCTTTCATTTACAATCTGTGGAGCTGACTAAAGAATCAGAGTTACAGGTGAATTGACAAGCCAGCACTACCAGCTTGGCTGAATGCACTGGGATTTTATTTCTTTAAAAAATGAAATGAAATATGTGACAGGAAAACAGATGAGGGGGATAAGGGCACAGTGAATGAAAGGCAAGGGAGGTATGGGGCAAGAGAGGAGAGGAGAGAAAAGATAACAGTCTTAAAAGACCTCAGCCAGAAAGACCAAGAATCAGACAAATCACACTAGGCTACATTTCTCAAAAGTGGGGAGCAGGACTAGTTATGTGGGTGCCCTCTAGGGGCTCAGGTTGGAGATGGGCAACCAGATTTTCAAAAGAGGAGTTTGGCTACACCCAGGTTGTCTGAGCACCAAGTGGCTACAGCAACCAAAGGGGCATAGGAGCAGCCGGGTCCAATGACATAGGTGGATCTCAGACAAAATTTGCAGAAGCTCCCAGGAGATGCCTCAAAGTCAGTTAGAAGCACAACCATGCAAGGAGTCACCCATTAAAGTACCTGAGCCTCATCAGCTGCTCTCTCAAAACAGACAGCAACTGGAGGAAGTGTTTTTGAATGACAGAGATGAGCAAATAGGACTCACTGCAGTGAAGGGTTACCGAATGAGCACAGAGGAGCAGAGTCAGGTTAGGATGGGGACATGGAGGGGTGAAGGTGGAAAGGGGTAAGGGTGCTGGGGAAGGGAGCACCAAGCACCATTTCCCACATGTATGCCACCTCATGAGACACCTCAGTGGAGGGAGGTGGCAGGAAAAGCAGACCAAGCCTCAGTGAAGGAGGGGCCTGTACCCATCCAACAGGCCTAAGAGCCTCAGAGCACCTTCACTGAAGCACAGGTCACGGAAAGGTTCAGTCTCCTCCCTGAGGCCACCAAGGCCGTGAGAGATTACCTGGTTTAAAGCTGGTTACAGCATTACAGCTCAATGTCACTACAGCCCAGTGAAGGGCAGACAAAGGGAAAGTTTCTTTCCCAATTTTTTTTAAAAAATCTATCTTCCCATTGGCTCTTTTGGTCAGGTGCCCATTTCTTTTCTTTTATCTGTGAGTTTTTAACCCTTTAGAGGTAAAGCAAGCAGAGAACAGACCAAGAGGGATTTTAAAGCTAACTGGCTGGTTGGGTGTCTGTCAAAGGGAACAACTCCCCCCCATCGGGTATCACAACTTCTTTATATAGAATTTTGAGGTTGTTGGATGAAAGTTGCTGTGTGCACAGTATTATTAATATTAGTAAAAGCTGAGACTATGGTGTCAGCATTGCTGTCAAATTACAATAAGAAATACTTCCCTATTTCATCTTTGAATTTTTTCTTTTAAATAATGGGATAATTAAGCACCGCTTTGTAGTATGGGGAGGAAGGCTAAAATCTCAAGAAATGCCCCCTTAATTACCTTATCGTTCATTCACAGTGCGGTCCTGTTGAGAATCAGGCCTTCTGCTTTTTATTAGCAATGACTAATTTTTTACAATGCATAATCAATCTTAATCTGGGTTATTTCCCCTCTCTCAAAATCATAATCTGATCCAGAGAACATTTTTATTTTTGTAAAATTAATCTGTTTGGGCAGACAGAGTTTAATTTCTGTTGTATGCATGGATCAAAATTGTAGAGAAGTTCTTTTCCCTTCCCCTGTGTCCTACACTTTCAAAAGCATTACGGCTGTTTTCTGCTGACTCCTTCTACAGGGAACATCACATTGGCCCCCTTTGGCAGTCATGTAGTCAAAATCTGCATGTAAATGGAGATATTTAGAAAAATAAAACATATGGGATTGATTATTTTCCTTTCAATGAGGCATTTTATGATAGATTTTATTGAAAGTATGTCTAAAATCTGTCTAAAATAACAGAAGTATTCTTATGGGGACCCAAATGCAACGACACCAAATGTAACTCCTTTTCCCTCATCGTAAGTATAATTTTTATGTTAGTTGTCAAGGTGACATTCTGCGCTTTCCAGAGCCACATTTTGCACTTCTAATCCAAGGCTCTTGAGTAATTAACCAACTTTAATTGTCAGTGGTTTGTATTATGGTAACACCTAGAAATGCCACAAAGACCATGGGTAAAATTTTCAAAAGCACCTCAGTGACTTAGGAGCCGTGACACTTCTCAGCACCCAGGGCTGTGCGTCACCTTGCTGCCATCTGCCTCCAGCATGAAGGATCTTGCCTGTGCTGGCTGGGTGCTAGCTCACTAATAACACAACCAGACTGTCAGCACGCAAGCGCTCTCCTCTGGGCTATGCCAGCCCTGCCTTTGCCCTGCAGGTTGACGATAGATGGATCCAAGCACCTGATTCTCCTCCTAGAGTCCCCCTGTGGTGCAATGGCTCATTCATACCGTAGGACCATGCTACCATTCTACTAATAAATGAAGCTTCAAAACACTTAGATGAGAGAGGTCAAAGATTTGTGTACTTTTTTTACATTGTTCAGAGAAATTAATTTACCTACCCAGAGTCATACTGTAAATCAGTGAAAGGCTGACTGAATGAAGTCCTGATTTCTCATCCCCTGCTCTATCAGCTAGACCACAAACTACCTCCATTTGTGAGCAAACAAGAAGACTGTACAAGTAATAGAAAATCCTAGTATAAGTAGCCTGGAAGGGGACAGTAGGCAGGAGAAGCCACCTGGTAGTTGACTTTATACATGCTTGTTTGAGCATCATGACACTTTTCCTTTCTGCAAACTTCCCCATGAACAAGTGCTTCTGGGTATGAATGTCCGAGGAAAGCAAATGTAAAAAAATGTTTTGTGCTGTTGAAAAAAACACAAGATTTTTATACAAATACCCGTTCCTTGATACTTCATCATAATATTCGCCCAGCTCTGGTCAGAAACTACAAAGACAGATGCTAAATATTAATGGTCACTCTCAAAACTAAAAACATTTCGAAATATTCTTATGGTTTACTATGAAGTAAGCCCCCAATCTCAACACACACACAGGACACTAAAGGATTATTTGTCACATGATTCTCTCAAATATCTTGCTGAATGACACTTTGGAGGTTTTGTAAAAAGTCTTTGTCATAAGACCATGGCTCTCAAATCCATTGCTTTGCATATCAAGATATTTTGCAGAACTTTGGTACAGTACTACCATTTTCAAGTCAAGCTGAAACCACTAAGTTTGCCTCGCCTTCCAAACAGACAGTCTATCCCATCTTATGTGGAAGACTCTCAGATTTCCCAGAGTCCTTTTATGAGAGTGTAGGTCACAGACACTCCTTTGTTCTTCTGAACCTTCTTTGAGAGGAGCTATTACTGTGTAGAACTTGGGAAATACACACACTGCAAAGGAAAGGAAGGTAAGTATCAATATCCTCAATATCACATAGAAAACCTCTACAGAGAGAAGCAAAATAACTTCCCCAAAGTCACAAAGCAGATCAGTTGTAGCTCTAAATGTAGCACCCAGATATTCCAACTCCCATTCCAGTGTTTTCTCCATAGGACCCCACTGTCCCCTGATGGCAGTACTTTGCACTATTGGAGCAGACTAGAATTTTTCTTTTTCACTCACATCTCTTTTTCCAATATCTAACTTATTGCCTGCCTCTTCTTGCACATCACATTTCAATTTATCCCTCCCATATAAGGGAGTCTTACTGAATATATGGAAGTCTATGTTATGATATCCCACTCGTAAGGGTCAGAAGAGATGTCCTAGCAAAAGAAAGCAACTAACAATAAAGAAAGCGAGGAATACTTGTAGCACCTTAGAGACTAACTAGTTTATTTCAGCATAAGCTGCTGAAATAAATAAGTTAGTCTCTAAGGTGCTACAAGTATTCCTCACTTTCTTTACGGATACAGACTAACACGGCTGCTCTTCTTGAACCTGTAACAATAAAGAGTACATTGAAGCAGAACACTCCCTACTTCACCAAAATATAGGGTGACCAGAGGGCGTGTGTGAAAAGTCAGGTCAGGGGGATAATAGGAGTCTATGGGCTGGTCTTCACTGCGGGGGGGGGGGGGGGGGGAGATCGGCTGTAAATACGCAAATTTAGCTACGTTAATAACGTAGCTGAATTTGGCGTATCTACAGCCGACTTACCTGCCGTCCTCATGGCGGAGGCAGGCGGCTGCGTGCTCCCCCGTTGACTCCAGCTTGCGCCTTTTGGCAAGCTGGAGTTCCAGAGTCGACAGGGGCGCCGCTGGCGATCGATTTATCACGTCTTGACGAGACGCAATAAATAGATCACCAAAAGATCAATCCCTCCATGCTTTAGTGAAGACAAGCCCTATATAAGAAAAAGACCCAAAAATTCGGACTGCCCCTATAAAATCAGGACATCTGGTCACCCTAACAAAATGTCTCCTTCACATTAGTGGATGGGTATAAATAGTTCCTAGGAAATCTAATTCACAACACCTTAAATCCGACTCTCAATTTGTCACTTTACCTCAGCCCAAAGAACAACTGGTCTCAACAGGAAACCCCAAAATTGAGATCTTATATCAGGCGACAATGTCATTTTAAAATTAACATCCAAGATCCTCAGCTGATATAAATCAGTGCAGCTATGTGGATTTATATCAACTGATAATTTATTCAAGTATTTTGGAAACACAAATATCTGTTTTATGAGCCTCTTTTAATTCAGGTTTCCATGGTGATTGGTGGTTGGTTTGGGTTGCTTTTTTAAAAATTTTCTTTGTCTACACATTTTTCCATACAGCAGTGACACACTCCTTTGATTAAAACTACCTTTTGGACCACTTAAAATCTATAAAGAAACATTTACACAAAGATGACACGAGTAGCAAAAAACTGCAGGAAAATAACACCAACTCAAGATGTTAAGTCATTGACCCCTGAAACAGCACAAAGAAATCTGACATTTTACGTCATCTTTTTAAAGTGCACAAAACAAAGAAATTTATAGAAAACCATGAACTTTTTCCGAACACAATGATGCTTAAAGTGTGTATTGTCTTGGCATTGCCTTGACAGCTACAGGATGTAACAAGGGCTTGGGTGAAAAGTTCAAACATTAATTGGAACACACTGTAAAAATCAATCAGGGAAAGAGAGACAATTGGTTAGAACTAGGTGTGAAATTGGGATCAGAACAATCTAGCTTGAAAACAGGCCAAGACCACAGCTAAATCTTCTTTGCTGGAGCTACTTTTCTAAACGTTTTAATCAACTTAAACAAAACGGATGGCAGTGCAGTGTCCATTACTCAGTTTTGTAAATAAGCTAGTCTGTACCAAAAGTTATAAAACACAAGCTGTATGATTTAATTAATGACACAATTGGGATGCAGAATAGTTCCATAATGAACCACATCAGTTCCACTCAAGTTCACTATCATTGTAATGTTCTTTACAACATTTCTGAGCTAAAGGCTTTAGGTGCCTCACTGCCACTTTAGGCCCCAGAGACATCCCCAAAATCCTGCTCAGCTGCTGCCCCACTCTGTGAGCACTTAAAGTCCCCAGGCATCTAAATTTCCACTGCTGAAGTCTCCTAGGCACTTAAGTTTCTGAAAATAAGCATATGAACCACTGCTTCTGTCTAGCGCCCCAAGCACCTATCTCGTACCTAAGCCACCGCCGGATCCATTTCAGTATCAATCTTGCCATTGTAGGCATTTTCAGACCACAACTAAACCCACAGAGGTGGAGGAGGAGGTGGAAGTGCCTCCTGATAACTTTTAGCTTAGCGTTACATTACTCGTCCCAGATGAAAAGTAGGATGGCTTTCAAAAGAAAGATTGAGTGAAACCCACCCTGGACACCCGGTAGCCCAGTAAGTATAACAAGGTATTCCCTCGTCTTTTCACTAAAACTGATGCCTATTAATTGGCTGGAGTGACCCTTATTTGTGTATTGTGCAAAAGTGTTAATGACACTTCTCTTTTCACTTATTCCACATCATTTGAGATTTTATGGATCTCTATCATATTCCTCTTAATCTTCTCCTTTCTAAGATGAACACCCCTAGTGTTTTTAATGTTTCCTCATATAGGAAGCTGTTTCATACCCTTTATCACCTTTTGTTACCCTTCTGTGAAACTTTTCCAGTTGCACTATATCCATTTTGAGATGGGACAACCAGAACTGCACACAATATTAAAGGTGCAGGCGCACCATGGATTTATAAAGAGGCACTCTGATTTTTTCTGCCTTATTTTCTATCCCTTTTTCAATAGTTCTTAACATAATTGTAGCCCTTTTGACCACTGCTGCACATTGAGCAGAGGTTTTCAGAGAAACATCTACTGTTGTTAGCTTGCTCTTGCTACCCTGTCCAAGAAAAGGCAATGCAAAATATTGCCATTTTGGTTTTAAAAATATATCTGTGGTAAACATCTCTTGGGTGCCATTTTGAATATAGCGTTTGTTTCTCCAGTGACCTGCACCATGCAGTGCCATTTATATGTGTGCATCTTCTATTCTGAACTGTTACATTTTACATCCACTTCCCCATCACGACATGCGTATAAATGACTAAACAAGTTGTAAGAGTCTACAGAATGAGGTCTTTGTATTTTACTTGGGCCCTTCTGTTGCCAATCCTTAAACAAAACATGTTTATATTCCGATTGGAAAAATCTGCTATTACTTTGACAAGAAAATGAGGACTTTAGGTGCAGTTGATGAGGCCAGCACTATGACCAGGAGTCTTCGTTTCCACCTCTGTATGCAATCAGGAAAATCTATGATGCTTTTGAGAGGCCTGTAGGCATAACATGAAAGTTGGATTTCACAGAAGGCCCACTGAGAATTATATATATCAACTGACTCAGAGATAAAAAGACGAGGAATTTTTATCATGCAGCCTCAGAGCTGTTGCTGCCAGAAGAGCGCCAGCTCTGAAAAAGAACAGACTATGTAAGGAATTTATATTGACGTTCTAAAGTGGTACCTCACGTGACTTTGTTTCCCAGCATCTTCTACCCTGGGAAAGCCAAGGGTTGAAAACTCATAAGAGATGGGCTGTTCCTGAAACTAAACATCTTCTTTTAATGTGGAAACTAGTTTTATAGTGATAGAAAATGAATGTGTTTGTTTAAATAACACTTAGCCTCAAGTTTATGAAACACAGTGTCCAGGTGACAAATTCCAAGTTAAGGCCAACTTTAAGGCCAGGAACAAATGTATCTTTACAATATAGCGGGTCGTGAAGTTTCTTGTCAGAAAATGCTTATCACAACCCAAGATTTTTCAGGAAATGGACAGTTTGATTAAACTTTTCCCACATTCAGGATGGAATTTTGAGAGGCACACACCAGCCCCAGAAAAGCCAACAGTCTTCAGTAGAACAGGGCTTCACTCTGGGGTCTCCCACATACTTGGTGAATACCATAACCACAAGGCTGTAGCCTCACTCAATAATCAATCCATCTTTCTCCCACACCGAAGGTATATTTAATTATTTATACAAAGTAGGACAACTTCAATGAAAGAGATTAGGAAATACCTACCCAGACTAACCAATGGCCTGGTAGTTTAGGGGCACTCACTTGGGAGATAGGAGACCTGGGTAAATTCCTGCTCTAAATCAGGCAAAGTAGGGACTTGAACCATTCTGCCACATTCAAGATCAGTGCCCTAACCTCCTGGCTATTACAGGGTGGGAGGTGTCTCGATCCCTCCTAGAACTTCAAACCGTCTCAGTTTCATCTAGATGTGGGATACAAAAACTATTTCCCACCTAGATCTGCTTTACAGCCACATATTTATATGCAGCATTAAGCATGAACATTTGGGAACTTACTGCTTACTTAACAGATTTTCAGCTGTGGTCTTATTCACAGTACACCAGACCTCAGAGTTAGGCTATAAAATGGGACAGAAAAGAATGATAATTTAACAGTTTCTATCAATCTTCATCTTATTTCATTTTTCTTCTGTGCTGTTGGTCCATCTTCCCTACCAAGTCTCTTACTCCTAAGCAAGCCCTGGCTTCAATATTTTCTGCCTTTCCTTGGGTCCTTTGGAGTGTCATGTATCCCAGCATACAGAACAGCCAATTTGGGCCTTTAACAAACAAATTATAGTGCAGAATAACTAGCATTTTGGCTATCACTAAAATACTTTACAATAATGCCCCAATATACACAGTATAGCAGTAACACCACATTCAGGCCTGTCACTGTACAATAAGAGGCCTGAATATTTTGTATAAGGGCTTGTCCTCACAGGGGGGGGGGGAATCGACGGCAGATACGCAACTTCAGCTACGTGAATCATAGCTGGAGCTGGAGTTCCGGAGTCGACGGGGGAGTCTTAGCAAGACGCGGTAAATCAATCGCCAGAAGATCGATTTCCAGCAGCGCTAGTGAAGACCAGCCCTAAGATTGAATTGATTTAGTTGGGGATTGGTTCTGCTTTAAGCAGGGGGTTGGACTAGATGACCTCCTGAGATCCCTTCCAACCCTAATATTCTATGATTCTATGAATAGGCCACTTAGCATTACAATCGTGAAATTGGTAGCACCAGTAGCATGGCACTGTTTACACACTCTGTGTGATTAGTGTGGTGCTCTTCACTGAACAGGTGATGATAAGCAGTGAACTCCATTCTCTCTGCCCTTTGCTTAAAATTATCTACTTGTCCTCTAAACTCAGGGATGTTCCTTGATAGGTTGAGTGTTGTTACATCTATTTATTATTCGCCTCAGAATCTCCCTGAAAACCATTAACAATGCATTAGACTCTCATATTAATATAAGCAAGGTGTAAATGTGAACTACAGTGCTCCAATTAATGAAGAAGAAAGCCAGAAAAGGTGTTGGGTAATATTAAGTGAATAATTTTCCCCAAGCTTGATTTCACGTTTGACTGTATAGTATCCTGATTAAACCTTTTTCATGTTATCGCTTGGGTCAGGACTGGGGAAAGAAAGAAAGAGAGAGGTGATTCTCACCTGCACTGCTTTACCTGCCACAGCAGCGTGGTTTTTGTTGGGTGGATCTGGAGGGCTTTGCACAGGTAAAGTGTTATCTCTGTTGTGCCATTAGCCTTTCCAGAACCAAAGGGATGACCCAATCCCCTTTAAAGGTGCTATGTGGTGTCAGGCACCTTTCTCTACTATTGAAATCTATTGGAGATCAGAATTCTCAGCATCTTGCAAGATTAGAGCCATAGTGAGCTGTTTTAAAGCACTGAGTTCTTGCAGAACCCCAGCAATACACAGCAATTTAAAAATGCCCCTTAAAATGTTTGAGATGGGTAGCAAGGTCTGGTTTACACAGACAAAAAACTAGGACATTCAGAGTGGAGCTGAAATGCCCTAATTAAGTTTTCTGCATCTAGGTATTGTGACAGTCCCCTCACAGTAAGATATTATATGTGCCATTGTATGTGCTGCAATAAATAGGTGCAATGAAAAAAAAAAGTGTAGTTTCTGAGCCAAATCAGTTTAACTCCATCAATAGCTGATTTACACCAACTAAACAGGTCCTCACCCTGTAACTCTAAATTTCAGTCTAGTTTTGAGCCAAATCTTTGCCGTATTTTATAGGGTATTAATTATTATTTCTTGTGTTGTTCCCTAATAAGAAAGATTAAAATAATTTGGAGCATAATGTGATGTAACTTGCAGTATGTAAAAATATGGTATAGTGCACATCAGTTATGTATTCCTATTACTCATCATCATAATAGAAGAATGGCGGGTCAAGAATGAAGATAAAATGCAACAAAATTAAAACAGATAAAAGGAAGTAGAGTACAACCTGTGGAACTCACTGCCAGAGGATATTACTGAGTCATGGTACATTGTTTTAATAAATAAAATAAGACTTTTGAGTAAATAATAAAAATATCATTCAGAGTTAAGTTGCATAGGTTTATCCCATTGCACAGGTATAAGAGATATAAACCTTCATGTTTCAGGGTAAAATCCAACTACTAACTCCCTGAGGTCACGAAAAAACTTCCAATATGGGCATATCAGTACTGTACACAATTCTCCTTTATAAGGGACTAGCAGAAATACCCGGCGTTGCTTGGGTCCATTGGAGGGGGGGAGGGAGGAGAGAGATGAGCGAGTGTGGTAGCCGTTGGAGTGGGGTATTATTACATCATAACTATGTCACAGAGAACAGCAGCTGCCCAGCTGATGTTAATGGGCTTTAAAGAATTTCACCCCTAGGGGGCGTCAGAGGTGAGATTTGAAAATTTTTCAATTCTTTCCCTGATTAGGACCCTAAAGCCTATAACTGTACCAAATTTCAAGTCTCTAGCTCAAACGGTGTGGAAGGAGTAAGGGAATGTACATACACGCACACATACACCATTTGACTTTTATATAGATAGATAGATTGGACGTCTTTCTTTTGAAGTGGAAGTAGCTGATGTAGGTCACTGTAGTAGAACAGATCAACCAATTGTCTATCTGGTATGCAAATTCCTATATTCTGAGGTCAGATTCTAACCCAGTATGTGCAGTACCTATGTCCACATCTACTTTTTTCTGCCCAAGTTTTGTTGTTTAGTAGCGATGAGTCAACAGGTGTTGCACACGGGTATTCTAGAGAAGTATTTAAGACTTAGATATTGTAACTAAGGCATGGTAAGAGAAGGAATTAGAAAAATCCATGATAAACAAATATACATTTAGTTCAGAGCCATTTAACACACCTCTATAAAACAACTCTTACAACTACAGGAGAAAAATACATATTTTTTGAGATTCTCTCTCTTTTCTCTCACTATATATAGCTGGATCCTGAGCTGATATCAATTGATGTAGCTCCGTTGATGCACGGACCAACTGAGGATCCAACCAATCGTATCTTGCCGGATAGCATGGAGAAGATGAGTTTACAGTCTAACAAGATGCCAGACACACACACACACACTCTGTATGCTTTTAGAGGACAAAATAAGCTTCCATTTGAAAATGTCTAAAATGTGGAGTACATCCACACACTTATATTAAGTGAGCTACCACCCAGCCCATTTCTGCTCATGCCATGGGTTCTAATTTAATACAATAAAGTGATTAAGAAAAAAGGATGGTGGGTGTCAATTGGCATAGTTCACTGAAGTCAACAAAAGCTATGCAGATTTATCCTCACTGAGTATCAGGCCCCATGTCAACCTGTTAAGACAGTACAGGAGAGACCTAACCCACCCACCCAAATATATATAGGATTCCTGAATCAAAACATAATACTTTTTGATTTGTGCACCAATGAGATCCCCTCTCGCCGTTCTATCAAGGAGCTAAACCTGGCAGGTTTTCAGCCTATTCATCTGGGGCGCGTGCCATGTGGATACACAGAAAGTCTTCATTTTTCAGGCTGGCAGACCCTA
Source organism: Sternotherus odoratus (assembly GCA_032164245.1). Classification (NCBI taxonomy): domain Eukaryota; kingdom Metazoa; phylum Chordata; order Testudines; family Kinosternidae; genus Sternotherus; species Sternotherus odoratus. The sequence continues at coordinate 12,729,066 of JAVMKO010000007.1, read as the reverse complement.
ACTTTTTACAAGCATTAAATTAATCACAGACATTTAATTGGGCCTGGCCATATGATTGTGACTATAGTGCCAGCCTTGGCAATAAAGAAGTGACAGAACAATTCATTACATACGCTGTTGGTATTTAAGTCACATTGTTGTGCCCCCTATCATCGCTTTCTTATTATCCCAACAGCAGTTTGTGTCAGCAGTATCCAAGGATACCTATATTTGCATAGAATTATGAGCTTCATTACTTTTCTTCAGTCACAATCACACGGTAGGGAATATCATATTAAATATAAACGACACTAAATTCTACCATTCACGCACAGAATAGTTATATATACAAGAATGGCTCTGTGTGTATCTGTGTGTACATATACATGCATGTGTGTACGCTCTCTCTCTCTCTCTCACTCTCTCTCTCTCTCTCTCTGTACAGCACCTTGTGAATGGCAAAATCAAGACTGAAAAAGGCAGGTCAGCCCAGATGAGCACTGATCAAATCTGTACACCATGTGACAAAATCATGTATTCTATATAAGACGCGTTACTCACAGACTGATGGCCAGATTGGAGTTTAACAAATCTTCTGTGGGTAAGGGGCAGTGCATATCTGTTCTGCCCTAGAGGCAGAAGAGAGAAAGAATCAGACACAGTCATAATTCATTCCTTGGTTGCTCCTGCACCCACCTTGCTCACAGCACACAAACCAAGATCAGATTACTTCTCCCTGCACTGTGCCTCCACTTTGCCAGTTGTCTTTTGGAGGGCAGAGCCAAGATTACATGTATTCCCTATCCACCTGAGTGCGAAAGGGAATAGTGGCCCTCAGGACACTGCTCTCTGCACTGTGCTGTGACTTGCATGTAGGGAAAGAAACAATCCTGCTTTATGAATCAAAGACTTAGACATGCTTTGGTTGTCAGCCCCTAATACATTCCCTTAGTACCAGTCCACATTCTGGGTGCTTGATCTGCCTGAGACATGGCAATCTCAGAATAGATTTCCTTTTCACTAGCAGGTACAGAAATGCCTTCCCTATAGCCTTGCTTTCTGTTTTGCTCCACACATTGCACTGAACTCTGATTAGGAGGACATCAGATCCTTTTTGTAAAGTGCTTGCAAAGGGCTTTATGAAAGCTAGATAGTACTACTTATTGCAACACACAATCACGTATCGATTGCACATTTCCAGAAATACCACCTGTGCAATCAGGAGAGCAGGGCACATGCAGCTCTGTATCATCCCTGCTGTACACTGGTGCTCCATGTGCCACTCTGTGCCTGATCCACAGAAGGCATGGGTCAGTTCCAGCTTTTAGCTCAAACTGCGGAGACTCATGCCTTTTGCTTTGCAGGTCCCCAGATGGACCCCTGTTGTGTCATCTTAGGGGGTGGCTGTCATATCTACATCCCCTGTACTGTCTACCAGACAACGAAACATTTTCCAGACTTTCGCTCCTGCATTTGCTGACAACTGATGGGCCTTCAGTGCAGCCACATTGACTCTCTTTGCACACTTGCATTCAGCCACACTTTGGCTTTCACAAAGCTTCTCTTCCTATAGTTAGGCACCTAAACGAAGGAGCGGGCTTTCACAGGTACTGAGTGTCCACCACTCTCTTTCACTTCAGTTGGAGTTGTGGGTACTGAGCAACTCTTAAAAAATAAAACCACTTTGTGGATGCTTCAATAGGAGCCAAGAATGAAAATGTTGCCCTTAATGTCCTGTCCTAGAAGTAATCTGTTCATATAGATTAAAGGCCTGGACTATAGTCCTCCCGTACAAACCATTCACCGTCCTGCCTTTGTTTCGTTACTTAGTTGAACTATGTTCCCACAATTTGCATGGAACATTATGATTACCAGAAAGGCAGTGGAAGTTCAGATAAGGGAGATCAAAATGATCAGGAGGTGAAGTGGGAATGACTTAAGGAAAGATTAGAAGAATGAAATATGTACAACTTGGCCAAGCAACAACAAATGGGAGGCAGCACAGTGATCTGTGTGTATTTGAATGTGTCAACACCAAGAATAGAGAGAAAATGATTAAATTAATACAGGGGAGAGGAAGTTCAAGTAAAATGATGCCGTTAAGACAGGGAAAACACCAGAACTAGCTTCAGATCTAATATCAGGATCTGACGATGAAAGGGGTGTTGTCCAGCCCATCTCCCGAGAGGCATTTAAACCGAGACTGCACAATATATCAACAAATACAATAAGTGCTGTACTGGCAGGGAAAGGATCAGCTGATACCAATCAATATGTCTTTCCATCTCTAATTTCAATGCTTTTACCTTTCTGTATCCCCCTGCAGAAGTGCCAACAACTAGAACGGAGCCCGGGACCTGAGTGGGGCCTGCAGTTACTTCAGTAATAGAAATGATATGTTAATAATAACTGAAAATAGAGCTGACAGCTGAATTTTTCACATATTAGTACTGTGAACGAATAGCTGTGAAGATACCAACGTAGAACCAGCAGCATTTGAAGCATTTTCTCAGTGGGTTTGCTTAATGTCCATTGTTTCTGTCGTGGCCGCAAAAATTCATTGGACTCAATTTCTTCTTTTGTCAGGCAGATCATGGAACTGATTCACCACAATGCACCTCCAGTTTTACACTGGTGTAACGCCACTGGCATATGAAGAGATTCAGTGAAATGATCTCAAAAGGTGTGATTCATAAAGGTATTTAAGCACCTAACGCCCATTGATTTCAATGGGTGTTAGGTGCCTAAGTACTTTTGTGAATCACACCCAAACTGCCTTTTTCTTCCCATCCCTCTTGAGCTTGGTGTATCATAGAATATCAGGGTTGGAAGGGACCTCTGGAGGTCATCTAGTCCAACCCCCTGCTCAAAGCAGGACCAACCCCCCAACTAAATCATCCCAGTCAGGGCTTTGTCAAACCTGACCTTAAAAAACCTCTAAGGAAGGAGATTCCACCACCTCCCTAGGTAACCCATTCCAGTGCTTCACCACCCTTCTAGTGAATGCAAAAGGGAATCAGGCACCAAGGGGATATTTCTCATGATGATGTTAAGCTTCCTAAAACTGATCTAACCAAACTTGGTTCTCTTCTCATCGCTCATCACTTTTTTTTATCCTATTGGCTATACCTAGCCTGTATAGTTTGATCTTTCTGGCTTGGCCCACTTAATTGTCACATTGTAATTGTAATAGACATGGGCCAACTTGTTCTTTTAGTTAGACTGGAGTAACTCCATTGGCTTTGAAGTTTAGTGGATACAGCACTGGGCTGGGTTCTAGTCCTGGCTCTGCCACTGGCCTGCTGGGCGACCTTGGGCAACTCATGTCAACTCTCTGCAAAATGGAGATAATGACCCCAACCTCCTTTGTAAAGCTATTTGAGATCTACTGATGAACAGAACTATATCAGAGTCAGGTATAATTACTATTTTTCAGGGGAGTAACTTCAAATTTAGGCCAAAGAACCTTGTGGCAAAATTTGGCTGAAAATTTTAGCCAGATTAAAAGAAATCCTACAGTTGATCTGTTAATTACTAGAGAGTCAGATAGGTAGGAGTTAGATTGCTTGACCAGGAGGCTGCCCTGTGAAGGTCAGATGTTTGGCTGCCTATGACTTCAATGGGTCTATGCAAATATACACTGCATGACAGAGCAAACCAGAGCAGAGGGAGTGGGAACCCAAAAGGTGGATGTGTGAAAGGCTAATTCAGACGTGTATGTTCATTGTCCTAAAACCCTTTTCCCTGGGTGATATGTAAAGTTCAAAGAGGAAGATAAGGAAAGAAAACCCAACTGCAGAGTTGGCTTCTTCCTCCCTTCTTCCAACTGCACTCAAAACACAGGAGACCTGAGCAGCCTTACTTTTGAGCAGTATCTTTGGTCAGTTTTCTCTGAGACAAGGAGAAACCAGAATTAGCTTTCAGTTGCTGCTGGACTCCATTATAGGTGATGGGGGGGGGGGAGGGAACTACTCTTGTTTATATTTTTACAGAGCACCATCTGGTGTTAGCAATGCAGTATTGGAAGGAAGGCTGCCCTGCAGTTTCCTTTTGTGAAGTAGGAAATTGTGTATATTAGCAAACTGGTGACATTCGGGTTTGTTTGCTTAGGTGGGTGGTTTGTTGGCGGGGGCTCCTTACTTCCTTCTACCCAAAGGAAGTAATATGGAGGAGTTTTACTGGGAGAAAAATCCACACACAAGAAGGGTAGGAAGGAAGAGAAAAAAAAAACTCTGGGGGAGGAGCTAATTGCATGACAACAAAATGGGAACTATAAATATGATATCTCTGTGGCTATTTATTCAGTCTAGAGCAAGGCAAATTTCTGGTTAAAAACTAGTTATTTCAGTCAAATTCCTATTTGTCCTTTTGAGTATATTTTAGGAAGGGGTGACTTTCACTTGGCTGTTGTTACTGGGATTTTATAAATCAAATAATAATGCTGTTGGATTTTTTATGGGATCTGATCTCACTGTCCCAGAGTTTTTATGTATACGAGGGACTCCTGACTATTCTGCTCTTCCTTACTTCATTATTTCCATAAGTCCACAACCCATCACTCTCTCACTGCCACTGTAGAGTGACACATCAGATGACCCAATAATTAATTTCTCTTTTGAAAAATTCCTAGTGTTTTTTTAACCTGGACAAATACACAGACAACTGTGTACATACATTTTTTATTCATTTATGGAGTCTGTTGTCCCATTCCCCTCAGTTCATTTTTAAAGCAGTTTGAAGATGGATAATTTATTTTCACCTCAAGGGCATCAACGAATATACATTGCCTACGCAAGTATCAAATCTCAACACTTGGGCTGCTTCAATTATAATATGTTTTAATTTGAAATACTGGTGTTGTGTCCTTGGTTATACCCAGCCTTATTTGCTTATATTAACATCATGTTTTCTCCTTGCACCTTTTGTACTATATTGTATGATTTTTGTGAGTAGGGCAAAACAAACAAACAAAATATGAGTTCTGCTATCTCACTGTAAAGGTTAAGGGGTGATTGGATTACTGTCTATAAGTATCTACATGGAGGAACAATTATTTAATGGGCTCTTCAGTCTGGGAGATAGAACATGATACATTGGCTGGAAGTTGAAGCTAGACAAATTCAGACTTCAAACAAGGCATACATTTTTAATTAGGAGTGTGATTAACCACTGGAACAATGTACCAAAGGTCAGGGTGGATTCTCCATCATTGACACTATTTAAATCAAGGCTGGATATTTTTTCTAAAAGGTCTGTTATGGGAATTATTATGGGGAAGTTCTGTGGCCTGTGTAAGACAGGTGGTCAGACTAGATGAGCACAATGGTCCCATCTGGATTTGGAACCTATGAATCTGTAAAATAGAATAATAGAATCTCAGGGTTGGGTCATCTAGTCCAACCCCCTGCTCAAAGCAGAACCGGCCCCAACTAAATCATTCCAGCCAGGGCTTTGTCAAACCTGACCTTAAAAACCTCTAAGGAAGTAGATTCCACCATCTCCCTAGGTAACCCATTCCAGTGCTTCACCACCCTCTTAGTGAAAAAGTTTTTTTCCTAATATCCAACATAAACCTCCCACACTGCAACTTGAAACCATTATTCCTTGTTGTGTCATCTGGTACCACTGAGAACAGTCTAGATCCATCCTATTTGGAATACCCTTTCAGATAGTTGAAAGCAACTATCAACCCTCCCCCCCACACACACACACACACACCTCATTCTTCTGTTCTGTAGACTAAATAATCCTAGTTCCATCAGCCTCTCCTTATAAATCATGTGCTCCAGCCCCCTAATCTATTTTGTTGCCCTCAGCTGGACTCTTTCCAATTTTTCCACATCCTTCTTGTAGTGGGGGGCCTAAAACTGGACACAGTACTCCAGATGAGGCCTCACCAATGTCGAATAGAGGGGAACGATCACATCCCTCGATCTGCTGGCAATGCTCCTACTTATAGGAGTCCAAAAGGCTGTTAGTCTTCTTGGCAACAAGGACTTACTGTTGACTCATATCCAGCTTCTCATCCACTGTAGCACCTAGGTCTTTTTCTGCAGAACTGCTGCCTAGCCATTCAGTTCCTAGTCTGTAGCAGTGCATGGGATTCTTCCATCCTAAGTGCAGGACTCTGCACTTGTCCTTGTTGAACCTCATCAGATTTCTTTTGGGCCAATCTTCTAATTTGTCTAGGTCACTCTGTATCCTATCCCTACCCTCCAGCGTATCACCACTCCTCTGCAATCACATCGACCAACTCCTTTAGCACGCTCAGATGGAATGCATCTTGCCCCGTGGACTTGTGCTCATCCAACTTTTCTAAATAATCCTGAACCACTTCTTTTTTCACAGAGGGCTGGTCACCTCATTCCCATACTGTGCTGCCCAGTGCAGTAGTTTCGGAGCTGACTTTCTCCATGAAGACGGAGGCAAAAAAAGCACTGAGTACATTAGCTTTTTCCACATCCTCTGTCAATAGGTTGTCTCCCTCATTCAGTAAGGTGCCCTCACTTTCCTTGACCTTCTTTTTGATAACATACCTGTATAAACCCTTCTTGTTACTCTTAACCTCCCTTGATAGCTGCAACCCCAAGTGTGATTTGGCCTTCCTGATTTCACTCCTGCATGCCTGAGCAATATTTTTATACTCTTCCCTGTCATTTGCCCAATCTTCCACTTCTTGTGAGCTTCCATTTTTTTGTGTTTAAGATCAGCAAGGATTTCACTGTTAAGCCGAGCTGGATCACCTGCCATATTTACTATTCTTTCTACACATCAGGATTGTTTGTGACAGCAGGTCAAGAAGAGCTCTGCCCTTAGCTGATTCCTCCAGCACCTGCACCAGGAAATTGTCCCTACACTTTCCAAAAACTTCCTGTAAATATAATGCAGTCAACTAACTATTCCACATTGCTTCAAAAACTTTTCATGTCCACTCACCAACCACATTGCAGTAGAAAGACCAGTCTCACTTACGTCCTGTTCCTGGAAATATTCCCCACTAATAGGAATTGTAGGAGAGTTGGTGAAAATGCCTTATATTCCTCTTCATCTTATTAGTTAACTCTGCAACCTAAAAGATGCTAAACTGGTGTTAAAGCTTAGTCGCACTTGTCTAGATTTTCCAAAAATTGTTTCTGTTCATGTTCCAAGGACAGTTTGTGCATGACAAGTATATTTGAAAACAATACTGTTTTCAAATATTATTAAATGATGTGTGTCTTGTTTATTTCACCTTTTGGAATTAAATGATTTTCATATCCTGACCTATCTTTTAGAAGTGGAGTCAGTTATCTATGGACTATCTATAGCTCCTCAGACTGATACGACACGTGCTATGTTTGATCAAAATTGAAACTGCTCTTGCAGCTGTGACTCAAAAGCAAAGCAGCTATTCTAGCTGTCTGACGAATGGCATTACTCAAATATGTGCTTAACTAGCCCCTTGCTAACCAGGTCACAAATGAAAGGCTGGGGCTAAATTTTATGCCAGTGTGTAAACAGTGGAAGCCAAATGGAGCAGTGTTCATTTTAAGTAGCCAACAATTAGTTCCCTGGCTCTGGGTTACCCTGTCTACGGTCAAACAAAATAGAGAATCTAGCGCCCCTAGTGGTGGAAAGTCCACACTATGGAGAAGAGCAGTGCAATGTATTCACGACCTCTACTCTGCCAGGGGCCCACAAGCTACCTGTAAAGTCTCAGTAAAGGACCATGTTAGGCAGTAATAGGCATGGCCCAGACAATCAATGGATATAGTGATTCATTGCATCCCCTGGGTGGCCTCAACTGGAAGAGTGCCTATGTGAAGTTTAAATGTTCCCTTTCCCAGAGAAAGCCATGGGGAAAGATGCACTGCAAAGCATGACTTGCCTTCTGGCAGGGATAAATTTTCTTTCCCATCCCTGAGTGCAGTGTTCTTCACTGCTCATGAAGGTGTAATTTCTACCTCCCGGCAGGCACCGTATTTTTTTTAACAACTGATAAACCTAAAACTGAATGGCTTTAGCTTTCTCAAATCTTCTTAGAAGGATAAGAAACTTCTGTCTTCCAAACTGTACATTTACTTCAGACCTGTTCCTTGCTGAATGACAAAACAAAGTAGCTGTTACTCAAAAGCAGCAGAGAGGGCAAGAAGGATGAGGATGGAATAAGAAGCCCTGAGATTTAGCCATCTGAGATGTTGATGAGAGACGTTTCACTGGAGAAGAGATGACAGAACCCTGCCCAAAGGTGAGGAACTGAAGGCAACAGTTGTAAATTACTCCTTTGGGCCACAATCCAGCAAATCATGTAAGCGTGTGTGTGCTTCCATTGAACTACAATAAGGGAAGAGGAAGAAGGGAAATGGGAAGTTAGTTGAAGAGGAAGACAGGGCTGAGGGATGGAGTTAGTACAGTGGAGAAGACTGGTGCATGCTTGTCTAATGTGGGGATGGAGCTGGAACAGAATTAAAGTTTACAGAGAGAAGAGGAGTAAGACTGAGGGCAAAGGATGTCAAGAGGTGGGGGATAGGATAATGGTTGCAGAATGAGCATAGGTGGGAAGTCTTAGTGGGTGTCAGAGGAGAGTTCATTAGGAGGACAGGGAAAGATGGTGTTGTTCCTCTCTCCAGGAGGAAAATTATGTGTGGCTATTACATTTTTATTAATGTATGCTGGCTTGCATGCTTTAATTAGTGAAAGCAAATTAAAGTAGCAGAACTTGAATTTGGAATGGAAGATGATGAGGCATGAGCTAATTCTTGCATGCTGCAGCTGTTGTTTCATAATTTTGAGCTGACTCACCAAAAATCTCTGTTTGTTGTGCCTGAGAGGTGTTGACCATGGTTCTCTTCACAGAGCTGTTGGTTGCCTTTCAGTGTCCTAAGCACAAGCCATTAAGCACCTTAAAGATGGTAGCTGAAATCTTTTACTGCTGAAGGACAAGGAAAGAGGCAGAGCTGAAAAAAAAAACAGAACATGCTTGAAGTGGAGACACAGTCTGTATGGCAAAGGCACAGGCAGTGAACTCAGCAGTTGGGGCAAGTATGGGTCCATAGTTGGCAGTGCCCAGTCTGTGGCTTTTCTTGTGGAATGGCATCATTGTTGTACTTGACCCGCTTTTCTTGTTTCTTTTTTCTGTATGACCATTAGTAACTTTGCAATCGCTCAAGCACCATGCTCTCCGCTCTCTTTTAGAATACCAATTACAATTGCATTATCATTACGTACATGGGCTTTCCATTCCCCGACAGTCCTTGCTACTTCGTCTCCACTGGGACTAAGATTGCAATTTAATTCTTGAGCATTGTGACAGATTTACTGCTCCCCTTCTCAGGTCATGTCTGTTGGCAGTCCTAGTACTCTCTTGTTTTGATAAGATTCTAACTGCACTTTTCCTTCAGAGGAGGCTAGTTTTCACGTTTATACTTTTTGATTATCCTCTTGGCTTACCCATATGTTCTCTTTAGTTTTCTTGTGTCCCCACCAGGGCAATGTTATAGTTCAAGTTATGGAAATAAAAGGCTTCCACCCTTTCTGGTACCTATAACATGTATGCATGGAAGAACTAAACTTTTGACTTTTCTTCATCCAACAGAGTCCAAATCTTCAGGATGCATTGTGAGGCCTGTCTCTTCAAGATTTATTCCAAAGGACTGTTTGAGGGGTACAAACAGGAGGGACGATTTTATTGTAAATGTGTATATTCTGTTGACAATATTTGTATATAAATCATAGTTGTTGGAGTAGATCAGTCTCTAGTGAAAGTCCATTTGTCAGGGGAAAATTAATGGCGCGTCTCTCCCCCTTACCGTACACTCCGGATAGTAGTGGCGGCAAGAAGCTCACAAGCTGTCAGAGACCACTGAAGAAACACACAAGTCAACTTTGATCAAAGGGGAAACTGAGGCACCCTCCTCTCGGTCCAGAAAGGGGGTTGGCAGCAGCTCCGTTTATTATCAGTACCAAGCAGCCTTTTATAGGGTATATTCAAAGGGGATGGGGAGTGGGTGGAGGGAGGGAGAGAAAGAAACTTGAAGCATGCGCATTAGCAAACCCTTACATCACGCCTAGGTCATTGCCCTCTTGAGGCACCTGATGTGGGGACCTTGCGAAAGCTTACATGATGCCAACCAGCTTATGAATAGAGCATATTCATTCTCTAGCAAAGTCGTTACATACATATAATGCAATCTGGAGATATAACACATTAGCTCATCTCGTGAGGCCTACAGCCCGTGATTTGTCTATGCAAGGTCACACATTCTTGGTATAGATAACAATACAGAAACAACTTGTGCAGCACTATTACAGTGAATGTCTAAAGCCTCAAGTGAATGCTGTGCAACTCTTGGGGGTTTAACTAAGTGATGGCTGGTGAGGAAGAATACATGGGGAGAAGGAGCAAGGGAAACTGAGTCTGCCCTAACACATTCACTATAGTGGATGGATTTTTCCTGTTCTATTGTACATATTCCTAGAGGGCATAATTGTCACATTGCTATACATAGAAAAAAATAATCATAATTCCTTTCTTTTCACCCATTAGATTTTAAAAGGCTCGGTTAACTTGGACTTATTAGGACATGCTTTCATTTCCATCTAAAATGAAATGCCTTTTAAAATTCCATTCAAGCATCCAAGGAAGATCACAAGATTAAAATTTTAATGACTGTTAATTAGAATGGGTTAATAGGAATATTACCATTTCTGATTCTCATTAGATTCCGTGTTATAATGAGGAGAAATTCATAATTGTGCCAAGTTCTGATCTCACTGCAATGTTTGACAAAATGAAGAGGCACCAGAAGTAAATATATTATTAAATTAATACTTAATTTTATATCTATCCACAGATGTTTTCAAGGCCCTTTACAAAGATGCATAAATAAAATTTCTCTATTACAGATGGGGAACTGAGACACAGAAGTATCAAACACAGAGTCTAAATGCAAAACCATCATAGTACTCAGGTCCCTTAACTCTCACGCCAGTACCCCTTCTGGCCTTAAAATCGATGTATACCCTATTTGGAATGCAAACACCCATAAGGAAGGAGGTGAAGGTGCCAACTAGATATACTGAGCATGGTGCACATTGTCCAAACTATGTGCACAATGCATCGTTAGCTTACGTGGTGCACTGGCCATAGGCAGGAGCTCTGCAGCGCTGTGAAGTTCATGCCCAGTAAGCACATGTGTACATTTCACTTCCATGTCGTGAAAGGGCTTGAGTGGCAGGGTCAAGTGCCTTGTGAGTTTCTTCAGAATGGGGGGAAAGTGTATATACCAAAATACCATTAATCGCATAAGATAAATGGAGAGAACAAAGACTTGTAACCATTGGCAGCACTGAAAACAGGTGCAACACCACAGAGTACAAAAGAATAAGTTAAGTGATGAGTTGGTCCATGAATGCTCAGTTTAAAAAAAACGTAATATGAATTTTTCTCACTATATTTGTTACCATCAAAGTTTCAGGAGTTTTAAGAAAACCTACAGATTGTATCCCGAAGCAATCTCATAATGTGTTGTCACAGTTGGCTTCCTGTAGATTGTGAAAGACATTCAGGGTTAAAGACCTGAAACTGACATTATAGCTCAATATGGGAAAAAAATATATAGCAGCAGCTGAATCAATTTCAAGTTGCTTTCCTTCAGGAAAAGCTCATCGGATGAAGTTTGACTCTGTTGGTATTGGCTTCCTTCCCTCTGGCATGTTTGTGGTTGATCACTTAAGTCCAGGGATAAGTCCCATCAACTAACCTGGAAAGCTTTTTATTCCTTTTTGTGCTGTTGCTAATCATGCCCCTTCTATTTCTGCTGCTTGCCACTTCAAACAGTTTGTTCCCTTTTTCCTTCCTCTAATGCCAGTATCATACATTAGTAGGCTAAATTTTGTCTGATTTAACTGCAGCCCTATTTGCTTAGCAGCACCACTACACCAATATTTTTCCTGCCCATTTACTGATTGTTTTCTTGGTACTCAGTCCTGTTCAAGAATCTAAACTGTCAACACTGATCTGTTAAACGTGACAAAACCACCTCACCTTCCTCTGCTGGATGTGGCTCAGGAGGCAAGTAATGTGCGTCTGGTGATCGGTGGGAAACTACCACTGTAAGGAAAGCTCTGTAACAGGAATTGGAAGTGGATAGAGATTATAAGCATTTAAGTGAAAACCTGAGATTTTCATGAGTATTCAAAAGCATTTGTTAATATGTTTCTGGACAAAAGTTTACAGTTTATTCCACTGAAAAAGAGATGGTAAGACTTTGCTATGATAAATGTGAGTTTTCCATGACTAAGTGAAATCTAACCATTTTTACAGAGCAATGTTACTTTTCTTTCCCATCCCCCTCACCTATTCACAACATTTTTGTGACGCTAATTTGGTTTTATCTGATCATTATTTTCTACTTTTCACAAAATCCAGCAACCATCTGAGATGAACCTAAAAATTGTGGAAATATGTTTTGTGCAGTGCTTTGCCAGCAGGAAGCCTTTTTCTTCAGATTTAATGTGTACCAAACTCAAACACAGAAACATGAACTCTGTGGTTAACTATATACAGAGCAACATCTTGAAGGACTCATCTTTCCTAAAGCAGAACTTGATGCTAAAATAAACTAAATATTATAAGTTTGAGATATATTAGGGTCACACCAGAGACATCATTGTAGTATCATAGGGCTGGTCTCCACTGGGGGGGGGGGGTGGATCGACTGTGGATATGCAATTTCAACTACGTTAATAACATAGCTGAAATCGGCGTCTCTACAGCAGACTTACCTGCCATCCTCATGGCAGCGGCGGGCGGCAGCGCAGTCCCCCGTCGACTCCAGCTTGCACCTTTTGGCAAGCAGGACTTAAAATCTATTTCCCCATATTTGAAATCTATGTAATGACCCAGCCACTCCCAGTCTTTAGTCAAGCCTAATGTAATGGTATCCTGTTTACTCTGAAACTTGTTACCGCTAGGTGTTCACTCCAAATATTTACAGTTTTCACTTAAATTAGAACAAGGGGTCATTCTTAGCTGTTCTAAATCAACATAAGCCCATTGATGTCAATGTGGCTCTGCTGATTTACACCAGCTGAGAATCTTGTCAAACTATAGCAATGAACTACCCCTTAAGCCCCTGTTCACCACCAGGAAGATTGGAACTCAGAATGTGATAGAACATGCTTAGTTTGTTGGAGAGTTTGGTTTTTTTTCTGGGGGGTGGGGGAATTGATGTATTTATTTAATGTTACGTATCATGCAGTCTGTCACTACTGTTTCCCCAAGTCATTGAGGGCTGCTTCATCTACTAGCAGAAGCTGAAACCCATATGCTGTGTGACTGAGTAAAGTTAAGGCCAAGATGAACAAACATATAGACAACAACATAGGGTCCAGCATCTCCTCTGCTGAATGCCTTTTAAAAAAATGATCCTCCCATTGCTAGTTGGCTTTAGCTATAGTAAATTAATTGCTCTCCCACTTCCAACATAATTTTAAAAAAGGAATGCAGCCACGACAGATGCCCATTCCACCTTCAGAGCAGCTGGTGCTCCATTTCTTTAGTCATGGTTGTTAATTGTTCTACAGGCTGTGAAGTAATCAGGCCAGAGGGACCTGGAAAACCCCTGATGGATTTGTGGGGAAATGGTGACATACCGGATGTCCTTGCTGCAATTCCTTCTATGACAAGGTTCCTCAAATCAAATCCCATCCAGGCATTCCTCTACTCCTGGAAATGGTTGCCTCAGCCTTTCTAAAATGTGCATGGAGTGACAGGAAAAAGGCTGTGATTCCAATGGGACTATTTTACAGTTACTTTAAATCATCCCTTGTATGTAAAGTAAGGAGTGGGATGATTTGTATCTCCCAGTTTTCTCTGTCTCCCTAATAAACTGTGTCTGAGACACAATCTCTAAACTCTTTTCTCAGCTTAACTACAACACAGACGAGATATGGAGAAATTCCTCGTTTGAACTTATTTTCTCACCATTTTTGACAGACGTGGCTTTCGTGAAGTCTCAACACAGTATGTTTTTCCAGCTTTCCCTTATTTCCTATGGCACCAATGCAATCCGTCTTCCACTACTGTTTGTGGCCCTGATATGCATTTTGATAAGTTTTTGAGCAATGTTAAAATTCTCTTTGGACCATCTCTTGCTAATGCTTGAACAACGGATGTATTCCGACTTATTTCGTTTTGTTGTAAGTAAAGCAAGCCACAGTTAAATAAGAACTGTTTATATTATTTTCATATCAATAAATATAGAACTACCTCAATTGTCTAGATATTGCAGGAGACAGCTAATTCAGATAACCAACTTTTCAGATAATTGAGGAAATATCTAATGTTCAGTGATTAATTGACCACAGAGGATATGATCTTATTTTGGAGAATAAGTGGTCTAGATAATTGAGGTGATACTGTAAGGCTTTTTTTTTTTTTAGGGGCTGTGAAATCTCTATGGCAAATTATTCTTTTTAGCTGCTCTAGTATGTAATTGGAAACTTGCATAACGCCATGCAATATGAAATGAATGCTAGATGGAACTAAGTTATTGTGTTTGAAGCAGCATTGGAAGTAGAAAGTCCTCCCCAGTGAGGCATGCAGCAGCCCAAGCTGCCTGCAACCTTTGCACTGTTGGAAAATCTGGAACTGGGCAAAGGCAACTCGAAAAGGAATGGGGCTGGCCTGAGATGTGATGGAGAAACGTGCCAGTTCTCTCTGGGTGCTCCCTTGGAACTCTGGTGGAATTCTAGATGGAGCTCAAAGCTGGTCCTATCTGATGGCAACCATGGGGAATAACTGAAATGGTTCCAGTGGCTACCTTCACCAGGGGCCTCACCAGGCAAATGGTTCGCCTGGTCCAGCTACCCCAAAAGTGCAAGACTGTGTGACAGTTTGTCTATATCATTGTGCTTTGTATTGTTCACATTCCTTGCCACTCTCCACCTTCCCCTGCCTTCTTCATTAGCAGCCAGGTTAGGTTGCATTAGTGGAAAACCCAACAGAAACCCAACAAGCAGGAAAGTGACCAGAGGAGAACACCTTCATTCACATACCTTAACATCCTCACATCATGCTAGCCAGTCACTGACACTCCCCTCCAAGGAGCTCACCTCCAGCTCAGACAAAGAAAAACCCAATTCAACACAAAACCGCAATGCTGAATTCAATAATAGCGCACATAAGTCACAGTCACACATGTGCGCCAAATAAGTGTGATATCTTACAAACACGTCACACACATGACCAGTGCAAGTCTGTGAACAGTAAGTATGTGTTAATAGGCAAAGTGTTCACAGCATTAATGTGCTGTGTTACAGGGAAAGATGTAGGTGCTCTCTTTGTATTCTCTTAGTCAGGGTCTGATTTTGCATGGTGTTTTTGCACTGCCTGAAAGATGCAAAGACCCAGATTCTTAAAGGTACTTGGATGCTGGTACACTCAGCATAGCAAATCTGACATTTCATTTTCACAACTGAATTAGGCACTCAGGGGATTGTCAATGGGATTTAGAATTCTGACTAAATCAGTTGTAAAAATGAGACAGGCTTTGAAACACTAAGTACTTCAATGCCGAATATCTTTAAAATCTGGACCCTGAGTGAAAATCCCACCAAGCACCTATCTAGATCTTTGGCATCAAAATACCTTTAAAAATCTGGCCCTTAGTGACTCATAGGACACACTCAGTACCATTAAGGATCTGACCCGTACGTCTGTAAACTGCTTTGAAGATATAAAGCACTATACGAGTGCCATCCTTCTTTATTAGTATGATTCTATTATTAATAATGCAAACTCAAAATGAGATTTGCGATGCCTATCTCTACTCCTAAGCTCTTGCCCTAAATTGTGCATAGAACATCTTATCAAGATCTTAAAAAGTTCAGGGAGATGCGTCCACCCTTGCTCATTAGCATACATACTCCATCCTAGCTGCCCTTTTACTGTCCTTGCGACAGCTCTTTCATCCTCTTCATTCAAACAAAATATGACCTTTAAAACTAGCAGCTGGTGCCGGCTTCTCTTTTAATGAATGACGCTGAGACCACCGTGTGTTTTTTTTTTTAACATAAAAGATGAATAATTTTTGCTCCAACTCCCCAGCAATTTCACACGGAGTTAGCTTATCAGACAGAGTTCTGATTTAAAAGCCCTTATGGAAATGTCTTATAGAAATAAATAGGAATGGAACAGATTGGTCTCTTTAGAAATTTGATGGGAAAAATTATTCTAAAACCCTATAGAATTTAACAGAGAACAACATCCCTGTGGAGAGAAATTTTCAGACGGCATAGGGCTGCTATGTTCCTATGCCCAACTCCAATGTCCAGTTTCCAGTGTAGGGGGTGTTTCTAGGACAAAGAGGGCATGGCCAGGATAAACTACACCCTAGCTCCATAGGGACGCAAGCAGCTAGACATAAATTAGAGCAACTTCATGGTTACTCCAATTAACCCTGGAGACTGGCCCCAGGATTGGGGGTGAGGTGGAGTGGAGTGTAGAATAGCTTAAATCAGGGGTGGACAAACTAAGGCCCGTGGGCCACTTGTGGCCCGAGTGCCATTTTTATCCGGTCCGCGAGCTCCTGCTGGGGGAGTGGCAAGCCGCAGGGCCCCGCGCTCCCCAGCCAGGGGCCAGGCCGAGCGTGGCAAGCCAAAGGGCCCCGCACTTCTGGCCCGGGGTGCTGGCCGACAGCGGCAAGCCGCAGGGCCCCAAGCTCCCAAGCCCTCCCAAGGTAAGCAAGTTGGGGGAGGGGAGGTGGGCTTATGTGGTGAGGTCGTGGGGGTTATGGTGGTTAGGGTGGGGTGGGGGGTCTCGGGAGGGGGCAGAAAGAGAACAGAGAGCAGGGGGGCTAGATAGGGGATAGGGTCCTGGGGGGGCAGTTAGACTGGGGGGGTCTCCGGAGGGGGCGATCAGGGGACAAGGAAGGTGGGGTTGGGTCAGGGGTTTTGGGGGTGGAAGTCCAGGGGCAGAAAGTGGGTGGGGGTCAGATACTGGGGCCTTCCCTACCCAGCCCTCTGCACAATTTTGAACCCCAGTGTGGCCCTCGGGCCAAAAAGTTTGCCCACCACTGGCTTAAAGTCTTCTTCCAGTCATGCACTGAGCACAATTTAGCCCAGCTGGAAGATCTAGCCCTGTAATTTTGTACAGAAGTTACAGTAAACAAAAAATGCCTGTAGACGTAATTTGATCATACAGTCGAAGGAAGTCAGGTCATCTGAAACTGTGGCCCACAGTATCCTAGCATTGACACACACAAAATTATGTTTACAAAAGTTATCCAGATACCATGAGTTGCTTTTAAACCAAAAATAAATCACAAGCCAGATCCATTCTCAAGCGTCACCATTTTAAATTTCCCAGAGTTAATGTAGCCTTGGGTTTCATCAACAATACCTACATTTTCACCTCCTTTCAATAACAAGATTAATTTATTTTAAAGTCTACTCTTTAGAGAATGGGGAATTGCATGTATTTAAAAAGCACAATTATTATTGTCTCCAATGCAGTTCAGGAGTGGTATGTACTTACACAGGGAAGCTGAGTATGATCATATTAAATCAATATATTTTTCACTTGATTATTCTTTTGTGTTTGTCATATAAATTGGAAGGAGGGAAATAATTTTCTCTGCTGGAGCATAAAACAAATTAGACATAATGGCACATAAAAAGCAAACCATAATCACCCTCTTGAAAACTAATGCATTTTATAGGCTATGTAGCCATTAAGACAGTCACAACATTTTAAACCTACTCCACTTCAACACTCCCTCAATGTATTCCCATTCTGATGGCAGCATTCTGTGAAGCTGGCACTGATAATTAAATAAATAGTCTGGTGGAAATCCTAAACTTATCTTCCATGGCAATATGCCAGGGTTTTTTTCTTCTTTTGTCTAGCAAATTAAAGCATCATTGTGTTTTTCCACCTGGCGCTGGGAAATGTACTTCAATGACTTTTTTTTTAGGCATTTCAGAGCCTTTTGGATTGGCTTTTATACGCAGCACATCTGTTTTCCTTTTATACTGCATGCATGGATGTGTATTGGCAGACACATCAATGGTGATTTGGTGTTGTAAGGGATCTGTTGACTTGTGTTTGCGATGACCACAATAATAAAGTGGTGAGACCAAAAATGCCTTGTGCAAGTCATCTCACAAAAGCACCAATAGAACCTTTACATCATGCCTCCCATCACATATTCCAGGTCTTTCCGTGTTTCACTCAACAAATATTTCACATTATTTCTGTACTATTTGTGTGTCCTCTCACCTATACGATTAAACTACCTACTGCCCCCGGGTTCTCCTTCCCTCTTCCCCTCCCCCCAGTAAAAAGGACATTGCTACTCTAGACATATGGGCTAGAACCAAATATCTCTATTGTCTTCAATGGAGCTATTCTCATATACACAACACAGATTCCCATTTCAGTTAATGAGATGCTGTGAGGGAATAACACTTCCCTCACTGATCATTTGGCAAGATCAGAAATTAGGGCTTCATTGTGCAAAACGCATGCTTAACTTTATGAACATTAGTAGTCATGTTGATTTCCATTTCTTGCGCATATTCATAAAGATTTACAGAGCTGGGCCTTGCTTGCCTGGATTCCAAGGGAGAAATCCTAGCTCCACTGAAGTGGATGAAAATGTTGCTATTTTATTTCACTGGGGTCAGGATTCCATCCCAACTGAACACGCCTCTGGGGGGGAAAAACCCTGTCAATTCTAACTAGCACATTTTGGAAACACCTACAAAATGATCTGAAAGAGTGATTTTATCCATAATGATGATGGTGATGTTAACAACAACAACAACATTACCTGATTCAAAGCCTACTGAAGCCAATGGGAGATTTTCCATGGAGTTCAGTGGAATTTGGATCAGACCCTTAGGCCCTATCTACACAAAAAGTGTATGTCCCTTTAATTATAGGGACATAGTTAAAGCAGTACAGCATCCCGAGTGTTGACACAGTTCTATTAGTATGGCCTTGTCCCATATGGGAAGGGGAATGAACTGTGCTACCATAACTGCCTCCATACTAGAGGTTGTATCGGGATAATTGCATCAGTCAAACAAATCACCTCTGTAACCAACGGAGTTATACCAGTGTATAGACAATCTGTGTATAGACCTGGCCTTAGAAAAATGAAATGAAAAATCAAGTAAAATGTAGTAATTTGGGGATAACAGGGATGAGATACCAACTGAGAAAAGACCATCACATTTTTCTGGTTTACTGGTTATTGTATTTGTTAAGTGTTTGAGTTTAAATGTGGAAGATGATCACCTATACAGAATAGTGTGACAGAATCCCAGCTTGCTGTATAGATGGACCAGGATTTTGTTAACTTCTTTAACTGATAAGAAATAAGGGTTGGGGAGGAGGGGGATTTCAGGCTGCAAAGAAAAAGGAAATTTGGGAATTTGAAGGTAAAAAGATTTATATCTTTCCAAATCTGAGTCCTATCACTCAAAGTGGAAGGAGAGACTTTACTCCGATAAAACAAGGTTTTACAGAGAAAAGCTGTAGAGCTTCCCTTTTTATTCCCTGCTAAATGTAGATTGAAATATCAAGATGAAACCTACCTTTGCTGGCATGTAAAATCTGCAACTCGTTTTCTGAAAGAAGATTAAAGAGGGCAAGGTAAGACTCGCTGACAAATTTGACATAGGCTTTGATAATGATTGACTGTGAAATTTTGCCTTCTCTGATGCCATTGAGTTACCCAAGTGTTAGTTGAATTTTTGCAGTGTACAATTTCTACCTTAAATAAAAGGTTCCACTTTGTGTGTTATTATGAACAATGAAGTATAAAAATGTTTAAAAGCACTCAGAAGAGAAGTATGTTAGAATGCAATTTAAGGCAGATAACCTGCAGGCCACACTTTTACAAAGGGTTTTTTAATTGTTTCAATCTGCTATTCTTTTTGAATAAGCTACTGTAAGTGATTTCTTCCTTATCCATCTCCCACCATGGTAACAAAGGACACATTTTCACATCACTACTATCATTACTGGGCTAGAACCTCGGCTGGTATAAATTAGTGGAGCTCTATTTACTCTAAAAAATGAAAGACTCATGGCTGAAAGGAATATGGGGCCAAGGAGGTTTTAAGGTCATATTTGTGCCCAATCCTAGGCTGCTCTGAGGACTGGAGTGGCCCTTGTCCTAATTTAGAGAGCTCTGGAAGCCTAACTGAGTTATGGCAGTCTCCCATGGATGCCCTAAGGGATGCCATGGGAATCTCTGCAGCATTACATGCTGGTAGCCTGCCCCTGACACATACCCTCCCACCCCCATCCCAGGAATATTCCAAGGGCTTGTGAGAGGGGTCCTCAGAAGGCAGGCTTAAGGCTCTCTGAATTGCCCACACTAGGGAAATCCCCTCCCTAGCAGATACAGGGTTTTTAGGACGCTGTTATGCTGCTCTGGTCTTTTCCCCTGACATAAAGGAGCCAGAGTAAGGGTAACTGTTACAGGGTTCCTGCAGGGCCCTCCTGGCTCCTGCCCCCGCTTGTCCCAGAAAGTCACTCAGGAGACGGGTTTTCAGTGCTCACCTGTGCTTTGTTGTACAAGAAGTGCTCCCACCACCTTCACAGCACACTATATACAGAGCTCCTTCTTTCTTCCCTCAGCAGGAGAGAAGGGCAGGCTAGTCCTTCCTGTTTCCCCTCAGAGCAGCTTCCCTTCTTCCTAGGTCCTCCACCTCCTTTCCAGGTACTTTCCTTCCTCTGAGGCTTTTAACCAGCCCCAGTCTGCAGAGACAGCAGCTGCTCCTGCTTTGCCAATCAGGGCCAGGTGGCCTCCCCAGCTCCAATTTACCTCCCTTCAGTGTAGCTGGGGTGACAGAGGATTTGCTAAGCAGTTCTCCTGCTAGCACTCTGTCACAGGATCTCACATGATTAAACAGAATGCAGGAGAGGTGGTGAAAAGTACACGCGAAAAAGGAGTTTATTTATTGCATGTATCTGAGCCACATCTGTGCATATATAAAAGATGTGTTAAATGTGAGAGAGCAGGTTTATTCAGGTGAATTTTGCAGATAAACTCTGAACTCCTGATAATTTTACAGATAAACTCTGAATGCTCATTGGACAATTAAAGCAAACACCCTTCAGCCATGTGTGCACCTTCATTTCTGTTTGGTTGTTTTTGATGCTTTTTGCATACACTATAGTGAACACATTTAGTGGCAGGCTAAGGGCTGGTCTTCACTGGGGGGGGGGGGGGAAATCGACAGTCAGCGGCGTGTTCCCCCGTCGACTCCAGCTTGCGCCTCTCGGCGAGCTGAAGTTCCGGAGTCGATGGGGGCACCGCGGGCAATCGATTTCTCACATCTTCACAAGAAGCGAGAAATCGATCGCTAACAGATCGATTGCTACCCGCCAATCCGGTGGGTAGTGAAGACAAGCCCTAAATCTCCATATTGTGAAAGAATGTTATTAAATATTCAAGGAATCAAATTTTGGATGTATGCTCATGACTAGGGTGAGGCAAAACTTTTCAATGTTTAGTGACACAATTTTGCTGTACAAAATGAAACATTTTAGTGATGTCCGTGCAGACATTTCATTTAGTTTTTTGACCTGCTGTTGAGTTTATTTGTTTTAATGAAAGTTTGTTGAAATCTCTTGTTGAAATATCAGTTTTTGACCAACAATAGGCCCAAAAATTGTGTCTTCAGGACCCACCTCTATTCAGAAGCATTCACACTGGGAATCTAATTCTAAAAAGCACAGGTGAGATTTTAAAAAATGCCCAAGTGACTAAGCAGCACAAGTTCTGACTTTCAAAGTGACCTTTTCTCCTACACCATTTTTGAGAAATCTCACCCTATATTCATTTAACCAGAGAATGTAATTGTACCACATCAGTGGGGCACTTTGTAGGCACAGGGATCTACATTACTTACATGTTTAAGATTAGCAGCTGTGTTAGCCTGTATCTGTAAATAAGACTAAGAACACTTGTGGCACCTTAGAGACTAACCAGTTTATTTCAGCATAAGCTTTCGTGGGCTATAGCCCACTTCATCACATGCATTACTTAGATGGAGCTTGAGGTGGGAGGTTAAAAGGAGGTAGATGGTTAAATCCTGGCCCTAGTGAACTCAATGGGAGTTTGCAATTGATTTTAGCAGGGCTGGAATTTTACCCCTCAAGGTCTGAATAGTAAATATCTGTAAAGAATGGTTTTAAAGATCAAATGGTATTCCTGGAAGCTGTTCTGTGAATAATTTTGAATGGCAAATTAAACTTGGAAAAACCATAATTAGCTTTGCAGAGAATTTGCTGAAAAAAGGAACAGTCTTAAATACACTTTTCATCAGAAATTATTTGCGCAGCTTAGATAGGTGGTCGCATATAATTTCCTAGAGTCCTGTGTATGGGTGTTAATTTAATTCTATTTTGTTTACTTTATTTTATTTTGTGTTTTGGTTGTCCTTAACTATAGATTTAAAAGTTCACCTTTTTGTAAATGTTTTATGTGAGTCTCATGCAGGCAATTTCCTAATGGCTCCATTGGACAGTTATATCCTTCTACAGAGCTGGATGGAACAAATCTTGTACCATGTTGTACTTTCTTTGCAATGGGAGAACAAGGCAGATTTATCTCCCATATTTCCTTCTTATCCATTACTGTTTAGTCTTCTGTCTCCCACTGGTATATTTTTAATGAATGGGCCAGCCAAAGGAGTGATACATTTGACTGTTTAATATCCCAGAGGTTTCACTGGCCCCACACACCAGCCTTGAACTAATGCTTGTGAGTTCAAAGCACAGCAAAGGGAAAATGTGAGTCTGGGTTTGCTTTCAGAAATGGTATTTTTAAGGGGGTGATTCCATTAAAGGTACATTAGCTTTGGAATACCTTAGTTCTCTTTATTACCATGCAGGTCATCTTTGTTCACAACTCAGCTGACACACATCATTAAAGCAATACAGTATCTTGGTTAATTTTCAGTTTTTTTTAAACATATACCATAAAATGTCATCCAACAACAAAAAACAATAGTGGGAGTATGGTCAGTATTCTGGGTTTTTCATCACTAGAGAACTGGTTATAAATGTATGTGAGCCGTTGACTTCAGTAAGACTAGACAAAAGTAAGGCAATCAAGATTTGACCCACATTGTAGCATTAGATGATGTTAATGTTTGGCTGAAACTCGGGCTGGGCTCAGTATCTAGGGTTCCTTTACAATAATACAACACAAAGCCCCCACCCAGTGACCTGGGACAATTACACACCACCCCTGGGTGCCTCTAAGAGGCAATACTTCCCCTCTCGCAAGCACAGAGTCTGAGTGTAGCAAAAAACTGTTAATACAAGGAAAGAGGTGACTCAGCATTAATTTGGGGAAATGCTGCAAACAGGGCTCATAAACATAAACCATGAGTGAAAGAGACAGACCCATGTAAATTGGGCTGTGTCCTTTTCCCCAATTCTTAAGTCCAGCAACCCAAAAGTCCCTTTAATGTGCCTGTCCCTTCTCTGCAGCCCACTCACCGTTGCTATCTTTGGACAGTACAGCCCCAGATTTCAGAAGTGCATCTGCAGCGTTCATCTCTCACCCTGGGTGGAAAGGGGATCAAAAGACACCTTACTCTCTCCAATTCTCCAGCACTCACTCGCCAGCCCTCTCTGCCAGCCGCCCTGCTGACTGCTCCTCTCTGCCAGCCACCTGGCTGGCCTCTCACTAAGATTTCATCAGGGCACATTGCTTAACACAGCTCTCAGTGATTTCAGCTGTTCGTGGGGGAGCCTCACACTGGGCAGTCTCTTGACACTCAGAGACACTGTCCCAAAGCAGATCTAATACTTAGATCTAGGTATCAGTGATTTCAGCTCTGCTGTGTGTAATAAGACTCTCACATGAGTCTAAATGAACTGTGTTATTACACAGTGGAGAGAGAAAGGGTCAGATGGTGTCTGGGGAATTTAGGCAGGTCCCACACTACCAGTCATAAGTACCTGTCCCCACCTTCTCTCAATTCACAGAGCTTTGGAACCCATATCCCCTGCCTGGCAAGTGTCATTTAGTTGAGGGTGAGTCCTTCAATTGGGATATGCCAAGTATAGTTCTGCTGCGCTGGATTCACACAATAAGGATAGCAACGCTTCGGTACTCCTGCCCCAATAATAAGGAAACTGGGTATCCCACACCAGCCAAAAGTGACCTTTGGGCAAGCAATCCCTTCATGCTGATCACTTAGGCAGGGTGGGTGTGCTCATGCAAACGAGATCAGCTCCTGAAGTCCTCTTCCACAGGGTTTGGGGGGTGGGGATTATATCACTCCTAGACTAACCTGATAAAATAAGTTTTTGAACAAATGTATTTGCCAAGACTTAAACCCCTGGAAATAGGCTTATAATGGAAATAGCATCATACCCTTAACCTTAGCAGCAATATAAGAAGATAAAACTTGGACTTCAAAAAGATTTACAGTTTTCTTTATACAACTTCTTAATCCATGTTCCCAATAAATAACTTTGGGCTAAATTCAGTTATATATATAATTTCAGGTCCCTCACATCCCATATATATGTAAGGGATGTGAGGGACTTGAAATTAGATTTTTCTGGCTTCCACGCTCTTGCACTAGCTCCTATGGAATGGAAGTCAGGTACATTTCTGTGGGTTTTGCAATATTAGTCTGTCACAACAGTCTAGAAGTCTCTCCACAGGAGTCAGATCACTATGTTTTTCATTTAGGTTTTCTTTATGTTGGTTGCAGGGGGTGGGACATACAGAATGAAGAAACAAAATTGTAAATAACAGTTAAGAAATTCACATTTGGGGTATTCTTTAGAGAGGGGCAAGAACCAAATACACAAATGCCAACATCTCCATACTCTGGTGAGATTCAGAACTGAATCTGGTTCTGAATCCCATCTTCACTCTTACCCCCTATGGACCAGTTCAAAACCTTGGATCCAAACATCTCCTAATGTGGGGACATTTGGGTCTTCATTTGGATACAAATTTTGTGGCTCAGACTTATCTCTGGCATTATTACACTGCTTCTGCAAGTCTTCCTCGCAAGAGTAGTCCTACTGCTTTTTATGGACTCCTAAGGGACACATAAGAACGGCCATACTGAGTCAGATGAAAAGTCCATCTAGCACAGTATCCTGTCTTCCAACAGCGGCCAATGCCAGGTGCTTCAGAGGGAATGAACAGAATAGGTAATCATCAAGTCATCCATCCCATTGCCCACTCCCAGCTTTTGGCAAACATGAGAAAGGGTGACAGGATTGGATCCTGAGGTTGCATTCCAAAACAAGTAAACCAGTGTATCATCAGACAAAGGGAAATTAGGAACACTGAGGCCTTGTCTACACTACCGGCTGGATCAGCAGGTAGAGATCAATTTATCGGGGATCGATTTATCGCGTCTCGTCAGGATGCGATAAATCGATCCCCAGAGGCACTCCCATCGACTCTGGAACTCCAACTCACCAAAAGGCACAAGGAAGAGTCGACGGGGGAACACGCTGTCGACCGCTGCCACTGTGAGGATGGCAGATAAGTCAACCTAAGACGCGTCAACTTCAGCTATGCTATTCACGTAGCTGAAGTTGCATATCTTAGGTCGACCCTCCCCGCTAGTGTAGATCAGGCCAGAGTTCTTGTCCAAGAGTCCTTGCATTCACTAGTGCCTGTTAAAGAAGAAAGTGTGTAGATTGCTCTTCCCATGTTAGACATTTACTTTTTGGCTGCTGTGAAGTCACTTTAATTCCGGTTTCATTTCTACCTCCCTCCACACACATTTAAATCTGAGGATTTTTTTTTTAAGATGCTGCTGCAAATTATATTGAACAAAGATAAAAAAAAATATCTAGCACTCCTCCACTGAGGCCTAATTAATTTCCACTTAAAAATCTACATAATACATATCCAATGCTCCCATATGAAAAATGATACTCCCTGCTTGTTTCATCTTATTATACTTGCTGTATAATAATAGCCTCCGTACGCACAGAGTACTTTGTATTTACTGTGTATCAGCTAAATCTTTTTATGTCATTGACAGAATGTGGGCAGAGTGTTGTTCCATCTGTTCAAGACAAAAATATACATGTGCTGAGCTTATTCAGACTTATTTGTGTTTATGTTATAATAACCTTACATTAAGTGTAATACCCAAAAGAACAGCTCTTGGGATATACAGGTATTATGTGCCATAGCTGAGCAGTCTGTTCTGGATTCAGGAAGAAATCCAAATCCCTCAAGAGATGAGTAATTCCAATACAGTTTATATTTGGGATTGAGTTGAACTGTGTTAATCTAGTTGCTGAGGTCAGAATTGGGCCCAAAGACAGAACACGAAGGGCAAGATTCTGACCTGAGTGCCTTGAAGCATGTGATGTTTAGGGGCAACATTGTGACTTTACCCTCCTTCACCATCAAGTATTCTGACTAATTTCTCCTGGGGGGACCCCGACGGACAATGTTACAGCTGACCCTTTTTGAGGGTCTATAGCCTCCTTCCTGCTACACAACTTAGTGACTCTGTCACCTGATGTGCAATGGGAGAGACTGGCCTTCCCCATCCTCGCCTGGTCCCATGTGGGCTGTAGCTGAGAGCAGGGCTTATAATAATTCAATGGCAACAACTATGTGAACACAGAATTGAGATTGCTTGGCAGTCCATAGTCCCCCTGCAGAACATGAAGTTGCCTATGCAACCTTAACTGTGCCCTCTTTCAGCAATGCCTCAATACACCCCATTAACAAAGAGATCTGTACTCTGCCAAGCCTACAATTTCTACAATGTACAAGCCTTCACTTCCTTATACAACCATTTCACTCTCCCCCGCAGGATTCCATCCATATCTAGGATATCACAAGCAGGGAAGGCATCTCTGTGAAGTCTTCATTCCCTGGTATACAGATATTTCTAATTCCATTACTTTCCCCTCTGCCCCCCATTTCCCCGCAACCCAATTTATATGCAGTGCCTGGAGCTAAGGACAACTATGTTACAATGGAATGGTTTTCCTGGTCATGTTTCAGAATGGTTGGAGGGTCAAGTTAGTGGAAGGGTTTGCAAGGATTATCACAGACTGGGTGTCTTTTCCAAAATGTTGACTGTTTTATGTTTGAGAGAAAGATCCTCTGATCCCTCACCAATAGAAAGCCCTCATTTATGAGAAACAGTGAGGTGTCAGAGCTTGTAGCGTTTCTATGCCATTCACTGTACATTTTCTGATCAGCCATGAACCCTCTGATTTCCCTATTAATGTTCTTCCAACACTTATTAATAATCTTTTATATTATTCTTACAGCAAAATGACTGACCAGGTATTATTATTTTATCAACTAAAAGTAGTTAATAACATTGTAGAAACATCCTGACTGGTAGTAATTTAGACTGGTTAATAATTAAATCTCACTTTTTTTTAATATCACGTGCTTCAAAGAGCTGCAGGAGATGCATTAAATAGTCACTTGTGGCTCACAAGTTTCAGTCTTAGTATCACTGATTTAAAAACCTCAAGTTACAGAAAATCTGCTGTTTATACTAGTTTAAATCTACAAGTGACCCATGCACCACGATGCAGCAGAAGATGAAACAACCCCAGGGTCTTTGCCAATCTGACCTTGGGGAAAAATTCCTTCCAGATCCAGATATGGTGATCAGGCCTCTATCTCTGGCTCCTCTCCACCCAATATAAGAAAAATGGTGGTTAGACCAACTGCCGAATACTCTGCCATGTTCACAATAATCCTCTCCATAAAATGAAAGTGTGTTGTAATAGACAACCCGCAGCGAGCAACATGAGTTGTTAAACTTTTGTTGCACAGAAATACAAAGGTTCAGGCTGGAAATACAAGGGGTGGAGTATTCACCAGAACAATGATATTGGCACATTCCTTTGAGACGCCCTGGCAAGCATGAAATGGCAGCACAGAAACCATTTCCTGTTTTATTTTCTTCATTGGCACATGCACACTGTAATCCTTCCAGCCTACACATGTATACAAACAAGGAAGTGAACACATACTTGAACATCTTTTTCAGCATGGGTTCTCCAAAGATTTAGTGGATGCCAGGTAAAACCTTACATAAATCTTGACTCACTGCAGCCCCAAATCCCCCAACCTCTATTCCCTTTCTCCATCACCCCCTAACACTCTTCCCCTCCAGAGAGGGATATCTTTATCCCCAAATACTTTGATTACTTTCCCACAAAAAATAAAATTCCCACAGATGGAAGAATCACAGATGGT
Source organism: Sternotherus odoratus (assembly GCA_032164245.1). Lineage (NCBI taxonomy): Eukaryota > Metazoa > Chordata > Testudines > Kinosternidae > Sternotherus > Sternotherus odoratus. The sequence goes on along the minus strand of JAVMKO010000007.1, from coordinate 12,700,849 downwards.
AGCAACCTTCAGCCACTTCATCCAAAACTCCTTTTTTCTTTAGTGGGGACTTTTGATTAATTTATCCTTAGTTAGGTTACTTAAAGGGTGAATTCACAACCATCAATCTCAATGAGGTATGTGATTCATCTGGTCACTAAAAATGACTTTTTATTTTGACATTTACTATATATGTATGTATATATATATATATATATATATATATATATATATATATATATATATATATACACACACACAGAGAGAGAGAGAGAGATTATAGATAAGCTATAGCTATATATTAAAAGATTAAACCCACTGTGACAAAGCTCCAAGCCTGTACTTGTGGGTCCTGCGTTTCTTGGCGGATTTCACTAGCCTCAGTGGCTAATCGTGGAAGGCAGGGGGGGGGGAAGCCCGGGCCCGCCCTCTTCTCCGGGCTCCAGCCCAGGGACCCTAATAATCTCAGTTGAGATGGCTGACCTTTTAACCACCAAGCACAATACAATTCCCCTGGGCTTCTTCCCCACAACAGTTCCTGCTTCTTTACTCTCCACTTCACCCTTACCTCAGGGCCTCCTTCCAAACTGCTCTCTGCTTCAATGCCTCCAAACTCCTCTGTGCTCCAATGTCTCCAAACTCCTCTCTGCTCCAAACACCCACACTGTCTGCCTGAGGCAGGGGTTTTTATTAAGGCCTTACTTGACAGCAGGTGCTCCTAATTAACCTGCTGCCTGCTAGAACCTTCTTAATTGACCCCAGGTGTCTTGATTGGCCTGGAGTAGGCTTTGTTTGGCTATAGGGGGAACAGAGACCTGCACATCCTGAGACTGATGTACCTGCCTTCCAGCACTCTCCTATACCCTTCAGGTCTGACTCTGTCACATATCCCCCTCCCCTGCTCAACGCCAAGGGGTTGGGCAACTTGGGTCGACATACAGTGCACTCGTGATAAGCCATCTGCATTGCCATGATGACTTCCGGCCCTGTGTTGTATGCGGAACTGGAAAGGTTGGAGGGATAAAAACCATCTAGTCACTCTGGCATTTTTCTCCTTATTCCGCTGCATCCACTGAAGAGGGGCATGGTCAGTCACGAGGGTAAATTTTCTTCCTAGCAGGTAGTATCTCAGTGTTTCCATGGCCCATTTAACAGCAAGGCATTCCCTCTCAACCACCGCATACTTCTGTTCTCTTGGGAGGAGTTTTCTACTGAGATATAGGATTGGATGTTCTTCTTCCCTGACCATCTGGGACAGGACAGCCCCCAGTCCTACTTCGGATGCATCTGTCTGCAAGATAAACTCCTTAGAGAAGTCTGGGGCTATAAGTACGGGGTCACTGCAAAGGGCTGTCCTCAGATCTGTAAATGCTCTCTCTGCTGTATCTGTCCATCGTATCATGTCAGGTCCCCGAGCTTTTATGAGCTCAGTCAGGGCACTCGCCCTAGTGGCAAAATGGGGAATAAAGCGTCGATAATAGCCTACCACGCCTAGGAACGCACGGACTTGCTTCTTTCGGACTGGCCGGGGCCAGTTTTGAATTGCCTCTAGCTTATTAGTTTGGGGCTTCACTATGCCCCTTCCTACAATGTATCCCAGGTATCTAGCCTCTGCTAGCCCTATGGCACATTTAGCGGGATTAGCAGTGAGGCCAGCTCGCCTTAAGGTGCGCAGTACTGCTTCCACTTTCTCCAAGTGGGTTCCCCAGTCTGGCGTATGGATGATGACATCATCTAGGTATGCGGCTGCGTAACTAGTATGATGGCGCAACAGTTTATCCATGAGACGCTGGAATGTGGCCGGTGCCCCATGTAGCCCGAACGGGAGGACAGTGTACTGAAATAGCCCATCTGGGGTGGAGAACGCTGTCTTCTCTTTGGCCTCCTTAGTCAGGGGAACTTGCCAATAACCTTTTGTCAGATCCAGTGTAGTTAAGAATCGGGCACTACCCAGTCGGTCAACCAGTTCATCGATGCGTGGTATGGGGTACGCATCAAATTGGGATATTTCATTCAGTCGGCGAAAGTCATTACAGAATCTCACAGTTCCATCAGGTTTAGGGACCAGAACAATTGGGCTGGACCACTGACTGTGAGATTCTTCAATAACCCCTAATTCTAACATTTTCTTTACTTCAGCCTTGATTTCCCCTCTTTTGGCCTCTGGTATTCGGTAGGGTCTCAATGTTACCTTGGCTCCTGGGATCGTGCGGATATGGTGATAGGCTTCAGTTGTTCGCCCCGGTTTTATAGAGAACACATCTCGGTTGCGACTGATCATGTCGGCTGCCTCCCTCTTTTGGATCGGCGTCAGGTCTGGAGATATCTTTACTTGCTCGTGTGAATCATCCTCCTGGGGAAGGGTCTCCTGGGTGACCAAGCATGCCTCTCGATCGTGCCAAGGTTTTAGAAGATTCACATGATAAATTTGCTCTGGCTTCCGACGGCCGGGCTGCCGTACCTTATAGTTCACCTCCCCCACAGCTTCGATAACTTCGTAGGGTCCCTGCCAATGAGCCAATAGTTTACTTTCTGCTGTGGGTACCAGAACCATCACCCGATCTCCTGGCTGGAACCGTCGAAGCTTTGCTCGGTGGTTATAATGGGTTTGTTGGGTCTCTTGTGCCTTCTCTAAGTGTTCCCGTACGATGGGCGTAACTCGGGCTATCCGATCTCGCATCTGCAGTACATGCTCGACTATATTCCTTCCAGGATTTGGCTCTTCTTCCCAAGCTTCTCTGGCTATATCCAGTATGCCCCGGGGATGGCGCCCGTACAGTAGTTCAAACGGGGAGAAACCCGTTGAGGCTTGTGGAACCTCCCGGATGGCGAACATGAGGTAAGGCAACAGGGTATCCCAATCTTTCCCGTCCTGACTGACCACTTTTCTAATCATGGCCTTGAGGGTCCTATTGAACCTCTCCACAAGGCCATCTGTTTGTGGGTGGTATACGGAGGTCCGTAGGGCTTTTACCTGGAGCAATGAACAAAGATCTTTCATCAATTTGGACACAAAAGGTGTCCCTTGGTCAGTCAATATCTCCTTGGGTAGCCCAACTCGGGCAAAAATCTGTAGTAGCTCCTTAGCTATTATCTTGGAGGTTGTATTGCGTAGGGGGACGGCTTCCGGGTACCGGGTTGCATAGTCCAGTACAACAAGCACATGCTGGTGTCCCCGAGCTGTCTTCTCAAGGGGTCCAACCAGATCCATAGCTATACGTTCAAAAGGTACCTCTATTATTGGAAGAGGTATCAACGGCGCCCGCAAGTGCGGACGAGGACTATGTAACTGACATTCTGGACAAGAGATGCAATATCGCCAAACATCTTCGTGCACTCCTGGCCAGAAGAACCTCCGCAGGATCCGTGCCTGGGTTTTCTCGACCCCTAGGTGTCCTCCAAATAGGTGACTGTGGGCAAGGCTCAATATGGCCTTTTGATGTTTTCTTGGCACCAGAAGTTGATGGATCTCCTGCTCCTGTATTTGCACCACACGGTACAAAAGATCTTTCTTTACTATAAAGTAAGGTCCTGTACCCCGGACTTTCCCCTCCACGGGTGTCCCATCTATCTCGGCTACCTCTTTTCTGGCGTTATCGTATCTAGGGTCCTCTGCTTGGTCCCGCCCGAAAGATTCTCTCCCAGAACTAACGTGCCCAAGTTCCCAGGGCCTGGCTTCTGCTTCTCCCAGTGGCTCACTGCCATCCTGACGTGGGGTGGCCTCTGGCTCGCTTTCCGGGGTGGAAGTTTCTCTGCTGGCTGCTCGGGTCCGTCGGCCGACTAGAGCAGTCTTCTGATCCTGGGTCAGGATCCGGGTTCCTAAGGCCTTTGCGGCCCTCCTCTCTTTTTTCGTCCTCCGGGTCCTTTGGGGGGCTGGGAACAGATCCTCAGAAATTTCCGTGTACATCGGGGGTTGACATTCTCCTGGTGGTAAATTGCTATCCTCAGGGTCCCCGCTTTCCTCCAGCCTCGCTGGGGGAAGTAAATTATCAAACCCTGGATAGTCCCTCCCAATAACTACAGGATATGGGAGGTTAGGGACTACGCCCACCGTTACCTCAATGGGGTTTCCCTGAACTGCTATCTCTACCGGAATAGTGGGGTAATAACTTACAGCCCCATGTACACAAGTCACTGCTATGCGTTTGGCTTGTAACAGCTGCCTTCTTTTTATCAGCTTGCCCGATACAAGGGTAATAGCACTCCCAGAGTCCACAAGTGCTGTAGTTTCCATCCCATTTATCTTCACCGGTCTGGTGTAGTTATGTGGGGCTAATGTAACCCCTACGAGGTGGAGAAGGGAGCACGGAACCTCACAATCCCCGAAGTTACATTGCCTAGGTTTCCTCCTGCTGGGACACTGTGCTGCTATATGTCCCCACTCCCCACATGCATAGCATCTATAGTCATTTCTACTAGTTTCCCTATCATGGGAATTAGGGAATTTGAACCCCGGCTTCCTCCCCCTCTGACTGGTCCCTTCCTTCTGGGGTCCCCCAGGGTTTTCAGCCCTCCCTTTCTTCCACCTAGGACCTCCTGGGGTACTGGGTGCCCAAACTTCCAGCGTTGGGTTTGGGTGCCTGTTCCAGAAGGGGCCTCGTTTAGGTAGTCGGGTCAATTCCCTGGCTGTCATCCGTCTTTCTACCAGCGTGATCATCTCGTCGTAAGCGGATGGATCATTCTGGCCTACCCATTTACGGAGATCTGGTGGTAGACCCCGCATATAATGATCGATGACCAGGGTCTCCAACATCTCATTCGGGTTGCATGCCTCGGGCTGTAACCACTTCCGTGCCAGGTGTATGAGATCAAATAGTTGGGACCTCGGGGGTTTGGTCTCCTGATATTTCCACTCATGGAACCTCTGGGCCCGTACCGCTGCTGTTACCCCTAATCGTGCTAGGATTTCTGCCTTCAGCCGGAGATAGTCAGTGGCATCTGTGGCAGGCAAGTCAAAGTAGGCTTTCTGGGCCTCTCCGCACAAAAAGGGGGCGAGAATGCTGGCCCACTGCTCCTGGGGCCATGCCTCCCGCTGAGCAGTCCTCTCAAATGCGAGAAGATATGCCTCAATGTCATCTTCTGCTGTCATCTTTGGCAGACAAACAGAGGCCCCTAGGGTTTGCATCCCATTAGACCCTCGGGGCTGGGTGGTGAGGATCTTTAGCTGATCCATTACCTCACGCAAGAGGGCACGATCTTGGGTCGCCTGATTCATTATTAATTGATTTGTTTCCTGCTGAACCCGGGTAGTCTCCTGCTGGGCTGCCGTGGCTTGTACCAGAGCCCTTATCACCTCCTCCATTGTGGCACAAAGCAGACAACCACCAAAGAGAATTCAAAACCCCAGGGCACTTTTTTTTTTTTTTTTTCCTTTTTCTTTTTTAAAGCCTTTCTTCCGCCACGCTGCGTACGAACATCCCACCTCTGACACCAGTTGTGACAAAGCTCCAAGCCTGTACTTGTGGGTCCTGCGTTTCTTGGCGGATTTCACTAGCCTCAGTGGCTAATCGTGGAAGGCAGGGGGGGGGGGAAGCCCGGGCCCGCCCTCTTCTCCGGGCTCCAGCCCAGGGACCCTAATAATCTCAGTTGAGATGGCTGACCTTTTAACCACCAAGCACAATACAATTCCCCTGGGCTTCTTCCCCACAACAGTTCCTGCTTCTTTACTCTCCACTTCACCCTTACCTCAGGGCCTCCTTCCAAACTGCTCTCTGTTTCAATGCCTCCAAACTCCTCTGTGCTCCAATGTCTCCAAACTCCTCTCTGCTCCAAACACCCACACTGTCTGCCTGAGGCAGGGGTTTTTATTAAGGCCTTACTTGACAGCAGGTGCTCCTAATTAACCTGCTGCCTGCTAGAACCTTCTTAATTGACCCCAGGTGTCTTGATTGGCCTGGAGTAGGCTTTGTTTGGCTATAGGGGGAACAGAGACCTGCACATCCTGAGACTGATGTACCTGCCTTCCAGCACTCTCCTATACCCTTCAGGTCTGACTCTGTCACACCACCTAAAAGAAACATTTCATACAACCCAATCGTATTATTTTATTTTCATTTTGCAGAAAAAGTTCAGATTTTTTTTTCATTTTGAGGCCACTCAAAACTCCCCTCCCCCAAACACACACAAAATTTTCAGGTCAAACCAACTAACTGAAAAAAATCCTATATGATAGTTGTAGCAGGACTTATCCTTACTGTCCACCTTTTATCAATGTCAAATACATAGCAACAACAGAACAGAAACAGAGTTGCTAATGTCAACTATGTCTTAATTTTTACTCTCCTAACATCACATCTGCTAGTATTACTCCAAGCATATAGCAGCTCTGCCACGATTGAATTCTATTGGCAATGATTTGTATACACTAGCAGTGCCCACCCAAATCAATCAGAAGGGAGTGTAAAAATAGAGGACGTTGGTTCTAGATTGGTCCATTACCACCAAAACACAAAATAGTTATGGCAGGTGTCACCAGGTGGTAATGTTACATTTAATCAGAGTTCCTTAGCGTGAGAGTGAATTTTGACTTTTGGGAAGACATTAGCTGCGTGCTTGTTAGCTTTGGGCTATGCAGTTATTTTTGTATGGCAGAGTCACAGGGTCTGCTCCTGTCCTATGTTCTGGTTAGTCACAATAAAGGTCTTTACACCATTCCACAGTGTTTCACGCAAGTGTCCTTTATTTACAGTGCTTATTTCTTGGCTTCAGTGCAACAAACAGTATTCCCCTAAATCCCCCGACAGTTACCCCACTGTCTTGGTTACTAGGCCCTCAGGCCCCTGAGGCACCTTGCTTGAAGCGAAGAGACAGTGTAGCAGCCTCCTGTAATCTGACTGCGCCTGCCCCCGACCGACTATGAGTCAGGGCTTTTCTAGCCTTCTGAGCTCCCAGCCCCAGCTTCTGCCATTTAGCCCAGCCTGGCACTGTGCTCTAGCCCTAATTAGGGCTTCCAGCTGGGCTCCCTGCCGGCTACAGCCAGCTCCTGCCCCTGGGCCTCCTGCCAGTAAGCAGGGTTTAACCTGCAGAGGCAGGGCATTCTAGGGGGTTTACCCCTGCCCTGCCACAGGCAGACAGGAAGGTGTGCAAGTAGCAGGGGAGTTTGCTCTCTGGCTTTGGCTCTGGTTAGAGTCAATTCTTGAAGAAGAGTGACAACCAGGAATTAGTATTGGGCTGAGATTCCTGGAAGAAGGGATTGCTTTACATGCTCTTTGGCCATCTTATTTCAGCATTGATGTACATGTACACACAAAGGTAGTTATGCTCAAAGTGTTCCCAGATTCTGAGTCACTGATTTCTCGCTCAGTGGGTAGGAAGTCAACCTACAAGGTTAGGACATGTGCTATCATTTGGCAGAGGGATGAAAGAATGGCTGTCAGAATGGAACATTAGTGTGAGAAGAATGGAGAACAATGTATCTAACATTTTTCCTCTGTGCCACTCCTACCTCTAGTGTACTGCCTGCCTTACTACAAATGAAATCCCATCTGGTTCCTAAACAGGAGTATTCCAAAATACAGATAAATATGTGAAAAAAATGCATAATTATTTCCTGATGTGGGGTTAGGGTCCTTCTAGACATTCTCTCTGTGCAATCAGCTGTTGTATCTAGGATCCTTTAGACAGAAAGGCCAGATGAACATAGTCTACCGTTAGCAAAGGCTCTTCTGTCTGCTGCCTCCATTTATACACCAGCTGTTTGTTTTACCTGTGGTTATAATGAAGACATCTCCATTTACTTGTTTCCGTTGTCCTGCTGAGCTTGCTTTAGCAGTATAATGTCAGAAAGGCTGTCAGGAATGTGCTCTGATGTATATATCATAGATGAGGCAGTGCTTAAACAGTTATCTGTCTTTTATTTCTATTCTATATCAGTTTTTATACCACCTTCATCACCGTAATATCTGAGCACCTTCCTTTTGTGCATTAAGTGACATGACTAACATCTGTTACGTGTGGTCCATTCTCATTCATACACTCCCAGGGGGGAAATTGTATGTGCAGTGTAGTTGTTTATTTTGGTAGGATTTTGTTTTCTTCAAATGCACACAATGGGGTATGATACATTCCCAAAGTCCCTCTTGCAGGGTCAACCCCAATTTGACACGGGCTCAAATGACCTGTCTGCACAAGGGAATTTTAGTAAAACATTCCCTTGCTAGTCGTATCAAAGGAAGGATTTTTCTTCTACATTCCCAGATGTGGGCAAGACCAAAGGATCTAATTATCCCCTGACTGTCACCAGTTTTAAACACGTGAGCCCATTGACTTTGGAGGAATTACTTCGGATATACACTGGTATGAGACCACTATCAGATGACATTGTCAATGCCTGTTTCCCATCATCATGCCAGCACTACATCATACAAAGGGCAGCGGAGAAAACTAGTTTATAACAATTAGAATTTAAATTCAGAGATGATGAATCAGGTTCTGGCAGGAGTTTCCCAAGTCACCGTAGGCAATTTGAGAGTGATAATAAGAGTTAGTATGAGACTGAAAGGGTAAAAAGCAACTTCCAAGAAGCTTAAATTCATTTGCCAGCAGAAGGACTATATAAGAGTCTGGGCACTGCAGAACTCCCATGGTTCTTCTGCATAACCCAGGGCACACACGTGGAGTGACCAGGCAGGAAAACTTGTAATATTGTAGGGCTGTACTTTACCAGAAATGGATCCGGATTACTCATTCGATTTGTTTTTGGCATACTTTACTTGATAAAGTTTATTGGCCAATTCTGCACCTTCTGAAATCAATGGCAAAGCTCTATTCAACTTCAGTGGGATCAAATTTGGGTTATTAATTACTTTATTTACTTGGAAAGGTAGATGAAACCACAAAGTAAGTAATTTGTCTTTCAATTTAATTTCAATCATTTACCACCATTACAATTAATTTGGTGGGAAATGCAGATAAGCAAACAGAAGGCAAAGGCAAAAAAGGGAACAATGGAAAAGAGAGAGACAAAGAAAAAAAGAGATGAATTTCTCTTCTGGTTAGCAGTCCAGGTTTGGGGATTTTTTAATTTTGACCCCTCTCCTGATTTTCCTCCTCCCCTTGGCCATCTATCAGTGCAATCGCTTTTGAAAAGATTGATAAGTCCAGTTAACTCATTAGTTCTTTCCTCCTATTTCTACACCCTAAAGATGCCAGGAAATTATAAAAGACTGTAACAAATCTGAGTTTAGGGAAAACTTTAGAAACATTAGTGGATGTAACTTTTTAGCAAGAGCTGGGTGCAAATTTCAGAATTTTCAAAAGTTTCGGAAAAAGTTTTTCCACAAAAAATGGTTGCTAATTTTTTGTGGGGGAAGGCAAGTTTCTAGACTGGTCAACATTGTTTTTAATTACAAAAATGTTGACAAAAATCTCCATATAAGATTCTCTAAAAAAATTAAAAAGTGATAATAGTTCTCAACTAGTTTTATTTTTAGCTGATGATTGGTACAGACATCAGCTCAGTGATTTAAATGCAAGCCTGCAAAAAACATGTTGAAAAAGGTTTTTACAACAAGTTTCATTTCTTTATTATCGCTGCTGTTCTGAAATAGGGCCTAATGCTTAGAGTGCTAGCTTTGGATTCAAGAGACCAGTGTTCAACTCCCTACTTCACAACAGCCTTCCAGGCCTTCAGTGTCTCTGTGCCTCAGTTCCTCATCTGTAAACGAGCCGTTAAGATAACTTCCTTACCTCACAGAGGTGTTGTGATAACTAAATACATTAAAGGTTGTGGTACTGTTTGATAGCCCTCTAACTGGGGAGAGAACGGCATATTTTCTTCTTCCTCAGATAGATGGTGCCATACACCTGATGACGAGAAGACTGATCGGTCCCCGTGCCACGGTGCCACTGCTGAGATCAACATAGACACTCAACTTGGAACTCCTTGATATAAAAGACAAAGCAGTGAAGACCTAGTGAAGGTCTCTTGGCTTCCAGACCTGCTTCCCCTCCCTTAGTCAAAAATAGCCAGAGTGTTGACCTTCAGGACATGCCATAAGACCGATGCCATAAGCGGTGCTGGCCGCTGCTTCCTGTAGCCACCATGGGACCAGAGCGACGAACCGTGGCCAGTGGGAGCTGCGATCAGCCAAATCTGAGGACGTGGCAGGTAAACAAACCAGCTGGGCCTGCCAAGGGTGCTTACTCTGGGGGACCACATGTCAGGGTTGCCGATCCCTGCCATAGAGCCTCGTCCCATATTTTCTGCATCAAGTCCACAACTTCTCTTTGATCTACAGCATCATCTTTTAGAAAAATTTCCAGTCTTGATGTAAAGACTCCACTTGATGACACCAAATCCCTAGGTAAACCCACCACATCCATAGGTCCCTAAATATATTGTCAACACACAGTTGTTGAGTCTACCTTTTTCGTTTTAAAAGGTGCCTAGAGTTTGATAGTCATCTTTTTTGTTAGATTAATAAATGCAAATAAATCTGTGTTATTAATTACTTACAATACAGTAGCACAGGGGTAGGCAAGCTATGGCACGTGTGCCAAAGGCGGCATGCCAGCAGATTTTCAGTGGCACTCACCCTGCCTGGGTCCGACAGGCCACCAGACTGGGGGGCTCTGCATTTTAAATAAAGCTTCTTAAAAATGTTTAAAACCTTATTTACTTTACATACAACAACAGTTTAGTTATATTTTATAGACATAGAAAGACACCTTCTAAAAACAGTAAAATGTATTACTGGCACGCAAGAGATTAAATTAGAGTGAATAAATGAAGACTCAGCACACCACTTCTGAAAGGTTGCCGACCCTTGCAGTAGTATCATCAGAGATCAAAACCTCTTGGTGCTAGATGCTGTCCAAATATGTAGCCACGTGACTGTTCCTATGCAATCTAGGGATGCATTCCTGTACACACTTAAGCCAGACAGTAAAGATGCTTACCAAGTATTCCTATTGAAACCATCATAAATAACTTCACTCACCCACTGAAGTTTTTGCAGAATAAGGCCCTATGCTAGGAATAAATTTGGATGTCATGACACAAAAAAGATGAAAAGCACAACTATTCATATGTATCTATTACAAAATTTTAAACACAACAGCCAACTCCAAACATATGAGACAATTTTAAAACTGGCCTGTGCTGTCCTACTGACCATGTACAAGTAGACTGTCTTTCTTCAGCAATAATGCCGGGCAGCAGTAATTTTTCACGCAATTGTTTAGTTTCCAAAAACCTTATTTTATGAAAATATATATGCAGCCTTTCCATGTCAGTCCACTGCAGATACCTGGTGGAGTGTTTTAAATGGTTCTCTACAAGAGAGGATTATACAGTCTTCAAACTGCAAACCTGGTTCCTTTGTTAAGAGAAAAAATAGAATGGTAATTCCAGATAATGGGGGAAAACCTCGAAAGTCAAAGCAAAGAGAGAGCTAAAGATGAAAGTAAATTCTACGAAGTTTTGGAATAAAATATATGCTTTCAAATCTTGTCAGTGATAAGCAGTAACATTCTGGGTCACAGGCAGACAGCTTTAATATTTGTTCGGATTCAAGCTTTGTACCTTAACAACAAGTAAGAATTAGGCCCTAACTCAAAAAAAAAAATCATTTTACCGCTTAGCATAAATTTAATATGTTACTGTATCCCATTCAACAGGCCTTTTCTACCTCTGTACCAGAGATGACTTCAGATATAATGGTATGAACAGGAACACTGAGGGCTGACTATGGGATGTGTCAATGGGCCCATGCTTACTTTCATCCGAAGAAAAGTTTAAAAAGGGATGTAAATAGACTTAGCCTAAAAATTTTGATGATTTTTTTTTCGTTTGGAAAGGACTGATTTGATAAAAATCAAAATATTTCACAGTAACATATTGATATTATCAATTTTGAACAGGAAATTATTGAGCTGTTTTGTTTCAGTAAGGTCAAGCCATTTCAATTTGATTTTATTATTTTGATTATTATCAGTACAGAAATGTTTTGAATATAAAAGTTTAAATAATAAAGATTAAACATTATAATCTTATTCAAAGGAAACATTTCAGTAAGGTCAAAACAATATATCTTGGAATATTTTCTTTCATGAAAAAGTCTAAGGCTTCTGCTTTTCTTTCTGGGTTTGGATAAAAACAAAATTTTGAAACTTTGGAATTTCTTGTGGGACTGGAATTCCACTTTTCGACTAGCTCTTGCTATAAACTTTCATGTTTAGAAGCATAAACCAATTACTAACCAATTACTAACTGAGGAGGTGTCCCATCGGAGTTGTCCCATCGGTGACAGCCAATAGCAAAAATCCCCAGCTGCTGAAGACGGGACACTTGATGGGGAAGGCTCTGAGTTGCTACAGAGAATTCTTTCCCAGGTATCTGTCTGGTGGGTCTTGCCCACATGTGCAGGGTCTAATTGACAGCCATATTTGGGGTAGGAAAGGAATTTTCCCCCAGGTCAGATTGACAGAGATCCTGGGGTATTTTTGCCTTCCACTGCAGCATAGGTCACTTGCAGGTTTAAATTAGTGTAAATGGTGGACTGCCTATAAACATGTGGTCTTTAAACCATGATTTGAGGAATTCAGTAACTCACCCAGAGGTTAGGGATCTAGGTCAGACTAGATGATCATGCTGGTCCCTTCTGACCTTAACAGGAGACTTCTAGGTGCAGGTTATTCTATAATTGACCACATCAGGGTTTCATGCACCTTCACCTGACACATCTGGTACTAGTGACAGAAACAGAATACTAGACTGGATGGAAGACTATTCTGATCTGGTAAGGCAATTCCTATGTTCCTCTGAACCCAAACTCTTTCCCCCCTAATTATTTTTCATTTTCACATACCATTGCATTTCCTGGCTCCAGCTGACCCCCGAAGTGGAAGTGCTGAAGTACTGCAAGGAAGGTGTAGTCATAAAAGTTATAGCTCATTTCTTTAACTTGAAAGGTTAAGTTTAGCTTGAATAAGCATTCAAAGTGAGCATTTAGGGATTAGCCCATCTCTGCTTATAAAGCACTGTTTCCTGTACTAAATTATTCTCCTCTGCTTGGCATCAGTTTAATGTAAGGAGAATCCAGTGAAATGAAGCTTTTGTCTCACTGCAAAGCATCAGCCCAAACCACTGGCAATCCAGGCAGAAGAAAGTTTGTGTTCTAATAAAAAAACAAAAAAGGGGGCAAAAAATTCTGAATACTTACTTTGAAGAATCCTGTCTCTGTAGAACTGGCTGTGAACAACGGAACTATTAAAAATGGGATGTTTTGATAAAAGGCGGGGCACCAAAATGTGCACCGTTTTTCATTGAAAACATTCAAAATTTTATTATTTTTGACCAGCTGTCATCAGTTGTTTATTGGGAGTATTAGAATCTGAAATTTGAATGTGGTTGGTCAGCTATGATTGGACAGGGAGGTTCTATAGTATTATTTTTGTACCCTGACTGGATGAAAGCAACTCCTGGATTTCCTGCACAAATTTGAATTCAAAATTCACTTTCCACAAATCTATTCTAAAGTGTACTTAAAATTCATTGTTTTACCAAACATTCCTGCTAGTAAAGTCATCTACTAGAATATAGATAGAGAGTGAACAAAATAGGACCACAAACAGCTGAAGCAAATCCAGTTTTAAATCATGCCCATTTTTGCAGAAAAATACATTGAGGAATCCATTCAGGTCTACCACTAATTATCCCTCTACTGAGGTAGATTTCTTCACATTACACCCTTTTAAGGACAATCCACCCCATCTTTTGGACAGGAAGTAGAAAAAATAATAAGGACTGGCAGACACTAAGATTAGTAGCCATTCTTTGTGAGTAAGAGGTAATGAACCATTATTTATGGTAGAAGGTGCCAAAATTTAGGCTTCTTATGTCTGTATTTAGGAGCCTAAATATATGGCCTGATTTTCAAAAGTACTAAACATCAAGCAGCTCCCATGAACTTCAATGAAAAGCAGGCCTGTTATTTAGGCACCGATAAAAAGCCTTAGGATCCTTAGGATTTTAGGGTGCCATTATTCAAACCTCTTAAACTGTATATCTCAGGACCTAATTATTCTTCCTTCATGTATTTTTTGAAGTAGCCGGTTTTATTAGGAGAAACTTTTCTGCAAGGCAGATATAAAAATATCATTAGCTGACATGACTTGTAGCAATACCTAAAGCTCAATAATTGCTTTAAACATATAAAATAGATTCACTCAAATAATCTAGCTGCAGCAGGAAACACAGCTGTAGCTTGCTAGAGGCCTCTACCTCATTTGCACCTGCTCCGTCAGATTTGTTTTCAGAACAGATCACCAATGAAGGTGGCCCAGAGAGAGATGCTAGTTTCCAGGGGTTTAATCTGATTTTTGTATAAGAATACCAACTAATATGACTATCGACTCTGCCTTCACCAGATTAAAACCCACATGTGAGGCTCAAACCCATGCTTAATGAGATTTGTGCCCCTCTAACGCTCACCTTACATTCATAGGCCTTGCGTAGCTACAAAAACATCATGGGGTGAGAGTCAACTTTATTACTTCTCGGTTTGGCAGCCCATTGAAATTGCCTGTGGTCTAATGTAATTATTTCTATCGTCAGCTGGTGGTTGCCCAGGAGGGATGAGAGTATAATTTGCATCCATCTAATAACTTCACCGTCAAACGTGTTTAAATAAAGTTATTGGACCCTAAAGTCAGCCCTAGCGTCTTCCTCCAAGTTGTAATCAGCCTCTTCCCCGAGGAAGCCACTGGCCAGGTATAAACTACAGATGGTTCAATACTGCTATTTTATCATTTTGTGGGGCTTCTACATTCAAGATCTACCCAAGGAAGGGGCACAATGTGCATTAATATAGAACCTTATTACTGTTCTATTGTAGGGATTGGTTTTCTGAATTATGACTATTTTCATAGGTGTACATTACCTTTAAGAGCTAGAGGTCCTGAGACCCTAACCCTGCTGTATCAAAGGCGGTCCTTCTCAACCTATTTCTCATTTCACTTCTGCCTACTAATAGGGCAAATGTAAGAGCAAAAGACAAAGCCTACAGACCTCTAAGAGCTCAGAGACATTACAGATAGTTCTGCTGAAGTCGGCACAGGATGGCAGCAGGCTGAAAATCTTATTTATCTAGTGTTCCTCTGCTTGTTTGTGTGTGTGTGTGTGTGTGTGTAGGTTGTTCTCACCATCGCATCCCACTATAGGAAAACTGCCTATTACCATACAACTACCCAGTTGGGGTAAAAACCCCAAGTCTCTGGTCTCTAATTTGAAGGCCCACACAGGAAGCAACCCTCACACTCTGTTTAAAAATGTCCAGCAAAATTCATTTAAAATAAAGAACTATGAGTTTAGAGGGAGGGGGAACCCTCAGAGAAAAACCTGCATCTAACCAGTACCAACCACCTCACTCTTTCCTATACGGCAAGGCAGTCAGGGAAACTCCGGAAGACTGTGTGTGAATGGGCCAGGGATTTGAAAAACAAATAAAAATGATTGAAAGGAAGAGGGAGAATAGAGAGACCCTAAGTGGCTAAATCCTTAAAGCAAAGACTGTGGCAGCTGGAGAAGTATTTCAGGAAATAAACCTACTTGGTTAGGACTGGGAGTTTGAACTTTACACTAGTGTTGAGTTTGAACTTTTGGCCCCGGCTCTGACCGGAACAGCAGTCTCTGACCCTTTTGCAACCCCGGCAGCCATATATCTATTGTCTCTCTTATTAGCATTTCTGGAGCAGTTGTAACACTGGTTTTAACTGGATACAACCAGGAAAGACTTGGTTGATCACACGTGCATATTATGAACAGCTAAGTACTTTGTTTACTCCTTCCTATAAATACTGCTGTGTTTCTCAAATAAAGTTGCCACATACCTCTCAAGCTATTGAGCTGGGGAGGGTGTGTGCCCCTTGATCAAAGTATTGGGTGTCTGTATTACTTGGTCTCTGACAGTTTGTGAGCCCTAATTCAACTCCGCACTACTCGGGTGGGGAAGGCGAGTAGGACCAGCTATTTTTACCTAACACTAGCTTTGGTTTTAAAGAGAGTAAGAAAAACAAACATCTGAGCTGCTTTATAAACCTCCTGAGGGCAGCTGCTGCCTGGAACCCCATGAATGCTACTGCTTTAAAAAAGAGTTAACATTCTCCCTCACCACCTCCCATTTTCTTCCAAACCTGCAGGTGCTGGATTTGTAGCAACCTCATCTCATTTCAGCACATAGGGTGCAAACTCAGTGGAGCAAACTGCAGGAGTCGCCAGCAGGAAGTATTATACACCGTACTCACAAGGTAACCACAAGAGTCCACCCTACCCATGGCTTGCTATCGCAACGCATGTAAGTGTTCTTTACTATTTTAGCAAACAGGCCCCTTGACATATGTGGGTCTAGTCCTGTGAGTAGGGCATTACTCAACATTGGTAATGGTGGACACTTGCTGTACAAGTGTTTTCTGTGTTATGCAATCTCCTACACTCTGGTTATGGTGCATGATTTTCATGATCTCCACAAGGTTGATCCTCAGTTCTGCAGTGGGGGCAGAGTTTGAGGCTCAGTACCCACTGATCTCCCTGGAGCTCCCTGCTAACTAGTGTATAGGAGGACTAGGGGTCCACAGGAGCATAGATTCACTGTTCAGCCCCCCTCATGGGTGCAATGCCTACTGAAGCCCTAAAACTGCATTAACAACTGCAGAGTGGCTCTGTGACTGCTCCATGGACAAGGTAGAAGAATGAATCCTATCTCCCTGCCCCAATATCCGGTGACCTCCTTCATGCACAACCCCTGTAATCAGGCTGTCCTCTGATCGGAGGGCCGGTCTCAATGACAAGTTATATGAGGCCAGGCCACAGATACAGTATGCCCAGGTCCTCACATCCAGGTTTTGCTTCAGATTAAAGAGCTTCAATTACAGATCAGGACCAACATTGGCTTTACATGGTGCACGGACATTGAGTGCTGGCTCTCTGCACCAGGGTGAATCTTACGCCATTGGAGTAAGAATTGGAGGGTCAAGGTCTTGGAGCCCCCCTGACCCTTCTACTCTAGCCCTTCCAATGCTGCTTCGGAGTGAGCTACATATTTCCCAACCATCCACGCTGCTCCCGGGGATCTCTAACATCTCTCTGCCTTCAGCTGGCTTCTCAGAGACTCGGCCAGACCTTTGCCACTGTTCTCAGAGCTATATTTCCTTTGTTGTGCTGCCCTCCTTTTGCTTTCACGTCCCATTCCCACCTCTCCTCAAGAAGCTCTTCAAAACAGTCTGGGTTTGTCTATGCCATGCCATAGTATGGACTATGGGGGTCTGAACTGCAATGTCCAGCACGGTTCTGTTTTAACTGCCCAGTGTGGACACTATTGGCATGAACTCAAAGGTGCCTAGTTTGCATTAATGTAGACCCGCTTGAAAGAGGATGGCACCTTAAGCATAGACTTTA
This sequence comes from Sternotherus odoratus, assembly GCA_032164245.1. Taxonomy (NCBI): domain Eukaryota; kingdom Metazoa; phylum Chordata; order Testudines; family Kinosternidae; genus Sternotherus; species Sternotherus odoratus. The sequence goes on along the minus strand of JAVMKO010000007.1, from coordinate 12,683,475 downwards.
TCTCCAGAAGAGCAATGTGTGGATGAAGCTGAAGCTTAAGTGCCTTCCTTCACACATGCAGTCCCATCACACCAATAATTGATAGGGATGTGCAAATAACATTCAGATAACAATTACAAATTACAGAAGATCACTGTATTCTTAAATCTTTGTGAGAGGGGAGGGTGGTTCCCAGAGCTCAAATCCAGTAAAGCTCCTGTAGAACACAGCTGTGTGAGCTAAGCCAGAGAAGCCCTTGGTTATTAGTATCCTAATGCCTATGACAGTCCCACTTTGCATCTAGAATTCCTTTATCCGGCACTGTTCCAATGTGTAGGTTATTTTGTAAAGTCATAAATAATTCACCTAATTAATTTTAGGTCTTCTGCTTCCCTTTTTTGAGCCTCGAATATAATAAATGCTATGGCTCAGGCACAGAGAATCCATAGGAAACTTGCCTTCCCCAGAGAAATACTTCTATCATTAATCAGCTACTAAACTGCGTTATAAAAAATAGTAGAGTGAATTAAAGAAATCAAATTAATATGGTGATGTAGTTCATAGCAAAACAATATTGTACCAAAGGGCAATGTATTTGTACATGATTGCACATCAGGCAATCAGTCTGACTGATGTTTTGTATACCTCTGCTTAGAAAAAAAATGGGAAAGATTAGCAGGCACAGGGGGGGGAAAAACCCCAATACAGTGGAAATTCATACATCATTCTGATTCTCTTATGCAGAAAAATGAAAATATTGAAATATGGGAATGGAATAAAAAGGCAACAATATTAATCAGAAGTAACTTTCTAAATCCAGCCTATATGTTATTGCTTGTGCCAATCCAAATTCCTTTAATTAAGATCACATTGCCATATTAACCCTGTTTTCACAGGCTCATAGTTTCCTGATGAAACAGTTGACTTTTGTCATTTTTCATTCATAGTCTCAATTATTATTATTTTTTGTGTTTGAGTCCAATTCCCAGCCCAGCAATCGTAGAACTTTTTGGGGGGATGAGTCCAATTCCCAGCAATCATTGTAGAATTATGAAAAGGGAAAAAATCAATATTCCTATTATTTAAAAAGGAAATATGACCATAATTGAGGTAATCCAGAAAAGACTGAAATTTTAAACTTAAAAATTAGTATGTCATTTTCACCATGGCTTTTGTTACAAGTGGAAAATTTTCCCAGTGATCTGGAAATTTCAAAATGCAGGATTAAGCATGTAGAGTTGAAAATTATATTAAGGTTAAAGATGGATGCAATGGGCATTTGTCAGCAGAGTCATTTAATTGCACAGATATTTGGTTAACAGGTATATACAACTTTAGATACTGTAAAGGGAGACTCTGAGGCTTTGTAGCTACTAGAGATTGTAAGTGCAATAAAGTACTTGGATGTCTTACCGGTTCCTGCAAATTTATTCTGAGTCTTGAAATATTCAGTGGTTGTTTTAAAGTGCCAACTCCTGGGCTCATGTTGTTATGTGTTAAAAAAAAGTTTCTAGTCCTTGTATTTGTGTAGAAAGTCTTAAAACATTAAACCTGAATCAGAAGGAAAATAAACAGAACGCAAAATCTACTTTATTATTATTAATTATTATTTTCAGTGTTGTTGTAGCTTTGCTGGTCCCAGGATATTATTGAGACAAGGTGGTAAGGTCATACCTTTTGTTGGACTGACTTCTTTTGGTGACAGAGAAACTTTTGATCTTACACAGAGGTTTTTATTTTTAAAAGAAAACTTGTGATTTTTAAGACAATCATGATTTGGGGTACACTGTCTCATGATTTTCAGTGTTGGGGGGGTTGTAATACTGCTGTGGTTTAAGAAATATACAAGTTCTTCTGGTAAAACAAGTTGTGCCTCTAAACCATGCAAGCCAAACAAATGTAGTCCACTCGCAAAGCCTACAGAATTTGTAACCGACACCAACCAAACAGTTCCTTCTTTCCTTACAAATTAGGGGAATTGAATTAAAAATTAGGATTAATTCAAGATTCAGGATGATCCTGCAAACACTTGTGCACACACTTAATAACTCATTTCACTAGAACTACTTAGGTGCATAAAGTTAAGCACCCATGAAAGTATTTGCAGCATCAGCAGCTATGTTTAATTCAACATCCCAGAGTCAGAAAATTCCATAAAGTAAGGTTCGAATAGACACATTAATTTAGACATATTGTACCTATATAGCATTTCCTATTTATATTCTGACATTTCCTCAACTTTTGAGTACCGGTACTTCCTTGATTAATGCTCAGTCTGTCTGATGGTCAGATGCTCCAACTTTTTACCTCAGTAATCCCACTGAAGTACCTCACACTGCAATCAAAATACATTTAAAAACTAAAAACAAAAAACCCCAAAACACCAAAAAACAAACAACAAAAAAACCCTATGAAACAGCAGGAAATGTTGAGCTAATGGAAAATGAAAGGGAAAATGAGTTAATAAAACACTCAATAAAAAAAAAGATATAAAATATGATTATGGACGTAATAAGACGCATGAGAAGAGATACCCAGAGAAATGAATGAATTTCTAAATGCAAATTCTCCATTAGCAAAGCAATATGGACCTCTCTGAAAAGGGCAACCTTAATGGCAAGCAGCATCTGTTTATCACCAGTTTCAATGAGAGATGAGTTGATGGCTTTCCTTATCCAGAATACATACAACTGAGGCCACTAAGATTCCTATTGCAATGAAAGGGGAAGACTGTGTCAGACTTCTAGAGACCACCCTGACCTTCAGAATTCACAGCATGAAGCCTGAATTTAGATATTCTCCCCCTCCCCCTGAAAAACCTATTTCCCTTCCCTTCTGGTTCATAAATAATGAAGCATTTCACAAACCAAACAGATGATCTCTAGTTGTGTTTGTCAGGAGTTTTCCACCTGGGATTCCCTGCCGTCCACAGTGTGGAACCTATGATGCTCCTCATTAGGAGAAAGGGTTCAGCTGAAGCTGTTCACAAAGAGTTAATAGCAGAGCTCCCAATGACTTCAATGATGCAACTTTAGGCCCCAAATTCTGGAACGTCACTTCTATCATAGGATGTAGGATGTAACTCACAAACAAAGGGGAATTTGTACTCATCTCAGGAGTGTTGCATCATAGCAGTAATAGTAAGTCCCCAGGCATCAAGACAAAAAAGCATGTGGTTTTAGTTTAAGAGATAGAATGGAACAAGAGTGTATTTTTAATTGTTTTGCTCACTGAATTTAGCAAGTGTCTGAAGTCCTCTATTCACAGAACAAGTCCAGTTTCTAAACATGCAGTCACAGTTCGAGGTTCCCCATTCTGCCCCAGTCTGGCCTAGAGGGTCTACTTGAAGGAATGAGACAAGATGGGTGAGGAAATAATCTTTATTGGACCAACTACCATTGATGAAAGAGACAAGATCTTGAGCTCCATAGAGCAAGTTTCTTGCAGGGATGAGAAGCCACTTTAGATTCCTTGGTTTCTCAAGTCCTTCATTTCTCTGAGGAGACTGCCAACAAGATCTTTGCGTTATTGACAGGGGCACTAGGAAATAAACTGAGACCAGGTCAGTTCATACACACCAAACAAGCATCCAGGAGAGGGCAATCGCTCTCAAGCACTACCAAACAGGAACAAGGACTTGAAACTGTGTCAGACAGTGCAAAGGCCTTGTTTCCTGTAACATTACCAGTTCAATGATGGATCTCACAAGAGCTCGATAATCAAAGTTTTATCAATCGATTGCTTTCAATAGAAAACTATCCTCTGAACTATCGCTAGGAATAGAGAAGAGCCACCCCAAAGTGCATTTCATACAAGTGCACTAGCAAAATCATTCTTGTCTGGCATTGAAAATATTGAACTCCTTGAGAAGGCAACACAGAAATAACTTGCATATATTACAATATTTCTATTTAACAGCATACTTTGTACATCCTTGAATTTCTAAATAAGGTGCAATAAAATGTATTTGGTTAAAATTCAGAATGACTTTTCCCCATTCTGTATTCATTTTGCATTCATTCAGTAGCTATTTTGGCTTAATTATCCTTTATTCATTTTTAATTTGACTCTGACAGGGTGCTGAGGTTTTACCTATTCATTGCTTTTGGGATGCTGCATGTTGCAATCTTTTAGGCAATATATTTCCCCACAAACTCAGGAACCTTAGTTAATATTTATTAAAGGTAATGACAGGAATCAATGGTACAAAACATTTTAAAATACAAGGATTTAATACTTAGCAGCTCAATGTGCTTCACAAATTGTATCCATCACACTTTTGTTTTCAAATTCCAGGATCTTTGGAACAGAAAAACCAACTTCCACAAGAACCGTAGTACTTACTATGAGTGCTTCAAGGCCTTCATTAATATCTGTAATCTTGTCCGCATGTCTGGAAATAAATCAATGAATACAATGATATTTGATAGATGTTTAGAAGAGACTTTTACTATTTTAACCTTGATAGATTAAGTGCAAGGCACAACACCACAAAACTTTGATTTTTGTTGTGTACATCTGTTTTGATTAAAATCCCACCCCTTTCATCCATGCTGAATTATCAAAAGGGTCCTTGTGTAATATATGCAAAGATTCAGTAGGGGATCCCCAGCCTAGAGAAAGAGAAAAAAATGACTCATTTCATACGGACACAAACACACTCTCAAAAAATCAGTTTCATGGTCCGATTTGATTCTTCTGACTATCCACTTGGCAGGAGTCATAACAGACAGGAAACAAAAGTGACAGGAGCCCGAGGCTTAAAAAAAAATTCTGTCTTCCAAACAGCTGCTGTATATAACTCATTTTTCCCCTTTATTATTTGATAAGAAACTGATGTTTGCATTAACTTTTTAAAAAATGTTTATTCCAAATACACTGTGGTATGCATTGATCAAAGCCAACAGGGTCTTGACTAAAACAATAACATATTCCATGCAGTTACTGAGCTTCAGAGAGCAGTAACTAAGAATGCCACCTGGTGGAGGAATGACTAACAGTGCTGGAGGAGTGGAACCTTCTAACAGCCTTGGGCTGGGTCTTGAACATTCATCATGGGTGACGGCTTCTAGATGCTAATGAGTAATCAGGTGCCACTGGGACCAAAAAAAGTACTTACCACATATTCAGTACCCATTTTTAGAGGGTAAATCCCTTCTCATCCAATCATACCAACTTGTATTTGTATGATGGGATAAGCCCAGGATAACATATTAAGAGGAGACAATCAAAAAAAAAAAAGCAGTGAGAAGGAAAAGGACTGTATGTACTTTTATGTGAATTAGGAGACAAGTCTGAGAATGCAAACAATCTCTCTCTTTATGAAAATGTCTTTCTAGTGATCTAAGCCTGCAGTAACTGAAAGCTGAGCATCAGGTTAAGAACCAGATTCTCTGAACAGGCAGAACTGGGAATGGTATGTGTCCACGATGGGGTGGAAGTTAGCTTGGTTTTAAGACACTTTTGTGGTGTCCTGTTTGTGGGAATCACTGCTCTATCTTATACCACCTGCTGATAGCCAACCGGGTCTGTTCTGGCAGCTGGGTATCAGCAGGATGTTGGGGGGGGGGGACTGGCAATGTCCCCCTTTCCCTAGTCGCAATCTCTACCTTGTGCACCAGAAAGAGGAATTGGTGGAAGAGTCACTATGGTCCTCTTTGACCAGAGAATTCTCCTATGCAAGGGGAATGCTTCCAGGGCACTAAACCAGGGTCGTGGCAGCTTTCTGCTGCCCAAGTGCTACAAAGCAGCCAAAGGGCACTGGATTGTTAGACCCCGATGTTTTCCACTCTCAAAGGTCACCATCATATAGTGACCCTTTTGTGATGGTTGTCTGCTGTCCAAAAGAAATTTACAGGTGTTTAGTGAATTTCTTATCTCAAAAAGATCCTCATTCTGACCTGATTTAAGCAAACGTACAGGCATTTTACATACACTGCATGGGGATGAGATGTGGCACCTCTACAGTGTATGTTCCATTTCATTCCACGTTGCAATGTTTTATTACACTTTTCTAGCTAGCAAGATGTTTTGACACTGACACACACACTTATATACTACACCAAGAGTTTTCTATGTCCAGTGGATCTGATAATAGCAATAATAATAAACATCTACAGAAGAATCAATGTTTGAATCAAAGCTGAGTTTCTTTTGATTAATCTTTCTCAGTAAGTATCACATTATTTGGATCATTGATGGCATCTGCTACCAGTGCTTCAACTTGTATTTGATTTACAGTAGCTCTTGGGCTTAATGGAAAGAAAGCAGAGGGAAAGGAGCAAGTCAGTGTACTATTCACTAACATCACTAGAGGTTTCAGCTTGGCAGCGGGCAACATACCGACATTGCTCCATTGCTTTTGGACCATGCACGGTAGACTTGCCACTGGGCATGCCTAAAACAGAGATTAAAAACCAGGCTATTCAAATACAAACCTGACTTTTCTTGGTCATATAACTGAATGAAGTAATTTAGTCAATTATGCATCCCGGTAAAGCTCCATCCTCATAAGAACATAAGAAAGGCCGTACTGGGTCAGACCAACAGTCCATCTAGTCAGGTATCCTGTCTACCGACAGTGACCAATGCCAGGTGCCCCGGAGTGAGTGAACCTAACAGGTAATGATCAAGTGATCTCTCTCCTGCCGTCCATCACCCCCCTCTGACAAACAGAGGCTAGGAACACCATTATTACCCATCCTGGCTAATAGCCATTAATGGACTTAACCTCCATGAATTTATCCAGTTCTCTTTTAAACCCTGTTATAGTCCTAGCCTTCACAGCCTCCTCAGGCAAGGAGTTCCACAGGTTGACAGTGCGCTGTGTGAAGAACTTCCTTTTATTTTTTTTAAACCAGCTGTCCACTAATTTCATTGGGTGGCCCCTAGTTCTTATATTATGGGAACAAGTAAATAACTTTTCCTTATTCACTTTGTCCTTACCACTCATAATATTATATAGCTCTATCATAGCCCCCCTTAGTCTCCTCTTTTCCAAGCTAAAAAATCCTAGCCTCTTTAATCTCTCCTCATATGGGACCCGTTCCAAACCCCTAATCATTATAGTTGCCCTTCTCTGAACCTTTTCTAATGCCAATATATCCTTTTTCAGATGAGGAGACCACATTTGTACACAGTATTCAAGATGTGGGCGCAGCATGGATTGGTATAATGTTAATAAGATATTCTCCATCTTATTCTCTATCCCTTTTTTAATGATTCCTAACATCCTGTTTGCTTTTTTGACTGCTGCTGCACACTGCATGGACATCTTTAGAGAACTATCCATGATGACTCCAAGATCTTTTTCCTGATTAGTTGTAGCTAAATTAGCCCCCATCATATTGTATATATAGCTGGGGTTATTTTTTCCACTGTGCTTTACAATACATTAATCCCCCATTCCTTCACCAATAAAGGCTTGATCCAACTGCCAATAAAATCATCGAGAGGCTTTAAGAGAAGCCACTAAGGTTCTATGGGATTTATCCTGCTGCCACTGAAATTGAGGGGATTGTTTACATTATTGTCAATGGGAGCAGAAACAGGCCCTAGATAATTTAATGTATGCACTATACACTCAACATTTAGAGTTGGAGAGCTAGTTTGCGTTTATTTCATTAAGCAAAGGAACTTCGCTGACAGAGAGGTTGAGAGGACGATTTCTGTTTTTCAGACTCAGCATAGTAAATTGGTATAGCAGCCTCTGGGAGTGAATGGAAAGGACTCAGACCAGGGACACACGTCTGACATGATAAAGAAAATAGGGGGAAATTAAATAGCATATTAGAGTCTATTTGTAACAGCAGCTGAGGCACCAGATCTTTGTTGGGATGTATTATCAGTGAATGCTTAGTCAGGAGGAACTCTCAAAAGAGAGTTGAAGGTCAGTTTTCCTCCTAACTTAAAATGGGGGAGGGGTAAATGGGTTATCATCACTCTTCTAAATAAGAAAGAACTGATGCTTTAAAGGTTTTTTATAACTGATGAAAAATGAGAGGGTTTGAGATTTTAACCTGCGGGTCTGAAGTGATGTGTTCCTCTTTACTCACTTTGAGTTAGCATGAAACTTTCTGAACATTAAAAAGCTTTGGGTTTGTTTTGATGATTGATGCCAAAGACAACCAGTGACTGTTAAAGTACATGAGTGTTCCAAAGACTCTTAGAATAAATCAAATGAGCAATTAGGTTCAATTATTATGTATTTGTATCACAAAACAAAGATCACTATGAACAAGAGACTGACCAAGGAACATGACAAGTCGGAGTAAAACTTGGGAAGAAGAGGGGAGGATTTCCCTGATTGTGTGTGTTAGAGGCAAAAATCCAAGAAAAATTTTTGAAGATGCAGTTGTGAGTGTGATCCTCAAAGGAAGCAGAGACAAGGTTTCTTGCGCACAGAGTCCACCAGAGTGATAGAGCTGAGAATTATTGAGCAAGGACACAGACTGTTGTACTTTGTTTCTACTGTATTCAGCAAAACAGGACTTTGTATACATTTTTGCAAATAAGATTTCACCAAAGTATATAAATCAAGGATACCAGTCATATCTCATCCTAATGGAAACAACCCTGCAAGGCCCTGAACATTGACTATCTGCTCAGGTCAAGGGGGCAACAATATTTTGATTAAGAATTTGAAAACGTACACAATAGACATTATAAGAGGAACAGATAAATACCGTGCCTAGCTCAAGAGGCTTTTGCTCCATGATGGGGACTTCTACGTTTAACAATTATACAAATAATTTTAGTAACAACATGCATAAGACAACTAAGGGTTTTTATATAGAGTCCTGATTTGTATTACATTTCATAGTAGAGATTATTGAAAAATGGAATCAGATTATTGAAAAATGGAAAAGATGCGTCCCTTTTTCAAAAAAATTAAAAATGTTAAATGAGATGATTTTTTGTGAAAAGTTGTGCCAAACCTATATCCCCCTTTTGGCAACTTTTTTTGAAATTCAAAGTTCTATGACCAGCTCTATTTAAAAGTCCTGACCAAGTTCTTGTCATCTTTAGACAGAACCAAATTATATGCCTAAAAAGATTAGATAATTTAGAGCTCTATACATTCTTTGCAGAGTTTTAAGGTGTATATGTTTTACTCTCTTGAAAAATATATCATGTATCTTGCCATTTACTCACGCCTAAGTTATACATCCACCTCATGCTCTCATCTTGTCCCAGGAATAAAATGCTCATTTGGAAAAAGACAATCCTCAAAGAAATAAAGTTTAGAATTTAAGCGTACCGACTACTTTTCTGGACAAAAAATATGATGTCCTGGCTGCTCTGAAGTCAAGAGCAAAAATCCCATTGATTTCAGTGGGGCCAGGATTTCACCCATAATCTGAGAAGATTCTCAGTGAATTTCCACTACTTGTCAGCTATTAGGAATCTTCTTCATTAGCTAGTGCTTATTAGGTCGGGTACAGACAGTAAATGGTTTCTTGTATTCAGAAGTTCATGGATAAATTTGCATGCTCATAAGTATAAGTTTTCCCAGACCAATTCAACAACTCTAATTGAAGTACCAAAATCCTTGCATGTGTGGAGATATGGATATATATTGTAAACACATACTCTCCACCCACCTCAAATATAATTTATCATCAGTCATTAGTTATGTCATATATTATAGAAATGAAGAGGATATTGCAAATTTATCTACAGGTGAATTATTTCTCTCTCTCTCTTTATATAGATCCAGGGCTTGGTTTCCACTGGCACTGTGTGGCCCTTTGCAGAAACTTAATGGTTACATGCTGGTTAATCACATAGTGGAAAAAGTATATATTTAATTGAATCTCTAATTGAGATGTAACTCACTATGTAGAAGTTCAGAGCCAGATGAATAACTAAAAGAACAGAATTAGAATTGGTATGCTAATGTACATTTTTTTTTTTTTTTGCTTTCTGTGTGTCTAAATGCATCTTACTTCTGTTCCATTCTATGCATCCGATGAAGTGGGCTATAGCCCATGAAAGCTTATGCTGAAATAAACTAGCTAGTCTCTAAGGTGCTACGAAGTCTTCCTCGTCTTATTAAAAGAATAGTGTGACACAGCTGGCCCCCAGGACCTTAGCACCCACTCCTGACCTCAAACTTTGTCTTAGCGAAATATAAAGATGATAGTTATTGCTTCCCCTTCTCGCTCCTTTCAAATGTGTTTCCTGCCTCCTTTCTTCAAGGTTTTCTTTCATACCTTGGCCTTATATTTGGCTAAAGGAGGAAGAAACAACAAACAACAACAATGAAACAGCTCTCTTATTCTTTCAATCATTTCCCCCGTGGCAACAGTCTGAGCAAATCACTCCAGAGCTGTCGGACAAATTCCTCTGCTCAGCAATCAGTTCCGCCACCCAGCAGTCAGTGTAAACTAATCTCAAGGGAGGAATTAGTGTGGCACTCCTAAAGAAAGAGGACAGCGAAAAGATCTCACTAAGGGGTGGAAGCAAAACAGCCTGGAAAATTGTAAGGCTAGCAGGTGCTAGTAATTCTGCTTGAAGGGAGGTCTGGTTTGCAGACACCAGCCATGAGAAAATGATTGACCATGCTTCTATAATGAATAACACATGACGGTTTTTTTCTTCTGTGTTCCACCACAGAGCCGCACAGTTTTGCAAAGATTGCCATACATCTCAGTAAAGAGAAGAACAAATGCATAGTTTTATCAGTTCAAGATCGGGAGAATCATCCAGTCTAATGAGGTTTTATAGTAACTCCTTACTGTTGAAGATAAAGGACCAGAAAATATTCAAGAGGGCCTGAGCCAATCATGACTTCATTGAACACTTGATTAGCCCAAGAATAATAAACGTGAAGTTCCCAATTCTTTGGTGTCAAGGCTTAATCCCAGCTCTGTCACTCTGAGTGCAGAAGTGGGGGCCCACAAGGATTTTAAAAATTAATACTTGCCACTCCAGGCTTGTATTACACTCCTAGGGTTACAGCTTTCCTCTGACCTGGGATTAATAAGCACTGCCTCCACATCCACATCAAAGTAGCCTGATTTTCTGAAGTGCAGAGAGCCCTTAACTCTTATCAAGACAATGGGACATGCAGGCTAGTTTATGTGCGTAACTTCAAGTATGATCATTTTAGCTTATATATATTTTTTTACAGAGTTACCTTTTAAATAGTGATACATGAACTCAGCTTGTTAAAATGGACAGTGAACTGGCTAGTAAGAAGTGCCCACTGCAGCAAGAATAACCACTGAAGAAAACAGATGAAGAGCACACATTTGGATAGATCTTGGCCATCTGTGACCCAGGAAACTCAGACTACTCGTTAAAAAGGGATTTCCCCATTCTATTTCTTAATGTAAGGTCCTTTCACAGCAAACCATGAGGTTGTCTCCATTGTAGCTGGGAAGGTGTAATTCCTAGCTCCGTAGACATATATGACTAACCTATTGCACTAAAAATAGTAGGGTGCTGGTGGTGGCAGCATGGGTTAGCTACCTGAATATATGCTTAAAACCATGGAGAGAAGAGAATTACCCCTTCTGGCTTAAGTCTACTCTAGAGCCCCTTTAAAATTCCTCCTTTCCTGCAGGGTTAATTCCACTGACTAACACTGAAAAAAGAGAGAACTGGAATGGAAAAGGACTAACAGAGCAAGTAAAATGCCAGGATTTCTCTTGGGAAGCACAGTGCCTACTCCTGGCCAGCATCCCTGTGGACAATAACAGCAGGAGATGGGTTAGGAGGGAACTGTCTAGCAGAACACAGAGCACTGGAAGCTCCAAACTAGCCTGCAGAGCAGAGAGCATTTTGCACCTCTCCAAACATAGCAGACCTCCCTCAGCAGTGTATCTTGCTGGCACCTCTAACTACAGCAAAGCCCCTCCTTTCCCCTCCCCCAACACCTCTGCAAGTTCAACTGAGGTTTGTAGGGCAAATCTTGCCCTAAGAATTTATTTTAATAGGAGGAACAAAAGATCGGAAAAGGAGACAGCAGGGTCCCTCAAAGAACGTAATAAACTGAAGAGCCGCAGTAGAAGTTATTCTTGGCGTCTGTGTTCAGAAAAATGGAGGAGGGGAAGGTACCCACTGTATGAAAGTAAGACACATTTCCTAGGGGAGTACAGCAAAAGCGGTATCCTGCCAGAACAGTATATTGTCAACTTAGGAAGCTGAAGACACATATTGGCACTCCTGAACAAAACATGATCCACCTCAAAATTCTAATCACAGCAGCTTTATTCATTGATTTAAAATTTCATCGTAAGCAAAGGAGGTGTTAGTGCAAGTTATTTTCATTCCTGTACTTAAAAAAATGCATCCAATTAAGACCAAAGAAACTATACATTTGCTGTGGACATCTGATGCAGTGCAGTGTGCACAAGATCAACAAAGTGGAAACAGAAGTGATCTTAGTGTTCCCAGTGGCCCAAATAGTCTTGGGCTTCCAAAATTTGTGAATATGTCATTGGTGCCACCATTGTCCCTGAATCCAAGCCCAGATTTCTTATCCTGGGGTCCAGATCTTCACCAGGATGCAAACAAATTAAATCTACCAGCGTGGCATTTCAAAGGAAGTTTCTAGAACAAAAGGGTTACTGTTCCAATTGCCTTGAAATTGTTACTATGTAGGATAAAAATCAACAAATGGGTTATTCAAGGATCTGGTCTAAATTCAGAGCTTGGTGCAGAGTCAGACACATTCAGCATCATGCAGCCAAAGTGTGTCATGTTCTGGAGTTTTTACTATATGGTTTCCATATCTGGTTGCAGGCTAATACCTTAAAAGTACATATTGCTGTGCTCTCTGCCATTTTGAGTGTATCCAGAAAATACTCCATGTCTCACTATAAGGACATACATCAGTTCATTACAGTGATTCAGCTATTGAATCTCCTACAGTACATAGAGCTCTGTATTGCAATTTGAACATTGTGCCCAATATCTTAACCCAAGTGCCCTTCCGACCTAGGACATCAGTTTATTTGTATGACTTGACTATCAAAACAATCTTTTTGAACACAATCACTTCAGCAAGATGGTGTCAGAGATGGGAGCTTTGTCAGTTATGCCATTCTGATGCATTTTTCACAGACAAGGTGGTTGTTGAGAATAGAGTTATCCCCAAAGCACATTTGATTTTTCTTCGAGCACAGGAGATTTCATTGCCTTTTTTTATGTCCACCCCCATTTCCCCCAAAGGAGAAGACATGGTATTTGCTGGCTGTAATGCAAATGTTAAAGTTATCTGAAAAGAACTCAGGATAAGACAAACAGCTTGAATGGTCTTATTTCATCCAAGCAAAAGATGTGTGAAGGCATCTAAATCATCAATCTCATGGTGTATACACTGATACATTGCAGAAGCATATACAATGTTATGCATATAGACATAAAGGACTCAATCCTCCCTTGGCACCAGAGCTCACTCAGTACAAGTGATGGTGGCATTATGGACTGTGAAAGAGCAAGCCCTTTATGATGAGATCTGTATAGCTGCAGCATGGTTATTCATGTACACACTTACCAACTTTTACAAGACAGACACGGAATCTTCAGCCGATGCAGCTATTGGTAGGCAGATCCGGCATGCTGTGATTTCTCAGCATAAGGCAATCCCGTTCTCAGGCCTGGGCTACACTGGCAGGGGGAGGTTCGAACTAAGATACGCAACTTCAGCTACACTATTCACGTAGCTGAAGGCGAAGTATCACAGTTCGACTTACTTGACCATCCTCACAGCAGCGAGTCGACTGTGATGGCTCCCCTATCGACTCTGCTTACTCCTCTTCCGGAGCTGGAGTTCTAGAGTCAACAGGAGCGTGTGAGGAAACAAAATAATATCATTGTTGAGAAGATCTCACACTGAAGATCTGTGGACCAAAGCCTGAGAGAAAATAGGAGATTTTGTGGTTGCTTAGCTGAAAGTTTTTATTTTTTCAAAGGGACAGGTCCACATATCTAGCCCTCCCTTAAAAGGGGGAGATCTGTTAAATGTATGGCAAAGTACTCTGCAGACATTACATTTTTCCTATTATTAATAATGTTCTCATGAGTATATTTTTGCAAGGTTCTGATGCAGGACGAGAGATTCATTTTTTTTGTTTCACGATCTAGAGGAAGCATCTCAAAACAAGGTGTCTCTGGAAGGTGGAAGTCAATCTTCTACAGATGTTGAAAAGTTGACTTGGGTATTTAAAACTGCATAACTCGTGAAGGATGGAAGCCTGTCATTAACACAGAACTATAAACATCAATCCTGGGATTTTATCTGTCATTGACCATGAAGGAGGACTATGCAGAGTTAGTTGATGTTATAAAACTGTATGTAGGCAGTTGCTAGAGAAGTATGACCAGGTAAATTATTTGTTTATGCAAGACACATTCATGGCAATATTTCTAGGGTGCAAAATAATAACTAGATGCCAGTAATCAGGTATTGTGAAACACTGACTTAGACTGTGGTGAATATAACTCAAATATTTGACACAAAGTACAATTTTTAAAGGCACCTACCTAATTTAGGCATCCAAGTCCCATTTTCAAAAGGAACTCAGGCACTGTGATGGGGTAGTTGGCCCCTTAAGGGTATAAGGGACTGGTCATCCCACACTGCAACATGGTCCTTTAGGGGTCTGAAAGGCCAAATAGATGTAGGGGATTGGAGGACAACTATGGGGGATATAGATAAAGGAAGCAGTTCCTGGAATGATGGGGGGAAAATCCCACCATTATATTGTTATGGGCCCAGGGCCAGAAGTCTTGTAGAGAGGGTGGGGCAAGGGTTAGCTCTCCCCACCCCCCCAACTAAGTGCAGATGAGCTAAGAGAAGGGGACCTGCATAAAGGTGTTCTCCTCTCTCACAGCAGAGCAGACAGCAGGAAACATTAGCAGGGAAAGGCCTGCTGAACAGCCTGAAGCCAGGCTAAGAAAAAGGGCCCTGCTGAGGGAGAAGCAGGCCGAGGCTCTAGATCTGGCTAACCCAGCACTCGGCTCCAGCTGAGGGCTCCTGCTTAAGAAGGAAGAGAGAATCTGATTAACAGAACCCAGTTTCCAGGAGGGCAGCTGACACCAGTTTAAGGAGAGAGAGGAGGACTAGTTATTAGAGCCCAGCTCCAGAGAGGAGAGATGGGGACTGCTACTTAAGGAGGGACTGAGAGGAGTAACACAGAGAGGGGACTGGGAAAACAGGCACTATTTTCAAGTGCAGGAACAAAGAATGTCCTGAAGGAAAGATCCAGAGATTGGTGGCTGGACTATGAATATCCCAAGGCGTATCTGAGTGAACTCCCATTGATGTATATGGCTCTTGTGAAGAAATGAAACCCTTGGAAAGGGGACACTCTTTGATTAAAAAAGGTCTGTCTGGAACCAGAACTGTTAAGGAAAGTGAGGTAATGCTCAGCCACACCCCACACCGACTGGAAAGGGGTGCACCAGGGTGACCATCACAGGTACTTAGGCCTAGACTTATAAAGGTATTTAGGATGGTCCCACTCAGTTTCATTGAAATTTAATGGAACTTCAGCTCCTAAGGGCCAAGTTTTCAAAGGTATTTTGGCGCTCAATTGGAGTAAGGCACCTAGGTATTTTTGAAAACCCCACTAAGAGGCGATCTGTGTCATTAGGCGACTGAATACCTTTGAAAATCTGGTCCTATGTCACTTCTGAAATTGACACTTGAAGACTTTTGAAATTTTACCCCTTCGGTGCTCAAAAGTGACTTAACCAAGGAGTAAACCTTCTGGTCTGATTCAGTAAAGGCAGGAATTCACTTTAGCGTGATCTAAAGGCATACTGGGCTCGCATTTGGAAAACTGTACCCCTGTATTACACAAAAGATTATTTTGGAAACTATGCAGTTGCAGCAGGCAGGGCTGACAGTTGAATATATAGAGTGGTTATCTTGATCATGGGAATTTTAGCCCTAAAGAACTGGATGGACACCTATTTGAAATAAAACAGATAGCCTCTCAGTTTTGATTTTTATCTAGCTGAGCAACAGTTGGATTAATCTGTTCCTTTATGTGCAAAACTCACCTTCAACTGGGTGGGTCGGCACATCCCATTCTCCATTTTTGTTCCCCCTTCTTTAATTTTCTGTATTCCACATATGTTCTTGACATTGAAATCAGCTTATTTTCTTCAACGGCTGTAGGATGCTACTGTGGAAAATGGCTGCTTAGCTGTTGCTGCTAGCAGATCCTATTATTTGATTAAATATCAACTGGCTATTCCTCACTCCTGTGACTGCCTGTGTGCACTACATACATCTTACATCAAGGCTTTGTTACACACACACACAGAGAGAGACAGAGTGAGGAGAGAGAGGGGGATCTTGAGGAAAACAAGACAAGGAAGCGTATAAAAACACCTCTAGTCTCCCTGGTAGAGATTATCTTTAACTTTCTTATCCTATGATTTTGTTCATGTGATCTACTGACGGTCAAGATGTAATTCTACTGCTTGTTCATTACACCCTTTAGTACAGAGGTAGGGGAATGAGGCCAGGAGTTTGCTTTATTTAAATCTGGAGATATTGCATTAAGCTACTGCTTCTAGCAGACAGGATTTTTCAGGTTTCTGTGTATAGTGCACAAGTCAGAATTGGTGATGCCTCCACAAACCCAGGAAGAAAAAGCTGCAGAAAATTACCCTTTCCTACAGCATGATCTTGTCCTTCACCCCATCACATAACACAGCTAGTTACAGACTCATTATTTTCTGTCAGCAAAATGGAACGTGCTTCTCGTTATTCTTCTCCTCTTCTCATACTAATATAGAATTTACATCAGATGCCAAGAGTGCAAGAGTGCCTGTCCCAAAGTGAAATGTCATGAAATGATCTGAGGGTAAAGGCCACACCATGCTATGCCATTGACAGATGTGTGGATAAGTGCTCTCAGTGGAAAGCAGGTGATATACATAAAATACTCAAAGAGAAGACCCCAAAAGTTTAGGGGTACCATTTCTTTTCCCAACAGCTCACCTCTAGCAAATCTACTCCTTGTGTTTCTGCATACACACAGTGTACTACTTAGTCTACAACAGGACCTAATGCTTTAGGGATCAGTTATGCCCTGTGCGATCAAGAATGAGCAGAGTACTCAGCCTGTGAATATCCCTTTCTGGCTGACAGGATATGGAGGTGATGATGGAACCATGACAACCATTTTAACCCATGCCTTCCGTAGGCTCTTTCAGGCCCTAGCACTATGAAAGTGCAAGAATGGCACAAACACTCGCACTCTCAATGTCAGGGGTCTGACCAGCTCATAGTCAGAGGGGTAGAGAAGGTCGTTCCCTGAGTCCACCTCCTCTTTTGTGCCCCCGATGCAGAATGTGGCTCACGGAAAGGCTGGTATCATCCTTTGGAACTTCATTGCTCAGACTGCCCATGGGAGTGTAACACCCCAGAAAACTTTTCCTTGAAATAAGAAAAGCACGTTAATTCCCATTCTTCCTGTGCCAGATAACGTCTTCAGTATCTCAGAACGGAGAAGTGGGGGGGGGGGGGGGGGGGGGGGGGGAGAGCTTAAGCAGAGCAGACTTGCTTGAAATGTGACTACTCACCTGTGACCATTGCGGTTTTAGGTCTGGTAGCTCCTTGCTTTAAGGGTCATCATAACATCTGACTAGCAGAAGATGGCCCATAATGTAAAGAGTACACATAATAACTCAAATGAGACATTTTTTTTTTATCAGAACAGATGTTCCTTTGAATAAGCAGGGAATAACAAGGTGTTCATTGTTTTGATGCTGTTTAAAGGGCAGCAGTGATGGCAATTATAATTACCATCTGCTGTAGTTATAACGCACCCACATGCTTTTCAACATCATTCTGAACCAGCACATTGAGGCTTCTTGGTTTAGGCAAAGGAGGCATTATCCCTCCATTCGTTTCTCAGTGAGAAGAATCGTAGGATAAGTTACACTAGT
Source organism: Sternotherus odoratus (assembly GCA_032164245.1). NCBI lineage: Eukaryota > Metazoa > Chordata > Testudines > Kinosternidae > Sternotherus > Sternotherus odoratus. Next base: position 12,665,580 of record JAVMKO010000007.1, on the reverse strand, counting down.
GTCTCAAACCTGTGTGTCCCAACAGGTGTGTTGAGTGTAATGTTACAGTAGATCAACTTTTACCATACTCTTTTCTCTGCTCTGTTATAATCCACATGCTGTAGTAATTATGTCAATAGCATATTCACCTGATGCATAAAGCCATCAGGCAACTTAATTAATCCTAGCAACTTAATACATATTTAAAATATTTGAAGTTCTTTACCCACAGCCTCCACCAGGGATTTGAAAACTGTGCATTAGCATGGGGTATGCACTAGCTTTTGAAATCTACATAGAAGCTCACTCTTTTCTGACCTTCGGTACGGAATGCAGCTCTATAATTAACCTCCACTTCCGCTCTGCAAATGAAATCTGGTTTTGCTCTTTCAGTTGAAAAAAATAATCACATTTACATCAACATTCCAAATGGGTCAGTGGGGAGGCAAGTGGAATCTTTACACTCCTCTGTAAATAGCATTCGCCCATGTCCAGGGTGAAAGAAATGTACATTTCTTACTGGTACAGTTGTATCGCAAGCAAGCCACTCTCCTGCACACTTAACTTCATGGATCACTTTGCAGGACCTTGATATAGACATTAAAGCTACTATTACCAATACTGTCTCCAATAAAATCTTAATAGTGAAATAAAAGCCTGAAAAATGAAAATTCACTCTTTCATATTTCTCTTCTCCCTCCTCCTCTGGCCAGGCTGTGGAAAGTGGCTAGGCTCAGCACTTCACTGCACTGCAAGGACGAGGTTTTTTTTATGTTTTCCAGGAATGTTTTTTTTCTCCAGAAGTCTTGAATTGCACAAACCCCAAGAGTGTTTCCTGTTGACTGATTCTCAGTGGATCAGCAAATACTCTTATTTCCTTTTCTCCAAAGTAGGGATTCTCTGGATTCTTTTGTCATTTTTTACAATTCAAAACTGACAAATTGTTAATTAAGTTCTATCATCAGAAGCCCTTTCTTCATGTGCATTTTGATTGGCTTTGAGGCAGTTGTGAATAGTTTTGTCCTCATGTTGTCAACGAATTCTTGAATGAATTGAGACGAGCTGATTCTGGGGCTTTTTCCAGCACCGTTTGGTTTGTTGTTTTTGAACATCAAGGATTGTTTAGCCTTCTGAGCTTCTTCAGAGTGAATTTCTGGGATTGTTTTGGGGCTTTCGATTCTCTTGATATAGATTTTCATTATGTTGTCTGCTTTTGGAATGGTCATGTCTCGTTCTTGTAACATCTCAGACAAGTTCTTCAGTTTGTCAGCACATCCAGCATTAAAGAAAGGTTTCTGAGGAAATTTACAGAACACAGCTTTGAGTGCAGTCCTTGAAATTTAAGACATTTGCTTCCAACTTTCGACTGCCTAGAAGTGTTTTGCCAAAGCAGGGTATGTTTGCAAAACGGCACTGACTTCTCTCCACATAGCCAGCACCCATCTGAAATTGAACAGTTTACAGATTTTTTTAAATACAACAGGTAATTCTTTGGCACAAGCATTCATTTCACAAGAGTTTTTTTGGCGATTGACTGTACAAGGAATGTAATGCATCCAAAAAAGCCTTGAAGTCATTTGTACCTCTGTTCATTTCTAAAGCTTCATTAATGGCAAGTTCCAGTCTATGGTTGAGGCAATGCAATAATATCACATTAGGAAAGTCCATTTGTAGTAGTCTTCCAACACCAGTTTTGACTCCTAACATCACATTTGTGCCATCACTACAAAAGCTGATCAACACTTCCAATAATAGTTCTTTAGTGAACCCACAACACAGCAAACATTTTAAAATGTCTCCTTTAATGGTTACTGCTCTTGTTCTTTGCAACTCAATCAAGTCCAGAGGAAATGTGAGTGGCCTCATAATTCCATCTATATTGGCTTTCAAAAAAATGAGTTGAGTTTCCAGCGACAGTAGTCGATTCATCGACAAGTACTGTAATTTTTTACTTACTGTTGGTGATTTTGTTAACAAGTCTCTTTCATTCGGATGGCTATATGATTGATCATGTCTATACAAACTGTTCTACTCTGCAACTAATGCCCTGTTTCAATTCCGCTGATTTGCTGTAGGTCAATGAGACTCTTGTGGTCACTGAGTGGTTGATTTGTTTGGGCAATGTAGTAGGCTGCTCGGAATACAAGAGCAGTAGTTTCAAGTGACTCTTCTTCACTTTTAGCTTTCAGATTAAGAAGAGTTTCTTTGATAGCCATGGCTTGATTTTTTTTTTCAGCCTCCATGTGAGCTGCAGATTTCTTATGTCCATTTACTTTTTTGTGAAGGAAGGACAGCTCTGTTTCTTTATTCTTTCTGTATGAGGATATTTCACGAGAGACACAGTTTGGAGAGATGTTAACCCCTCTTCCAGAATGCAGCTTCAAATTAGAAATGTCATGACATACTGTGCACTCAAGTTTACTGCCTGAAGCAAACAGTCAGTTGTTTCAACTACTCAAATTTTTGACCACACGGAAGGGTATCATGGTGGAGTCTCAGTTTTATGATCCATTAATTCAGCAGTTTCATTTGTCTCCTCTCTTTGTGGTGGCTGTGGCTCACCACATGACAAATGTGTAGAAAAGTGTTAGCATTTTTTTCCCCTGTGGATGACTAATTTCAGCTTCTTCATTTGTTGCTGTTCTTTTTGACTGACAATCCCCCATGTCCTCACTTCTACATTTAAACACACCCATTAGAGTCTGTTGAATGTGTATCTTTTTAGGTGCATTTTTCCTGCACCTACTGTCCTCCTACTGTAAACAGCCCACCTGACAAGACTTGACCAACAAGAAGCAAGTGCACAGTTACCATGTTGCAGTGTGGCATTCAAAAGCTAAAGTTTGGAACAACCATTGGAATGTCTTCCTCTGAAAACAAAATCTTCTTCTCTTGCTTGACGGATCCATCTCTCTCTCTGATCCACATATGTTCTAAATGTGTGTGTGTGTGTACAGATCTCTCAAAAAAGATCTCAGTGTATGTATGGATCTCTCAAGAAAGATAGCTTTTCACTGTAGGACCAACATTCCCCTGGGGCAGGACACCATTAAGCAGCAACCTGAAAGCTGGGCCTCCACAGACCCGCACTGTTGGCACCCAGCCAGACCTCGCCTCTTGCAAAGCCACGGAAAACAGTTTCCACTAACCCCTCAAAAGGGCGCCGGCACCCTCCCCACACCAGAGTCCCAGGTTGCATGCCTGGAGGAAGCACAAGGACAGGGTCACAATACAACTGCTGCTGACCAGTAGGACCCCAGCAACCAGCCTTCACCTGCAGAAAGCTAGCAGCTGCCGCTGTGCCCGGCACTGGGCTGGGTCCGCCAAGGAATAAGTAACTGATACAAAAACCACAGCCAGGGGACAGGGGGCAAAGGGCTGCACTTCACCATGCCTTCCAGTGCCCGGCCTAGACCTTCCCTATTTCCTATTAAGTTTAACAGATTTCAAAGATTGTTTAATCCTCCAGGTGCACCAAAGGGCGCAGTGGGCACCAGTAGGTGGTTTGTATAGGATGAAGGAGAAGTGAATGAAGGACAACTAGAATAGCCATCATGAAATATACAAGATACTTAAAGAAAAATTTGGCAGTTTCAACCTCCGCAGAACACTGAAGCAAAACAAAGAGATCTGAGATCGCACCCTTAACGTCTTAATGACATTTCAGGCATTTAATTCAATATATAAATAGGGTGGAATGGAAACATTTTTCTTTCAAAGGTGGCACAATAATTTCCCTAAATAGCCAGTTTCCCCCTCCGATCTCTTTGTGGTTTCATCTATCAGGCTAATTGCTTTCCCTGTGATTCGTTAAGCCCCAATCATCATGACATCTTCCCACTACGTTCTCCATTTTAAAATAACGAATATTTCAATGAGGATCTGCAAGTTGTTTGGACATCACATCCATTCCCTGATGAGGAGGGACAGACTTGAACTCAGAAATGGTTCCCGATTCCAATTATATTTGTGTATTGGATCGAGGGCAGAAAGAAAAACCTGCCCCTTCGTCACACCAACAACTGTGAAATAAAGAAGGATGCTAGAAATGTCCCCGAATCCTGTGGGTTGAACCGCGAACAGAGCTGAGTTTAAGCTGTTATGCAGGCATCCCTGGGGCTTCTCCATCAGCCAGTCCCTTCCTCCTTGCCACAAGCTGGAGAGGAGCCGCAGCGGCTGCTGAGTGTAAGGCCGGGGGGTGGGAGGGCGTAAAACGCTGTTCCTAACCACCTTCTGCAGCTTGGCTGGAGGAGGAGGGAGGAGAGAAATGTGACAGAGTGAGTTTTTATTTTTCAGGCTTTTTTTAGCTGAGTTCAAGCTGTTATACAGCTACAAGAGGTGAATGTAAGCCAGTACTGAATGCTTCAGCCACCTTCTGACCGCCACACTTCTTTTTTTAATTGGTGCCCCGTACCAGTCGGTACCGACTTACTTTCAACCCTGCCCATGTCTATCCCGCACATCGATGTCTCAAAAACATTTTTTTAAAACTTTCAAATCCTTTGCTGGCTTGGTACATTCCAGCAGAATTGTCCCTCAGCACACAAATAAGGTTCAGGATCCTGGAGTAACAAAGAGGTTAGAAAGTACATGATGCCATTACTCTTTTAAGCATCCGTTTAAGGTAATAACAGGAACACAAGAATTGCCACACCAAACCATCCTGTGGTCCATCTAGTTACATGCCCTGCCTGCGATGGCAGCCAGTATCAGATGGCTTGGAGGAAGGCTTTAGCGCCAAAATGGACAATTACATAGTAACTTTCTCAAAGTGAAGTCTCTTCCTAACCCAAGGAAGTTAGTGGTTGGCACGTATCGCTTACAATTTTTATCATCTCTAATTTATCTGTAGATGTTCTCCTTTCTGATACACATAACTAGTCCCTTTTGAATCCAGCTAAATTTTGGACATCAGCACCACCTTGTGGCAATGAGTCCCAAAGCTAAAGCCTATACAAATAATTGTCTTTATTTGGTAACCTTAAAATTTCATTGGGAATTCTCTTGCCCTTACGCTATGAGAAGGAGTGAACAGGATCATCTGATAGATTCCCATTCATTAATGTATATTCTATATTTCTCTACCATGGCCCCTCTTATTGGCCTCCTCACTTTCATGTCTCCTAATCTTTGCCATGTCTTCTCATATAGAAAACCTTCCATGCAAGTATATCCATTTTGTTGCCCATCTACAAGCCACATTGGTTTATGCTGTTCTTAAAGTGACCAGACCCGAACCGAACACTAGCATTCAGCTGACTCTTGGCCTTGAAAAGAGAGCTGGACCCATGGCTCCACTCCCTCTTCTCCCCTTTGAGACTCCGTGGTTCCCAGAATTGCAGTCTTTTTATTTGGTCTGCCCAAGTGGAAGCAGATCCCTGTTACTCTCCCTACCCCTTGTAAGAAGCAGTCACAAGCTAGCTCTGCATTTCTATACAATATCTACTCATCTCTCAAACTGTGCATTAACAGTGATTATAGTGTGTGTCCTGATTCCTGGTGTCCTCTGGGAACATGTCCCCTGAACTCAAGGGTGAAGACAGCAGGGTTGTGCCTATGGCTAAACTTTCTCTCCATGTTTAATATGTAAATAACTTCACAAATCTTCCACAAATCTTGCCACCGTCTGCTCTATGTGCAATGTACACTTTTGACTTTTCCTTCTTGAATATAAATAGAACATAACCAGGCCCAACAGCCCCCTCCCCCCCCAAAAAAAACCCCAACAACAACAAACCTATCAAAACACTGCATTGCAAACATAGTTCTCCATACCGGAAAAACCACGAGAGAGGAAAAATGCACCATGTGTGACCTATATTAATCACATTGCTTAATGCACTAATGGAAGGCACTAAGATGCTATGTTGAGGAGGATAGTACCAGAACTTATATGCAGGGCCATAACTAGGGTGGGGTGAGTGGGGCAGTGGCCCAGGATGCAAAGACACAGGGGTGGGAAAATGGGGCAGACAAATGATTAAAAAAAAGGTGGGGGGACCAAGTAGACTTGCTAGACCCAAACATTAAATGTTGAGTTACCGCTCCGCCTATATGATTTAAATTAAAACTTTCCTTGTTGAAAACAAGGAAGACCATTAGTTGCTGCAACCCTTCTGTTATTTGACTCCTTTGTATCAATGCTTATTTTATCTTGTAAGCATTTCTTTTTTACTCCGTAAGTAAAAAGTTAAATATTTAAGTAAGTGAGAATGGTTTTTTAAAAAGCCAATTTTAGGTTAACATGCCCATCCATTATCAGGAAACTGTACATTGCTATTTTTTTTTTTATTTGCAAGAAAGTTCACCAAAAGCTTAATTAACATCTTTTATTGGGCAGTAACTTTACACATCTTATATTTCATTCTGAAAGCATCACCTTCTCTCTAAAAGAAAATTAAGAACGGGGGGAAAAGTTGCTGTAAAAATTTGGAGATAGTCAGAATATATCAATTATTTATCTTAACATTCATTATCATACTAAAAGGCAGCACAAAGGCCTTGGGGAATTGTAGGGTTCATATAATTTCATTCTAATTATTCCAATTTACTGTAATTAAGGCACTAAAAAAACATAGTGTAAGAAAGCAATAATGTCCCTTTTAATACCAACTGACAGGGAGACTGTCTAGCATTTTTTACAATATTATTTATTAGAACTATGAGAGAGAAAATGAAAATAAACCACCTGAAATTTCAAGAAATATTTTCTTAAAGAAAAGGAAATTTCATCATGTATTTATTTCAGGGGGTTTGATCTTTTTTGTTTGTTTGTTTGTTTTCTATATCATTATTCCCAGAACCCAATGTGTAGGGAACTGGACTGTGCTTCCAGTGCTCTGGGATGCTGCTCCCAAACATGACCCCTTGTCTGCTGCGTAACCTCAGGTAAGTCAGTAGAAACCATGAAGGAGTCATGCAATAATTGCTTGTAGTATCTACCCAGTCAACACTGTGAAATCCAAAAATGTTCAGAGCTGACCTATGGTTCTGTGCTCACTATAATTAATTGTGTATGTTTTGGGGGGTATTTGGTTTCGGCAAAATTTTGCGCACATGAAAACATAAGGCCAGATCCTCCACTGATACAAGTCAGCGTAGCTCCATTTATTTCAATAGAACTATTCTGATTTATGCCAGTTGAAGATCTGGCCCTTACATTTGCTCAGTAACTAGGTTGGACCCAAAAGTAGTCACACATGCAAGCCAGGTATTGAGCAAAAACAACGTTATGCAATCAGGGTTGGACAATTTAGAGGCCACTGTGAACATTGCACAGTCTGAGAAGTTTTGCAGCTTGGTTGCAACAAGGAGAGCAAGGAGCATGACCTATAAATGCAAAGGATGTTTTCCTTCCTGTTTCTCCATAATCTAAATTACAGAGTAGTAACTTTAATCCCAGTTATACTCTGTTCTGAGTGATGCACAGACCTTGTATTGATTGGGCTCCTGTCCAAGGGTTGAATTTCACCCCAATTGCTGTGCTAGCCTACCCCAAAGCCAGCCATGAAGTCTGTCCTTCTCAACACTTCTTTGAAAGTACACTTCTTCAGCTTAGTTCCAGCAATGTGAATGATTACACTGAATGCCAATTAGAGATGCTTGTAGAACTGGCAAGTAGAGTTTAATATAATTGAAGGATAGGTATGTTTAATTATCCTTCCCAGCTGCAGTCCCGAATAAAGACAGCAAGGTTTTGCCCAGCTTTTCTACTGGTCCAGTGGAAGCAGCATGTCCTTCCTTCACAAGGCACTGAATAAACTCAGTCAGCAAGATAAATTATAAAGATAGGCCTAAACCAAAATTTGGGATCCTAACACCCTTGGGGTGCATCCTGAGGAGTACAGTTCACAAATGCTGGATCCTGAGCCATCTTTTTTTGTTTGTTTGTTTTATCTTCAGCTGGATCTAAAAGGCTAATTTCCACTGTCAGAAATCAGAAGAGAAAATGAAGCCCAGGTTTCCTGTACGCTACCTGCCTCCAGCCACACGTCAACCTACCTATTCACTCATAATGTCTGCTGGAATGGGTTGGTAAGGAACTACATAAACAACTTGTGTGGTTTGTAGTTACAAGCTGTAACAATAGAGCATCTCTCTCTCATGCATGCACGCACACATGCCCATGCACACAAACAGCCCAAAACCAGATCAAATAACTTAATCCCTACCCGGGGGTCCTGAAGAAAGAGAGTAACATTTGTCTTTGTAATTCATGAGAGGCACTCAGATACGGCAATGCTGGATGCTCAGTAACAATCTACCTAGATTGAGAGTAGCAGAGTGGACCGTGCTACTCCCTATTGTCCTGTGTAGCAAGAGACATTGACTATCTGCTCACGGAAGTCTCCTATTGAATTAGTGGGTAGAGGTTTAACCGTAGTGCCCCTTACCTTGAAGAGGCAGTAGGTGTTAAGTGGCAACCACTTCCAAGAAGGGAAAAATGCTGCCTGAGACTAACAATCCAGTGCCAAGTAGGAAAAGGATTGGGAATCATTCTCACTGCCTTCTGAGATGGAGATGAGATATGACTCCAAGGAGAGCATCACGTAGGATATTATACACATACTCAGCATTCTGGTTTGGATGCTGTTTATTATGCTTCACATCAAAACCTGTCCCCCTGAATTCTCAAATTGACAGCACCTGGACCAGGACAACTGAGTTTATGTCTCTCTAACAATTCTCTTCTAATGCTGAAGGGAGTCCTTGGCAATTCCTAAAATTTTTGCTTAAACTATTTCCAGTCCATTTGTCTAGAATGATATATAAGTGGCACTGTAAACTGCGAAATACTTACATGTGCTTTATGATCTACAGCCGAAAACACTGGGTTAGTGCAAATGATTATTAAATGTAGGTAAGAAATTAATATGAAATAGATCTGGGGAAAACAGTACGTGGGATGTGCCATGGAAGAGAAAATGGTATTTTAATGTATTTATTTATTTTACAGGGCACAGTTTCTTTTTCTCTGTACATTCCATCATCGGTTTAGACAGTTTTACTTTGAGATTGTCAGCATATGCCAGGACAAGAGCAAAAAACCGAAGAGCAGGAAAGAAGGAAAAAGCTGTCAGGTCTCAAAATCAAAGTCAAAGACAGAAACCAAAGGGAATGTGTTTGAGTGTTCAGTTAAACTCAAAATACGGAGTCAATAACTGCTCAAGGCTTAGTATACGGGAATGTTTATTTTCTGGGCCTCGGATTATTTTACCTAGATCCCTTAAACGCTACACTGATTGTAGCATTAGTAAAACAGTAGTATATTACCGTAGTTAACCATCATCAAGCCATTGTTTTATTTTGGCAACACTGTAAAATGCTAAAAAAAATACTCTAACCATGGGTTTTCAAACTTTATTCATTTGCACTCCCCTAAAAAAATCTCAATTGAAGGTGCAGACTCTTCTGGAAATCTTAGACAGTCACCCAGAACACTGAAAACCTCTGTTCTGTGGTAATGACAACTTTTCAGACCACATATAGTCTGTGGACCCTTGGGGGTCCACAGACCACAGGCTGAAAATCACAGCTCTGGTAGGATAAGGAAGGATGGCTTTGATGTGAAGCCATTGGAGTGGGACTCAGGAAATCTAGGTCCAATTCCCAGCACTGCCACAGACTAACTGTGAGACTTTGGGCTAGTCACTCAATGTCTCTGAGTCTCAGTTCTCTACATCTACAAAATGGAGTAAATAAATCTGGTTTCCCCCCCACCCCCATCCTGTTATAGTGTCTGCTACCATCTAGCACAATGGGGCCTTGATTTCAGTTGGGATCTCTAAGTAAAACTGCAATACAAATAAATAATAGTAAGGGTTTGCTGTTCCTTGTCAGTTGCTCATGTTTGTAGCGGGAGAACATATTTCTGCTATCACCAGCATGTTGCCTGCTGTGAGGTCCAGCAGTCTGCAGTGGGACTTGACATCCCAAGACCAGGCAATAAAGATTCAGTCTTGCAATGAACGAACGAACGAATTGGATCTGCAAAGCCTGCAAGATCAGATTCTCAGTAACTATTGTGCTGGATGAGGGGTGAAAGTAACTACAGGCACTTACCAGTATGGGCCCAGGCTGGGGCCGGCTCTGGCCCCCAGAAGAGGCGGAGCCTCGGGTGGAAGGGGTGGGGCTAAGGGGGTTAGAGCCAGCCCCAACCCGCCCCATACTGGTAAGTGCCTGTAGTTGGGACAGCTGTTCCCTTTGCCTCCCCACCCCCGCCATTGGTAGCAGGGGAGGAGGGGAAAAGAGGCAGGGACGTTAAAGCACTGCCACGGGAGTGCTTTAAGGATGGTCCTTTGCTGCAGCAGCACTTTAACATTGCTGTGCACCCCTCCTGGCAGGGCCGCCAAGTGTGTGTGTGGGGGGGAGGGGGCAAGGACATTAAGGTGTTGTGGTGGCAGCACTTTAAAGTGGGGTGAATACGGGACGGGTTCTTACCGGTATGCTGTACCAGCCCATTTTAACCCCTGGCTGGACCTCTTAACCTGCTTGTTTAGGCAGGCAAGTTCATAACTCTAAAATCTCTGGATCCTAGTTAAATCTATTTGCTAGTCACCTTGAAAGAAAATAAAACTGAAAAGGTTAATAAAGCTAAAAGATTACTTGACACGTAAAAGATAGGAGCATTCCAAGAAGTATTTGAATGGATTCATACTTTAAAGTAATAAGGCCATGTATATACACCCATGGAGGCATGCTCTTGTGGAAGCGTAAACTAAGACTTTTAAGGCTACTCAATGTGTAGAGAAAGAAGAGAGAGAGAATACAGCCAGAATCCTGCCTGGGCAGATCCTGCATATGCATAGACCCCATTTAAGCCATGAGAGACGGAGAGAGGCACAGAAGTAGCTGGATGTACAAATCTTTTAACCTCCAATTTAAATATATCCTTAGGAGGGTTCACCAGGATGATTCAGGTTATAACAAACCAAGCGGAAAAACGAAGGCAATCATAGCGGTAGATGAAGAGACGCCTATACGACACACCCAGGATAGCACATCTCCTTACTCACAAGTAGGTGCCCTGTATATAGTATAGTGGACCATATTTTTTTTTTAAAAATGGACATTCCTCCTTCCACTTCCCCCCATCACCACACTTGTCACCTTCTCTCCCAAGTGGAATGACAACCCAGTAACACTCACACTCAAATCTATCTTTCACATCCACAGTAGTTGATTGGGTCCCAAGTTAGCCCTGATGGTTTTAACCCTCCCTTGTATTAATTCAAGAAAGGAAGGGTTTGGGGAAGGTGAATTTCACAGAGTGTCTCTTCATACCCTTTTGTGGAGGTTTCGTGGATATCACTACAAAATACATTAGGGCTGTCCCTGTTGAAGTCAATGCAAGCGCAGGGATCTGTGCACAGGATCAGCCGATAGCTACAAAGGGTGGATACGTAATGTTACGAATATCTGTTATGCTGGGAGAAAAGAAAAATGAACAGATGAGAGTTATACTGTATGCAGAGAGAATTATATCTTCCCTGTCAGAGTCTGTGCCCAGTAATCAAGCAGCGCTTTTCACAAGAGAGCTCATATTTCACATGTCAAAAGAAATGAAAAAGATTTAATTAAATTGCATGATATCATAAGAGAAAATATACTTCGGTACATTGATGTGTTATCTTTAGTCTAACCAAATGGAAAGACACATTTTGGAAAAAGAATTGTTTATGAGCTGTAATCCATCAAGAAACGCTATGGAGTTTATACCCATAGACCTGCATATAATTGGTTGTCACAAGTAGCAAGTGCCCAGTGTGTGTTCTGTAAAGCAGAGCATAGGTACTAGAATAAGGATATGCCAGCGCCCCGTCTTGAAATGGATTCCATCATATATGGGTTTACAGTTTGGTTCAGTGCCTTTCAGCACCTCCATTACATAAATTGTTCCAGCTCCTCTGAAGCAGAGAGACACACAAATAAGCTGTAGCTCACCAAATCCATTGCAACACACATTGAAAGCTTAAGTGTCCCTTGTGCCAAGCTGCTCCAATGTTCTGTACAACTGCAGTTTATTAAATTTCATAAGTTATTTGGCCAAGTGTTATGGCACTTATGTTATACATGGGTTAAGGTTTTCCAGGCCAACTTGGGGGATTTAGCCACATGACTTCTATTAGTGTCAGCCTAAAATTGAATTAGTGGTTATCTATTTACAAGATGCGTCTAAAGAAGATAAAGCCGGACAAAAGTGGCTATATCGCCTAGTTGGGTTTGAAAATGTCAGCCAAATACTTTATTTAAGATAGGTTCTTAAAAGGTAATATTTCAAGGAGTGTTTCACTTAAAATGTTTCCCCACCCATAGCCTATTATAAATCCCAAAATGGAGGACTGCGTGCATGCTTATAAAGAAAAAGGGGAAGAGAAATGGCATTATATTTGTTTTCCTCAAGAACACTTTATTGTTATATCATTATTTCAATGGGCAGGTCCCCAATACGACTTAACGTCGACTTTAACGACGTTAAGTCGAAATAAACATGTACCCGTCCTCACATCCATGCCATTAAAGTCGATTTAAAGGGCCCTCAAAATCGACTTTTGTACTCCTCCAAAACGAGAGGAGTAGCGCTGAAATCGACCTCTCTAGGTCGATTGTGATCTAGTGAGGAGGCAAAGGACTTTAAGCCTCCGACCTCCGAGCAGCTCCGCGCTGGACCCCCCGCCCGCCCGAGCAGCCCCGCGCCGGCTTCCCCCACCTGAGCAGCTCTGCGGATCCCCCCGCCCACCTGAGCAGGGGTTCGCGGGGCTGCTCGGGCGGGCGGGCGGGGGGGTCCACGGAGCTGCTCGGGCGGGCAGGGGGGTCTGGCGCGGGGCTGCTCGGGCGGGGGGAGCCGGTGCGGGGCTGCTCGGGCGGGCGGGAGGGGGTCCACGGGGCTGCTCAGGCGGGCGGGGGGGTCCAGCGCGGGGCTGCTCGGGCGGGCAGGGGGGGTTCACGGTGCTGCTCGGGCGGGCGGGGGAGTCCGCGGAGCTGCTCGGGCGGGCAGGGGAGTCCGGCGCGGGGCTGCTCGGGCGGGCAGGGGAGTCCGGCGCGGGGCTGCTCGGGCGGGCAGGGGGGTCCGGCACGGGGCTGCTCGGGCGGGCAGGGGGGTCCGGCACGGGGCTGCTCGGGCGGGCAGGGGGGTCCGGCACGGGGCTGCTCGGGCGGGCAGGGGGGTCCGGCACGGGGCTGCTCGGGCGGGCGGGGGGGGGGTCCGCGGAGCTGCTCGGGCGGGCGGCGGGGGGGTCCGCGGAGCTGCTCGGGCGGGCGGCGGGGGGCCGGCGTGGGGCTGCTCGGGCGGGCGGCGGGGGGCCGGCGTGGGGCTGCTCGGGCGGGCGGCGGGGGGCCGGCGTGGGGCTGCTCGGGCGGGCGGCGGGGGGCCGGCGTGGGGCTGCTCGGGCGGGCGGCGGGGGGCCGGCACGGGGCTGCTCGGGCGGGCGGCGGGGGGGTCCGCGGAGCTGCTCGGGCGGGCGGCGGGGGGGTCCGCGGAGCTGCTCGGGCGGGCGGCGGGGGGGGTCCGCGGAGCTGCTCGGGCGGGCGGCGGGGGGGGGGGGTCTGCGGAGCTGCTCGGGCGGGCAGGGGGGGCCGGCGCGGGGCTGCTCGGGCGGGCGGGGGGGGGGTCCGGCGCGGGGCTGCTCGGACTGGGGCTGGTCCCCTGGGGAGCGTGCCTGGCTGCCCCGAAAGTTGGTGCCAGCTGGGGACTCCTGACACTGTGGGATAACTACCCACAGTGCAATGCAGGCTATGTCGACCCCTGCAAAAGTTGAAGGACAGACAGTGTCAAGCTGCTGTCCTTTGTGGGGACACACTAAGTCGATTTTCTAAAGTAGACTTTAGAAAATCGACTTAAGGGAAATCGACCTACTGCTGTATTGAAGACATACCCTTTGTTCTGGGACGGCATCTTGGGGCCCCCATTGTGGATCAGTGCCCCATTCTCATAAGCACACTTGTAAGTTTTGTCTGAAGGGGGGATATTAAGGGATGTGTATATTTTGTTTCTGAAAAGTATACGATCATCTCCGATTTGAGTATCTCGAGGGCAGGGGTAACAGCGTCCATTTCTTCTCCCCCAGAGTTCATCTAAGGTGACAAGAATTCAGCCCTTCAGTGGCAAGTGCAACCCAGCACAATTATGATCCCTATTACCTAATAGTTTAATGTTTTGTGAGCCACTGATAAAGAATATGCCAGATGAATGGGAGGGAAAAAAACAGTTCATTTAACTGCATGGATACAAGTTTAAAGCAATCTATTTTGTGCACTTCACAGTGATCAGAGAGAGAGAAAACACATGGAGAAAGCACCTGAGAGCTTAGTGTAGGCCACCCACAACTAGAGGAAAGGTTAAGAAATGAAACCCCTCTTAGTGTTCAAAGCTTTCCCAGCTTCATGAACCCTCTTTCTCTCTCTTTGAAGGAGGAAACCATTCCAAAACAATTACTGTCAATTACTACCTGTCTGCGTGCTACCCTACAGTCATATTTTTTCCATAAAAGCTGAAACACACAAGAAACTCTGAACTCCACACCTACCCCATACCCAACCTGCCCGTAAATTTAGAACTAGTCCTAAATCACACTCACGAAAAAAAAAATCAAGCCAACATGAAGGCCTGCACAATAGAGCATTTTGTATGAAGACGACATTACAGGACACAAACAAAAAAAAGGTAAAAATATAACTTCACTTGCTGTCTCTTTCCATGGAATTCTTCTCTTTTCTCTCAGAGAAATTTAAATCTCTTCCTCATCTGATGAGGATACAAAGTTTCCATCCCAAACATCTACTATGACCCCAAACAACTGTTAGTGTATAAGGTGCTACAAGACTCTTTGTCGCTTTTGCAAATCCAGGCTAACAACGGGTTACACCTCTGATACTAAAGTTTTTACTGTATCCTTTAGGGAAAAGAAATACCAAAACAAAATTTTTCAAAAGACTTGGGCAACAAATGCATTTCAGGGGGCAGCAAACTATTTGCTTTGAATTAGGCAAATGGTTTTGGCTGAAAAAAAAATGTTGGAAACGTCAAAAAGATTCATTTAGCATGGTCTCTAATCAACATTTCCAAAACAAAATGTCAGTTCAAATCAACATTTCATTTAGAAAGTGTCATTTCAAATAAAAATTCCTGCACATTTTTTCCCCCAGTTTTTCATTTCAGGAAAAAAAGACACAAATTCACTTTGGGTTTGAAACAAAACTTTTTTTTTCCATTTTTATTTTTTCCAGCAACCAAACTGGAAAAAAATAAAATTATTTGCTCTGCTCTAGTGCCTGGTGATTTTAGGGGTCTCCCCAGTGGATACCTGTAAGAAGACATTGTAAAAAGACTCAAGTTTCAGAAAGTGTTGAGCACCCATCCTCTGAAAAAATCAGCCTACTTTGGGGCCCCGGGAATTGAGACTTCAAAAATACAAGTTACTTGGCCTAGGTGTTTTGCATGGGGTGGGGGTAGGGAGGATAACATTTAACTTGGCTTTTATTTGTATTATTGCCTTATTTGGTGGAGGAATAGACCACCTTCACAAAGAGGAGACAAGACGAGGGGAGGGCAGAGAAATAACTGATTTCACTTTAATGCAATTGTTCTGCAATTATAGCTCTACAGAACATACAGCGGTGCATGAAATCTATGTGTGTACAGATGAGAGCTTTATATTATAATATTTATTCCCAGGATGTTTAACAAGGTGAACAGCAATCAATAAGACCATTTTTGCAAGTGTCAGACACCACTAACTTTTTTTTAAATAAGCGGTTGAGATTCTTGTTTGTATCCTCGTAAAGGTCTACACAGGGCACCGTGAAAGCTTGATTATTTTGCACAAAAATCACGTCTGCAAACCCTCTTAGACTATCATTCAGACACACACACACACACAGTATAAACAAAAAGTGTGTTCTTTTTCCCATTAAAGCACAAGTCCACAGTTGCCAAATTAGCAATTATATACCCAGGATCTTATTCCCCGTTTCTACACACATCACTTTACACAGCTCCTGCAGTGTAAAGGTGTGTTAAACTGGGCATAAATTACACTTACCCTCAACTTCAAGGCCCCTGTACCCTACTGCAATAGTGTAAAGTGGATTTATGGTAAATGAGAATCAGGCCCCAATACACATTATAATGCTTGGACAGGAGACCTCCAGGTAAAGTAAGGTACGTCAGGAAATAGGATCGGTCATTCAGTCCAGAGTGCCTTCCCCTCTGGCTCTGTACTGAACCAGGTTACTAACAAAGCTCTTCCCATTACACTGCTAGCAATCTTAGCATTAGATGAAACCTGTCCTCTTATTTAAAGAGCTCATTAAAATCTCTCCTCCTTTCCTTCCTCATCCTTAAAGCTCTTAAGAAATGAGGGCAAGAGGATGGAGTTTGCCGTTTCCTACCATTCCACTTTCACTCTGAATTTCTCTTGCTCTCCTTTCCTATTTGCTTCCTTAAGGTCCATCAATAGCCCTGTTGCTGGCAACTGCTGTCAGCAAAGCGTGTCTCCCACACCACAGCTTCCACTCACCAAGTGCTCAAATGCCAGTGAAGGTGGAAAAAACAAATCAATCATCTCAATCACACTTTCGATGATGAGGCAGAAAACCTTTTTGCCTAGATACCGTCAATTCTTTTTCTGATTTTGACATTTTGAACAAACAGTTCAAAATAAAGAAAGGGGAAAGTTTCCTGTACTGAATTTTCTCAAACCGAGATACTTAGGAATTTTGAAATTAGAAATAAATTGAAAAGCATTTCATGATTTGTTTTTCCCGCCATCTTTCCACCAGCTCTGGAGCCACTAGTTCTAAAGCAATGTCCAACACTGGCTGCAAGAGTGAAAGGAGACTGGGTTAGTCAAATTATTTTTCCAAATATTAGACAGAGCCTTTGGACAGGTCATAGAATCATAGAATATCAGAGTTGGAAGGGACCTCTGGAGGTCTTCTAGTCCAACCCCTTGCTCAAAGCAGGACCAATGCCCAACTAAATCATCCTAGCCAGGTCTTTGTCAAGCCCGACCTTAAAAACCTCTAAGGAAGGAGATTCTACTACCTCCCTAGGTAACACCCCGTGCTTCACCACCCTCCTAGTGAAAAACATTTTTCCTAATATCCAACGTAAACCTTCCCCACTGCAGCTTGAGACCATCACTCTTTGTTCTGTCATCTGGTACCACTGAGAACAGTCTAGATCCATCCTCTTTGAAACCCACTTTCAGGTAGTTGAAAGCAGTCCTACACCAGAAGTGCTATATTGGCAGCTGCATCACTGTCGCACATCTAGTGAAGACACTCTGTACTGATGGGAGAGCACTCTACCATTGTTGGGGTAAAATCTTGTTTTGGTATATTTCTCCTCTAGTCTCCATCTTGTTTTGTAAAACCAACAAGTAGGACTCCATTTTGGATGCCCTCCTTCATGAAGAGCTTCCCTCCCCTCTTCCCTGCCTTTTTCAAATTAGAGTGGGAAATGGCAAGGAGCGGTTAGAGATCATGTGACTGCATAGTCTGCTTAGCAACCACAGACTATATAGGAGAGACTGCTACTCAGGGCTATCTATCCTAGAGGCAGCCAGAGTCTCCCATGTTATCAGCCTGTAAAAGAAGTCCAGCTAGGCCAGGACTATAGCGTATGGTATCAGGTTCCATCCATATCATACACCGCAAATATCCATCCTTATTCTCACCTGCGAGTCCGCACACTACCACTCAGGACGACGCATAGGAGACAGAAGGAAGAAAAGAGAAACCACTTACCTAGTGATCATTGTGTTTTGCTCCTGTGCTCCAGAGTGTTCCTGTGGTCCAGCGTCTTAAGTCTTCCTTGGTTCTGTCCAGGATTCCAGAATCAACCTTGTCATTGTCCATGTACATTGGCCAAACCAGAAAATCTCTATGCAAAAGAATAAATGGACACAAATCTGACATCAGGAATCATAACATTCAAAAACCAGTAGGTGAACACTTCAACCCCTCTGTTCACTCAGCGACATACTTGAAAGTGACAATTTTACAACAGAAAAACTTCAAAAACAGACTCCAATGAGAAGCTGCTGAACTAGAATTAATTTTCAAATTGGATACCATTAACTTCAGCTTGAATAGAGACTGGGAGTGGCTAGGTCATTACACAAATTGAATCTATTTCCCCATGTTAAGTATCCTCACACCTTCTTGTCAACTGTCTGATATGGGCCATCTTGATCATCACTACAAAAGTTTTTTTTTCTCCTCCTGATAATAGCTCATCTTAATTAAATAGCCTCTTAGAATTGGTATGGCAACTTCCACCTTTTCATGTTCTCTGTATGTGTATATATATATCTTCCTACTATATGTTCCATTCAATGCATCTAATGAAGTGGGCTGTAGCCTACAAAAACTTATGCTTAAATAAATATGTTAGTCTCTAAGGTGCCACAAGTACTCCTGTTCTTTTCATCTTAAGAACTGTTTTGCGCTTACACCATCAGCATAATTACTCCATCTCTGCAAGAGGTGGAAGCTATGTCAGCAGGATGTGCTCTCCCACCAACACAGTGCTGGTGTGGACAGCACTTCGGTTGCTGGAACTTGCATAACTCAGGGGATGTCTTTTTCATACCCCTGAGAAACATAAGTTAGATCAACTTAAGCGCATAGTGCAGTCCTGCCCTATGTCTCTTGCCAGTTTCAAATTTACTTCTTTTAGCTTCTAGCATCTCTCTCAAACATCCTATGTTCTCACTTTCAAAATCCATCCACCAAATCCATTTCCTTTGCAAAATCTTTTAATACTGCTCACTGAATTCAAAGCTGCTACTGAACATTTCGGTACCTGAACTGTTATTACTTCCTGGCACATCTTGTCTGTTTGAATTATAAACTAAACTATACAAAGCAGGCAAATACTTTGTCCTGCTATGTGTTTGAAAAAAAACCCAAAACCTCATCATGTATGCTTACGGCACATTAATAATTAAATAAATACGTACATATATTTCCAGGAAAATTTAAGTCTTGAACAGTAAATATTTAACAAACAACCTCTCCTCTTACTTTGTATATTGAACTAACTGCTTTATTTCAACAAGATTTGCATTTCACATACATTAGTGTGCTTCCCCACCCACAGAACAATGCACCCCTTCTCCCCCGCTCCCCATATACTAATGCACAGTTCTTCCAGAGTTTTTCTCTAGAAAGGCCAGGAGGAACAGCATAGTCCTCAATTTATTAATTAGGGTAACGCTCTGCTGGTATAATCCTTATGCATTCACAGTGGTCCCAGTCAGATCAGCATTTGCTTACACTTTACTATGATTTAATACCGTTCCTACTGCGCTCCACCATAACACATGCCACATGTTCAGAATGGTTCAGCATATTTATGTGAAATGAGACAACATTTTACAGATGGGCATTTTAATACGCAAAAATTAATAATCCTATGTTACTACTTTTAATAGTTAAGGCGTTGGCTCTTACATCTTGATCAAACAACATTTTCAATAGGTACATTTCTTCCTTCCAATATTTCAAATCCTCCAATCTGTGAGAGGATCGATATCACCTAACTAGTATAGGAGTGACTCTAAAAATGTGAGGATGTAATGTTAATTTGCACACCCCATCGTTTTGGGAACAAAAAATTTAAATTGAAAAATAGCCTAAAAATGGATCCATCAAAAATTGCAAAAATTGTTCCATCAACTTTTAAAATTGGAAATATCAAAACAGTTATCAATAATTTCATTTAATATACCATTTTTGGGGAAACAACGGACAATCATTTCAGAAATGTTTTCAATCAAATCACGGATTTTAAAAAAAAGAAACTGAAAATGGGTCATATATGAACCTTGTAAATAAAAACAACTGAGGGGTTTTGTTTTGCTTAAGCAAAATGGTTTCAGTGGTTAATTACATTCACTATTAAACATTATCTCTTATTTCCAGCTTGAACTTTTCTGATTTCAGCTTCCAGTCGCTGGATTTTATCATCCTTTTATTTGCTAGATTAATCTAAATCTGAACCCCTGCATAGGTTCTTTATCTGTCTATGTGTGGTACTTTTCTGGCCCCATTATTTTAGTATCTGAACAGGTCACAGTCTTTAATGTATTGATCCTCACAACCCTGGGAGGCAGGGCAGTACTAGCATCCCCATTTTACAGTTGGATAACTGAGGCTCAAAGAGACTAGTGAATGCCCAAGGTGAAACAGGAGGTCTGAAGTGGAGCAAGGAATCAAACCAAGTCTCATACTAGCTTGCTCACCATTCTTTCTTTCTTTATAGATGGAGATCAAGTTCTCTGTGAAAGGGTTTTGTTGCTGTTTTTAAACACAGACTTCTAAAAGGATTTATAAGAACTGATTTGAAGTGTGTACACCAGAACTGGGCTCTGTATTTCAGTACTGGTCTCACTCATGCTATGTACAGAGATAAATTATCTCGCTGCATCTACTTGGTATTTCCCTGTTAATATAGGCAAGTATTGCTACCCTTTTAGTGACAACCTCACACTGGGTGCTCCTGTTTAATTAGGGATTATCACAGCTAACCAAAGTCCTTTTCAGAGTCACTGCCTTCCGTTGTCACTACAACAGCAATACCTCCCTTGATTTTTTTTAGATCACGTCACAGATACAGCCTATAGACGACAATTCTGACCAGGATCCCTCTGAGAAGAATGCAAGATCTAGTGCACTAAGCACAAGACTGACAGCAAGGGACCTATTCTCACACTGTCTCTCTATGGCATTTGCTATGTCACATAGGCAATATTTTCAAACGTCTGTAAGCTAGACACCTAAATCCAAGGCTCAAGGTTACAGCTGAAACCTATGGAAGAGTCAGTAAATGAACCCAAAATTTCTGAGTACCAGTCTTGTGCCTTAAACCCAACACCATCGTTTTTCAAAGGCTGTCAAAGTGATTTAGAAACATGAATAGATTTGGACTAATACCTCTGTAAAGTAGGTATTACTATCCCCATTTGACAGGAGAAGAAATGGGAATGGCACACAGAGAGATTAAGCAACTGATTTTGCTTCCACTTTCTCAAGGATATGCAAGAAGTCTAACAGAGCTGGAAATAAAACCCTTTTTCTGCCTCAGTCCTATGTTTTCTTCTGCTTTGCTCCAGTACAGATAGGGTACCATCAGTTGGACATGGTAACTGTGAATGCTTAGTCAGTTATTCATACTGTGGTTTGTAATCTGCAAATCCATAGTCATACAAGTTATGTCTGCTTACATACAGGTAGACAGAATTGAGTCCTTTGTGAATGTCACAGGGTCCCGGCCACCCTGTGTTCTCTCTGCTGCTAATAAAGTCTTACACTGCTTTTAGTGTTACACCCAAGTGTCCTTTATTTACAGTGCACTTCTTATGGCTTCAGTGAATTTACGGTGAGTATCACACACCCATTATTCAACATGTTTCTTCTCCCCCATCAAATACAATCTAGTTAGGAATAATAATCATCAGCCTTGTGTGTGAGATTTTCACAAAATAATTTCACATACCTGACTCTGATGTTTGTCAGTGCCTTTACAAACTAACATCAAGAAGGTTTGGTAAGAGTGAAGGATCTCTTCTTCTGTATGATCTACTTCCCTTTATAATCAGAGATAGAAATAAAAAGTATTCTCAGATCCTATATCTTGATGTCCCTTTACCAACCCTTGTAAGATGCACTTTTACAAAAGAAAAGAAAAAGGAGCTTCCTATAATAAATCATCCGAAATAGAAAAGAAAAAGAAAAATAGGGAAAAGGGATCATTAACAAGACACATTTGTGGTTTTAGAGGATTTTTATGCTACATTGCCTTTTTATATATTTTAAAGTCCTCATAAAAACTAGCCTATCTGTGGACTCAGATATAGATTTAGTCTCTATGGTGCTGAGACATCAGCTTACTAATCAGAACGTGCTATACTTTCTATTATCTTTCATTCCTCCCCCTGTGCAGTGACAGCAGTTTAAGGATTGCCACAGCGGAGCAGCAGGTGACTTTATTATGCACTGTGACTGAATGAATCACTTTTTCCAAGATGGTAATTATATTCCGTGTCTTTTATTATAAGTTCTTCTTTTGCAACAGGATTTTTCAAGTGGGTGCGTACGAAGCCTAAAAGGATGAGTGCTCGATGCTGGCTGCCCTTAAAACCTTTGGAATTTTCAAAAGCGAGAATGGGTGGGGATAAAATTTTGAAAGTTCCGCTGCCTCTCTAGGCGACCATTCTATCTTGGTCTTCCGGCTCTATCTGCATGCACAGCCTTTGTGATTTTCATAAAGCACCTATCGCGTGACAACATAGCATCCAATGATTGGGGCACAAACCTAGAGATTTTGTCTTGGCCACTGCTTTGGGTCTCTTGCCAAGGGAGAAAAACAGAGGGTCTTGTGGTTAAAACGTTGGACTGGGACTCTGCAGATGTTAGCTTTACCCCTGCCATCCTGTATGACCTTGGACATGCTAATTAATCTGTGCCGCAGTCCCCCATCTGTAAAATGAGGATCTTTTCTTCCTCTTCTCTCATGAGTGTGAAGGATAAATTCAGGAGTGCTTGAGAGACACTACGATGCTACTGGGAATGGAGACGATAACTAGCCAAGAAGCAGTGCAAAGTCCGTACACAGACTAATGGAATAAAAGAAGCAGCCAGACGCCTGGCATGCACGTTATCAGAGCACAAGGGGCAAAGACTCTCTTCTTTTATAATATACCTACCCATATGAACTGCTGGAGAAATGTCTCAGAAAAGGAACGTGAAACAAAAGAAGGGCTGCTTCAGCCATCACTCCCTGAAGCAGGACAGACCGGAAGAATGAGTCTGGGAACTTTCTTTGCTAGCTGGACATTAGAACACTAACATCACAGTGCCCTGGGGGACACAGACACATAGAATACAGTCAGTCATGCTTCGTTCTCTGTGACTAGAACTTTGGATTAGGATAGGAAGGTGACAGTAGAGGGGAGGTGATGTACATGACAGATACTGAGAAAACTATCCTCATTGCTGGCTCCCAGGATCAGATCAAGTGAGGAGAGACCAATAGTCCGGCCTTTCTTCAGCCTCAGAAAAGCAACCAGACTCCATATACATGACATCATCTACTAGATGCATGCAACAACGTTTCAAATGAATGGTGTCACGACATGCCATGGAGAAGGTAAAGCACAATATTCCCTTTTATACGGATGGGGGGCAAATAGGGTACGACCCAATTCTCTCACACATTTCCCAGCCACCAGTACAGACCAGAAGTGTATCTATCTCACCAGCACAGAGTCGGTTGAATCCAACTATACTGAACAATGACTATGCTGCTTCCCCATGTCAGGCGCCGCTAGAACTCCTATGCTTAGTTGCTGCTACTGGCAGGCAGCAGCTGACAGCTCAGGGCTGTGTGGTGCATTGCATAGCCCCTCAACCCCAAAGACAAGATGAAACAAACACAACCAGTAGGACAAAAATAGAGCAAGACCACAAGCAAACCAACATCCCAAAGGAGCGTGGTCACTAATGGATCTTCCATTTTCTGTAACATAACATTTTCTTATATTTCAATTTGCCATTCCACATACAAATTAACAAGTGATTGGCTGTTGCGAAGAGTGTGTAGTATCCGCTCACAAACTCAAAAATACTGTGAAACAAATTGAATAATGTTTATTGCCATTATTGAACCCTCTGTGGACCTTCCTGCATTTCCCTATGCATTATACAGTGCCAGAGGTGTGGATAGCACTCAGCAGAAAGAGAAGAACAAGGTTCCTGACCCAAGATGTTTACAGTCCAAACTAGCA
This sequence comes from Sternotherus odoratus, assembly GCA_032164245.1. NCBI lineage: Eukaryota > Metazoa > Chordata > Testudines > Kinosternidae > Sternotherus > Sternotherus odoratus. Next base: position 12,641,809 of record JAVMKO010000007.1, on the reverse strand, counting down.
CTGGGGCCTGCAGCAGTAGATCAGACCCTCTGATTTAGAGGACAGACACTGTGAATGCTCAGGCTAACCTTGGGGGGGAAACGGCACTTTATATGGTAACACGTATTCACATGAGAGCTCCCATTGATCTCCAGGTCTCACCTGGGTAAGAGTTTTGCAGCATTGGGTGCTCAACTTCTAGCCTTTTTTATTGGGAAGGTATCTTTGCAAGGGTAAGATGATTATTGAGCTGGCCTACTGCGGGGGAGGGGCTGCTTCTTTTGGGAGAGGGTTAAGAAAGCTTTGAAGCTACTCTCTGACTGTGAAAAGCCTGTGCTACTTGTGCTCTCTCCTCACAGACAGACTTCTGCACTAAAAGTAGCCATTGTTGCCTCCAGCCAAACAGCTCAACTTAGTGGGCAGTTGACTGGGCTATTGGACAATGCTTAGGCCTAAAAAGTAAAGGAATCTTGCTTCTCACACCACCTTCCTCTGTGAACTTGATCAAATTGCCCCCCTTACACCATCTGGTTAGCTGCTTTTCTTGCTACACTGCTCTCTTATAATCCTTCAGTGTGTGAACCTAGATTCCTTAGATTTCTTTATCACATAGTAGACCACAGAGGTGCATAAAGGGGTTGCAAGATACACACAGAGATGAGAGGACCTGAGACTCTGAGTCACAGTAGAGAGAGAGTCTAATATGGTAAAATATAATCTTTTAAGAGGCCAGAGGAATATCTAAAGGTAAACTCAAAAGACTCACTTTTCAACTTGGCCCTTAGGTTTCCTTGAATATGTCTGTAGATAATGTATCCTTCCCCATATTACTGTTCTTTATTTATAAATTGCCATGTGAATATATGACACCTTCTAAACAGACAGAAACCCAGTGACCTACATGGTAAACATAGAGCAAAAAGAACATTGTTTCCCTTCTCTCTTCTTACTTCATGTAAGAAACTCATTTCTTTGCTCCTTTATTTTAAGAGCTGCATTTCACACCCCCTGCACAAACACTACCTTGCAGCTCCCCGTGACTCTGAGCAGACCTCAGTGAACTTTGTACTCCTGATTCATTCATGGTGAGTATTTGTATATACAGGCCTGGTGCATGTACTTCCTCAGTTCTTCCTCAGACTGCTACCTGGCCAAATATTTCTGTTATTCAGTACTAGTCCTTCTGAGTGCCACTGTAACATATGCTATATGTGCCAATTAGCATTGTGAGCAAATATTTCATACACTGGCATTTTAATTTGAGAAAACGTCAGCTTTAGAACTGCTACGCCAAAGCCCCTGACAGGTAAATCGTAGCAAGGATATAAATTCAGAGGTCTGGCTTTTTCTGATACCAGATATTTTTTTTTCAAAAAGGATCTTCCATAAAATTGTTTTACATCAGTGATGGTGGATATTAAAAAACCTGACATCTAAACTAAGCCAGGTTAAACAGAGGTGATACATTGTGCACTGAAGGCTAAGATTGGCTTATTTATCTTCGGCTTATCAGCTGGCTCCAATATCCTTCAATAGCATTCTAAAAGCTTTTAAAGGTCAACCTACAGTGATGGAAATACAGCAAGGTACAACAAATGTCTACAGTGAAAATTTACTGACTAGAACAGCACAGGATCTGCAGATATTAATATTATTTCACAGTGTTATTAATTCCCCAACAGTACTATACTCTCATAAAGTGAGTTGCATCTAAATCTGATAGCCTTCTGCAAAGTGCACAGTGAGCAGAAAGCTGCAGTCCATTCTCTTGTTAAAAACTTTCACCAAAGCCAAGGAGAGTTGCATGTGAGTTAGGACTTTGCCATCACACCCTATATATATAAAGCTCTCTAGTAGAATGCAAATTATAATTGCCTTGATGGAAATATATTGATGGAAGAGTCCATTTTATTCCTATAATTAATAGTAGATAAGAATGCCCCCTTCAAGGCTCCATTTGCTGGCAGTGATATCATACTTAAGTATTCTGAAATGGACAGAAATTTAGATCCCAACAGCTGACATGCTGTGATAGACCCAGGCCAGTTGGGTACAGCAGAGCAGTCCTGCTGGGATCCTGTTCAGCCTGCCCACTGCTCAAGGACCTCCTCCCAGCCTACGGGGATGATCCACAGGCCCGGGATTCCAAATAATTGCGGGGGACAACTAAGAAGAGAAGAGGAGCGGGAGTGAGGTCACAGGGCAAAACAAAGGGAACCTGACAGGGACACTGAGTAGACAACCCCGGACAGTGCCCACTGCTCCTCGAAGGTGTCAAGGGAGCCAGCGGAACTCCACTCAGAGGAACTCTACCCGGATGCGTGAACAGACTGAGGAGTGGAAATACGCCCCACAGTTGCAGGAAACCCTACTGGCCAACCTCCTCTCCCTGGTTTTGTAGATGGCCAGTTTGGCCAGGGCTAGGAGGAGGTTGACAAGGATTTGTTGGGACCACGGATAGGGAGCGCGTAGATGAACAGGTGAGGGGAGAAGTGCAACCAAAAACGTAGTAATAATTCCAAGAGGAGCCAGAATAGGGGCTGAAACCTGGTGCACTCCAGGTATACATGCTACAGGGTCTCACTTAGGCGGAAAAAGGGGCAAGTGTCTGGGAGGGGGGTGAACCATGCCAAGTACAAGCCTGTGCTCACAGCTCTGTGAAGGAGCCACCAGCTGATGTCCCTGGCAGGCCTCGGGACCAGGCTGGCTGTAGCGGGGTGATACCCACTCCCTGCCGGCCAGGGCTGGAATAGCCCTGGAAAGAGGGTTTGTGGCTGGGAGCCTGCTAGCAGGCTTGAGTGGAAAGCAGGCTCAGCTGTGTGGCCACGCCTCAAACATTTCAGGCTGTATAAAAGCCTGGGAAGCAGGAGAGAGAGAGGGAGAGTGAGTTTACTCTGGAGGTCAGTCTACTCTGTAGGCAGCAGGAGACAGGGCCTGGCTGCAAAGTACCCGGACTGGAACAGGGCGTGGGTGAGGCAGCTGGGAGCCAGGGAGCCTGAGCTCTAGGGAGAGGGCCCCAGCTTGCCGAGCCTAGGGAAGGCCCGACCCACAGGGTACTGGGGGTTGCAAGGGGGCGGCCCCTGGGCTGATAAGAGCAGCAGGCCAACCCCTTCTTGCCGGTGACGAGTAGCCATGAGACTGCAGTCAGCCTCAGAAAGACTGAGGCAGTGGTGACTGGCAGTGGCCGTATCTGAGGCAAGTTGGGGATAGTGGGTGTTGGGTTCCCCAGGGAGGGGAGACCCTAAGACCAGGGGGGTACTGCAGGGGTGCAGCACCCTCAGCAAGGGGTTCCGGGCTCCAGGAGGGACACGGAGCCGGCGTGGAGAAGCGGACGTCGGCCGGCAGAGGGCGCTCCTGGGTCAAAAAGAGCTAATTTCCAGACGACCAGACGGGGGCGCCGCCGGGTGAGTGACCGACGCCGTTACACTGGCCCACCGGGGCTCCTCACCCTCCAGAGGTGGCAGGAGGTCCTGCCACTTTATGTTGGGGCGGGACGCGAGGGTGAAGACAGGAAGGGTGTGGAACACGAGCATGTACGTTTGTTTTCTCGGCACGGTCCAGAACCGAACCGGCTGCAACTCATGTACTGAGGGGAAGCTGTGGTCCAAGATTGGGAGGAAGGAAGCTGGGGGGAATAGAACAATGAAGGCAGAAGAGGAAATTATTACATTTCTATTGGAAGACAACATTTTGAAGTCTGTTCCCACTTTGATGGTGCATGTGTCTAACTCCCACTTAACAAGGCTTGTGCACAGCATATCAAGAGGGATGGATGATTGTTCCATGACTGCCATGGGGGATGAGAATCCATTCACAAAAGGTAAAGATGCTTTAAATTAAATGTACTCACTTTCCAATGAAGCCATTACAAAAATTCAAAACATGTTCTCCTAAAGTTATTTAGATTCAGTACCTAAAATCCAGATCTTTCAGAGAGACCAAGTGAGTGGATGGGAGGTTCAAGATCTTACTGCTCAATACAGATCAGAGGTCACCGGAAAGATTTTTAGTGTTATGAAAAAAGATTGGGTCCTAGTCCTCATTATTCATTTAAATGTGTATTGTTAAAGTGATTAGTTCCTAACCAGTTTAAAGCCACCTGGTGCTATAATTGCTTCACAATCAAGAAACGATTGTCTGAAAAAGCTTACTATCTACATTCATTTCAGAATAGATTTCAAGCCAGAATGAATCCTAATAAGAAAACAACTTTTATCATTTGAAAAACTGGTGAATGTTTTCACCAAAAAGTTGCACAGAAACTCCTAACATTTGAGAACTATTGATGCACTCTGCGATGGAGTACACTCAGCTCATTGCGACTACCTCTGGGGAGCAGCTCCTGCCTGGTCTGGAGCCCCTTTCCCTTGGTTACTCATGCTGTGACCCTCTCTCTCTCTTCACAACTTGGGGTGCTCTCTCTCTGTGATTTAGTTCTACAGACAGGTTGCTCTGCAGTCCTCCCCTCTTCGGTAACAAAGTCCCTCTGGACCAGTTGCCTGGTTGGCATCTCCAACAATCCTGTGATTTAGTTGGGATTGGTCCTGCTTTGAGCAGGGGGTTGGACTAGATGATCTCCTGAAGCCCCTTCCAACCCTGATATTCTATGATTGAAACCCAGGCTCACCCCCTTCTCTGGGTTCCAGCCCAGGGACCCTATAACAAACAGCCAAGGTCTGCTCCATCCTACTCCTCACTGCTGTTTCCCTGGGCTTCTTCCTACTCAACCCACTCAGGCTTTCTTTCCTCACAATTCCACTGGGGTTGACCTTCTTTCAGAGCTAGGATCCTGGGGCTTTTGCTCCCTTTTGGGTTGTCTCCTCCCCAGCTTTCTGCTCCGAGATGATGACTGCCGGGTCTCTCTGTGCTCTCTTCTCTCTACTTCCTGATCATACACCAGCCCAGCCTGCTACTGCCCAGCTGGACTTCATCACCAGTTACACTTTCAGCCCCGACTCTCCTCCTGGTGCAGACAGATGCCATAATTGGCATCTCAGGACCACATTAACCCATTCAGGGCCTGTGGATGGTGTACAACCCATCCCATGCTCTATTTATAAATCAAAGCACTGGGCCTCACACTCTGCTCGGTCTAGAGCAACAAAATGTTTGTTTCGCAATGAAGTGCCTACTGTTAAATTTTGCCTTCTGCAAACAGTAAGCAGACACATACAGCACAAACAGAACAACAAAAAAAAGAGTACCCATTATGTACTCTGGGCATCTAGCCCCTCCCGTCACGTGTGCTGCCATGGTTACGCTCTATTTTGAGTGTCCTGGTTTGATCAAATCTAGCAGGGATCTGTCTCCTTCAGCCGGAATTTACCACTGAAGCCCAGAGAGTAGACACACACATTGGGCTGATAGCCCACATTGATCTCTGAGAAGAAAAATGAGGAGACTTGCACACAAGGACAAAAATCTGATCGGTTGACTAGAACATCACACTCAGAGCGTCAGAGTGTTATATAGAAAACAAAAGGCCTTTAGTCAAGCAAGGAAGGGCCATCTTAGGAGCAAGGGTCTCCGGTTCTATCCACCCTTCAGTCCCATGAAACTTTTCTACGAGGGAGTTCTCATTATTATGGCACTTAGCTAACAAGAAATAACAATTCACCACAATAATCAATACAGCAATTTGCAAATATTGATAAGTCTGCTTTCTGTCCAGGAAAAACTGTGGAGAGAAATATGGAATATCTAGCCCTAACCATGCTTTCCAATTACTGAGCTGAGAAATGTCAGGAGCATAAGTCTTTAAATACAGTCAACAGTCCACAAAGAGAATCACCTATTTCTAAGATGCAGGTGAAAGAATCAGACACCATCTTGCAGGTCTGCTCACGCATGCACAGGGCTGAGCTGTTGAACAACATGTACAGGGTATTTCAAAAGCAATGTAATGAACTAGGAGTCAAATAGCCATTGTGTGAAATATTCATTTAACCCATCTGAATTTCCTTTTCAATCCCTGGGCGCGTTCCTTTTGATCTCAAGCTAAAAAAAAATAATCTGTGCCTACTGCTCCACCCGATACCTAGATTTGTTAGCACAGCCTCCCGCCCTGAACTTTGTAAATGTAAGAGGCAGAAGTAAAGAATAAAACTTTACCTCCCTGTTCAAGCACATATTAGATAATGCTTTCTGTATAGTGACAAAACCAAGCCATCTAAAATATTCAGCAACGTTTCTTAGATATCACATAAATTCAGATTTCTATCATCAAGAGTAGCGCTGGCTGAACGCTGCATTGGGAACATTTATTTATTTGTATTATCACAGCACTGGATCCCACTGAGTGAGGTGCTGGACAAACACTGAACAAAAACAAAATCCTGTCCCTAAGAACTTACCATATAAGTATAAGAAAAGAAGTCGATACAGGTAAAGCAATGGAGCAGTTCAAGGAAGCAATGAGACTGTATTAGTCAGCATGAAGAGTTATTAGTTCCGTCCTTTTTAACATTAGAAATCAATCCTAATTTTTGTGATGCATTTATTGTTCTTAAGTATTAGTCCGTTGGTTTGGGAAAAGTGTTCAACTATACAAGAAGAATAAAAAATAGATACCCAGATCCTGGTCACCTCAGTCACAAGTATTATGCTCCTCCCTGATTGAATGACTGAAATGGTATACTAATCATGGGGTAATATTAAGAGGAGAATCCCGGTGTATCCCTTTTCCAATATCCTTGGAGAAAATTACAGGTATCAGTTCATTTCAGCAACATTGTCAGGAGGGTGGCGTATTGTCAAAAAGCCAGAGGAAACTGCAGAAGAGATAATCTTGTGCTTAAAGCATTGAAGTAAAATTCCTTAACCACAAGAAAATCTGTGATTAAAGAAAAACAAGAAAATGCGTTAACCACAAGAATGCTTTAACCACAGAGGAAATCTGGGTTCAATTCCTGGCTCTCCCACAGATTCTCCCATGTGGACATTAGCAAGTTCCATAGCCACAGTGTGCCTCATTCACATCTGTAAAATGGGGATGATAATACATCTAAGCCAGCAACTTTAGTGACAGAATGGCAGATGCTTTGGTGGATAGACTTCCTGAGTTAGATCTGAAGTCTATCCAGTTCTTGGACAGACACGAGTGCCAGGTGTTTTGGAGGAAGAAACCTTCTAAACCCTTGAGATTAGTTTAGCATGAGATTTAATATCAGTTAGAAATGCTATCATCAAGTATAACAACTCTAGATAGTCTTGTTATCCATATAAATTCCCAGTCCCTTTCAATCTTACTAAATTCTTGACCTAAACATCCTAAGCAATTGAGTTCTACAGTTGAATTACTCGTATGAAAAATGTATTTTCCTTTTATCAGTTTTGAATCACTTTTTTCATTTAATTGAACGACATTCATGCTTGCTTAGAGGGTAAGTCATCATCAGAAAGACTTCTCCTCATTGTAACTGTTCAGATCCAAGTAAGATAAACATGTTGTGTTCATCACAAGTCTTTGTGGCAGGCGATCAACCAAACTCAGTTTTTGGCAGGTATTCTATCTAGTCAGAGCTGCTTGTAAAGCAGATCATTACCCTGGGAATTCCTCCAATAACAGCAATTATTCAACCCAGTCTTCCATGCCCAGGAAGAGACTATCAGATGAGTGGCCTGCAATGCAGAAGAGAGTTTGTTAGTTTTGAAAGGTGATTAATGTTTTGCTTCTCATTTAGAAAATGGAATAAATTTGTACTCTGACATTTTTCCAGACATGAAATAACCAGATTAGATATCAAAAGATCATCATAAGTCAATAAATACTTTTCTAGGTTACTTGTTAGTTCTGCCACTTGTTAGTTAACTACCTTTCTTAATTATGGCTGTCTAAATGGATTATGAGACAATGTGACACATTCTCCCACATGTAAGAGCTAATCATGCTGTGTATTGAAGACATGCAGTAATTCTTGCTCTGCTCATTCCCTTTGCTTATAGTGAGTGGCATTTTCAAAACCACCTAAATGAATGAGGAGCACATATCCCATTGAAATTTAACACTGTGGAAAATCCCACCCATTATCCTTACATTTCGCACAGAGATGGGGTTTTCTGACAGTCACCAGCAGACTCGGGGTATGTCTACACTGCAATTGGGATTTGTGAGTGCAGCATGTGTACATATACCCAAACTGGCTTTAATCTAGGTACCTCACCTACTGAGAGCAGTCAAACTGTGGCAACACGAGTGGAACAATCCTGCCCAGTGCCCTAGGTAATTATTCAGGAAGCTAGAATGCGCTGAGTCCATGTTGCCATGGCTTCATTGCTAACAGTATGCGGGATGCTTAGATCAAAGCTGTCTCTGAGAAGATCTACGCATGCTGCAATCAGATCTCTGACTGCAGTGCAGACGGAGTCTCAGAGGGATAGAGAAGCTGCAGTGTGCGATTGTAGAAGTAAAGACTATCCTAATGCATGTGAGACAATTTAATTCGGACTTCTGACTTCTGAGTGCCTGACTTTTCTACCTTAATGGTGTTCTTCTAATGTATTTTTCAAAAGGAACATCCGCACACCAGATAGCGGGGGTGGGAAGGGACCTAATGACCCAAACCTCTGCTCTTCTCAAATGAGGTAAATCATTACCACTAGTTACAAGCAAGATTTGCCATTAAGAAATCCAACTATTGTCAGAATCAAGATGTGGGTGGTTGTTTTGTTGGGGGGCCTCTTGAGGGAGGGGGAAGATAATAAGGGGGAAGGAAAGGCTGTTTTCATTTAGTTTTACTGTTTTGCCAGGCTTTTCATAAATTAAGTAAGCCTAAAAGAAACGAAGAAAGCAAAGAAGTTTTGCTTGTCAGGGCTGCGCTCCAGGGCTCAATTCCAACGGGGAAAAAAAAGTCGCAATCATCTTTTTAAGGTTTCAGAAATTGCATCTTGATTGAAATAGTTTTGCTTGCTGCTATTGCTTTGCTTTTTCCTCGTTGACTACAGGCCAGAGTTTTAATTCTTTGTTGTCACCAGTTGCTTAAATTCTCTGCACTTCTACTTCTGACTTCTGCTTTCTACTTCTGACCTTTTTTATTTTCACACCCTTCTCAGAGAAACATGTGTTCAAGTTCAAGCAGGATGGGAGATGCTACAATAAAAACCTTTTACAGGGTTTTGAATTCCCCTACCGGTAAGTTTAACAATAAATGACTTGTATACATTTTTTTTATAGACATTGACATAATGATAAGCATTAAAAACTGCATACAGCTGATGTTTTCAGACGTGAGTAGAACTCAAATTGATTCAGTAGGAGCCATCTGCAGCTAGTTCTATTTCACCTTTGCTGTGATGAACTGTTGCATTCTGACAAGTGAATCAAAAGAAGTGCATTTCTTCTACTCTGAGAAACGATCAAATGGCGTCTTGGAGATGTTTGTTGTTTTTGTTTTTTTCATTTTCCAACCACGGAAACTCAGCCTGAGTTTTGAGAGTTGAGCTAAGTCATTTGATATCGCTTGTAACAAAGGTTCCTTTAGGCAAAACTATGCCCTTGGCAAGGTTTGTACAAACTCAGTTCTTCAGGTTATGCCCTCGCTGCCACTTGTGTTACTGTGTAATCCATGTCAATGGGTTTGCAGAGTGGTAACTGATCACTAACCTTTCCCATGTATCATCCACAGAATCTAACTGAACTCAGATCACTCGGTGCAAGCTCTGTAATGCTAACCAGAGTAAACTCATATTGTCACCAAAACCAGCAGGTTGGGCCCTGAATTACAACTCGTCAAAAAAAAAATTCTCATGAAAATCTTCAATGTTTCAGCCAAAAACCTGACATTTTTCATCAGAGAACAAAAATTCTGATTAAAAAAAAATTAAGCTGTAGTGCCTCTTCCATGTGCTGAATTCCCTGGTTGGATGACATCTTCCATGGGTGGATGTACTTTTAAAAATAATTTAGTGAAATTCGTATATGTTGACCCTATTACACTGATTTAAACCTGGTTTAGATTGATTACTTATTGACTTAAAAGAAACCAATCATTTAAAACCAGATTTTAATCAATTTAATAGTGCCCTCACAGGGGCTTGTAACACATGTAAATATATCAAAACTTACACCACAAGTAAACGACTGAAGTGTATTACAAGCCTCATGCAGTAAGGGGATAAGAATCTGTTCCTAATGACTATCATAGATGCAGAAATTGATAAATCTTTAATACTAGAGAGACGGGATAACAAGAGAGGTAATATGTTTTATTGGACCAATTTCTGTTGGTGAGAGAGAGACGAGCTTAACAGAGCTCTGAGTATGCCTATAAATAACAGAGCTCTATACTCAGAGCTCTGAGCAAGCTTGAAAGTTCATCTCTCTCACCAACAGAAGTTGATACAATAAAACATATTACTTCACCAACTTTGCCTCTATAATATCCTGGGACTATACTGCAACACTCTCATTAATTATATACTAGTTAAACTCATTATGGAATATGTATTTGAAATGTGGTTCACTTTGGACCGGGACTGTGTGCAATGCTGCTCTTCTTGAGAAACCTTATTTCAAAAATCTGGTTTTCATTGCATGTGTTTCTATAGGACTCTAGTCTCATTCCGGAGGCGCGCCATGTAAGCAAGGAGAAAGAAAAAGGCTTTTCTGGCAAAACAGCTTGTAGAAATATTTATGGACTAAACCCTATTGGGTCTATTATGATTTAATTTCCTGTAGACAGAATCACAAGCAGTGCTATAAAATGGGAATGAAATTGGTGTGCCTAAGGAAAAATAGACAAGTGTTTGGAGGCAGCTGTTGCCTCATCCTTTTTCTGACATTCCTGATACTGAATTAAGTGTAGGTCTTTGGAAGCATACAACAACTATAGATGGGGCCGTAGGAATTTATTGATCCCTGAGACTCTGCACCCTATATAGACTAAAATTTTCAAAAGCACCTAAGGGAGCCGACATTTCAGTGATTTTCACTGAGACTTAGGTGTGCCTACGCAGCAATGAGACACCCGCGTCTGGCCCGTGCCAGCTAACTCGGGCTTACGGGACTCAAGGTCAGGGGATGTTTCATTGCAGTGTAGACTTCTGGTCTGGAGCTGGGCTCTAGGACCCTGCGAGGTGGGAGGGTCCCAGAGCTCCAGCTGGGGTCTGAACCAGGAAGTCTACAATGCGATGAAACAGCCCCACAGCCCAAGCCCCAGGAACCCAAGTCAGCTGGCACGGGTCCACTACAGGTTTTTCTTTGCAGGATAGAGATCACCTTAGGCTCCTAAATCACCTTTCAAATTTTTACTCTGAATCTCCACTGTCCAGTGATCTGCACCAATGTATTTTTAGTTGGGGGTCTTTTCTTCCCTAGATCTGAACATTCCTCCACAAAATTAATTTAGGTTTCTCCTACTTTAAGAAAAAAATATTCCAGAATTATACGTTTTTGAAAAACATAATACAAAGAACCAGGGGTCAAACTGGAGGTAAAAACAAGAGTGACACTACTTCACTGCACCCACAATCCCAGAGGAGCTGGGGGTTTCATAAAATGATCAGCAGCTCAACAATTCAGTGTTACGTTTATGTTAACATCACTTTGAGATGAGAGTAAGCCACCATGCCTTAGCTCTACTTATTTCTACAATTTAACAAAAATACAGCCAACCAATGGTCAGCGCTTATATACAATGAAATCAAACAAATTAGCCAATGATGGATTATGGACTACTCCCCTATCAAGCAGTTAGGAATAATAAATACCCATCTTATAAGTGTCCCTTACACATTCATTCTTTAATCAACCCCCTTCTCAGAAGCCTGGGGGAAATGCCCCCAAAAAGTCAACAGTAGGACCAGTGTGTGATGCAGGTTTCAAAGTCAAGGCCCATTAACTGAGAATGTCCTCTCGTACTTAGACTAGTAGTTTGTCAGTTTAAGCACCTCATCACGTCTAAAATGCTGCAGTGTCAAATTAGAGGGCAGACCGTCTAAGGAAAGGTAGGTCATATTCCAAACCCAGTTAGTGCTTAATGGACAAATACCAAACACCTTAAATTGAACTCAGAAATTAGCAGCCAGCATGTGTGTAACGTTACTCCATAGAAAACCCTACTAAACGAGCAAACTGCTGGATTCTGCACTGGCTGAAGTTTACCAATGATCTGCAGGTTAAGCACCTCTAAAGAGCAGGTTACAGTAATTCAGCCCTGAGAAGACAAGGCTATAAATAACAGTCGAGGAGTAAAGGCCACAGCCCTTTAGCCAAGTGAAGACAAAAAAAGGATTCTTGGCCAATGCTGTTCTTTGACCATCCAGATCAGTTGGAAGATCCAGTAAGACACCTAACAGCTGGTCAGGAATTTTCTTTCCAAATGTTTTTTTCAATGGGAAATGTGGTCTCTGGAATATCAATTTTTTTCTTGTTTTTTTTTTAAATAATTTTCCATCTGGAATACTAAATCACTTTGGGTTGGGTTGGCCCTAGGCCACCACACCATCTATGTGAGGTGAAATTTGAGTTTCTCATACCCCCATGCTCCCCTAGGACTGGACTCCTGCTAAATTATCTTCCCTGAAGAACTACTGTCTCCCACCTGGCTAAAATCCTTAAGTCTCACTTCAGTGTTTTGCTGACTGCACCCAAACGTAAGCATGTGTTCAGATGCTTTGTTGAACGGTGGCCTTAATCAGCAGTTACCTTTATATTTGTTACAAAGGAGTCCTGTTTCTTCTCAACCACTTGAGAACATTACATCATGGCAGTTCATATACTCCCGTATTACACTAGGCTAAGAAGATTAAAGACAACCAATTTCTACTTGCTTTGTTATGGGAATAGCCACTGGTTGGTTGTCCCCATTCATTCTGCTTTCATAAGTTAATCAATTTATTCTGTCCCCTTTCCTCCTCCCGCTACATTTTGGTAAATAATTTTTGCAATGCAACAGAAATCTTTTGTAGATAAAACTTATATCACATTCATTATGCATTACAAAATGCTCATGTGTACCCTAGCACTGTAATTAAATTATTTTCCAAAATTAACTTTTGCTGTGTAGATGATGGAATTCAAAATCCAATTTAATGTTAGATTAGTGAAGTATCTCCTCATGGGATAAAAGCTAGAGAGCTAACAAAGCTCATTTACCATAGGAATAAAGGTTCAGGGAATTGGCACACAGAGATAGCTGCTGCAATCTACACGCCAGACACGGTTAGCTTCTTGTTCAAGGTCTCGAAAAGTGAAAATAGTCCACAAAAGACAGACCACAATTATAACGTATTTTAACAAAAATATAAAAATGAAGGCACACAGCAATCAGAGGCTCCATAATTATTTTTTTCTTCATGCCTGTAATGTTCCTCCTGTTCCTAATGTTAATGCAATGCTAGATTGTGGCTTAAAAGCCAGAGCCCTAAGGAAGAGGTGATGCAAAGCCAAACCACCAGTGAAAGGAGCACCAGAGAGACAGACTCTGAGGGTATACGTGCAGTGCACTTAGAGACCCACGGGCACAGCCGTGGGTCACCCAGATCAAATGACTCAGGACCACGGGGCTCAGGCTGCCAGGCTAAAAATCACAATGTAAATGTTCAGGCGGGAGCCCAGCATCTGAAACCCCTTGGGTGATGGGCGAGTGGAGGGGTCTCAGAGACAGGACTCCAGCCTGAACATCTGTGTTGTGATTTTTAGTAGGGGTGCCACTTGCACACAGCAGTGAGAGGATTGTACAATCTGCTCCCTTTATGCCCAAGGGGGAGCCAAGCCCTGAGACCATACATGCTCATCTGCACAATCCACTGTGAGCGGTGTGTCCTGCGTATGGAATTTATTTTGTAGGGAGCACTTGGAAGAGTACCATCATCTTCCTCCTGCCCCCTCATCTAACCTCTGATTTCACTTGAGATGCTTGGCAGGAGGGACCAGTGATCAACTGGCACTTATAAAGGATGCATTGTGTAGCTCCTTCCTCAATATCATTTCCTCCCTAGCACTTGAGCACTCATTTGTTTGCTTTTCTTCATCCTATGCAAATCAGCCCAGAGAGTTTGAGACACTTAGCAGAGATGTAACAATACCACAAGGACTACGCAAGGGAGGGGGGGAAACAGGGAAGTTTGCAACAAGTGTTTTGGTTATGAATTATTAGGCATAGTCTCAAAAAAAAGATTTAATATAAAAATGTATTTCTAGACAGCTACAGAAAATGTTGGCAGAACACGACATTAATGAGTTAGCTGAACAGCTCTGTGAGCCGCATTTACACCACTTAGATAAAATGCAAAAGAATATTTTAGCTTCAACCATGTGAAATCGTTCGCTAACTGTATAGCCTGTTGGCTTTTTTGATAAGAGATTCAGAAGTAACTGCTTTTAAAAGAGTGCATACCTGTAAGTGTCCATACTGAACAAATCTGTTTTCTGTATTTTTTTTTATCTTTAGCACCTTAATCAAACCTGCTAAATTGACAAATCTGTTCTACTTAAGACTGGCAAACCCAATTAATATGTGGTGCCTTCTGGGTAGTTGTATTGAGATAGCCTGTTTAATATGCTTGAAATATGAACTACAGACTTTATTCTCCACTGCCTTACACACAGACCAAAGGAGGTACAAGTAAAAAGTGGGCACAGTACCCTATTATATTTTACACCCTCCAATATATTGCCTGAAACCCATACCCCACAGGAAGTGATATTATGTATATTCTGGAATACTCTTGTTCAGGACTATGTTAGACTCTTTCACTTCCTCACCAATGAGAAACCCATAAAAATTCTGCCCTACCATCATACACATAATCTGGAGAGCTGAGTGGAGATCCAGTTTAATATGTTTAGCAGGCTCCAGTTACCAGCTAAGTTTTGGAACTGAGCAATGGACCTATTGAGCTTCAGTAGAAACCAACAAAGACTCGTGCATATCAACATATACCATCTATAGGGACCATCTGAAGGATTCATTTAGGTGAATGGAATTTCCAGTAAAGAAAATGATAGATTTTAAGGCCTGAAGGGACCATTATGATCATCCACTTTGATCTCCTGCCACACACAGGCCATAGAATCTCATCCAGTAATTTTTGCATGAAGTCCATCACTTTTCAAAGCCCTGCAGACTCGATTTAAACAAGTTTAAGTAACGAAGACTCCACTATGTCCCTTGAAGAGCTGTTGCAAAAGTTAATTACCCTCACTGTTAAAAATCTCAACATAATCTTCACACCAGAAACGGAAACCTAGTTTTTAATGCCATCAGCAAGTATGGTACAAAACTTCGCATAGTACATTTCCCATTTAAATCCCCTTCCCCTCATATCTCATGGGGGAATCTTTACAGCACAGAGTCCACTACTGAGGGCTTAGATCATATGCTTCATGAGACCCAGGAGGCTTCAGATCCAGATCCAAGCTCAGCAGATCACTTCTAGTTCGTGATGTGAGGAAATGAGCCTAATTGTGGGGGAACCTCTCAATCCCAAATCAGAGTCCTGTTGCATTTTTTTGTTCTTTTCATGATCATACATAATGTGGAGGAACCACATAGTGACGGTTGGGCCCAAAATAACGTTGTTTAGTTACTACAGTATAAACACAACAGCTTCCGTCAGCTTCTTAAACATAGCATACCAATCAGGATCATTAGAGGATTCTTAAAAGGGACATCACCCAATTCCCACACACTACATGTCCCTTTCTGACTCAGGTTATTCAGCCTGCCAGAAATTTCCCAGTTTCTCAGATGCCATCCCTCTCCCACATCTGTGGCGCTGAACCCAAAGGATCTCAGACACAAGGCAGTGTTCATTCAGGAATTGTGGGCTAGTTGGGGGATGGAAAGAAGCAGCATAGATTTAGGGCAGTTTGTGCCCTAATTGTTATTGTGTTGCCCCCTCATGCCTGTCTTCCGGTCTCTGGAAAGAGACTAAAGCATCTGGATTCTTGTAACTACTTCAGAGGCTATAATGGAAATAACCAAAATGATAAAAAAAAGTACCTACAGCTAAAAGGAGAGGGCACGGTAATTGTTTATATCTTCAGACCCTGAGAAAAGTTAGTGTTTAATAAGACCATAAGAAAGGCCGTACTGGGTCAGACCAACGGTCCATCTAGCCCAGTATCCTGTCTACCGACAGTGGCCAATGCCAGGTGACCTGGAGTGAGTGAACCTAACAGATAATGATCAAGTGATCTCTCTCCTGCCGTCCATCACCCCCCTCTGACAAACAGAGGCTAGGGACACCATTTCTTACCCATCCTGGCTAATAACCATTAATGGACTTAACCTCCATGAATTTATCCAGTTCTCTTTTAAACCCTGTTATAGTCCTAGCCTTCCCTACCTCCTCAGGCAAGGAGTTCCACAGGTTGACTGTGCGCTGTGTGAAGAAGAACTTCCTTTTATTTGTTTTAAACCTGCTGCCCACTAATTCCATTGGGTGGCCCCTAGTTTTTGTATTAAGGGAACAAGTAAATAATGTTTCCTTATTCACTTTCTCCTTACCACTCATAATTTTATATACCTCTATCATATCCCCCCCAGTCTCTTCTTTTCCAAGCTAAAAAGTCCTAGCCTCTTTAATCTCTCCTCATATGGGACCCGTTCCAAACCCCTAATCATTTTAGTTGCCCTTCTCTGAACCTTTTCTAATGCCTTTTAGAGATGAGGAGACCACATTTATACACAGTATTCAAGATGTGGGCGCACCATGGATTTGTATAATGGCAATACGATATTCTCCGTCTTATTCTCTATCCCTTTTTTAATGATTCCTAACATCCTGTTTGCTTTTTTGACTGCTGCTGTAATGCATTACATCGTGCACACCAAAATAGTCACAAAGCACAGTCCTGCTAACTTTACCCTCTTTGAAAAGGGTGAATCAGTCTTCAAAAAAGTAATCAGCTATAATAAACATGCATTTATTTGCCCTTTCCCATATATACTACTTACTTTACACTAACACTAAAAAATGTGAACACATTGAAATGATGGAAAGCTATGACAACTTGTCACCTATCTGATGATAACAACAAACACAGAGCAAGGAACTGTATTCTCAATATTTCATGTGCACTCAGCTTCATTCCTGGGTTGCAGCCATAGAGCAGGAGTTTGATTTTGCATTTAAAATTGTTGATTCATTGCTTAAACTGCTTCATGTCCTTTGAAATCTCTGAACTCCTGGGCCATGACAGTTTGACAGTATCAGAAAGACATTTCTTCCTGCCCCTGCATTTACAGTTGCTGGTCAGTGTCTAAAGTTTCATACCAAGCTACTTGTGTTGTTCATGGTTATAAAATGTTTATTTCTTTCATGGTATTGATTTGTTTACAGTCCTGGAGTTTAAATTCCACCTCCCTTATAGGATGGGGAGGGACTTTATTTTTACAGGAGCCCAGAATTCACGTCACTGAACAGATAGAATTTTGAAGACTACAGATTCTATCCAGATGTCTCAAGAGATCCACAACCTTTGAATCAGGCAGGCAAGTCACCATGAGGTTCTCCCGCTCATCGCAAACCGAGCTATCTATGCTTCTCATGATTGACTAGCCCATTACTGAGACCTGTCTCTTCCTAATAACCGGAGTTCCCTCCCCCGGAGAGGTATTCTCAGTGTGAGAGGATACCACAACCACAATATCATCCAGAAGGAGGGTCCCAGCTTTGGATTGTTTCCCTCTGCTACAGTTGGATGTTGTCCTTCCCTGAGACTTTCATTCTCCTCAACAGCACAGGGGCTGTCGGACCAGGGGTGGGACCATTCCACTGTGTCCTGGAAACTCTCATTTACGTACCTCTCTGTTTCCCTTAGCTTCTCCAGTTCAGCCACTCTGGTCTCCAAAGCCTGTACATGGCCTGTTAGGCCAAAAGCTCCTTGCACCGTATGCACATATACGTCACTTGCCCATAGGGCACGTAATCATACATCTAATATGTGGCTGAGTCAGCACTGGAAAATTTCAGCCACCAGACTAATGCTTATTCTTCTAGAGCTCACTGACTTCCTGTACCCTTGAAAACAGAGTTTAATAATAAACAATCAATAGAAGATGCACCACATGTAAATGGGTCTAAGATGAGTAACCACAGGGCCATATTTCAATAACCCTGATCCTCCTTCAACCCCATTCCCTTCCTAGTCCCTGTAACCTACACATATCACCAACCTAGAATTTAATACACTTTTCAGAGCAATTATTTGTACTGCAGTAGCACGAGGAGCCTTCCTTCTAACATACCTCGCATACATCTGAGCACATTAATAAAGAAGTCCTGATCATACACACATGGTTTTGGAGAAGAACATCAGAAATAAGCTAGTCCTGATTTCAGAACTTATTACTTATTACTACCTATGTAATATCAAACAGGTGGGCGCAACCGACCCCTCTGCAGAGACCTGGCACAAACACTGTGTGCCAAATTAAGCCAATTTATGTCCCCCCAAATAAGGCCTAAGTGGCATTTAAATGGTTCATAAGCATTTGTTGCCCTCTGCACAGGGTGAATTGCACCATATGTTAAAGTCTATATATGCAGAGAGAAATGTAAATATAAAATCAGATATTCTGCATCTAAAATATTAGATTTTTATATATGAGCGGTGCCTGATTTATTTATGAGTCAGAGTGAAGCAGAACCTCAAGTAGATTAGAAAGTAATACAAAATTTGTCAGTAAATGTCTTCCGACACAGATTAGTGTATACTATTTTCGCCTCAGACCATAAAAATTGACTAATAGCTGTTTTCATTTATGCAGTTAGCCTTCTTTCTACAGACAGAAATGAAGCGTCTTACAACACAAATCATTAACATACATAAAAGAAACCCTATCCCAGAACAGAGTTGCTGTTGCACACATCTTATGGGAGGCAAGGCAGTAAGAAGTGGGAGGAATTGTTTGTCTTCTGCATATTATCAATACCTATATTTCTGTACCAAGGTTCAGTCTACTCCCTTCCCTGGGCAACACATCAGACAGCTCACCTCACTGTGCTTCTGTAACCCACAGAGCAGTGTTCTTGTTAGAATTTCTCAATTCACAAAGCATATGGATCTGTTGCAGCTTCAGTTTGACAGCCTGGCTCTCTGACTCAAGCTGTAGAGACTTGTATTTCTAGTTCTGGAAAACACTGGATCAAGCGTCACTGTCAGCAAAGATGGAGGCCATCACTTTTACCTGTGATATGGAGAGTAAGGAGCAAAGGAGTTGATTAAGGGAGCGTAAGACACCATGGGCCTATTAACCATAAGAAAACCATAGTTGTTTCTCAGATAGAGTATAGTAAATGCAAGCACCTTGGTAAACAGAAAGGTTGATGATAGCTGGCCCTGGTTAGCAGGATGAGGAGAGAGAAAAACATGTCCCTTTTGGGAACAGATCTTTTTTTTAACAGCTCTTGTTTAGCTACAGTGTAAAAATATTGAAGAATGAGACTAGATTCAAGTTCCCTTAAGGGGATACTGCCAAGATAAAGTAACTTGTATTTGACTAAAGCAAGTCTTCCAGAATGGCATCCAGTCTTGATCTGAAGACTTCACGATATGGAGAAGCCACCATTTTGGTTGTTAGTTTGTGCCAATGATTAATCATCTACACAGTTAAAATTTGTGCTTTATTTTAATTTGCATTTCTCTGATTTCAGCTCCCAGACATTGGTTCTTGTTATGCCTTTCTCCACTGAATTAATGAACCCTTTAGCTCCCCGTATTTTCTTCCTAAGAAGGGATGTATACATTGTAATCAAGTCAACTCTCAATTCTCTTTCCAATAATTGTAACAGACTGAGCTTTTTTAAGCCTCTCTCTGTGGCATACCTATCCCATAAAGTAAAGACACACAATGCAGACAGCTGGCCATAAACACCCACTATACCTCTCCCAAATTAAGCCCACTCTCTTCCCAAAATCCAAGAAGGTTAAAAAAAAAGTCCATTTCACATTTTGGTTCTCATATACTAGCAGAATACAATGGTGCCCTAGCTTTTTAAAAACACTTCTAGGAAGTATTTAAAATTACATTTTATAAAAAGTGAATTATTTTATATTTAATCCTAATTTTGAAATGTATGACCTTTTAAAAGATGTGAACCCTTATGTATAATCCTGGCCTTCATCCTCAATGTTCTGTACAAGAAAACACCCGCACCAATGTGACTTTGATTTGAAGTCAGCGGGGCTCCATGTGGGTGCAGGGTCTGCCCAGTCAGCACTAATTGCAGGATCAGAGACCTACTCTAAATAGCAGTGTTCCTTAAAACTGCCTTTATAAAAAGTTCAGAGGCCTGTACTACACACACACACACACACACCGCTTCCATCCACCACCATGGCAAATCTTGAAACATGGCAGAAAAATCAGAGAGAATGGCTCCTTGGAGAGAGGACTTCAGACTTATTGTCCAAATTCCTCCCATCCAATTAGATTATTTGAATTGATAGCACCTAAATTGTTAATATATTGCTGGGTAAGTGAAGAAATATACTTATCTCATTTTTCCAGCCCACTGGCTCAGTTTCTGCACGATACAATCATTTATTACAAAATTTTCATTTTTTCATTACTTTTTATTGTTAGTACAGAAATAAAATCCCATTAACAGAGGATTTATGATGACAAGATAACTACAGTGCAGGAACGGAGAGTGTGTGAGTTTAATGACACACAAATAAAGTTTAATGAAATATTATGTAATGGAAATAATATAGAGCCTGAATAAATCTCTCCAGGAACTATATATTGTTAGATGAGAAGATTTAGGAAAACAGGCTGTAAAAATAAGACAACACACTCAACACAGGGGCACTGCCCGAAATAGTTATCCTGGTCTACTTTTATATTTAAGAGTGTCTCAAAAAAAAAACCCAGCACAAGAACACCCAGTCTCAAAAAAATACCCCACCTATAGTGTTCTACTAAAGAAATCTTCCAATGTAATGTGTAAAATACATCAAGAGCCATTCAGAATAAATACTCTGAATTTAAAGCAGAAGTTTTAAATATACCTACCTTATACAGAAAAGAACAAGTAAGAATGGAGTGAGCTCCTACACTGTGTCTAATTTATGTCAACGGAGTTAGGCTGATTGATGCCAGCAGTGGAAATACCCTTACAAACCTAGATGACAAAGTCAAGAGAATTTGAGATAAAATACAGGTACTATCGGACTCTACAAGAGTTCGCCATTGAGTTCGATTGAGACGGAATTTCAGTCTTGTAGTTTAAGTTCTACAAAATATCTTTAATTCTAGCCCTTCGCTCTATACTTGATCATCATCCCACATCTGTTTCCTGAGGGTACTTCACAGCAAAAAAATACCTGTTGCAGTGATTCTCACAGTCTGACGCAGTAGGGAGCAGGGTGGATTCAACCTGGGAGGTTCACTGGAGATGAGAGGTTTCTCTGAAGGGAAAATACCTGAGACTGTAACCTGATATGAGAAGGGGGGGCTGGGAAGCTGACACTTTGTGCCCGGGAAGCTGGACAAAGGAAGGGAGAGACGGCTACAGGGGTTTGGAGTGGAGAGTTGGTGCGGAAAAGGAGGGAGCCCTAAGCTTGGGGTTTAACCTCCCTGCCCCCCGACAGGGTCTGACTAAGGCAGGGGTCTCAAACTCAAATGACCACGAGGGCCGCATGAGGACTAGTTCATTGGCCCGAGGGCCGCATCACTGACATGCCCCCCTCGCTGCCCCGCCCCTACCCCACCCCTTCCATGAGGTTCCACCCCTGCCCCGCCTCCTCCCCTGAGCGCACAGCTCCAAGCTCCTCACCCTGACAAATAAGGCATTGAATTTTCTCTTTTACCACTGTAAAAAAATATAAATGCTCCCATTTGTCTTGGAAAAAACTCTTTTATCCCATGAATGTTCTTTTTTTTTTTTTTGTGATAAAGTCATTTCCAAGCTGTTTTAATCAAATATATTCACTTAATAATGCACCTCACTCAAAGGACCAAACAGGAACTTAGATCTACTTCTATTAAATCACCTTCCTGGACGGGGCTGCACTCACACTCCACTCTTGCTCTGCCTCTTCCAACCTCTTCCCTGTCCCCTTCAAACCCCTTCATCAAAGTTCCCACCCCAACTCCGCCCCCTCCCTGCCCCTAGTCCAACCCCTTCATCAAAGTTCCCACCCCAACTCCGCCCCCTCCCTGCCCCTAGTCCAACCCCTTGCCCAAATCCCCGCCCCTTTCTCCCCCTCCTCCCCTGTTCAGGAGCCCGCTCCTGGCCTCTCCCTCCCAGAAACCGCTAAGCTGCCAGAGAACTGCCTGGCCATAAGCAGAGCTGTGGGGAGTGGCGCATGAGTTAGAAACACGTGGAGGAGTGGGGGGGGGGAGCTTGGTGGAGGGGTCGCGGGGAGCTTGGCGGGGGGGCCACGGGGAGCTTGGCTGGGGGACCGCCCGGGAGCTTGGCGGCAGGGCAGTGAATAGGGAGCTTGGCGGTGGGGTGGGGAGAGCATCGCGGGCCGCAGGGAAGGGCTTTGAGACCCATGGACTAAGGGGTCCTGTTTGTACCTTGGCGGTGGGGTGGGGAGAGCATCGCGGGCCGCATGTTTGAGACCCATGGACTAAGGGGTCCTGTTTGTACCTACAAGCTCTGGTGTGGACTGGGTTCCTGTCATCCCTAATCAAACTTCTAATCTACTGGCTGGCTGAGAGTCACTGCGAATCCCAGGAAGTGGGGGTGCAGGCCCTGACTCCCCCACACTCCGTGACACTAGGTCAACTGACTTGGGCTCTATGGGGGAAAAAAATAGCTGCTTGGTCTGGATCTCCAGATGTGAAACCGGGCAAAGGTCTCAGCACCTGGGCTCCACATCAAGCCTGAACACACGCACTGCTAGTTTTAGCCCTGTGGCTTACATCCCTGGAGCCCAGGTCAGTTGACTCAGGTCAACGGGGGTGTTCTTTTGCTGTGTAGACATACCCTTAAATACTCATATCCCTCTACGCCCAACATCTTCTACATTTCTAACATGGATGTTCATATTGGGTGTTTTGGTTCAGGACATTAGAGAAATATGGGCCTTATCCTCGAAGACTGAATCTGGATCCAAATTTCTCCAGGAAGTGTTCAGATTTTGGGTGCTGGTTCAGTGCATCTCTCATATATTTTGAACGTACCTTCATATATTTTTCCGTCCCTATGAAGTTTATTTGGTCATTTGCATTATTAAGTGTGTTCTCTTGGGAGAGAAACTGATGTTGCTTCTACAGCTTCTTACAATTCAAGTCAAACATTAAATGAAGAGGTTAAATTTGATACAGTCTTTGAGTCATGAATTATTGTAACAAAGAGTCCTGTGGGACCTTAAAGACTAACTAAAGTATTGAAGCATAAGCTTTTGTGGGCTAATACCCACTTCATTGGGTGCAAGCAGTGGAAGTGTCCAGGGGCAGGTATAAATAAGTAGGCAAGAACCAGGTAGGAGATAATAAGGTTAGTCCAATCAGGCTGAACCAGCTTGTTATCTCAAATCAGGGAGGATGAGGTATTCCTTTAGCAACTGAACTGGAGGTGTGAACTCCGAGAGAGGAGAAGCTGCTTTTGTAATTAGCAAGCCATTCAAAATCTTTGTTCAATCCCAGACTGATTGTATCAAATTTGCAAATGAATTGCAGCTCTGCAGTTTCTCTTTGCAGTCTGGTCTTGAAGTTTTTTTGCTGCAGTATGGTGACTTTTAAAACTGTAATTGTGTGTCCAGGCAGGTTGAAGTGTTCTCCTACAGGTTTTTCTACAGGCAATATACACCTCCAGTTCAGTTGCTGGAGAATACTTCACCCTCCCTGATTTGAGATAACAAGCTGGTTCAGCCTGATTGGACTAACCTTGTTATCTCCTACTTGGTTCTTGCCTACGTATTTATACCTGCCCCGTTTCCACGAAGTGGGTATTAGCCCACGAAAGCTTATGCTTCAATACTTTAGTTCGTCTTTAAGGTACCACAGGACTCTCTGTTACTTCTTCTATTCCAGACTAACATGGCTACCTCTCTGATTCATGAATTATTGTGAATCTGATAATTGTCAGTATCTCAGATAAGTAATTTGTAGACAAAGGGTTGTTCACCAAATGTTCACACCAACGATTTGCTATTCATTTTTCATTATTCATGGTTGGTCATACAATATTGTTTTTTGCTTTTCTTTGTACACATCTGTTTTCACTGGAAATAGTTTGTGTTTCATTTGTTTTGGCCAGACATATTAATCCTCATACACAGAATCATCCAGAACTCACTGAAGTCAATGGAAGGACTCAGACCCACAGACATTTGAGATTGAAAATAAGACAACAATAGACCAGCCCGTCCATGTCCTTGAAAACTAAAGGGTTTTTTGTAATATATTATTTCCCTCTTCTACACTTTAAAAATAATTTTAATAAATGACAGGATCAATCCATTATCATTGCTTTGTGATGTATGGAAGAAGAAATATAATTGCTAAAACCTTGAAAAAGGGTTGTGCTGTCAAATGTTGATGTGTATCAACATTAGTTAATAAAATGTATCTGGGCATGTTTTTCAGTGCACTATTGTGTGGCAAATCTTTTGCAATCTCTATTCAGGGAAAATAAACTATGAAGTTGCTTCTAAAAATACTGATTAATATGACAAAAAAAACTTTGAAAGAATGGCATTCAATCCTGGCTGTAGTATTCTGTTTTTTTCTCCTACATCTACAGTACCATCACTTTAAAAATGTAGTAGTAGATTCACAGGTTCCAGAACAACTTGTATTAGGAGTCTTGCAATCTCTTTCTCTCACGCACCGACAACCCACTCACACCCCTCAACCTCCATACTCGCCCTCCACCTTATGGCAGATATTTTAAATTTGCTCTCCTAAGAATGTGATTCCCCTGCAAGCATTTTTAAATCCTAGCTTTTCAAATAGCTCTGCACTCAATTTTTCTTATACTCCAAGGCTACATCTGTGCTACAAGCTAGTGGGGGGTGAATCTCATGCTGGCGTACACATACTCATGCTAGCTCTCATTCAGCTAACTTGAGCATAAGTGCAGCCCCGTTAGCAGGGCTGAATTGTGCTGACTGCAAACCCACCCGAACAGGGCCCGCTCCGGGCACCAGCATAGGAAGCACATGCCAGGGGCAGCATTCCAGCCAATCGTAGGGCCACAATGCACACACACCCTTTTTATTTTCTTGGGACAGCAAAAAAGTTAGAGCCGGCCCTGATCCCATAAACTCACAAACAGCTAAACAGTTGTTGATCAACCTTCCAGAAAACTTCACCTCCACCATGAGATTAAACATGGCAACTTTCTTTTGAAAAGGTAAAAAATTCAGAAAGGTGTGGGAACTTGAAAGTAGGGGTTTCTAATGAAAAGCCGGACATAACCTTAGGTACAGTGAGTGCATGCCGGCCTCTGTTATAATAATGGTCTGTTATGTGATGCTCAAACATTGATATTATGTAACAACTGTCCAGGTCCTGGGATTTGGATAGGATTGTGCCCCTAGCTGTTAGTTTGTAGCCAGAGGTCAAGTAGAACTATACTACACAAAGGGGAGCATGGGAAGCACTGAATCTCGGAGAAAGAGAATGCCTGCCAGGATAAAGTGGTGCACAGTGGGAAACATATTGTGACACACCCCTTTTAGGGACTGCAGCTTAGTCCCCCACTGGGCAGCCAGCCAGCTCTGCTGGTCAGCACATTAGGAGAAAAGCCAAAGATGTGCTTACTCCACATTTCTCCCAGTCCCTTTTTGGGTGACTTGCTTCAAGAGGAAAAGGAACATCCAGATGTTCTCCATCCTCCCTCCCCACACCAGCATACAGACTAGCCATGCTCAGTCCTGACTGTTTGAAAGAGAGAGACACACACATACAGGGATAGACTGACAGACATAGGATCAGACTCCCTGTTGCATCTTTGTTCTCTGTACAATTGGCAACGAGGATGGATCCTAACCCAGGAATGCTATGACTAGACTGAGCCACTATAACCTGCAGCAATGTATCCATGTAGCTAGGGCTTGTGTGTTTATATATAGCTAGAAAACACAGTTATGTAGAATATGCAGAAACCCCATATTCCCAGCGGGGTTCCAACTTTTCAGTCCCCACCTCCAGTGTGCAATCTCACCCTATTACTCAGAATGTTTTAAAACAAAATACAACATTTTGAACAGGGAAAAAAATACATCAGCCCCCGTGGAGTCCTAGCAAGCTGTGTACACAGCCCTCGCGGGGTACTTTTTCAAACCACGATCTGCAAAGTTATTAAGTAGCCATCCATTTATGATATCTTTCTCCACCCTCTTATAGCTCTTCCTTTGAACTGTAGATGAAAAGGGAGACTTTGGAAGCAGCCTCTGTTGTCTAGGAAGTTTTCAAGTGCAAGTTTTACTCACGTGAGGCACCTAAAATATTTTTTAGTCCTATCAGGAGCACTAAATATCTATTGTGAACTAATCCAACTTGGCAGGCAGCTCAGCTACATAACAGCCCTTCGTGCCACAGCTGGCTGCTCATTTCCTAATACATTGAAGTGTTTTCCCTTGAGCCTATGGGCCAGTCATCAAGCAAAAATGCTTCCAGTGTTATAAATGCAGATTGATTCTGCCTCAGTCTTGTTGCTCCACTCTAAGGCTAATGACAAAGACCCCTTTTAATCTATGTGCTCTACTGAATGTCAATTCTTTCTTGATGCAGTGCACTGCCCCTCTGGTCTGAGTACGACTGCACATACTTTTTTTTAAATGATAGAGCAGCAATGGAAGGCCAGAAAGTCCAGCCTCCTCTTATGACCTGAGTGAAGAAAAAAAAAATGCTGAACAGTGTATTATGAGATGCTTCTAGATATGTTCAGACCTGATTTTCCTCTGCCTTACTCCTTGCACAGTCATTTACACCAGTGCAAAATGTCACCATTCTGATTTTGTACTGCTGTGCACGAGTGAGACCACACCAGGGAAAAAAGGCAGTGGAGAATCAGGCCCATTTGTGTCTCTTAGTTTCCTTGGGCAATACTATATTTTATGCTCTATATTCGGGGTGTGCTTCTAGATCGAGCCCAAAAGCAGTGTAGGAGAAAGAGAAAAGAAGAACTGACATAGACTGTCATAGCCTGTTGGACCTTGTAGAAATTACAAGGAGTCCTGTTGCACCTTAAAGACTAACTAAAGTATTGAAGCATAAGCTTTTGTGGGCTAATACCCACTTTGTTGGATGCATGCAGTGGAAGTGTCCAGGGGCAGGTATAAATAGGTAGGCAAGAACCAGGTTAGAGATAACAGGGTGGGTCCAATCAGGCTGAACCAGCTTGTTATCTCTAATCAGGGAGGGTGAGGTATTCCTCTAGCAGCTGAACTGGAGGGCACAAAACATTCAAATAAAAATGTTTGTGTGTGACAGCTTGCTGAAAACAACATGGAGGAAGAAATTTCTAAAGACCCACCCACATGTTGTCATGGGCCAAGCTTTTTATTCTGGAACCACAGTCTGGGCCCCCCTAAATTATTCCTACTTGCCTGGCATTCCCATGAAGGACTTTTTCCTCAGTGTGGCCTTTTTCTCAGCCTCTGGGGATCCTTACCAACAGTCACTTCTGTTCTCCAAATGCATTGCCCCCACAGAGCCACTCTGTACCAGTCGTACATCTACCCACACATTCCATATTGAGCATTAGTTGGCTGTTCAGGGTTCTACAGTCTTCCTTCAATCCTAGCATTTCACATAGGAATATTAGGATGGCCATACTGGGTCAGACCAATGGTCCATCTAGCCCAATAAACTGTCTTCCACTGTGGCCCATGCCAGATGCTTCAGAGGGAATGAACAGAAGAGGGCAATTTATCAAATGATCCATCCCATCACCAAGTCCCCACTTCTGGCAGTCAGAAGTTTAGCAACACCGAGGACATAGAGTTGCATCGCAGACCTTGTTGGCTAATTGCTATTGACAGACCTATCCTCCATGAATTTATCAAATCCCTTTTTTTACTCCAGTTATATTTTTGGCCTTGACTTCTCCAGTTCAGCTGCTAGAGGAATACCTCACCTGGACAATTCCACTGCATGCATCCAACGAAGTGGGTATTAGCCCACAAAAGCTTATGCTTCAATACTTTAGTTAGTCTTTAAGGTGCCACAGGACTCTCTGTAACTTCTGCAATTCCAGCTAACACAGAATTGCTGGACCTTGAAATTCTATAGGTGTAGAATGAAATTTCAATTTGATCCTTGAAAGAGAACCAATAATGTATTTTATCCCCACTTTGAAACTAGAGCTATTGAAAAACAACCAAATTTTACTCCCCCTGCCTCAAAAAAACCAAAGGGAGTGGGAATGCAAAGAAGGTAAACACTCTTGTTTGATGCTGAAATGAAATTTTCATGTCATTTCAAATGTCTTCAAAAACCATTAAAACATTGCTTCAGTAAACAGTTCCGTTTCAACTAATTGACAAACTATCTTTTTCAAGTAAAAAACTACTTTGCTTGAAACATTTCAACCAGCTCTTTTTCTAGCATGTTAATTATGATGAAGTTCATGATCAGTTTCCAGTGAATATGAACCATATTTTTGCTACCACTACAGCAGTTTTCCTTTTGCTTTCAAGTTTCGATCTATTTTTGTCATCAGTGACTATATACAGAAGAGAATGTACAAGTCCCTGCTCATGCAACATATGATTAGGCATTTTACTTAATATACAACATGCTTTACGTACAATAGAAGAAATTAAGTTAGACACTACTTGTGTCAGAAAATAAGACATCAAAGAACAATTGGTTACAAGCAGGAGAAAAGGTTTGACAGAAGTAAACTCCAGAAGGCCTGGTACACATTTGGTTGTATTGAAAGATTTCGGCTCATATAAGACAATAGTGAACTCCAGCTGTAGAGGGTATTCTGTTTTTCAGGATTGGTACAGGGATCAGCAAGACATGAAAACCCTAAATCTTGTGATTGGCTGAACTGTACTGAATGAGTTGCATTGACAAAAGATGACTCTACAGCTCCTTTGCGTATCTCTTACTTTAGAGGCACCTCGGCTGTTTAGTTTATATCTGGCTACCCATGGCTTCAAGGGGCCACTGTGGTATCTGAAGATCAATGAAGTGTACATTGTCCAACATTGCATATCCCAAACACCAGACACCAATCTTTGGAGTTTGGAGTATAAGACTAGCCTATATACTAGCTTAAGTACTATAATCAAACTAGCACTAGAAAGAATCACCAAGAAGATTCCGAGCCATCACCTAGGACATCCAAATACAGTATCTTTAAAATTAGATTGGAGCTTGAATCAAACCCTCAAATCTGAATATCCCTGAACTTGGATGATGTTCTGACCAGGTCACAAATCTTTGACTAGTCGCTTTCTCTATAATGGATTGAGACAAAACCCCAGATTAGAATAATGCCAATTTGGCAGTAGTTCAAAACTGCATCTGGATCTACATTTTGCAGATCACGCCTCTCTATAGCCAAAATAATCACAGCTTTGAGGGCTGTCTGTGGCATCCCTCTTACATTCACGCAAGGATCAAATCAGGGCAGTACACTTCTTGGAATGATTCAGAGTCAACTTTGTAACCAACTTCAGAATAGTAGCAAAAAAGTCACCCTGCCCACAACCCATCTCCATTGCCATACACAAACCTTCCCATTATTTCCCTACCAACTCTGGGGTCCATTCCTATTATCCTGAAGAAATTTCCTAACAGATGTGCAGTCTGTTGTGTGCCCACTACCTGCCAGCTAAACAATGCATTTTGCTGCTTCCTGTATTACAACAGGTTCACTCAGCCAATGGCAACAGGTTTTCAGGCACAAGGAATAATCAAGTATGATCATGACCCCAGAGCAGAATAACCAATATAAAAAGTCCTGGTAGTACTGATAACGTGTATGAAAAATTAGTTGACCTTCAGCAGTTTAATCTAGTCATCCTTCATAGTGCCCTAGAAGGAAAAAAATATATTTCAGAATGAAGTGTTACAAAATAAAGTAAACCACCCAATAACAACACAGAGTTGCTTAAAGGGTGGAGCATTCAAAGGGCTTAGCTATCGCAGATCTTCCTAGTGTAAAAAACGGTGTGCCTCTTTGAAAATGCTACACATTGGACCCAGAGGTACATAAAATATTTTAAAAAAAGAAGAAAAAGGCAAGAATTACCTTACATCAAGGAACTGGATTTACTGAAGTGTAATATACAAGTTGGATCTAGTTAGCAGAAAAGAACTATTCAGAGAGTATCACATTAACTTCCTGATCTCTAACTTGCCAGTGGATACGGCTCCTCTGTTCCTGCCATAAGGCAAGAGTATTTTAGCAAGAAATATAGAATTATAGAATATCAGAGTTGGACGGGACCTCAGGAGGTCGTCCAGTCCAACCCTGCTTCCCCCTCCTCCCCCCGCTCAAAACAGGACCAGTCCCCAACTCAATCATCCCAGTCAGGGCTTTGTCTAGCCTGACCTTAAAAATGTCTAGGGAAGGAGATTCCACCACCTCCCTAGGGAACCCATTCCAGTGCTTCACCACCCTCCTAGTGAAAAAGGTATTCCTAATATACAACCTAAACCTCCCCCTCTGTAACTTAAGACCATTACTCCTTCTTCTGTCATCTACCACCACTGAGAACAGTCTAGATCCATCCTCTTTGGAATCCCCTTTCAGGTAGTTGAAAGCAGCTACCAAATCCCCCCTCATTCTTCTCTTCTGCGGACTAAACAAACCCAGTTCCCTGAAAACCCAGCCTGAAAACCTGGCTTTCAAAATAACCGAGATATATTAATATTTCTTTCTTTAAGAATGCCTTGTACGTGCCAATGGAAAGTAAAGCCATTGCCCAGTCAAAAAATAAAATAAAAATCTGTTTCCATTATATATTAGCAATAATGACTAGAAACAGCACATTTTCTGGGGACTAAAGGGTGAATGGTTCTGCTATTCTTGTGCCATCAACTCCTCCCAATCAGTCATTAATTGCCAGGAAATACCACACACCTCAATCATGATTGCTTGAGTATGATACGCTCAGCAAAAAAAGTTGCCCATTGCATTATTAGTTGTACTTTCCCAAGCAAAATGCAGCAACTGCAGCAAAACATTCATGGTATTACTGCTTAGCTTTCACACGCCTTGAAGATCTCATTCTCAGTTTAGCCACACATCCAAAATTACCAAACTGTTACAAAATACTGAATTCAGAAAGCGTCTCTATCTGAACACCCTCGGCTAGATTGGTACAGCCCTTACTTCTGCATGACTGAGTAACCGCACCTCCATTCCCTTACTTAGCTCCCAAGGCCTGCTGCTAACACAATACTCCCTTGGGTATGAGTAAACAGTTGGGGATGGAGAGGTCTAGAGGAGGTGGGGGAGTGGCAAGGGACTTGGCTCCACCCCTTATGTGTCAGCCAGAGCAGCTGCCTGGATGCACTGCAGGGTATAAGCTGCTCAATGAAAATGTATGAACTAGCTTTGTCCTCCCCATGAATCAAGGTGGGGGAAGAACTGTGGCCAAGCTGCCAATATTCCTCCTGAGGCAACACAGTTGTACTGCTCCCTTTGTTCAGGGCTAGGTGCTAAAAAAAGCATCCAAGCCTAACGTGATGAAGGGAAGCAATGGTTAGAGCATGAGACAGGGAGTCAGAGGACCTGGATTTGATTCTCAAGTTTGCAGATGACTCACTGTTCAATCTTGGAGGCAAGATTTACAGCTTGTCAACAAATGGCTGTGTGGCAAGTCAGGGTGTGACTCTACAGTACCCCAGCCTACTGCACAATGTCCTGAGCAAACACCATGACGCAGAGGGCGGTTTGATGGACTGCTGTTTGACAACATAGTGCACCAAGCTACACTCCTGGATTTTCAGTGGGCTGCAGCACTATCTGCACAGTACATTACTGTAGGGCAAGCTTGTGCATCATAGATTCATGCCCTGGTTTGCAGCACAGTAACTTGACATGTACACAGTGTGGCAAATTACTCCCACAATATTGATGGGTCCTGCACTTTCTCTTCTCGTGGGGGAATTCAGGGAGCCTTTTTCTTGCCTCTGAACAGGGTATTAACTGTCCCACAAGTATCCTAGAGGGGAGAAGGGGAGAGGGAGGGACCCGGGCCCGCCCTCTACCCAGGGGCCCTGAGGATAGCGGTAAACCACTGGGATTAGCTACTCCTTCCCCTGGACTACTTCCCTCTCCTACTTTTCAGCTTGTGGGGGGCTTCCTGCCCTCTCTCTACACAAGCCAGGTGTTCCTTTACTTAAGGTCTGGGTCTTTCTTAGCTCACCACAGCACTTCTTCAAACTCCCTCTGCTCCAACTTCTCCAAACTGCTCTCTGCTCCAACGTCTCCAAACTGTTCTCTGCTCCAACGTCTCCAAACTGTTCTCTGCTCCAACACCTCCAAACTGCTCTCTGCTCCAACGTCTCCAAACTGTTCTCTGCTCCAACACCTCCAAACTGCTCTCTGCTCCAACACCTCCAAACTCCTTCCAAACACCCACACCTGTCTGCCTGAGGCAGGGGTTTTTATTAAGGCCTTAATTGGCAGCAGGTGCTCCTAATTAACCTGCTGGCTGCTTCCCTAGTCTACAGGGAGCCACGCCCTAATGAACCTGGAGCTGATATATCTCCCCTCAAACACTCTGCCACAGCTCCCTGGCCTTCCTCTATCACAACAGTCAGTTTCCCTCCATTGCCTCAGTTTCCCCACCAGTACATTGGGGATAATAAAAGCAGTCAACTTGTGAAATTCTGAGAAAGCCCCCAATCAAAGCCATTGTTTAAGTACAAATGATAATTTATTATTTTCCCTCCTGTTTGTTTTTTCTGTCTCACAACTGATATTTTGTTATGCGTTACCTGGGTAGGATTTCTCAAAAGTAAAATTAAAAGTTTTCCTTTTCAATATATTTTTAATGCTTTGATTGAGTTTTAGGGTGTTTTTGCATCAAGTCTATTGGAGTATGACCTAGATTATATTTGTGAGCCTAATTGGAAAAGCATTACACTGAGCACCTAATAATAATATGTCACACTTGTGATAGTTGCAGCAGTTTTAAAGAAACTAAATCAGTAGCAATTACCATTACCACTACAATGTTTTTAAATGAAGCATTTCAATTATTAAGTCTTAAATTCCATTTCATATACCCACTAAAAGCTGCATCATATAAAAAAATAAATTTACTCATAATAAGGTAACATGTAAAAGTAATTTCATGATGCTTAATTTTTTATTAATACAATCACTCTTGCCAAGGTCATTAAAACGGATATTTTCTCTGTGCTATTAAGGAACAGCTTCTCATTTTTGTAACACGTTCCTATAATTTCTTGCTTAGCTCAACTGGGAGAAAGTGCTACTTCAATAAACCCCAAGCTGGCTGATCTGCATGGAGTCTACATAGGCAATTTCAGAGCTCTGCCTTTCTCACCCTATCCAAATGAACAAAACTGTAACATAATACCACGGCTGAGAATAGACTGGATCTAACTACTGTCTAGCACAACACAGTAGTTCAGCACAACTAATAGAATATCAGGGGTTGCCTATCGGAGGTATATAACTAATTGAAAGGACATATACTCGGGATGTAACAGCTTTGGTTATTCATGGATTCTAAGGCCAGAAGGGACCACTGTGGTCATCTAGTCTGACCTCCTGTATAACACAGCCCATAGGCTATGCGGTTGTATTCCATAACATCCCAAAGTATAACATGAGTCCAAACGGCCAGGGACACTGGACACATGGATAACCAGTAGGTTTCCCATCAGAAATGGAACATATATCAAAGCTGTCAGTGTTACTAAGCCTGTATCATGGTTTTTATATACCATATTTTAGCTAAGTGCCTAATAGGCATGTGTGAATCAGGATTCAGTACAATAAACTACTTGAATAATAGCCAACAAATTATTTATTCAATAAATTCACAATTTTGACAGATTTGACAAACTATCCCCCTCCCCCATCCCACTATTAATTTCATTTATAGAAAACTAGGTAATTTGGTGCAGAATGGGATCTGTTCTTGTGTGGGTGCATAGTGTTGGGGAAGCAAAACAAGCCTATACGTCAACTCCCTATATACTTACAGAAAAATCTTAGAAGATCAGGGTTGGAAGAGACCTCAGAAGGTCATTTAGTCCAACCCCCTGCTCAAAGCAGGACCAATCCCCAACTAAACCATCCCAGTCAGGCCTTTGTCAAGCTGGCTCTTAAAAACTTCTAAGGAAGGAGATTCTACCACCTCCCTGATAACCCATTCCAGTGCTTCATCCTCCTCCTAGTGAAATAGTTTTTCCTAATATCCAATCTAAACCTCCCCCTCTGCCATTTGAGACTGTTACTCCTTGTTCTGTCATCTGGTACCACTGGGAACAGCTGAGCTCCATCCTGTTTGGAACCCCACCTCAGGTAGTTGAAGGCTGCTATCAAATTCCCCCTCACTCTTCTCTTCCACAGACTAAACAAGTCAAGTTTTCTCAGCCTCTCCTCATAAGTCATGTGCTCCAGTCCCCTGATCATTTCTGTAGCTCTCCGCTGGATTCTCTCCAATTTGTCCACATCCTTTCTGTAGTGGGGAGCCCAAAACTGGACACAATACTTCAGATGTGGCCTATCCAATACCGAATAGAGGGGAATACTCACTTCTCTTGATCTGCTGGCAATGGTCCTACTAATACAGCCCAATATGCGTTAGCCTTCTTGGCAACAAGGGCACATTGTTGACTCATCCATCCATGATTTGTGTTATAGTAGCTCATAGCTTTACAGGAGAGATTCAGAGATTCCAAGACCAGATGGGACCCCTGGGATCAGCTACTCTGATTTCTTGAAAACCACAGCCCATAAAACTTCCGCAAAATAATTTGTAGGGCATCTCTGTTAGAAAAAAACAACACCACCCAATCTTCATTTAAAACCTGGATTCTCCATCACTAACCATAACCCTTCGTCAGTGATTAATTACTCTCACTGCTACAAATGTATGCCTTAGCCTAGACTGAGTTTGTCTAGTTTCAACTTCTAGCTATTGGGTCATCCTATACCTTTCTCTGATAGATTGAAGAGTTCATTATTACATGTCTGAACTCCATGTAAATACTTAGAGACTGTAAGCAATCAAGTGACCCCTTAACCTTCCCTTTGAGAAGCTATCAGACATGTTTCCCAATCCTTTAATCATTCTGATGGCTCTTCTCCAATCTCGCTCCATTTAATCAACATCCTTCTTGAGTTGTGTCCCCCAGAACTGCGTACAGTATTCCAGAAGCAGGAGCACCAAATATAGAGGTAAAAATAACATCTTCTCTTCTACCTGAGATTCCAGTTTATGTACCCCAGGACCACCTTAGCTCCCTTGGTCCCAGTGTTGCATTAAAAGCCTATGATCACCTGATTATCTACCGGAACCCACAAATCTTTTTTCAGAGACACTTCTTCCCAGGATACCGTCCCCCAGCCTCTAAGTATGGCCGACATTCTTGGTTCCTAGATGTATTCATTTAGCCATATTAAAACATAAAGTGTTTGCTTATACCCAGTTTACCAAGTGACCTGGATCACTTTGAATGAGTAAGTGGTCCTCTTCCTTATTTACCACTCCCCCAATTTACACTTCTCAGGTCATTGATAAAAATGTTAAACATAGTAGAGCCAAGAACCTCTCTCTGTGGGATACCATTGGAAGCGCACCTGTTTGATGATTTCGCATTTACAAGTACATTTTGAGACCTATCCATGAACCAGTTTCTAAATCAATTTAACATGTGCCATGTTTATTTTATGTACACAGAGGAGATGGAGCCAGGTTGGTCCCAGAACACTAGAGAGACTAGGTGGGTGAGGTATTATCTTTTACTAGAACAACTTCTGTTGGGGAGGGAGAGGCTTTCAAGCCACACAGAGCTCTTATTCAAGTCTGGAAAAGGTACTCCCAACATCACAGCAAAATGGAACCTGGAACAGATTGTTTAGAAGTCTAAATATAGTAAGTCAACAACTATGTTCTATATGTACCAAACTTGTAATCTCATCAAAAAAGATAGCAAGTAAGGTTAACATGATCTATTTTCCATAAACCCATGTAGATTTGCATTACCTTGCTCTCCTTTCCTTTTATTTTTTAATTAATTCAGCACCATATGAGCTACTTCATTATCTTGCCCAGGATCACGAGCAGGCTGACAAGTCTATAATTAACTAGATCCTCACATTTACGCTTTTATTTAAATTGGCACAAAATTAGCTTCCTTCCAGTCTTCTGAAACTTCCCAAGTGCTCCAAGATTTATTGAAGATCAACATTAATGGCCCAGTGAACTCTTTAGCAGGCTTTTTAAAAAACTCTTGGACGCAAGTTTTCTGTACCTGCTGATTTAAAAATGTCCAACTCTAGTAGCTTCTGTCTATCATCCTCCAGATATACTAGTGCAATGAAAAGAGTTATCACCATATATGAAACTGAATCATCTGTTTTTCCCCACAAATGCAGATCAGAATTGTTTATTGAACACCTCTGATTATTTTTTTATATTATTGATAATTCTACCATTTCCATCTAGGGCCAATGGACCAATATCATTGCCATCACAGCCCCATTGTGTTAGGGGCTGTGCAAACAACGTATTCTAAAGAATTTACAATCCAAATAGACAAGACTGAGAAGGGGTGAAACAAAAGAAATCTTAGACCCATTTTACAGATGGACAATTGAGGCAGAGAGACTATAAAATTGATCCACAGTCACAAAGAGTCAGTCAGAAGTTAACCCAGTCCATTGCTTTAAAACCATCATTCTTCTCATTTAGAGACAAGGCTATTGGATTTAGTAGCATGGGCTCTTTTACAGTTGGTTGTAGGTTGGAAGGGAAGAGAAGATTGGCTGAAAGTTGTTTTCTCCTCCCATCAGTGATCAGACGTTATTATGTATAATGAATTATAGGAAGTGAAGGTGAAGAGAATAAATTTCAAGCAATGACACTGAAACGGGATCTAGTGCAGTCAAGGAAGAGTTACGCACCACGAATCTGTTCATGGCGGTAGCAAGAAAACAGCTTGAATTTTCCAATGGGGTCTTCAGAAGAAGCAGCGATTGACTCAAAAGAGTGGGCCTGCAGGAAACAGCAGATCTGGCTGAGGAACAAAGCGAATACTGGAATCAAGAGGGTTTGGTCCTTGAGGGAACATCACGGGGGAGAAATACAATCCCTTCCAACCCAAACAAACATAGAGAGGCAACCGTTTTCTGAAAACTACCATGAGATGTGATAATTGCCATTCATTATTCATTTATCTGTGCAGGCCTTGCAGATGTACAGGGAAGGGGACAGATCCTAAAATTATTAGGATGGCAAATAGTGACCTAATGTCTCTCTCTCTCTTCTATCACTCATTCCTCAACCCCCACCTCAGCCCAACTATGTGGCTCCCCTAGCATACAACTTCTGTCCAAATAGTGACAGAGGAGGCATCAAACAGTAATTGTGCACTGGCAACATCAACTCACTGGAAATGATCCGCATGGGAAGGAAGACTGGAGTACTAGATATGATGCTCCTGTTCCTTGACTCTTCCTTCCTTCTCTTGGCCTCTCCCCCATTAGGGTGTGAGCCCCTCACACCATTGTCATGTGTTAATTCCATACGGCACACTAATCAGTGAGGTTTCCACACCAAGGCCACAGAGCCATTGTCCCCCATGCTGATGACACCCCCTTCCGATACCTCCACTGCTTCCCCTCACCAACCCTGCCCACATCCACTAGCACACACCTTCACTTCCCCTCATGTCCCCAGCCATCTTCTCTCAGCCTAGTTGCTTCTTCTTACCCAATAACCTCTCACCTAAATTGTAATCCCTACTTTCCTCTTCCCTGTCTTCACATATCCCTCCCTGACACTCTACCAGCACCATGTCCCCGTTGACTCTGAGACCCGACAGTCCCTCTTCTCCATCACTCGTTGCTATACCTGGCATCCCCCATTGTCCTCCCGTTGTCTCCCCCATGCCAATCAATAAACCTCTACAACTCCCCAACCACACACACTAATTCTTTTTGCCCTCCCTATTTACACTGTCTCCTCCACACCCAAAATACATTCCTCTACTATGTCCTTCACTCAACACCTTCTACATTTCCCCACACCTTAAACCAGGGAAATCATACCTCCCCCCCCAAAAAAAGGGTCACTGATTTATAGTTAAATTTGCTCAGCTATTTTCTTTCAATACAATCACTGAATATCTGAGAAGTCACCTATTAAGACATCGAGATGACCTGCTTCGTTTCATATGCCTGTTAATACTCAAATATCTTAACATCCAAATGCACTAACCGACTTCTTTCCCCCTCAACAAACAACCTTTTGTTTCCAATACACAACCACCCACTTTCCACGTGTCCAGTTTCTCAAAGTCACATTCTGGCAGACAACACTAAAGCCTACCCTCAGATTTGTTGAAATAGTAATTAGAGGCTTTGGGATTAAAAGTACACACACAGTAACATCATAACCTTGCTGAGAGCAGAATTACAGTTGTGCCAGCAGTGTACATAATGGTGTGATAATGGAACAGGAATCTATTATGCTGCCAATGGGGAATGGCACAAAATTATTTCAGATGTCCAAAAAATGTTAAAACCAGCTCTGGTCCCCTCACCTGACTTTTATTCAAGCACAACAAAAACCAGACTCTGAAGAAAGTGAGGTAGTGATTTTGCTTGATCTTTTTTTCTCCCCCTCCCCATATATGAACCAATCTCCTTAATTATTAAACGGCTTTGTTGCAGTCTTACTAATTCCTTTCCTTAACCCAAACTTCTCCCTGCTAATGTGAAATGTTACCATAAAAACATAATTAATCAACAAAGCCCCCCGTGTATAACAGGAAACAATCACTTCTGTTAAGAAATAACTATTTCAAATGAATCAACTGCCAATCTCTCCTCTATGTATAATAATGCCAGATGCGGATTGGTGGGCAGTTTGCAAAGACAGGGAAATTACATGCGCTGCACAAACTGTTTGTCTTACTCTGGCCACCAAATGTTTTAAAGCAAACAGCCATTATCTAAATTGACAGGATTGCTGCCAAAGCATTATATCCTGAATCACAGTTGGAGAAAAATTCTCTGTGCTGCCCCATTGGTGTGGTGCATGTAGACACCTCTGTTTAAACTGATCCGCTACCAGTGAGCTGATTTAGACTGTTTTTCAATCAGCAGGATGTGTACAAAAATGTGATTAAGTCATTGAACATCCATGTAGAAAGCTGGAAGGATCGCACAGAATCCCATCCAATCTGGAGGAACTATCTGGCACTGGGTGTAGCTCAACATGGAGCTGCTTTGATCGAGAGGATGAAAGCAAAGTGGGAAAGAAGAAAGCAACGTGTGTAAACTTGGATTCTAATGCAGACAACACTTGGATCTGTGATATTTGTAACAAGCTGTATCGTTCTCAACTTGGGCATGTCTCCCATAAACAGATTCATAAGGCACCTGACCAGACCTCTTATGTGTACACCATGATCCAGTGGATCAAAGGTTACCTATAATATACCGTATATTTCGGCGTATAAGACACCTTTTTAACCCCCCAAAATAATCTCAAAATTAGGGGGGGCGTCTTATACGCCGAATATATGAAAAGCACTGGGCAGCTGGAGCTGGGGCGGCTGCAGGTGGCCCGGCGGGGGGGGCGGGGCGGCGCTTCCCCCCCGAGCCCACCTGCATGTGTTCGGGGCCGGCGGGGAACGGGAGCAGCTTGGGCCCCGGGGCCCCTGGGAGCGCCCGCCCGCGCGGCGGGGACGGGAGAGCGGCGTGCTCCCAGCAGCCCGCCCGCGCGGCGGGGACGGGAGAGCGGCGCGTTCCCAGCAGCCCGCCCGTGCGGCGGGGACGGGAGAGCGAGGCGCTTTTTGTGTGTGGTGGTGTTTTTTTTTGTGTGTGTGTCCGGCTTTTTTACTTAAAATCCAGCTTTTTTACTTAAAAACTCGGGGGCGTCTTATACGCCGGAGCGTCCTATATGGCGAAAAATACGGTACATTCAGCATCAGGATAATCTGCCATACTCCAATATTATACACTAGCAGCTTAAGGATGGGACTGTCCCCTGCTTGGGAAATAGCCTACACACAGTATGAGCCAGGAAACTGTGTTTCAACTCTTGTTTTCTGCAGATCCTTCTAGCGAGAGGAACGGGGTCATTTTACAATAGGCTGGATGAATAGGTCATCTCAGAAGCTTACCATTGTGTACACATTATATATTTCATAACCAATTACTAGGTGTGAACAAATCCATCAAATAGCTTGTGTCACACTCAAAATTATTGGCTAAAGGCTATGCATTTTACGAGGTTCTTTTTATTTGCCTTCTGGGTTTTGAACTATTAGGGTTCATATTTTCAAGCCTGCCATGACAGCTAGAAACATACTTAAATGAAAGCTGAGATTCTTATATAATCACATGACTCCAGGGGCTAAGGATTTAAGAAAATGACAAAATATTGTGAGCCTTGTGATAACATTACAGTTTACAGAGTAGAAAAGCCTCACCATACTTTCATGCCACTTCAAAATCAAGAAAGGGTTAAATCCTGGCTCCACTGACGGTTAGTCAATAGTATAATTACATTGACTTCACCAGAATTTCATGCAAAACATCTAATTCACACAAGCACTCAGGTATAAACCAGTAAACAAAGGGAGAGCCTGTGGGAAGCAGACACACACAGGCAAAACATGTTACAAATACTCAAGCCCAGAGAATGGATAAGAATCCACAATACAACACAGACAGTGGTTTAGAGCAAGCAATGTCCTACTCGACTGCCTTAGTCGTAGCAGCTCCATCTGCAACAGACCAAGTCTTCATAGAGGTGACCAGTTGGAGAGAAAGGTCACCAGATCAATTTAAAATTGGACACTCATGCACAAGTTAATACAATACACACATAGTATATACAAAGTTAAAGCACTCATGTTCATCGTCCAGAAATTGTTTAGCTGTGTATGTGACCCACCTGGCATGCAAAGTACATATATGGAGATGTGTAAGCATAACAAGGACCACAAAGCATGCAAAATGTTGCCTTGTAAAAATCAGTGCTTTGTCTCAAAGCAAGCCTGGATCTGAAATTGATCAAATTGGTAACAGTAACTGGACCAACAACCCAGTCTCATTGTCTATAAGCCACATGATCTAATGAAAGACACAGTAAAGTATTTCTTATTTTTCTTTAAAATGTTCTTCTCTTTGGAAACTAACCAAACTTTATTTTTAATTCAGCTTTCTAAAAAACTGAAAACATTTGGATCCCCCCTCACCCCCCGCTACACATCTTTGACTACTGTTGCATTTTCCCCCCCTTTTGTTTCTCTGAATCTTTTCCACCTCTGGAGAAGTTTTTGAAAAGTTTGAGTGGGGGCAAAAAGCGAACATAAATGCAAAATGTGTGTGCGTGTAGAGGGAACCCATAAACAATTATTCATTCGATACTATTCAGAGGCAAAATGAAACAAAAAGGAGGATGATAGTGGGGGAGGACAGGAATCAGTTTCCAAATATTGAAATGAAGTGAAAATTTTAAACTAGAAACAATTTCCCTAAGGGAAAAAAATCTAAATGCCAAAAAGGACCTTTTCTACAAAACCTATTTTTGAGAAGAATTTTTTTTTCTGTAAACAATATCTTGATTGGTTGTATTCACTATATAAAGATCAGACTGAAATAATTTCTTATACGCAAAACTGCTTCTTACAGAATAGATCCAAGCAGACAAAAAACAGGGTCAAAAACATGACAAATGTCACTGTTTGGCCGTTTCATTTTCAGATTCTCAAAGCTGTTATGTTTGGGTTTCAAAAACACCAAGGGAAGAAAGATGTGTCTATACACTATTTTCACTGATGTTACTTATTAATGTGGAAATATTTGGTGATCTCAACTTGTATTTAAAAACAGTTTTGTTTTATAGAATTTAAATTTTGGGCCAAATTTAAACTGACTTTTGCTAAAGAATTCCAATAATCCAATCCAGGAGTAGAAATAATACCATCTGACTTTGGTAACAAATTGCACACTTTGAATATACAGGAAATAGAGTTAACGATTTGTGAATTACCTATGCGGTACCCTGGGCTATCGGACAAATATTTATCAGTAATAAGCACACAGATAATTAATGCTCCTTTCTCATGAAGTCCATGGTGCTTCATACAGGCACAGCAGTTTATCCATGTCGATAACAGCATAGGATTGGGGTCTGGGATGAGTTTGTGAATCACTTGTGACTAGAAAAAAGAATGAAATCTTCAGTGAATATTTTTATGATGAATAATTCAACAGCTTATATTTATGACCATACAGGATGCATTTCAGATACTAGCTCTACTCAGAATTAAACCACTTTCTTCCCCTCCTCCCCCTGCTGACCATCTCAGCAAGTTGTCATGAAGTCAAATTTAATGCTTATTAAGTTAGAGTCAGCATTAAAGGTATCTCTGAAGTTGCTATTAAATCTTGGGGAGAATCTCTTTAACTTCTAGGATATAGATCCAGTCTCTGCTTATTTACCTTAACCACACCCACCAAAAGGGAAATGCTATTATTTATAAGCAGACAAGAGCTCATTCTCTAAATTAGACAAGTAACACGATGAATAATGACATGAAACCATTGGAGCATGTGTGTGCAATGGGAATAGGTAGCAAAGCCAAGGAAGCAGGAAAAAAATGGAATAGTTTCGGCATTAAATTTATAGCTCAAGTTCCCAGCAGGCAATGAAAAAGAGAAAACAGAATGAAGGATGGCTGCAGTAAAACTCAATGAGGAAATATTTGTTCTACAGGATCAGGTAAGATATGCAATACTGACATATAAATGGATAATGGTCCAAAAATCTGAGCACTGGCTATATTTAATTTGGGAGAGATCAGGGGATCTCAAACAAAAATCCTTCTAAAGTAAATTCCACTTAGTTAGCAATCCATAAAATTCAGGAGGTAGAATTACTCAGTCAAGGCTTTGGACAGGTAAATGGAAGACTGTTTGGAAAAGCTTGTTCCATTTCGGGGAAGGGTGTTTTGGAAAACAGCTATTTTTAGAGCATTTACGATAGAAAATTTGACAATCCTGGCACAGTGAAGTTCTCTGTCGGCTGAAGAGGTAAAGGAGCAGAAATTCAAGTTCACACACACTGACATGCTTAAACCTTGACTCAAGGGTTAGTTCAGATACCATGTGCTCTGATCCCCATTAGAAGAGCACAGGGAACACATGTGATTCACACCAGTGAGGGAGTGCAGATGAAGGTAGAGTCCTTGGCTTTCTTGCGGAGACCATCATCCAAGGTGCCCATTACTTTGGTGTCCAGCATCTGGTTCTTCCAAACTCAGTTAGGGCAGGTCCCCACTAGAGCTTAAAGTCGACTTTATCAAGCTAAAGTCGATTTAAGCCTGTACCCGTCCTCACATGCATGCCC
Source organism: Sternotherus odoratus (assembly GCA_032164245.1). Lineage (NCBI taxonomy): Eukaryota > Metazoa > Chordata > Testudines > Kinosternidae > Sternotherus > Sternotherus odoratus. Next base: position 12,598,380 of record JAVMKO010000007.1, on the reverse strand, counting down.
TTAAAGTTGATTTAAAGGGACCTTAAAATCGACTTTGGTACTCCTCCCTAACGAGAGGAGTAGCGCTGAAATCGACCTCTCTAGGTCGATTGTGGGCTAGTGAGGAGGCATGTGACGTTAAGCCTCCGACCTTCCGAGCAGTTCCGCGGATCCCCCCCCCCGCCCGCCCGAGCAGCCCCGCACCGTCTCCCCCCGCCCGAGCAGCTCCTCGAAACCCCCCACCCGCCAGAGCAGCCCCGCACCGGACCCCCCACCTGCCCGAACAGCCCCGCAAAGCCCCGCCCGCCCAAGCAGCCCTGCAAAGCCCTGCTGGGCGGGCGGGGGGGTCTGTGAAACTGCTCGGGCAGACGTGGGGGGATTCGCGGGGCTGCTCGGGCAGGCGGGGGGGGGGGGTTCACGGGGCTGCTCGGGCAGGCGGAGGGGTCCGGCGCAGGGCTGCTCGGGCAGGCAGGGGGGTCTGGCACTCCTGGCACTGTGGGCTACCTACCCACAGTGCAATGCGGACTATGTCGACCCCTGCAAACGGTGAAGGACAGACACTGTTGACCAGCTGTCCTTTGTGGCGACACACTAAGTCGATTTTCTAAAGTAGACTTTAGAAAATCGACTTAAGGGAAATCGACCTACTGCTGTAGTGAAGACATACCCTTAATGTAGGAAAACATCAAAGAATTTCACCTGGTAACAAAATTCAGGCACTGCTGACCTAGTGCCAAAGTGGTTTATTTTTCCATGGTCAATTCTATCCTTTCTATGACAATTATATTGTGCGGCCACAAAATCCCAGGTCATTTTTCATATGGTACATAAGATATAGTAGCTTGCTGTAGAATATAGATCAGGTAAATAGCTATTTTAGAGATTATAAACGGATGAGATTTAAGGGCCGAACCCAGTGTTGATAGAAGTCATTAGAAGGACTCATTGATATCAGCTGGTGTTGGATGAGGCCTTTGGATGATGAAGCAAAATATTTCAGTTCCTGGGTCTGATTCACTGTTACCCTGTGCCTTGTGTCTATCTACCCCAGTGTAAAGTGGGTGCAAAATGCTTCCCGATCAGAACGGTACCATAGTACGTTCCCTTTGACTTGGTCTAAATCCGTGTTTTTCAAACCCGCCAAGGTGCTGGGTCGCCTTGTTCTGGTCAGCACCATGGACTGGGACAGTAGAAGTCCCACTGGCGGTGCTGTTTAGCTAAGGCAGGCTAGTGCCTTCTTTTTCCAACACCGCGCTGTGCCCCGGAAGCTGCCAGCAGCAGGTCCGGCTTCTAGGCAGGGGGCCACAGGGCTCTAGCTCTGCACTCCGCAACCCCAAGCACCAGCTCTGTACTCCCACTGGCCAATTCCCGGCCAATCGGAGCTGGGGGGGGGGGTGCCTGCAGGCAAGAGTCGCATGCCTTTGCCTAGGAGCCAGACCTGCGGCTGGCCACTACCAGGGCACTGCGTGGTCTACGGTGTACCCTGCAGCCCAATCCCTTGCCCCAGCCCTGAGCCCCCCAAACCTGGAACCCCTTCCTGCATGCCAAAACCCTCAGCTGGCCTCACCCCAGAGCCTGTACCCCCAGCCAAGAGCCCTGAACCCTTCGTGCACCCCAGCCCCCTAACCCAGCCCTGAGCCCCACTCAAACCCAGAACCCCTCATTCCCAGCCCAACCCTGCAGCCCTTACCCACACACCCCAACCCTCTGCCCCAGGTCTGAGCCCCTCCCACACCCCAAGGCCCTCATCCCCAGCTCCACTGGGTGATGTGCATCAATAATTTTCTTTAACTGGGTCCCCAGAAAAAAGAAAAAAAAAGGTTGAAAACCATTGGTCTAACTACAAAGCACAGGGACACAGATTGTCAGGCCCCACCATCTACTTTTAATCTTCACTTCCCATACAAGTAGACACTGGATTTAGGGGAACCACCAAAGCAAGTGACATGCCTATTTGAATTACTGAGCTCAATACCAATAAAAATAATTAAAGTAATATGATGGTGCAAAATATTTTTACCATTAATAAATGTGAAAAGGGAAGAAACATGACATGACATTCTAAGCTGGATTCTAATATAGCTCTAGATTTTCTGTGATACTGAACTATATGCTAAATCTAAAGCAATTCCTTCTTCCCCTTACAAAAATTTTTCGTTGGTTTCTCCCAGACAGAATCAGATTCGGACACTCCTCGTGCCTGCCATTCCCATCTAACAACTAACACAAGAGCTGGAAAAATTAAATAGCTTTGCTGTTAAATGTACCATAAGCTTCCCACCCTAGCATCCTGATATACAAACATAACATACGAGTGTTGGAATCTGTTCCATTGATTACTTCAGCTTTGCCAGAGGCAGCAAAAAACACTACATAACTCTACAAGTCAGTGAAGGCCATTTTCCCTACTCTTTGTTGCTGCCTAAATAACCACCTACAGTAAACAAAACACAAAGTAACAAATGAGACTACTGCCTTCTCTCTGTAGCAAAAGAAACAGACAGGCAGCTATTCTTTATCAAAGGACATTGTATGGTACCAGGCATGTGTCTACAAATGCAGATGAAAGAATTAATGTGTCAAGATGAAAAAGCCTTATACTGTATAAAGGGGATTGCAAAGTAGTTTTAATGAATAAGATCCACTGTGAGCCTTCTTCGGAAATTCAGAATGAATTTGAAATACGCATTTGAGTTCTGAAAAAGTTCTCTTTTTGTGTGTGCTTGAGATCATAGAAGCTTAAATATCTTTGAGAAAACGGGCCCCGGGGGCTTCCTGGTTCCATCTGGAATCAGCAGTGCAGAATCACTATCAGAGAAGTGATTCTTGTATTCTAAGGAGATTTCCAGCCTAGTTTTGGCAAAATGGTAGGTTCAGATACACTCGGGACAATCATCTGTGTTTCTGGGTGTTCGTGGGCACACCAATCTTCTCCTCTATAGTCTATTGTTTCAGCTGGGGAGGAGACCAAAGCACAAGGGGTGATGGGTCCGGAATTGAGGCTTTGTGAAAGGAGGTTTTGTTGAACAGAAGAAGGAGAAAACTTGTGATGTCCAACAGCTTGTACTGTGATAAAGGGGGGAGATATTCTGATTTTCTACAGGCTCAAGTTATTATCACCCCAGAGTTCTCATTTCGCCTGAAGCAGCTCATACCCCTCACCATAAAGCACAGAAGCCTATACAGTAAACACCACACCAGCATTTCAGCTTGATCTGGCTGGGGTTGCAGGCTTTGATGCATTATCTCAGGGGTTCTCAAATAGGGGTTAGGATCCCTCAGGGGGTTGTAAGGTTATTACGTGTGGGGGGAAGGGGGGTCGCGAGCTGTCAGCCTCCACCCCAAACCCCACTTTGCCTCCAGCATTCATAATGGTGTTGAAAGTACAAAACAAGCATTTTTAATGTATGGAAGGGGTCACATTCAGAGGCTTGCTGTGTGAAAGGGATCACCAGTACAAAAGTCTGAGAACCCCTGAATTATCTGAATTGGCCCCGAAGAATTAAAAGCTGATGTGGAGCTGTGCCACCCTATAAAGCAGGGGTAGGCAACCTATGGCATGTGTTCCAAAGGAGGCACGTGAGCTGATTTTCAGTGGCACTCACCCTGCCCAGGTCCTGGCCATAGGTCTGGGGGGCTCTGCATTTTAATTTAATTTTAAATGAAGCTTCTTAAACATTTTAAAAACCTTATTTACCTGACATACAACAATAGTTATACATTATAGACGTCTAGAAAGGGGCCTTTTAAAAATGTTAAAATGTATTACTGGCACACAAAACCTTAAATTAGCGTGAATAAATGAAGGCTCAGCCCAACACTTCTGAAAGGTTGCCGACCCCTGCAGTATAATGTCACAGACAAGAGGGGAGCCAGAAAATGTTGCATGTGCTCCACTCCCCCTTGGAAAGATCAGGGAATACCACTGTGATTGGCAGTCCCACAGCAGGGCAAGGTTCCTTTATATACTTCCCCAGGAGTCAGCCACAATTTGACCTTCAGTATGATTTATTCTGGCTTGCACAGTATTCTGCCTTTGTTTGTTGAAAGCTTGTTACCACCAGTCACATAAGACTATCTTCCTTTCCAGGACAGATGGCGGTATCGTGTACCCAGTGAAAAAGAAATAACCTCTCAGGGGAAATTCTGGAATCCCATCACATGGGACACTCAAAACCAAACTGCACAAAGTAGTTCTAAACGTACTGCAGGGAATAGTACTTATTACCAAACGCATGAACTATGTGACCTAAACATCAGAATTGGTCAGCAAAGGATTTTTCAACCCAGCTGTGATACATGCAATGATAAGAAACCACGCACATGTTTTCTTATGACAGAGGCATCGGGTACAATTCTGATTAATAGGCACTTATACAGTCAAGTTAGCTCTAGCAAATCCCACAATTTGCACTTTTTGGTTGTTTTTTGTCTTTCTTGAGACAATCTTTATTGTTCTTTGTATAAAAGTAGACTGTGAAATAAGTTATTTGGCATTACAGAGCTCTTTTATCTTATTCTCTCTAGTCTCCTAATGTCCAACAGTATTTTAAATATAGACTTTCCTTTCAAGTCTCTGGGAACCAAGGTCAAAGCACTGATAAACAAAAACTATACAGTATACACTATCGATTGATTCTCCATTGCCTTGCTGCAGTTTTTTATGAGTGTGATCTTATTGATTTCAGTGACATTAAGCAGTCGTAAAACTGGACTAACCCAGCAGAGAATTAAGGCATATATATTATGGGATGCCAAGTTTCAGAAGTAAATTGTGTACTACCAAATTATAAACATTTGGAAACAGGAGCTGCAACAAAGTGGGACGCTCATACAAAGTACATCTTCTCTTTGGTGGTGTCCACCTAATCTTCCCCCCATTGTCCTTGGCAGATCCTGTCCCAGTATTCATAGGTAATTGTCTATAAAGTTTTCAGACCAGGAGCTTTTTACCAACTATTTGGCATTGTGTACACACTTATTTTGCACGCTTGATCATCTCGGTCACAGCATTATTTCTGTCACCTAATTGGATGACATTCTATTAAAATGAATAGAAATAGGCTAAAAATCTATAAACTTTTGGACTCTATAACAATTTCCCTAAATTCATCGTGGTCATCCAAATACTTGCAAACGATGAAACAATACGACACCATGAATCAGCACAAAATGAATGCAACATTCATCTGTTACTCAGCAGCTTTACTATTCAGTAAATGGCTCTACTCACAATGACTAATGATGAAACTGACAAACCTGAAAGAGAGAAATAAGCCCAGGTTTTCAAGAGATTCCTGAATACTACTAATTGCTCCTATTGCTTTAAAAGTATCCCCTTACTTAGAAAGGGAGCCAGATTCCGTATGAGTAGTTCATAAAATATGGATGTTCAGTTTGCCTTGGATGTGATAGACACCCACCAGGATATAATGCATCCCCTTTACTGCTTCAATCCGAACCTGGAGACCTTTATTGTTTCTGTGGCACTTGCTACTTTAGCATTCTTAATAGAACACATTATTCCTTTAGCAGTTTGCCTTTGCAGTATATTAAAAGACAGCATGACACAGTGAGTTGAGCACAAGACTGAAAGTCAGGGGACCTGGGCTCTATTTCTGGCTCCTCTGCTGACCTGTTTTATGTCTCGGGGCAAGTCATTTCTCCTCTCTCTTATTCTGCATCTCCCTCCCTTTGTCTTGCCAACGTGCATCATGGGGAAGGGATTGTTTTAATCCATGTCTGCACATTTCCTAGCACAATGGAGACCCAATCTCAGCTGGGCTGCCCAATACTATTATTTTTGTATCCTCCTCTACTTCAACAGTCTCTTCCCCAATTTAAGGGAAAGGGGACCTCCTGAATAAGGGAATTTGCTTTTGCTGGAGCACATCAGTGACTCCAGGATTAATGGGAGAGACCGTTGTTGGGAGAAGCAAGCCACTCCAGACATTTTGATTGGCTCTTAGCAAAGACATTTAAAAATGGAGCAGAAATTGTTCAATATCGAGCAGTGTCAACAGCATTTGCCTTTAAAGAGACAAGCACAGTTTGGAAATAGTCACACTTCTGCCTGAACACCTATCACCCTGCTATTGTAACAGGTAACACTCAATATCACTGTAAGAGAGGAGAGCGAAGCTATTTGGCTCCTTCTATTCAGTCTGTTTGAGCATTTGACAGTGCTTTGCAGAGTCAGTTTCTCTGCTTCTCTTGCATAACCGCTCAGGTCCCAATCCTGCAATCTGATCTACATGAGCAGACTCCTGCACCCAAGGGAGCCCCATGGATTTAAATGAGGGGCCACATGGAAACAGCATCTGCACTCAAGGCTCTGTCTGAACCATCGGGGCCTTAGTTTGTTAGAATCCATTGACGTTGGTATGAATCTTTCACCTAACAGAGGGGAAAACATTTATTTTTTTAAAATGATGGAAAAAATAGATTGCAAGCCCACAAAAATGGGCTGAGGGACTCAGGGACAGTGCAATTTGTGAAACTACTTTTTTTTTTTAATAGACTAGATTTCAATTTGACAGTGTCCCTTTTACCTGTAAGGTCAGACACTGAAAACTACTTAGAAAAAATATATCCCAGCATGAGTTCTCCAAGACAGGAATCTGGGCAGTAACAATGGAGTGCCAGAGAATAAAACAACTGGTGTGAGACTATTATACTGGGTGACTATTCAGTGGTTTGCCCTGCAGGATATATTGATTTGTTTGAAACCAGATCTGTTTAGGACAGACCTGCATGTGGAGGCATGACCCAAACTGGATTCTATTAACTTTAGAGCCAGGCTAAGATTTCCAAAGCCCTCTGAGAGATTTGGGTTCTCAAGAAATTAAATGGGCACTGAAATTACCTCAGAGGCTTGGAAAACATCAGACTAAATGTCTATTTTGAAAAGGAATTTGCACGTCATCGGTAAATCAACCAATCCTCCTGCATGCCAGTTAAAGCTCCTACATTTCCCTGGGGGAAGAGAGAAATGCCCGGGGTCTTTCCTGCTGCCAGACATTGCTATAAGTTTGCTTTTCTCTGGTTTGGTATCATTACCTCTATCAGGTGCTGGCCAATAAAAGTAAATGTGACAAGTCTTGTTAGGTAAATAAATACAATTCCATAAAGAAGATGATTGCAGTTCTACTCCCTGCATTATCAATCGTATCTCACTAACTAAACTATCTGGTGCATGCAGCATGCATCCTGGCTCTCTAGCATAATGCCTTAATTATTATTTTTTGATACATCAAGCTACAATGGTAGCACAACGTAGTGCATCTAAATGGCTCATAACTTTCTGGTCTGCAGTTATGTAGATTGAAGAGGAGACATCGTAAAGCCTGGACACATTTTTAGAGTGTTTTAATGGTCACTTTAAGAACAATGATGGCGTATGAGAAAATCTCCAGCCATCAATAATATTGAGTAGGGTGATTTTGGTTGCACTGCCTGGTTTCTACAAAAGCTAATCACAATTCAAGGCACCAATTCTACATCCATGGACCCTCTCAAACTAGTATTCTAGATTTAATTAACTTCCCTCCTCATTTCCATGAAGCATTAAATCCTTCTCTCCCCCTCCCCCAGCCCCTGCCACTAATGGCCACATATGGAATGTGACTACACTAGTGACCCAAGAAGAAACTGAGTGCCACTCCCAACTGGGGCAAACTATACAGACTCAAACCTATAACCTCTGGGCACCCGCAACTCCTGTTAAAGACAGTGAGAAGTGAAGGTTCCCAGCACTTCCCATAACTTCTCAGCATTGTTCATGAGTAAACTCCACCTCTGCGTTATAACAACTTTATTTCAGCAAACAATGCCATATGAGGAGTTCCCTTCTGCCCAGGGAAACTGCCCCAGGTTAAAATATCTAGAAACCTAAAGCTAGTAAGCGCCATAACCCAGAAAATAATTAATCTCATAATCACCAACTCAGCCGGCTGCAAATTTCATGTATTGTTTAATCAGTTTTCATTGGCAGGAAATGAATGATTTCTATCTTCCAAAAAAATGAAGCAACTCAGTGAGCATTACAGGAAAGTTATTTATTAGGGGGAGAATAAATCATAATCAAAGTACCAGCAAATAAATAGAAGGGAAATTCTGCCAGCTGCATGAATAAAGTTGCCAGTTCTCTTTCAGGCAGGTGGCAAAGCATTACTATACTGCTTATTTTTTAAAAAATCTCGAGCCAAGCTTTAATGGACAGTGATTTCTGTTCTGCTCTCACATGTCAAGTGCCAAGATATTTAGTGCCAACAGAATGCAACTATTCATCTTGTTTGCAAAATAGCAAACAACAACAAAAATTAAAACCAGGAGGATGTTTCCCAGATTGGGTCATGAAGAGTAGCAGCTGAGCCTTGTGCATCAAAATAGAGATTAGCCCAATAAAAATAACCCCACAATTTAACATGGACATCTCCAGGGAGATGGGTTCAAATCCTTGATTAGTTCATAAGCAAAGAGAGGCTGAAGGCATCATCCTAAGTGTGGAAAAAAAACCCGTTTGGCAGTTTACTGATCGTGAGGCCCATTACAGAATAAAGCCGGGTTGATGCAGATTTAGGAGTGGGATGCCCTGGCAAAGCTGTGTAAGGGAGCTTGAGTAGGAGCAGCCCACACTCTGTCTGAACACAGCTGGTGCTGTTAGTCTCACTTACTGCTTCAGCCCACAGACAGTAGCAGTAACTGTCCTGCTTGCCTTCAGCATGCGCCAAGTGGTGGCACATTCCTCAACAGAGAGATTGGACAGAAGCAATGTAATTAAACAGCAACCCGATACTCCAATTAGCAGGTTTACTCATTCAAGCAGATCTAATTTTGGGGGTCTCATTTGCCAGAGGAGACACTTGCCACTATGGCAAGAAATTCATATAATTAAAATAGTGCATTGGGAGCCCCTTTCCTCTTCAGGCCCTGCTCTGGCAAGCTGGCCCCAAGAACCAGGCCTTCTACATCTGATAGCTGCAGCGCCTCAAGGCTTCGAGCCTTCACAGAGGTTTAGGATGACTCTGGCTATGTAAAATCTTTGCAGCCACGCTGAGGGGATATGTGGCAGTGCAGTGCCCCAGTGTTGACCGCATGCTGTTACAGGCAGAATTGTTTCAGTGACACTGAAGGCGAACTCTCAGCAAAGACGACCGCTACACTTTGACAAAGGGGGCGGCAGGTATTCTTCCCAGAGCTAGGCTACAAGTGCTCATGGGTTGGGAAGCCGGTAGGGCTCCACTCCCCAAAATCTGAAGGATTTTTCTCACTAGCCTGTCCCATTTCCCTGGCACTCACAGAACACAAGGCTCGCTCCTCCCTATATGGGTGCACCCCATTGGAAAGGGTTGTGTTTAGTCACCCTCCCACCTTATATCACCCACACAAGAGAACCCCTAATATGTTTCTACTAGTGTAAAAGCCTGTGGACACGGGCCAATAGAAACGGCTCGCGCCCCCCCCCCCACTCCCTAAGCTCTCTCCCCTCTTCCCCCCACTCCAACGCCCCCCCGCTTGCCCAGCTCCCCCCAACGCACGCCCCCCCTCCCTCCCCAATCCACACCCAGCTCTCTCCCTCCCCCCCAACGACCCCCGTCACTCAGCTCCCTCCCCCCCCAACGACCCCCCTCGCTCAGCTCCCCCCCCCCAACCCCCCCTCGCTCAGCTCCCCCTCCCCAACCCCCCCTCGCTCAGCTCCCCCTCCCCAATGACCCCCCCTCACCCAGCCCCCTCCCTCCAAACCCCCCCACCCAGCCCCCTCCCCCTGCAACGACCCCCCCCGCTCAGCTCCCTCCCCCCTCTACCCCTCGTCATGCATCCGACAGCCCAGCTAACTTTCTATGTATAATTGCTCCTTGGTGCTCTAGCTCCGTGTGAGGATTGCTCAGGCGGGCACGCGCAGTGGCCATTTTGTGCCTCCGAACTACAACCCCCAGCATGCCGTTCGTCCGGGCCATCTCTACTGCGCATGACGGCTTCACACAAACTTCTCTAGTCTTTTATAATATAGGATGGCTGGAACAGAGAAGAAATAGGGGCAACGCCTCAATAATGTATAGGATTGCACTCTGTCAGATAGTCTTGTGCCTAAGATCATTTCCTCAGGTTTTGGTTAAGGATAAAGGTCTTCTCCATTGGTCAGGTGGAACAGAAACTAAAACCTTCACGCTGTCATGGCTGCTAGCAAGAGTGATCACATATTTTACTTGGTTATTGAGCACTTACTAGAACTTTTTCACCTCTTATGTCCCTTCTCTGATTTACTTCCAGGAAAAGCCCTCTCTCCGGTCATTTCCAGGAGACTCCACACTCTCAGGATGTGTCCACACAGCAAAGAAAAATCCATGGCTGGCCCATGCCAGCCAACTTGGGACTGCGGCGCTGTTGCATTGCTGTGTAAGACTTCAAGGATCACATTGGAGCTCAGGATCTAGGCCCCTCTGAGCCTGGGAGTCTACATAGCAATGAAACAGCCCCACAGCCCGAGTTCTGAGAGCCCGAGTTGGCTGGCACAGGGGCTTTTCTTTTGCTGTGTAGACACACCCTCAGGGGCTCCAATCCGGGGTTATCTGGGACCGAATCAAACCTGAACTTTACAGCATGTTTTTCTTCTGTGACAAAGCCCAATACTTACAGTACACATTAGAAATAAATGGTTGCCACAAGCTATCCTTACTGTAATGATCACAACTCCCCACAGACCTCAGAAACATCAACCAATTGCATACATGGAAGGTCAGAGTTAGAACTAGCTATGGGTTTCGGACCTACAATTCAGCTCAAGGGGATCAGAATTTGGGTTTGCTTTGGGCCTATCTTGAGTCAAACAGGGCTCCAGAAACACAGGTGTCAACCTACACCATTGAACTAATGGAGTCTCCTCAACCAGTGGGAGGAGACTATATGTAGTCATGTCAGACATGACTACATAAGCAAGACTATCAATCAGTGACGTATTATAGCCTAGGCCGACAAGGCCTATACCTAGGATGGCCAATTTTCAGGAGCGGCAAGTTTATAGCAGTCATAGGTGCTGACGGTGCTCACGACCTGGCAGCTCTGGCCCCACCCCAACGTCACCCCTTCCCCGCCCCATTCCAACTCCTTCCCCAAATCCCTGACCCCGCCTCCTCCCCCAAGCATGCCATTGCTCTGCTTCTGCCCCTTCCCTCCCAGGCTTGCCACAGAAAACAGCTGTTTTCGGAAAGCCTGAGAGGGAGGAGGGAGAAGCAGAGCGGCGGCAGTGCGCTCAGGGGAGGAGGCGGAACAGAGTTAAGCTGGGGAGGGCTGGGGGTGGCAATTATTTCAGGGCCTAGGGGCAGCAACATAATTAATCTGCCACTGCTACCAATGGCGCTGCTAGTTCTCTTGCTCACTGGTACTTCCAAGCTCACCTGTCTTGCCTGTCTGCTTTCCTGTCTTTATAATTAAACATTGCATTGAACTGTACACTATGAGTTAGCTGTTGTGTCCTCAGCCCCTACTTTGATAGTTTTTCCTCCTTTAATTTTAATAATTGCCCATATTTTTATGTAAGAAAAGAATCAAGCAATTCACTCCACACCCCTCCCCTTCTCATTGTATCGCCAATACCCATGCACATTAAAAACTCATCCATCATTGTTTCTGGAGATTCAACTTTTTAATCAGGGCTGTATGTATATTGGTTTGAGCATGTGGCAGTTTAATTACCCTCTTGAAAATGTGAACCACATCTTTGTCATATCTACTTATATCTGAAGAGAGAGACATCCTATAACACTAATTAAAGTAGGATGATGACAATTTTTCCATACTCAAATTATATCCCATCTGTCTAGTCAGCCCTGTGTTCATTCTCTGGATTAATTAAGGGTGGGGAAAAGGTTGTTTCCCAGGAGTTTCACCTAATGCTGGGTGAAAAGTCAGTTTTAATGAAGAAACATGTGAAAATTCCCTCCCCCACCCTCCAAAAAAAGGGGAAAAAAGAACAAAATAAAATTAAGAACCTTTTATTTTTATTGTCTGCCTAATCTACCTATCAAGATATGTGCCTGTTCCATGTGCCCCACTTTTGAAAGCAGTATGTTCATAGTTATTTACTGTTGCCAGCAGCTGGTCTAATAGCACACACTGTACTGTCAACAAATCACAGACAGTCACTGTGTCCTGGTACCCGATTGCTTTCTGGTCAGGCCAATTGTGCACTAATGGTGTTATTAAAGGACAGTGTGACATTGGAGCCAATAGACATAATGACAAACACATTGATTTTTGAACATCATAGTCTTTTATCGCCCTGAGAAAGTTTTGTCTTGAGGTATTCTCTTCGGGAGTTTGAGATGCTTGGATAAAGCATAACTATCTAGATTCTTGCCCACAAGGGGTTACATAAACAAAACAAAATGGCTCTCACCATTAGCACCAGTTTTGCTCCACTAGTGTTCATCACTTTGGGAGCTGAAGGGTAAAACAGACTTTGGCTGTTTTTAGTATATGTTAGACTTCATCTGAAACAACTTAATGAAGGGAGGATGGTTCACTGGTTGGAGCATTAGCCATTCCAGAGACTTCAGTTCACTTCTCTGCTCTGCCACAGATTTCCCGTATGACCTTTGGCAGATCAGTTAGTGTATTGAGATGCCTAAATACATAAAGATGGTGAGTTGCTCAGATACTAACTTAATGGGAACCATACAAGTACCTTAGATAGCTAGACAGAATTAACATGGAAACAGCTGTACAGCTGCTGGAACCAGTCAGTTACACAAGGGCTTTCAATGCTGCTATCACTAGTGCAGTTAGACAGCTCTTTTTGAAGCACCCACTTCTTCCTTAGACAAGTCCCGCTGGATTAGGGGCCAACCTTGGACCACATGACTTGTAGCAGCCCTTCAGTCCAAGCTCCAGCAGTTGTATCATCTCTAATTTTGTGTATTTCAGTGTATTCTTCAGACCTATACATTGTAGGGTATATTTTTTTCCCTGTTGTTAGATGACTGTGACACTGAGAATCCTGTTTTTGGAGAGACTATTCATGATTAGCACTACGCTAAAACACAAATTTCTGTTTTGTAAAAAAATTGTTTTGTTCCTATTTGGAGTGGAAACAAACTTCAAAATTTCCTAGAAAACAAAATGTTCTAAAATATTCATCTCGGGTCAGTCAAAACATTTCCATTTCAATTCTGACTTTATTTTTTAAAAATAAATATAAAATATTTCAAAACAAAAAAAAACATTTTGAAATGAAAAATTTTAACATTCGGTCCTGGAATATTCAAAGGTTCTGTTTCAAGGTTATAAAATTGCTTCATTTTGATTTATTGCTAAATTAAATTTAAGTCAAAAGTGACTTGTTCCATTTTTGACTCAGAGCCACGAGCATAAACTTTGCTGCCTAGAACATGCCCACCATTAAAGTCAATGGCTAGAATAGTGGTGGGAAGTGAGCATAGTAGGGATGCAAACAATCAGAACAAATATTCCACAAAGTGCTTTCCCCGCTCTGTTTGGCTCCTGCTGAATGCCCTCTATGGTTAAATTATTTCCTCGAAAGCACCTTCCTCCCATGTCCCTTACTCAGTGCAATCTTCTTTCTTCATATGGCTAGGCCCAAAGGAAATGGGGAAAAAGTAATATGCGGTAAGCATTTAAACCCTTTCTCCAAAATATATTAAATCTCCCAACATCTCTGTGAGGTGGCTACGGGATTACGATCCTCATTTCTCCAGTGGAGAAACTGAGACACAAGATAGTCTGTTCTAAGTCAAACAGCAAGCGAGAGAGGCTTACTTGGACTTGGGAAGGAGATTCTCCTTCTGCCCACTGTAAAATCCATGGCACAAGGCTTAGGGGCAGGAATATTCCATGCACAAGAGTTCCTTCCCTCCTCAACTTCTGGCAGTGAACATTAGAGGATTCCCAAGCACCCACACTAAACTCAGGGGTATCAGCAAGAGGACTAGAGTCACCTATGTATAAGCCCTGTGCCCTGGTGTGGCTCTGGGCCCACTCCTTGGTAGAATAGCTCCAGTGGAGTCACCAGACCTTCTCTTTGAATGCATATGCCAAAGAAATCCCCATTCAAGGAAAAGCCCCTTCCTCCCTCTCCCTGCCAACCGATAAGGCTCTGCTGCACGACCCAGGCTGAACTATCTCTTCTCATAGATTTTAAGGTAAGAAGGGACCATTGTGATCTAGCCTGACCTCCTGCACATTGCAGGCCACAGAACCTCACCTGCCCACCCACTCCTGTCATAGGTCCATAAGTGACTGAAATCCTCAAATCATGATTTACAGACTTCAAGTTACAGAGAATCTACCGTGCACTCTGGTTCAAACCAGCCAGTGTCCTATCCCTTGTGCTGAGGAAGGGGACCAACACCAGGGTCTCTGCCAATCTGACCAGGGGGAAAATTCCTTTCAAATCCCAGATATGGCCACCAGTTAGACCCTGAGCATGTGGACAAGACCCACCAGCCAGACACCTGTGAAAGAATACACCGTAGTAACTCAGAGCCCTCCTCATCTAGTGTCCCGTCTCTGGTCATTGGGGATATTTGCTACTTGCCACAAAAGAGCTACATGCCATTGTAGACAATCTCATCATGCCATCCCCTCCATAAACATATCAAGCTCAGTCCTGAAGCCAGATAGATTTTTTTACCCCCACTGCTCCCCTTAGGAGCCAGTTCCAGAACTTCACTCCTCTGATGAGGGCTGCCAGGTGTCAGGTTTTCGACCCGAATGCCCGGTCAAAAAGGGTCCCTGGCAGTGTATTAGGCTGCCTACCAAGTTCTGCACAACTCCCAGGAAGCTGTGGGCACCTCCCTCTGACCCCTAGGGTGGATGTGGGCTCTGTGCACTGCCCCAGTCCCCAAGTGCCAGCTCAGCATCTCCCATTGGCCAGGAACCATGGCCAATGGGAGCTGAGGGGGTGGTGCCTGCAGGTGCACGGAGAGCTACATGGTTATGCCTCTGCTTAGTAGCTGGAGAAAGATGTCACTGGTTCCCGGGAGCTGCCTGAGGTAAGTGCTGCCTGGACCCCGCACCTGCTCCCTCTGCCCCCTCCTACACCCAAAATGCCAGCATCACCCCAAAGCCCACACCTCCAGCCGTAACCCTCACCCCGCAATACCCGAACCTACTGCCCCAGCTTGGCTCTCCCAGGAGCCACCCAGGAGCCCACAGCTGGAGCCTTCACCCCATTGCACCCCAACTCCCTGCCCCAGCCCTATGAAAATGAGTGAGTGAGTGGGAGAGTGAGCAATGGAGAGAGGGGGGAATAGAATGAGCAAGGGTGTGGCCTCAGAGAAGGGACATGTCAGAGGGAGGGGCTAGGGTGTTCAGTTTTCTGCAAATACAAAGTTGGAAACCCTACCTCTGCTGGTCAGAAACCTTCATCTAATTTCAAGCCTAAATTTGTGGATGGGACATTTATATCCATTTGCTATCTCCACTGGATTTAGGGCCATCCTCTCCCTCCTACATTCCACCCTCACCCCCGTGCAGAACATGGACGCTGCAGAGAAGGCAACTGAGCTCTCCTTTGGGGCAAGAACATGGAGACCTGCACATGGAAGGGTGTCTCTACACACTGGATATGAAGGATTCAAGCTAGCTGACACTCACGCCTTACCCACAAGATTATGCTACGGATAGTCCAAGTTAGATCAAGGTAGTAATACCAGCAAAAACTGGATTTCACTGGCCTCTGTTATGCACGATTATAATGGTCCTTTCTGGCCTTAAAATCTATGAAGATCTGCTCTACTTTTGCTAATGTGAGTATGCAGGCCATTCTCCCCCTCCCCCCATCTCCTCCCCGCTCTCCCCATTTCTATATTACCTGCCAGTTGTAAACTTTTAAGAAGGGACTGGATCATACTCTATTATCTCAGAGTAAGGCTGGTATTTTTATTATATAGGTTTAACATGATGCTGCAAATACATCATAGCAAATGAATTCATTCTGTAGCAATAACTGTTCATAATATTAATTTAGGATCATCAATTGCTATGAGCATATTCTGATCCTATGATTAGGCTGGAGGATATTAACGACTATAAATTTGCATGTAGGAGAAGAGACTAACTGTTGAAGCCATTAAAAATATTTCTCTAATAGCAGTCATTTTTTATTGTCACTCTTCATGGACAGTACTTAAGCTTGGTTTTCACAACATATTTTTTCTTGTCTATCAAAGACAATGAATGTTGACAAGAAGCTTATAGATGTCTTGCAGTTCAGCTTCCTGTTTATAAACCAGTGTTTACCTGCTTGCCAATAAGCCATTAGGAAGTAGAAAAAGGAAAGAATAAATATGCTGCCTGTATAAAAGTTGAACAACATACATTTCTTCAATCAAAGATTTTCATAGGAACTGCTTCAAACAGCAATTTTTAAAAAAATGCTTCCCAAAAAAACATTAAGAACTTGGTGAAACTCTCTGAATTTTAAAGTTAATATACTCTATACTTAGATCTTACTGCAGTTGTGATATAGCTTAAGGGATGTCTTCAGTTTAAAAAAAAAATTGGGCCAAAGTGGTGGTAAGATTTTTTAAAACCTGTTATTGTTATTAGCATCAATCAGCATTAGTGGAAGAGTCTAGGTTAAAAAAAAAACTTTAATTTTTCACCATTTTCCTACATAATTAAGTTTAAATCCTACAGTTAGAATCATGTGGGTGAACCCCCTGAGTTTTATACTCTAGGTTTTCATATGTCCTCTGTTCATCTTCAATAAACATTTAGATTTTTATATGAATCAATAGATTTTAATTGAAATAACTGAAGCACTGAAAATGCAACCACCTTATGGGTAAAAATGCAGCAGCTGTTTTACAGCGCACAGAAACATATTTCAGGTTCAAATCCCAGCAGGGCCAACTTGGCCCCTGATTGTTCCAACGGAGATCAACTGGGTGACCATGTAATTTACTTTATATCACATTTTACTTTATTTTAAAGTGTCATGTTCTCCCATATTGAATTAAGCCCAATATGTTGATTAGTAATCCAGAGCTGAAGTTTTCTGGCTTGAAGGACTTCCCTACCCTAACCTTTCAGGAAGGTTGATCCAGTGAGTAAGACACTGGACAGGTACCCAGGAAAGTTCTCAGTTCAACGACTTCTAGCGTGACCTCGGGCAAGACGGACTCTCAACCTATCTCGTAGCTCAATTCACCACTGAGAAAAGTCCAGGAATGACTGCAAGGTGGTGCACAGACTCTGAGATAGCCAAATAGACAGAAGGACTTACTCCTTGCTGTAGACAATGCTCCCGGTCAACAGAGTGATATGGTGTGGGGTTTCAATGGGATTTGTTCTCCTAAATCACTGAGATGCGTTTGAAAATCCCACCCAAGCTATTCTATTTGTGAACCCAAACACAGAGCTTCTAACACTGAGAGCTCCTGGATCTGAACCTGCATTTCCAGCAACAACATTCAAGTTGTAAGTTTACCACAGCACCCAGTGACAGCCCTGAAATCCATCGCCTGCCATTTCTTACTGTGAACTATTGAAACAAAACGTTTCCTGTTTCCATTTGCTGAGTATTAAATCCATTTTAAATGCAGAATGAAAAGACACAGTTGCTTATGTAATGTCAAATGGGGGAACAATCGCAATGGAAATGATGTCATTTTTCAGGCAGACGGAACCGATGGTAGCAGCTGTAGGCTTTTTCGGGATGACTTCATAGTTTTCCTCTTACTGTAAGTGGGAGAGGACTTAGTGGCCCAACTATTAACTTTAAAATTACTGTGACAACAGATTTGAGTCCTAGCAGGATCATCCCAGGCCTTTATTCTTCCAATTTATGACTGGTAAACTGAGTTCCACATCATTTACTGTATGGGGCTTTTCTGGATAAGTTCATCAAAACCAAGGGCTTCATTCTAGCATAAGAGGAAGGATGGTCCAGTGCTTTGGGCACTAGTCTGGCACTCAGGAGAGCTAGGTTCAATTTTCTGCTCTGCCATAGACTTCCTGTGAGACTTTGGGCAAATCACTTAGGCCCGGCTCTGCAAAGGTACTTAGGCACCTAAGTCCCAGTACTGGCTCCACTATGACCCACAGAATTCTCACCAAACCCCGTAGGGGCCTAAACTCTCTCATTGCCTCAATCATCAGGGTGAAAGTTCATTCACTACCTAAATTTGTACCTCTGGTAGGTGAGACACCCCTGTTCATATCTCCTTTTTCTCTGGCAAATAAAGGAATTGAACCTGGGTCTCCAACATCCTAGGTGACTCTTCTAACCAGGGCTTTGGAGTGGAGCCTGGAGCTGGAGCACGGAGCAGTGGAGCTGCAGGTTTTTGCCTGGAGCAGAGCCAGAGCACCGCTCCAAAGCCCTGCTTCTAACTAGTGGGCTAAAAGTTATAAGATGGTGAGGGGGTGCCCATCACCTCCTCCTCCAGCCATGTTGTGTGGAGTGTATCAGGTATCTAACTCATTCCCAAAAGAAATACCTCAGATGCCTGACTCCATTTCAGAGAGGGTAAGTCTTAGAACGCACCCAATATCATCATCTCCCATTGGCAAGCTTGGGCAGTTCCTCACCTAGCATCCTGGCTTTTGTGGATGCATCTCTCCCCATGCATTATATAGGGAGCCTAGGTACCTAACTCAGACTTTGTGGATCACAGTGTGGTTCCCGTGATTGTCTAGGCACCGTTATTCTGAGACTTACAATGCCTTCATGGATCTTAGCCTTAGTCTCTCTCTGAGTTCCCCATATGTACAATGGGAATAATAGCACTTCCCTACCTCAGAAGTGTTCTGAGGATAAATACATTAACAATGGTCATGTGCTCAGATACTAGTCATAAAGGCCACAGAAGATAGGTGGATAAATAGGAAGGACACAGACACCAGGAGGTCCAGAGCATGGGGCTAACTCACTGTAAATGCATCCACTCACTGATAGGCACTCCCTTATGGCCAGGCCTGGCGTAACAGCTCTCTTGCTTCACTGGCACCCCCTTGTCAATGATCAATCTGACACTGTGGTGGCTTCTCTTCCAGTGACTCAGCCCTCCATCCAGGTCACCATATTAAATCCACCCCTTTGGGGGTCACAACTACCCACATGAAAAGTGTCTAAAACAAAATCCTTCCCACATCTCTTGGGTTACTCCTCAGCTTGTCTTCTGGGCTAAGCCTGCAGTACTCCTGCTGGGCTCAATACCATTGCAATGGGCTTGTAGATTCCCTTCCTTAGAGCCAGTAGGGAGACCCAATGTCACCCTCTACTCAGGGTTCCTTCCCAGGGCTGTGTGCTGAACAGCTAGGTCTACTCCTTTACGCAGGCTTCAGTTTTCCCAAGGCCACTTTCTGCCTGGCCTCTTAAGCTCCCTTCTAGGGGTATGTCTTCACTACCCGCCAAATCAGCGGGTAGCCATCGATCTTCTGGTGACCAATTTCTCACGTCTTATGAAGATGTGAGAAATCGATCATTCGCGGCGCCCCCCATCGACTCCGGAACTCCAGCTTGCCGGGAGGCGCAAGCTGGAGTCGATGGGGAAGTGCGCCGCCAACCGCCGCCGCCATGAGGAAGAGCGGTAAGTCGGCTGCAGATATGCAAACTTCAGCTACGTGATTCACATAGCTGAAGTTGCGTATCTGCAGTCGATCCCCCCCTGTAGTGGAGACCAGCCCTAGGTCACTTCATTTCTTTCCTGCTTTATACAGGGTCTCTTCCAGGCCTCCCTGCCTTGGAAGCTTTCCTTCGTGCTCCAAGCTGCATACCTGGCTATCACTCCAGCTCTTTTCCCAGCTGGACTTTATCAATCGGTTATGCTTGACTCTCTCTCTTTGGTGTAGCCACCTTCTGCTCTTTATGAGGAGTTGCCTGATTCCCCTCAGGCTGGGCTCATTCTGGAATGAGGCTGGCTTATCCCTAGGCTCTCCAGACAACAGGGGAAGTCACCTGTTCCATTTATTTATGGGCAGATTAAGGAGACCTACAGGTTTTTCTGAGCTAGTATTTGTGGGCCTCACCAAGTAGGTCATGAGGAGGGACTTGACTGAAGAGAGGGTAGCTTCACTGATGAGCTGTTTATTTTTTGTTTTAACTAGTCTCCCTTTATAAGCTTTTTCCCCAGGGTTCAGTAACAGCATTGATATCCAACATTTTGAACTTAATGCAATAAATGAATGGAGATCACATTAGCCAATTTAAAACATCACTTTACCTAATATAATCACTTACTTGCTGTAATTTAATTTCACTTTACTTCATTTAATGAATGTCGATCATTTGATATAATTGAATAAGAAGTTTAACTGGCACTCTCCACCTCTCATACCACAAAAATATGCTGCTTTTCTGTAATCTACCGGAATCATATTGTAAAACAGGAAGCTTTGGCCAGGCTTCTCCCCTCCTCTAAATGTAACTCAGTTGATTCATGCTGGCATACGTGACAGCAGAATCTGGCCACGAGCTCCTTAGACATGACCTGCTGACACCATCATAAGCCAAGACTTTCAAAATATCAGGCACTTAAACAAGTGGCCTGATTTTTAGATGTTCTGAGTACCTAGCAACTTCCAGTTCAGTCTGTGGGTACTGATCAGTTTTGAAAATCAGGAGATGGGGATTTCATTTTATTTATTCTCAGGACATGCCAGTGAAGTGGAGGAGTGTAATGATCTCATTTTACAGGTGGGGAACTGAGACACAGAGACTATTGGTCAGGTTTTTAAATGAATTTAGGCACCTAAAGATACAACTAGGCACCTAGTGGAATTTACACAAGCCCTTAGGCACCAAACTCTAAATCCCTTCACAATTCTGGCCCTAAGGGACTTGCCCAATGTCCCTCAGGAAGGCTGTGGAAAAGCAACCAACTGAACTCGTGTCTCCTGAGTCCCAGGCCAGTGCCACTGGGCCATTCTTCCCCCTCCCAAAAATACGACTGAAAGGGACCATTTAAATGTACATCTGCAAGGGGGAAAAAGAAGTTTGTATACTAAAAGTCAGTTGAAGATACAAGACCAGCTCCTCAGCTGGTGCAATTCAGCCTAAAAGGAGTGAGGTCAGTGGTATACAGTCTATGGCTATACAGGGAAGTCAACTGGAATAGCTATTGCACTTTGGAAGTGGATTAAGCTAGAAAAAGGCACTCTTATTCCAGAATAAACATCTCTACCAGGGGAGCTACTGAGCTTTAAATTCACACTCTGCCTTATTCCATGTAGACAAGCTCTAAACCAGTTCATGTCAGCCGAAGATCTGCATCTTACTTTGAAGAGCTGGCAACACTAGCAAATTGCAATATAAGCCTTTGAAAAATCCATGTTCCTGGTAGATGTTAACATATACCCTGCAGCTTTTAGGAGACAACAGAGTTCACACATTATAGCCCAGAGGGCTACACTACACTGTTTAGATTTGAGTGATTCTCCTCTTACAAAAGGATGTTTTCAGACTGTGTGGTTAGAGTACTTTTTTCGTTGCCAATGAAGCATCAAAACCCTTTTTTTATTCATTTAGATTCAACTTCATACTTTCAGTAACAAACAAAGCTGAATTCTGGCTAATCTTCTTAGGAGGTAGCAAATAAGCCTTGATAAGAAATTTATCAGTTTCAAACCTAATCAAAAAGGCATGCTTGGTGCATCTGTCGATGGTTATCGGAGGAGACACTTGTTGGCATATTTTAAAGGATGAAGCAACAGATGAGAAATTTCCTGTGGAGCAGGTAAGTCTCTCAGGCATTCCATGTGATCAACAGCTACCACATGAAGTTCCCTTAATTAAAAAGGGACATTAAAACAAATTGCAGTACTATTACCCAATTTCAGCCTTATCACCCAGTGAACTTCTGTGCAAGTCTATAAAGAATCCACATACATTTTTTAAAAATTACTTGCCTAATACCATAGGACAGATAATCATGCTTTTATATATTTCAATGGAACCTAAGCACACCACAGTATACATATGCATGTGTTTATATACAGACACACACATCACACATTGCTTATTCCAAACATAATACGCACCAACATATATGAAAATCACACACAATTTTGCAAGAGATTTCCCTTACTAAGAATCCATAAAAAATTTAAGAGTGGAATACACTCAAAGGAATACACAGCCTGAATACCTTAGTGGCTTTCCTACAAGTCTAAGCTTTTCTCTGCTATTAGCAAAGTTCAAAGAGCTGATGAGTTTGCTTCAAATATTAGCAATAGATATTTTTTCAAGGTAGGATTTCTCTTGGAATGCCTATTTTTCTTCCCTGATTATTGAGTTTTCTAAAAAGAGAGCATGATTTAAAAAACTCAAAACACTGCTTGCAGTCAATCTGTAAACAGAAACAAGTATTTGGAGTCAGTTTTGTGATGTTCAGCCATAGTGTCACATACACGTGAAGCCACCACACCTCTGCAAGGTTGGGAAGTTACTATCTCCATTTCATAGGTAGGGATTGTGAATAACAGAAAGGTTGTGTTTTGTCAAAAGCCATTAAGGGAGTCTGCAGAAAAAAACCCGACTCTCCTAACTCCTAGTCCTGTGCCTTAAGTACAAGACTAATCTTCCACTAACAAAAACAAAAAACCCTGCTAAATGTGTCAGATAACTTGATAGTCACACAACTTTAAAAAGCAGAATGGAAATATCTCTGACTTGATTTGTTTACTTTTTCCTCCCCTTTGTGTTTTATGTTTATATTAATTCATTGGAAGCAGTGAATATTTGGGAATTTTGCCAGAGTCTTAGGTACTTGAAATGCAAACACTTAAAAATCTGAGTAGCTTTAGTCAGATGAATAATTCCACTAGTCAAGTTACTCACGTGCACAAGTGTTTGCAGGGTTGGTCTGTTAAAGTCCAAGGGGTGAGTAATTCCATGGAAAGTATATTCTTATAGTCAACAAGACAAGTGTTTTGTAAGAGCTGTGCAAATGTAAGTCATCAAAAAGTCTCTCTCCCACCCTTTCCTTTCAATTACCGGTATTCCTGAGTTGAAATACCAAACTATGACTTCAAAGGCAGTTACAGTGCACACGTGATTATTCATTATTATTTATTTGTATTACTGTAACATCTGGGAGCCCCAAACCTGGATCAGGAACCCCTTGTGCTAGGTGCTATACAAACACAGAGGAAAAATACCCCACCCTGACTACAACCCACCACTGAGGCGATTAAACCCAGTGTATCATGTGTTTTGAATTTTTCAATTAACCTTAGCTTCTATTTAGATTGTGGCAAGGGTATCTGTTTCCATGGTGACCCACCATAAATGGCAAATAGCAGCAGATTTTCTGAAATGTTACCTACTTTTAAAAGGAAAAAAAAAGCTGGCAAAAGGGGACCCAGCAGAAAGCCAGGTTTTAGAGCACCCTAAATATCTTAATATTAGTATATTCTAACTTTTCCTCCTCACCCTTCAGACTAGCGGTGGCCAACCTGAGCCTGATAAGGAGCCAGAATTCACCAATGTACATTGCCAAAGAGCCACAGTAACATGTAAGCGGCTCCCTTCCCAGCTCTCCCATGCTACTCCCAGCGCTGCCACCCACCAGCAGCCCTGCCGATCAGCACCTCTCCACACCTCCCGATGAGCTGTTTCATGGCCTGCAGGAGGTTCTGGGGGGAAGAAGTGAGGGCACTGCAAGCACAGGGGAGGGGGTAGAAAGGGGTGGAGTGGGGGCAGGGCCTGTGGGAGAGCCAAGAGTTAAGCAGTGAGCACCCCACGGCACATTGGAAAATTGGTGCCTGCAGCTCCAGCCCCCAGAGTTGGTGCCTCTACAAGGAGCCGCATATTAACTTCTGAAGAGCCACACATGGCTTCAGAGCCACAGATTGGCCACCCCTGCTTCAGACCATAACTGAACATCAGACAGTTGTGCACTCACTGACTGTCATGTCACTTTCTCATTGAAAGCCTCAGAAAATATTCTGCTGCTTTAAACAATCCAGTTACCCACGTGATAGTTGTACAAAATGGGGATTTTTCCAGGTGTTTGAAGTGACAGCTTCCAAATATTGGCAAAGGCTGTCCCCAATGGTGTCACTCTGGATGCAAGACTCTGTTTACCTGCAGCTGTTGCACAGAAATGTTCTTAACCAGGGCAGCTCACCCAGCTGAAATGTTATGGCCTCACAGTTTTTCATTTATTCTAAGGCCAAAAGGGACCTTCAAGATCATCTAGTCTGACCTCCTGCATAATACAGGCCAGAGAACCACACCCACTTGCATCAAGCCCAGAATTTCTGTCAGAAAAATTAAACTTCAGGTCACTGTCACCACATCAGTTACAAAGCAGACAGGACATGAAGCTTTAACCACTTGGACACAAAACACAGCTCTTTCCCATGCTCCACCAACCCCTTTAGGTGCCCTTCTCCCTTTGTGTTTTTAGTATCAGGTATTAACATCCCCCACAAGGGAGGAGACAGTTAGTGCATCACACCCAATACCAACTTCTAGTGTCAGCAGCTCCTGAGCTAGGAACAAAATATCTTTCAATCTAAAGAGCCAAAATCCCCTGCAATAACATACTATCACATCAGAAAAGAGAGTAGGAAATAAATAGGAGTTAAGAGTGCTCACCAGTGGAAGTTGTCAAAGAGTCAGTGAGCAGCAGCTAGTTCCAAAATGGCCACTTCTTAGTGCTACAGCTGTTGGTCTCTGACAAATTGAAGAATAAAGCCCCAGGAAGGCTCACTGGGAAAAAAGATTCTTATAAAAGGGCAATCCTGCTTTAGGGAGGATTAAGAGGGATTAGCTAGGTACCAAAGAAGGTGTTGTGTCCGCTTGCCATCACTAAATCTTGATTATGTTTCCTTCCCTTTGAGAAAGGGTGTCTTTTTTCAGTGTTTACATTTACCCCAGTTATTATTGTTTGAAAATAGGTTAATCCTTCAGAACCCATTGATTCCCCCATGATTAGCTCAGGAGAAAGTCTATACTGGTAGGTTCCAGGTTATTCTACAGGAATGTTAAAGATCATATGGTGTTCTGTAAGAAAGGGGGACTGGGCTCAGAAGATATTCCTCTAAACCTTTTTCTCTTTTTTCAATACTGCACTTTATATTTTGCCACCATTTACCAAGTACAGTTTGTCATCATTTTCAAAAGATGATCATTTAGTAGGATTTTTAAAAGTTATTCCTTCTTTAGTTGTGTCATAACAAGTCTCAAACACTCTCCATTAAGTAAAGAGGGAAAACTTCAGGGTTTGTTGAATTAACCATCTCCAGAACAGCTGTGCTTGACTTCTCTAGGGTGACGAGACAGCAAGTGTGAAAAATCAGGACAGGGGGTGGAGGGTGATACGAGCCTATGTAAGAAAAGGATCCAAAAATCAGGACTGTCCCTATAACGTGACATCTGGTCACCCTACTCCCCCCCCCCCCTGCAGTTGCTTAGCTGCCATGAAGTAACTTTTCCAGTGCTTTAATTCCCCCTGCCCCATACAGATATTTCATGATCCATGCAGTTTGCCATTCCAGATGAACAACATATAGAGGGGTATTTTGCTAAAAACAAATCCCTATTGTTCCAGATCTGTATATTGCTACAGTAGAAGTTAAACACTAGAATATTAGCCTGTAATAAAAGTGTATCCTAAGACAGTACTCTTGTTTTGATCCTTTTCTCTCTCTCTCTCTCTGTAGCATAATGCCAGGTATGAAAGGCTGGAGATATTAATCTGCTGGTTTGAATTGATGTTTAAGAAATAGGAACAGTTTCTGAGCTCAGTTAAAGCTCTATGACTCCAGTGAGGTCAATTAAGTAGGCAGATTTATTCTAGTGATTTAGGCCCTGCTCCTAGAAACATTTAGGCAGGTGCTTAACTTTAGTACAATGGCTAATCCCATTGATTTGACTAATGATGCTTTCCTCAGCCAAATTAAGCCTCCAACTACACCTGTGTTCCTCCTTTATTTTCAGCCCCTTCAGCTTTGCACACACTCAAACATGCACCTCTTCTCATGGGGTTAATTGCCCACTCAATTAAGTGAATTGGATTTGCAAATAGGAGATATTTATTAATATCAGTTTTATAAAATCAAATCCAGGACCTGGCCATTCTTTAAGAGAGGGTTTTCCATTTTAGAGAAAATTAGCAGTGGGTTAAGGATGGGTTTCTTGTGGGTTTTTTTTTTTTTTTTTTTTTTTTTTAAAGAGAGAGTCTACATTTAGTACAGTTATAACTGGTGCAGAACTACATCCTCAGGAGATATGAGGCAGATCAAACAAGTTCCCGCTTCTTGAGTCTATGAAAATGTGGCAGAGTCCAGAATTCGGAAGTCTTGGAATGGCCTATGCTTCATAAGTATCCCATTACTAATGCCAGCTAACATCTCCAGACAACCTACCACAACGCAGCACCAAAACACATAGCCCATGACAAACTGCAGTCGATAGCCCAGCTTCCTTAGACAGCCCTCCTGAAAGAGCTGCTCTGACTGGCGCATGTCACCAGTACAATCTGAATAAGTCTCTTTACAACAGCTTTCAGGAACACATAGATTTCCAGTGCAGACAGGTTGTGAAGCTGCTGCCTCTGCCCAATCTGTGTAGTTGTGGACCCCACAACACTGCAGCTGTCTCTGGATTATGTCCACAGCTCTACTGCCCGGCTGATGGGAATAAGTCCCATTGTACTGATGGAAGAGGTGACCCACAGTGAGGTTCAGTTCAGCGCTCATCCTGTCAGAATAGACGTGTGCCAAGACTGCTGAAGAGGCTTCCAGGCAAAGCAGAACGACAAGCAAGTACATGAAAGTCCCCTGTTGATAGCGGGAGTTCCTTGTGGAGATACAGATAGCCAAAGCACCTGTGGGCAGCAGCAGAAAGGCAGATGCAATAGCCAGCCAGCCTGGCACAAGCAGGAAACAATCCCAAAAGAAGGATTTATAATTTTTGTATGTAAGGATCACAAAAGCTCCCCCAAAGACCAGAGCTGCAGAAGCCCCCCATAGAATAAGACCAAGTAGTGCCAGCAGTACTCTAGCAAGGGGTCTAACCCAAGACTCCATGCTGCAATAAAGAGGCTGCAAGCTAGCACTATATCTAACCCCCTTCATCTTTCTTAGCTCCTACCTCTGTGAGTGTTGCAGCCACCATTTGAGAGGCCTCCATCTACCTATCCAGGTGAAGCAGATTCAGCTCCCACCCAGCATCAATTAAAGTTTTAAAGGAGACAAAGCAAATGAAAAGGTCTAGCTCTCTGGGATAGATCACAATTAATATTATTCGAGGCATGCATGTGTGTTGTCTTTTCAACGCAGTGTGCATAAATCTGTGAGATCAATGCAGTGCTTGTTAATGAAAGTCCATTTATTTTGCTGTCTGTGGAGACATTTTCATCTGCAGAGGCAGTGCATGGATCGCAGCAAAAGGGCAGCATTAGCTATGAACAAGCACTAATCTACTCCATCCACATGATAAAGGGCTAAGATGAAGGAAACAACTAGGGTAACTTGTTCATTCTGCATTAATCACACCCCTTGACCCTTCCAACTTACAGGTTAGTGATAAGGTTAGTCCAGCCATACATTGTAAAACTCAGTCCTTCATCACTAGTTATGACACCAACTATTACGCAGGTCAAAGTGAATTAAGATGGACAGTTCTATTTATTCTAATAACTCCATATTTACCACAATCCCCCCCCAAAAAAACAGACTCATTATCCTTTTCTTCTTAGTCTTTGTGTTTTACATTCACTGACTTGCATGAGAGTTTAACATAATAATTAATATTTGGGTTTTGTCTTCATTGCAATATTTCTGTCTGTGAAATGAAAATCAATCTTGTTATGTGGGTGAACACCCACCCAGCACACATACTATACACACACTTAACCCTGTTTAGAATGCACCAAAACTGACTTAGACAAATGTTATTGTAATATACACAATAATGAAATTATTTTCCTCACTTTGTATACAGGGAAAATGAGTCTCAGCAAGGCTAAGTGATTTGCCCTTGATCACTAAAGGAGTCAGTGTCACACATAAACAGGTAGAACAGAGTCAGTCCCTGGGTGTATACAATATGGAAAAGGGCAAAGAAAGTCAGCATAATCTAATGGTTAGAATAGGAGCCAGGAACTCCGAAATTTCAGTGTCAGTGACTCCCTCAATGTTTTAGATGAAGTTACTGAACACATCTTCTTCTATTTCCCCACATGCATAAGAACATGAGAACAGCCAGACCAAAGGTCCATCTAGCCCAGTGTCCTGTCTTTCAACAGTTGTCAGTGCCAGGTGCCACAGAGGGAATGAACAGAAGGGATAATCATCAACTGATCCATCCCCTGTTGCCCATTCCCAGCTTCTGGCAAACAGAGGCTAGGGACACCATCCCTGCCCATAGTATTGACCTTCACCACGTCATCTTGCAAAGAGTTCCACACACTGACTGTGAGTTGTGTAAAAAAATACTTCCTTTTGTTTGTTTTAAACCTGTTGCCTATTAATTTAATTTGTGCCCCCTAGCTCTTGTGTTATGAGGAGTAAATAACACTTCCTTATTACCTTTCTCCACCCCAGTCATGATTTTATAGACCTCAATCATTTCCCCCTTAGTCGTCTCTTTTCCAAGCTGAGGAGTCCCAGTCCTATTAATCTTTCCTCATACAGAAGCTGTTCCATACCCCTAATCATTTTTGTTGCCCTTTTCTGAACCTTTTCCAATTCTGAGCTTTCTTTTTTGAGATGGGGTGACCACATCTGCACGCAGTATTCAAGATGTGGGCGTATCATGGATTTATATAGAGGCAATATGATATTTTCTGTCAGTTATCTATCCCTTTATTAATGATTCCCAACATTCTGTTCACTTTTTTGACAGCCGCTGCACACTGAGTGGATGTTTTCGAAGAG
Source organism: Sternotherus odoratus (assembly GCA_032164245.1). Classification (NCBI taxonomy): domain Eukaryota; kingdom Metazoa; phylum Chordata; order Testudines; family Kinosternidae; genus Sternotherus; species Sternotherus odoratus. Next base: position 12,569,550 of record JAVMKO010000007.1, on the reverse strand, counting down.
CTATCCACAATGACTCCAAGATCTCTTTCTTGAGTGTTTATAGCTAATTCAGATCCCATCATTTTATATGTATAGTTGGAATTACGTTTTCCAATGTGAATTACTTTGATTTATCAACTTTGAATTTCATCTGACATTTTGTTGCCCAATCACCTAGTTTTGAGAGGTCCTTTTGTAGTTCTTCATGGTCTCCTGGGACATAACTACCTTGAATAGTTTTGTATCATCGGCAAAATTTGTCACTTCACTGTTTACCCCTTTTTCCAGATCATTTATGAATATGTTGAATAGGACTGGTCCCAGTACAGACCCCTGGGGGATACCAACAATTTATTTCTACTCTTTGTTTCCTATTTTTTAACCAGTTACCAATCCAAGAGAGGATCTTCCTTCTTATCCCATTGCAGCTTACTTTGCTTAAGAGCCTTTGATGAGGGACCTTGTCAAAGACTTTCTGAAAATCTAAATACTTATATACACTGGATACCCTTTGTTCACACATTTGTTGGCCCCCTCAAGGAATTCTAGTAGATTCCCTTTACAAAACCATGTTGACTCTTCCCCCAACAAATTACATTAATCTATGTGTCTGACAATTTTGTTCTTTACTATAATTTCAACCAGTTTGCCGGATATTGAAGTCAGGCTTATTGGCATGTAACTGCCAGTTTCACCTCTGGAGCCCTTTTTTAAATTGGCGTCACATTAGCTATCCTCCAGTCATTTGGTATAGAAGCTGATTAAATTTATAGGTTACACACTACAATTATAGTTTTGCAATTTTACATTTGAATTCCTTCAGAACTTTTGACTGAGTTATAAGTCCTGGGGACTTATTACTGTTTAATTTATCAAGAACCCCCTCTATCGACACCTCAATCTGACACAGTTCCTCAGATTTGTCACCTAAAAAGAATGGCTCAGGGTTAGGAATCTCCCTCACGGCCTACGCTATAAAGACCGATGCAAAGATTTCATTTAATTTCTCGCAATGGACTCATTGTCCTTGAGTGCTCCTTTAGCATCTGTATCATCCAGTGATCACACAGTTTAGCAGGCTTCCTGCCTCTGATGTAATTACAAAATTTGCTATGACTTTTTGAGTCTTTGGCTAGCTGTTCTTCAAATTCTTTTTTGGCCTTCCTAACTATATTTTTACTCTTCATTTGCCAGTGTTTATGCTCCTTTCTATTTTTGTCACTAGGGTTTAATTTCCACTTTTTAAAGCAGGGGTGGGGAACCTCCGGCCCGCGGGCCTTATACGGCCTGCCAAATCATTCAGTCCGGCCCGCAGGCGGGTCTCGAAAATCTGCGCCATAGAGAGGGCCGGACCAACGTGGCGGTGGGAGTGCACAGGCGGGGCGCTGCCCCAGAGCGCTGCCTGAGGGCTGGGGGCACGTCGCTCCACCTTGCCCTCCCAGGAGTGGCGTCCGGAGCAGTGGGACCCAGCGGACACGTAGGCCCGGGCGGGGCAGGGCGCGGGTGGCAGGAGACCGTCCGGGGGGGAGGCGGTGTGCAAGGGGGTGTGGGGGGTGTGGGGGGAGGCTGGGCTGGGGGGCGGGGGAGGCTGTGCAAGTGCGCGGGTGAGGCGTGGCGCTGCCCCAGAGCGTCTCCGAGGGCTGGGGGCACGTCGCTCCACCTTGCCCTCGAGGAGTCGCGTCCGAGCAGCAGGACCAAGCGGACACGTAGGCCCGGGCGGGGCAGGGCACGGGTGGCAGGAGACCGGCCGGGGGGGGGAGGCGGTGTGCAAGGGGGTGGGGGGGGGAGGCTGCGCTGGGTGGGTGGGGAGGGGGGCAGGAGACTAGGCCGGATGGGGTGGGTGAGGCGTGGGTGTGGGAGGGAAGCAGGTTTGGTGGGGGGAGGCTGAGCTGGGTGGGTCAGGCATGGGGGGCAGGAGGCTGGGTTGGGAGTGGGAGGGGGGAGGAGGTTAGCTTCGGTGGGATGGGCCCGGCCAGGCAGGGGTGGAGGAGGGAAGGCGGTTAGATGGGGGGAGGCTGGGCGGGGGTAAAGGAAGATCACCCCCTACACCCAGGCTGACAGCGGGAGCTGACTGGGGCAGGCGGCAGGACCCCGGCTGGCAAGGGGCCAGCGGGGGAAACCCCAAAGCAGTGCAGGGCTAAGCACTCCACCTGCCACTGCTTTGGGGTTTCCCCCGCTGGCCCCTTGCCAGCTGCGGTCTCAGCTCCCGTTGCCAGCCTGGGTTTCCTCAGGGTGGGGAGCGGCCCGCAAATGACATTATAAATGTCCAAGTGGCCCTTGGCAGAAAAAAGGTTCCCCACCCCTGTTTTAAAGCATGCCTTTTTGCCTCTCACTGCTTCTCTCACTTTGTTGTTTAGCCACGGTGGCTCTTTTTTGGGTTTCTTACTATGTTTTTTAATTTGGGCGACACATTTAAGTTAAGACTCTATTATGGTAAAACTTTAAAAAGTTCCCACACAGTTTGCAGGGATTTCACTTTTGGCAGATACAGAATCGGGATAATATTATTTATCTGACAGGACATTGGTGAGGTCTAATGCAGTGATTTTCTGAGGTGTTGACCACCTGCATGCCCAATCAAAATCAATGGGAGCTGCTTGTAACCTCTGAAAATATGACCATAGCTGATTAGCCAGTGTCTGCAAGGCAGTCATATATACATAGAGTGGGTTGATTTCCATTAACACACTCCCTCCATGTGCTGTACAAACATGTCACTAAAGCTAATTATTTTGGAATGAGATGTATTGCTTTTAGCATTTTAATCCTCACCATTTACAGCAATTAACATACAGTGATTGACTTGTTAAATCTTAAGCAAATGCTTACTTATTTCAAAATGGGACTGGGACGGTTGCCCTGCAGTTTGTCTCTGAACTCCATGCTCATCCACCCACATCCTCCAGCGTACAAAGCCCTGCTGGTTTAAGTGAAGTTGCATTCTCATTGTGTGGAATGTCATTTTCTCTAATGGCTGTAGTCAGTGTCTCCGGGGCAGGTAGTAGAGGGGGAGAAAGAAGAAGGAATGCCAGTCCCCCTCCCCCCGATCCCTCAAATTTCCACTCTTCCACTGATTTAATATTTCCAGGAATCATAAGAGATGTCTCCAAAAGTATTAGTCTCTAAGTCTAACAGCACGCTGGCTCTTTATTGCTATTCTATAGGCTTTGTGAAAAGATCCCACAAAGCAACCCCTTTTTTTCCTCCTTCGTCTTCCCTCATGCTCATAAAACGTAATGGGATATTAACAATTGAATTACAGCACTCTTTATTTTTAGCTTATTCTGCAAGCTTTGAAATACATTAGGCCACCTCAAACTGCCTACAGTAGAATTTTATAGCACCTGCAGGTTGTTTCAACCTGGGTAACTGCCATCACCTCTCTGAACATACAGAGGGAATTTCAGTGGTTTATGGAGGCCTAGAGGTTCTTGTCTTGCTAAATATTCCCCAGTATACAATTTCCCATTTACTTCAGTCTGACTCTTTGGACCACATAAAATCAAAGAACATTATTTGTTTCCTTTTGTAAAGCATCCAAATGTCTATGCACTTTCAGGCCTTTTATTAGTTTATTTTTCCACCTGGAGGAGCAAGAGTGGAACAGACTTTTGGAGATATAGGCCCCAATCCTGCAATGAGTTCAGTAGACCTGTACCCACAGGGAAACCCACTGAAATCAATGGGATTCCGTACAGGCCTGGGGTCTACCCACATAGAGCTCATTGCTGTAGCTGGCTCCTGGCTGGTAAAGACAACACATGGAAGGGTCTGTGTATCTTTTTTGATTACTCCACAACAGTGTAAGCTTTGGTTTCTCCAGAATGCTAAAAAGCACCTCTATCCACAAGTAACCAGCAGCCTGATCCTGTCACATATTGAAAGCTCTCAACTCCCATTGGATTGGCAAATGCTCAGCATTTTACAAGAGGGGATTATACCATTCCAGGATTATTGTTAGTTGTACTACAGGAGTGTCTAGAACAGTGGTTCTCAAACTTTTTCTATTGGTGACCCCTTTCGGACATCAGGCCTCTAAGTGCGACCCCCCTTAGGGGTCGGGCTTGGGGGCGGGGCAGGGGCCGGGCTGGGGGGGGTGTCAGCAGCCCCCCAGGGCAGAGGCTGAGCTGGGGTGTGTGTGGGTGTAGGGTGCCAGCCCCCCAGGGCAGGGGCTGGGCTCAGGGGAGGGTGCCAGCAACCCTCCCGGGACAGGGAACAGGGCCCGGGGTGCTGCCGGCAGCCCGCCGCGGCAGGGCCTGGGGCTTGGGTCACTGCCGGCAGCCCGCCGCGCCATGGGCCGGTCTGGGGTTCAGGGTGCAACCAGCAGCCTGCCGCCGGCCTGCCGCAGCAGGGGCCGGGTCTCGGGGCGCTGTCGGCAGCCTGCTGCAGCAGGGCCGGGGCTCGGGGTGCCGCCGGCAGCCCACCGCAGCAGGGGCTGGGGCTCGGGGCGCCGCCAGCAGGGGTCAGGGCCGGCTGCCGGCAGCAGGGGCTTGCGACCCCCACATAATCGGGTCGCTCGACCCCCACTTTGAGAACCAGTGGTCTAGAAGCTCCAACCAAGATCAGGGCCCCATTGTGCATACACACAGTAAGAGACAGTCCCTGCTCCAAAGATCTAACAACCTACGTATATGAGTCAGGCAGCGGGTGGAAGAAACACAGCCCTTAACTAAAACCCTCAAAGATGCCATTTTTTAATGTGCAAAATAGAGTTTCCGGGCACGTCCAGCCAAAAGAATTGCAAAGTACTTAGTGAAGGTATCCACCAAAGCAAGAAAATGTGATGATGAAAATATAGATGAAGTGGAATGGGAATGCTCTTCTGGTTTCCTCCCAGTGACAAAGCAGTATAACATGATGAATGTTGTCCCTGCTTTCTCTGGGGTCGTTTCTGCATGTGAAATGATGGGTATTGAAATTCAAATGCAAATTTAACAGCTAATACAGCTTAGATAAAATGCTCTCTGATACATTGCTGAAAGCATAATCCTTCAAGTTAATAAAACACCAAGGGCATATTTTTTTGCATTATTGTTGTTCCAAACTAAGATTAAGATTGAACTGTTTTGATGCGGCGAATGGGTCAAACAGGTTCATTCCACGGTGGATTGGAGGGTGGATTCAGAGTACTGTGATATCAGCATGTGTGTTGACACAAAATGAGATGCAGACATAGATGTGGATTGATTTGATGACATGGGCTGTCATTCGCAAGCATCAGCAATCCCTTGCTGTGACAGACAACTGAACGGAAGAGGCCCAGGAAACAGAACCTAGACAGGATCAGTGCACACAGTAAGATACAACGAACCTAAGCATAGTACGAAAGCTAGACAAGACCTAGCAAAAGATGGAACTGGATGTCCAGGTCAGATTCTCAGTCCCTGGCAATTCCTGTATGAGTCGCTACAATAGCATAAAGGAAATTTAAAGCGGCCTTAAGACAGCAGCTGAAGATTCCCCTGAATCCATAGCAGGCCGTAGGCTAGCGTACCTAGTCCTACATGCCAACGCCACCACCTTCCAGGGGCATCTCAGTACTGGGTGAAGTATGGGAGTGGGGCTAGAGTGCACTGATCCCTGGTGATCCTGGCTGGTGGAACAGATCCTTTCCTGAAGCATATCTAATGTGCACCAGGGTCTGGTTTAGTTCTCGGTATCCCCCGGGAATGGGAGGTGATGGGCAGAAAGTAGGTAGAAAGCCACGGCATGGGAAGGGATAGCTCAGTGGTTTGAGCATTGGCCTGCTAAACTGAGGGTTATGCGTTCAATCCTTGAGGGGGCCATTTTGGGATCTGAGACAAAAAAATCTGTCAGGGGACAATACTTAGTCCTGCTAGTGTAGGCAGGGGACTAGACTTGATGACCTTTCAAGGTCCTTCCAGTTCTATGAGATAGGTATATCTCCATGGGAACCAGCCCTAAGTCTCTATAAGACCTGGAGGTACTTTGACTAATTGACCTGCCTCAAGTTCCAGCTATTAAACTTCCCCTTCTTGCGGCCTTAAGCCATTTTAGCTGCTCATCAGAGGAGTTAGCAAATTGGGAAAGGGTGATGAAGCTGGCTGGAAATTTTTGATTGAAATAGTTTTTCAACAACAAAAATAGCCATTTTTGTCTAAATTGGAAAGCTTCAAAAACGGTGTCATTTTGATTACATTTTGTTTAAAAAAACCAAAATGATAATGTCACATTATCACATTTTGACATTTTAACTAGTTGTTTCATTTTGAAGTTCAAAAAATAAAAAGCTATTATTTTCACATGAAAAACATTAAAGGTCAAAATATATAAATATATATTTTAAGTTTTCCCATTTTTCATAGGAATTTAAAATCTTGACATGTTAAATGTCAAAATTTTGAACTTTTGCATTTTTGCAACTTCCTTTCTGCATTCCTGCCTTCTCCCCTCCTTTTTTGCCACTGACTATAGCAGAATGCATGATGTCTAGGGTTAATTTATCCAGTTTTACATTTTTCTTTTTCCAATTTTTTTTTGTCCACTCAGTAATTGTTGAAAACTTCCTCAGACTTTGGAAATGGTACACAATAACAAAAAAGAAAAAGAAAACTTACTCAGCGGCACTGCAACTTCAAAATTTGGAGAAGTATTGAAATTACAGAACGGCAAAAGGAAAACAATGAATAAAAAATTAACAACAAAAGCCTGGCTATCATTCATTTTATTGTACTTGCTAACAAACATAAATACAATACAATAGGAGGAAATGGGGGGGGGGACATTCAAAATTTGAAAGATTGAAAATTTTGAATTTTTTGGAAAAGTTTTTGGGGAAAGGAAGAAGAGGAAATGTTCTGAGCCGTGTGAAACAGAAGCTCCTTTGACATTGTTTTTTTTCAGTCAGCTCTAGCTACATTATTTTAAAATGTGACTATTTGTAGTTCACACTATGCACATGACATTCCAGAGGTTTTGAAAATTCTAAAGAACCAGCCTCATCCTCATATCACAAAACAAAACAAGAGGCACTTTAATTGCTAACTCATGAAAATGATGTACCGTTTGGCCTGTAGGGAGATAGATATCATGTCTCAGTACATTAGTGGAGAATTTTAATAGTAGTCAAGTCAACTTCACTGCATAAAGAGAAGGCAATAAGTTCATGTTTCTGACAGCACATTTTGAACAAACCCATCATCTGAAAGCGATCCTATTGAGACATTTTCCCCTTCTTAATATGGGTAAAGGACCTCATTCAGTAGTGAGCTGAGCAAAACTTTAGGCTGAGAGTTTTTAAAGCTGCTAAGGAGTTTGGAATAAACTTTTTAAAAGCACGTAAGAACCCTTCGTCCCATTGAAAGTCAGTGACTGTTAGGCTCCTAAGTCACTTAGATACATTTGAAAAAGATACCTAATTCTTAATGGGAATGTGGCATTCAAAGCACCTTTAAAATTTCAGCCTTAAACTCGAGATAAATTACCACATTTTGCACAGTTCTGGAGTGATGATCACAGTCCAAAATAAACTCATACAGAGGCAACCACAGACCATGAACAGCAAAACGGTGTCAAGACAATTGTGACCTGTAAAACACAGAGGGCTGCTGACATACATCACCTTGATTCAGATACTGCCTGCAAGATGGGAGAATTGGGTTACACAATTGCAAGTATGTAGCAGGACCTGTTCAGACTGTGCTATCAGGTCATGAAGTCCCACCAGCGGTAGTGTGAATTTTTGCCGTTTGTGGTCCTTTGCCATATGGTAAGAAGACAGAGCTCCCTCCTACAGACAGAGGTTAATAATCATAGTAATTTAAATTATCTAGGGAATCAGGATGTGTCTCTTTCTATTACAAACCACACAGGGACATGTGATTGATTTATTCTTTCATCCTGTTGGATCCTCTATTTTCCAATGTCTCTCTCTCTCTCTCTCTCTCTCTCTCTCTCTCTCTCTCTATTTTTCCCTTTCTTGGTCTCACACATATACCCTCTCTGCAATTCTGGCCACATTACCTGGTCTTTGGTTCAATTCCTTTCTTTCCAACAGCTAAGGAGTAGCAGTTGAGAGTGGGGTGAGGAAGGAAGTTGCACCCTAAAATCTTGAGCCTAACAATCAAGGAGGCCACAATAAAATAGATTTGCAAAATGGCCTAGATTTACTTCAACCAGGGAGGAGAAATTGGCCAGCATGCTGTGGACCAGGGGTGTTTAAATTCTGACCCAAGAAGCCCTGTTAAAACATTCAGCCTTTTTGGCACAGAGGCAGTTCCACAGTCCAGCAACCTTGTTACTTGTGTCTTAGTTCCTGTTGCTGTTATGAGTTCATAGGGAAAGCAAGAGGTCTACAGAACTGTAGAAATCAGAGATGGGGAAAAAATCTATTTGCCGATTTATTTCTGTGTAGTGCAGGATTGTTGCCAACTGTCCTATTTAGCAGATTTGCTCTTAAAACTCATGCTGCTTGTTGCTCTTACTTATATTGCCTCCATGTTTCATGAATCCCCTCATCCACTTCCTTTAATATTTCATTCATTACTTTACCAGTGAGAAACAGATTAGAATTCCTTGATGGTAAGTGTCAGGATAACTCTTCAAGCCTTCTTCAAAAGTTGGACCCTCGTTTCTGGTTTCTGATGTTCCTGACTGTATCCAATTGTTGATGTTTCTGATTGTATCAATTTTTTCTCTGTGGATGACATTGTATAATCAAGGGGAACGCTTCATTATTATTCAGGACAACTGACATCCATTTCTTTGGCATACAGTCAGCAGCATCACCTCCTGTTATCTGTACGGGGACTGCAGCAGTCTTGAACTAAATTTCTCCTGACAGAGGAAAGAGCATGAATTCAGAATAATGGAGTATATTTTATGCTACATCACCACAAAACCCAGGTTTGAATGGGTGACCCTATGTCCTGCTAATTATATTGAAAGTGGGATTTTGTCTATTAAGAAAAGTACTTAGCAGAGGCAGCACAGGCTGGCAGGTAGTACAGTGGCCTGGGTCTCCAGAGACATGGTTGTTATCCCAGCATTGCCACTGGTCTGCTGCCGTACCTTGGTCAAGTCACATCCCTGCTCTGTGCCTCAGTTTCCCCCTCATTTTACCTGTCACATCTATTATAGGGTAAACTCTTTGAGGCACGGGCTGTCCCTTACCTGGTTGTGGGTACACACAGTTCCTAGCACAATGGAACCCTGATCTAGGTGCTATTATAATACAGTTAATAAGACAGTATTTTTTTTGGTTTTTTTATCTATTTTTTCCCAAAAAATAAGGGAGAAAGGGAAAAAAAGACCCACAAACAAAAATGTAAAGAAAGAGGAAGAGAAGGAGTGAGGGCACGGAAGGGACAGGAGAGTGATTCCTACTGTATGGTTCTGTGTTCTGCTTGACAGAGCCCATTGAGAGAATCCATGTTAACGTACCACATGATCTCCCCAGATAATGCTGATGCTGATGCTGTCTGGACATAAACAAAGAAACTAAACTAAACAGGACTATCAGCTTATAAGTGCATAAGAATTAGAAATCTTCTCCACTTGGCAAAGACAATATCAGGAAGGAATACATTTTATTATCAAGAAGGTGCAGCTATTTGATATGGCAGCTGTAGGGGTGGGAATTAGACAGCATGCTTCTCTTTATTGTTCCAGTGATAAACAGGCATATCTCAAATGTGATGTTCCTATCATATCAATATCACATTTTATAGTTACTATAGTACATAATCTATTTTATTATCTTTTCTAGCTCGTGATAGCAGTATATAAAATGTCAGCAATGTCAAAATTAGTTCTATGGTACACAGCTAGGAAGCAGAACCAATCTTAATGGGATTTTTAGGCATTTCTATTCAGATGAAATGTTAATTTAAAAAAAAACACCAACATGATAGTTGCAATTTACTTCTAAGCTGTGTTGCTACCTACAATTCCCTCACCACACAACTGATTTCAAAAGACATTTTTCTTTTAAGTCTAGGTACTGTACTCAAGTGGAGAGAGAGTCTATTAGGTTTAAACTCCTAGGAGCATCTGATTGCAAAAACAAAACAAACAGCTGGAAAAATTATTTAAACATGGAAAAATAAACAGAATGGAGCACAGTTAAAGATGAAAATAGATATATTTCCCCTGCCTATTTCCAGAAAAGAGGTCCCCACAAAACCTTACAGATCAAATCCAGCCCTGCAATATGTAGGCACAGATCCCCTCATCACCAATTGGAGCTACGATCTCCTGTTGCCATGGCTTCATGTGGCCCTCAGGGCCCAATTTTCAAATGTGGGTGCTTAAGTTTGGGCATCTGGGTATCCCACGCCCCATTTTAGAGACCCAAGGGTGGCATTTTCATAAGTGCATTTTCATTCAGAATGTAGCATATTATTGACTTCTGGATGGGACCTAGAGAAAATCTTAGTGCATCCCAGGAGCAGGAGGGGCAGCAGGGACTGGCAAGTCAGGGGATGGAAACTTTCCCATCTAGGCGGTTAGTTTCAATCTGGTTCATGACATAGGCACCAATCCTGTAATTGTGTCCACATCAGCAGATGTCTACACACGTTTGGAGTTGCAATGGGACTTAATGCTAATATAAGGATCTGCTTGCATGGATAGGCTGCAGGGTTAGAGCCTTACATTAGTAGTCCTGAATGTAGAGTTAGTCAAATATTTTCAGCAAAACTTCTCTCCACCAAAAGACTTCACAGAAATGGATCGGTTTTGATGACACTTTCATCAAGAAGTTTTTTGTCCCAAATGCTTCAAGTCCCAGCCTGATTTGGAGCAGGTCTCCCCTATCCCAAAACAGTGTCCTAATCTCTAAGCTCAACAGAACCAGAGAGTCTGTCGCACTATAAAAGGTCTCTGAGAATGTTTACACTGTGAAATCAGGTCTATGACTGCAGCTCATGAAGACATACTGGAGCTAGTTTTAATTTACTAGCTTGGGTACCAGTAGCAGTAAAACAGCAGTGACATGGGCTTCAGTGCAGGCTAGCTACCTGAGTGGTTACCCAATGCCCCAGGTGGCCACGGATTCACTGCTATTTGTACCCAAGCTAGCTAGATGTAAGCAAGCATGTTGTATGTCTACACAGGCCACACTTGCCCTGTGTTTACAACGCAGACATATCCTCTGTTTCCACCTTTTGAAAGATCTAATTTTCTTTCTGGGTCAGAATGATCACCAATTTCAGACCCTCCAAATGGGCCAGGAAACAGAACTGTTTTCCAGCCAGCCCTAGAGGAAACCTGGTGCCATGTGGTAGTTGTTCAGGAGCCGGTATGAAATGAGTGGGTGGTCTCAGCTCAGCTTCTAGAGTACAGGGATCCGCACCACTCCAGTCTCTGCTACCACTGGCACTGGCTAGTTGCCCAATGGCTGGCACTCCTTGTTGCCATTGTTAGCAGAAATAATTTTGAATGAGCATAAAAGCTGCTCTCTTCTCACTTGCAGTAGTCCCAATAGGTATCCGGAATAAAAACATCCAACTGCTGTCAGGGCTGTATCAGCACTGCGGATAAACAGGCAGCTTCCATTTCTCAGCTTGCCATCCTGACATCTTGCACCAGAACTAAATTCACTTCATATATATTTATATTTATAGGCCTGTCATACACCCAAATATGCAGAAAAGCTGCTGCTTTTTGTCATTGCAGACAAATGACAAAAACACATGGCTCCGACAAAGACAGGATTCTGAGGTAGTGGGCTCACTTTTCAGTCTGGACACCAACATTTCTGTAATCCAGAGAAAGGAAGGTCTGGCTGCTCATAATGCAGCCCTTCTAAGGGTACGCCTACACTCTGAGCTGGAGTCTACTGTCCAGCTCAAAGAGACATACCAGTGCTACCTCTGATAAAGCTAGTGAGCCAAAAATAGAAGCATAGCTGCAGCAGTGTGAGGAGTCAGAGGGGCTAGCTGGTCCAAGTATGATCCAGTCCAAGTGGATCCCCTCGTACCTTTCACACTACAGCTGCTACACTCTATAGTTAGGGCTCTAGATCTATTAGATCAGGGGTCTCAAACTCAAATGACCACGAGGGCCGCATGAGGACTAGTGCACTGGCCCGAGGGCCGCACCACTGACACACACACATACCCTTGCTGCCCCGGCTCCGTCCCCACTCCACCCCTTCCAAGAGGTCCCACTCCTGCCCCACCTCCTCCTCTGAGCACGCAGCTCCCCATTCCCTCCTGGAAAGCGCTAGGCACCACCAACAGCTGTTTGGCAAACAAAGCAAGAGCAATATAGGAATTCCAGAGCTAGAAACACACACGGCCCAGCCAGGCAGCAGAGAAGCCTCCACTTCTGGCCCCTCCGTCCTGCAAACTGCTATGGGGAGACCGGGGGGGGGGGGGGGGCGCCAGGAAGCTTGGCAGGCCGCAGGGAAGGGCTTTGCGGGCCGCATGTGGCCCCCGGGCCGCATGTTTGAGACCCCTGTATTAGACCATGCATGGGTATGTCTTCTTGAGCCGTAAATTACACCTCCACCTCGAAGGGTAGACATACCCTAACATTTTGTTTTTCTAATCTCCTCTCTGATCCTCTTCCCTTTCCATGTACTATGACAACAGCTGTGCAAAAGACTGGATGGAAAGGGAGAGGGAGAAATGAAGGATTATTCGGCAGTGGGGAATTCACTGGATCCCTTAAATATTCATTTCAGGAAGCACCCCACTTCTGATATACACAAATATTAGTTTTATTACTTTCAGGATAGTTGCACAGCTTTTGTCAAGCGACACCCCCATTCATTTTCACAACAAACCCCTAGGACTCCCTCGCCCATGCTCTATTTATCCACAGACTACACAATGGCAGATGCCTATGGTAAACCTAAAATAGACAGAGATTAGAATAGACAGAATGATGAGAGAACCATTCAGCCTCAACTTCCCACCTGGACTGGAGCTGATGCAGTGACAAACAAACACTTTGCAATGTTTCCTCAGCTGGAATTTAATTCCCCTACATACATGTACCTCTCTTGTCTGTGTTTGGTTTGGTTCAGTTAATTGACTGTCTTTTGTTCCTAATGATTACTCTCAATACCAAAAGGTTTTGCATTTCAGTTGATAAAAAACATTTGCAACCCCTATGCACGTACCAGCATGTTGTATAGAATACGCTGCTGCTTTTTGCACGAGCGATGTGTGGGTGTAAACATTTTATGTTGCCACCCTGCAGCGTTTCTCCAGCTGTGGTCAGTGCAGCAGTTCCAAGTTGGTCTGCTTTGGTGACATGGGGAAGCGACTGGCAGGTCAAACAGTGTCAGGGCCTGCTAATGTGTAGGCTAGTCCAAGACAGTTTTAGGCTTTCCAGACGTTTTTCAAACAAGACCAAGGAGCTTTTAAAAAAAATCCATTTCAACAATCAGATCTAGTGTGTGGTGTCTTCCATTATGAATGTTTCTTTGGCTTGAATTTACCCTGGATAAAATTTGCAAAAAAAATGCAGCAAACAGCAAAAGGCAGAACTAAACCACCATCTGAACCAGAAAGATGGGAGCTGTAGGGGATAAAGGTAGAAAAATGGGAGTGGGTTACAATCAAATGGACAGTCCTGCACTCAGAGAGAAGAAATGTAAAGCACTAATATTATGGGAACATCCAAGCCGCCACCTACATTTCAGTAAGCAAACTTATTTTATCTTTAAAAAAAAATACTGCCCTTCTGATACTGATCTACTGATCAGGAGAGCAGGCATTGCACGCTTCAGGGAAATCAGAAAATCTAGAATCAGAGGAGTAGGAGGGGGTAGCTCAGAGGTTAACCCAGCTCCCATTGAAGTCCGTGGGAAACTGTCCATTAAGTTCAATGGTGATGAACTGGGTTTCATGAAAGGATCTTTGAAACTGACCTTCTCGATGAAAAAAAAACTGAGAATAATAGACTGATAATGGACATAATGTATATGAACATCGCTAAATAGATAGACAGATATTTCCATGTGTGTATATTAGGACCCGAAACAAGATCTGGTCAAAGAAACTTCAATGGAACCATAGTCCACTGGAACATGTATTTCCATTCAAACTGAAACGCTTCACAAAAATGGGTCTACTTAAACAGAATTTTGTGTTGGACATTTTCAGAATGAAGTGTTTCAATCTTTTGTTTTGAAATGGCTTCTCCTTTATATTTTGCATTGTATATATGACGGTCATATGAATTTTTTAAAAATTCAATTGAAATAAATGTTTTGAACAACCCATAAATAATTTTTTTCAGAACTTTCCTTAGGGGAGAATTTCAAATGTTTCAGTTTTTGCTCTGATTCAGGGCAAAGCCAAATTTTGAAATCTCAAAATCCTTCACAAAATGGAACTTCTGGCCTCAACACGTGTCTAACAGAAACATACGAAAGTCTTGCTACAGATGCAGAAAGATTTGTGGGGATGGAAAAGGTGATCTTATGTTCTTCCCTTCTGATATAAACTTTGATCATGAAGCTTGAGCCTACTTTTTTCTTCAATAAAAGAGTTTCCTGTATGTGAACTGATGGATGGGTTGATTATTTAAAGAATTAATCTTCCTTTAATCCACTCTCTATTTATCCCAGTAGAAACTTTGCACCCAGTCTTGCAGTCTTTGTGCATCCAACATGGCCAATGCAGAGCCACCATCAATCCTATAGAAACTCGGGGCCATGGAACACACAGCAGATACATCCCAGTCATGTTAAGCAATGTTCATTTCAGAGGGGCAAAAAAAGCCCCAAAACCTTTTCACTACTATAAAGTATAAAACCTCAGATCTGATTCTAGTCTCACAATGGAGGAAATCGGAGAGAACTCCATTTAAATCAGTGAAAATGGAACAGTGTAAAACCAGGATGAAATCAAAAATGGGCCTAATCTGCCTACTATCTTAACATATGTTTTTAAACCTCCTCCTCACATCCAGTAAGGTTAAATTAGCTAATTAAAAATATTTTATAATATTTGTGGATTTCAAAGTTATAAATCACACATACAAACACACACACATACACAAAGCTGAAAAAAAGAATAAAAGAGCTAAAGATTTGAACAATATTAAAACATTAGCCTCTCATCAGGGATATACAAAATGCATATTCATGTACTAGATAATATTTTTGGTGAATAGATTAGCAGGTGGAGATAGATGCTGGCTTTCAAATTTAATTTTCACTCTTTTTCAAATGAAACAATGAACTCATATCTATTCCGGCTGCTTAGACTAGATTTCAGTTGCATTTGAATAGATGCAAATATTGACATCCTCAATAAGCTTTGACTTATAAAGCTGAAACTTAAAAGGACATAATTAATTTTGAAATCTAATCTTTTTTTTAAAATACATTCAAAGCAATTTCAGATACTACACCTACTTATACTGTAAGTCCTTGTGGGCAGGGACCATTTTAAAAGATAAACAAACAGAATTAGTGATAATATTCCTGACCCTGAATCCCCCCCACCAATTTTTGCAGTTTTATAACCACATTCTCCTCCCCACCTTTTTAAAATAATTTTTTTTCTCCCTGGACAAACAACAAAGGAAACTAACTACAGGAGACTATTATCAGAGGTGTAGCCGTGTTAGTCTGGATCTGCAAAAGCAACAAAGAGTCTTGTAGCAATTTACAGACTAACAGATCTTGGGGATCATGAGCTTTCATGGGTTAAGACCCACTTCATCAGATGAATGTTGTGGAAAGGAGAAACAGTGAAACTGACAATATACAACTAGCTGTGGAATGCACAACATTAACAAACTGAACAAGAGAAAGATATTTTTTCCCTAATCCCTTTAATTTCTAGGTCAGATTAGTCATTACCTGTAAAATAGTAGGCAAAACTTTTTTCAGATAAAAGAGTGATTTTTACATTAGTGTTATCCCTTTAAATGTATATTCTATGGCCAACTCCAGTGCAAACAGTTGTAGCCTGCAATGGATATTATTAGAGTATATACGATTTGAAAATCATTTCATGGATGATCAAGGAGAAAATGTCAATTATGATAAAATGTGTAGCAAGGATAACATTTGTAGAACAGAAACATGCAGAAGGATGAAATGTTAATTCAGAATGACCATGAGAGATTGGAAGAGTATTGATACAGTAAAGGGAAATTCAGAAGAAATAAATGTGAAATCACACACCTAAGCAGTGGGGAAAAAAACATCCTGGGAATAAATTAAGGGATGACTGTGTGAAAAGCAATATATCCAAGAAAAGTTTTAGGAGTGACAGGACCTGTGGGCTGGATCTGGACTGCACCTGAGATGAGCTTCTTGTTTACAGTTTATGGCACTGTTGTAACACTAAAGATTCATATGTCCCTTGATGCTTCAATCACCATTCCAGAGAACATGTGTCTATGCTCGGAAGAGCTGGGATCCACCGAAGAAAGAGAGATAAGAGCATCTTTGCAGGTAGGCTTGCTACCTAATGAGTAGGGCTTTAAACTAGGTTTGCTGGGGGGGGGGGGGGGGGGGAGAAGATGACCTAAACCCAGAGGTAAGTGGAGAAGTGGGATACCAGGAGGAAACACAAGGAGGAGGGTGCAACAGGGGAGGTCTCCTGATTCATACTGAGAATGTAGGGGGATCAGCTAGTTATCTTACGTTCTTGTACACGAATGCAAGAAGCCTGGGAAACAAGCAGGAAGAATTGGAGTTCTGGCACAGTCAAGGAACTATGATGTGATTGGAATAACAGAGACTTGGTGGCGTAACTCAAATGACTGAACCACTGTCATGGATGGGTATAAACTGTTCAGGAAGGACAAGCAGAGAAGAAAAGGTGGAGGAGTTGCACTGTATGTAAGGGAGCAGATCGATCAGAGTTCCGATATAAAACTGGAGAAGAGCCTTTTGACAGTCTTTGTTTAAGTAAAGTTTAGAGGCAAGAACAATCCAAACGATCCAAAGCAAATCGATAATGATCCAAAGCAGTGCGGACCAATGCATGTTCATTTTATCATCTGATATCATACCACCAGCAGAAGGTTGATTTTCTTTTTTGGTGGTTCAGGTTCCATAGTTTCTGTATTGGACTGTTGCTCTTTTAAGACTTCTGAAATCATTCTCCACACCTTGTCCCTCTCAGATTTTGGAAAGCACTTTAGATTCTTAAACCTTGAGTTGAATGCTGTAGCTACCTTTAGAAACCTCACATTGGTATCTTCGCAGCATTTTGTCAAATTTGCAGCGAAAGTGTTCTTAAAACGAACATGTGCTGAGGCATCATACAAGACGGCTAAAATAAAATATATGGCAGAATGAGGGTAAAACAGAACAGGAGACATACATTTCTCCCCCAAGGAGTTCACTCACAAATTTAATTAACACATTCTTTATTTAACGAGCATCATCAGCATGTAAGCATGCCCTCTCGAACGATGGCCAAAGCATGACAAGGCATATGAATCTTTAGTGTAACTGGCACTTAAATATCTTGCGACACCAGCTACAATAGTGCCAGGCGAACACCTGTTCAGTAGCTCCTTGCACTGAGTGCAACATACGCCACCTGCCCATTAACTCCTGAAGCTGGTTCCTTTGTTGTTCTTTTATTTTTAATCCAAGGGTATTTGGGGCTTTATGTGCAAAGAAGTTTAAGGAATGTTAAGTGTGTGTAGCATTCCCCACCCCCTTGCAAAACTCCCATTAGCTGCTCCTGTTCTCTAGCTCCTCTGGTCACTGAGGAGCAGGCTTTTTAAAGCCCTGGTCTTCCTGAATTGCCCCACCCCCTGGTTTAGGGTTGATGGGTGCTAAAAGGCTGAGGGATCAAAGCCTCATTAAGAAGCTCTCAGGCTTGTCTAGCAGGCCGTTAGGCTCAGAACATGGTCCCCCAAAGAAAGAGACCATACAGTATATTTCAGTCAAGCAGCAAGCACACCACAAACACACACACCGCAGACAACAAACTTACCCCAAGGGTCACATAATAGCTCCTCCTTCACGTGGAGGGTTCCTTCGCAAAACTCCCGTTAGCCACAAAGCTAGTGTCAAGTGACTTACAATCTCTCTATCTGTCTATCTATGATCTAGCGTAGGGTTTTATCCTGCTTCCATCCCTATAGTATCTGAGCATCTCTGACTTTGAATTGGGTTCAGCTCATGTGAGCTGCTTTTCATCTAAGAGCCGGCTTCTTGTTGGCATTCTGATGTCTTCAAGGCCATGGTTGCATCAGTGGTGAGTGAGCAGCTGAGCGTCACTGCTGAAAGCTAAGCTTTGTTATTGCACACCTGGCTGTCACTGTCTTCGGGATACATTTCCAAAGGGCCCTTCTCTCAGCCCAAAACTCACAGTGCATCACTGCCCAGTAATCCTTTTCACGTGCAATACAAACATTCATGAAAATATTTTTTGTTTAAAAAACCAAGTTCCAAATTATCCCATTGTTTCAGCATGACACAGTTTGTAAAACCACCCCCAGTATGACTAGTGGGGAAGGCGGAGGTGCCATTTGCTTTAGCTCAGCCCCTTCCTGCTGTTTTGCAGCCTCCTGCATCCCACCCCAGCACCCAGCCAAAGGCTGCATCTTTAGCACATTCCCTTTTAGCTACCTTCCCAGCTCCCTCCACCAGCACCCAGGCAGACTGACTCCCGCTCCCAGCTTAGTCTCCTCCCTGATCCCCACAGTGCTGCCTTCCCCCACCATCACCAGCAGGAATGAGGGGAGTCTTACCCATACAAGGGAGGAGTGCCACTTTCAGTGCACAATTTGGGCCTCATCTCCATTACTTCCATATCCCCGGAAGCTCTGTGGACAGAGGAAACTGAAGAGCCCTCTGCATCACTAGCTACTTGCAGAGTCCCATTCCCCATTGATGCTTCCATGCCCTGCTCCCAGCCTGAGGAGAATTTAGCCTTAAATCTGAGTAACTCCTCCTAGGACAAACATAACGATAACCAAAAACACTGAGCTTTGCTAGTCCTGGTTTTATGGGTCCCTGTACATTGGTAGCCATTAGTGCTGCAGTAAAGCCCTCACACAGAGAGGAATGAGTTTTGATTAAAAAGGTTTCTTCTTTCCAGGAATACTAAGTCCCCGGTTGTGAGATTGGAAAAGTGCAATGAAAGTGACAGGCAGGTTTTACTTCTGCCGACTGACGGTAAATCATTCTGAATTACAGCCACCACATGTACACTTGCTACAATTTTTACACCCTCATTTTGCTCCATCAGCAAGTGCAAGTCCGGTGCTGCACCTGCCACTGCCACTGGTCTCCACATGCCGAGTTGTCGTATGGAGAAAGAGCATATATTTTTCTGTCATAGGGACTGACTCTCAAAATTAAATCGAGGAGGAAGGACTAAAACCAGAGAGTCTCTGGTAAAGAGGCACTAAGGATCCTGAAAGCTACTCACTCAGGTCACTTTGAGTAATGAAATCATTTTAAAGATCAAGCCTTATGACTTACAAATTTGACATTCTTTTTTTTTACCTTTCCAATTGGAGTCTTTAATGAGGAGCAAACTGAGAAGGGACACGGATAATGAATGATGAAAAATTAGGTTTATCTCTGAAACCAGCAGGGACATTTCCGAGATGCTCACAGAAATCTCAGTATTGAGCTAATAACATATTTAACTCTCACCGCTTCTTGCTCTTTTCTTCCATATTTTACTGTGGGTCCTTAATGCCTTTGGCTCATTGCTAATAAAAATACTTCATACTACCCAGGATGAGAGGAAGTGCGCATAAGGCACTGGTGAGCTGGGAAGTGGATAGGGTCTGGACTCTACCCCCATCCCCCATTCCAGAACATTCCCCATGGAGCAAGCAGAAAGCTGGTTCTTTTTGTGATTCTCTGTGTACTGCCCCTTCCTTAGACTAGGTTGCAAGGTACCAATCCCATCCATGGGCTCTTTCCATCCCAGGATCTCAAAGCTCTGCTTTAGATAGTCACAAACATTAATGAACTTAGTTTCCCAATAATGAGCTGGGGAGCATCACCGTCCACATTTTATAAATGCAGAAACGGAGCACAAAATGTAACTGGCTTGCCCAAAGTCCTTTATCGCTTTCCTTATTTCATGTTTTTGTGCCTTAGCCACAAGTGTTCCCTTCCTCTTAACTGTTTCCTGGGAGACTTTTTTAAAATGATGAGGAAGAACAGCAGGTCACACTTTATAAGAAGAGTGTTTTAATTACAGTATAATTACAGTGTAAGTGCACTGTGGCTTTGTTTTCTGGCCTGCAATTTACCACGAAATCTTACAAGCAGAAAGTAATTATCTGACTGATATATTTATTACTTAAGAACCCTTTAGTGTCCTTAATACATATATTATCGGAATCCAGGTTTAGTAACTACATTGTATTTACATTTACGCTCGGTCAGGTCATGAACTTATATGAATTAATGTCAAGAATCAGAGAGGTAGCCGTGTTAGTCTGGAATAGCAGAGGTAACAAAGTCCTGTGGCACCTTAAAGCATAACTATAAAGTTTTGAAGCATAAGCTTTCGTGGGCTAATACCCACTTCGTCGGATGCTTGCCCACGAAAGCTTATGCTTCAAAACTTTATAGTTAGTCTTTAAGGTGCCACAGGACTTTGTTACCTATGAATTAGTGGTAATTGCATATATCAAAAAGCATAACCACAGAGTCATTATGGCATAATTGCAATCTAACCACAATGTGACTACCATATATTTATTGTAAAGTATAACCAAACAGGATATTGTTTTCACTATCACCAACCTATCTAGCCCTCTCATAGAGTGTTAACGAGAATTAACAGATTAGGGCCACAGATTGGTACATGTTCAAATGGCTGCATGTAGAAACCATTCTCCAGAAGCGCTGAACAATTTCTTCTACATGCGGATTTGAAAAAACATTTTTTTAAATGACTAGCCCTAATTATAACATCTATTAATAATTTATTAACCTTTTTATAAAATGATTTAGAAATGTACCCTTAATATAAACAAAGTAATGAATGTTTACTCAGATATAGAAAGTCCCTGTGTGCAGGGCTATGAAAAATGGCTTCATGGCTATAAGTTGTTTATTCATCAATTATTATTATTATTGTAGGCTGTTCAGCAGAGGAAGGAAGTAGAAGACTTAGGGCATGTCCCCCTAAATTTTAACCCAAGTTCTTGCCCAACCCCCACTATTGTTCACACAGAAAAAAACTCTGATCTGGATTTGGAGGTGTTTTAAGCCTGTGCTACCTCGCACACTGCTTTATCTTGGAACCCACCCACTTTGCAATGAGGATGCAGGCTAAATAACTCAAGTACTGATAGTCTTTCAATGCCTTTGCCACAATTCTCCTGAAGGACTGACAAGTTCTCCCACAACTGACTGGGAAAGAGTCCTAGAGCATCACAACTCAGTGAACTCTCGGATATGTCCCAGATGCACACAGGCGAGTGCAGGACACAGTAACCCACATAGGGCTTTGCAATAGGAATGCTCACATCCAGACTAGGCTAACCCAAATCCTAATCACCCTGGGTAACTCTGCAGTGAAGACATATCCTTTGTTTAATTCCTTTTGCTCTACTTTTGTGTCCTACAAAGAGGTCAGGAACCATTTATAACATTAAATCCTATTAAGTCCCAGGAGAATGGATGATCAGCAGCTAGTTCCCATTTGGACAACTTCTTTCCAGAAAACCCCGAAGTCTTCCCAACTAGGAGATATATACTGCAATCTGAACCTCAGCCTAGGTGTCCTGAAAGTCTGAAAATCTTTCCGAGAATTTAGGCTAACTTTCAAGCAAACACCTGATAATTTGTGAAAAACATGTAAAATTAAGTAGCTTTGTATCATTTTGATCTGAAGCGCAGCTAAACTTTGGTGTTTCAGCTGAAATGATGTCTGAATGACACCCTGTAAGCTGAAACTCTCAAAATTCCTACACTAGGATGACTAGGTACCAAGTGTAAAAAATCAGGACAGGGGTGGAGTGGGGGGTGCTGTAATAGGCGCCTATAGAAGAAAAAGCCCCCCAAATCAAGGCTGTCCCTATAAAATCGGGACATCTGGTCACCCTATCCTACACTGGTAGTCCTAACAGAGAAATGTGGG
The DNA here is from genome assembly GCA_032164245.1 of Sternotherus odoratus. Taxonomy (NCBI): domain Eukaryota; kingdom Metazoa; phylum Chordata; order Testudines; family Kinosternidae; genus Sternotherus; species Sternotherus odoratus. The sequence continues at coordinate 12,547,558 of JAVMKO010000007.1, read as the reverse complement.
TTCATTGTTCCATGAAATCACAACAGAAATATATTCCATAAACCTTCAAAGGCATTGCCCAATGGCAATTTAACATGAATGAAATTTAGAACGCCTTGATTTGTCTAAACAACTTTTTCTGACTTCTATGAAGCCATGCGATTGTCACCCTTAGATTGTCCTGAAAATTTTAACTTGGAAGAATTGATGCAACTTCATATTTTTAAATAAAAAAGAAAGCCCTGCAATGTATCTCTGGAGGAAACTTGGAGGCATGTTTATCACCTTACCCAATGATACCAATGTCAAATGTACAAGTAACAGAGCCATTCACATTCATTCACGCTATGCTGGAAGCATCTTCAGATGCTCCCATTTTCAAATTATCTCGTTATCTTTAGTACATCATTTGTTATTCATGTCACATTATAAAAAAGACCCCCGCAGAGGGTCCTGTACAAGCTAGGAGCAGGGATACTGTATTTCAAAAACAATTGCGGTTAAGCATTATTGGTGCATTTTTAATATGGCAAAATGTTTCAGCAGACTTCACTGTAAATTGCACATTAAGGCTCAAAAGTGTTTCATCTGGAGGAAGAATGATCTCCTCCCAGGTTTTCAACACTGCATGCCCCTCATCCAAAGATCTAGATTCAGCATTACCTGACCTGAAGCAAGAGTGATTTACGGGAAACACTTTCTTTGCAGCTGGAGTAAAGTACACTATTGGAGGTGTATTCCGCTAATCAAGATTCAGAGCACATTAACAGTGTAACGGAGTGAAAAGCAGTACAGTGAATCAGTTACCTGCATGTACAGTATATTAAAGACAGCCTAAAGCATTCACTTAGAGATGCTAGCATGGCTGCTGAGTTGATGCTTGGGAATTCCTAGCAACTGATCAAACCAAGTGGAGACCTGTAATCTGTAAGGGAATGGACATCTTTGAAAAGAACCTACTGGAGAAACTCAGATGTGAAAAGGCTTGCTTATTATTAATCCAGACAGGCTAGATAGGGGTGGGCAAACCTTTTGGCCCAAGGGCCACATCAGGGTTGAAAAATTGTGTGGAGGGCCGAGTAAGGAAGGCTGTGCCTCCCCAAACAGCCTGCCCCCCCCATCTGACCCACTCCCACGTCCTGCTCCCTGATTGCCCCCATCAGAATCCTGGACCCATCCAACCCATCCTGCTCCTTGTCCCCTGACCTCCCCGTTTAGGGACTCCCACCCCAAACCAGCCCCCAGAACCTCACCACTATCTAAGCCCCCCTGCTCCTTGCCCCCTGACTGCCCCCCCCAAGACTCCCCATCCTGAATGCCCCCCCCCAAGGCCTTACCCCCTTCCCAACAGCCCTCTGCTCCCTGTCCCCTGACTGCCCCAATGCCTGACAGATCCCCGGGACTCCCAGGCCTATCAAACCCCTCCTGCTGTTTCCTGTCCCCTGACCGCCCCCTCACCCCAAACTTCTGCCCCATCAAACAGCCTCCTGTCCCCTGACTGCCCCTTGGGACTTTCTGCCCCTTATCCAACTCTCTGGCCCCTTACCACGCTGCTGATGGCCCAGCCTGAGCAAGACATGCGGAATAGCTCTCCCGAAGGAGTGCGCAGCCCCACCCCCCAGGCTCTGGGGGAAGAGGAGAGGCAGGGGAGAGGTCAGGAGCAGTCTCCCCCGCCAGGAGCTTAGGGGCCAGATGGGATGGTCCCGTGGGCTGGATGTGGCCCATGGGCCGTAGTTTGCCCACCCTGGGCTAGATTCACATTCCCTACTCCTATCGCATTACTGTTCTGCTTTGCTAAACAACAAGGGGAAATGATAATCATCATGCTCCAACAATTCCTTGATGAATCAGTTCCACTCCTCAAATCAAATACCAGCAAGAACAATTCAGAAAACCAAATCCTCACTTTTTACATTTCTGTTTATCACTTCCTCTCAGTACAGTGAAAACAGAACAGAACAGGGGTTCTCCTCCGACTTCATCCTGGGAAGCACATCTTAACAGAGAGATCATCTTGCAAACACAACCAGTGCCTTCCCATCCACAGTTGCACTTGAAGACTGCACCCAAGATCAGGCCCCACTGTGCTACTCACTGTGAAGACACATAACAAGGGACTGTCATTGCACTTACTATCCAAATAGGCCAGACAAACAAAGCATTGGAGAGGAGATAGAAGCACAGAGAACTGAAGTCACTTGCCTAGGTTCACATAGTAGATTAGTGGCAGGATTGGGAATAAGAACTAAGATCTCCTGAGTCCTACTGCAGTATCCTCTAGGCCATACTTTCTTTCTGTTACAAGGATTCCATGAACATTTCCTATCCCATAGATGTCCTGTTTCCATTCCCACACACCTGGATCATCTCACCCTACATTCCCAAAGCAGGCCCAGAATTGGGGTAAAGTCCCTGTGGCTACTGCAGCAATTGCTCACATGAAAAAGCATCATTAGTGATGTATGTACATGTAGCTTCTTTTCATGCGGTTTACCTGGTGGAATCCTGCACTTCTTGACACACCAGCTCCCCTTGGACCTTATTTGTTCTATGCACCATAGTTTCAGAGCCTAATTCCAGCACTCTCGGTTACACAGAGGAAATAGTTCAAATAAACATGACTTCCACTTCACGTATCAGATACCTGGAAAAAATAAGGGAAAAACTATTTTAATACAGCACGAAGACCACGAAGGCAAAAATCACAAAGTCAGATGAAGATTCATAGATTCTAAGGCCAAAAGGGATCACGGGGATCATCTAGCCTGACTCACCACTGCCCCCCGCCCCCGCATGACATAGGACACAAGAGGAACATTTCAGTCTTGGGCCTGTACAGCGCCATGTGAAAGGATGGTTGGCTGCATTCTGTCCCACTTCAGCCCTCCTTATGTAAAGAAAAAGTATTAAGAGAAAGTTATAGCTCCAAACTGAAGCACCCAGAGGTCCCCTCAGAATCATCACTTCACCCCTTTGTGTGGGACAGTCTTTAATATGACCACATGCCACCCTGCCACACTGTGGGCCTGCTCCAAGAGCCACTGAAGTCAATGTAAAGACTGACAGTGAGTTTTAGATGGGGGCCCTTGTCAGAGGATCTGAGGTAAATGATGTGCGAGTCTTTCCTGTGGATCAGAGACACCTTTAGGAACAACTTCTCTTGGCAAATGTTGTGAACATGGGTATAATATGGATAGTATATTTTATAAATACTATATGCCCCTCAGGCTGCCTGGGTCCTAATATATTGGCTGGGTGCATAGAGTTAAATCAAAGGAGGCTGTAAGGGAGAAACCCGCAGGAAATTTAACCATGACAAAGATACAGTGCTATGAGAAAGTATACCAAGATTCATGTTGTGATAACCGGGCCTACAAATTGATCCTAATTGCAAGCTCCATTGTGAAAAGTGAATGAGAAGTCATAAAACGGCACAATATCCTACACTAAATATAACAATAAATGTTGATGGGAAATGGTGCAAAACAGAAAAATTGAATTAGCCCAAACCAAAGGCCTAGAGGTATCATTCAAAGGTGATGTTAAGATCATGCTTGGAAAACAACCCAAGTGTGGGACTGGCTACCAATGAACAAAAATGGATGCCTCAGGTTTTAGGCCTAATTTGTGAAAAAATAAGAGGGTGGGCTATTCTGCCCATCATGTCCTTTTGGGGTCCTCAGAAAGAAGCTTTGGGGGAAGGTTGGCTAACATCAATGCTGACTGACTAAAAGAAGAGGAAACAGTGGGTTTCATCATTATGGTTGCCAATCCCACCATTTTCCGGATCCAAGATGTTATTCATGCTAATCCTGAGACCTCTTGATCAGATCACACAAAGAGAGGGACCCAGATGGCATTGCTACCTCCAGTAACTTTCACTAAATCCCAAACAATACCTGGGATGTGTGTGTGTCATACACACACACCACACACACACACACACCACACACTCAGAGTGTGTTCTTTTCCTTCTCCTTATTTCTTCTCTTTCCTCTCTCTCTCTTTTTACTTTCTGTCCAATAAGAGGCTGGCTTTGCCAACTACAACCGGACATTTTGAAACACGGCTGTGACCAGAAAAGGGGCAACTAAATATAGTGCCCTAAGCAGCCTGATGTTGGTACTAGTTTGCCCGGTCTCAGCGTGGCTGATAAGAGCGTGTGCTGTGCCTGTGGTTTGTGCGGTTGCAAATGAGAGTTGATGCAAGACACAAAAGCTGCATTTTCTATTCTCGCTGTTCTTTTCTTTCCTCTCTCGTGTGTGTCTTTTAGGAAACGGGATTGGACTCCTAAAATGGCAGCAAGCAAAACAGCTTCAGCTCACCTCAGATAACCTTCCCCCCCAGAAGTACCATTATTATCTTCTTTGATACCATCCATGATGCCAAACAAGGGGTATTTTCCCTTTAAAGACTCTTGACAGCTACAGGGAAAGGGAACAAGGGATAGTGTTAAAACAAAATCCTTACATAAGACCTTAAAGACCCTGAAAAGTTGGTGGTGTTTATCAGGTTAATATTTAAATTAACCAGCAAATTCTTCTTAACAGTGTTCTCTAAATCTTCTGGCATCTTGTAAAATGGACATAGAAATAGTGATCAATAGGCTAACTAGAGAAACAACTGTCTTAAAATCCTTGCAGGTGTCTTTAAAAATCTGCTACCACAACCAGTCAAATGAGAACATACTGTACCATTTTCACTAAAAGAACTTTTGTATTCTTCTAAGCACTCCAGGGTTCGCAGTCTTAATGGAAATAAGATTGACCTAGCTAAAAGCTTTTGGCCAGATTCTGATCTGACTAACACTTCTTGTTACACCCTGACTCCTTCAGGATTACACCAGAGAAGCTGAGAGGAGAATCAAGCTCTTTAGGTTTTATTTCAGCATTGTTTTTATGAAGTGGCTGAGGCAAGCATGATTACCTTGCTGAAAATGTGATCCTAACTTGATGTGGCCTACAGTCCAGTGTAAGGGAAAGAAATAAAGAGAAGGAAAAGGCCTTTATCTAATTCATTAGCGATACTTTGTGATGGCTGCTTCAAGATGAACTTTGTAGAATCAGGCGACGAATGCTGCCAACCATAATCAGTGATAATGCCGAGGAGATAATTTCATCTATGAACACATTCGCTCCTCAAGCCTAAGTACTTGAGTTATGGTACGCAGACTTCCCGGAAAATAATAACTTATGTGCCAGAAATATTTTACTTATTAACTACTTCTTTCCATCTTTTCATTCCCTGATACTACTGAACAGGGTTTCTTCCAAGCTACAGCCACAAACCAAATGTGTTCCTCTCCGATAGCTTTCATCAGGGGATCTCAAAGTGTTCTGCAAGACCAACCTTCCTTAACTAAGCCTCCCAATGTCACATTTCCTGAGAGTTTTATTATCCCCATTTTACAGAGGGGAAAAATTAAAGCACAGAGAATGTAAGTGATTTGACAGGACACAGCAAGTGAGTGAAAGAGTTGGGAATAGAAGTTGTGGGTGCAAGTCCCCTAATCTGATCACCTCATTGTCACCTCAGTGAAACAGGACTCCAGTTTGGCACTGATTGCATTGGCCCTGCTCAGCAGGGCTGCAGCAGATAGGAGAAACCTCTGCTTCAGTCTGCCAGCAGCTAACTAATCAGAGCCGTGCAACGCAGCACCAATTTTGCACTTTTTCATCCATCCACCCAGTAGTATCATTTGAAAAGTTATTTATTGAGGGCAAGATTGTTACTCAGCTCATGTATCCACACAGGGGAGAAATGGGTATTCTCACATCTGCGAAAGAGCTGATCTGTTGCTGCTCACACACTGCCGTGTGTAGTAGATCAAATTTCTTTAGAAGTCACTATTCTTCTAACCCATTTGAAGGCAGGCTGAGCCTTCAAGGAATTTTGAGGCCACAGCGACTGAGTACTTAAAACATCCAACCAACTTTCAGCTCATATTGATTGCTTTGCCCATGGATGGCTGCTTCAGCTCAGCAGAGCTTGTGCTGTAAGGTGTGTGAAGCAAATGATAAAGGCTGTATTTGCTGGAAGCTTTTTTAATGTTTCGTTCATTTGCTCATAAATCAACCTGGTGCTGGCTATGGCAATCGTCCAGCTTTCTGGCACATTCAGAAAAGTAATGTCTATCAAAGGTATCCATGTGCTTAATACTGAACGTCTTGCAATGCAGAAGAGCTGATCTGCTAGTTGATTTGCTGAGAAACCATAACTGGGAGGGATGCTCTGGGTTCCCATACCTGATGAACATTTCCATAGGATTGTGATATATTTTACAAGAACACCTTCCTGAAAGAGAGCCAAAATCTTTAGCAGTCTGACCATTTTTCTTCTTCCATAGGAGAATGTCTCTCCTTATCATCTCACTCAGAGCTTTGTGCATCCTTAGTTAGGCCCTGATTTAGCAATTAGGCCGTGCTTAATTTTAAGCATGTGTTTAAATACCATCATTTTTCATGGGACTTAAGTGTATACCATTATGTAAGGCTGAGTGCTCTGCTGAATTGGGGTCTTTAGATCTGAACCTTCTTGCATTGAAGTCCCTGGGAATTTTGCTGGTGTCTTCACTTTGATCAAGACTGGGTGCTTTCTGTGGCGATTCCAGATTTCAGGCACTTTCTTGTCAGTCTCCTGCATGGTGCTTGTGTCTGTCTCGGTCCTCTGGGGGTACTTCAAATTCCATCCTGTTTGCTGTAGTATTCCAGGATTTCACCATGATTGGGCTCTCAGATGCTAAAGAAATACCAACCCAAGCTTCTTTCTCTCATTTAAATGTGCAGAGGAACAAGATGGACGTTTTCCCATGTAATGGATCGCCCTGGAATGTCGACTGGCATATCGCCACCAAAAGATCACAGGAGATTTGGAAATTTGGGCCTATGCTCAGTGGACTTCTCGACTAATCCACCTACCTTGTAAAAGCTGGGTTTCTGTCAGACTGAAAGATTTGTTTCAATGCACAGTGATCTGGGACTCCTCATACAATGTGTGTGGCAGGATGAATCCAGGGCTGTGAAAGAAGATGACCTCACTCCCGGGGGGGGGGGGAGTGTATTGCCTTGCAACTTGGCTGTGGAAGAGAAGCAAGGCGCATGAAATTTCATTTCATAAGACAGCATCATGGACACGCCTACAGTTAGGTGACAGCCTTGGCAATGGTATGTTAGTCATTGTCTCTGCATGCTGATTCATTTCTTTGGTTTTGGAATCGGACACCATTTTTTAAGACTTCTTGGATGTGAAGGACCTAGTGAGTTTCAAAACAAACGTCAACCTTTCTGTGTCTGAGAATTTGTGCCTGTGGTTATGGAATTGGAAGTATAAAGACACTCATCAACCACCAGGCTCCATAGAAAAAAGCTGATCACTGGCTGTGGTCAGGAAAAAAATGTCCATCCTCCCCCCTAAGATGGTCTCACTTAGTTAGATGCACTAGAGGAGTGGAGTATGGTTATGACTTCCTATGACAGATCAGATATGGACCAGTCAGCAATGGGACACTGTACTAGAAGGACTCTTGGTGCAATCTTTAGTATTTATATAGTGCTTTATGGGCCTGATGTTTCTCTGACTTTCATCAGTTTTATAGAGGTGTGTCACAGGGTCTGCACAGGTCTCTCTCTCCCTTTCCCCTTTGCTCTGGCTGATGAAAATAACAGTCTTCACACCCTCTTCTGGTGTTTCACCCTAGTGTCCTCTATTTACAGTGTATACCAGTGGCTTCAGTGCAATAAAGTGCTCCCCTTTGTCCCCCAACAGTTACCCTCTTTGTACCTGGGTACAGGGTCTACAGACCGCTGAGGCACCCTGCCTGTGGTGAGGAGAGGCAGGAGCAGCCACCACCTGTCCCCTTCCTGGCTCGCCTCCCAACTGAGTTCAGCTCAGGGCTTTTCTAGCCCTCTCAGTCTGCAGCCTCAGCTGTGATTACTTAGTCCAGCCTGCTGCGGTGAGCCAGCCCTCATTAGGGCCCACAGCTGGGCTCCCTGTTGACTTCTTCAAGCCTCTGCCCCTGGCCCTTCTGCCAGACAGCAGGGCTTAGCCAGCAGGGGCACGGCATTCAAGGGGTTTTACCCCTGCCCTGCCACAAGTTGTAATACTAGTGACTTCACAGACATATTTCTGAATGTACTGCACTGTAACTGAGAGAAGAATACAATTCTACATGTGGAAAATGCTTTATAAACATCAACTAACATTTATAACACCCATCTAAAGTAGAACAAGGTAAGTGATTTGACCAAGGTCACATGGAGAGTCAATGGCAAAGCTGGGGGTAGACCCCAAGCCTTATGTTTTTAGGGCTTCATTCAGAGCCCACCAAAATCAATGGAGAGACTTACATGGGTTTCAATAGGCTTTCGATCAGATATTTAGACTGCCTGTTAAACTAACTAAGATTTAAGACTATGATCATAGGTGTGTTTTTGCCAATTGCCATCACTGGCTCTTGAGGGGATGCTCTTTCCCCAGTTTCACAACAGGGATTCAATTTCTCGCCTTTAAGTGGCCTGTATAGACTCTGAGAACTATAGGACTGAGAAGCAGCAATTATCTAATTATTTGCAGCAAAGAGAATCGTCTCCGGGTCCTACTTCTCTCTTTAAATGCATGAACATAAAAGCTAATGGAAAGATGGAGGTAAAATATCACTGCCCTTTAGCACTCCTGCTTGGATCTGGAAACGTCTTTTGCTTTTTATGAACCTTTTAAAGCCCTTTCAGTTGGTAGAGATTTCAGAGTACAGTTATAAAATGCAGATAGTGATGTTTTCAAGGGAAAGAGCAGTGGCTCAAAGAGCTCAAAATATTTGCATTTTCTAGGTTTTAATCATCTTACTGCTTTTACATTGCTGAGCCAGATTCTTTATTATGCTGCAGCCCCTTATGCTACTCCTGCGGAACAAAGAGGTCACAAAGGTGGTAGACACAATCCTGGGGGATTATTCCCAGCATGAGGGGTAGGAAAGAGCTCACATAATGATTCTACGCTGACCTTCCTTGCACCCTAATTAGCAGAGGACAAGGATGAGGGGTGTGTGGCCAGGATGTACTGCACTCCTGCTAGTCTCAACTCTACGGCGCTGGGAAAGACTGGCCCAATTTAGTGCAGTCCAGAGGCCACCCTAATTTGCACTGGGTGCTGACCAGAGTCTGGCCAGAACCAGAATATTGGAGGCACAACCGCTGCTTCAAATCCCCCTTTCCCACCTCCTCCATTCCTACAGGAATGGAAGAACACAGAACCTGCACCCACCCCAAATGTAAATACCTGAGGGAGAGATCTGAGTTTCAGAGTAGTTTATTATCTGTATTTCTGCATATTTAAGGAATTTCAGATAAATGTTTGCTCTGTTCAGATCCTATTTCAGAACATTCCTGCAAGCTGCAAAGAAATCTGGGAGTTTTCTGAAAACGTCAGATCAGTGAGCAGCAGCAATGAAAAAGTGGCTAGAGACGTGTCATTTACCCATCCCACTATACAAAAAAAGAGAGGTTACCCAAGGAAATTGATAAGCAACAGTTTGAATACCAAAAAAAGGAAATATTTTTTCATACAATGCACACTTAACCTGTGGAACTCATTGCAATGGGATATGGTGAAGGCCAAAAGTGTAATTGGGTTCAAAACAGAGCTAGATAAGTTCATACAGGATAGGTCCATCAATGGCTATTAGACAAGATGGTCATGGATGCAACCCCTGGTCAGAATGACCCTAAACCCTGATTGCCAGAAGCCAGGATGGAGAAGACAGGGGTGGATCACTCCAACTGCCCTATTCTGTAACCTTTCCCTGAAGCTCGGGTACTGGACTGTTGGAAGACAGGATACTGGGCTAAGTGGGCCATTGGTCTGGCCCATTATGGCAGTTCTTATGTTCTTACCCATCACCTACCAGAAAAGGGGGGAAATAGAGACATGTGGGGTGACAGATTTCTTCCCAGCTAGGGTGACCGGATAGCAAGTGTGAAAATTCGGGATAGAGGGTGTGAGGTTATAGGCACCTCTGTAAGAAAGAGCCCCAAATATTTGGACTATCCCTATAAAACTTGAACATCTGGTCACCCTACTCTCAGCCAGAAGAAGCAGAACTAAATGATGAGTCATTGAACACCTGGACCTTATGAGTAGCCTAAGGGAACTCATCTGGGAGATAGAGATAGCAGAGAAAATGGGACCCCCCCATAAGAGAGAATAAGGCAGGCTCTTGTGAACAAAGACCTGGGAAGGACCAAGAGTAAGACAGGCTTCTGTGAGAGAAGTCCTAAGGGGGGCCTGAGATTAAGATAAGTGTTCATGGAAGTCCTGAGGGACAGCTGAGAGCAAAGCAAGCAATTTTGAGAGAGTCCTGTGAAGGGGCAGAGGACCTTTCGGTTCACAATTGCCTGAAGCTTATTCCATTGGATTTTAGATACCTCAGTAGGGAAGAAGTTTGGAAATGCATCTTGGCCAGAGGGCTAAGCCACAGAAGAAAAGACAAAGGACAAGCCAGTTCAGCACAGTGGAAGTAAGGGGTGTTAGAGGTGCAGCTCCGTGCAGCGCCAAGATTCACTCTGACTGAAATTAGAGGTACTTACAGTCTCCTTCCAGTACCTGTGTTAGACGTGTGATTTCCCTTTATTACTATGGGCCTCATCATCAGCTAATGTACACTGGTGTAGCCCAATGCTCCTGTGTTGGGATTTGATAATGTGAGTGAGAAAAACAAACATCAGACTGTTTTGGAAAACAGTCTGTCTCCTGACAACGTGAGGATCCGCTGCTATTCCACCAAGTACTTGGAAAACATCTGTAGCTGTTTCAGATTTGAATGTGTTTCAACTATTTGTCACATCCCTAACATACAGAATCATTTAAATACATCCCAGTGTAAGTTTCTGATGTAAAATAAGTCAGAGGGGAAAAGAGAATGACTAGGCGTAAGGGATCTCACAGGAACGTTTGTAAATATTTATGGCTCCCATCAAGCTTTTCAGGGAGATTTTCAAGTTGCCATGTTGGTTGGCATATGCCTGCAATCACTGTTGCAAACATCCAACGTAGCATCACAGTCCAGGCTGTGATAGACCTTGAAGCTGGGTGGAACTTTGAAATAGACATGTAGACCAGCTGGTGCAAATGAGTGTAGCTCCACTGATTTCAAAAATATTTACACCCTCTCAGGATTTGTCCATAATTCCTATTGATCATCCTAGAGGTGGTTATACTGGCTGAGATAAAATTAACAACCCCCCCCCCCCCAAAAAAAAAAAAAAACCCACACTTTCTTTGCAAACGTTGAACCACCTGGAGCCTGGAAAAAAATGCTAATTTTTTAAAATTACATTTTCATTCTGGTCACAACCAGAACCCAAATGCTGAAATACAACCAGAAAAGCTGTTCCATATTATATGCAGCCTGATTGGAATGGAAAACATTGGAAGTAGAAAGCTTGCTGTCAGGAGACTTGCAGTTCAACCTGGGAGCCTCAGGAGGTATGATAATTATCTGTGCAGGTGGATACTTATTTAAAGTGAACTTGTACCTCTGAAACTTTTGTGGTGTGTCCATCAGTAGGCATCACGATATCTCATTCTCTTAAGGTCTGATCCCACTCAACCACTGACACGAGGAGGAGTTGAATCTGGGTGCTTCGGTCTTCAGCTGGCAATGTAGCATGGAGAAGTGACTAGGGTCCTGACCAAACTGCCTTTCAAGTGGACTGAAAGACTACCACTGACTTTAATGGCACCTGAGTGAGGCACTGCGCTGTCTTTGTGCCATAGATTCACAGTGGTGTGTAGAATTGTTCAGAAAATGTCCCAAGTCTTAATGTTTCATCAAAAAGTGGGAGGGGGGCAGGAAATATTCACAATTTTTTTGAAACATATTTCCTTCCACTGTCCAACCAGTTCTAACACAAATGCAGATTTCAGTTGGTTGGTACGTGCATTCCTTCCCCCTTCGGTTGCATATTGGCTACCACAACAATTTGTTTTTACAAGATCCTTCCCCAACAGAAAGTAAGTGGCCAATGTCAGGTATCCCAGAGTGAGTGAACCTGCCAGGTAATGATCAAGTGACCTCTCTCCTGCCATCCATCACCACCCTCTGACAAACAGAGGCTAGGGACACCATCTCTTACACATCCTGGCCATTAATGGAATTAACCACCATGAATTTATCCAGTTCTCTTTTAAACCCTGTTATATTCCTTCACAACCTCCTCAAGCAAGGAGTTCCACAGGTTGACTGTGCACTGTGTGAAGAAGAACTTCCTTTTAATTGTTTTAAGCCAGCTGCCCATTAATTTAATTTGGTGCCCCCTAGTTCTTGTATTAAGGGAACAAGTAAATAACTTTTCCTTAATCACTTTCTCCACATCATTCATGATTTTATATAGCTCTATCATATCCTTCCTTATGTCTCCTCTTTTCCAAGCTGAAAAGTCCTAGCCTCTTTAATCTCTCCTCATATTCTCCTCATATGGGACCTGTTCCAAACCCCTAATCACTTTAGTTGCCCTTTTCTCTCAACCTTTGCTAATACAATATATCCTTTTTGAGATGAGGAGACCACATCTGTTCACAGTATTCAAGAGGTGGGCGCACCATGGATTTATATAAGGGCAATAAGATATTCTCCGTCTTATTCTCTATCCCTTTATAAACTATTCCTAACATCCTGTTTGCTTTTTTGATTGCCGCTGCACACTGCATGGATGTCTTTAGAGAACTATTCATGATGACTCCAAAATCTTTTTCCTGATTAGTTGTCATATAAACACAAAGAGGCAACTTGGGAGGAGAGTGTGAGAAGATTTTGTTGGGGATCCAAAAGGATCCTTTCCTAGAAATCTATTTGGAAAAGTCTGATCATTGGTGTAATGAAGTGCTGATTCACCACTGCAGCACCTCCTGCTGGTTGCTCCAGGAATTACCTCTGTCCAGCTGTGAAGCTCCATTTGTGGGTGGTGTCCCGCCCAGTGCCTGCTCTGCCGTGCGGTCTGGGACCAGCATTGCTTCCTGGCTTGCAGTGTCCTCTTCTGGACAGAGCCCCTCCAGCTGTGCCCCACTTGGTTCTCTCCCCTTCCAGGGGTATCCACAGTCCTCAGTCTGCACCTTCCCTCACGGCCAACTGCAGCCCCAAAGTCTATCCCCTTGCATCAGGGCAAGCCACAGTCTGTATCATGCCATACTCCCCCATGGCCAGGTACAGTGTAAAGGGGGAACCAGGGCCCACTCTCTACTCTTGGCCCCAGCCCAGGGACCCTCTGGTGGCAGCAATGTCCTGCCCTCCTTCTCTTCCCTCTACCACTCATGGTCCCTTTGGCTTTTGCGCCTTCTGGACCTTTCTTTCCAGGGGCTTCTTCCTGGCAGGTATGAGGCTGGAGCTTTCCCTCCATTCCCTGAGCCTGGCCAGCACTGCTCTAGCTAAGGCACTACCCCTAGGAGCGAGTCCTCCTCTCTTGCTTGTCAGGGAAAGATTCCTGTCGCCTCTCTGCTGCCGCCTTTATATAGGGCTCAGCCTGGCCCTGATTGGCTGCCTCTTTCTTGGCCCTGATTGGTTCCCCACAGGCCCTTGCTGATTGGCTGCTGGTCTGTGCAGCCTCTCTGACCTCTTCCAGCCCTTTTTCTCATGGAGTGGGGCAGCCACCCCACTATAATTGGATACAACTTTGCCAGTTTCAGAGGCTAAAAATGTGCTCTTCAAAATTATTTCTATGCACCCTACTAACTAACCGTCTGTGTGGGATTATCTTGAGGGGGTGACTCCATCAAAGACATAGAAACAGTTGGTGGAATTTTACTAAGGGGTTCCTGAGATGACCCATCAGTGTTTAACCCCATGTATTAACATGCCATTGAGGTTCTCGAAGTCATTAGCACGTTATACTGCTATTAGAAATAAAAATGTTTAATCTTTTTCTTCTTGACTTTGACTTTCATTCTGAATTGCCTGGTCTAATGTGCCCTGTTAAATTGATTTGTTATGCTAAATTTGTGCCAAATAAATAATGAGTTTCCAGATTTGCCCATGGTATAACAAGGCAGGGATTCCAACAGTATTGCTATCAGGGGCTTTCTACAAAAATATGCTATAGACACTTGAAAATTTCCAATTCCCCAATATATTTCTTGTTATAATGTCACTGTTTCCAGTGCTTTGTTGCATTATTAAAGTAGCTTGTATGAAAGGGTTTGGTCAGTCCAGATTCTGAAGGTCTCATCCACAACTCTAAGTTATACAGAAAGTCCAGAGAAAAACCCCACCAGGAAAATATGGAAAGGCAAATATGATTACTGATATTCATAGACTCTTGGACTTGTGTTTTGCATTGGTTGTAACAAGTAGCATATTGCAGCAGTCTGAAACTAATTTATATAAGTGAGCAGAGGAAATTACAGTCCGGACTAAGTCAACGGAACGGCGGCCATTGGAAATCTCATGACACCTAATATAAGCACATGGGTAGATGAAATGCTGTCTCCACTACAGTCAATAGCAAAACTCCCACTGACTTCAGTGGGACTAGGAGTTCACACAATGTTTCTTATCACCAAATCATATTGGGCCATCTCCTAGGGGCTTTACCCCCAAGTCAGTGTTGTTCCCTTGGATTTACATTGGCAGAATATAGTCCTGAGCTTTTACTAAGCCTTTACACAGGTTAACCCCCAGGAGAGTTTACATGAGTAAACACTATATCAAATTAAGTGCCCACTTCCACCAGGAGTTGTACCTTTGTAGATGAGAATCAACACTTACATTAATTAAATCAATTGGACTACTCTCCTGATAAGGTGCTACTCTCGGTGAGTAAGAGTGGAAAAGAATAGGCCTGCAAATAAAGTATCCAGACTGGGCCTTTTGTTTGAATGGGCCACTAGCTCACAATCCTGCAAAATGTATTGATTTCATTGTTCCTAAACTACCAATAATAGAAATGGGCAAACTCTAGTTTTGAATATCCCCACTGCCTGTCCTTCCAGCAGTCTCACAGTGAGGAAAATCTCCCTCTGCGGATGTCTCCTACTGTAGGGGTAACACCTATGAACTTTAATTCCCAAACCTATGTATTTCCTGAGTTATAAAATATACTTTCTGAAGTAAATAAAAGGGCATTTTAACAATGCAAACTGTGTATTTGTTTTTTGCTAACAGTGTCAGGTTTGGAAACATGTGCAAGACACTCTCCATCAACCAAAAGTTACCAGAATATATTATTATGGAAGAGCACAAATTGTCAGTGAGTTTGGGCCTACGTGGCAGAAGAGATGCTATGGGAAACAGAGAAGGGTGGCAAAACTAGTTTTCCTTTAAGGTGTTGTTGGGATTTTAGGTTTCAAGTGAACCCAAAAACCTCTAAGTGAAAGTTATGGAAAATAAAACTATGAAAACCTTAAACCCAGCTCAACAAAGGACCAGGAAGATCTCACTCTGCTACCTGCCTAACTAAGCCATTTTGTAAATGTCAAAGTCTTTGTTGTTTTCACATCTCCAAGTGAAGGTATCAAATGTACTCCTCAATCCAGAGCTCCTACCAGTTCTGAAAGACATGGGCTATTCTTTATTTACTGGAGCTTAGGGTTTTACAAGCAGTTAAAAACAGAAGGATCCATTCACCTAGCACCTTTTCGTCACGTCTATCACTAAGAGCTGGACAAGTGGATATATGTGAACTGGGATGTAGGATCCTGAAAAGTATAACAGAAAACTTCTCTATGGGTTTTACAAGGAAAGGGCTAAAATAATTGTGTCTTTTTATGAGTATCTGTGAATCTGAGTACTTCACGGCTCCCAGGCCCATAGGTATCTGAGAGTCTCATAAACATTAAATGAATCTTACAACACCTGTGTGAAGGGGGAAGTTATATTATCCACATTTTACATTGCAGGAGAAATGAAGCACAAAGGGTAAAATTTGCAAAAGTGCCCAAGTGACATAGGAGCCTAAATCCCATTCTCAGAAATGATATAGACATATTGACACCTATGTCCCGTTGACTTTCAATAAGACTTCAGGTTCCAAAATGCCTAATGAGAGATGTTCTTGAAATTTTTGCCCAAAGATATTAAGGGAGAAATCCTGGCTCAGGAGAAGTCAAGGATAAAACTCCTACTGACTACATTGCGTTAATTATTTCACTCTATGTCCAGGAAGTGCCACAATTCTAGAGTTCCATTCCAGTGTTTTAATCCCAAAACCATCCTCATCACTACTTATTATTCTTAGCTTTTCAATACATTACTCTTCTATCCAGAGATATTTTTACTTGTTGATATGTATAACCAGATGTAGATACAACCTGTGCTTCTCCTTCTTCAGCTGTTAGAGATGGTGAAAAGAGTGCAGATGAAGCAGAATCAAGACCAGTGACTTTAATAGCTAAACCAATAATATACTTAATCAGTCATAGCAGGTAGCTTCTTCCTGCCTGGGAGAAGCATCATGGAAATATAATATGATATTTAATGAGACAAATGAGTTGATTCTTTTGTTAAGGCCTAGAAATACATCAGTGTTACTAGTGTGCACTAATGAGATTAATAAAATAACCATATTGCACAGTTAGCGATATGAGTCACCCCGAAGGAATTATCGTTCTCCAGATCATGCAGGAGGCTAGTAACATCTAATGGTGGAAAAGAAGGCATTTCTAATTAGGAGAGCTAGTTTCACATCTTTCCTGAGATCCCATGAGACTTGCCTGCAGGGAGGGAAGTACAAACTCTGACCAAAACAGCCAGGAATTTATAACAAGACAAAGGAAGTAAGCCGGGAGAAAGGTCTCCCACCTCAGTTCCTCTTGAAGGGAGATGCCATGAAAGGTTCCAGTAATGGCAAGGAGTTTATCCCTGCAGAATAGTATGTTTTGAATGCTCCACGGGGTCACTGAATATTTGGTAAAAAGGGGTTAAAGGAAGTTTTCCTAGAAACATATTTCTTACAGATGGGGCAAATTATACTTCACATTTGAGCAAGAAAAGAGAAGGGCAACGTATATTTGCTAAAAGACTTTGTTTCACTCAATCTATATTTCCTAAAAGACTTTGTTCCTAAAAACAAGGGCACCTACAGAGTATTTTGCTTAAAGACGTATCTTAAAGAAGGTGGGCGGCGGACCAGTTTCCAGAGTGCATAGGACCCCAAAATCCTTTAATGCAGCACGATACAGACTCTAATTACAGAATCACATGCTATTTTTCAACCAGGAGCCCAGCCTGATTTAGAGCACTAGATAGGTCTGCTCTGGGAATTAAACGCCACTGCCCACCTGTGCCACAACAACTGTTTTTCTCCGTATAAAAGCCAGGGTCAGCATTTAGAGATAACAAGCAGTGCAGTTGCCTGGGGCACCAAGCCACAGGGGGCACCACAAAGCTAAATTGCTCAGGTTTCAGCTTCAGCCCCAGGTGTTGGGGCTTAGGGCCCCAGGCTGCAGTCCTGCGCACCGGGGCTTTGGCTTTCTGCTCTAGGCTCTAGCGCGTTTAATGCTGACCCTGCTTAACAGACCCCCCTGAAACCTGCTTGTGGCCTCCCAGTGGGCCCTGGACTTCTGGTTGAGAACCACTGCTCCACAGGGCCCTTGCCTCACTTGTTGCAGATGCTGGAAAGTGTGCAGTGAATGGGGGAGGGGTGTGCAAGAAGAGATAGGACGGACTCCTGGTTAAGGCAGTTGAAAGCCACCCTGCACAGGTGGATTCTATTCCTGTGTCTGCCACAGAGTTCCTACGTGGTGCTGGGCAAGTCACTTAAACCCAACTTTTCACAGGTGGCCACCAGTTCTTCATTTTCTGGGTGCCTGACTTGCGATCCTGGGGTCCGATCTGTAAAAACGCTGAGCACTCACAGCTGTAACTGGAGACAATGGGAGCTCTGTTCTGGATAGATAAAGTACTGCATAATGCTACAGACTCTGAAAAATCAGATACTAAGGCTTGATCAAATTCAGGTCGACCCAGCTACATCACTCAGAGGTGTGAAAAATTCACATGCCTGAACAACACAGTTAAGCTCACCTAGCCCCCAGTGTAGACAGCGCTCGGCCAGTACAAGAATTCTTCTGTTGACTTAGCTACCATCTCTTGGGGAGATGGTGGGAGAGCGTAGTATCTACACTGACGTGCTATAGCAGCGCAGCTGTAGCATTTCATGGGTAGAGAAGTCCTTAGTGTCCGAAATCGGGCACCAACAATTTGTGGATACTTTTGTGGGAGCCCATTCTCCATGTGTAAAATGGGGATGATAGCACTCCCTCATCTCAGAAGGGTGGCGTGAAGATAAATGAATTAAGATTTGGGAAGCTCTAAGGCACTATCGGGATGAAGGCCGTGGAAAAGCCCATGAGGAAATTAACAGTTGCATCTTCAGAGCAAGGCTTGAAATGAGAGCAATGAATAGGGTCTGAAGCCACACGCTGAACAATGAGGACAAAACAAAACATTGAATAGTTGCCCAAGCACCATCCATGCTGTGCCCTGAATACAGCCCATGGAAGAAAGACTGTGTGATCATGCACTTAAAGACTCTATCATAACGCGTATGTACATGGGGCTGAACGAGGGTTAATTCTGGCATTGTCTCACTTCTGAGTGCTTGGGTTTGCAACCTTAATAGTGTTCGTTTAATTTGTTTTTTTAAACAGAAAAGAACACTATTCAAACCAAAACTGCTGTCTTTCACTGACTATACAGAGAACAACTTCCCTGGCAGTTCAGATTCACAAAGCCCTCCATGTGCATCACTGGAAATCTCAAGGCACTTCACAGTAACATCGAGGTGAACGACTAGAAAATCATCCATCTCCGCCAGAGAGCCTGGAATTGTGAAGACAACCTTGTAAATGTTCCTACTGTTCTAGTGTGGTACTTGTACTTCCTTTATGAACAATTGTGTGACGTCTGTCGGCACCGAGACGCCCTTGGAAGCTGCATGTGTCATCTTCAAGGTCATCTCCCAGAACAAAATGGTAAGAAACTGACAAGCCACGCACTACAGGGTTGACAGAGCTGAAGTCTCAGTGCACTCGCTGGGTTTTAGGCCTGAGCGGAGGAGTACAAAGTGAACGCAAGTCTGATTTTAAAGACACGTTCTCTTTTCTGCCCCCTTTCCCATTCCCGAGGGAGTAATCACTAAAACCAGGGGTTTTGCTTAGAGCACTCAGAAGTGAAATGTATCTGAAAGCAGAGGTTCTGGGCAAAGCCTTTCACACCATGTCAATGCCAAACCCAGTCCTCAGCAACCAGCCTCTGTAGCTGAGCTGTGTGCCAGAGAAATGAGCATGGCAGGAAGAAAGTGAGTTGCTGTTCAGTTGCTACTGCTGCGCCTCCACAGGGCTACAGGAAGAATGAACTGGATTCTGTGCTGGGCATGCAAGCTACACCCTCTGCAGAACCTCTCCACTTACACAGTAGTCTCTTCTCAGCCGCGCTGCCTGGAGTCTTCCCAGTGGTGGACATTGGGGTAGGATTCATCCTATAACGTGGGGCTGTGTTGGGGTGAGTACCAAGGGAATAGCTGAAAGTTTTTATGACTTTAGCTATAATCTATGGCATTTGAAAGCATCCTATTGTCCAAGCAGGAAATTCAAACTAACCCTTTATAGTGTACAGGAGGGAGGAAGGGAAGCAAGAGAAATAGCTTTGTGTTAAAAGACTTTGACAGGACTAATGAAACACAAGTCTTGGAGACACCTCTCTTATTATTATTTGAAGGTCCAATCACAGACGTTTACAGTTTAGTAATCACAGTGATCGCTGCCACCACACAGCACAGAGCACCAGATGAGGTGTCTCCCAGAGCATTGCATCACAGTGAGCTGTGGGGGAGGGGGAAGAGTAAGGGAGGGGCCAGGGGCTAGCCTGCTGAGCCAAGAGCTCAGGGGCCAGGCAGAAGGGTCCTCTGGGCCAGATGCGACCAACGGGCCGTAGTTTTCCCGCCTCTGATCTAAAGGAAGAAGAGGTACTGGATTAAGGTATAAACTCTGCAGGCCCATAGCTGAGACCCCCGGCTCTTGGGGTCACATTTCGGGTTTCATTTTAAAATAATAAATGTCTAGGCCTTGTGGTTTCATAGAAAAACTTGAAAATATGACCACTGTGTAAAAGATACAGGGACGTCTGCCTGAGTCTGCAGACAGCTTTTAACAATAGCTCGGAGAAGGGTGACTTGTCCTCGTGCATCTCAATGGGGTGTTTCCTGCAAGACCCCATTGCTCCGGGGTGGAGGGAAGGAGAGCATTCCAACACCACCCCTGAGGAGTCTATGTGTGGCAGGAAGAGAAGAATTTAGTGGATCTGGCCTACCCACCCAAGCTGATACAACCTGGTTACTACGATAAGTATTGGATGCCAATCTGCTCCTGTGCCTCTGAGAACAAAGAAGGGATTCCTGAGGCCACTTGGAAAAGAGAAGGCCTCATGCAGTTGCCCCAGCCTCTGGAGCCATTTATACATTGGGCCCTTGACTCCCTTAATCTAGCCCTGGTTGCTAAAGTAAGGCCAGGAAGTTGGGGTGGTTCATTGCAGAAGGCAGCCAAACAATGTAATACTTGTGATGCTTACAAGATATACTCAAGGAGTGTCAGTCCTCAATCAGATTCTCTGTTTCCTGTTATTCGATTTACCTAGCCCATCACCTGAGTAAGAACTAGAACACAGCACAGGATTTTCTCCAGTATAAAACTGAATATGAACTGAGGTTTCCTTTCTGCATGCAGCAGGCCATGAAGAACTTTTAAAATTGTCCCATTACTCATATTTTGACCAATAGGTATCTAGGGACTTAGGTGACATCATCACCAGAGTATCTTAACTCCTCCCATTTATTAATGGATCTTCTCCACACAATGTCTTTGTGAGATTGGGTAGCATAAATCCAATTTTATGGATGGAGACCTGAGGCGTAGGGTAGATTAAGTATCTTGAATAGATCTCAGTTTATTACCCTAAATAAGTGATTCTCAGCCAGGGATCCAGGGCCCCCTGTGGGATCAGGAGCAGGTTTCTGGGTGGTCCACCAAGCAGGGACAGGATTAGACTCCCTGTGGCCCAGGGAAGAAAGCTGAAGCCCTTCCACATGGGGCTGAAGCTCGGGGCCCTAAGCCCCGCCTCACAGGTCTGAAGATGAAACCTGAGCAATGTGGCTTCCCCAAGCAATCGCCCTGTTTCCTAATGCCGGCGCTGGCTTTTATATGCAGAAAACCAGTTGTTGTGGCACAGATAACAAGGGAGTTTTTATAGCATGTTGAGGGGATGGGGGATTGCACTCACAAAGGCAGGTGGTCTTTGAAGGCAGCACTGGGGAAGGCCAGAAGATCTGTGACTACTTAGCCCAAGCCCTGCAAGCCAGCATCAGCAGGCACTGGCCAGCCGTGGGTGTCTAACTGCAGTGTAGACACACCCTGAGTGGCTCTACTGCTGCTACATACTCTGAGGGGGCCACTGTACTTGTCCTTGCAACAGGAAAGGCGGGGGAAATGCCAGTCCTTAAGAATGATGTCATGCAGTATAGTGTCCTGGAGCACATGGGTATTTGCACTGAAGGGCCATTCAGATCTCCTGAGAGAGGAAGTACCCTGTCAAGAGAAATGAAATTCCAAATACACATCCGTTCTGTAAGTCAGCAAACCCTGAACCCCTGCAACCTATAAATGACATGATTTTGAAGCACGGAGATTTCTTTCATCCAATATTCCGGCTATTTCCAGCTTTAGGTTTACAAGCAAAAGATGAATATTGAACAGATTTGCAGCCTCACCGTCAGCATAGCAATGCAGAGCTCTCAGTCGAGAGTAATGTTTAGCCAATAATGTTGGGTTAATGAGGATAAAATGTTCAGTCAATCATTTCTCCATTCTGCGCTTAGTGACATGAGTCAAGGCTTTAAATAATCATGCGTGTGTGTTCAAATCTTCATCAATCTAATAATCTTCTGCAGGGCTTTGTTTGTCATTTACTACATGTGACCCCCACCCCCAGAAGAATAAGGATACACAGAAGATGACTTACTTGGAAGAACTATAAGCTTGTTAATGAGGGAGTTGGAAGGAAATACAATTTGCATGTTGCTGCAAGGGCAGGCACGGGCTACTCTAGCACTGAAAGATAGATTTTAAGAAGTGAGGGTAAAATAGTTAACACTTACTTGCTAGAAAGTGTGTGTGTGTGTGTGTGTGTGTGTGTGTATACACAGTCCACTTGGAGTATGTGAATATTCATGTAAACATTCCATGAACACACACTTGTGCTCCCCCTACTTAGCCATTCTGAATTAGACTGTTCTATCAAATTAATTTGAACTGGAAAATTGAAACATTTCAATTTTCTCCAAAAATATTGTTGGTGTTTTCCTCAACCAAAACAATTGGGAAAATTCAACACAAATTGGTGAAAAGTTTCAGTTAACCTAGAGCTGCCTTTTTCAGCCAAAACGTTCCAGATGAAAAATTTCACCCAACAATACAAAACAGCACTTCAAGTCCATCCACCCTCCCAACTAACGCCAACAATTTCAACGTACAATTTAACATCCTTTACATGAAGTTGTTATCACGAAGGTCTTATTGCAATCCTAACCGTATCTTTCTACGTTGCAATACGTATCTAATGCTGCATTTACTCTCAGATGATGCCCTGTTTTCCCTTATTAACGTGCCAATATTTTACTCAATCCCAGGGAAAAGATGTAGGGAGTGAAAGTATTAGATGAAAAGCTTTCATTATGTGAAGTGCTTAGGAGGAAGCTCTTGTGAACATGGAGAGAAAATAGCAATATTTCATTCCCATCCCTTTTTTCCTGCAGAGTGACTGATTTCAATGTCAACAACTTAACAAGGCTGGACGGAGTTGATGCTCAAATGCATAATTATGAGAAAAGAATGTGACTTAAAATGCCTATTTAATTTTGACTCATGTATTGGCATTTTCTTTAGATCAAATGACATGTTAAAAATATATATAGGGCCCTTATCTGAAGAAGTCAATGGAAAAACTCCCTTTGATTTCAATGGGCTTTGGATCAGACACTGAGAATCTCTCTTTCTGGGGACTGTAGAAGCAGACTGCTGCCTTCTTTCCACCTGACTAGATGTTACTTACATGTCTCAATTTCCATTTAAAAGTTTTCCTCTATTCTTATACTGGTGCTTTTTAAGAGCTCTGGAGGAAAGATTGCCCCATACCAATGTGAAAACCAGACAATTTTACAGAGATGATTTATTTTCTATTTTAAAATATTAGTGTTTCAGTCACAGAAGGATTTTGTGAGGGTTACACACTGAATCAGTAAGCAGCAGAAACTCTCCTCAGATACCGTATTCTGAGTTCCCCTATCATTCTCACCTCTCAACTCTCTTAGCTGTTAACCATTACTTCTCCCAGGATTCCCTCCTTTCTGTGCGCTGGACACTGTCTAGTTGAACTTTTAATTCATCTGAAATCCACTCACTGTATGTGTGAATCAGCAGTTCTGCCATGCATTCATGTTTGTTTCAGTTCACGTACACTAGCGAGTTTACTCCAAACTTCAGGTTTGAACAGAACCAAAACTTGAAGTAAAAACTGGCCAGACTTGTCATTCAAATCACTGTCCTGTTCACTGAAAATGAAATTCATAATACTGCATATAGCCTGACTAATCAGACATCATGTGAGGGAGGTCAGGGGTGGGATTTTGGAAGGGGAGTGTAGCAGGCTGCTGGTGAAAAAGGCACCTAATTAGCCCCTGCT
The DNA here is from genome assembly GCA_032164245.1 of Sternotherus odoratus. Taxonomy (NCBI): domain Eukaryota; kingdom Metazoa; phylum Chordata; order Testudines; family Kinosternidae; genus Sternotherus; species Sternotherus odoratus. Next base: position 12,523,863 of record JAVMKO010000007.1, on the reverse strand, counting down.
AATTAGGTGCCAGGGGAAATGGATTGGGGCTGGGACCCCTGATGCCTGGCCTAAGGATTGGCTGCACCTGCTGGCCTGAGGACTATAAAGGCGGAGGAGCCCAGAAGACAGGGGGAATGGTCAGGGGAAGGTTTACCTGCTGACTGGGGCCTGACTTTGTGGCTAGAAGGAGCCAACTTGGCTGGTAAGCCTTGTAAATAGCTGAACACTGGTGGTGGGACAACTCTGTAAATAATAACAACACAGGTGCTTCACAAATAAAGCCTCCTGGAGCTTTATTGGGCCAGAGAGAACCCTGGAGGAGGGAAGGCAGCAGGAAGACCCTGTTACAGGGAGATTCAACCCACCCTCAACTCAGAGCATGGTGCTTCTAAATGACCTCCATATCCAATGCCCCTCTGCACAGTGTAGTAGATCAGCATCATCAAAGACCCTATGGTCCTTCTCCCATTCCTGTCTCATGGTTGGTGTATGATTCCTTCCACCACTGGTAAGGGCTCAGTGGGGCTTGTGTGGACCCTGTGTGAACTCATCCCAATGTCTTGAACTCTGGGGGGAAGAGAATAAAAAATTCTTGACAAAAAGAAACTGCATCTTCTTGGCTGTTTGGACTCTGAAGGACCAGAGACTCTAAATTGAAGCCAGAGATTCCCCCGACTGCCTCCTTGGAATCTGAAAGATTTGGGGTACCAACTGATCTGGGGCAACTGGGGTCTTGAGATTGGGAGTAACTGATGTGGTGTGATGAAGTGACTTTTTATCACAAAGTCCAGTTTGCCTGGGTGGCAAGATAGACTGGAGTCTAAGGGGACTGTCTATGACTTTATGGTAAGACTGTTACTGTGATCTAGGAGTTCAGATTTGTTACCGGCTGAGTGAAATCTAATTATAGAACATACCACCAGTTTGAGGAGTCTGCCCTGTTTTGGACAGTCTGCCCTGAGGCAGGCACCCATGGTCGTGAGCTACTCCAGACAGTGTGACTTATGAGCTACTCACTCACTTGCCACACTATACAGACATTACTCACGGGGGAGTCAATTTCCATCCATTTGTTCTGGGATCCTTTTGTATGCCATCTAATCACACTCTGACCTCTATTAACCCATATTTAGTGGGTTACCAGAATTATTTCCATGCTCCATTTACAATAATTCTACACTCCAAACATCTCCCGTCACTGTGATCTCTCTTATGTTTTTCATCTTTGCGCCTCCAGGAGTCTACTTGTATTATATCATCCTTCCTCCTGTCTCACTGGTAGAAAATACAAACCGAGCATTTCATACAATCTCTTGGTGTTATTGTAATGCAAATTCTCAGACTCAGAGAGATAATATCAATAGCCTGTAAATAACACCCAATTGTATTCTTTTTCTAAAATCCATCTCCAACAGGTAAGGTGGTCTCACTATTAATAGATAATAAACTTTAAACAGTGATGACTATTTCCTAGTCTAGATCCATGTTGTTTTCATTATACCTTCTAGGAAGTTCATAGGAGCTGTCAATGCTTGGAAAGCTGGACCATTTATTTTGGTGCCAGAATATGGATTACGGGAGGATTTTCTAAAGTTAAACTTCTTAATCTGTATCTAGACAGTTACATTAAAATGGCCTGATTTTCAAAAGCACGAACCACCACACAGCTTCCACTGACTTCTGCGTAGGGTGACCAGACCTTCCAATTTTATAGGAACAGTCCTGATATTTGGGGGTTTGTTTTATATAGGTGCCTCTTATCCCCACTCCCACCCCCAATTTTTCCATACTTGCTGTCTGGTCATCCTACTTCTGTAGGATTTGTGAAGGTTGAGTACTCTTGAAAATCTGACCACTCGTATTTAGGGGCCTAAATATGAATCCGTGTGTTTTCCTTTAGATGCCCACCTTTGAAAATCCTGGCTTAGATGTCTAACTTCCAAAAATTTCAGTCTTAACTTCTGGGGCTGGGATTTTCAAATCATCCTAAGGGAATTTGATGTCCAACTCCCATTATAGTGCAATGGCAGTTGGGTGCACATCTCCCCAGGCAACGACACTTGCCCACTTTTGTCCCTAAGGGCATATGTATTACCCTATGCCAGCTGGAATGATAAAAGAAGTGTCTTCTCCCATGTGTGTTTGAGCTAGTGTGTCTTCCTGGTTGTTGTTTCTGTCGTAAAATAATGAGGAATTTGCCGCCTTATTTCCTCATCATTGTCAAAGTTACATCAACACGTCATCCATTATTCTCCTTTTCTCTAGATATCTGGGAGTTTCTTTACCCAGAAGGAAAACTAGTCACTAGCACTGTGATTTGAAAGCTAACCAAAAGTATTTTTAACTTTTGAGGTTGGGGTTAAGAAAAGCCATGTTAACAGAGATTTTAAGGTCCAGCTGTTGATATCTGATATAGAGCCCTCTCTAACACAGCCATCACCATTTTAGAAACACTTTCCTCTTTGGTGGCTAGTGCTTTTAAAAGCCATAATTGCCCATCTCTGCTGGGACATCCACCCATCAATAACTCCTTGCTGGTGTCAGTAATCAGACAGTGGGTTCGATATTCAGCTCTGGCTAGTAACTTCTGCGGCAAGAAATGAAAGTGTCTAAAGGAGGAATACGACCCCTGCCCATCCTGGAACATGTTCAGCACTAGCCTAGACCACAAAATAGTTAAGAGAATGTTAGAACAGCTATAAACCAGGTCAGCTGCCCACAGCCACCAAAGTCATTTGGGCATTGATGGAGGTATGGAGAGTCCACCACCATGATAATGTTCTCAAGCAAGGAAGGGAAGTGGCCTTATTATTGTTGTTACTGTCGTAGCATCTAAGCTCTCCCACTGTACTATGTAATCTACAAATACTTACATAAAAAAAGACAGTCCCTTCCCAAAGAGTTTACAATCTAGATTACCACATAATGCAACAGGTGGATGAGACAAACACATGAGGGAGAGAAGAGACAGGGTAAGAGTAAAGCAAGAATATTTTAGCACACGCATCATTGGATTCCACTAAGACACTTCCACTAGGCAGATCACTGGATTTGAATCACTTTTGTACAGAGGGCCCAGGGAAAAGCAAATGGAGCTGGGAATCAGGACCTGTAGATGTACTAAAACATTTTTAAAATGGACTTTTAGCATTCAGAAAAATAGATTTCTCTGTGACCCTCTCCTTTTGCCAGAAAAATATCCCAGTGGAAATCTGTAACCATCTTTAACTGTAAAAGGAAATCTCCTAAGAAATCCATTGTTGGAACACATTTTCTGGCTGGCTTACGCTATTATAAATTTTTCTGACCTATGGTTTGAGCAGTGCACTCTTTTCTAAATAGATTCTGCCCGCAAAAAGTTGCTAAGCAACTAGTCCCATATGATCTATTGTCATTTCAGCAAATGAAGCAGGCAGATAAAAGGGAGTTTAGAAACCTAATGGGTTGTAGAAAAAACAAACACACACAAAAAATCCAGTAATGCAAATACATCAATACTGTGTTTTATCTGAACATAAATAATTTCTGGAGGAAACAGAGTATTTGAAGGGACATTTAGCAGAAGGGAATGGAAAGGGGAGGATCAAATCCTGTCATAAATGGTTGTTCTTATCAGACCTAGAATCTCTGTCATGTTAATGTATGGTTCTTTCCAACCTATTTAAAACAGACCCCTTTATTGGTGTCGTTTATTCATGTGTGATCTTTCATTCAGTTTTAAGAAGCCACACAGAAGCCGAGGTTCATATTTGAGAAGTGCTGGCATGATCCCCCCCCCCTCTAAATTCAGTAGAGAATGGTGCAATACTTTCCTGATCTTCTTTCTGTTGCATTGTATCATCTCATGTAGCATTATTGTCACAGTTTGTTTTGCAGGGCAGGATAATTCAATCGAAAGAATGAAATGCCATAGCCCTTCGTATTGTATTCACTGATTTGAGCTTTGGTAGGAAATAGTGTCTCAAAATATACCCCATAAATTCGCTTTTAAAGATGTGAGCATCTCCCCAGAGTAGATATGGAACTTGCATTTACAAGTGAACTATGTCCACTTTATTCATTAATTTAGTATACTCCAGGCTTGAGTCTCCTCTGACTTACACCAGTAATGGTGTAGGGACAAAATGCTGATCTCCTTGCAGTCAGTAGAAACTTTGCCATTGCTTTCAATGGTCCTGATGCTCCCATCCTTAATCTTGCTGAGTATATGCTGAAAGTAAGTGGTACTTATAACAGGTAAAGTACAACTCAGCATGAGTTAGGGGTGGCAGAAATGGGCCTAATGGGAATAGAATTGGGCGCTATATCCAGAGTCACTCCACTGGAATTAGTGGGGGCATTGTGGTGTAAAGATTTTGCAAGAGCAGGGTTAGGTCCTGTCCAGTTGACATTGATGTTCGCTGTGCTCAGGCAGTATCTGGAACACTCTACTCCATGGCCTGTGGGCTCGTTATCAGATTCCCTTCTGATCCCTTTAAGCTTCCTCTGTTCCTGGCTCTAAAGATTTGATCCATAGCCATCATTTCAGAGATCCCCTTCTTTGCTCCCATTTTAACTCTGTGTCCACTTGTATGTGTCCACATTGTTTGGTCAGAAGGGCAAGTTAAATGGTAGACTCTTTTGGGACTGAGAAAGAGACAGACATTGAATGCATCCACACCCTACTAACCTATGGAGACAAAGTGCTAACGCTGAAGTCTCATGGTCAGGCAGGCCATGTGCCAGTTTACCATTATCAAGTCACCAGAGGCCTCATCCAAAGCTCACTGAAGTCAATGGGAGTCCTTTTATTGTCTTCAGTGAACTTTGGAGAAGGCTCCATGGCAACTCAGCTGTTCCACCTTTGTACAATTAAAGACATCAAATTTCCTACATGCCAGTCATTTTAAATTACAAAGGAGCAATGGACTATTCTGAGCAAATTAAAGACTCTTGCTGCTTATCATGGGCCTCTTTAATAACATAGAAAATGGGGGGGGAGGTTGTTTTCAATTTGTATCAAGCAGGTGCTCACATGTTATTTTTGTACTTGCATTGCCTTCCTTTTGCATATTCCTGTCACTCTGGATGCTTTTGTTGTCTCTGGATGCAGGAAGGAGATTTCTGCGGTCATGGGAAGCTCGGGGGCTAAGAAATGAACTTCCTGTTGAACATTTGCTATGTGAAATAAAGCAGAATATGCAAAATATGTTCTTACAGCATGTAAGTGCCATTGGTTTAATCCAGAGATTCCCAACTGTGGTTGATGTAGCACACGCTGAAGAGAGGCAGCTGGTCACCTTGGGCAAAATCCCGACCCTATTGAAATCCACAGGAGTTTTGCCATTGACATCAATGGGGTCAGAATTTCACCTGTTCTCTTCCTTGTTTCTCATTGCTAAATCACACTGAAAGAAGCTAAGCATGCCCCAAATGCTCTCCTAATGTTACCTTTCCATATCAACCATATCTGTTGTTCCTACAGAGATGTATGTGCTAGATGGGGAGGTGACTAATGTAACTGGGACTGTCAGGAGAGATGGGTCCACAAGACAATCTCTTTCCAGTCAGATCTGGTCCATGCTATGACAATGTTGAGAACTCTGGGTAATTGAACAGCATGAGATCTGATGTGCCTGCAGCTGTTCACACCAGCCAAACTTTTCCAAACCACCCATACTCATGGAGACACCAAAATAAGGGGCTAGACTTTCCAAAGAGTTGGCCAAACGTGTGTAATGGGAGCCCTTGGCTGCTGAGTAGCTTTGAAAATATGGTCATTATTTAGCCATATGAGATCTGAGGTCTTCTGGAAATCTGGCCCAATAAAACTTTAATCCCATCACAGGTTTCCTACTCACATAAAATTCCAAATCAAATCTTGAGTGGTTTCTTTTATTTATGTTATTACAGTGTTCTGAGATGGAGTTGTTATATCTGAGCACAGTTTGGGTCTGTATAGATTTGTATTTTCTGGATCCCTAACCAACTTGTCTCGCTCATAGACACACTCTCTTCATAGAATTCAGAGTAGTTTCAACAGAAATTAGTGTTATTGGCCATCTCTTCTTACAGTACATGCTGGCTGTCAGCTGTTTTATTATACACACACATACACACACAATTTTCCTATCTAAGGAGCTACAGCAGTGAAAAAATCTGTGCAAGTGAGAGCAGAAGCAGGCCTTGAATCTTGAAGACTAGTCATTGTATCTTTTGTTCTCTGCACAGCAACCACAATGTGAAAGAATCGCATAGACACAATTCGGTTCCACATAATGGTGTTTACTAACCACATATCGCATAAAAAGTCTAACCTACATTCTACTGGAACACAATGAGTGCCACTAGAGGGCTAACAAATATTTAAAGGGATACTACCCAATTACTGTACATGACCCTATTCTCAAATTGTCTGGTGTTTTTCTCCAAGCAGTCACAATTTCGGCTATGTAAGTCCTATGGCCAGAAGATGCAGAGCAGAAAGAGCTCTTTACTTGGTCTATTGATGAAAAGGGAAAAGTGCTGAGAGAGATCTGCATTTGCATAGGCTGCCTACCCACAACTCCTCTAGTCACCACAACTAAGTATTAACTTAGATTTGTGGGACAGAGTATTCTCCCAGAGAGGGGTGGAAACTTTTATTTTGTGGTAAAGAACTCATTTCCAAGCAGCTAAGACTAATGCTTAATTTGTGAAGAAAGAGGTGCCAGGGATCAAGCAATAATGATGGTGACTTCATGCATAGCATGTGTGTGAGGTCATGCAGCATGGAGGATCCCACTTTGTCCTACATCCTCCACATAGTGAGGCCTCGCACACACCTTACACACCACTCATAGAAGAGGTGCCAGAAACAAGCCCCAGCAAGTTGTAGTTCAAATTAAGTTCAGGCCACGAATCCGCCAAAACTCTTTTTGTTGAACAATGCAGATTTTGGTCATCTGAAACATTTTATGAATTTGTACTGGTTGGCTTGGAAAAAAAATAGAATGAAATTTTCAAACAATATGAAATATTTCATTTTAATATTTTCAAAATGTTTTTTTCTAACTCAAAATGCCTTTTCATTTCAAAATGATACTTCAACTTTATTTTAAAAAATGTTTTTAAAATACCTCAGAAATCACATAATGTTTTGTGTTGCATCAAACTAACATTCAATCCAAAGGTTTTTTTTTTTTTTACTTACTACAGAAGATGTTGTTTCAGGTCAACAAAAAACAATATTTTTTCCCCAATATTTCAGTACAGCAAGTGAACTAAAATAAAAAAATCATTTATTCATACCACTTAGTGCTAAGCCTTGATTCCCCTCCTGTGGGGACTTTACAGCCAGAAATGGCTCAGAGGATTTGACGCTGAGACACATCAGAGAGAGCAGCTGCAAAGCAGAGCTGAGCAGGCTTCCATGAGGCCCAGCCTACCTTCATAAAGCTTAATCACTCATCTGGGTTTGGTGGTGGTGCCCACAGGTAGGACCCATCAAATGTCCCTTGGGGCTGAAGACAGACCCACATGCTCATGTTCCTCAGTGCTCTAACCTGAGAATGGGGCTAGAGGGGAGGGATGCTGTGTGGATAAGGGACGATTACAAGTGGGATGTCCTCACTGGAGGGTGGGAAAGGAGCTAGACGGACAGCTATCAAAGCTGCTCGGGGAGAGGAGGATTTTACTCTTTATTTGCATCTCTGTTAGGTGCCTGGGTTTCCCCAAGTTTGTGACTGTGTTTCCTTTCCACTAACAAAGATTCCCTTGTGAGGAATCAGTGTGATTGCAAGTGGGGACATTCCGCCTGGGAAGGGCACCCAGGGCGGTTGTGTTGAGCTTTCCCGGGTTTCTGGATGGCTCAAGCTGATTTAGTTGTTTGTCAACAAGGATCCCAGATATATTGAATGTGGCCCCTATTGCTGCTGCTAATCACCTGGCAGAGAGGTTACTAGAAAACGCCCTGATTCAGGCTACATCTACACTTGCACCTGCAGTTAGGATTCCCAAGTTACAGAGACACACTTTCACTAGCGCTCATTGAGTTAGCATACTAAAAATCATAGCGTAGCCACGGTGGAGCTGGCAGCAGTGAGCCATCCTGAGTATGTACCCATGGGATCCAGCCAGGTTTGTACTCAGGGCAGTACCATGGTTACACTATCGTTTTTAGCATGCTAACTCAACGACAGCTAGCTGGAGTATGTCTACAGGAGGTGGGAATCACACTTCTTGCTCCAAGGGTAGAAGCACCCTCAGATGTGAAACATCAAATTCAAGCACTAGGAGATAGTTTAGAGAGACAGACAGGGACACCATTTGCCACTGAATAGAGGGGGCAGCTACCCCCCAACCTTGGCTTCGCTCCAGCTTTTCGTAAGTCTGCATGCACCAATTTCCCCTCTTCCCCCGACTTTGCAGGATACGATATAATCACATGTACTGCTCTGTCTGCTGACACAGCTTTGCCCCTGCCCACCATGTTTCTGAAACGATGCCCCCTGAAGAGAGGTGGGAAATGCATTTCCCCTTCCATGAGAAATTGGGATGTCAATACATTTTCCCATTCTGAATCAAGACGAAAAGTCTAAATCTCAAAATTTCTCCAACGAAACATATATAAAAAAGTCGACATTTTTCAGTGACAACCAGCGCTAGCAGTTTACCTCAGCTGTAAAATGTTTATCTCTATGTCTTTGACTCTGTAACCTTAAACACAGCAGAAGGTCAGATCTTTGGCTGGGGCTCAATCATGAAAAGTGCAGAGCAATGGACTTTGAACCAGCAACGCTCTTCAGCTTATTCTTTACCTGAAGCACGTGATCTGTCCCAGTGAAGTCAATAGGGGTACTCATAGGCTTCAAAATAGATACCTGTTTAAGCACCTTGCTGGATCAGAACTACAGTGCTCAGTACTTTTCAGGATCAAGCCCCTGGGGTAAATCAACAGTTCTATTGAACTCATTGGAGTTATGCTGATAAAGGCAACTGGGGATGTGGCCAGTAATGTATGTCAGATAAAAATCAAACCCCTTTACCACCATTAGGATCAATTATTGTATAGTAACTTGTACATGTCCCAGTCAGGATCATGGCCCTGTTGTGCTAAGCAATGTACAAAAGCAGAATCAGTGAGGGTCCGTGCCCTGAACAGCTTCTGATATAATTAATTTTTCTGGATGTGTGTTGGGGTGAGATTCATCACAGCGGTGCCACCTACTGGCTGTCTTGGGAATTAGCTCTGCGCTCTCTACACCATCACATCTGGTCCTGGAGCCACATCACGCTCCGGACTGTGGCATCCCCTTCATGACACTGCCCTCCAGCTATGCCACACTCTACCTTCTCCCCTTCCTAGTGACCTGCAATCTCTGTCAGCCACTACCTCACTGGCAATTACAGTCCTTTGTCTCAGGCCCATCCTATGTGACTCCAGCACTCTTTTCTGCCCTTACCTCAGAGCCTCAGCCTAGCCCTCGCAGCCTGCCAGGAGCTCTCTCTAGCTCCCCTGGCCCAGCCCTGCTCCCATCAGGTGCTGAGGCTTTTTCACCTGCCTCGGAGCCTGATCGCCTCCCCGCAGGTTCCAGTCAGCTACTGAACTCTGTTCTGTCCTGCAGTCCTATTTATAAGAGCCTGCCTGGCCATGATTGGCTACTTCTTTCAGCCCCTTTCTAATTGACTGCCTCCAGCGCAGACTCCCTAGGGCTGCTTTTAACCTCTTTTCTGCCAGTGCGGGGCAGCTGCCCCATCACAGAATGGAAAGTCATTTTGGGGGGTGCATTTTTCTTAAAATTGCAAACTTTAATGAAGATGTGCAAAGTTCTAAGTTATCTGGGCCAGATCATTCTGACATACTATGTACACATGGATTATTCAAAGACTATTGTAGCAACTGAATAAATATTGATATATCTTCGTGGTAATGCATTTATTCTGAATACATAGTTTGCTTTATGAATGCTGGCTGCTCGCTGGTAAAACCTGGCACAGTCCTTGAGAGAACAGGACTGCAGGGGCTGAACTAAAATCAAACTTGCTAAAATTATCACAATGGAGTGCAGCCAAAGTCCCAGTGACGAGGGACAGAGTCCTGGTACTTGCCCCCCAAAAAAGCAGCCCTGAAACCTACATGAATGCCTCAAAAGAGGCCAGGAAGAGATCAGAGATGCAGTTACCCTAGGAACTTGAATAATCCTCCCCTTTTTATATGACTGAATAATTTTGTAAGTCAAATATCTTTAATAACTAATGGCAAATATTCTGGCAGGAACATTTGATGCCTCACTGCTGACACACCTGGAGTAGTTAGAATTCTGAGATGCTGCTAAATTGTAAAATATGAATGGAGGAGCCTGGTTCTTAAACTTCAAGAAAAGAAAAGTGAAATAAGCCAAACTAAAGCTGCAGTTCCTCTGAAATTGACATAATTAATTCAACGTGATTTGGTGGCACATCTTCACACCTAGCATTCCAGGAAAAGCTGTTTCCTTCAGTGAGAACACTCTTAAAGGTTAGCTAAATCCCAGAACTATTAGATAATGTATACAGCTTGTTACAGGTATTTGCTTAGTGGGGGTGGACAGCTCAGTAAGGCAATAAATTCAATGCTGGATAGCTTTTTGGCAAGGCTGCTGCTAGTGGCAAGGATGTCATTAAGAGATTTCAATTTGAATAAAAGTAGTTATCTGTCTGCTCCAGATATTTTTTTTTCAGGTAGTAATGAGTTAGAATGAAACGAAGAAACATTTTTTATAATGCAATACTTTATTGATAAGCACCCCAAATATTCACCTTTACAGAGGGTACAAAACAAAAATAACATTATGATTATTTATTTATGCCACTTCATAGTTGTGCCTGGCACTTTGCCAATGAATAATATGCACAGGTCCCTGCTAGAGGAGCGAATCTAAATAAGATGCTGTAGAAACAAAGTGAAGTGGAAGGGGAATATGGGGATCAGCAGCACATTACAATCAAGAGGCCGTGAAGCTTCCACATTTCAAGAACCGATATTATATTATTACTATTATCCTAGAGCCTACGATAGTGCCAGTCATGGGCCAGGTTCTCATTGTGCTGGGTGATATTCAAGCACAGAACAAAAAGACCCAGCCCCAGAACGTTTGTTTTCTCTGCGGTAACCATAAAGAGATCAACCAGCAATTTCATCCAGGGTGTGGCCAGGCCTTGTCCCGCTCTCAAATCTGACAGCATAGGGTCACACAGAGTGGGGGTTGGATACTTTTATCCAGGAAAGGAGCTGGAGATGGTGAGGTTGTTGACATCACTTACCCGATTGCTGAGAAATGTACAGACTATTTCGCTCTCCATGGAGGTCAGGAGATGGCCTTCTCAAAAATGTCAGTCAGCTATGAATCCAAGTTTCCTTCACTCACCATTAAGGACTAGCTTCTTCCTCGCCTGTATATCTTTCTTGGAGCTTCCTGCTGTATGCTTAGGTCACACTCCAACAAGAAACTTAGAGGATCGTTACTCTCTGAGCCCAACTGATTGCCTCAATGTTAGCACCAGGAGTGTTATGACGCCCTTCCTCCCAGTCCTCTGGAGTTCCAGGTCTACACTCTCCCCCCCCCCCCCCACAGGGCACTAGAGAATCCTCAATTGGGCTGCTGCTATGAACAGCAAATTGGTGAAGTGTTGTTCAGTTTACATTTTTAGTATTTATTCATATTACAATAGCACCGAAAGGCCTCAATTAAGATTGAGGTCCCCTTGTGCCAGGAGCTGTACAAATGCATAGAGACACAGTCTGTGTCCCAAAGAGTTTACCGTCTAAATAGATAAGGCGACAGAGTGTGGAAGAAAGGAAGCATTACTCTCCCCATTTCACAGATGAGGGCCTGAGGCCCAGAGAGATGGGACTGAGTGCCTATGTGCTATTTTTAGTATTATAAATCCCCCTCTCCCGCCCCAGTCTGTGGCAGAGCCAGGGATTAAATTCAGAGTCTCAGTTTTGCCCAGAAAAGCATTCTTCACGTTTCTTTGCTTTTTTGATTGGTGGTAGGGTGACCAGACATCAATTGTGAACAATCAGGACAGGGGGTGGGGGTAATAGGAGCCTATATAAGAAAAAGACCCAAAAATCAGGACTATCCCTATAAAATCCAGACATCTGGTCACCCTAATTGGTGGCTAGTGATTATGTGCCTGACTGAGAGATGTAAGACCCGAAGGCTTGTTTATTAACCTGAATGATATTTACAAGCAGCAAGCATTGGGTGAGGAGGATCCTATAGCTTTAACTGAAAATCTTGCTCTCTGGAGCTGAATAGAGGCACTCTGCTCCTTTGAAAGTATGAACGACTGATGTATTTGATATCAGATCAGAACCTTAATTAAAAACAGAGTTTTAAGTGTGACGCCTGCCGGGCCCCCGCAGCTGAGGTTGTAATAGGTCCTGGTTTGGTGTATCTAACTGAGAAGCTGTTAGAGTTGCATCCCATTTTGCATATTGCACTACTACTAACATTCCAGGCGATTATGAAATGCACGTACCATCTGGGAAGATAAGGAAAACATTTGCAGGGCACATTTTATCCAGAGCTGATTATTACTCTTTGAAGAGAAGTTATCGCATCTGATTTTTATGGGTTTTTTTTCTTTTTAAGTGGAACTTAGTGTTTCTAAGGACCGGCTGCACTGGAGCCTGGTGTCCTCTGTTTATCAACTAGATTCATAGATTCTCAAAGCTAGAAGATCACCGTAGTTCCTTCTGCTCCTCTGTATAACCCAGGTCATAGGACTTCTCTGAATTAACCCCTGATTAAACTACAGCATACATAAAAAAAAATCCACCCTGGATTTAAAAACTGCCAGTGATGGAGAACACACGCTACCCCTTTGCAAATTGTTCTAATGCCTAATTACCAGCTGGATAAAGGCTGCACAAAGAGATGCAGCAGCAACTCTGCAAGGTTTTTGCATCACCAGGCCGATGTGTCTTAGCCCTCACCTGCAGCAGCTGCCTCTAGGAGTGAAAGACTAGCTCAGTCTCTGTCTGTTGAGTTCTTGGCCTGAGATATTTTACCAATGAATGCCCCTTCTGGTGGTGGCTTGTTGGGGTGTGGAGTGGACACCTCTCCACAAGCAGAGCTGGTGAGGAAGGGCAGGGGGGTTAGGCTGAAGAGCTGGGAGGAGGCAAAGGGAAGAGGATGAGGAGGAGAAATGGGCAGGCTGATGGAGGCAGAACTACTTCTGATGTGTCAATCCTGGCTGCCAGTTATCGAGATACCATTTTTCTTTTTAAGGAAAGGTCCAAATTCCTGCCACACAGCCCACATCTATTTATACTTTAAAACTGGGTACAAGTTGGGAAGAAGATGGGCTGCCTCACCATATCCACCTGAGATCACAAACTGCTCAAACCAGCAAACTAACTCACAGCCACTGTCCCCAGCATGGCTACTTATCTGTCCTGTAGGGTGACCAGACAGCAAATGTGAAAAATTGGGACAGGGGGTTGGGTGGGTAATAGAAGCTTATATAAGAAAAAGACCCAAAAATCGGGACTGATTGCATAATATCGGGACATCAGGTCACCCTACTGCCTGTGACCTTAGGTGTCTCACCTCACATCTATGTACTTTTGCTCCTCCTTCAGCCTTTATCTTTCCAGTCTATTTGGAGTGTAACCCCTGAGATTGTAAGTATTATAAAATCTTAGATCATAGATTAAGATTACAAGGCTGAGACTGGTTCCCACTATGTGTTTGTGCAGTACCTAGCACAAAGGGCCTTGATTTCAGGCAACATCTCTAGCAGAGCTGTGCAAATCATGTATTTTCCAGTTTACTGGTATATCTGAAAAAAAATATGGGGAAAAATACAGTTTTAGGTCAAACCTATAACCATTTTATTTTTTGGAGAATCAAAGAGTTAAAAATATCATTTCAGGTCAAATGAAACATTTAGGTCAACCCACCATGAAACATTTAATTTTGATTTTGAACACTTTTTAAAAAAGGATTATTTTTAATAAAATTATAAGAATTCTTTTAAATGAAAAGTCATTTCAAAAGGAAAAATCAACGTTTTGGTGTGAAAATATCAACACAATTTTTATTAGTTTTAAGAGGGTGTTTGGGGGCAGGGTTGGGTTTGGGGTTTTTTTAAACCAAAATAATTGAGCAAACTCAAACACCAATTCACAACATGTTTCAGTATCTCCACGTCTGCATTTTTCATCCAAAAATAAAATAAAAATAAAAAGGTTTTGTACAAAATAATTTGCCCAGCTCCGAGTGCTGCTGAAATACGAATAGTCCATCCTTCTACTTGGTCAGCATGTGGCTGCTCATCGCTCCCCCTGTGCTTTTCTTGAAATAAAACAGCAGATGATCACTATAATGTTTAACCGCCGATTACCTGGCTGTTCTGCTGAGTGAGTGCAATTCCTATTGCAAGAAGCATAAAGGAGAGCTCAGGGCCAGCACATTGTCATTTGAAGCGGCAACACAATTCCATGTGTGTTTTCCTGAAGGCTCTCACAACTGCGAACAGCTCGCAAGGAGTAAGCTTGTTCCCTTTCAGTTTATTGGGACTTTTGTTAATGACACAAGGATCACTGTGGAGGAGCGTCTCACAGGTATCAATATATTTGAAATGATCAATTAAGGAGTTAAAAGGGGCCCATCTCCCCCCCCCCCCCCCCGACTTAAAAGAAGAGTTGAGCTGTGTATTCTGACATCATGGAGAGAATTACCAGGATAGAGTACATAGACAAGGCTGGATTAAGTCATCGGAACCGGAGGCCCAGGTTCCAAAGCCCTGAAATTATCTGGATTACTTTTAAAAACAAAACTGAGAGTTTTATGTAAGTCTCTAAGCGCACACAGCTGCAGAAAAGCTTGAAAATGTGAACCAAGCATAACTAATGCAAAGACATCTGCTCTGAGAAGTATGATCTGCCCCATTGATTTATATGGCATGGTATCTCCAAAGCCCATTGTTCTGAGGGACCTCACCAACACCACTGCATGCATGGCAGAAGGAAAAGAGGTCAAGGGTCCCAACCATCTTTCCAAATAGATACTTACCATATATGCGGAGGTGTAAGGGAGGGGTCTTGCTGCCATCCCTTCCTTTCTGGGGAAAAGAGAGAGTCTGAGGTTGCTGACAGTAGAATTAGGCTCATGGTTTCAGTTTCTACTCTCTAACTCACATGATTAACTCAAACAATTAATCACAGTTTAAATTGCACTGTTGAACAATAGAATCCCAACTGGAATGTATTAAATATTTTTGATGTTTTCGACATTTTCATATTTTAAATTACAACACAGAACACGAAGTGTACAGTGCTCACTTTACAGTATTTCTATTATAAATATTTTCACTTTAAAAATGATAAACAAAAGAAATAGTATTTTTCAATTCACCTCATACAATTACTGTAGTGCAATCTCTTTATTGCGAAACTATAACTTACAAATGTAGATTTTTTGGGGTTACATAACTGCACTCAAAACCAGAACGGTGTAAAACTGTTGAGCCTACAAGTCCAGTCAGTCCTACTTCTTATTCAGCTAATCACTCAAACAAGCTTGTTTACATTTACGGGAGATAATGCTGCCCACTTCTTATTTACTATGTCACCAGATAGTGAACACAGGCATTCACATGTCTTTTGTAGCTGGCCTGCGTGACTTGTAGGCTCTAAAGTTTTACATTGTTTTATTTTTGAGTGCAGGGTTTTTTTTAAACATAATCCTGCATTTTTAAGTTCAACTTTAATGAAAAAGAGAGTGCACTACAGTACTTTTAATGGGGGAAATTGAAAAAGCTTATTTCTTTTGTTTTTTTATAGTGCAAATATTTGTAATCCAAAATAAGGTGAACACTAGATTTTTATTCATTGTGGTAATTGAAATCAATATTTGAAAATGTAGAAAACATCAAAAAAATTTTAAAGAAATGGCACTCTTATTAACAGATGTAATTAATCACGATTCTTTTTTAATTGTGTGATTAATCATGATATTTTTTCATTGCAATTCATTTTTTTAATCACTTGGCAGTCCTAGTATTTATATTTTCAATGAAAACCTGAAAACTTTGGAAGAATCTGTGATGAAAACCTTTTAATTTTCTTCAAAACTTTTCACCAGAACAAGTAAACATTTCCCTGCCAGCTGTATAAATGAAGCACCTCAGAGCTCTGTACAGAATACGGATGACACTGAAGAAAGGGAAAGGCTTTTCTATGGTTTCCTGGGTCTGATTCTCCTCTGCCTTGCACCTTGTATAGTACTTTACACCCACATAGAGAGGTGGTGAATGGCTCCCAGATCAAGGGGTTGTGAACTCATTTTGCACAGACATGAAGGACTGCAAGAGGCACCAAGCAGCGGACAAGCCAATCAGGCCAATTGTATTTTTTGGTCTTCTAATAATGGCTAAGAAACATAAAGGTAAAGTAAGGAGGCGGGGGTAATTATTCCTTTACTAGTATAGGCAGGTAAACCCACCTAGCTCTCCTTGACTGACTAGTACAGGCCTGAAAAGGAAGAGGAGAGTAAAATGAAGGCGTGTTCATAATTAATTTCCAGAGATAGTGCACTATTTATGAATAATAGAAGTTACCCTCTTTCTCTCAGGCAGGATTTCAGACTGGGATTTACATTATTCAGGATTTTTATGGTAGAGTTAATGGTAGTTTTTCAACGGGAAAACAGACAATTTCTTGAAAACAATCATTCACAAAAATAAAAATCCGCCGCTGATGTTTTATCATTTGAATTTAGCTGGCTTTCGGATGGTTGTTACAGCACAAGGAAATAATATGACTATATTGTGGTATTAATGCATGTACTGGCTAGCAAATGCTGAGTGCTGTAGTGCAGCTTTGCATACTCAAAACTTTCTGAAAGATTCATCTGCCAGCTGAAACTCTCCTAACTTAGTCTCTGAATTATAGCCCTGAAAAACCTGAGCCAGATTTTTTCCTATTGAGTTTGAAGGTAAAATGTCCTTTGCTTTAAAGGGGAGAAGAATGAGTTAAAGAGAATTAAGGAATAGATTAAGGAAATATGGAAGAGGCTCTGCACTGGCATTGAGTTATATAACTCAAGTTGTCACAAACAATAAAAAGGGGAAGGGAGAAAATGCTGCATAAATAAAATAGCCGTGAATTGTTATGACAGCTGTGCTCTCAGCTGGAAAACTTGAAAGTCTGGGTTTGTGCCCACACATAAGCAGCACTCATTGACCCTGAGCTTTCTGACTTTCCGCACAAGGACCTGGGAGTCTTCATCCAGGTTTGGCACCTGATCCACAAGGAAATACATTAAAGTCAGTCATCTGGTGTAAAATCTCAAGCTTTTAGAAGCAGTGAAAATGGATTGTGCGCGACATTTTCATTTGAAGCCCTTTAGGGCAAAGAATGTCTTTTTGTTCTGTACAGTGCCTGGTACATTGAGATCCTGTCCATGACTGGGATCCATAGGGGTTGCCGCAATACGACTATCAATCATAATAATCACTAACCATAGGCACAAGTCACAAAGTGTGGATCTGGATTTCAAGAAACTGCAGGCAGAGTGTTTGACCTGGATTCTTGGTTCAGGCCAAATATAATGACAGGTTTTGATCTCAGTTTATGCTGGTGTAAATCAGGAGTAACTCCATTGAAATCACTGATGGACACCAGGGGAAATGGGGTCAGGATCTGTCCCACAGACATTAATTGTGCCCTTCAAAAGGTTTATTTATTGTAATGTTCCGAGGGGGGGGGGGATATCATGGTAACTTCCTAACAATTTAAGAACTTGTGAGATCTTCTGAATGACATGAGGTGCAGACTTTAACAGGATATACCAGTTTGTGACTACGGCACTCTAGGTCAAGTACAGCAGCCAGCTAGGAGACAAAGGATGGTCCAATGGTTAGAGCAGTAGTGTAGGACGTGGGTTCAAGTCCCTGCACCACCAAAGACTCCAGGTGTGACCTTGGGCAAATCGTTTGGCCTCTCTTGGTCTCAGTGCCCTGTCTATAAAATTAAGATGGCAACCCTTCCCTTCCTCACTGGAATGTTGCGAGCATACATGCAGTAAAGATTGTGAGAGGCTTAGATCCCACGGCAATGAGGGTAATAGATAGGCTACCCAATCATGAGACAAGGCATGACGAAGATAGTGGGAGGAAATGATGGAGTTGGGGGGTGACATCTATCTAGACAGGATACTTCATTACAAAAAAAATCTTTAAAAAAAGTCAAAATCCTTTGGAATATGTTGTGATTTGTTGCCTTCCCCTTACCAGTGATTTCAGTTTAAATCATTTTATTCTTATTGGAAGAGGGCTTCTTTGGTTTCTGTTGGACATGTGCTGTAGGAAACAATAAAAGAGAACAGCAAATGTTCAACTCTGGCTTTTTCCCTTGGCTTTGTTGCCGTAGGCAGCACCTCTGGCTCCGGCAGTCCTTTTCCTACCATGACAATAAGTCAGTGCAAGGATTGACTGACTGACAGGGAGTCACGGAGGTCTAATAAAGATGCAGCGTTTTCAGTGAGTAAGCCTGCAGAAGAATGACTTTAGTCAACAACGTGAATGATTTTTTGTAGTGCATTAAAATACCCTACCAACTAGTAAGACAGGGGATGCTGATAAAGAGCTGGAAAAAGAGGAGATTCTGGCAAATGGAGGCAAGAAAGAATCTCTTGAAAGAGGGCTGCAACTGAGAGAAGTCCGAGGGGGTTCCATTTTCAAAGTTGGCCGAAGACTTTAGACTTCCAATTTAGACTTGGCTGGAGTCCTGCTGTCAATGTTTCGATCCTTCCCCTGATACATACACACACACATTTACCAAAAGCCCCAGTATATGTATATGTATGTATATATATATATATATATATATATATATTCATTTTTCAGTGTGTGGATAAAAATTGCACAAATAATATTGAAAATAATTCCAAGAAATTGATCCATTTTGAACTTTTTTTAAACCAGCTCTAATAAAAATATCCAACCACCCCCCTTCTTTGTTAATAGGAACCACTCCATCTGGCATCTCCTAAATAAAAGCTCAAAGCAAAGTGCAGGTGACCAGTTGTTGGACTGGAAGCAGGACAATGCTTTATGAGTTTGGATGCCCAAGCTGAATGAATACAGACTCTCTACCCCATGGACCAGTCGCTTTATGATGACATAGATATAATTCATGAAATGGTGAACCCAGTGTCAACAGCGCTGATCATGCAAGGTGGCCCCAGCATGCTGATCACAGACAGACTTGTAATTGTCAAGCTCTGAATGAAGTTACTTCCCCATAAAAGATGCAATGAGAGTTGACTGTCAAGCAGAGAAGGGTTAAAAATCAGATAGAAAAGTTTGAAGAAAGGAGGGATACAGATGGGATGACACTATTAATAGTTTAATTAACAGTGCTCACCCCTGCTCTCATCTGCCACTCCATGTGCCTATAAACCTGTCATGTGGTGGCTTTGAGAGAAGAAACAAGGCTTAGAAATCATCATGAAAGATCCAACTGCATCCCACAGTTGAGAGTTTCAGCATCTCTCATTCCTGTTTCTGATCACACACACAGCAATGAACAATTCCTGCTGTTCTGAAAGATCCCCAATCTGGTTTTCATGCAGCCTCAGATGTGTTCTTCCTCACAACAGCATTGCCCTGTAAATTTCAGCTATAAATCTAATTGTGCGAGCCACCTACAGTAAATACAGCTGAAGCACTCTCTCTGCATCCACCCCCTTCCCCCCACCTAGTATTTCTAGTTGAGCATGGTCCTTCCAGAGGATCCCCTGAACAAGTGCACATCTGCTTGCTGTTTTTTCCAAGCGAGCAGGCAGCAGTGAATTTATAAAAGCTGGTGCACTACTTGTGCTACTGGTTTCAGCCTTTGACAGATATACTGTAGAGGCATTTTAAATGTAAAAACTCCTGACAAAGTCCCCATTATAGGATACAATCACAGTGAGGGCTTATTGAGAATTGGGGAGGAAGTGAGAAAGTGATAAAGGAAATCCATCACATTTTCTGAATGAGAATATAAACACATTCATGAGGGGACTGATCCAAAGCTCGAGGAAGTCAAAACAAAGACTCAAGGTGGCGTTGGATCTCTACTCTGGTTTCCAACCAGTAGAGAACACGGGATAGATTTTCCCAGTCCTTACTCAGCCATTATGGGGAGCCTGGCCACCTTAATCTCTGGCTCAGGTGTAAACCCAGCATCAGAGAGAGGAGCTATCCCTGTATTCACACTATACACACTACTGGAATATTTTTTGTACAAGGAACATCATACAAGGTGTCATTTGAAAACTCATAATTCGCTGGCCATTATCTTCCAAGTAAAATTTGTGTGGCAACATTGTATGTAAAGTTATAAGATTTTCTTGTTAAAATCATACAACACATGCCCCAAACCTCACAGCCATGCCCAAACAGAAGTTGGCAAACAGGGTTGTCCTAGACAAAGGAATGTGTGCTTGCCTTAATTTGGATTTAAGCAGTAAAAGAAGTCATCAAGCAGGGAGGGAAACAAAGAAAGCTGAAACAAGTGAGAAAAAGCCAGTCAGGAACATCCTTCCACACAGACTCCTTGTCTCCGGGGTCTCAGCTAGAAATGTTTTTCAAGAGGGGAACTGAAATAATAAAAAGGAGGGACAAACACCCGTCTCTCTCCTTGCCTGTCACATTCACTGCACCTGAAGGGACAAAAGAAGCAGCTGTTGGAGTCTAGGGGAGTGGTGCTGTTAAAGTAGGCATTAGTAAATGTTTTATCTTTATTTTCCTTGTAACTTTATCTGACTTTTCTGCCTCATTACTTGTACTAACTTAAAATCTCTCTCTTTGTAATGAACAGGCTTGTTTTACTACTTTATCCAATCCAGTGTGTTTAAATAGAAATATATGGATAGCTATTGGAGATGATAAACTCTCATATTATTCCCTTAAAGGAATAATGGATTTTTAAAACTGTGTGCAGTCCAGGAGAGGACTGGGCAGTACAGGACATATTTCTGAGGGGGAAATCCAGTAGTGAGCGGCGGTGTGTGTGTGTCAGGGTCATCCTGCAGAATAGCCCATGCTGGGAAGAGCCAGAGTCTAACCCAAATGTGGTTGGCAGCTACAGTAATCATAGGCAGTGTGGATTGCATGCTAGAAGACTCTTTGTGAGAGACTCACATAGGAGTTTCTTCAGCAAGGCACTGTAAGGCACCCAGTGCTGCGTGGCAAGGGTGACCCAGGCCCTCGCTGGTCTGGGCTATACCCTGGTATGTCACAGGCTACTTACCTGACTCACTCCCAGCATGCAGGTGGGTGGGGAGAGGGGGAAGTGGGGAAATAGGAGAAGCTCTGGCCCCATATTGGGAGGTGGGGGAGAATGAGCTGTTCCGTGAATAGGACTGAAGTCACTGCTTTGCCAGCCTGAGCAAGTGAGTATGAATTGCAGAGCTCCACAAGTTCTGGAGTCTGAACCTACTGCCCAGTCCATTGAAGGGGGCAAATCCCACCTGCAGTAGAATAATCCAGGGATAACGCCCCAAGGTGCCTGGAGGTTTTCCTCAATTCACCTGGCACCTTGTTCCCCTCCTTGCATTTGTCCACTGGCATGTATGGTCCAAGGCGCAGACAATAGCACTTGGCCAAAGCGAATGAAAAGACTAGAAAATGCTATTGCAGTTTTCTCTGCTGAGCATGCAATGCCGTATTCCCAACTGTACTAAATTTGACTCAGCACCATTTTAGGTATCAGTGTACATCAAGGGAGGCAGTGAGGCTTTTGGTTTGTTTGTTCTTGCTCTCTAGTGGTGTCAGTAGCTACATTTTGTTAATTGAAATGTGATATTAAATCTAATTAAACGTGATTAATCCAATTAAACAGGTCAGAGGTACAGCCCATTCTTAATAATTCAATTAACTCTAAAGAGTAGTTTAGCATTAGGGGTAAAATTCTTTGCCTTGCTGCTAGCACAGACCCACAGACGAGCCCTGAGCTCCTGATCGGAGAGCGGCAGAAGAACGGCTAACATAATCCGCTTGTTTCTAGTTCCACTTCCCCTGAACACACACCTGTCACTCCGTTTTCCCCACACCGTGTCTCAACGGGCCAAATTCTGTCTTGGGTACACTGATGTAAGTCCAGAATAATTCCATAAATGCCAATCGTGCCTTTCTTTCTGCCTGCCTTTGTCTGATGGTTTCTCCAGAGCAGTTTACAGATGGTGGCAAAAGTGGACAGCTCCTGCCCCCTCCACTTTCCTCCCAGGCCCCTCCAACCTTAACTCTCACCCATACTCAGGATAGAACAAGACATCCCTGGTGCACTGACTAAAGTACTTAGATGTCCAAATGACAGTGGTGTTAACTATACACCTGTCAGATTATGTCTGCCCAAACATGGAGGCTGGGGGTTGCCAGGCAGCCATCTTTTGACCGCAACACCTAGTCAAAAAGGGACCCTGGCAGCTCCAGTAGGCACTGCCAACCAGGCCATTAAAAGTCTGGTTGGCGTCACAAGGGGTCCCTGGGCTGAGGCAGGCTCCCTACCTGCCCTGGCTCTGTGCTGCTCCCGGAAGCAGCCTCCAGGTCCCTAAGTCCCCTAGACGCTGAAGCGGTCAGGGACTGGGAGACTCCACGTGCTGTCCCTGAGTAGTGACGCTGCAGCTCCCATTGGAGGAAGCCACAATAAGTGACACCAGGACCCCACACCTCTCCCTGTACCACAACCCCCTGGCCCAACCTGGAGACCCCTCCCACGCCCCAAGCCCCATATCTCCAGCCCCACCCCTAGCTGGAGCCCTCACCCCCCACACACACACATCCCAAACCCCTGGCCAAGCCCACAGCCACCTCTGCACCTCAAACCTCTCCTCCCTCGCTCCACCCTCAGTCAGAACCCTCACCCCCCCCCCACACACACACTCCAACCTCCTTCACTCCAAACTCCTCACCCTCAGCCCATACCCCTTCCCGCCTCCCCCCCAACCCTCTGTCCCAGTCCAGTTACTGAGTGAGGGTGGGGATGAGTGAGTGAGAGGGAGGGGGGATGGAGCGAGCAGGGGGCGAGGTCTCAGAGAAGGGGCGGGGCAGGGCTGTTCAGTTTTGTGTGTGATATGAATGTGGCCCCCATAGCACTGCCACCTTTCTAGATATTTGCTCTGTGTTCACGGCAGGCCTCATCCTACATTCCCCGAGAACCCAAAACTCCCACTGAGGTTTGCCACGGCCTTAAATGTATAAGAAATTCAGGATCAGGTCATATTGACTAAGTTTCCTGTGAAGTCAATGGAAACTGTGCACAAATACTAAGACCAGTCATTGATCCAATATGCATTACACCCAATTCTGTAACAATAAAATGAATTTGCAAACATAAAACTCAAGCTGTTGCCTCGGTCTGCAGAGCCAAGTTAGTTACAGGAGGAGGCCCATCGAGGAATGTTCCGAGATCTGCTCATCTTCAAAACGAGTGATCTATAAAGGCTTCAGAGAGTTGTTGACACACTGACTCCAATGAGACTTGAGAGCACTCAGCGTCTGGTGAGATCAGAGACTATGGCCTTGTCTTCACTAATGCAGGGAGGGATCGATCTTTTGGCGATCGATTTATCGCGCCAGCGGCACCCCCGTTGACTCCGGAACTCCAGCTCATCAAAAGGTGCAAGCTGGAGTCGATGGGGGAGCGCGCCACCGACCACCGCAGCCGTGAGGAAGGCAGGTAAGTAGGCTGTAGATATGCCAACTTCAGCTACATTATTAACGTAGCTGAATTTGCGTATCTACAGCCAATCTCCCCCCCCCCAGTGAAGACCAGCCCTACCATGCCTATTAAGCAAGGCCAGCACAAAATATGTATACCCTGCTAGTTTTATTTCCTCAATAACAAACATGGAAATAAATGTTATCCTGACACATCTTTATGTTACCACTAATTTTCAGAAGCTGATTTAAGGTGGCTTATGTCAGTAGACGGAAACCAGCATGTGCGCAGTGAGTGACTCTACTGAACAAGGAGAGGGTCTTTAAAATGCGGTCAATTATATCTGCAATTAATATCCGTCAGCGCTAGACTGATCAATTTCTAGATGCATAATTTAATTTCATGGGCTGTTAACTTTCCCTGCTGTGCAGCCTAGTATTGCATTAGCTTTGTGTTGTTAATGGTCACCTTTACGCCAGAGTGGAAATATTTAATACTTTCATGCTTTTCATTTTGGTCACTATTTCTTGCCATGGTTTTTTAATTACTGTCTTTTATTAAAGTAAGCTGAAAGAATTTGGCCTAATTTATTCACCCCTTATTGACTTTCTCTTCCTGCACTTATGGACCGTGGATGCGGAGCTCAGAGACAACTAATGAGCAAGGATGGGAAGAAAACATCCAGCTATCTCAGGCCAAAATGTGTCCTGGAAGGAATGTGATCAAGTGATAATTCCCAAGCTCATAGCAACATAAGAATTGGCATAATGGCCCCTCTTCTCTAGTATCCTGTCTCCAGCAGAGACCAAATCATAATGCTTCAGAGAAAGACATAACCCCCCTAGATGTACCTAATTAGCCAATACTACACATTACCATAGGGGAATATTTTTCCTGGCCTAGCTGGTGGCCAATTTATGCCCCATAAATCAAGATCAGGGCTTCTTTCTATGAGGCACAGTACAAATGCACAATAAAAGACAGTCCCTGCCCAAAAGGGCTTAACGTCTTCTCTTAGTTTTTGTTTGTTTGGGTTTTTGAAGGATGGAGCTCCTCTCAGGGCCAAATTCACCGTTCACATAAACAGGCAAGGTCCGGTCACTTAAACAATGTAGCACCTTCTGACATCTACACTGAATTTGCCCTTTAAGCATTTCATCCTTTGATCATAGAGAAGCCAATTCCAAGCGGGCTATAGCCCACGAAAGCTTATGCTGAAATAAACTGGTTAGTTTCTAAGGTGCCACAAGTATTCCCCATTCTGCAATGACTCAGCTCCGGGGCTCTGCACAAATGCAGAGGGCTGCCTGCCCATTCCTATCAGGATCAGGGCCTGCATTTATACCATTTTTGCTGCCTTTCTCTGGACTTCTTTTTATAATTATTTTATTTTCTGCTAGGAGTTTTTTTTTGTTGTGTTTTAAAGGAAGGTGACCAAAATTAACTAGTATCCAGATTGGTGACATACCATTCAGTGATTTAGATAATAGCGGTATATTTCTTTTTTGTTATTATCTATCCCCACATTGATGCAACCCCATAGTTTATTAATTTCTGACTGATGCCGCACATTGAGCAGATATTTTCAATATACACTATCCACAATACTGCCTCCCCCCCTCCCCCACAACCCTGGAAGTTAACAACTAATTCAGAACCCATCAATGTATATAGGTAGATTAATTTGTTCCATCCACTTTGCATTGCCTCACAACTGTTCACAATAAATTTAATTTACTATCATGTTGCCCAATTGCCTTGAGTTCCTCACAATAACTGTCTCATCAGCAAATTTTGCCACTTCACTATTCATTTAGACCTCTTCTTACTTAATGATTGTACTGAACAGCAGAAGGGCTTTGAAGAGAATTCATCCGTGAGTAAATTAATCTTTTACAGGGTGTCCTATGCAAGTCTGAAGTTTCTGGCACCGACCAATGTCTGAGATGGAGTACCAAACGAGATAGAGCACTGCTCTGACTTTGTATGCCGAGTTATGTTCTCACCTGTCTGAAGTACTTACATGGCTCCCCCATCAATCTGTAATGTATTTATCCTCACAAGACCCCGTTAGGTAGGGCAGTGCTATCATCATTCATTTTACAAATGGGGAACTGAGGCACAAAAAGGCCAAGTTTCTTGCTCCATGTCACACAGGAAATCTTTAAGGTGCTTAGCTTGCTACTAAGGTTCAAGTTTCTGCACTGTTAGTCATTGGAACAGCCTGCTTTTCCACCACGTCAGAGAGGAGTGGAGTGGCCTATAACTTTATAAGTGAAGTGATTGGAAGATCTGAAATTCTTTTGGAAAGGGAGCGTATTATTCAGCCCCCCCCAAAAAATTACCTCATAATACCAATGAAGAATGTCTATGGGTCACCTCAGTACCAATCAGTGGCAATTTACCTCCAGATATGATGCAGATACTACTTCATGGTGATAGGCGTTTTATGAGTGCATACAGATTGAGATTGATCAGGCAAATAAAGTTACACTGATAAAAGACAGAGGTGGAGGAACAAATTTGAAGACATGCTGGAACACATGAAAATGGGGGAGTGGAAGGATCCTGTGAGCAGGAATTTGAGTAGTTTAACATGATTATGACAAGAATTTTTGCCAAATTCATTTCAGAAAAATCAGTGAATTTCCTGCCTTCCTCTTTTCTTCTGTCCAGTTTCCTTTCCATCTCTAACACCCTCTCCTGGTTCTGGACTATAAACATTACAGTCCAAATCACTGTGTAAGGAATTGGCAAAAGCTACAGGGCAAATGGCAGTTGTGGACAGGTCTACTCAGTCTTATCCACCGAAGAGCTCCAGGAGCACAGACTCTTACGCTGGAGTCCTAATACAAAGAACCGAAACTCCAAAGAGAGAAGGGGGTTTTACCCACCCAGGTAGAAGACAAACAAAAAAGAGTCAAGAGTTCAAATCAAAGTTAGGCCAAATAATCTCTCATTAAAAAAACATGCATGTTCATTTAAGGGGTTCCACTCTGAAGCCTCATGTTCCTTAGTAAACATGACCACAGAACATGTAGAGCAAGGCCATGAGTGACTCTGCATGCTTTCGTACATGCCCTGGCAATCTGGGCCTCACCCCCCGATTTGTATGAGAGAGAGAGAGAGAGACGTGTGTTCACCATGGACAAATCTTCGGCTTCTCAGTAACCCCTCCTTGCCTACGAGGCAAGAGACACCACCCAGTTCCGTTCACAATCAGTGTGAGGGGCTCTGTGGACCCTCTCTGGAGGTCAGCAGGAAGGAATGCCATCCTCTGCCTCTTGCCTGCCCTGACTGTAGCGATTTACAGGGTAGCAGGGCTGAGGGGACGAACATGCCCCATACTATGCACTGTGAGGATAGAATCTAACAGCGCGAGTTAACAAGAAAGGATCTCTAGGCAGAGGACTTGAGAAACAAGCCTCCAGGTCTTATCTGGAACTTGGGCCAATGGGAGGCAGGCTTTGAGCTTGGGTGAAGGACACAGCTCCTTACTAATGGTGCTCTTTGGCTGAGGGAAGTGTTTGGACCATGAAAGGTAAGAACATTCTTTACCTTTCTGTTTTCAAATAAAGCTCAAGGTATTTTAACTTTAAAATGGGCAGACAGGATCTCCTCCCATCCTAATGGCCTAACACAGACACCCCAGAACAAAGAGTATCCAAACTTCACATACAGCTCTATGGGGTGAAGTTCACTAAGCCTATGAATCATGTGTGAGGGCTTAAGTGGGACTAAAATGGAGATCAACAGTCACAACAAGTTCCTACCTGTCATCTGTCCAGGCTGTCCCAGGATCACCCTTTTCTGAGGTAGCTCTCCTGGGAAATCTGTAAAGGTGTTCAGTACAGACTGCCAGCTGCACAGTTTTATGGGCTAAGGCTCATCCCAGATGTCCTGCTTTTTTGTGATGTGGCAACTCTAGTTCCTACAGAATCAATGGCTTGCAGTCAATGCTAGCATGATGGATCTGCTAAGCCAAGGACTACAAGAACATTCCCTTTCCCTTGGGCAGGTAAGAAGGAAGGTCAGAAACCAGGAAGTGTCCAGGCTCTGTTGGAAAGCTGTGTCCACATGGCAAGAAGGAAACTCGAGAGAAGTTGAATTCAGAGCGGACGCCCCAGGAACCATAAGCAGAGCCATGTGTGGTATGAGCTGGGACTGCCAAACATTACAGCTGGGTGCAGGTCTGTGTGGGACTTACAGGGGAGCTGCAGCAGATGGGCCCCATGAGAGAAAAGCCTGGCCTGGAAAACTGCAAGTCCCTATTTGCTTGGTATAGAGACCAGACTGGAGAAGGCACCCCAGGCACTGGGTCTGAAGAGCCTTGACTTTTAACTGGACCTTCCCACAGCCCCAAACAAGAACCACTGTTGCTCACTTTGAACTGTAATTATTTAGCCTCTAGTATCTAATGGCATCTGCAACCTTTCCTTTTCCTTCCATCCATAGTGAAATACACAGTCAATTGTGTCAGAGTGATTATGTAGGCCTATCACCTACAAGGCTTGGCTGCTAAAACACCTACAGTAGGGCTTGGCTTCAGCTTAGTCATGGAACCATAGTGACACCTTAAGAGTTTGATGTACGGGACAGCCACAGTAACTACATCAATTTGATGGGCAATTAGAAGTTGCATGTTATCATGCGTTAATGAAGAAGAGAATACATGTCCTCAGTGTATATCCAGAGATGGGAGAAAGGGAAAGAAACAAAGAAAAATAATTCCTCATGATCACAAAGGAAGAAATCAGGGCAGAAAGGAGTCAGGCCAACACAGAATGGAATGAGAACTAAAACTAGAGTAGATGTCATAGCATAAAAACATGCCCTCTAAAATCAGTAGCAGAATTGCGAAGTCATTTGAAGACTAATCAGTGAGAAAGAGACAATACTCAAACAAAGGTAAGTCACCAAATCATCAAAGCCACATGGAATTTACCAGAGAGCATAAAAACAGAGAAAAGCAGAAATCTGTACGCTAGAAATCGGACATCCTGGATAACTCATTGGGGTTTGAAGTAGGTCCCAGGAGTCTTCCAACTTTAATATTCAAAAGTTATTAGTGCAAGGGTTTTTAGCTTTGTAAAATGATGAATAAATACCCAGGGGCATGTTAGAAAATGCATATACACTGACTTGCAAATGTCATACCACACTGGCCCCCTCCCTCAAGTCCCTCGGGGAAGTAGATTAGTATGGCGTGTTGCTGACACTGCTGCAAGCATTGCAAAGCATTAGGAGAGGGGTAAAAGGTCTGAGTGTGGAATGACAGATTCCTTGGCAGGTTTCAGTAGGCCGAGAGGGGGAAGAAGAAAAGAGCAAAGAATGGGTTCATTTGAAAAGTCAGCGTGGCCTAGAGATAAAGAGGATACTGCTCTGTGTTCACGGTCAAGAATTGACACAGACCATGCCAAGCACCAAAAACCTTCTTTCAGCCGCAGCTGGCTGTGAAAAATAGAGACAGAAGCAAAACGAAGGCAAAACAAGTTGCAGGACAGAGATTACATTTGTGAAGGTTGGCCGCCTGGTGAGACTCAACAGTCTGCCTTTGCGACCCTGGAGCCGGTGTGTTTTGGGGAAGCTGAAGAAGTCACAGGTTGCCAGCCTGGATTGGGATACTGAGCAAAGGTCTCTGAAAGGATACCCCCAAGAAACTCCAGGAGTGGAAAGGCTTTAAACACGAAGCAGCCCATGAGAATTCTAGAAGGTCTCAGATGGGAACTCACATGATGGAGTCCTGCCTAAAGGAAGAAACCAAAGGTAGAAAAATAGGAATGAAGAAGTTTTCCCACACAGAGGGAGAAGGTTTCTTCAGCTATTCAAATTGGGGAGTGCAGGGTCAGTACTTGGAACTCTGCTCTTATAAATCAATTCGCCTGGTCCCATGAAAGGCAGAACACTATGGTGGGACAAATAATTTTTCAGTTTCATGGATCAATCAAAAAAATCCCATCCCCCAAAATTGTAGAAACAGACAATTCATCCCAGGGAAAATGTGTAAGAGCCATTAGTGAAGAGCTATTAGTGAAGATAATTAACTGCTGTTAAATTAGTGGCAGAGTCATAAGGAGGTGCATGGCCATGGGAAAGGAAACATTGAAAATATGTTTTATTTGCTTCCCACAGATCTGTGTGAGACAGAGTTTTGCTGGCATTCATGCCAGCATTAGGTGAAATCCACACATATGTAGTGAGCCAGCACCAGACCTATGTATCACTTAAATCCCATATAAGACCTCAGAATAGAATTTACATGGAATTTGAGGTTATGTCCACACAGCAGAGTTAACACAGGCTCTTACTTGGTATGAGTCCTAACCTCCTGCCCCACCCACACAGAAAACATGCTCAGCTGAGTTTGTGGGTGCTTTCAGCCCAAGCTAGGTGGGTCCTCTGGGACTATAGGCTAACATTTGGAACTTATTCACTTAGACGGGTAATCTTGAGGGTATTCGTCCACTTACCCTCTGCTTCACTTGGACTACTTGGACTGCCCACTGCAGTGCAGACACAGGCTAAGTGGTGCCTAGAGCTTCTACTGCCCAGGAGTGAATTTCACCTTGGGGACATTGTCAGAGAAAGGATTGGTCACTATGGACAAAATCCTCCTAGTCGGATGATTACTGAAGATAGGAAAGGCAATCAGAACCATCATTGCAGCAACTGCTATTGTGAAGAAAGAGCAGCACCAGACAATTGCAAAGTGGTGTTTAGTTGTATCATACTTGATATATTATGAAATTATGGAAGCTGCAACAGAGCTAGAAGGTTTAGAGATACCTGGTTGAATCTAGTTATAACATAGTTTTGTTATTTGTTAATTGCTTTCACACACGAATGGGCCAGTACAGGAAAGTCTGGATCCAAACCTCCATGAATTTCTAGATCTGAACCCATCTCTATGGCTGTGGTTCAAATTCAGACCCACTTCAAATACATCCAATCTCTTATGAGAACAGCTGTTCCCACAAGTTTTCAGCCCAAAATGAGGTCTCACAAGAGCTGGTGTCCTTGCAAGTCTTCTACAACTCAAGCCAAATCACTTAGAAAACCTTTTCTGAGAGTTAAAATAGTTTTTCTATGTAGGATACATAGAGAACCAAAATTAGCAAAGCACTCCAGGATGTAGAAATTCACTGGAAAAGCTGCCAAAAACTTCCCACAAATAGCAGATAAAATAATGAACCCTGTCTCCCAGGTACTCATACATTCCAAGCGGGTACCAAAAGGAGGGTTTTTTCTTAGCTTACCCATAGCTTTGGTTGAAAAAAATAATCAATATTTGAATTTTTGTGATGAGAAAGAATGGACAATTGTTATGACAATTGTTATGAAATTTCCCTCTCCTCCAGTCCTCATTTTTTTTAAACCAGGTCTGTTTATCTCTGTTATTCTTATACCCGAGAGCCAGGAAAAGTGACTAGCAATTTTGTGTTTCCAGGTTGAATCACCTTAAACAATCTTGATCTTCAGAAGAGTGCTAAGCAGCCAGTCTCTGAAAATCAAGTGTCTCCGTTTCGGTAGCCACTTTTGAAAATCTTGGCCTGGAGTACACTTCTGACCAGTGCAATAGACCACAATCACTGAGAATGCTTTAGGCAGTCTGAAGAAGGGGCATCATTATTCTCAAGGAATAGGACATGCTCCATTTCCCACAAATCATTTCCAAACCAGTTACCTCTACCGTAAAGATGTTTTAATCTTATTGTGGATCTAAACTGTTGTACAGATGCTCAGCCTCCAGCCCATAATACAAATTACCCATACATCAGTAAAGCGAATGTTACTGCTAATATTGCAAGAAACAATTTATAATTAACTGTCTAGATAAATGAAGCGGACCTGTTTCTGTCCAATGTTATGGGATTGTTTTTAGTGTTAAGAGCAAATATGATAAGTAAAAACCATCATCACCATGCTGTGGCATGAAATTGATTTTCAAGGTATACTATTTCCACGTGTAAAACAGCATTCATGTATTACACTGAAGTGTCTCGCCTCAGTAACCACACAGCACGAGATTGATTTATTTTGCAGCTTGAAAGGACAAATCTTAACTTAGATTCTTAAAGTAAGAGTCTCTTCATTAGCAAATGAAGACCAAGAGACTCTCTGTTAGCGGATGCCATTCTTGCTAACAGAAACAGCATCTCTGCCTGTGCAAGCATCCACACACACTGTCATCCAAATAATCTACCATCAGTGGACAGATGAAACCAGCAGAAGTGTATTTAAACAAAGAGATAAGGACCAGAGTCCAGGTTCTGATCTGATGTACCAAGCGTTGGTTTAATTCACAATTCGCACTGACAGAACTAAGGCTTGTCTACATGGGAAAGTTAAACTGATGTAAGCTAAAAGGATGAATATAAACCCATCTAGTTATACTGGTATAAATCACTGTGTGCATGCTTTTATTCTGATAGGACAGTGCCTTTTTTAGATTTAGCTTCTGTCACTTGGGAAGGAGTTTAAGCTAAAGTGAAAGAGAGCCACTCATACTGGAAGAAGAGTATGAGCAAAGAGAGTTATAGTGTTATAACTAGATCAGTATAATTGGTTATGTTCTCATGTCTAGACGAGGTCTTGGTGACGTCAGATTCAGACCCTGATTCCGCAGTCCTGATGAAAGCAGAACTCCCATTCACCTCTGTGAGACTCCTACCTGCAACAGCACTTGAAGGATTGGGCAGCATTTCCACCCACCTGTTCTACTGGTGCCCATCACCATGGAATCAGAGCGAGAAAGGTGCTCTATATGTACTGAAAAGGAGAGGATTTTCATTAGACTTGTTTCACCAACACCTGATCAGCAGGGGCAATGCATGACACATTCTGATGTTCTCTGATTGCCATTGTTTATGCTGTGCTACCCAGTTTCCCATAATAAAATCCATTTGCTATATCCTTCTAGAGGACTTGACCTAAGCAATGCAACCTGTTGTTTTTATTCCTTTCACTCACTCTTTCTCTGGTCTATTTAGATTAAATTCTTCTGTGCAGGGACCATCTCTAATGTGCATTTCTACAGTCCCTAGTATCCTAGGTCCTGATATTGTTGGCTGGGGCTTGACGTCCAGGCACTACTCTAACACAAGTAGTGAATAATAATTAAATGCTATTGCTATAGCCTGTGGGCCTAGATCTTCAGCTGTGCCCACTATCTATTAATACAAGTCAGCAGAGACTGCAGTAGCACTGTTTACTAATCCCAGATTCTGAGGCCAGCCCCAGTGGAAATTAAAGCAGCCAAAGGGGTTGATCTAATCTGTGTCAGCTGGCTATGACCCGCATTCTAGCTACTTCTGTCCTCTCCAGCCTCCAATACTCCTCCTACAGTGGGGGCCTGCAAGAGATTGGTGGTGTGTCATAGGTGCTGGAGAAATCAATCCACTTTCTGGCCCCTTTGCATTGCAGGAATAAATTGGAAAATCTGAGTTGTGGGTGTTTTGGGCCATTATTATAGAAAATTATAGGATACCGCATTTTCATAAGGGCTGAGGAAGGGATTTTTCTGAGAATGAAAAAGTTTTCATGAGGTCTCATAACATCTGCCTCTCTATACCAAATCCACCCAGAGATACGAGTAACATTCTATTCATTATCATTTTTTGTTGGTTACATTCCAAAAGGGACCACTGTTCTTTTGCAAATCAAGTGCCTTTTCTTGCTGAGGGCTCTGTGAAGGATGCTGTACTATGTTGTTTTAAGCACATGCTTATATGTTAAATAGGATCTCACCCTTGTTATTTCATGACTTTCACGCCCCATCCGTTAATTTCCAAATAAAATTAAACAAAGGTGCAGATTTTTTTTTAAAATGACAGTCCACAGCTTTTTAAAGGAGCTCATATAAATCGCCAGAGCCCAATTCTGCTATCACTCACATCTATGTAACCCCACTAACTTCAATGGCATAAGCCCAGGTTTGCCAGGGTGAAAGCAGAATTGGCCCCTCATTCTTCATGGCAGTGAGCAGTCTTGCACCTTCTCCCTCTGTGACCTTCTCAGTAATGTTTCCAATCTGTGTGCGGTCAGAAATAGCCAACACAAAGATAATTTACCAGTGTTCGGCTAGTTGAATCTCATTGTGTCTCAGAGGAGGCCCACTGTGGCGAAATACTGTACTGATATTTCCTTCATTGCAGCAGAACTGAGAGGCAGATCCAGTGACAGCAATCAGTTCATACTCCATGAAACCTAGTTACAGCCTGGCTTCTTTCACCTGGAGAAGTGTCCACAGAACCCACGTCTGCCCACGACTCCAGTACCAGATCTGACCCCAGTGTAGCTGTGCATTGGCTCCCTGAGTACCAGGTGGGACAGGCGCTCCCAACAGCTCTCAGTACCTGAGACAGGAAGGGGTGTGGGTCAGGCCAGGATTCTGCCTCTTGAGCATCCGATTGCAGCTGGAGGACTGAACTTGGAGACTCACAAACTATAACTTCTCCAAAAGATGTAAAGGCCACCAGTGCATGCTCTGGAGATGTCTGGCCTGCTCCTGCCCTATACAGGCATAAGGTCCCCCACTAGCATCATTTGCCCAATACAGTTCTTTCCCATGCCCCCAGCCCAGTTCAGGTTGTCAGAACCATAATCAGGCCCTGAACACAGGGAGCTAGCAGAGCAGAGAAGGAATAAAGCAACAGAAGTAAAAAAGACATGTACAGGATGAAAGACAAGCTACCTTACTCATGGTTCCACTGTATGTTCCAGCTGCTGTCTCCCCAGGGTAGGATTTAAGAGGAAAAGAAAATATCACTAACCTTTTTTCAGCTCAGAACAGTGATTTGCTTAGAGGCTAATCACCACTGGCCCTATAATCAGCCACATCTGCTGCAGCCCATGAGTTCCCAAGTCAGAGCTTTCGCTCTTAAAGACCTGATCTGCTAGGGATAAGTAGCTTCTGGAAAACACTAGTCAGCTTTTCCACTGCTCGCCTCACCCACTTATGTTTTCTCCCCAGGGCATTTCTTGGGCCTCTTCCTTTAGCATGGTAGGTCTCAAAAGCAGGCCAAAGTAGGTTCACTCTATTTGTTTTACTTGAAGCCAGCACCCTGAATATGTACCATAAAAGAGAAGTAATTGCTTTACATTCATATTTGCACACAGTAACAAGGAAGAGAAACACTGTTCAAGGAGAAAATGTGTAAAACAAAAAGAGAGAAACCACATGACACCTAGCTCATATACAGTGTTTTCATCCGTAGACTTCATGATGTTTTACAAAGGAGGTCAGAAGCATTATCACTGTTTCACAGATGGGGAAACTGAGGCACACTTGCCTAAGGTCACCCAGTAGCAGAGCTAGAAGTAGAATCCCAATCTCCTGAATCCTAACCATGTGCTCCATCCACTAGGCCATATACACACACTGGCGCTTAGGGGCTGAAATTCCACCTGTGCAGAGAGCCAGCACACAAACTAGCAACCTCTTACATCTACTTAACCCCTATTTCAGCTGTGTCAGCACAAGCTCCCGCACCTGACTTAAACCCCACAAAAGGGATGATCATATACAGAAATGACTGCCCTGCTGGCCCCCACAAAGGCCAGGACAGGAGCATTGGATCTCCATTTAGATCCAGTGGCAACTGGAATAAAAACTGCAGCAGGGTTTATACCATGGGAGTTTTCCTCATTAACTTCAGTGGGGCCAGGATTAGACCATCTGGCCCCGGTTCAGAGAAGAGGTTAATCTGACTTCCCCAACCACCCTGCACACAACAAATATATATGTACTGACCGAGTACTTTATGTTAGTCAATTGGATTTTACCTTCAGTCATAGGAGCTTGCTGACTTTTACTCCTCTTACCCTCCTAGAGCCCACACAGGGAAAGCACATGAGCTGAATTCTATTCCTGCTTGTGCCCAATTAGCACAATTGTTTACAGAGCTCCAGTCACTTACACCTGTGCAAACTCAGTCACAGCTGTGCCATTGGCCAGGCACCACTGAGGACATGATTTGAAGACAAGCAGGTTTCACAGGTGTCACCGAGGACTCAATTTGGCCTGTAGTGGCTTTATTCACAGGGAAGAAAGAGAAAAATAAAAATAGACATTTGATTCTTAGATCCCAGCTGGAGTCTGCAAGGGTGGGAAGTAGGAAAAACCATTTTGCTTTTAAACAGCGTATTTGATATGAGAACCAGTGAGATAATAAATGTGGGACTCAACATGGCTATTGTTGTGGAGTCCCTTTTAAGATTAGAAACATATTTTAATGTGATCTACATTAAAAAATGAGAAACGTTTCAGTTTTGGTTAACACGTATTGCTATTATCATTTCTCTGATTATTATTCTTTAATACTGGAGGTGAATTCATCACCCATAGCATATCATTAAGTTGAAGTTTGCCTCTTTCTGTTCACAGGCAGTTGTTCCAGCTTTCTCATTTACTAGTTGTTCAAACTTATTTGCTGGATAAATTCTATGAATAACTTGCTGTAGCAATTGCTTGCAAAGAGTTTCTTGTGGTACTCAAAGAGCAAGCTGTACATAGTCTGATTAGATACCCATCACATGGGGTTGTTTCAGCTCCCTGACTGGGTCTGAGCAGCTCTTGCAATCGGTTTCTGGGGTGGAGTCTTGCATTTGTGCATCAAAAATGCCATCTGTGAACATTCTCCAATATTTCTCGGAAATCAGTCCTGTCTACGTTGAGCTGAATCTAAATGTATGTGCCAAATCTTACATTTCTCAAGGGGAAAAGGACTGAAATGAGGGAGCAGAGGTGGAACAGTCCAGAAGAGCTGCTCATGAGGCATTTTGCCTCTTTAGAGCAGCAGACCCAGGCAGAATGGCAAAGATGAAGTGCAAGTGGCTGCAGTTAGTTGCCCTCAGATACCATAGTGATGAGTATTTCAAGAGTAACAAAGAGTCCTGTGGCACCTTAAAGACTAACTATAAAGTTTTGAAGCATAAGCTTTCATGGGCTAATACCCACTTCGTCGGATGCAAGCCAAAACTTATGCTTCAATACTTTATAGTTAGTCTTTAAGGTGCCACAGGATTCTTTGTTACCTCTGCTATTCCAGACTAACACGGCTACCTCTCTGATTCTATTTCAAGAGTGTTACAGAAAAGAGTAGTGGGGTTCATTGTTGCAATTGTGCTGGTCTCAGGATATTAGAGACAGGGTGGGGGAGGTATTTTCTTTAATTCAACCAACTTCTCCTGGCGGAAAAGACAAGCCTTCAAGCAACGCAGAGACCAGAGTTTGTCTCTTTCACCAACAGAAGTTGGCCCAATAAAAGTTACTACCTCACCCCCATTGTTGTGTTGGTATGTAGCCAGTAGTTTAGTACAGACAGCACCATCCCCTGACACAGAAGCCTGTGAAACACTGATGTTATTGGGTTCAACGAAGTGAGGTCCTGCATGTGGATTCCTGAGTCCAGCTCTTAACAGTGAGTTTGATATGCCAAATATGAAGCTGACCGTGTCCCCAACTGTTACCTCTGAACTAAGCGGAGGGTGCTTCCCCCGTCCCCTGCTACCTAGCTGGTATGTCCAGGGGTACTGAGCCTGGCCATCTCCCTGAGCAGACTGATCATGTCCTGTAGGGTCAGAGAGCACAGTTGGCCAAGTTAGTCCTTACTCTGAGATGGCTCAGAAGCACTCAAGGCAGCATTCTATCTACCTCGTACGTGGTTGCACGAGGGTAAAAACTCCTGAGCTCTCGTCCCCTGATTTAAGCACCTGTGCAATAGAAGTCAGGGTTAACCCTACATCTAAATCTCCTTGGCAGCTCCCTCTATCTACCAAAAAGGATGAGTATTCAACCACCAGGGACCCAGTGGATTTACAATACTTGTTCAAAATGCCCTGACTCTAGAGCGGATGTGGAGACAGTCCCTCGAGCTCTGCTTTTGACCCACTGAAGTCAATGGAAGTTTTATCATTGACGTCAGTGGACAGAGGACCTGGCCGTCAGTGCTGCTGGCAATCCAGCCTGCTGCATGAGAGCCGAGTCTGATCTGAATTCAGCTCCAGATTTCCTTTGATGTGTACAGCTTCGAAAGCAGAAACCATGCATTGTACATTGAATTCCAGCACACTCACTGGTTTGCAACATGAATCCGTCTGTTTCCTTTGCTAAGAGAATTTCTAAAATGTAAAGGACTTTAAGGAACTGAAAAGGAAAAAATCTGAAAAATCCAAGCCTGTTGCAATATTTTTCTATTGCATTATTCCTGGTTTTGCTTTGAAAGGAGCCACTAAAATAAAACCCAAACAAGACTTGGTTTACAAATCTGGACGGTCCACTCTGTTCTTAAAGACTGACGTCAAACATCTCATGACAAAAAGCATTAGAAACTGTGAGATAACAAAGATCTCATACAAACAATAAGTATAATGCTATTTTCCATTCCCCTTTTGCATATCTATTCATATTAACCAGCCTATATATTCCCTTAAACGCATGTTTCGCTTCTGTCAATAACCAGAGACAAATTGAAATAACAAGTCGGCGTGAGACAAAAATCACAGTGCCAATAATTACAAGGGGGTGCAGCCTGCTCCGAGCTGGGCTGTGGAGCTTTGATAGAGGTGAACGCTGGGCAAGAGCAGATTGCATACGAGATAATTAAAAAACACTAGGAGGAGGGTTTTGCATTTTGCAATAGACTTTAATGACTCCCAGGACATTAGAACATAACATGCATCTTGTCAAGAGAATAGAAACCTAGCATTACAGCAAAATAATTGTTTGATTAGAATGAGCATGGAAGGGAGGAGGTTTAATATTCATTTTGCATTGTCTGAACAGCCTATTGGGAGTACAATTTTATTAGATCTATATTTTTTCTTTTTTTAAAAAAAAAGGATTCTTAGCTGGTATCTGAAGAAAATATTGGTATTCTCGAACAGTTATGAAGAGCGCTGACCTTCAGTGTTCATTCTTTTTTATAATAATAATAATAATAATAAAAAGGCACATAACAGATTTCCTGAAGACATTTGGTACCAGTCTGAATAAATGATATGGTGAATGGCACAGGCAAATGCAAAGTAATGAAAAGATAATGTCCTTGGTGCTAAAACAGACAATGGACACTGGAAATTATGGATTGATTACATGGTTCAAGTGCATTGCGGTAAAACTGAAATATTATATTTGATTTTTACAAAGTACCTTGAAATTTAGTTGCATTTATTTTTCTGAGGATAGTTATATTCAATAAGGCACTTAGGCCGCAATCTGGGAGAGGGTTATACTGAGCCATATTCATCTGAGTATTAGGACACAAGGGCACTACTCAGGTGAGGAAATCTACACGAGTATATAAATGTTAACAGGATCAGGACTTTGCAGAGAGGCAACAACATGAAAAAAAGTAGCAGGGGACAGGGAGTGAAGGGAGGGATGTGAAACACAATTTAGTGTTCAATCCTATAATGTAGGGTTGCTCCAATTTTCTCAAAACTTTTTGGATGGAAAATGGGGGGGCTGACCAAGTTGTTCTCCTCCTCCCCTCCCCCCAAAAAGTGTCTTACTCTGGAAACTTTCATGTTTTGAGCTAGAATTTTCTGCAGAAGAAAAAAACCCACTTTTTGTCCATCCCTACTTCAACTCTTAACTAGTGATTAGCTTAACTGGGTAAAATCTTGACTCAATTGGAGCCAGTGGAAGTTTTCCCATTGGTGTTCAAGGTGTCAGGATTTAACCCCATGACTAATTAATTATGCAAAGAAAGACTGCTTACACAAATTAGATTTGCAAGGTCTGTCTGATATTTTACTCTTTGCAATGGTATTTTTCCAGAAAGATGCATAAGAGAAAGAAGTCCCATTTGCATAGTGATGTTCATTTATGAAAAGGATTAAAAAGTGATCAATATGAAAAGCGTGGCATTGAATTTTAAGAGAGTAAGCTGTTGTAGTGAGGGACCGGGTCTTCTCTTGTCTAACACATTGCAGACGCTATGGGAAACACATGACTAATTTGAAAACTGGTGAATGGGAATATGTATGCCTGATACTAAAAACAAAACACACAAAAAAATTATTTTCCTCCATCTTGCTATAAGATCATTTTACCAATTCAAAGAGGTGTTTTCCCTCTGAAATGGTCTGTAAATGTGCACATGTGAGTGAAGCTGAGGATCAAAGTTACAACCTGGCTCACTGCATCACTTGACCTAATAATGAAGATGGCTTGCGATCAGGCAAGTTTCCGGTTGCAACAGAGACACCTGAGCAGTAGAGGCAGCTTTCTGGTTATTAAAAAAACAAATCTGAATAAAATAATCTAAAAACAGATACAACTTTCAGCTTCTTTTAGATCACTGGCCAGAGCAAATTCTCCAAAAAGGGCTTGAGGTAGGTTGAGGATGCTGGGAGGGGAAGTGTTGAACAGAGAGTGACTTCGTCTGGAGAAAGTAAGAACAAGGTGGTGGAAGCCTTTGAAAGGGAAGAGAAAAGGCATTCAAAATCTCCAACGGATCCCCTGTAAAAATTCCTCCTTGTTACTCCCAGCTCACAGTCATGTCACGTCAGCCTATCCTCCTGCCTCAAGTCTTTTTGTCCACAGCATCCCTAACATCCTTCATTTCCTAATCCTCTCCACTGCCAAATCTCTGGTCCGCTCCCTGTGCATATCAACCTGTATCCTCAAAGGTATGTAGGTACCTAAATCCCATTGAAATCAATGGGAAAATGGTGCCTCGATACTTGTAGAGGATCTGGGTTATTAGGTCTTAACTACTGTAACCTCTGGCCACCTTGACTTCCACCTGGAGCCACTTTTGTACATCGACTGTGCTACCATCAGGATCATTATCCTCAACTGTTGTCCGACTGTCACTTCCTCAGTGAATGCCTTCCCTGGTTATCTCTTTCTCAGCATCTGAAAGGCCTGATTCAAAGGTCCTTGAAGTCAAAATTCTCCTGCTGACTTCAGTGGATTTGGAATCAGGTCTTACGTTCACTATTATCATCTTCACATTTAACACTCTGTGCACCGCAGCCCTCCCTTACATTTGGGCTGTCTTCTCTTCCACCGCTGCTCAGTTCCATTTCTCGGTAAGAGGAATTTCAATGGAATGGAGAGGACAGAAGCAGTCTTCCAGAGCAAGAAAGAATGAACCTGTCCAGGGGAAGGCATGGCAGAGGTAGCCGACTGCACGCGTGGGGTGGTGAATGGGGAGGTAAGTGACATTAAGGGAAGGGGGATTCTGGATATGTTTTAAGTCTGGGGGAAGGAGGCCAGGACAGAGAGAGGTGGAAGAAGAGCTGGGGGTCAGGAGGAGACTGGCTCAAAGAGACAGCTAAAAGGTGAGTGAGACTGGAGTGAAGGAGGAAAGGATCTGAGACATGGCGGCGAAGGGAATAAATTATTCAATTCATTTCAACCTTGGATCTCAAGGAATGAGAACGCTGAACCCACTGACACCAAAACCACACACGTAGGAGGGTTCTGCCCACTCAGCGTGGAAGTGGCATCTCTGGAGGGGGAGGATTACAGATCCCATTATTAGTCCATTGGAATAATTTAGTCAACTGATTATTAAAGCACAGCAATCCACTCCCAGGACTTGACGTTCCAGGGGAAACACACATTCAAGCAGAGCAAAATAATGCAGAATCAACAGTCTAATACATTCACCAGCATCTTGGCTAGCCCTCCTGCTTTTTACTTTGCTCCCTTTGATATGTATATTTTATTCTCCACAAATAAACATCTCAATGCAAATTAAAAAACGACAGGCTGCTTTGTGTTAATCTGTCACTCAAACGTCTCCCAGTGCCAGGAAATGGCACTGGGGCTCTATGACAGAACTCGCCCGCTCTGCTTTATTGACATCAACAACTAGCTAGCCCCGGAGATCATGTCTCGCTCCTCTCCTCTGAAGATTTGACAAGTGCTGCCAAACCAAAATACGTTTCCCGTTCAAAATGGGCATTGGGAGAGGTTAGAGTTCCTCTGGGCACCGATGGGGGATCTAGCTTACTTGACCACCAACTTAGACTCAAGGTCGTGAGGTTCAGAGTGCTCATAAAGGCCCTGCCTATGGAATCGGCATTGTTAGGTCCAAACTTTCAAAAATCATGAGTCAGGCACCACGAGTGATGAGATTTTTAAACCAGTCATGAGATGGTTGTGATGGGTTCGGTCACAGAGACCCCCCCCCCTTGTGACTGTCACGTGATGGGCTGAAATTACCTGTGAACCTAATGCCAGCCTGGGACTCCAGAACCCTGCCTTGTTGAGCCAGACACACTAGCCTGCTGCAACACAGAGCCAGGGTCTGGTTCTTGTCCCCAGAGCTGCAGAATGTACCCCAAAACTGCTCAGCAACTCACCTATCTCCAGGAGCCAGAAACCCAATTCCCAATGGGACACAAACCCCAAATAAATCTGTTTTACTCTGTATTAATTGTCCACCTTTTATTATACTGATAGAGAGATAGGCACAGCTCTTTGCTCCCCCAAGTATTAATCATTTACTCTGGGTTTATCAATAAACAAAAGTGATTTTATTAAGCATAAAAAGTAGGACTTAAGTGGTTCCAAGTAATAACAGACAGAATGAAGTAAGTTACCAAGCAAAATAAAACGAAACATACAAGTCTAAACCTAATACATTAAGAAACTGGATAAAGGTAAATCTCACCCTCAGAAATGTTCCAAGAAGCTTCTTTCACAGACTAGACTTCTTCCTAGTCAGGGCCAAATCCTTTTCCCTGCTACAGTCCTTGTTCGTCCGGCAGGCATGTTAGGTGAAAAGCGGGGGGGGGGGGGGAGGAGGGGAGGTTTGTGACTGGGATCCTCTTTGTTCTATTCCACCCCTTTTATAGCTTTGGCACAAGGTGGGAATCCTTTGTCTCTCTGGGTCCACACCCCTCCCTCTAAACCACCAGGTTTCAAATAGATTCCAGTATCATGTTCACATGTCCTCTGAGATCCCTAGTCTTCATTCTTCCAGGGCTGACCCACAAATACCGGAGAAGGTTTGCAACAAACAGAGCTATTTACAACCAATTGTCCTAGTCAATGGGAACCATCAAGATTCTAAACCACCATTAATGGCCCACACTTTGCATCATTACAATACGACCTCAGAGTTGTATTTCATATTCCTAGTTTTAGATACAAGAATGATACACTCATACAAATAGGATGAACACACTCAATAGATTATAGGCTTTGTAATGACACCTTCCAAGAGGCTTTTTGCATAAAGCATATTCCAGTTACATCATATTCATGCTAAGAAACAGATTTTTATAAAGCATATGGAGTGCAACATCATAATGGTGTTTAATAATAAATGGGGACGGGGATGGGTAATTCCTCCTTCCGGGTTCTGAGGCACTAGCTTTCAAGTTCTTCCCCGCCATCACAAAGGCTAGAAACATTGGTTTTATTTTAATTAACGCTGAGACTCTCGCCACATTGGCTGCCCCCCGGCACAGGAGCTTCATGACAAATGCAAAATGTCACGAGATTCAAAATAAAATGGCAAGGGTTGGTCACACTGTGTAGCACACCCGCTGCCCTGTGTTGGACCAGGGGAGCTTGTGGAGCCAATTCAGAGGGAAGTGCTGCAAAGGATCATCTCCTGTTCTTATACTATGCCCACCACTGGGATGTCTGGGAGCCTGAGGTATGATTCTTCCTGGAATGCCCCATCAGTGAGAGACACTACAGAAGCTGCAACATCCTAATGATGGAGCAGCATCTTCAAGGCTGGCCAGTGTAGAACAGCCTGGTGTTATGGTTCGATCTCCTTCCTGCCCTGGTTGAATTGCACACCTAGGGCTTTAGGAGTGAGCCTGTATTCGTCCTTCACGCATGGAGTCTGAAATTATGCTGGGTGTTAAAGGGGCAATAATTCTCCCTGTCCCCTTCCCCACGTGCCCCTTGCAGGCCTGACACAACCTAGCTCAGTATTGTAAACTGGCAGATGAGATGTAACTAGTGCAGGTGTTACTGGGTCCTCCAGTTCCTAATCACTGTCACAGATCATGCCAGACTCAGCTGGGTGCAGGAGTAACCAGCAGAGA
The DNA here is from genome assembly GCA_032164245.1 of Sternotherus odoratus. NCBI lineage: Eukaryota > Metazoa > Chordata > Testudines > Kinosternidae > Sternotherus > Sternotherus odoratus. The sequence continues at coordinate 12,480,194 of JAVMKO010000007.1, read as the reverse complement.
GATCACTGTACAAAGAGACCCAAAGCTAAACAAGGGCAGAATGTTGGCCTAGCTGTTCACTCCCTGAAGACTAAAACAGATGGCCCAATAGGCTGATCCATTAAGGCAAATCTTCTGTTACTAGTTACCAAGGGTTCTCTCCTTGTCCCTCACATGCCAAAGGAATCAGGCAGATGTATGATTTTTGGCTGATATCCTTTACATACAATGGGCAGGAAATGTGCCCTGAGGCTAAGACACTTCTAATGAACATTCATTGTTTTGTTCCTGGTCCCTCAGCAGCATTCCCCTTTCGGATGACCCACATGATTCCTTACCACAGGTTGTTACCTGGATAGGATGGGTAGAAGGCAGTGACAAGAAGAGGGGAAAAAAGCCTTATTTGTGTAAGTGATTAATCCCTGTTTACAGCGCACAATACAATGAGAAGAGCAGATCACACGCTCAGCCCATTCATCGCTTTAAACAGAATAGACCGCAGCATAAAACATTAAGATACATGTCCAGGCTCCCCTTGAGACAGTGGGCTTCCAGATAAATTGGACTCCATATTATATCCCTTTTCTTCGGGGGGAACAATAAATTAAAAACCAAACACACCAAGATTGGTGCCACAGCAGAAACGAAAAATGAAATCCAAAGGAACACAGAGCAGGCTCATAATGAAAGCAGCTCCCTTTGAAGCTATCCCAAGACAAGCGCTTTCCCCTCTAGCTTCAGCCATTTTGCGGCGCTTTATTAAAATTGCATCTCTGCAGAGGAATTACTTGAAGGAGAGAGAAGTAATAGATTTTCAGAGCCAATGAAAACTAACCCCCTAGAAACAGGAGAGGGTTTCATTCCCAGAAGGGAGTTCTTTAATCCTTCTCTCATCTTTATCCATCGGAGGCTAGCATGTATCAAACCACACAGGAGCTCTGTGATGATGTTGCCAACTGTCTTGGGAATGCACTGGTCAGTCAACAAACCAGACAAACTAGAAACGCCTCGTAACTCTGAACTGGGAGGCAACAAGTACCCTTCGTGATGTGGATGATAGGGCCTCACATAACATGTTCACTGGGCAATTTATTTGTTTTGCCAGCTTTACAATGAGGTCTGAATGTGGGAGGGCGGGGGTGGCAGTCTCTGTGGGTACCTTGTTGTCTATGGGGCTAAAGCAGAGCAGACGCAGCCCATCGCGCCCAGCCAAATACATTTCCTGGCACACCGATATTTTAATTACAGATTTCTGTCTCTTTATAGTTAGGGTTTTTTTTAAATTTTCATTGAAATGTTAATTTGTTGGACTCCTTCTTAAGAAAACTATAATAGGAAGGAAAGGAAAGAGATTATACTGGAAAAAGACAAACATTTTCTCTCCTTTAAATTTTTTTTTCCAAACAACGTACCACTATATGATCACCTGAATTTATATTTTTGTTATAAAATTCTGTATGCAAATGAACTCTGCCTTCTATCCACAATTAAGAAATGGTGATCTATTCCTTCTGGGGTTGACATTGACCTCTTCTGATCCCATAGACATTGGAAGGAGCGGAGGCACTCAGCACTGCTAGGATCCAGTTCTTGTTCGCTGCCTCTTGATTCCCATGGGTACTAACCTTTTAAAATAGTTTCGGGTTGCTAGACCAATGGAAATAGAATTTGCCCATGTCTTCAAATCTGGCCCTCAGCCATATAGGACATCTGCCACTTCCAGTGCAGAGGCCAAATCCAGCTCCCAGTGCAGTCAGTGGCAATACTCCAATTCCATTTCAATGGCTGCAGAATTGGGCCCTACAATGGTGCCCCCTACACTATGATCGTTCTAAGTGATTCAAACCATGCGCTTTCCAGCATCCTCTGCTGTAATTTGAATGCAAATGATCAAATCCATTTTTAATTTGTATAATCAGTTATGTTTTGTTTAGCACACTCGTGATTAAGCAGAGTCCAGTTTCTACTCTGAGTACATTCTGTGGGTGTATGTGAGGAGAACGTTTGCTGCTGTGTTTTCTTGAGCTCTAAGCTAAAGCAATGGGGATAGCCAGAGAGCTATTTCTAATCTCATCTCATGTCCTCTAGCATTTACTACACATTGGGCATCAGGATCGGTTTCTAAACCTGGAAGCTTTCGAATATTGAGTCTTTCCAAAAATTGCATTTCCATTCAATTTGAAGCCATGCCATTGTGAGTATGTTTACATTGCTATTAGATGCCCATGGCTGGACCATGCCAGCTGACTTGGTCTAAGGGGGCTTGTAGTGGGGCGGCTGCCCCACTCCAGTAAAAAAGAGGTTAAAACAGCCGTGCAGAGGGCTGTGGCTGGGGAAAACAGCCAAACTGGGCTGATTGGGGAAGCAGCCACAGCTGAGCCTTGCCCCAATCAGGCCCCAGCTGTCCCCCGATAAAACGGCTGAAAAGCAGGATCTAGGCAGTTTCTCTCCAGGCTGGGAGGGGGCAGGGCTTGGCTGTCTGTGGGGCAGGGTACCTGAGGTGGAACAGTTCTGGGGACAAGGGAGCTGGGGAACTCCAGCCTAGCAACTCCCCAGAGTCAAGCACCTTTCCCGGCCATCCCACATTGATGTGAGTGAAACGTTCCTTGTGATCCACCAGTGCTTGCAGCACCATGGAAAAACACCCCTTGCGGTTTACATACTGGCCGCCCCGGTGTCCCGGTGTCAAGATAGGGATGTGTGTTCCGTCTATTGTCCCACCACAGTCAGGGAACATCATCGCATTAAAGTCATCCACAATGGCATGCACATTTCCCAAAGTCACCACCTTGGATAGCAGCTGGTCAATGATTGCACTGGCTACTTGCAGCACAGCAGCCCCCACAATAGATTTGCCCACTCCAAACTGATTCCTGACTGACTGGTAGCTGTCGGGCATTGCAAGCTTCCACAGGGCTATGGCCACCCGTTTCTCAGCTGTGAGAGCTGCTCTCATTTCGATGTATTTGTGCTTCAGGACAGGGGACAGCAAGTCACAAAGTTCCATGAAAGTGGCCCTACGCATATGAAAGTTTTGCAGCCACTGGGAAACATCCCAGACCTGCAACACTATGCGGTCCCACCAGCCTGTGTTTGTTTCCCGGGCCTAGAACCGGCGTTCCACAGCATGAACCTAGCCCAATGTCACCATGATGTCCCTATCACCACATAGCTTTCTTGTAGGAATGTCTGTGTCCATGTCCTCATTACTATCATGATTGCAAAGTCGTCACTTCCTCAGCCGGTTTTGCAGGTTCTGCACATACTGCTGGATAATGCGCAAGGTATTTACAATGATCACAACTGCAGCGGTGAGCTGAGCAGGCTCCATGCTTGCTATAATATGGCACCTGCACGAGTAATCCAGGCAAAAATGAAAAGGAGAGCAGGAGAGCAGAGTGGCAGCAGAAGCGGTGGTGTACGGGAGACAATAGCTTTCAAGCCTTCTGCACGAGTCGTACGCCAGCAGAGCAGGAGAGCAAAGTTGCAGCAGAAGCGGTGGTGTATGGGAGATGATAGCTTTCCACCATATTGCATGAGTTATGGGACAGTAGAGTTCTACAGACCTACTGCACCATCTGCTGCAGGAAAAATGGCATGAAACGGTTGTCTGCAGTACCTTGGATGGAGGGAGGGGCGACTGATGAGATGAGCCCAGGAAAACCTGAGAGAATGTTTTAGCCCCATCATGCACTGGGAGCTAAACCCAGAATTCCAATGGGTGGCGGAGACTGCGGGAACTGTGGGATAGCTACCCACAGTGCACCACTCCAAGAGTTGATGCTAGCCTCAGTACTGTGAATGCACTCCGCTGACGTAGCACATTTGGTAGAGACACACACAATTGAATGTATAAAATCTGTTCAGAAAAATTGACTTCTATAAATTTGATATAATTTCATACTGTAGAACCTCAAGATACTCTATGATTATTAGACAAAGTGGGAGGAAAAAGTTTCTCCAGAGATGGAGAGAAAGCAAACTGCAGAGCAGATCCTAAGAGCATTCAGCATCTTTGGTAAGGACATGTAAAAAGTATAACCCTGTCACAAAGTCAGTGGTTTTGGAAGCCCTATGCTTCCAGATGAATTTGTGACGTGAGTATCATCTGGAACAAAGGAAACTTCAACAGCAGAGCTGGTCAAAGAGTAGAAAACCAATTTAGCAAATAACTTCAATTTGTAAGGGGTTATTTGGTATTACTGAGAGATTAGGCGATTCCATCAGCGACAGGGGAATCACCTGCAACTGCCTTTTAGTTTGATGGCACTATTTTAACAAAGGGCTGCTACAAATCCGGGAGAACACTGGTCAGCATGTCACTGAGAAAAGACCAGTCGCTTTCCATGGAATGTACTGAAAACTACTAAAGGCAGAAGAAACTTTGTGAGACAGAGAAAGCAGCTCCCTTGCTTTCTTGGAAGTGAAGAGCATGGTGCAGGAGTATTGAACTTCCAGCTCTGATATAGAAATGATCATTGCAATAGTCATCACCATCACATTGATTTTTGGATTGAATTGTGACACTGTCTCTTTAAACGGAAATTCTCCCCTGAGAAGTACTGGCATACTGAGAAAGCACCTTATACCAGATAGAAAGGATGTTAGAACAAACTATCTAGAGAAAGATTAAGGGATCAGAGAGCAGAACCAGCACAACCTCTTTAACTTTCTAACTAAATCCCTTTTACCATAAATAACAGGCTTGTTATACTAAGCCTAGTGTGTTGTTACTCCTGCACCTGAAATATGGAATCTTGGGCTAATTTAAATCTTGTAAACAGAATAAAGCATTGGATCCATACTTCTTCTTTAATGTCTCAGGCCTGCCCCCCGGGACAGTAGTATACACTGACATGGGCCCCTGCCATTTAACCAGGCAATTATGGATTTCCCAGGAATTCACAGTCTGAAAAATAATTATTGTGGATACCAAATAAATGCTTGATTTCTTTTTTCCTAAACTTAAGTATTAATCTCCAAAACTGCTTATTGTTTTGTAGAGACTGATTCTCCACTGGTCTATAATGTTCACAGTCATTACCACCTGTGCTAAGTGGGAATAAAACACCACTACATCGGAAAGGTAGCCATTTTCACCCTGTAGTGGGGTGGCCGCCCCACTCTATGAGAAAGAGGGCAGATGAGCCACCAATCAGAAAAGGCCTGTGGCAAACCAGTCAAAGCTGATTGGGGAAGCAGCCACAGCAGGGGCCACGCCCTAATCAGGCCACAGCTGGCCCTATAAAAGGGGTGTAGGCTAGAAGCTGGAGAAGTCTTTCTGTAGCAGTGGAAAGAGGAGGACCTAGCTACATGGGAAGAATAAGGTACCTGAAGCAGAGCACTACTGGACAAAGAGAGTTGGGGAGCTCCAAGCTGGAAAACCAGCAGGCTGCAGGCCTTGTTTAAGTCCAAACGGTACTGGGGCAGCAGAGGAGCGGCTTGAGGATAGGCAAAGGCAGCAGGTTCTACCCCTTGCCAGTGATGAGTGGCCATTACAGACTGCAGTCTGCCCCAGTGAGCAGGGGCTAGATGAAGATGGGCAGTAGCCACTGAGGCAAGGTGGGTTTAGAGGGTTGGGGGTCCCCCGGGGAAGGGAGACTCAGGGTGTGGGGGTACTGCCAGGGGGCAACACCTGAGGGTAAAAGGGCACTGAGGTCCAGGAGGGACATGGGGGGCCCTAAGGCAGGCAAAACATTGGCCACCAGGAAGCGTTCTGGAGCTGAAATGAACTAATTCCCAGGACCACCAGCAGGAGGTGCCACATTGGTGAGTCTTTGCCTTGCTACACACCCCCTTTGTACTTTTCTAAGTGATTTCAGGAGGTGCCATGCAGTGGAGAATCTGGCCCCAAGTTTAAGGATTTGGGGGACTGTCTCTTCGTTCAGTTTTTGTACCGTGCTTAGCATAATGGAGCCCTGGTCCATGACCAGTAGGCACTAGAACAATACATAATAATAATGACACTGTAAAGTATTACATCTTAGTGCGATAATTCATGCCACGGTGTTACCATTTTAGTGGCTTTAATACTAACAACACACACAAAGATGTAACTTTAAATGTAAGGGCAATTGAAATTATTTCTGTAGATAGTGATAAATGGTTTAATTCCTTCCTTTGTACATTCCCAATATGCTGTAAAGTTATTCTTCTATATGCAATAAAATCATCCATTTTAATAAAAAATGAACACTGACTAGTTACTGAATAAACATAAGTGCAAATAACCACAACTTATTAGAAAACCATGATAACTTAAGGAATTAATATGTAGCCACATTCATATTGCTGGATCTAAGTGACCTCACGCACATTTTAACATTAGTGTAATTTCATTTTTAATAAGGAGTAACTCCACATACGTTAATGGTATAGAATCAGGCACATTGGCTCCCAGAGCTTTCCTGAAAGATGATTTGAATTCTGCACAATTTTTTGAAGTGCACGGACAGACAGTCCTAATGATTGATTCATCTATCAATCTAACACTGCTCAGAGTACTAATATAGATGTTTGTAAGTAGTGAGAGCAGAGTCCCTAATGTGTTAAAGGAAATGGACTCATAGGTATCGAAATAATATTCTCAAAAAAAATTATTCCCATATGGTTATAAACAGCAATTTAAATTAAAACCTTATTGGGAGCATATGGCTGTTTTTAAGGAAACAACCTTGTGAAATCAGAATTCATAAAGAAGGTCCCCCAAACCACCTTACCTCTGACCCTGTACGCCTGCCAGCAATCTGCAATCCACTATTTCTGGTGTGGCATCTGGTGAGGATACACGCCTCCTACCACAAGTCAGCAGAAGTCCATCTTAGCTTTCCAATCTCAATTTAAGTTTCCAATTATGACCATTCAGGAGTGTGTGTGGGATAACATTATTTATAAATGGAGGAAATTTGATATGGAAATTGAATGACAGGCAATCCCATGGACCTGCAAGCCATCATTCACAATATTGAAGTCCATGGGACTCCTTTCTGCCTTAAACATAGGCACCAGCTTAAGTACCTTAAAGAATTAGGGCCTTAGGCCTAGATCCACAAAGTGACATGTAAACCCCAAATTTACGTGCTAAAGTCCCATCTTTCGGCATAAAACTTTGCTCAGCTTCTGCCTAACCCTGCAGGTGCCTAAAGTCACTCAAAGCCTACATTTTTGCTATAAGAGTTCCCTAGGCATCTAAGTTTCTGCCTCTGCGCATGTGCACTGCTACCTCTCTCTACATGTATAGGTACCTAACTCACATCTAAGACCCAATATGAAGATAGGTGTTTTCCCACTGCCACTACTATCTTGCCTATAGAACCCAATCCAGCAAGCACACCTATGGGATTGGGCCTCCTTCAGGATCATCCAAAGGAGAAGGTAGTGTGATGTCTCCATTGTAACTGTTAGCCCAATAGTAAAGGCACCTGAGACATGGAAGACCCTGGTTCAATTCTGCCCTCTTCCTAACGCAGAGAAATGACTGAGACAGGGATCTTCTTCCTTTTTGTGCCTTAACTACTGGGAAATTCTAATGTGGTTCTTCCTCAATCTCTCCTGTTAAAGTTCTTCCTCATTGGATAAATAAATAGGCATTGGGCAACAGAGCAAGAAAGAGTGATTCTATAGCCTATTGGTGAGGGTACCCACCTGGATCTACACCCCCCTCCCCAATGACTTTAAGGGCTCCCACATTGTATAGGGAGCCTAAGCACCTAACTCAGGCTTTGTCAATTCCAAAGTAGCTCCATTGTTTTTTCTAAGTTTCTGAAAGTTGGGTATTGCAACACTGTGCATTACAGCATCCAAGTCCCTCCATTGAAGTTGGTCTTAACCTCTCTGTGGACTCATCTATACAAACACTTCATTCACAGCAAGCCGGGGTGAAAATCCACCCCGCAGTAGCCTAGGGTATGTTTATACTACTCGCTGGATTGGCGGGCAGCGATCGATCCAGCGGGGGTCAATTTATTGCATCTAGTCTAGAGCGATATCCCATCTACTCCTGTACTCCACCACCATGAGAGGCACAGGTGGAGTTGACTGGGGGAGCGGCAGCAATCAACTAGCCACAGTGAAGACAGCGTGGTGAGTAGGTCTAAGTAAGTCAACTTCAGCTAAATTATTCACATAGCTGAAGTTGTGTAACTTAGATCATTTTTTCCCCCACCCACCCCAGTGTAGACCAGGCTTAAGAATCTTTGTGGACCACGCTGTCATCGCTAAAAGTTCCCTGTGTGCTTTGATCTACCCCAGTGTTTCCCAAACAGGTTCGTGAACCTCTGGGGGTTCATAAAATGTTACAGGGGACTCTCGGGGGAATTCCCTAATGGCGGACAGAGCTGACCCTATGAACCCCCGGCAGAACAGAACCAGAAGCTCAGACCCCTGAACTTCCAAGAGCTAAGCAGATCAAAGCAAGCAGATCTATCACACTGAAAAGATTTAATCTTCAGGACTCCTTATAAGAAATGGAAAGGAAGGTGGATATTTTTTGCCATTTTTAAAATTAAATAGGTGGCTAGTATTGTTTTTAAAATTATGAAGAACAAGTTTAGACTTTGTAACGTGCATTGTTTTCCTGGACTGTTCAAGACCTGAATGTTTGAGTTGTTATCTTAAATACCTTCATGCTGTTTCATATCTGATATTCCTTAATGAAACATAGGAGCCTTGTCTTATAACAGGCTTATTCAAAGTGATACAAGCTACGAAAGTGAGATCTTGGAAGAGTGTTTTCATAAGGTAATAAAAATACTGTAATGATAAATAATAATGAATAATAAATAGTGTGTAATAAGCATGTCATACAAACAACCTTTATATTTCCAAGCTCACTGCTTTTATAATTCATACTCAGGTAAAGGAGAAAATCCCTGGAAGTATTCATTTTTATGAGGGGGCTCACAAGACTTGACATTTTAGTGAAAGAAATTCACAGGTTGTTAAAGTTTGGGAACCCCCAATCTACCCCATTTTGAAAGAGAGTAGGTGAAAGTGCACATGCAACTTTAAGTGCAGGCCAGCAGGCTCCGCACAGACACTTAAGGTAGGGAAGGCTAGGGCAAGGTAAATAAATGGGGCAGCAGGACTAGACGGTGAGAAGATGGACTCAAGCTTAGTAGGCTAAACTGCAGCAAGCCCCTGGAGACTTTCAGTTCCAGATAGTCCAATACCCATCTCTCTCACACACACGCTCACACAGTTGAAGGGACAGAGGACTTCCGTTGTTGTCCAGGGAATAATCAGCGAGTGGCTACAGAATGTGCAAGACATAAGCAGGATACGTGGCTCTCTGAATGAAGCCTCACAATGAAACGCAGTGACTGAGAGAAGAAAATGAAATAGAAGGGAAAGCCCAGGCGGACAGCAGCCATAGCTGATGCTCCTGGAATACCTGGGCAGGGCTAGAAACCGCAGTAGTTTAGGATTTGAGCTATTGCATTTGCTTTGATGCCATGTTTTCAGCGATACAAGCCCCAAAAGAATGATGGCTTCATTCCTCTGTCTGAAGAGTATGATGTTATAGTATCTGCCCAGATGTGCGTCTGTCATGCTTAGGTGACTGCTGTGTGTGTGTATGCTGTCATGTCAGCTATGGCTGCATATATATATATATAAATATAAGATAGCTTGGCAAGCTTAAAAAATTCTTATTGAACAGAAAATATTAAACTACATTAAGGCTAAATTATCTTCTAAAATTTTGGCGTTGAGAGAGATGACACCTCTGTGAATGGTTTGAAATTCAGGAGAACATAAGAAATGAATGATATAAAAATGGGTTATCATCCCCAATTAAATTAGAAAAATAGAAGCTAGGAAGGGTAGAGATGCCACCAATGTCTGGTGTCTCATGGTAATGGGAGGCATGGACTGTGTGGGATATGCCCATAGGAGCGGGGATAATTAGTTAAGAACAATTTGGCGAGGGAGGGGGAGGAGAAACAGGATAGTTCCCAAACACAAGTGTAAGGATCAGTTTAAAATCTGAGCAAGAATCATGGCAATTAAACATCGCGGAATGCCGTATTCAGTGCTCACTGCAGCCCATCGGACCATTGGTCCATCTGTTTAACTGTAACAGTGGACAACCCCTGATGCTTCAGAGGAAGGTGAAACCCTCCACAATACACCTGGCCAGTTGTGCAAGAGGGGAAACAATCCTTCCTGACCCCACAGGCAATCGGTCATCCAAGATCCTGAAACATGAGGTTTGATTAGTCTTACTAATTAATCAAGTGTAACTGCAAGTATTATTAACATTGTGAAAGAGTCAGAGAATCCAAGGCCAGATGGGACCATTGTGATCATCTAGTCTGACCTGTAAAACACAGGCCATAGAACTTCCCCAAAATAATGCCTAGAGCAGATCTTTTAGAAACACATCCAATTTTGATTTAAAAGTTGGCAGTGTAGAGAATCCACCATGACCCTTGGTAAATTGTTCCAATGGTTAATTACTCTCCTCATTTAAAATGTGTGCCTTCTTTCCAGCCTGAAGTTGCCTAGCTCCAACTTCCAGCCATGGGATTATATTGTAACTTTCTCAGCCAGACTGAAGCCCACTGTTAAATCTGTTCCACGTGTAGCTATTTATAGACTGTCATCAAGTCACCCCTTAACCTTGTCTTCGTTAAGCTAAACAGGTTGAACTCTCCATGCCATGGAAACAAGAGAGAGGGAGGAGTAGGAAGGTCAGCATCTCAAAAGATGCACAAAAGGCTAGAGTTCATATTCTCTTACAACCTGAACGCAAGATAGACTCACTGAATTAACTCTGGGATCCTATGAACTTTAGTGGTCTCAACTCTCCTGCACAGTCTCTATTAATAAGAGCAATGATGCATTGATATGATTAAATATTTCTTTGAAATATATGTTGTGGAGAAATATATGTTGTATCATTGTCTGTCTTGGCTGCTTTCAGAATATTTGCTACCATTGCTTGAGTCACAGTGACACCAGATTTCAGACTGTTTTCTGTGTCCCAGTTGGTTGAGTCCAATGTTGCAGAAACCCATCCTGGAAACTCAGGTAAAGGGCAGGAGACGCTTAACACAGTCGACAGTTATTTATAGCATTTCATAGCTGAGTTCTTTCTGTGCCATGATAATTGCTTGAAGGCCTCAGGAGTTTACACCCAGGTTTTCATCTGAAGTGGGGTAAAAATGCTTTTCATTGCACCTCCACATGCAGATGCTTTCAATGCAATAGAAGCACTGGGGGGGGGGCAGCATTTCATTCAAACATCCCTCTGCTCCCTCCTGCAAAGACTGACGCCTGATTCTCATTTACAAGAAGACCCCTTCCCCCTATGCTGGCAGTGGAGAGGGGCCTCAGGTACTAATAACTATATATACTTCACTACCCCTTTATGCTACCAGACTTATAAAGAGGACTTTCTGTAAATGAGAATCTGCTCTTGAGTTCTTGCATGTGTTATGTCCTATCAGTGTGATTTCTGAGCACCTGAAAGGTGGAATGTATCATGTGGCAGCAGTTGTTCAGTGGAATGAACTAAACAAATGTTAATGCTGGGCACCAAAACCATCCTCTTTTATCTCATTTGTGTGAATTCAAAATAGTCTACCTACAGAGCAAATTATGTAAATTAGTGTCTGAGAGGGAATGGAGCAGCGGGTTTTGTATTCATTTAATTATACTGAACGTTCTGTGAAATAGCCTGAATCCTGAAGTAAAAATCAGTAGGAGCTGCCACTGCATGAAAAATATCCATTGAAACAATGAAATAATTCACTTTATGATTGGGGGAGGGTGATTGGTTTGGATATTGTGGAAAGGAAGCACAAGACATGGCATTGCATGTGCCGTCAACAATTCTAATGCGTAAAGAGTTTCTTCTTCATTCATGGTGAGGAGCAGGGGGAATAGAAGTAGAGCGGCTGCTTGAATACTGTTAAATATTTTAGGCAGAGCTACTCTGGGGTATTGGCAACACAGCCGTGTGCTAGCGGAGCAACAGAAAAAAAGGTTGGTCTACTGGATCTTACCCCTCACTGCTAAAATAGACCCTGCTCCCCTGAGTATAAACTCTCCTGAACTTCAATGGGAGATGAGGGTGTTCGCCATCTTGCCATATCATGTAGTTTTGCCATTGATTTTAGAACTGTGGTTTGGGAATATTGTAAACCCAGAGCACATAATCAATCCAACTCATTGTTGGTTTCCATGGTGATATAAAGACTAGTCCATGATTGGCTCAGTTCTCTTTTAGGGCCAGATTCTCCATTGCCATGCCCGGTAGATATACCAGTGCAAAGCGGGTGTAAATCCACTACTAAATTAGAATGGCAATGATTTCTCCCCACGTTGGACTGGTGTAAATAAATGCACACGCATGGGCCAAGTTTTGCGGGGAGCCGTCTGAAATGGTTGAATTACCCCTAGTTCAAATACAACGTGTTTGTGCAACCTTGGGCAAGTTGCCTGGGGCCACATTTTCAAAAGTGGCCTCTTAATTTTGGGTTGGTCGGATGCCCAAATCTTGACACCTATGGCCCCATTTCCCACCTCCATCCCACTACACACACATGGTATCACCCAGCAATTGCTACTCTTGGTGGAGCTGGACCAATGGGAGCAATGGAGGGAAAATTTAGGAGGGGGAAAGTACATACAACCTATCTTTCCTGTAAACTGATCACATCAATCTATCCAAAAAGTGCCAGTTATATGATATTCCTTATGATACCCCTTATGCCAGACACATGCTATCCTTTGTACTCAATATAATTAGTGCTTTGCTATACACATAGGAACTTACAAGGTGTCTCCTCAGATTTAGAGCACTTCTGATGATGGCCATTAGTCACCCTGGAGAGAGAACCTTACCTACGTATAAAAGTTGTACCATTTTAATTATACTGATATCGTTAAAGTGGCAGAGCTCTCATAGTGTGGACTCAGTTAGGCTGGAATAGCTATTCCCATACAGAAAGGGGGAATAAGCTCTACTGGTATAACTGTGTCTATACTAGGGGTTGAGGTGTTACAAATATATTGGTAAAAAATCATAACCCTAACTGAAATAGTTATACTAGTACTAAAAAACCCTGTGTAGTCCAGGTCTAAGAAGTCTTGGCAGAAACTTTTAAATATGATGATAAAAAAAGATTTTTCTGTAGATAACCCAGTTCATGATTAATGTTTTCCAAATGCTTTCCTTCCAAGAGGCAACAGAAAAAAAAATCTATTGTTTTGGTATACTGTTATTTTTTGAATACTGCAGGTATCAAACAGGTAGTAGGCTAGGCAGAGATACAGGGATAGGTTGAGTTGAGGAACTCCCCAAGGAGGATAGTGCATCTGGTCTCATCCATAAAGTTGTTGATGAAACAGTCAAAAAAAAGCCTTTCACTGAAAATGGAGGTTCCCTGTTTCCTGTTATTTGCATTATGGTAGCACCCAAAGTTTCCAGTAAAAATCAGCAGTCCATTGTGCTGGGCTCTCTATTAGGGTTGCCACCGGTCTGGGTTTTACCTGGATAATTCAGTTTTTGGCTTCTGTATCTGGTTTTTGACTGGAAAGTCCAGCTGAAAAGGGGACCTGGCAACATTAAATGTTACCTGAACCAAAATCCAGTTACCGCGGGGCTGGGAGAGGCATCGGGTCATTAATGCCTGCCAGCCCCTGCTCAGCTGGGGCCACCTCCAACCTGCAGATGATCCAGCGAGAGACAGGGGGGAAGGGAAGAGGGTGCAAGTGATGGGGGTGGGACCTTTGTGGAAGAGTCACGGCAGGGGCGTGGTCTTGGGGGAAAGAGGTGGGGCAAGGCCAGCTCCCAGGGGTCCAATTATCAGCAATTAAACAGGTAAAAACTTTATACAGCTGCCCCACCCTGGCAAATTTACAATGTAAAGTCTGACAAATTAACTTGATAGATTTTTCTGCAATTGCTTGTTCCAGGGGGAATTTCTTTTTCATGGCAACTGTTAAAATTTAACTAGTGGCATCTGCCACAAATTTAAAGTATTCTGGGTCCCTGAGATTTCCTTAATAGGTATAGCAGCCTCGGTTCCATCCACACACTAAATCCTCTGCTCCACAGAGTCTACCTGCAATTAAACTAGCTCTTTATACTCTACACTTGTTGTCACACATTTGGGTTCCTAGGGAATTGCCAGCTGGCAGCATGAAAGTTTTATTTGTAAAAAGAAAGCATGGCAATAAAAAAAACTACACTTTAATAGTAAAAATTTACAACACAAAACTTTTTGAAAGAGCCTGAACAATGTAAAGTGTGTAGATAAGAGGGGGGAGGATGGTTAACAGGTTCTGATTGTCTAACAGGCTCAGAGTGGTGTAATGATAGGTGGCGATATCTCAGTATCTCCTGGTAAAACTCAGAATAGATGTCAGGCATTGGTGTGGAAGAGATCTCCTTTGCAGTGGGGAGTAATGGTAGCAATGTATTAGGGAAAAAAGGTACAATATTGCTGCTCACAAGCCAATTCCCATTGTAAGGCAATGCTGTGAACGCAATGCATTCTGACTAAGTTATGCCTCAGTGCCTTTTTTCACCTTCCCCACATTTAATGAAGCAGAACGAATTAAAATGATACCCTGCCCGGGGATCTAATGCAGGTTAAAGTCCTGTCTCCAACACCAAGAGCACAGGAGAATCCTCCACTCCATAGAGGCTATATTATTAACCTTTGCTTTATCTGCATCCTTCTCCCCTCTGTGAAAGGCCATTTAACCCTTGAAGTAGAAGGTCAATCAGCCCCATCCTTGCTCCCACAGTCCCAGTGAATAAATATCCTTATTTAAGGTGGTCTTGTCAGATACTCCCCAGTCATTGCAACTTAACTATTCTTGGTGTCTTTTGTGGGGGAGAGGCAAGCTTTTCTATGAAATGTTACCAACAGGTAACTACAGACTGGACTCAGTTCATCATGTCCTCATGAATATTAATGGAGGGAGGGGGTGATGGGGTGTACCAGCCCCGCACTGGTTCATCAGATGTTAATCCAACTCTGAGGGCCAAGGAGGCCACACCCCTTGGCTCTGCTGGGCATGCTCCATCTGGAACATAGATATAAAAGGGAGCTGCCCAGCTCACTCATGGCTTACCGCCCAAGGGAATGGAGGTGCACCACAGGTTCCTGCGGAAGGACTGTCAGCAATTCAGGACATGGAGGCCAGTCAGACTGTGACAACCTATGACCCCCCAGGCACCTGGCACCACAGAGGAAGGAGAGGATGCGGGTACCCTGAAATGACAAGCTATGGAGAATGGGTAGGAAGTGACATAGGGGAACTTAATGGGGAATCAGTCGTAGAATTGGGTTTAGCTTGGTGTGGTTCAGCGGGATCCCCTCTGAGCTGGTGGCGGGCAACCACATCAGAACCTCTGTTCTCTGAATCTCAGTTTTCTCAGACTTCTGTGCCTGAAACAGGTTTGTGTCTTCCAGTATCTATTAATTACACTGATTATTATCCAAATGCATTTGCTGTTTCCCAGGGTGAGGGGACGGCACAGATGTTATAAAGATTTGTCAGTCATCATTCTTTTCATTTCAGCCCCAACATGCTGAACAGGTGCAGAACATTTCCTCAAGTTTTTAGCACGTGTCCCAAGTGTATGTCCCCTCCTTCAAGTGCTTGATGCTTTTATTCATGGCTGTGTTTACAGGAGGGATGGGGGAATCTCAACAGACATTTTTGCACAGTGCATGCTTCCGCCTGGCGCAGAATGTTTTCAGCAGGGGCCAAAGGCAAGGTATTTTAGGGGGAGGCTGGTGAGAACGATCCTCCAAAAAAATGATTCATATTGGTGCAATGTGTTGCAAGGAAAAGAGGGGCTTCCCCCTTCATCTTTTTTTTAAGGTAGCACTGGATTCTGAAATGAATCCCAGCAGGAAGAAAGATACTGCACGTCTTTTCAAAAGATACCTTAAGTCTCTGTGCTAAAAAGCTTTCTGTTTGGTTGTGCTGTGGTTTGAAGCTCAGACTCAGTGTGCGTGTATCTCTTTGCGGCACCTTCTTCTGCTGTCTCCCAGATCTTCTTTAACCCTGTCATTGTTGGCTATCCCTTGCAGCCTTTGTGTTGCAGAGAGGGGAAGGTGGGTTCTTTTATGTGCCTATGTTGCCATCGAATGGGCCAGGTTGTGGGTGGCTCTTCTTAGGGAGGGTGGTAGATGAGACACAAGAAATCTTCCATCTTGGGAAGGGGAGCCCATGCAAAGGCAGCAGCCCTCCCGAAGCTGGCAAGAAGGAGGTAGAGTAATGGTCTGGCCAGGGGGTTCCAAACTGTGGTACATGTGCTACTGCTGGTACGTGAGCTTGATGTTCTATCCGTTCATTTCACAATGATTTTGTTCCAGGTGGTACATGAACCAATAGAGTTCAAATGCCATCGGTCTTAGCCATGGGCGTACATTTCCTGCTGACTAGATGCTCTGAGAGTCTTGGTGCTTCCACAAGGTACAATGTCTCCCTGTACTCCTGATGGAGTGATTTGGCAGTACATACCTCCCTAAGAGCCAAAACATAGCCCTGCATTAGGGATTCATAATGGGACCAGGTAAAGAATAGGAAATATCCTTTCCAGGAGAAGATCCACCACCTTGAAGGCAGAACTCTAGCTAAGACTTCTCCGTGATCATGCCAAAACAGTATTTACAAAGTTTTGCCTTTTGACCAGAAGAGGAAGGATCATGGTCTAGTGCTTAGAGCAGGCCACTGGGAGTCAAGAGCATTTACTCTGCCTCTGATTCTCTGTGTGCCTGTGGGAAAATCACATAATGTCTATAAAATTCCAGTTTTGATCTCTAATCTCCAAGCATCCCTATGAAGTAAAGTTTGGAAGGTGCTTGGAGAGCCTTGGATGAAAACTGCTGCGTAGATGCATATTTCAATTAAATAGTCTACGTTTATTTGTAACAGTTCAAATCTGTTAGTCTTTGCATTCTGAGACAGGAAGAATGCACTAACAGAGGGTCTACCTTTAATTATTCCATTGCCACAATTTTACCAAGATATCCTCTCAGGTCTTTTTAGCAATTCTCCATGTAATTCTTTCCCTTTCATACCCCAGTGGGTCATTTTAACTCATAGCCCTTTTAACTTTATTAAGAGCTTCTTCTCCACAGAGATCATCTGTAATTTTTTTTTTTTTTTTTTTTGGTATTCACTCCAAAATGAATGAACCTTTTTATAAGAGGATTATCTTTTGTCCCTGGTTTTGCTCTGGCAATGAACTCAACGAAAGTGTCTATCTCCTCCATTCTTTGCAAAAATCCCTTACATCGGCATTTATTATTATATTGTATTAAGCAGTATTCAAGGGATTGAGTGTCAGGGAGAGGCATTTCATTAGCATTTTTCAGCTTTGCCGGTGCAGTCAGTTGAATTTCAGTTAACAATAGGAAATTATTTCTACCAAAAATTATTATTACCGAGCATAACTTTTAATCATCCTATTCATAGTAAACGTAATTATAATCCACAAACCTCATCATAGCAACGTGAATGAGGTCTAATAAATCACCATTTGCAACTACTCCTAGCTATAGACTGTCTTGCCAATATATCCATTCAAGGTTTGTTAATATGGTCAAAACCCCAGAGATAACTATGGATTATAAAACCTACACAAACTATTATAGGACTATTTGTAGCATAACCCTAAATTCCCAGTACTTCGGACTTCAAACTCTTGCATGGATTATAGAAAAGTATTACTTTTAATCTTCCTTCTTAAGAGAGACCTCTGCTGCATTACCTTCCAGCTCTGGATTTACCCAAATTATTCTATAATTTAAACTTTTCCCCACAATAAATTGAAAATATTTTAGGATCACTATAATTACTTACCGATGTTCATGAAAAACAAATATATAGGGTACGATTTTATACAGTTCACTTTCCAAGCTCCTGGAAAAACAAATTATGTGGTCTATAATACTCCCCGTAGTTCACATGTGTAAAATAGCTCTCATATTGATGCAAGCGATGATTGATCTAGAGCCTACTGAAGTCAGTGGAAAGACCCTCATTGACTTCAGTGGACTTTGAATCGAATGTTTGAGTAGACAGGAAATATTTGTATCTCATGTCCATTTAGGAAAAAAAATTAAATGTCACCAAATTTGGGTTTGTATGTTCCCCAGGGCAGGATGGTGCTCCTATTGACTTCAATGGAAGGAGGATTGGGCCCATGTCATCAGCTTCTTTCATCTTTTCTTTTTTGGTGAGGGGCTGTCTAGTGGTGGTGGTGGTGTTTTGTTTTGGGTTTGCTTGTATGTGTCTAAATATAGTTGACAAAAATTGAACAGCATTTGAGCAAATTCACTTCTAGTGTAAACCCAAGGCTAAACCTGATCCTCTGTTTCTCCTTTAAATTTACAGTTAGAAGTTTTTTAGAGACGGTATTAATGTTTAACAGAAAAATACTCAGTTGTCCTCTGTGCAGGAGACAGAAAAACACTATACACTGTATCTAATTGCCTGGAAAAATTCCTTACTATAAATAAATCCACACTTTGCAAAGAAAAGATTTACATGTTCAGTGTCCAATATGTATTATCTGTAAACATATAAATCCTTGCTAAGGGTTTTCAATGCAGCATAAATGTTATGTATGAACCCATATGAACAATGAATTACTTATAATAATATTTAGTATTAATCATGTATAGTCCCAGCATCTGACAATGAGGATCTTCTAAAGAAAAGCTTCCTATGTTTATAGTGTACTTATACCCCTTCCTCTGAGCTCTTTACTGAGCTCATGTCACAGCCTGGGGTCGGGGAAGTGAGGTCAATAGGCTACTGAGTCTTCTTCCAGATGAATTTTTAAACTGAGGTCCTGTTCTGCTGTGATAAAGATCTCCTGTATTTTTTGCAAGTGTAGATTTGTTAGCCCTTGTTTACTGGCCAAGGTCCAGCTCAGATAATTACTTCTTCTGATTTAAATTCCTCCCCTCCCCTCCCCCCAGTTCCAACTGGGTACAGTTTCTATTCTAAATACGAGTTCATTTGGGTAGAGCATTCCTCATGTTGTCTCCTAACCTGCTGGGCAGTGTTGACATGTGCACTGTTCAACAATGCTGCATTTCAACTTGCTGGTGCCTGCATTTCAAACAATCATGTAATGAACTCTGTGTACTGTCTGTATATCCCCTTTATAAAGCACTTTCTACTGATTACTCTGTTCGTTCAAGTGGCAGAGGTCTGTGCGATGGATCTCATCCTGCTGGTGACCTTTATTGAGCGGGTCAGTGTGGTTTCGCATAACAGGATTTCTGTTTTGTTTGGAGTTTGCCTTCTGGAATATTACATACACAAAATATGTGATCAAGCTTGCAAAGCCAAGCACTGAAAAGTAGGAAATGCCAGAATGAAGGCTGCCTGTGCAATCTTAATTTGGCCTCCTTGTATGTATGCATTATGATACAGTCTAATTCCGTGGTCACACAAAGGAGCCATGACTTAGGTGCACAAGCCGAACACTGCTCTGGGAATGAATCAGAATTTTGTAAGTGAATCAAGATATTGTTTGTCGCACCCCCTGCCTCGTTTTGTTGCAGAAGCTGGCAGTGAACAGGGGACAGCAGAAGGAGAAAGGAAGGGCTCATGGATAAGGCAGTTGAATGCTGCCCTGGATAGAGAATTGGATTATTTCCCTTCGTCTGCCATAGAGTTCCTGTGATGCTGGGCAAGCCACTAAAATAACAGGTGGCCATTGATTGTGTGTTCCCCGCTTCCTGGGTGCCCATATTGAGACGCCTGGGTCTCATTCACAGCAGTGCTGAGCACTCATAGCTGCAACAAGAGTTCTGTTCTGAACATAGCATTTTAAAGCATTCTGTAAGTACTCTGAAAACTCAGGCCCTAGGTATCGCAAATTGGGTGCCCAAACTTAGTAGAGTTTTGACCATTTTTACTTCCATCCCCCATCTGCAGCTAATACCATTTTCCTCCTAGGGGTGTTATGAAGATACAGTCATTAGTTGTTTGTGAAGTACTCACATGTGTGTGTGTTCATCCGTCGATTCAACGAGGACCACTCAGTCATCCGTGAATTGCTGGGACTGATTCTGTCTGTGTGTGCGCAGATGGCTGATGAGGCCAATCCTTGCACGAAAGGTCCGATGACAGATAGGACAGGAGATGAGGAGGACATCTCCAGCAGGGTTACTGGCACGGGCTTTTCTGGCTTGCCTCTTTTGTTCTGCTGCAGCCGTCCTTTTGGCCTCACATGATTTGGCACCTTTATACACGAAGGAGCGCCATGTCATCCGATTCATTGCGCTCTGTTCCCAAGAGTCAGGATTGATGTCAAACGCTTTAAGGGCAATTTAGAGAGTGTCTTTGAAGTGCTTCTTCTGACCCCCATGGGACCACTGTCCTTGTTGCAACTCGCCATAGAAAAGTCGCTTTGGTAGCCGATGATCTGGCATACGGACTACATGCCCTGCCCAGCGTAGCTGCGACTGCATCAAGATGGTAAAGATGCTGGGCAGGTTTGCTTGGGCGAGTACTTCAGTATCTGGGATCTTATCCTGCCACTTGATGTTGAGGATTTTCCTGAGGCTTGTTGTGTGGAAGTGGTTCAGCTTCTTGGCATGGCGCTGATACACAGTCCAGGTTTCGCTGGCATAGAGCAGTGTAGGGAGAACAACCGCCCTGTATACTTTCAGCTTGGTCTTGGTGGTGATGCCTCTTCTATTCCAGACGTTGGAGTTTAATCTGCCAAAAGTTGCACTGGCTCTAGCGAGCCTGATATTCACCTCATCATCTATGGTGGCATTTTGGGACAGTGTGCAGCCAAGGTATGTGAATCTGTTCACTGCATTGAGTCTCTGGCTGTTAATAGTGATGTTGGGATCAACATAGGGCTTCCCTAGGGCTGGCTGATGCAAGACTTCAGTCTTCTTTGTACTGATGATTAGACCGAAGTTTGCGCAAGCGTTGGAAAACTTATCTACGCTGCGTTGCATATCAGCTTCTGAGCCAGCATTGAGAGCACAGTCATCAGCAAACAGAAAGTCTCGGATGATGTCTGTCATGACCTTAGTTTTCGCCTGAAGCCTCCTTAGGTTGTACAGCTTACCGTCAGTGCGGTACCTGATGCCAATTCCAACGTCTCCATCTCTGAAAGCATTGGTCAACATAGCGGAGAATATGATGCTAAAGAGTGTAGGTGCCAGGACGCAACCCTGCTTCACACCATTTGTAACGGGAAATGGCTCAGATGATTCGCCATTGTCCTGGACTCATGCCTGCATGCCTTCATGGAACTGTTGGACCATGGAGATGAACTTCCTTGGGCATCCATACTTGGCCATGATCTTCCACAGGCCCTGTCTACAAACAGTATTGAAAGCCTTCGTCAGGTCAACATAGGTGGAGAACAGGTCGCACCTCTGCTCCTGACACTTCTCTTGCAGTTGTCTCGCAGCAAACACCATGTCAATGGTCCCACGCTCTTTCTGAAATCCACACTGACTTTCTGGCAGAAGTCCCTGGTCCAGATGTGCTGTTAGGCGGTTCAGCAGGATCCTGGCGAGTATCTTGCCTGCGATGGAGAGTAGGAATATACCTCTGTGGTTATCACAGAGCTGTCTGTTTCCTTTCCTCTTGTACAGGTGTACGATGAAAGCATCTTTGAACTCCTGCGGGATCGTCTCCTGTTGCCACATAAGTAGGAACAGTTGATGGAGCCTTTCAGTCAAGGCAGTACCACCGTCCTTATAAATCTCAGCTGGAATGGAGTCTGAGCCTGGAGCTTTGCCACTGGAGAGGAGATGGATCGCTTTCTGTGTCTCTAATAAAGTAGGCGGGTCACCCAGTGCCTCGTTGATGGGCACTTGCGGGAGACAATCAATGGCTTCATCATTGATGGACGAGGGACGGTTCAGAACGCTGTCGAAGTGTTCAGCCCACCTTACAAGAATCTTATCCTTGTCAGTAATCAAAGTGTTTCCGTCAGCACTAAGGAGAGGGCATGATCCTGAGGATGTAGGTCCGTACACTTCTTTCAGGGCATCATAGAAATTCTTCATGTCATGTCTGTCAGCATAGCCTTGAATCTCGTCAGCTTTTCTGCTAAGCCAAGTGTCTTGCATCTGACGAAGTTTTTGCTGTATGGATCTCCGAATATTGCTGAACGCATCTTTCTTTGATGTGGACTTGGGATTGTTAAGGTAGGCTTGATGGGCGCGGTGCTTTTCTTCCAGTAGCTGCTTGATCTCGTCGCAGTTCTCATCAAACCAGTCTTTATGCTTTCTGGTTGAGGACCCCAGGATCTCTGTAGCTGTACTGTAGACCAGCCCTCTGAGTGTCGCCCAGTCGACATCCACGTTCTGGCTGTCAAGAGGGGTGGATTCCAGATGTTCTTCCAATTCATCCACAAAAGACTGTTTGGTGCTTGTGATCTTCAACTTGGCGATATTCAGCCGTTTGGGAGTCTTCTTTCCTTGTGGGCGTCTTTTATGTTGAATACGGATGTTAAGCTTGGTGAGGATGAGGCGGTGGTCTGCCCAGCAATCAGCGCCACACATGGCCTTGGTCACCCGGACATCCTGCCTATCCCTTTTCCTGACGATAACATAGTCGATCAGGTGCCAGTGTTTGGAGCGAGGGTGTTTCCATGTTGTCCGGTTATGGGTAGGGAGGCGGAAGATTGTATTTGTGATGAGCAGCTCGTGCTCTGCGCAGGTCTGGAGCAAGAGAAGACCATTACTGTTACAGTGACCCACTCCATGTTTTCCAAGGACTCCATCCCAGGCAGTGTGGTCAGAGCCGACTCTTGCGTTGAAGTCACCAAGAATGATGAGCTTGTCCGCCTTTAGAGCATTGGCGATGACTGAATGGAGTTCCTCATAGAACTTGACCCTTACTTCATCTGGGTTGGTCATGGTTGGAGCATAGGCACTGACGATGGTAAGGTGCTTCTTTCCAGACAAAAGAGGAAGTTTCATGGTCATGAGCCTGTCATTTACCCCCTTTGGAAGTCCTGCCAGCTTGCTAATAAGAGCTGTCTTCACTGCAAAGCCAACACCTGCCTCACGACGCTCGTTGCTTTCTCTACCACTCCAAAAGAAGGTATAACCAGAGCCCCTTTCGCATAGTTCACCTTCCCCTGCTAGCCGAGTCTCACTCAGGGCTGCAATGTCAATGTTGTATCTGGCGAGTTCCTTTCCAGTTAGGGCTGTTCTCCTCTGAAGTCTGTCCTCACCGTCTCTGTCCAATAATGTGCACACGTTCCATGCACCCAATATGAGAGGAACAATCCTCAATTTTTTATTTGAGTTTGATTTTCGACCACTGATATAGGGTCCCCTCCAGCCACGGTAAGCTGGCTATGGAGAGATAGAGCAGGCAATGTTTAGGGCACCTTTTCTAGCCCCTTCCTCATGCAATGGAGGTGAGCAGTGCATTCCTAAAGAGGGCTGCTCAGTCGCTCAGGGGGCTGCCGAACTCCACTGCTGCTCCATGTCAGCGAAGAGCGACCCTTTGGCCTGAGACGCCTGTGTGCAGGTTTACGGCTACGGATGCCAGTGTACCCTCACCTGCCGCTACGTCGCTTGCCCATCGCCACAGGACTTGAAGGATGAATGGAATGGGGTAAATGGATGACAAGAGTGACTTGCGCATTGACTTGGTTTAAAGTGAGGAAGAGTTGAGCAAATCGTCGACCTCACTCGCTCGCACGTACAGTGGTGATGAATGCCATAAAAAAGTTCATTAGGAAATTTGTAACACTATATTCAGACCATGGTGTGGTAAATAACCTGAGGCTCATATGATGTGGCATAACAGGCATTCACAGCCTTCTAATGGACACCCCACTACCTTGGCATACCTCATCATAGCAAGTGGTCCTTTAAGAAAAGGGCAGAGTTTTGACCACCTGGCGTTGCCTAGAAAGGCCTCCAAGGATAAGCCGCTGGTGGAACCTGTACAACTTAGTCCTCCAGAGGCTAAAAGGGCTGGGAGCTGGCAAAAGCCAATCAGAGCCCAGCCCACCAGATAAAGATATTTCTATCCAATGGCAGTGCTGGAAATCAAATGATCAACCTCCCTCTGCTTTAACCCAAGAAGGCCTGGCCAGAGGTGTATTCTAACTGCACTTTTGTTAGGTCACTGAGAGACTTCTGATTTCTTTTTGCAGAGTATAAGGTCTAAGGGGTTAGATGTCCTGAGTTAAACATCAATTGGGCTACAGAAAATTAGGTGACTGATTCATGTGATTACATAGTTTTAAATTATATGATAATGTAATTATGTCGTGATGCACAGATAACCTTATTCTGGCATTTACTAAATGTTCAGTGCTCAACTTTTCAACCATAATGTTCATTTAACATACGATTTTTTAAATTTCAAAACTAGAAGCTACTGAAAACAGGGTCTTAAAATGGAAAGTGTTTTTCTCAGAGGCAGCACTGCCAGCTTTACTTATAATAAGGAGCCGAGATTTTAGCCCAGCCCCGTTTGGCCCCTTTAATCTTTCTGATGCAAATAAATGAGGGTCCAGGTTCCTGAGGCTTGCAGCTACCTGCCTTGTGGGTGGAATATGGGTGTTAGATATTGGCATAGCACGAGATAAATTGTACCTACAAAACAGTGAATGAAAATTGGGGGACAAGGTTCAACAATCTGAGCCTGCAGAGGGCTCTCCGAGCCTGGAAGAGCTAATTCCCAGACAACCAGCAGGAGACGCAGCAGGGGTGAGTCGCCGCACCGTGACACTGTCCATGGAGGATGCAAGTATTTCCATCTGAAGTGAGGTCAATGGCAATGACTTCCACGCTGTGGGAAGAGACGTGGACCCAAGCAGGTGGAATCGGCTCTGATGACAGAATGCCTTTCTTTCATCCTGTCTCTGGTGATGTTACTTTCTGATGTATGCCCCACGTATTAAATTATTTACCAACATAATTTCAGGGATGGCTCTTTCACACGCACGTGGCAGGTTTTTTATCAGACACACAGCTGGGATTATTTCTAAGTGTAGAAAAAGAGACATTTTGGATTCACCTAAAGAAGTTCTGCGGTTTCCTACCCGTGATCTAATTTGTTTTTGTTGTGTTTTTTTAATTAGGCAACACAGTTTATATTGCCTTTAATCACAGCATACTCACCATGTAATTACTCTCTAAGTACACGTATAAGAATGGTTTGTGCGTGCAGAGGTGAGGGAACGAGAGGGTGGATGTAATTATGTATATGGGGAAATGTAATGATTAATTATCTTGAGTATGTAATCTTACCAAGAGGTTTGATAAAGTGCAAGAAAAACACTCCCTTCCTGTGTACTAATTACTCACAGCAGGGCTTGAGCCAGCTGTCCTTACTCAGGCATAATTCCCATTCCAGTTTATCTGAAGGGAAGCCCAGACACTAAAGCCAGTGGGAGTTTTGCCGGAGTAAGAACATATGCATCAGGCCACATTCTGAGCTCAGTTACTCCAGTGTAAATCCTGAATAACTCCGTTAACTTCAATGACCTTACTCTGGATTTACTCCTGCGTAACAGATCACAATCTGGCCCGTGAGTATGAAACTTACGTCATTATCCTTGCAGCTTTTTTTCCTTTTGCTGGCGTAGAGCAGAAATATTACTTTCAAATTCCATGGCCATTTTCCCGTGGTGCATCAACCAGAATGACTGAATCAGCTTGGTCCTTGAAGGTCATCTTCCTGATGAATGACAAAGCGAATGGAACCTCTGCCCACGTATCAGCTTATCTGCTTTTTCTGTGGTCTCATTTTGATAGGCTCTGAATTGTTTTAGAACTTGGATACTTAAACACAGGTTTTTCAGATGCACAAATGATCTTCTTATCAGGCTAGATATCTTCCCATGGCACTTCCCTCCATGACACTCCAAGTACCATATATTGGTATGTAACACATGCCATTTGTGAATCCGTAAAAGTACCTGTGCAGAGCCGGCCTGGATTTTCCCAGGTTCTGAGCTGGATTTTCCAGCCCTTCGTACTCACAGTTAGGGCCATGGCTTTCAAAACAGTGCAGCACCCAGAAGTTGCTGTAATGGCTAGGTGTTTGTAAAGAATCCAGCACCTAATGTGGGGCAGACTTCCACCTCTTCTCCCTACCCTCCACACACACACACACCACCCTTGCCCCTCCCTGGAACTGTTTTCAGATCTTAAGAACGTTAGGAAATTCTTACCCCCAAAAGTAATTCCAGCCAGCCCTAGCTTGGTGAAGATTACAGCCACAACAAGAGGATCGTCGCTATGTTAACTAAATCAGCTCCTACTCCCTCTTCTGACCCAGCTCTTCTGCACCGCTTGACGTGGGCAGCATAGTCTGTTCTCTTCTGCCGTATGCTCTTCAGACACAAGTTCCCAGGAGTGAGCAAGAGGGATCAGGACGAGCATAGAAATAAATAGTGAATTACAACATGGTTGTAGGCAGGGAGGGATTTCTTTAACATTGACTATGAAATTCTACCTAAACTCTCTGTCCTGGGTGGGAAAAAGGGTGTTTTAATGTAAGCTACACACCTTCTGGGTGTGGCGTTCTGTCCCATCTAGTGGCGCTAAGACCACTTAGAGAGAGAGAAAATGAGTTTACTTTACAGTTCACGATAACAGCCAGTTGGCCTTCAGCTCACATGGTAGCAGCTTATGCACTAAGCTCCAGAGGTCCCAGGGTCACTCCTAATTACTAACAACTAGGGTCTGTCAGTGTTACATTAGAAGTAAATACTGTTTGAAGACATACACCCAAGTACTGAGATTTCTCTTTCCACATACTGTGGTGGTTAAAATTGCTTTGTCTTTATATTGTGAGAAAATATACTTTGGTTTCTCAAGCAAAACATGAGCAGGAGCACAAATTACAGGATTGTGACAAGAACAGATTAGCTGAGTTCCATTTCCCTTTCTCATCACACTCTTCATTTGATGCCTTGTTTTCATGATCGATTGTAATGACAACCAGAATGGAGATGTGGGATGTAGAGCCCTGGCCATGAGGATAAGGAGAATAGATCCCAATTGAATCTTAAAATGCATAATGTGAGACATGCTGAGTGATGTATAGTTCATGCAGGTGGCTCCAGTCATGGTGGTCTCTCCATCTCCCTGTTGCATGACATCCACCCACCAAACCTTGCCTCCACAGATACCTTTCAGCACATCAGGTAGACAACACCGAGTGACCTTTAATTCCCTTACCTACACATACATTCTCATACATCTTGTGCGTTTCACCCAGACCTTTGATGGCCTTTAATAAAAACTAGGCAAAATTGAAATTCACGTTAAAGTTCAGGGGGTTGGCTGCAGTATTAGATGGGGCATGACATTTGCAGGTCCCACTCCTTGGCCTTGCCATTCACACTCATCTTCTTGTCTAAGTGAAGGTTCTTCTTTCTGCTTTATCCTTCTACCCTTTTGGTTTCCCTACTGTGCTATAGCAAAGACTCAGCCTTTAGCACTTTGCCTTAATGCTGTATACACATATTTACATTATCTGCATGCAACAAAAGTTATGGGTGAAATGTAACCCTGTGCAGGGAGTCAGCACAAGGTGCCACAGGACTTTGTTACCTCTGCTATTCCAGACTAACATGGCTACCTCTCTGATCTTTAACTTTTTCCCTGTAGGGATACCAGGCTCGGATTCCCAAATTCTTCTATAAATGTTATGCCTCAGAGCAGAGGAAAGCAAGGTGCAGTCTGGACATGCTGTAACTTCTCTGAATAGGATGGATTTAAACAGGTTTTTAAATTAAGCATATATTTGCAGTATTAATAGATACAGGTTACCAGGGTGACAAAAGACCTGAGTTCTAGTCCTGAGTCTGACATTTATTTTTTGTAACTGGACATAACACCTAACACCTCTTTAGTGCCACAGTTACTCCAGCTGTAAAACTGAGTGACACATGCTCATCTTTGAAGAACTACAAATGAAAAATCGCTCTCTCATTAATATTAATCCCCATTTTTAGATGGATAACTAAAGGAACAGATAGATCCCCAACCTAACCCATCTATGCTGTTCTAGCCCATTAACAGCCCAAAGAAACCTCCCATAAATTAAAATGATCAGAAATGAAGTCAATGGGACTACTCATGTTCTAAAGGGTAAAAACATACTAATTGATTTGCTGGATTGGGGCCATATTGAAAACCCCTACGGAAAATATTCTAATGCATGTGCAGCATATAATTTTTACCGGGTGGTAAGTCAGTCAGATACAACCCAATTTTTACTGGAATGCTCAAAGGCTCTTCAGAATAAGGGCTATCTTGTACTGTAGTTCAACTTTCTACCCTCCTGCAATAACAGATGCAAAGCTAGTCCCAAAAAAGTCATAAAGATTTGTTATAGTAGCAAAAGTATATCTCCCCCACCCCCTGCCTCAGATCTCTTTGCTCTCAAAAATGGTAGAAACATTTTTATTCAGATTATTTTAATTACTTTCCAGCAGAGCCCAAACTTGGCATTTCTACTCTATAAAGTGAAAGATTTGGAAAGTTATAAATGAGTGAATACACGTTCTTACAATGGAAACTATTAAGCGGCCTTAACTACGGCAGTTACTCCCAGTATCAGCTAAAGATAGTGCCAAGGTTCCAATAAGTGCAATAATGCCCTTATTTCACTGGCTTATCAAATTTCCTTTCCCTCAAGAACAGCCCAGGCATCTAGCTGTGTAGCAACAGATCCCATGTATCACATCTCACTTCCTTTTCTTGCCACATAATGTGAAGTCAGCGAAGCTTCCACGCACAAGCTTGAATTGCTGGAACCCAAGTGAATGTTCATGTAATTAGTAATTTAGGCATTTAAAATAACTGACAGGAATTTGTCTGGTATCAGTAGCACAGTCACGGGCAAAACCTACAGGATTAGTTCATAAAACGAGGAAGAATTTGTAGCACCTTAGAGCAGGGCCGGCGACATGGGGGGTACAACGGGTACAGCTGTACCGGGCCCCGGACTTCAGGGGGGCCCCCTGAAGTCCGGGGCAGGTACGCAGCTGTACCCCCTTGTCGCCGGGGCTGTGAGCGAGGCACGGCTCCGGGCAGCCGCTGCAGCGCTCACCAGTCCCCTCCCCCGGCACCCAGCAGCCTCCCCCCACCCCCCCTTTGCTTCTCCCAGCCGGGCCACGTGGCCGCAGCGCATGCGGGGGTTGGGGCCCGTGGGAGGCAGGAGACCGGCTGGGGGGGGACCCCGTGGGCGGCGGGAGACTGGCTGGGGGGGGGAACCTGCGGGCGGCGGGAGACCGGCGGGGGGGCCCGCAGGCGGCGGGAGACCGGCAGGGGGGGGGCCGCGGGCGGCAGGAGACCAGCGGGGGGGGGGGGCCGCGGGCGGCGGTTGACCGGCAGGGGGGGGCCCTGCGGGCGGCGGGAGACTGGCGGGGGGGGGGCGCCCGCGGGCGGCGGGAGACCGGGGCGGGGGCCCCATACGATCTGCCGTACGGGGCCCCAAAATTCCTGTCGTCGGCCCTGCCTTAGAGACTAACCATTTTAGTTCAGCATAAGCTTTTGTGGGCTATAGCCCACTTCATCGGATGCAAGTTCAGATTAGTTCAGTTGTTTTAAGTAGGCATTAAAGCAAATATTTGTGACTTCAAGGCTCATACCTGACTTGCTGCCTGATGTTTCTTTCCTAAGATATGATTTCTTGTCATTAAGGACTGTGGCCAGGCATACAAGAGGTTTAATTACACCAACAATAAATAAAGAGTGACAAATTAATTCAATCAGAGATTCATAAATAATATGCACGTCTATGCTGCTACATATATAATTGCTGTTCATAAAGCTTCTTGAATTATACTGGGTGTTGTGCCATTGCTATATTACCTTGCTGTGCCTCCTGATCTATCATTTGAAACTCCTAATGAGCGGAGTTCCCTGAGAGACAGCCACCATCAGCGGGAATCTTTGACAAAGTGGCTCCATTGCAAATATCCTGCCAGAAAGATGTGGGATAGAGACCTGGAGTGGGAACACTGTATGGGCCCTGATGCTGATTGGCTCTGGTGTCATGACACTTCCCAATGATCCATCCTGACTTTTTGAGGATACATGTGGTCTGGGCATTGGTCCCATACCCTGTTCCATAGGAGGGACAAACCTCACTTCCCTCCAGGGGAAAAACTTGAAAAGGGGACACTTACAGAGACTTTTCTTCATAGCTACCATCTGTTGGTTTTCCTGTAGGAGGCGATGATGGTCAGATTGTTTGGTTTCTGTATTTAATACATATAATTATGGGTGTGGAAGAGAGCACAAGAGAGAGCGCTACCAACTTTTGGAAACCAAAGATGTGTATTTACATCTGTGTAGAACCGATGCAAGACACTACCATTCTGATGTGGTAGCATTTCACATCCACTTTTCACGGGTGTAAATGACTTCAAAGAGCAAGGCACTGAGAAGCAGGCTCATAAAGCATAATGCAATCAATTGGGAATCCCAGTACATCCCTCTCACCTTTTATTTTCATGTTCTTGACAAAAATCTAACCAAGAGGAGCTGCTTAACAGCAATATTTCACTGGCCAGCTGTGGGGATCTATGATGCAATCAGAGGCATTTTGGGTTTATTGTACGATGGAGGAGAGGAAGGTGATGAAACAAGCACATAGATTCACCAAGGGCAAGTCATGCCTGACCACCCTGACTGCCTTCTATGATAAGATAACTGGATCTGTGGAGATGGGGAGGGAATATATCCTGACTTTGACAAAGCTTTTGAGTCGGTCTCCCATAGTATTCTTGCCAGCAAGTTAAAGAAGTATGGATTGGACGAATGGACTAGAAGGTGGATAGAAAGCTCACTAGATTGTCGGGCTCAACAGGTAGTGATCAACAGCTTGATGTCGAGTTGGCAGCCAGTATCAAGCAGAGTGCCCCAGGGGTCGGTCCTGGGGTTGGTTTTGTTCAATATCTCTATCAATGATCTGGATGATGGGATGGATTGCACCCTCAGCAGGCTCGCAGATGACACTAAGCTGAGAGTAGTAGTAGATACACAGGAGGGTAGATCTAGGGTCCATAGAGACCTAGACAAATTAGAGGATTGGGCCACAAGAAATCTGATGAGGTTCAACAAGGACAAGTGCAGAGTCCTGCACTTAGGACGGAAGAATCCCATGCACCACTACAGGATGGGAACCGACTGGCTAAGCAGTAGTTCTGCAGAAAAGGACCTGGGGATTACAGTGGATGAGAAGCTGGATACGAGTCAGCAGTGTGCCCTTGTTGCCAAGAAGGCTGTGATAAATGAAGGGGATGGGAGAAGCTCCCTTTTATGGGCACCCAGCCAGCCAGTTAGCTACAATGTCCCGCTTGGTGGCTGTTCTCTGCTTGCTTTACCTGTGAAGGGTTAACAAAGTCCCCCAGGTCAAGAAAAGGGCACCTGACCAAAAAAGCCAATGGAAGGACTAGAACTTTTTAAATTTTACACAAGACTCCCTTTTGTCTGTAGCTGTTCTCCTGGAAAGCAGGGATTAGAGTGAAGCATTTTGTAAAGGAAATGCAAGGGACTCAGTGCGCAAAAGAAAATCTATACAACTCTTTTAATGGAGCGTACACCTCATTACCTCAGAGTGGTTCACACACATTAATGGATTCAGTCTAGCAGTCACAACATCCCACAAGCTACTTGTTTAAGATGTTATAATTCTTTTTACTGGTGTGGCAACAGAGAGGTCAGTGACATGAGGTCACACAGTAAGTCCCTGCATAAGCTAAAATGAGAGCCACATGATTTGTCTGCACATGATGCAGTCAGTTACCCCAGTGTAAAAAGGGCATAAAATGCGACCGGGCCATAGTAGTAGCAGTTATGGGCACTGGAGCACCCATGGGGAAAAATTGGCAGCTCCCTCCGCTGCCCCCGCTCACCTCCACTCCACCTCCTCCCTTGGGCGCACCACTGCGTCCTGCTGCTTCTCCCTCCCTGGCTTGCCATGTGAATCAGCTGTTTGGCACAGCAAGCCCAGGAGGGAGGGAGGAGAAGTGGAGTGGTGGTGCGCTCGGGGGAGGCGGCGGAGTGGAGGTGAACTGGGAAGGGGAGTGGTTCCTCTGCTCCCCGGCCGCAGGGTTATTTCCTGTGGCCCACCAGGCTCCCCACACCCCCTCAGCTCACCTCTGCTCCGCATCCCCCAAGCACACCGCTGCTCCGCTTCTCCTCCCTCCCTCCTAGGCTTACCATACCAAACAGCTGTTTGTCGTGGCAAGCCGGGGGTTGGGGAACACGGGGCCAGGGCGGGGAAGGGGTGGGAAATGGGGTGGGGAAGAGATGAGGTTGGGGGTGGGGTCCCAAGGGCACGAGCACCCACCAGTGCCAGGGAAAGTTGGCGCCTGTGGTAGCAGGTTACAGCAACTTTCCCGTTGCTTTGCGCTTTGCTTTGTGCTGGCTACAGGACATTCATGGCAACCCAGAATCAGGCCTAGTGTCTCAAGTCCCAACTTGGATGTGATCCTCAGCTGCTACCAAATGGGGTACCTCCCTTGATTCCAGCATACTTCCATTGATTTACACGAGCTTTGTTCAAACCAGTAAAGCACAATGCCCTCCGGTACATTTTAATCTGCTATATTGTTGTACTGCATTATTGAAATATGACAGATGTAAATCTTAACCTGGATAAAATGTAAAACATGAATGGAATAGAAATAGGCAGTGTGTTCCATTGTTGAGTCAAAATAACTTAATTAGACTATGTATGAAAAGAATTTGTCTTCACTCTCTAAAAGCAATTGCTTTTAATTCAGAAAATGTACGAGAAATCTACTGCTATATGTTCGGGAGGATTGTTACTTAGCATTAGTTTTAGAATAATAAGAAGTTCCAACACATCACATTGAAAGAAAATTATTTAAATAGAAAATCTGCCATTCAAGAAAGAGAAGCCAATAAAAGTAATGGCTTGGTTCTATTGTTCCAATCCTTGATTATTGCCTTATAGAAAATTCTTCTTGCTTTAGAAGACAGCTGAGTGCAAGTAAATGTATTATTTTTCTACAGCCCCTTCTAAATTCCCTGAGAGCCTCCTGTAAAACCCATGAAAATCAGTCCTGAGACTCCCATTGATTTCAGTGGCCTTTGGAGCAGCCCTCATCCAGCTAGCGTGCCACAATTAAAACATCCACACTTTCTAGGTTACAACTGGCATGCTGGTTGCTGAATCACATCTAGTAGTACATTTTGCTATTACTGTGTATGTGTTCAGTCAAAACAAGTAACCTGAGCAAATACTGAAAGAACAACAAAGATTCC
This sequence comes from Sternotherus odoratus, assembly GCA_032164245.1. Lineage (NCBI taxonomy): Eukaryota > Metazoa > Chordata > Testudines > Kinosternidae > Sternotherus > Sternotherus odoratus. The sequence goes on along the minus strand of JAVMKO010000007.1, from coordinate 12,446,967 downwards.
ATAGTAGCAAAAACTGTTTTGCAATTGAATGTAAAGTGTGCACCAATTATTGTACGACCCGGTATCAATTATATGGATATGGGAGTGTCTATGCTAGAGAAGCGATGTACTAGTGTTAGTACGGACTAACGGCCCCATTCACCTTTGCCCAGTATCTTGTGTAGTCATTTATACCAGGGAAAAGAGGGCGTAACATGCTACCCATTGATAATGGCAGTTTTCCACTGGCATAAATGATTGTGCCAACCAATGATGCCATTGCAAGCCAATGATGAATCAGATCCTTTGCTTCTACTACCTGTGTTAAACCTCCAAGCATGCCCAAAGTGAACTGGATGTTTGAAGAAGCCTGAGCATATTCACCTGAGCAGGAACTTGTGCAGTGTAGTGTTCTGTGTTTTATCACCTATATAACTTAACTCCAGTATGTGTTTCCAACACTACAATGGTGGCCTATAATTTAAGTTGAGGAGACCCAGCTCAGCTAGCATTGTCTTCCCTTTCTGCTGAATGATGGCTGCATTGATAGCCTTCCAGGTCTTTGTATCTTGTTTGCTGCTGGACAGTATCTGCATTCAATTTTAATCTGCTCTGCACAATTGTCTACGTATTTTCATTTATTGCCACTTCCATTAAATAATGTACAAAAAAAGAAGTCTACTTCCACAAGAAAAACATTCACCGTTTTAAAAAAATCACAACGTCCACTGTGTTAAATAGGTGAAGGTGTGTGGAGGGGGGAGGAATTAAGGACAAGAAGCAACCCATAAAAAGAGACAGGATGGTGGTTGGACCATTGGAGGAGGGAAATGTGCTAAAGTAAACTTCCTTCTCTCCCCAGGTACCAAGCATTCCTTTCACAACTTTGTGGCCCTCCAGCCCTTTCTCCTTGTCAAAATTAAACAGAAAACGGTACAATATGAAGCCATTTCAAGTGCACATCAAGTTGTCTTACTGGTTCTAGAAAGCCTGGGATTATTAGTGCTGCATATTCCTGAGCACTGTCTCTTGGTACTTTACCTCCTTGTGTATGCAGATTTCTCTCTTTTGGAGAGTGCTCCTGTAACAGTTTCAGACAGAACCACCGCATGTCTGAGGGCTGGGAGAACAAACCAAACAGTCCGGAAAATGGAAAACTGTCACAAAAGCTCAGGGAAGGGGGGAAATCAGAAGCAAAAGCATGCATTCGGATTAGTTACCAAAAAAAGGGGTTTACAACCATTTCCATACTTCTTTACTGTGTCCTCCTATTAGGAAGGACTTTCTTGTCAGAATGGAAGGATACACTGTTTAAACTCGCTGAATTTGACTTGCTAAAAGAGTTGGTTTTTTAAAAATGAAATCTAAAACTAAGAAACCTGACTCTATGACAGGATGTACTGCAAGAGGCCATCCGTGCACCCTGCAGGGAGTTGAAGACTTCACCACAGGTGTGGAATTGGATGCTCCTTGGGCATTGGATGCTCCTTGGGCATCCCCATTACACAAGTATGAGACTGGATTCCTGTATAGAATCCCCATAGCAGCTCTGTGGCTGGGGGCAAGGATTACCCCATCGTCCCAGTTCCACTTCTGACCAGCACCTGGGCCGAGGAATTTGGCCCAATTCCCTATTATGCAAATTGCTAACCGGTCTATTTTGATATCTACCAGTAATTTTACAGGGGAACAAACTTTTGTCTTTGACCAACAGTAAATCCACACAGTTTAAAAAAAAAAATCAGGCCTGCAAACCTTGCTTTGTTTTAGGGAGGCATTCAAAAGTGAGGCTTGTTGTAAAGCCACCTTAATCATGCTGGCTTTCCTTTCTGCACCATGTTCCTTGGAGTTAAACCAACCGTTCTCAGAGTTAAAAGGCATTTGCCCAGACTTGTTTGGGTTCAGTTTCTTTCATCACAGTGGGGAATAAAGTTCTTCTGTATCAGATGAAGAGATGGCAGGGGAGAAGAGCCATGATAATAAGCAACACTTTATGGGGGAATGATTCGTTTATAATATTTTGTTTAGCCTTTCTGTCTCTGAACCATCGTACAAACTCCCTATTAAAGCCGCATAGGGGACAGATGTTACAGCTTTCAAGGCCTGAGTTAATAATAAAACGATCCTTTACTAGGAAATAAGGATGTCCTAAAGCCTTATTTCCATAGTATTTGAAGTTACCACTTCACAGACCTTTCTGATGAAGGACGTGCATGAGAGCTGGCTGCCTATATACTGAGCTTGCTTTTCAATCGCTTACAATGTCATTAAAATAAGATGATGCTTGCTGCTGTTGTGTCTGTTCTTCTCTCTGTGCTACTGTCGTTAGGACCAATATCTATCTATTTGCTGCAGGGAGGCCCCTGGAGTAGCATTAATTCAAGTAGTTGCTACTTCTCAATGAGACAGTGATGGCAACATTAGGGCACTGCTCTTGATGTCGGCTTGAGCTCACTATTGGTAGGAGGCTAAAGAGGAAAATGACCTCCCTGGTTCTGGCAGGTACGTTGTGTGTGGAAAAGAATGCAGTTCCAAATATGTGCAAACCTTCAAGTTGGGCCCACAGAGCTCAAATGCCGGTGGTGCTGTGAAATAACTGAGCTGAAGAAGCATATAGCAACACAGCATACATTCTGGGGCGTGACTTGCACATGGTCATCCTAAGATTCATGTGCTCATTGGCATCCAAAGTAATGTATGTCTCAGTTGCTGATTCCTGGGCTCTGGGAACACTGGGAGGAACAGCTACCTACTGTAGTGTATGGAGAAGTTGCTGTGAACAACTGCCTTCTTTTCAATGTACAAGGCCTAAAGATTAAAGGTCTATAGTTTTTCCATGAATTCTTGGCAGATAGGGTATTTCACAGAATGAAGAAGGCCTGCTTAGCATTAGGGGGAAAAATTGCCAACATTAAAGACCAAATTCTGCTCTCAGAAAAATCCCTTTGACTTTAGTGGAGTTACCCAGAATTTACACTGATGTACTGAGCCATGGTATTTACATTTGAAGAATAACTACAAGCATTATGGTCTCATAGTGAAGCTGGCTATGAGTCAACAGTGTGCCCTTGTTGCCAAGAAGGCTAACGGTATTTTGAGCTGTATCAGTAGGGGCATTGACAGCAAATCAAGGGACAGGATCATTCCCCTCTATTCGGCATTGGTGAGGCCTCATCTGGAGTACTGTGTCCAGTTTTGGGCCCCACACTACAAGAAGGATGTGGAAAAATTGGAAAGAGTCTAGCAGAGGGCAACAAAAATGATTAGGGAGCTGGAGCACATGACTTATGAGGAGAGGCTGAGGGACCTGGGAATATTTAGTCTACAGAAGAGAAGAATGAGGGGGGATTTGATAGGTGCTTTCAATTACCTGAAAGTGGGTTCCAGAGAAAGTGGGTTCTAGACCAGGGGTCTCAAACTGAAATGACCATGAGGGCCTCATGAGGACTAGTGCACTGGCCTGAGGGCCGCATCACTGACACGCCCACCCATGCTCCCGCGAAGTGCCACCCCAGCTTGTTCATTGAGGCAGCAGCGCCTGGAAGCCAGGGCTCGGCAGCGGCCCAGCCAGGGCGCTTCACAGGAGCCCTCTGCAGCAGAGGCCAGGAACGGTAAGCCTCCTGCAGAGGGAGGCGGGAGGGTGGCGGAGAGCCTGGTTTTACCGCTCCTGGCCACCGCTGCAGAGAGCTCCTGGGAAGCGCTGCCCCAGCTCATTCATTGAAGCCACAGCAGCAGCACCTAGTAGCTGGGGATTGGCAGAGGCCCAGCCAGGGCACAGAGAAGCTTCTGCTTCTGGCCCCTCCCACCCGGAAACTGCTATGTGGGTGGGGGGCACCAGGGAGCTTCGCGGGCCGCAGGGAAGGGCTTCGCGGGCCGCATGTTTGAGACCCCTGGTCTAGACTCTTCTCAGTGGTACCAGATGACAAATCAAGGAGTAATGGTCTCAAGTTACAGTGGGGGAGGTTTAGGTTGGATATTAAGGAAAACTTTTTCACTAGGAGGATGGTGAAGCATTGGAATGGGTTACCTTGGGAGGTGGTAGAATCACCTTCTTTAGAAGTTTTTAAGGTCAGGCTTGATAAAGCCCTGGCTGGGATGATTTAGTTGGGGGTTGGTCCTGCTTTGAGCAGGGGATTGGATTAGATGACCTCCTGAGGTCCCTTCCAACCCTGATAGTCTACGATTCTTATACATTAGTTTGCCCACATGGAACCGTGAACAGACTGCTCTATGGTAGAAAAGTTAGACTGGTGCAGCCACTTTGATTTTAAATGGAGTGGGTACCCTGATGCAAACTCCTAAAGAAGACTCCCTCAAAGCAGTTTAAGCTAGTTCAGCTTTATTCTATAATGTATTAATTATTTGTATTGCAGTAGCACTGGGAGCCTCAGTCATGGCCCAGGGTCCCCTGGTGTTAAGCACTGCACAAACACTTCAAGAAGACTGCCCCTCTCCGAAAGAGCTTTCAGTGAGAGGGGAGTGCAAGACATGGTGAATTAAAAGCTGCAACTAAATAGGAGAGTGAGGTACAAAGCAACCAGAGAACGAGTGAGTCTTGGTATGGAGGGGGCACATTGAAGGAAAGGGACCAGAAGAGAGGCTGGTGCAAATAACAGCCGACAAAGTAATATCCAGAGTCCCAGCTGAAGAAAAGAGTCTGTCACATGTGTGGCATGGGGCTTGGTGATCTTGGGAGGAATCTCTGAATGAAAAGGTGCCCCCTCTGGTCTGTTCCAGCTGGGAGCTGATCAATGGAGTCCCACCTGGGCCTCACCAACTGCCCCTATTATGGCTGGGGGAGTCCCTCTGGTTCCTTGGGGTGCTTTGACTGTGGGATCTCCAGATCTCCAGACCCAGAGAGATGTGCAAGGCACCCAGTCACATACAAAAAGCAACCTTTTAAACAAGCCCACCTCTCTCTCCCCCACCCTCCATGATACACACTGGGAAGGAAGGAAAACAGCTGTGTCTGGTTTCTTTTTAACAGTATTTGAGAGGTGCTCCGTTACTACAGCAAGAGATAAATACATGGATATAAGATGTTGCACACTAACTGGCTGGCTTACTGTGCCAGAGAGATTGCCAGTGCCATTTGCTTTCTTTGCTGCTGTTCATCTGTGGGCAGCATTGTGCTGCAGTTGGTATTGATGATTCTCCTCCCATTTTAGCATAAATGCAAATGGAGGTTGTGTTCCATCATGTTTTATTTAGCAAAAGGCACTGAAAGAAATGAAGAGGAAATTGTTTAAAATTAAATGTTCCTGTCTCTTCAGGCATTGAGATGGGCGCTCTGATTCATTTTAGCTGTGACAGAGAGGGAGCAGTAACAAAACAACAATTATTTGGGTAGGATTTTGTTCACTAGAGATTTGCAATTAGAAGAGAAATGTTTTAAAAAGAAATCATGAGAGTTATATGTTGTTAACTGAAAGATAAAGATTGGTAGAACTTGCAAGAGACAATGCATGTTCCCTGCACAACAGTTTTGATACATTTTGAAGCCAAATATGCAACCCACCTTATCCTAATCCTAGATGGCATTGTGACACCACAACCTCTGATGTAAACACCCTTGAGCTTTCAGATCCAGATCTGAACCAGGTGGCTTGGGCTGCACATGGGATTCAATCAATGAACTCAAGTCTCCATATGTGAAAAGAGCATTTGAAAGAGCATTTGCTTTGAAATATAAAATTACAAACCAATTCATTATCTCAAAATGCAGTTCTGCTCTGGAAACTTAGGATGCAACAATGGCCCCATCTTGTTCAACTGGTCTGCTCTCTATTTCTACTTGGAGCCCAATCTTCCAATGTTACTGGAAATTTTTTTCTCCTGTTTATTCCTGTTAGCCCCAGAGTGTCAATGCAGCTATGGGAGAGTGAATTGGATTCTATTCTGGATCATGAGTCCACAAACAGAACTGTATTCAAGGGCACAGTGTTCAAGGTTAATGAGGTGGCACACGTGTATTAGTGCAGTGTAAAAGACTTGTTCCAAAACAAGCCTGGATTTATTTTGTTAGAACTGAAAGGTCAGTCCAGTTTCTTGTGGCCGTTTTGGTCACAAATCTTTTGAGCAAACCTGTTTTTGTGTTGACACCAGGAGAATACTCAGATCCATATGGTTTTGAAATGAAGCCAGCAGACCACAGTCTGGTTTACACTTTGACCTCTGAAACCGAAGAATCAAATGATATTCATGGGGTGTGAACCCACACGGAGTTCAACAAAAGAAAATGTGTACGCAGTATTTGTAAACCAGCTCAGCCCCACCCTGGAGGGCACCTGAGTTATTGAACTCAGGGCTAAATTAATGGACCTTCATGCTGTTCAACATGCTAACTTTACAGAATAGATGAAGGACTTGTGTATACTGTGGGGCAGCTACTCCAGGGCCCCATGCGACACAGAATTTGTATGGGGAAGGGGCTGCAAAACAGCAGCTGATGAATTTTGCTGGCACTAGCCTCTATACAGCATTGAGGGATACTCTCAAAAGTGCCCTTAATTCATAAGCATATGTAGAACTAAAGTGATTTCCAGCTGAGCTATACTGTAAAGCAGAGCTGTGACTTTTTGGACAGCTACAAATAGAGGGACTTACTCAACAAAGGATCCTCAACTCAATGGTATTTTTGGGCACTCGGCACTTCACAAGAGTAGGCAGTGTAAAGTATACTACTGGCCACTAAGTTCCTTGCTGTGTTCTAGCTGCCAGTGCAAGCTGATTTGGAAGCTGCTGCAGAAGATCTACAGAGCTGTGAACTCCGTTTTTGGCAGGAAAAACCTAACCTACCTCTAAGCACAGTCACACTCCAGAGTCGGAGAGTACACACAATGAATGAGACAAAGCACGAGGTAAGTATTCAATCTGTGAGTATATTTATAGACACACTCATGGTCATCCATGTGGCTTATCTCCTGCAAATCACTGCAGCATATAGTGCTGCCAACTCTCACAGTACAGGATGATTTTTCTTTAAGCCTCAGCTCCTGGAGCCATGGGATGGTGTCCGAATTTCAGCTTTCATTTGGAAAAACAAAGTAGATTTCTAGCCCTGAGGGATTCCAAGGAAAGTTTGAAGACATGAACCAACATGTAATCTGGCCTATAGTTTTTAAAAAGTTCAAATTGTTTTTTTTTCATTGGAAAGATTTTCTATGGGGCACTGCATCTGGGATTGAAGAAACAGAGGTAAGATCACGCCCCCAAACGTGCAAAGACATTTAAAATAAGAGAAAGGCAGCATGTTTAAAAACAGCCTGTTGTCTGTCTCCAATGATTAGGGTACCAACTCTCGCGTTCACAGACAGCTATTTAAGTCTAGTAGGCTGAGGCTACAACAGCTAACACAGGAAATAAAGTCAATTATAAGGGTGCTCGACTGAGACACAGGGTATGTCTGCATTTAAAATGCTACAGTGGCAAAGCTGCAGCGGCGTCGCAGTATCACATCACTATAGACATTCACCAAAGCAACAGGAGGGGCTCTCCTGTCCCATAATCTACTGGCCCGAGAGGCAGTAGCTAGGCTGATGCTCAATAGACCTAGCACTGGCTACACCGGGATTAGGGTGGGTTTAGTCATGTCTCAGAGGATCTAAGAGAGCTGTCGCCATGACAATATAAGTGTTCCGTGCAGACCAGTCCACAGACAACCTGTAATTCCCCATACACTTCCCATGTAACACTGGATGAATCACTTAGGATGGGACCCACAAAGGGATTTAGGCATTGCAGTGCTCAGCATGACGGTCCCTAACTTTCGGGGACCTAAAAAATCACAGGAACAACACTGAGATCCATAGCGCTCAAGTTTGGCACCCAGGCTAATCAATAGGGAAAGACAAGTGCCTTACAATAGGATCCACAAATGCCAGCACCCTCAGCAGGGAGCTGCCTAAACTAGACAATGAGACATACCAACAAGAGGGGTATGTCCTATCTCTCTCTAGTCCAATGGCATTCCACTGTGAATAAATCCTTAAATAGTCCTGGGGAAGATGGAGAAAGAGGGAGACTTTGTAGTCCAGTTTTTGATGCACCTATTTGCAGGGGCAGGAAACCCAGAGTCTAGTCCCCCTGCTCCAATTATTCCTCCATTCCTTATCTACAGTGGAAGTTCGACAGGAGGGATTGAAGGAGTCCCACATCAGAATATGCCAAAAATTCTGAGGCATGGGAGACCCCTGTTCAAATCCTCTTCCCCCCCTCCCGAGGAAAAGGGAATCTTAAACCTCGATCTCCCACATCCAAGATGAATGCTCTAAGCACAGGGCTAAAAGTTATAAGGAGGGCACCCTGGGCACCAACACTACCTCCCAAATTCAGAATGGAACCCAACCCCGAAGGTGGCCATTCAGTACATCTACCCCATTGTACCCCACATGTAACTTAGGCAGATGAATGCCCATCTTTCCCTGGTCCATTGATCAGTCTGGGGGTTAGATGAGAGACACGTCTAGGCACCCAGAGCGAGGTAGCAGTATGCGTGTCCAGAGGCAGAAACTGGGAACTTTTATAGGTTCCAATTAAGATTAGATGCCTACAGGGCTTGGTGGCAGTTTGGGGGACTGCAGTGAAACCTAAAAGCGGGATTTAGGCCTCTAAATACCTTAGCCTACCCTGAACCTCTGTTCCCATCTGTAAAATGGGGGTCATATTTCCCTACCTAACAACTTCAGTGAGTGACAAGTGCTCAGATATTATGTGCTGGGGGCCATTTGAGTATCCAGTGAGATAATGGAGATTGGCTGACTGGTAATTGCCGTGGTTGGAAACTTGGCAAAATAACCTCATGCGTCAAGGCTGGAGAGGTTAAGTGGCATGCCCAAGATTACACAGGAAGTCAATGGAGAAGCTGGAAACAACTGGGCTCTACTAGACTACAATCCTTTGCCTCCCTCTCCCCCCACCCACATGTCTCTGTGTTGGGGAGGCACAGGGTTTAGTCTCTTGTTCCAATCATTCTTACATTATTTATCTGCCATGAACCAGCTTCAACAGGAGAGACTGAGGGAGCCCCACATCAGAATATCTCACAGTTCAGTGGTTTGAGCACTCTCCTGAGAGGTGGGTGACCTTGGGCAAGTCATTTCATGCCTTTGTACCTCAGTTTCCCCATTTGTAAAATAGTGATAATATCTCCTTTATAAAGCACTTTGAGAAACAGAGTTGACAAGTGCTATAGAGAAGCTAGATATAATTACTTTATTTGGCAAAAACATGATGGGGGGGGGGTTGTTTTGTTTTTTAAATGTCTCTGTTACATACCAGAAGCAATGCAGCTATGCTGCTTTCTTTTCTACTCATGCACTCTCCACAAAATTGTTTACCAGACTCTGGTCATAAAAAAAAATCATTACAGGTTCAGCTGTGTATGGCAAAAAAGGAGCTCGCCTGATGTTTAGAGGCAAGGATTAATTTGATTTTTGGATGATCAGAACTGAGGGTGAGTTTGTAGCACTGACAGTTGGAAAAAAGCATGTTTTCACTTCTAAAGGGAACCAATGTATTATTTGTTTGTTTCATAGCACTGCACTCCCCTTTATTTCAAGAGCTCATGGCATGAATTCTGTGTTTTGTCCTGTATTTTTACCTTCCATTTTGACATATCAGTTCAACAGTGTTTCACAGAAACTGTCATTTTATTTATGCTTTTACCATTCCTATATGTGCCAAAAGAGAGGCAGGGCTGGTATAGTAAAACCTTCCTTTTAAACAGAAAAACAAAAAACAAAACCAAACCCCCATGGCAAATGGACAGTGGCAAAAATCTGTCAATGTTTTTACTGGATAAAGAATGCCATCTGGTGGAATAACACCACGCCAGCTGTTCTGATCTGGGAGATGAATATGTGGGTTGGTAGAGACCTCTTTCTTAGGGAAAAAAACCTGCTTGTCTTCCTGCTAGATAGATGCTGGATCAATCGGATACTGCTGACCTTGTCTGCCTTAAAAGCTAAATACAGAGCTGAAGAATGAATGTTGGCACATCAGTAGATTTGAACCTTGACAGAACAGAAGCTTTATTTAATTTGATCAGCTCACACAAGAGATTTTAAATTGCCCTCAGCAAAGACACACTGGCATTCGCTCATAGATTTTTGAAGGCTAATGTTATTTATGGTGTATAAACTAACTATATTTTATGTGTTCAAATGAAACGAAACAATCTCTTGTGACCAAATAAAGGATAAATATGAACATGATTGCCTTACCCTTGAATTAGCCTTCATGAAGCTCATTATAAGTCGACTAGATTATTCATCAATAAAGAAACCTAGCTCAAACTCCTGTTCCTTCTGAGAACCGAACAAACATGGTATCATTTAAAATAAAACAATTACTCTATATTGATTTCAATTTGACTCTATGGGTAATGGGTCTGTTTCCATCAAGCAGCTGTTTTGCAAAAGTAGGTTACAGAATTGTAAAGAAAATATGTCCATCTTTTAATTGTTCTTCTTTGCCCTATAGAAAAGAAGATATAAAATGTACTCATCGAGAAATCCCCGCTGTCTTATTTCTCCCTCAGTTTCCCTCAGATTGTGCAATTAAAGTCAGGGTTATTAACATATGCGGAGATCTATTTTTAAAACAAATCAAAGGCAGCTTTGCCTTTGTGAATATTTCTTTCCCCTTCTCTGTTGAAGGAAAGCAAAATAAAATTAGGTTTATTTGTTTCCCCACGCTGCCTGGAAGAGGGGAACAAAGATCTTTGCTGCTGTGATATTGGCGTAAACCTTATTTTCCACCTCTAGAGAAAAATTGTGATCTTGGGGTCAGATCCTACTGAAGTCTGACAAAAATCTCCATTTACTTTTATAGTTCAGGATCAGCCCACACCACCCTCTAGTGTCTCAACCCTTAATTCTCATCTGGGTCTTTGTCACATGGGCCAAATTCTTCAAAGGTGCTAAAACACTGGCAATATTCAGTGATTTTAGCAGTTGTATGCGCTCGGCCCCACAACATCCCACATTAACATCAAACAGAGGGGTGGGGATCATCTTACAAGGATAGCCTGGCTGAGCTTCTCCCTGAAGATTCTATTAAGGGGGCACTGAACGCCATTTTTTCTGTTCCCTCACCCCCACTCAAGTCCTGAATAGTCTTCAGGGCTTCTCCCCAATGCTTTCAAGTCAATGGAGCTGTGAAAATGGACACAGGCTGATAATCTGCACCTATGTTTTTTACTTAATCTTCTCTGCCCTATTAAAGAGCAGTTGTGGTCATTAGTATTTCTCATTTATATTGCAGTGGCGCCCAGAGGGGATACTATAATCTGCATAATAAGATTCCCGGACTGTCACTCTGTCTGTCACTCTGAAGCCTAAGCCTAAAATGCCTAGAAAGTCAGTGTGAAGAGATGGGAATAGCTACAAGCCTGGCTGAGAGCTCATTTTGTTTAGAATATCAGCACCAGGTTGAATCATCACTGGGATTTGCATCTGTTAGTATCCAATTTTAAAGTTATCAGCATGTCACAGGGCCTAGCAGGCGCCACTTCCTGGCCACCTACTAAGACCGACTGTGAGGGGAACCCAATCCTCTGCCGCTTTGGATCCCTGGGGTGTCTACAGCTCCTGGAGGCTGAATGGAATCCAGCCACTTCCCCAATGTCGGGATCTCTAGGCATGTTCTTTGGGCCCAGCCCTTCTTCTACCTGGCACCCTCCTATGAGTGATGGAACCTGCTCTCCAGCTGCCTAGCCATTCTGGAGCAGTGCTGATCCCTCAAGTTCCCCAGAATGGAGATGTTTCTCTCTCTCAGAACTCCACCCAAAAGGTGTGACGCTTCTGGCTTACAGTTTAACTCTCTCAGAGGCATGCAGTAGTTGTGAAGCAGTACACACACACACACACGTTGCCCAGTCTAACATCATTATGCTTGTGATATTCAATCATGTAAAGTACAGGAGAGCACAGATCACACAAAACAATACAATGTTCCTCACTAGCTCACCCTTTCCTTGGGAATTCTTGGAGGATCTTGTGTACTCTGTCAGGAAGGCAGGCAAGGGAGGGTCCCCCGCCCCTCTTGCCTACCCTGCCCCTGCCATCTCAATCTGGTACTCAAGGGCTCTATTCCACGGGTAACCAGCTTAATCCTTTGTAGACTCCTGCTGGGGTCACCTGTTTTGTTCTGACTTCTAGTCATTTTTCACTGCTCTCACCTCCCCCTCTCGTCATACTCCCTTCAGACAAGAGCAGGAAGTGTCTTCTCACAGCTAGAGCAAACCCATTGTCCCCATGTCGGACTATGACTTGAAGATTTGAGCACTGATTGTTCACCATTGTTTCTGGCCTGGCAGAGACGTGTCACGGCTCTGCTGACTTATGGGGAATCCACAGACATATAGGCTTCCCATGACACGGTCCATAACTGTGTTTTATGTGGTTCTGTGCACTTCCTTGTGGAGCGGCTTGTGCTAGCCCCTGTCAGAAACAGGATACTGGACTTGACCAACCATGGGATGGCAAATCCTATGTCAGAGGGGATAATTAGTGTATTGTGAACTAGAATGTTTGTTAAAACAGAAGTAAACCCTTTGAGTGTGTTTAAAATACTATGTGATGAGGATTAAAACAAAGCAAAAACCAAGAGCAAGAAGTACACAGTGTTGTAGCCTGGCTGGTCCCAGGACATTAGAGAGACAAGCAATATCGGTCATTGGACCAACTTCTGTTAGTGAGAGAGACAAGCTTTTGAGCACATTTCCCCAGACCCAAAGATCCCTGTGTAAGCTCAAAATGTTGTCTGTCTCACCAACAAAAGTTGGACCAATAAAAGTTGGACCAATCAGAAAACTCCCCATTACCCCCTGTTTCCTTCAAACTACCAGAGCAGGGAGGGGTGTGAGTGAATCTCTCTCTCTCTCTCTCACACACACACAGATAAACTACTGAGATATACAGCTCTGGATGCTAATTCTAGTTGGCTTATTTATTAAGGGAAAACTTTAATATAGCCCCGCTATTAGGAATTGATGAACAAGTGATGTGTAGATTGATTAGCTGTCCTTAGACTCCTTCTCCTCTTTACCATTAATAAGATCTGACTGATGGTTATTTTTTTTAAGTTGTTTACTACAAAGAGACCAGAACTTGATAGACAGTATGGAGCCATAAGTAAAAGCTTCACTGGAGGGAAGTGTTTCAGCAACAAAGGAGGAACCCAGCTGCTTAGTCTGAGGTTTAAAATGGCAATGTAAATAATGGGAAGAATGGAGGTTGTCACTGTATGTGATTGAGAAACAGTGCCTGGCCTTCAGATATAAAGGTGATGGGCACGATGTAAAAACCTGGGGGCTGTGGAGGGACAGGAAGAGAAGGATATTTAAATGTTCCCCACCTTTCCCTATCTTGACAATGAAAGGACCCTTTGGCATCTGATTGATACACTGAGGACTAGAGAACTTTGTCCCATTTGTCACATAATTCCACAATTTGTCACATCTCTCAATGCACTACATACAGAGTAGGGGACTTTAAGGTCTTGTCCTGCTTATAGTGAAGTCAATGACAAAATCTCCATTGACTTCAGTGACATCGGATCAGGCTCTAAAACACTTTCTCTTAATGCTCTTTCCCCCTTCATTCATAAACACATGTTGTTTGATTGTGCAAAACACTAAGTGGGCAGTGGCTAATTACTGCTCCCCACCTTCAAGGAATAAGGGACAGTTCTTAAAAGTATGTGGTAGAATTGAGAGGTTCTTTGGGGACGAGATGTGGAAAAATAGCAAGAGAGAGTGGTTCGGCTGTGATAGGAAAGGCGGCAGTTTACTGCCCCAGGTTTATAGGATTACTGTTCCTAGAGGGCCTTCCTGCAGAGCTGAATTTGGCTGGGGTGATAACAGAATTAAGAAAGGGAGGAGCTCTTCTATCGTATCTTTTCAGTGCTATGGGGATAAAGATATGGAATTTCTCTTTACTGGGGTCAGATATTAAATACTTTTTTCATTATACCCAAATCTATTACGCTCAATGATTTAACGGTGAAAATGCAAGTGCAGCTGCACTATTTCTTACACTTCATTGTCAGTTAGTGTAGATTTGTTGAATAGCTGGGGCAAATCAGTGTAGATCCACGAAGTTAACTGAGTTACACTGATTTACACCCACTGAGGATTTGGCCAATATTTTCTGTATTTTAAGGTCCTATTAGTGATGATGGCTACAGAACACCTGGGAAAGTATTAGTTTTTCAGAGATTTAAAGGCCAGAAGGGACCATTACGATCACTTAGTTGGACCTTCTATACCTGCCAGAGACACCTGCCAGAGACACCTGCAGAGACACCTGCACCCAGTGACACCTGCATCGACCACATAACTTTTGTTTGAGCTATAGCCTCTCCCTTAGCAACAGTCAGTCTTAACCTAAGCCTTCAAGTGGCCTTACATAAGTTGTTTCAATGGTGACTTACCCTTATTGTTAATTGTGTGTCGCATTCTAAGGGTGAATTTGTCTAGCTTCACTGGCTCTCACTACATCCTTTTCTGCTATCGATTATCAGAATTTTTTTCCCCCAAGCAGGTACTTGTAGATGCGATTAAGTTACTTTTCAATTCAAGTTTTTTTCAATTCAATATTTGTAAATAGAGTCTTGTAGCGGTGCAACGACTCACCCCTGCTGCGCCTTCTGCTGGCCATCTGGGAATTAGCTCTTCCTGCTCACAGCACCCTCTGCAGGCTGGTGTCTTGCTGTCCGCTGACCCCTGTGTCCCTCCCAGACCCTGGTGCCCTTTTCCTGGGGTGTTGCCCCCGGCAATACCACCACACTCTGCCTCTGGGTCTCCCCTCTCTGGGGAACCCCCAACCCTCTAATCCTCACCTTGCCTACTGCCAGTCATTATCAAGCCCCCACACCATAGGGCAGACTACATTGTAAAAGCCAGTCATCATAGGCAAGGGGGGGTTGGACCAGCTTCCTTTGCCTAGCCTCCAGTACCCCCCTTAGACCTCACTTCAGGCCTGCAGACCGGGGAGTTGCTAGGCTGGAGTTCTCCAGCTCCCTTGCCTATTCCCCCAGCACTGTTCCTCAGGTACCCTGTCCCACAGGCAGCCAGGCCCTGCTCCCTCCCCGCCTGGAGAGAGACTGCCTAGCTCCTGCTTCTCAACCCTTTTATCAGGGCCACCTGTGACCTGATTGGGCCTGGCCACAGCTGTGGCTGCTATTCTATTCAGCCTGGGTTTTGCTGCTTTCCCCAGCTGCAGCCCTCTCCAGGGCTGCTTTTAACCCCTTCGGGGCCAGAGCGGGATGACTGCCCCACTACAAGTATATATTAATATATCATACAAATTTTAATGAAAATGAAACATTGCAAACATTTTCAGCTTTTTCCTTCATGGAGAATTTCCAAGTGTCCAAGTGTCATTCAATTGTGGAACAAACTCAAATTTTGAAATCTCTAAATCCTTCATGCAACAGAATTTCTGTCCTCCACACAGCTCTAGCTCAGATCCTTAGTCATCCCTCAGGACTGATTAAGTTTCCATTAAACTTAATAGGACTCTTCCCACTGACTACAAAGGGAAGTGGACTGGTCCTTTACTTAAGGTAGGGTGCCTTGAGGTTGTGTCTGTGAGGCAATGGAACATGGGGGTAAGGTAAGGGTGGGAACCAGGAGATTAATGATGAATCTTTTCTACGGAGGGCGCTTCTCTCAAAACAAATGAAAATCTAATAGAAAAATGGACTGGATGACTTTGCTTTAGATAAGCATGGAGCTGCCTATAAGATCTCCAATAATGGCCCAAGGGAGAGCTGAAGGTTACTGTGAAGTTTGTGAATGAAATGTCCAGAGCCAGTAGGAACACCTTTCATATGGGCAATATCATTTGAAATTATATAAAGAAGCTTATATAGAGAAGCTCCTTAAAATCTGCCTAATTTGAAGCCTGACAGTATAATTGAAGGAAATGATGAGGGAATGTCATGGAAGATCATCTGTTTCCCATGATATAAATAATAATCTCAACCTACTCTGCATGTTAACACTTTCTATTTACCTCATCTCTTATTTACAGAAATATGTTCACTCTAGTCTCCTCCCACAAAAGCTGAAAGTGAAAATTTGGGTTAGTTCATCCTCTCCAACAAAACAACTCCAAAACCCCTCCCCCAAAAAACAGTGTATATGGATCAGCTGGTAACCAGATGTCCTGATTTTATAGAGACAGTCTCCATTGTTGAGTCTTTTTCTTATATAGGCACCTATTACCTCCCACCCCCTGTTCTGATTTTTCATATTTGCTGTCTGGTCATCCCAGCCTGAAATGTCTCCTTTTGTACAAGCCTTCAGAACAAATTACATCTGTCTGCATCTGGAAGAAAAGGGGAAAGGGAAATGTGTTTTGCATATAAAAATAGTCAATGGGACGACTCACATGCTTAAAGTTTTCTGGAGCAGGGTTTAGTATTTAGAGTCAAGGATTAGGAGTCATGGACTTGGTTCTGTCTTTATGTGACTCTTGGGGAAATTATTTAGACACAGATTTTCAAAAGTGACTTCTGGTTTTGGATACGCCAAGTAAGACGCAATGGGCTTGAACTTCCAAAATGCTGAACACTCAAAAATCCAGTGAAAATCAAGAGGAGCTGCTGGTGCACAGGTGTTGCAAGAAAGGCACCCCAAAACAGGGGTATCACAACCCAGTGGCCATGTTCTAAAAATATGGACCATGATCTCCCGGTGACTTGATTTGTGCATCTGTAAATGGTAGATTACTTTCACGCCAATGTGAAATTTCTGAGATCCTCACATGAAAGGTGCAATACAACTGCAAAGCATGATCACATACAAGACACCCAGATACCTAAATTTTCAAAGGGCTTCATGGGAGGCACAAGCCAAGAAAAGTATTACATCATTTTGTAGCCTCACCGGGCTTTGCACATCATCTAATCCTGAGTGCTGAGCAAGGATAACATATTCAAAAATGCACATGTGGTTGATTAAATCCCAATACCATGGTAATTTTTTTTTCTATATCAGCATCTCTATTGTGCATCTGCTACACAGAAATCCAAATTACACCTTGTATATCCCCAAACATGTAATGATATTACCTCAGCCTTCTGCACATAAAGTATTATCCTTCTCCTTTAGTTTAACTGAGTGTTAAATGACTCGCAGATGCAGACAAATAGAGATCACAGAGTATGTCTGGCCTATTATGGAGCAGTTAGAAATCCCTGAAAATGTGCAATAAAAAAGAGTTACCATTGCTATTGGAATCTTAACTTTTGTTCTTCCTGTAGTTTTATATTCAAGTTTGCAATCTTAATGTTGCATCAGCATAAAAGCTTCTGTATGTCAACAAGGCCTCAGAGTAAAATTTGGTACTATACAGTAAAGGAAAGGGGAAGACTCATGGTTGTGTGTTCCAACTTAACTTTTACATGTTCTTTCTAGATATTTCCATTGTGGTATTTAATATGGGCAATATGTATTTTTGTTAATAAACATTAAATATTTTCTCTGTGTACACACACACACACACACACAGACTCTATTTCCAGGAGACATAACCCCATACGAATACATTTAAGTCAGTGCTATGAGAACTATAAAGAATTCTTGTGACACTGGTTTTAAACTAAAATACTTCATTTGTATTCTTCCCTGAGATGGAAACAAATGTGAACAGCATCTCAATAAATTCCTAAAGGACAGCTTGCGAGTCATGAGTAATTGAGTTTGCCAAACATAGCTGGGGAAAATATGTCAAAGTACATGTAAAGTTGTCTATCCTGCTAGAGAGAGAGAATACAGACAACTGAAAACTGTTAAATATCGAATGGAGTAACTGATAGTTTCTGATAACCTGTGCTTCCCATGGGAACACTGAAAGTACTGACTTCGAATTAATGTTCACTATGCAAAACTATCATAAGCAAGCTTAAAATGTAGTCAATGATTACATTAACTGCTGATCAACTCTGTTTCGAAATGGACAAAAACTGACACTCTTAAACATATCTTGACTCAATATTCTGGCACTGATCCAGCCAGACATGAATAATTTTGTTGCTTGGACCATCTTCTATAGTTCTAAAGATTTGTGTAATGCATAGTTATTTGTTGTGTGCACAGTTTATATTGGTCATTTGTTAAGTGTTGACAATGTGTTTGACTCTATAAGGCATAAAGTACAGAAAACAATTACAGGATTTTTGTTTGTTTTGAGAGGGAGAGTTGCTAAAGGTTTAGTTTTAGTAACCAGGTATACATAGCTTAACTTTTGTTTACAAGTTGCCCATTCCAGTGTGGGTTAACGGTCCTGGTAGGAAACTGAGACATCTTGGTAATGGCTAATTTTCTCACTGTTCCCAGGGTTGAAAAGCTTGGCAAAGTGGCAAATGTCTGGAATGGCAATCTTCAATTTAGTCTGCTACTGTTCAACTCTCAGGTGTACCATCTTATACAAATATTTAATTACATATTAATTTCAATATTACATGCAGTACACAAGAGCTGCTCATTAAAAATTGATCTGTATTTTATCAATTCTATGTAGTATTCATTATAATGCAGCATTCACCGGAAGAGGCACCAGAGGGTGATATTTTACATACCTAAGCAATAATTTGCTAGCAAGAGGAAATACCTTTACAGGTATAAACTCTAAATAAATCGGTTAGAAAAAAACAAGCCAGTAGTACATGAATCACAAATAAGCCATTAATGCAGGTGATGGCAGAACTGTCATTCAGTAGCTAGAGCAAGCAGCTAGGAGTCAGGAATCCTGGGTTACCCCCAGTGTCCTGTATGTTGAGTCTAGTTCAGAGATGGGCAAACTACAGGCCACATTCAGCCCGTGGGACCATCCTGCCTGTCCCCTGAGCTCCTGACTCAGGAGGTTAACCCCCGTCCCTCCCCTGCTGTTCCCCCTCCCCCCACAGCCTCAGCTCACTGTGCCGCCGGAGCAATGCTCTGGGCAACGGGGCTGTGAGCTCTTGCCAGGCAGCTCAGCTGCAGAGCTGGTGCTGACCTGGTGTTCTCTGCTGCACGGCTGCGTGGCTGGCTCCAGCCGGGTGGCACGGCTGCTTGTCTTGGTGCTCTGGGTGGCCGGCGGCTGTAGTACCGCCAGCCACTAGTGCTCCAGGCAGTGTGGTAAGGGGGCAGGGAGCAGGGCAACTGGATAGAAGGCAGGAGAGTTCGGGGTGGTGGTCAGGGGTGGTCTATTAGTCTATGGAGGGGCTGGGGAACTGAAGTCACAGGCAGCAGCCTCCCTCTCTCTTTCCTCAGGCCCACGAAGGAGAGTATTGCCATAGAAGTAGGCATCAGTCCCCATTTTCCATTTCTTCCTCCCCCGATCTGATTGGCTCTCCTCCCTTTCACCCACCCAGGGAAAACAGGGTCCCTTGTATAGTACAATCATCTTTAATTAGATACCCCACAGCCACACTTGGTTTAAATGCAGGGGAGAGAAGGAGCTTTTAACTACTGTTGTTCAAGGAGGAAAAAAAGGCATCTCAGACCAGTGACGTGCCTGGCTGAGTCACACTGCGCAGTCCCCTCGGAAGCAAGTTATAGGGATCCTGGTCTCTCCGTGAAATCCAGCCCTGCTATGGTACCACTGCAGTCAGTGGGCATTTTGCCATTGACTTCAGTAAAAACCAGATCAGGTTCTGCATCTGGATCCGTTACTATGCAGTGATTAATCAGTCAACCCCAACGATGCAAATGAGACTTTTAAACGGTGCAAGGGAGAATCTGCTCGTCTCCCTGACAAGCCGCACAGAGGAGAACAGCAACCTATTGGCAATTGGTTGTGACTAATTAGGTGAGCTAAATGCATGGGCAGCTTAATAAACAGTGAGAGCCAATCGCTAAACAACTCCTAACTGCTAATTGCGAAAGTTTCTGAAGCCTTTTAACACGGACTTTGGTTAGCTACACACAATGCTGCTGAGGGGAATACATGAGTTGCCACTGATGACCGCTTTCCACTGCAGAGCCCAGGAAGAAATTGGAGAAGAAAAGTGTAAAGCAGCTAAAAAAAGGAGACTGCCAAAGCAAAAGGCTTTCTTAAGAAGGAGCACAGTCCTGGGATGTGAGAAGTACAGCCACAATGCAAAGGAAGAACTGTATCAGTGAAGACAGAGAGGAAGTGTATCTAATGGTTAGAGCAAGCCACTTGTCTTGATAAAGGATAGAAAACCCCCCTAGTCTCCTGTGTATTTGGCAGGAATACCCGAGGACTGTGCCCTTTATTTAAGAGGCCACCGCCAGTTTAACTTTAGGCCGCGTATAATGAAGTCCTTCGGTACAAGTAGGTCTTCACAGGGAATTCCCACTCCATCTTAGTCACACCCTCATCAGCCAGGTAAGAAGAAAATACACAGTTCTTCAACTTTGCAATTTTTATTGTATTACTTGAGGGGGGGAAGATTGAAAACCAAAACACCTGTGAAGTTACCTCTCCAGTGATGCTTAATTCTGGGAAGCTTAGTAGATAGGTCTCATATTCAAAGCACCAGCTTTAGAGATTTCACCTCTTCAGAGGATCTACAGGGAGACTCTCGTGAGATGTTTTAAGACTTGCTGCTGATTGTGAGCAATTCTTCACCCGTCCTCCTGGACCAAACCAGAGACCGAAAGGGCCAGAGGAGAGCACGTTTTGCCTTCCCGGGGCAACTGAAGGGACGGTCTGCCTACCTGCCTGAGGCAATGGGAGCCCCTTTGTAAATGCTTGTGGGACTTGTGGAGGCAAGCAGGGGATAGTAGAAAGGGAAGAAGTCTGAATCACTTCCCCCCACACCCTCTGCTGCTGGGTTGGAGCTGAGTGGGAACCAACAGCACAGAATGAGGAGCCAGAACCATTGGTATCAGAGGTTTCAGGATACCTCTGGCACCTTTCATGGAAGCTGAGGTCTCGCAAGACAGACAGCTTGTGGGAAGGGCCTTGCTTTTCAGCCTTCACCATGTCAGCAGTGCACAGAGCATGCCAGCTGGCAGCAGGAATATCTCCCCTCCTGATCGGTACAGAGGGAAAGAAAGCCCCCGAGAAACCTGATCAATGAAGTTTTAATCAAAATGGATACGTTTCTGCAAAAAGTTTCAGTGTTGACAAGTCTTTTTTTCATCAAAAATCTTCTGAACAGCTCTAGTTCTAAGCCTTTGACATATTGTGCGTCTTGTTACATCATATGGCTTAGACGATTTTGACATGTTCCCGTGTACAATGGAATACTTCTAAACCAGCCAGAGCACTAGATGTGCCAAAGCATTAGAAGTCAGCCTGAGTGTGAAGATATTTCAAGCGAATGCATCATTCACTTGTCAGTCCTGGAATTCAGGTCTTAATTTTACCCTTAGAACTGATCAGTCTTGGACAGTGAGTTTTCCCATTCCACTTCCCTCTGCACCTCAACCCTGCATGAATGGCTTTAGTGGTGAAAGGTTAGTTTAGTTTCTACACCCAGTCACTGATCTTTATGATGAGGGTGATAAACAATGGGGACAGCGTGGTGGTGGATTTTATGGACCATGGTAGGGAAAACCAGCTCTTCTTACACAACATACACCTGTGGAAGTCTTTCATCCCTTCTTCTATGATCTGTGCTGGAGGCCCATATAGCAGTTCAGCATGTAGGCAGATTCTAACCGGACTTTGATATGGGGGGAAAAAAGGATCAAAGTGTTTTATGCAAGGAACTTGCTTTTAGATATAGAACTATATTCAACAGAAAGAGTTCTTAGGGCTGATTGATCTGTGTTGTGGCTGGAGGTCGTTGGGAAATGGAAGTATTCGTTCTGCAGAAAACTGATATAAAAAACAAACAAAAAAGTTTTTCAAGTTTCCGTGGAAATTTTTAAGCTTTCAGCAAAAAGTAGAAATCCAGAATATTTTGGCTGAAAAACCAGAATATTTTGATTCTGAAATGCTACACTGGTGCCTCATGAGAGATGTAGTCCTGCAGTAGAATCCAACTTACAGAGGTGAACGGGAATGAGGCCCTCAAACTACAACTCCCATGAAGCATCAAAGTGGAATTTAAGAACCAAAACATTTTAGCTTGACTTAAGCTTTCTTCAAAAAGCAGAAACTTTTCATGTACAGTTTCATTTAATCATAATCACAATTTTCCATCCAAGATAGCTTAGATGGAAAATTTTCAACCAGCCCTAGGTTTGTGACCATTGTAGTAGAGTCATGGAAGCCCCTTATGCAGCTTTTCCACAGCCTTCCCTCCCTAGACAATGAAACAAGGTAGTTCTGCTTTGGGAGTCTTCTGCATCTGTGGGGAGTATTATCATCATTGTTGTGCAACAGTAGCACCTACAGGCCCCATTGTGCTAGGCCGGAGGTCAACAACCTTTCAGAAGTGGTGTGCTGAGTCTTCATTTATTTCACTCTAAGGTATCGCGTGCCAGTAATACATTTTAACATTTTTAAAAGGTCTCTTTCTAGAAGGCCTTAATATATAACTAAACAATTGTTTTATGTAAAGTAATTAAGTTTTTTAAAATGTTTAAGAAGCTTCATTTAAAATGAAATTAAAATGCAGCGCCCCTCCCCCACCCCCTCCTCCAGACCAATGGCCAGGACCCAGGCAGTGTGAGTGCCACTGAAAATCAGCTCATGTGCTGCCTTTTGGACCGGGGGTGGGGAGCAATAGGAGCCTATGTTAAAAAAAATACCCCAAAATCAGGACTGTCCCTATAAAATCAGGACATCTGGTCACCCTAACTACCAGTGATGGGGACTCCACAGCCTCTCTTGGAAGCTGTTTCCAGTACTTACTGCCCTCGTTTGAAAGTTTTTCCTAATATTTAACCTAAATCTCCCATGCTGCAGATTAAGCCCTTTACTTCTTGTCCGACCTTCAGTGGACATGGAGAACATGTCCCTAACTGATAAGAGTCCTCTTTATAACAGCTCTCAAAATATTTGAGAGCTTATCAGGTTTCTCCTCAAGTCTCCTTTTCTCGAGGCTAAACATACCCTTTGAAAAAAAAAACCTTTTCCTCATAGGTTCAGTTTTCCAAACCTATTATCATTTTTGTTGCTCTACTCTGGACTCTCTCCAGTTCGTCTCTGAGTTTGTGGCACCCAAAATGGGGTGTTGTACTCCAGATAAGGTCTCCCCAGTGCCGAGGAGAATGGGACAGTGACATCCCATGTCCTTACATAGGGCATTCCTGTTAATACGCCTCTTGAGGAGCGTCCTTATCTCTATGGCACCCCCTTGTACATGGACACAACCTTATAGGAGACTTCACCTCATATCGCCCCACCCTGGTGACTACTTCCTCAGCTATCCTGACCAATGCCAGGCAAGGGCTTATCCTGACTCTCTCCCTGGGCTTTCTGTGGGTCAGCCCTCCAGCCAAGTCACATAACAGCTCACGTCCCTTCGGGGGTAACACAAGGTCCAACTTAAAATCCAAATCAGATCACCAAACTAATAGTTCTTTTGCCCCACTAGAAACACTTTGGCTCATATAGGTGGCCTGATTTTCTAAGGGACCAAGTACCTGCAGTGTGAGCCGTAGCACATGGAGTCTGGAATCTCTGAAAACCAGGTCAAATATGTCAGTAACCTTTGTAGACCGCCCTCCTCAGCTCTCTGACCTCTAACTGTGTGGAAGGACTGATTAAGCTGCAATGTTGATGGGTTTTTAGCAATGTAGAGGATAGAGCATGAAAGTAAGTATTGATCTTCTGAAGACTCTTACCCAGATGCAGGCCTCGCAGAGCATAATTGTACCATCAAATAATACTTGGCTGATTTATGCTCTTGAAAAATCCATTTGTTTTAGTGATCTTTTAAAATCTGTCTTAAAAGGTACTTAAGTTGTATGATGTATTTTCCCCACTAACATTGTGCAGAACAAGCTCATAATTGATTTTCATTTTCCCATTTCATTCTGTTCAAACAATTATAGTCTAAAAATACCCTAACTGATATTAATGTCATTACGGCGGGAACTTGCCACGTTCCATTTTCAACAATATGAAAAGTCTGATCGATTGTTTCCTAGCCAGTGTTTCAAAACAAGCATGAGGCCATTTTACAGTTACAAATCCTGCTCTCTGGTTAGCGGTACCCTCCAGTCCTTATTTACTTCTCAGTGAAGTGGTGCTAATACACTGTGGGGAAGAGCCAAAGCACAAGGAAATCAATGAAAGTATTTCTATCGTCAGCTTCAGCAGGTTTTGGATGAAGCCCAATGTGAAGTGTTTTCCAGATGCTATACCATTAGGGCTTCTGGCAATCGGCCACTGAAATTGTACCCACAAAACTTACTTGTGCCCCTCTCACCTATAAAAACTGCCCCTTCTTTGAGCCGGTGAAGTCCTAAAACACAGCAGAACCAACACGGTGCTGCCGTTCAGCTTGGGAGAATCGAAGGAGATCATGATATGGGTGCCACACTCCTTGTCTACTGTAAAGCCCAGATTCTCCCCCATCTGGGGTTTGGAGGAGAGGGGCAAATGGATGCACAGCAATGCAGAGTCACTGGCTTTGTCCCGTACCCAGAGAATTGGGTGCAGACGTAGGCTGCAGGAGCCGCAGGATGTCTTCATGGCCACTCCAGTGACGAGGGAGACATGGCAAGGGCAGACTTAACTATGCAAGGACGGAATTAAGGACAGGCTACAGGTCTGGAAAGCTGGAGATTTTATGCAAATGAGGCAATACACTGATGTGATATTTGAATATCCGAAGTCTCATTTTAATAGCTCCCATCAATTCCATCATGTAGTGAAATGTATCAATCATCCTCTCAGGTCTCTCCTTGGTCTCCCATCTCTCTCTGGTTCTCCCACTTTTCTCAACTTATCCTCTCCCCAGGATTTGCCTTTATTAAGAAGCTCCCCTTCTTCAGCTCTAAATCCCATGGCAGAAGCATTTCAGCCGGTTGCTGGCAAACCCACGGCAATCAAGAGACCAGCCTGAGATAATAAGCTTGTCCCACCCACATTCCCAGACTTCCTGTAAGAAAAACAGTCCTGTTAGGCCACACCTGGGTTGGTGGACAGAGGTGGGGACATACAAGTGGAAGGTGTCCCTGGTGCCCTGGACATGCCATTACCCGAGCAAGAGATGCAGGGGCCTGGCAGTAGAGGGGGTGCCGCAAGGGAACCTTCACCATCCCTAGCCCCACAAGAAGTCCCCACTGCCTCTGCCAGGCCACTCCCAATAGGTGCATCAGGGTTATAAGGCCAGTAAACAAGCGAACTTACGATGCACCTGGCATGGTTAGTGAGGGGCGATGGAGAGGTGCAATGCACGGCCAGCAGGGCGGCGGTGGAGAAGAGTGACGAGCAGCCAGTTTGGGTGGATAGTGGAGGAACGTGGTGAGACCGGTGAGCAGGTGGCCAGTGAGCAGCCAGCGGAGCGAGTAAGATGCCTCTTTACACACACACACAACCCAGGGTGGTGGGTTAACTCTGCAGATGCACCTCTGAACTCTGGGTCTGCACTGACCAAGGACAGCAACAGTGAGTTGGGTGCAGAGAAGCAAAGAAGGGTCAGGCATGTGAAAGGGACATTTGGATTGCAGGATTTAAGAACCCGAGAGGAAAAGGGCACTGCTCAACCTACTTAGGAGGTGTCACTGACTCATGGTTTGTGTTTATAAACCCTGTGTGCGGTGTTTTCCCAAATTAACTCCAAGTTACTTCCCTCCTTTTATTCAAAGTTTCTTTTCTACACTCAGACTCTGTGCATGTGAGTGGGGAATTATTGCCTCTCGGAGACGCCCAGATGTGGCGTGCAATTTCCCCAGGTTACTGGGTAGAGACTCGAGTTGGTTCTGTGGGGTATCGATGAAAAGGAACCCCTAGATATTCAACCTGGCCCTGGTCTCTACTGGCTCCACCTGGCGGAAGGGTTACATTTGTTATCCCAACTCCTTCATCAACAGAGTGTGTCACCCAAGGAGATGTATCCCGAGGGAGGCCTTTTCTGTGACTGCTTTGGCTGTGGCCATTGTGGACTCCTATAAATATGGGAAAATGCAAATGGAAAAATCTATTTCATGACTTTGTGTGTTCGTTCCGGTTGTAACTCAAGTGCTTCTGAGCATGTCTCTGTAACCTGAGGAAATAATCTTACTCAATGTCAATAGCTTCTTCATAAAAACAACTCTCTAGCACTGCCCTTGTCATTTATGCTGTCGTGATATGGCTGGAGCAGGTTATATTTAGTAGCCGGGTGCATGAGAATGTCAAATCCAGACATCTATAGAGACGGACACCAAGTCTTTTCCTTGGGTTTGGCAGCTGAAATGTCACATGTGCGCCCTGTTCAAGACACTTAAGACAGTAGTCTTTGCTTAGTTACAGAAGGGTCTTCTCTGCCCTGCATGATTATAGTTATGCTTGGAGATTGCTGCCAAGAAAAAGAACTGAGGGGAGGAACGGAAAAGGGCTGGTGTGATTAAAAAGGGGAAAGACAGGCTTGTTAGTGAGTCCAGCAGTGAGGAATACTGTGGTTGATTAGCTCTGCCCTCTCGGTACCGCAGCTGTCACTGAAATTGAAAGGAATGATCACCAGAGGCTCCGGGGGGTGTGGTGGTAATTCAGTCGGCTAAGGAATCCTATAACTGGACCAGAAAAGACTGCCTCTTTGAGAAGTCTTCAAAGGAAACCTAGAGTAAAACAAACCAAAAATACCTCAATAATAGCAAGACAGATATTTTTATGGATAGCTGTGCTGTGTTGCTGTTACAACAAAGAGAATCATTTTGGGTCCTTTCTGGTTACAAGCCATTATACAGGACATTCATCTGCATAGTTGCTTTGGTCAATAGAAACCTACTAATTAATTTTCCTCCATCAGATAAACCCCTGGCAGACAACCCAAAGGCAAAATTTCATCCCATCCTCAGTGAGAATTGCCTAATGTAAACCAAACAGGTAGGAATGCAGAGTCTCAAAGACAGACATGAATTGGCACCCCAGGCTAAGCCCCTTTGCTAGGGCATGCCACTAGCCTGGCACCAGTCTGCCTGAACCCTTCTTTATCATCAGGGGCTTAAGGAATGGAATCCTTGGCATATTCCTAGCCCTACGTGCCTCTCCGTGTCTGGTTTTGTTTGTAAAAACTTCACGTCGGCGGTACTCTTTCCAATATGTACTTACTGAAATGACTATACAAGACAGTATCCCCGACATGGAACTCCATCGAGCAGGGCTTTCATTTTACAAATCTAGGGGTGGGGGTAGATCGTGATGTGGAAGACACGCCCTGCCAGCAACTCCTTATTTCCCCTCTCTGGGTTAAGTGAAGATTGGATTTGGGCATGGGGGATTACGCAGCTATCAGTTTGCTTGCTCCCTCCCTGGAGTAGGTGGGGAAGGGCGGGGAATAGGTGGAGCCTTGACTCCACACACCACAGTTCAGTAGCAAATGCAGCTGAGCCAGCACTATGCAGGTAGGAATATACTGTTGGTATAGGCCAACAGCAAATTACTGGTCCCCAGGAATAATAGGGAGCAGGGAGGGAATTTTGTTTCCCTGAGATGAAGTGTCTGAGGTGTCACTGTGGGCCGGGCCCTTCTGGTTCAATCTAACAGGGGAATACAATGAAGGAATAATACAGTTCAGAAGTTCTCAGACATTTGTGGGCCTGTGAATAATGAGAATCTGCTGGACCAGTTCCCCTCAGGTCATGGATCACGCTCACTCCCATTTGCAATTGCCCTTTGGCAACTGTAGCATTTGCTTACATAACCCATTCTTCAGTGTGTGGCACCGGTCCCTTTCTATGCCCAGTCCAATACAGAGGAGGAGAGTCTGATCCAGCTTACAGCTCCCTGGCTTGCTTCTTCAGCTCAAGCATTGGACTCATGCATCTAACTCTGGGGGGTTTTAGGTTGGTGTCTGCCAAGATGGTGGCTATCACATCTATGGCACAGAAATAATTGTGTTCATTTTGTTTATTCACCTTCTGACGCATTTGTTTCATTTACAGCTGATTTATCCCCTTACAGACCTTCACTCTGCTCTTCTCCTTCGAGCCAGCTCCTCATTGCTTTATTGGTGTTTTCTGTATTGAATATGTGTAAGCAATAAAGCATGAGAGGCCACATGATGATTAAGTTGTTGGAATGATGAGATGCAATGTTCCTGGACTCCCCCCTATCTTTTTTTCTTACACTTTTCTGTGGTTTCCCCTACCGTAGTTATATGCATGTCACCATCTCATGATGCAGTTCAGGAGACAAGACAACAAAATGGAGTTGGCTGGCTTTCCTTTTCCATTCTCTGTGATGGGGTATGCAGCCAAAGGGACGTTAAACAAACATGTGACAGATGATAGTCATGCCACTTAATGCTTGAAGGAGCTGGTCATGAGCACGCTATAAGAATGACTATAGAACAGTATAAAATCTCTATCCAAAAGAGACTAAGCACCATGCAATGAACAGGAATACTTATGCTGAGTATTCCACCAATATTCTCCAGTATGTGTGCTAGGCACATATGCATCCTATCCATCAATGGTATCATATTACTGTACCTCTACCTTCTTCCTCTGTCCTCTTTTCCTTCCTATTTAATATTACATTCTCTATTATTTTTATTAGAGTCAAACCTACAGGCCCTCACTGAGATCAGGATCCCCTTGTGGTAGGCACTTCACAAACACATAATAAGAGGCAGCCGTTGCCCTGAAAGAGCTCACAGTCTAGCCAGAAAAGACAGACAGGCTGGGAGGAAGAAAACATGATCCCCATTTTATGGGGGTTGGGGGGAACCTGAGATGCAGAAAGTGTGCGATTTGTCCAAGGTCAGGGATGGAGTCTATGGCAGAGCCAGGAAATGAATTTAGATTCCCCCGCGTCCTATTCTAGTGCTTTCACCACAACACTGTTCTTTTTCGTTGTGCAACATCTTTCAAATTAGAAAGCTTTGGGGGGAGGAACCATGTTTTTGTGGAGCATCAAGCACAAAGCACCCTTCATCCTGACAAGATTGTTGGGCACTACCATAATACACACTAATAATTTAAAATATTAGTGTAAAATTAGAAGTCTGCATGACTATTCCTGCCAGTAACATCATCCACTGAATTATTCACGGTGAACGGAGTCCAAGCAAATTCATTTTATAATTGGAGGGAACAGTTGCAGAAAAGTGTGTGGGTGTGCAGCCTCCACCCATCCCTACCTGTTAGCTGGCTAAATCTCACATTTGGGACCTGTGTGGCGGATACAGGTACACTGGAGATGAGAATCTACCTTGTTGACATGGTTTATATTCACAGCTGTCAAAAACCGTTCTATTCCTCCAAAAGATAGTCAGCTCAATGGCAGGGATGAGTGCACAAAAAATGATTTCACGTGCCTGCAGCGAAGTCATACATCTGTTTTGGGCCTCACCGGGCTATTTGTCAGTGCAGTGCGAGACATCTGTTGCTAGGCTTGCTGCCAATTCCAGCAGAACTCAGTGAGAAATCAAAGTTATGATGTAGGTAGTTGTGGAGCTGTAGCAATTCTGTTTTCTGTGCCCTGCACCAGGATATTTCTTACATTTTTGTCTGCTGGCCATCAGGCTTTTCGTGGTCACCTTGGCCACAGCCTGCTACTGAGGAGACACCCTCTCTACACTCTCTGCTCGGAGTCTTTGTTCTCTCTTGTTTGGGTCTTTCCCCCTTTAATCTAAAATAAAAGGGCTTCAGGGCAGGGGATGAATGTGTCGGCTGTCATGTATGGAAAACATAACAAGTAGCATGAAGACGTAAATGTACAGCGAGCAGTCATTGCTGGAGCAAGGGCCAGATCCAACCCCATTGAAATCAAGGGGAGCCTTTCCACTGCTTTCTGTGGGCTTTGCATCAGGTCTCAAGTGATTAATGAGCACGCGCCATTTGTACAATAGGACTGAAAATCGGTAACTCAGTAAAAAGTTTCCCATAGAATCCCATAGGCTCCTTCTGATGGACCAGCTTCACCAGTGGTTCAGGTGGAAACAACACAGATTAAACCCCTGTAGATGCACCCACTTGTGCCAGTGAGGAATACCCCACATGACTCATCCATCAGGGAATGATTTCTTCTCTCATACTAATTTGACACTGGTGCCAATCCACTGATTTCAGTGGTATTCCTCCTGACTTACAACAGTGTGAGTAACAGAGTCCAGTGGCATCTTAACAGTGTGAGTGAGTTCAGTGTCAGGTCCTCATCTAATCCAATTCCCTTTTCAGTGTTATGATAGATTTCCATAAAAACAAATGTATCATTATTTTGCCACACCGTCAGTACACATAGTATTTTAAGATCAAGGGTTCAAGTTTTAAGAATGGGTGTACGCAATTACCATCCTAATTTGCACACGCAATCACCATGATTACACCAAACTTGCCATTTGCAGGTGCAAATGGCCTATCACTGTGTCTGAATGCTGGATTTGCAGGAACTGTGCACTCATGTTTTTCAAAGTAAGATTATAAACATTTAGAAACAAATTTAACAACCAACCATTGGACTAAATTTATTCTTATCATGCAGAATATCAGCCACTCAAGAGCCAGTAACCCAGGTAAATTCTCTCTCATAAGAATTCCTATCCTTGGTGTGATGCAGCATTCATTCGCCTCTGCATCTGGCTAGCTGTGCAGACTGCTGAAAGCAGGAGGAAACCAGGACTCCACCTGTTCTTTGCCCAATTGGAAAGGCCAGAACCATCCCTGCACTAGCCCTGTGAAATGACTGTTATTGATAGACTGTGCCTATGACCTTCCAAGACATAGCGATATCACATCTCATATCCACGTTCCTATCCCCCCCTTCTTCCTTTTCCCACCCCATTTTGTTTTCCTCCCTGCCCTCATTCAACGTATAGGTAGGCACACAAGTAGCCCACCAGAGAGAACTAAAGAAAACAGAGACAATAGGATGGTACACCTGCTCCCCTGGGTTGCCCTGAGTGGGTTTTTTTGTCATCTACATGCTTGCAATTTTCCATCCTTCCCAGAAGTTGAGTGAAGTCTGGTTTGCAATTGACTATTTTTACTCCTCCTGGACTAACCTCATTTCTTAAATTAAGAAGTAAAAACAAGATTGCAAGCACCCCAGCAACAGAAAAATCTACCAGCGGAGGCTGTGCCTGTACAAGGAAACCTCCACGACTAGGGGAGACCCAAAGAGAACAAGAAGTGAGCCGTGCTGGGCAGAGATTAGGTGATATCAGAGAGGCCAAGATTTGTGTTGAGTCAGAATCCACCACTGTTCCCTATTTCCAGCACCCATGAGAGAGGCTAGTAGTGGAAGTATCAGTCCAACCGAGGGGAAAGGTTAGCAATGGAATCACCCACCATTTTATGTTTTGTTCCCCCGGAGAATATTTCAACAGGGAAGGCAGCCAATTAGACCCTCTCATATGGGGAAAGATGGGTGCCCTGCCCCTCCGTTTTGCTCTTCTTTGCACCCCTCTGCACCTTGTAATATTTACCGCATGGGTCTGTACATTTTATCCTGCTAAAAGAGGGTCACAACACTAGCAGCAGGAGTACAGTTGTCCCTACAATTGCAATGGCTCTGTTGACAGAGCAGCACCCTGGTTTGCTGTGGTGGTAATTTGAGAAATTCAATGTTTCTCTTTGGCAATACTTAGCAGCAACACCATCTCAACAAGAATTGTTTGTCCCTGTTTCTTTGGAAATGTATTTGGAAGATAACAGTCATGAGAAAAATACACTCCATTTTGCCATGCTGGGGGATTTCTAAGTTGCTTCTTTCAATCCATAAATTAAAAACAGGCTATTAAAAAGAGCAAATACCCTTCTCCAATATACTCATCTCATGGTCTCGGGACACGTGAGCTCATTAGAAGAACGATTTAATTGAATTTCCTATCCTAGATCAGACCACAGGCCTGTCTAGTCCGGCATCCTGTCTCAGAGACGGGCCGGTAATAGATGCTTCAGAGGAAGATTTGAAAACATTGTTAATGAATAACTATGGACTAGTGTGCCATTGCAGAGGTCCATTACGAAACCCAGTTGGTTAGAATTTGATTGAATCCCTGAAGCAAGAGGATTTATACTGATGTGACAGATCACGTGTCGTCTGTCAATTCATGGCATGTACGCTGTGTAACAGAACTGTGGATGTCCAGTCTTTTTATGAGTCCTACCAAGAGATGGTCTCCATGGATTCTGATGGCAGGAAGCCCCAGCGTTTAAGTTGTGCTTTAAACAAATGTATTTCCTTTCATCCATTTCAAGTTTATGGCCTTCAGTTCATGTCCTCTGCTGCTAGTCGCACGACGAGGAGGAAAACAGGAGCACTGGATTTCCGTCTCCATTCCATTTCTTATTTTTCTAAGTTCTCCTCTCATCTGTCTCCTCTCCAAACAAAACACTCCCAATCTTTTAATCCTCCCTCAGATGGAAATCTCGCCTGTGCCTCTAGGGCTGCTCCAGTGTGTGCTCTGCTTCCTGTAGGTTCCTAGGGACCCTTGAAGGTAGAAAATAGCTCAGTGCGCTCCAGTCATGTTCCTTCCCCATTCCTGGCACACCCACCTCTCACTGCCAGTGCTAGGTTCTAGAAAAAGGGTTGACAGAGAGCCCCTTCTCAAAATCAGTGCCAGCCAGGCCTGGGCATGGGAGATATTCTCATGAGGCCATTTCTGTCCTCTTCACGCCCACTTATGTTGCCTGAGATATGCCTGTATGTTCAAAACAAATCAGGGAATTAACTGCAGAGGGTGTGAAGCATTTGTGTTCTGAATTGGATTCTATCCAAAGCAATACAGCTAACATGCACAAGTGACTTTTTCATGGTCTGTAGTGCTCCATTAAGTCAGACTAGTTGTGAATTCAGTGCAAGTCAGACTCCCTAAAACACACAGCCTTAAATTGCCATTGAAAATACACCAATGTACACCAGCTGAGGCTCTGGCTGATAGAACCAAAGTCTGGTCTCCAGCAAATCTAGAATAACTCCACGGAAGTCAACGGACCTGCTCCCAGACTTACGCTTGCACAGAGGAGCTGAGAGTCCAGCCATCAGACTTCTAGCCTGTCGCTCTAATTTATATCTGACTCACAAATGGGTCTATTAAGGATGTGGTTACAAAGTGATGTCATTATCGCCTCGGTCCTCATGAACGTTATAGCTCCCAGGGGCGGTGTTCCATTTCTGTGAAGCTTCGGGTTGTGCTTCCTGCTGGTATGCTGCAAGCGAATTAATGTCCCTTAGACGGAAAGCACATGAGATTAATAAAAAAGTCAACTAAAGTATTATAATCAGGGAGATGGAAGTTCCACCTCCCCCTGGTTTCATGCATTTTCTGTTTGTATTTCCAAGATGCAGCAATTAAGGTGCTGGTCGTTGGAAGTGAATATAAATAACGGTGTAGGACAACATAAGCAAAACACTCTATTTATCACAGCAGACGAGCAAAACGTTGACCTCAGAAATAATGTCTCAAAAATAGGGAAAATGAGAGACTGAAATGAGGGCAGAGTGCTTTGCGATTAGCCAGTCAGCCCAAGATGATGCTCTATCAAATTGGTAGGGAAGGTATCGGTCTTTTGCCCATTAACATGTATTACATTATTGTCAGTACAGTTGCACGGAATTGTTCAGTGACAGACACTGTGGAACCGGGGGTGTTTTACAGATTGGAGCTCTATACCGTACATCATCGAGTATTTGGTTACAATGCTGACTTGAATCCTCAGTCTATGGACTTCATTAGCCCGAAGGCTCATTTACACTGCCTGACAATATGGCCCCCTTTTCCTAAACTAAAGCATTATCCAGTGGCTTCCATCTGCTTGGACTTGTCTTACGCCATTCAATGTTTGCCTTCCTCCAGTCAATTGAACAAAGCCCAGTGTTCTCCTTAGTAGAGAGCGGGGTACTGTGAACTGCTGTGCTCAGGGAACCAAGAAGCGAATGCATTGCTTCTGAAGTAGTTTGCTGTGCTCTGCATTGGTCCCACTCCTCATGCCAGTGTAGAAGAGGACACAACCTTGGTCCCACCTCCTCCCTGCCCCCTTTTGGGGCAACTTGTAGCTTCACTGAGGCTATTTAAAATTAACCAAGTACTTAGCCAATATTTGTAACTGAGTACAAAAATAACACGTGCATACAACTAGGAGGAACATAACCAGTAGTCCATTACATAGATATGTTACATGGCATATGTAGCAAAACCATATTCCAGTTGTATTATATACATTTATAAGCATCTCCCCATAAAGCCTTATGGGGTACACCATCACAGGGACCACCAGCCTACAGAGTGCTATTGTAAATAAATAAATACATCTATTGGCATGGTGCCAGTGGTAACAAAGAATGGTTGATTCTTCCCTCTTCTTCTCAGTTGCCTCCCCCTACTCTTCACTAGGGCAATAGGCTTCCTCTGACCTTTAAGGCACCTACATTATGCATAAGTGGGACATCTTTTCCAAAAAACTGCTGTTGAAAGTGTGCTTTCTAACATGCTGTCCTGCATGTAACTTGCTGGCTTATGCTTTGTAAAAACAATGAAATATTCATGGAAGCACAAGAGCAGCAAATAGACACAGCACAGAGGGAAAACAAAGTAAGATAAGAGGGCACTTTTAAAATTATTCCATGTAAAGAAAAACATACAGCAAACTTTGGAAGCTTCCTGGGTAGAGCATCAGTCTTAAATCAGGTCTATCAATGTAAATTGGCTCCAACTTGCTTTCTCACTACATCAGATTAATTTGCTGGGCTCCATTCCTCCTTTGGTGTGGTAACTCGTATCAAATATTTACCACACATGCTGTATAAAATGGGCAATTCTCTACTCAGATAAAGCTAAATATCTCACTCATCACAAGAATACTCACCCAAGATTAGTGTTGAAAAAATAATGCCATGGTGACAGACACAAGGGTACCCTGACTTGTGGAGGACAAAGTCCCAAAGGTTTGGAGGGGATAGGTTTAGAGGGATGTTCAGAGGTTCAGGGTGTGGTATACTGAAAACTGTTCAAATTTTAAATTATCACTTTGAAATTCTCATTGGTTTTCCTGGTCCTGCTTGAAGACTAGCGGACTCTGTAGGGAAACCTGTGATCTGGGTCTAGCAGCAGCAGTCAGTCTGCAAAAAGTCAGCCAAGGGGAAGGTGTGGGGTTGTGCCTTTATGAGTTAGGGAGCAGCCTGTCTTGTCTCTTTGTTTGTAGTTCTTGTGTGTTAGAAAGTATTACATTGCAACCTTCCAGAAAGAATGCTGTGGTTTGATATAACTTTCTGTGTGTTGGCTGTGAACATAATACATGAGATCACTCTAAATCCTTTCATTCTGGAAGTTAGAATATCAAATTTCCTTTTCCTGAAATTTATTGGTACTTCCTAATTTCAGCCTGTCTGGTAATATTTTTTTTAATGCTTTGTACCTTGTGTAGTTATTTCCACGTGTGCACATCCAGCACAACTAAATCAGACGGATAGCATTTTGCACATTTGCAAGCGACTATGCAAAGCACATAGCCCTGGAGAATCAGTCCCTATAAGAACAGCCCCTCTCATTGGCTTGGTCACAGGTTTCCCTTGTCTACACTGACTGTCAAGTTATGTCCAGCATAGTGTTAGCTAACTTGACTTGTTCCTGTCACCTGCTAATATGATAAAATATTAGAGTAAGCCAAGAGAGTGTGAAATCTGTCCACTGCTTCATCCTATCTGTGCCACACTTGCACTTTGAAACACAACAAGCCTCTATAGACCACAAAAGGACTTAGAAGATCAAGGCCATGGGGTAAATTTGACACCACATGTTCAAGGAAGTGATTGCTGCAAAACACCACAATAGAAAAGGATAAAATCCAGCAGTATTGCGGGCCAGTGCCTAGCCTTGGATTATAGTAAATATCCATTGTGCACTTGAATCATGCAATAAGCACCACAAAAGTGTCCCTTCAAATCATTATCTAATGGGACTAAAAAAATACTGGTTTTCCATAGAGACATTATTTCTGCAGATTTAAGGTCTGTGTAATCAGACTCCGCTTTCCGTTTCCATCCTTCTCCTTTATTTTGACTCCATGCAGTAGGCTTATCACATCTCGGCTTTCACTCAGTTAAGATCCCAGGAGATACTTTACCATAAGATTGCCATACTTAGACTTGATGTTCCTAGGAAAACACATCAATGTAACATTTTTCAAAAGGTCAGGTTGTTTCCTGTTGTCCCTTAGGAGGCAATATCACTTTGTCCTATCGTTATTTAAATGTACCCAGAGCTTCTTGGCACTGAGCCTGAACAGAGCTGTCAAGACTGTAAATTCAGGTTATAACCTAAGGAACATTCACAATCTTATCTTCTCCCAAGTTGCCTAACATCAAAGGAAATATTGAGAACACAGGCAGCTTTCTGCAGTTCTGAAATATGCAGTTGCAGAGTCTCCTAAACTTACAGTGGAAGAAAGTAGAGCAGCTAGTTTTGGGAGGGCAATAAAGCAGAAGTCCCTGTCTGTGGTTGTAGGTGGGAGTCCAGGTGAGCAGGCATTAGATCCGTTTTTAACAGGTTTAAAGGGAGCTGGGTGCAAGCGTGTAATTCTGTTCCTAAACCACGTGCTGGCAACAGAGATCATTAGTGCTGAAGGGAGGTTCCTTATTGTTGCTGTTGTATTGAAGCAGTATCTAGAGGGCCCCCATCATGCCACACACTCTACTAATCCATATAGACAGAAAGACCCTGCTCCAAAGAGCTTACACTGTAAGTAGGCAAAGAAAGTATTACTACCCAATAGAGAGCTGAGGCAAGTTACCCCAGATCACAAAGGAAGTTAGGGCCAATGCTGAGAATTGAGCATACATCTCCTGAAGCCCCGTCCAGTGCTGTAACCACAAATCCGTATTTCTTCTCTATGTAATACACACAGAGATGGACACTCACGTGCTAAGTGGGTTTGTGATGCTGCTGTTGTGTGTTTATCTACAGTTTACCTGCACATACCATTTTCCTAGGGAAGGTTTGAAGGGCAAGCTCTGAAGAAAGCCAAGCTCACAGCTAAGAAGCATTATTTTTTCTCCACACTTCTCCTTTTCCGTTACCTTCCTCTTTGGATTAGTAGCAATGCTGACGACTGCAAGAAATGAAAGCAACCTTCGCAGCAGCCTCCCAAAATTAACCCTCCTCCTGCATCAGTAGTGAATGGGGAAAGGAGTTTGATCTGAAGAAGTCAAAACTAGGAGTAACAGATGTAACTGAGCAAAGGAGAATCTACTCTGAATATTAAGAAACACATTTTAGTGAGGAGAGGAAACAGATTGTGGATTAATCCCCCAAAGGAGAGAATGACTCGACTCATTTAAAACTCCACTGTAGTGGGCACTGGCAGCAGGATAAATTGGATGTGTCATTCTTCGATTTCTCTGATTATCCTAACACCATCCTGTGAAGTCACTTCCTGACCATCTTAAAAAGGTGATACTTCTGGTAGTGAAGCCAAATTGGAGGCTACTGAAGCTGTGTTTACGTTCGTTAAATAAATGAAAGGCCTGGTGGAAAAAAAATCAAAAATTTTCAGACCTATGAGTCAGTCTCCAAACATCCCTGCTTCTCAGGAATCAGAACTTTTTGCAGTTACTTTTTCTGATCACCGGAGTAGTACCTACCTCTTACCTAGCACTTTTCATCCATAAATCTCACAGTGCTTTACAAAGCAGGCTGGTATCATTCTCTCCATTTTACATATGGGGCACCAAGAAGTCAAGTGAGTTGTCCAAGGTCACTGAGCAGGCCACTGGCAGAGCCAAGAATAGAGCCCTGTACCTCCTGAGTCCTACGCCAGGGCTCTGTTCACTCAGCAGAGTCACTAGCTGGTTTGTCTTTGGGGTGGTTGAGCTCAGACACTCTACTCCTGGCCCACATGTTTTGGAGTGCCAGTGAGTCAGCCACAGGCTAGAAGCTGGCATCTGTGCTAGAAATACCGGGTATTTTGCCCCCATTCAACTTTATTTAGGGTTCAGTGTTAGCTTATGTTCTTGGACATGAAAGCTAATGTTACCAACAACATATAGAAGTTCAACCATACTTATGATTTCACATTAAATCATGTATCTTTGTGCACATATAATTAGGTGTCTGTGTCCTTTCACATTCACAGTTTTCACACACACAATAGTGGCAAATGCATATACAATTGTGTGTGCACTTTAGCTCCAGTTTTGTTTTTGCAAGTTCTGCCTTATGAAAATGTGGCCAGGGTGCCATTTATTGTAAATATGTGAATGTTTTGAAGTAATTTTACCATTATGTACTCAGAAGAAGAGTGGAGTGAACTGGAATGGTGAAAAAAATCTCTGTATATTCATTAAGACTCTCAAATTTCAAAGAAAATGTCTTCCTGCTTCAGTATTTCCTGAGAATGGAAGCATTTTCTAGCTTTGAAATGCTTCTCTGCAAAAGATATTTTGAATGCGTCTGGCAAAGCCTCCCCAAAGATTTGTCAGACGCTAAGATTTGCTGCCCTCTGCCAGCGAGGAGAGAGGAATCCCATTTCTGGTCACACAACATGAGAATTCAGAACGCATGTTTAACATCTTACAAGGGACTCTAGCATGAGGGGAAACAGAGGAGCTCTCTGGGGATAAAATCCTGATTAACACCTCCTCTCTGGATTCACAAGTGGAATAAATTACGATCATCTTCTGCTCAAGGCAGAAACCATATAAGTAGTGACTCAGTCCCTCCTACTGTTACAATAACCTGAAAAAAGCACACCACAGGAGTTTTCCTATCTCTCAGACTGTTTCAGCAATCCATTCCAGATCTGCATCCATCATACAAACCCGCATGGTATGCAACATTGCTAAACTAGTTTTAACTAAGCAGCTCCTTCCTAATTAACATGGTGCCGCATGTACCAGGAGCAGATGCCAAACTGTATATACAAAACAGGGTTAACTATGTTTATTGCAGCCTTACAGTCAGGGCCAGTGGCTACAAAGTTAGTTGTCTCACTATCTATGCACCTGAGCTTGGGTGGAACTTGGAAGTCCTGTTGTCAGCTGTGCTAAACACCCACAGTTCCTGATGACCTCCAGGGGAACTGTGGGTGTTTAGTACTTTTGTGAGCCAGTCTCCTGTTGCTTTTGAGTGAGAGGGAACACTGGTCATCTTTGCCTCTGTAACATAGCTGAGTGCTACTGAATTGCCTAATCATTTCCAGCAGCCCCTCTCTTTTTTTTCTTGCTCTCTTCCTGACGTCTCATGACACAGCAGCCTGAGCATGTGAAGTTATGACCGCCACATACCGCAGTTTTACAATAAGCGAAAATCTATATCCTCCCACCAAGTCCTAGATCATTAAAGGCACATTTATGGGGTTTTAATGCAACCCCACTTTCCCGGTACACTCTCTCATCCTTCCAGACTATATGTTTTTCACCTGGAGGCATCTCGGTTCTTCATAAAGAATCTCTCTTTTGGTATAATTCTACCTGCACGGCCACAGCAGATGCTCAACTGTTCCTTGGACTTTGCATGTATCACACCAGGGCCGGTGACAGGAATTTTGGGGCCCCATACTCAGATCGTGCGCCCCCCCCCCAGCCGGTCTCCCGCCGCCCGCGCCCCCCCCCCCCCCCCCCGGCCAGCGACAAGGGGGTACAGCAGCGTACCGGGCCCGCCCCGGATTTAAGGGGGCCCCTTAAATCCGGGGCCCGGTACAGCTGTACCCGTTGTACCCCCCTGTCGCCAGCCCTGTATCACACAGCATCTCTTTGCTCTGGTCTAGTAAATATAAATTACCATGTGGGTCACAGTGACCCGTTAGCACGCTGAACGTAGTTACTTCGCTTCTAACCGCTATTAAGTGTACTATTCTGCAAAGGTTTAGAATATATTTCGTAGAACAGTTGTCCTTTTCTCTCTTTGGTCTAGAGTTTGTGCCTTTCCTTCTCAAGTTCTCTCTGAACCAAACTGTTGAAGTCCTGTTTACTCAGCAGGATCTTTATATCAACCCCCTCCATTCTTAAGGCATGTTTTAGAAATTTTAGCTGCCATTTCATTGCTCAGAATCCCGACCCTACGCCTGTAGGTCTACATCATTGTACTATCTCAATAGTTAAGAACAAGATTTCATTACTTAAGTCATTCCTGCTTTCCAAGGCTCCCTTTCTAATCACCATTATCTCTGATAGAGTAGGCTAGGATAGCAGTCATAGTTGGGCATACATCCTTATCCAGGTCCATGCCAATAGTATGCCCATCAAGTCGTCCATCATAATAGCCACAAAATTGGATCTTTTAATTCCAAATTCAGGGATATAAAAGACCGTTCCAACTCTACCTGTGTAGAGCTGTCAATATAAATTTAGCAATACCGACACCATTTGCTGTGTATAAACTAATCAATCTTGGTAGTCCTATTTGATGGGCCTGCTCTTCCCTTTCTTTTATCATATAATTCCAAATCCACAACAGGAGAGAACTGTACAGCTATAGTTAGTTTTCCCAGGACTAAAAATTTCAATTTCTTCCAGATCTCCTTTTTCACCCAGTATTTTACCACTTTTGTCCCTGTTAGCATGTAGGAATTTGTGGCACTGTCACAGGGCCCAGTCACTGCTAGGGCACCTCCTCCTGGTTGCTCTGGCTATTGATTCTTCAGAGCAATGTTCCATTAGTGGTCTCTCTCTCCCTCTAGAACGCCAGGTGCTTGTTCTTTGTGACTTAGCCCTCTGGCCAGGCCACTATAGTCTTCCCCTTCTAGGGTGCCAAAGTCCCACTGGACAACCATCCTAGGCAGTCTGTGGCTGTTAGGGGAACCCAGGCCTGCTGACTACTCCACGGACTCGGTGCCCGGCCAACGTGGTCTGTTTTCCCTTGGATACTGCTCTATCCCTAGACTCCTTCCTACAGCTTCTGGCTCCTGCCTCTCTGGCTATACTAGCTGAACTTCCTCTCCCGAGGGAAGAACTGCAGATTAGTAAACTCCATAGCCTCAAATGAACCTCCTTACTTCCAGGGCGCGACTACAGCCTACTTTCTCTGCAACCCTTTCTGCCGTCAACCCACTGGCTCTATACCAGCCCCTCCTGTGGTGCTCTTACCTTCACTAGTTCCATTAACCTTAGCCCAAAGGTGAAATCTAACAATTTCACCTTGAAATGTGTAGGCACATCTCCAGTTGCTCCCTGTTGCGCACACAACTGAGTCCTAATACTTGGAGCACATGCGATTCACTGGGTTTGGGCTTGGATAGTCTAATTTTTTTGTGTTGATTTAGAAGGTGAATTAAAGGCTTGGCATCCATAAATCTATAACTGGTCTTATTATTGCCCTATATAGCATCAACAATGCATCTTATCTGCACCCCCAAATGTTCCCAGCAATGCTTTTAAGCAGATTCCTCCTGTCTTTACATTTAGTCTTGCTATGCTCTATATGACCCTTCCAAGTTACTTTATCAAACATAACTCCTAAGAATGTAAAATTTTGAACAACCTGTATTTTTCAGTATAAAAATATTGGTTCCATTCTTCCCCAATCTTCCCTTTGTTTTAGCCAGTGAGAACTTTAAATCCCCAAATATCTCCCCAGTCTGAAATCTCCCGGGCACCTCAGTGGTTCTCTCCAAAGCTATCCTAAGTCTTCTATGTTTGGCCCATAGAGCAGTCATTCACAAATAGAGTAATATTCCTGCTCCTATACTCTCTAGGAGATCGTTAATCATAATGTTAAACAGGGTTGGGCTGATAACGCTCTCCTGTGAAGCATCATTAGTAAGTTTATAAATATTTGACAAAGCTGGCCCCACCCTGACTTATATGGTTCTCTCTCAAGAACCATAATGCCCTCTCTTATTCCAATTGTGGCTAATTTATACAGCAAGCCTTTCCTCCATAGCATGTCAGATGGTTTTTCAGTAACAGCTACCATAAACACATAGATAAGAAACAGTGTAAATTTTCACTACAAAAAGGGTTTTTTTCTCCTGCTGATAATGACCCATCCAAATTTAACAGCCTCTTAGAATTGGAATGGTAATTTACAACTTTTTTTGCTTTGTGTGTGTATAAATACATCTTACTTCTGTTTGTTCCATTCTATGCATCCGATGAAGTGGGCTATAGCCCACGAAAGCTTATGCTGAAATAAACTGATTAGTCTCTAAGGTGCTACAAGTATTCCTCGTTTTCTTTATGGATACAGACTAAGATGGCTGCTAATCTTAAACCATAAACACTCTATGCCTCATGGGGTTTTTTTGCATTTGTTTTTAATATTACCGTATGACTTTTCCTGAAGTCATTTGGTATACAGTTTATATCATTTTTTTCCAAGCATGCTACAAAAAAACTTACTTTATCCTTCTTTCCATAATTTTGCACACATATTGTGTGGAGGCAGTAAGTCAATATGCATCAGGTCTTATGCATACTTTACTAGATTTTCCTTTGTTATAACCACCACTTCCTTCCGTTCAACTGATAGTATTCCTTTTCCCCATATATTAGTATGTAACTTCAATAAAACTCAAACTCCCTTTCATTAGGTGCTTAAGCACTGCATTACATATAGGGTGATCAGACAGGAAGTGTGAAAAATCAGGATAGGAGGCGGGGGCGGAGTAATAGGAGCCTATATAAGAAAAAGACCCAAAAATCAGGACTGTCCCTATAAAATCAGGACATCTGGTTACCCTAATTACAGATGCTATCTTAACCTGGGCCTGTATTTTTAAAATTTTGTCTAAGGTTTGAGTTTTTGTATGCTGAAATTTTCATTCAGTGTGTCATCTATATAGCCTATGTAGATTGTAAGAGCTCACAATTTTCTTCAGAAAACTTTTTTTTGTTCACAAAACTCTGAAAAATAGCTCTACTAACTTTTGGAACTGTTGCTAAAATGTCTGCTTTTCCTAAGTTCCAACTTTCAATTTGATCATTTACTAAAAGTCCAAGTTGTAAATTTTGTTTTTCCTTCGTATCCTACTCTGTTCATTCCCCCCTGAAACGCCTTCCATTGGCCACTGTCAGAAGACAGGATATTGGGCTAACCAGACACCGTATGGCCAGTCTTCTGTTATGCTCTTATACTTTTAATTTGTTTATAGAACACTGAAACCTTGGAATCTTTGTTCATTTTCCCACAGTACTTTCTTCCACTCTTTACCTTTTTAATAATTCCCTGTGCTACTGCTTTATGTCTTTTATACTTAAATCTTTGTTATGCATTTGTATTTTTTTACTTTAATTGCAGCTTTACAATCTTCATTCCACCAGGAAGCTGAATTTGAGTTTGTGGCAAATTGATGTCTTTTATATAGCTAGATTGGCTGCTACTACAACTCCCTTTATTATATTATCATGAAATTCCTCTCAATTATCACTTATACAATTGGTATTTAGATACTCAGCACACTAAAGTATCTCCAATTTACTTTTCTAAGGCCTCAGGTAAGAATTCCTTCAGTGTTATTCCTTTCAATATTAGCTTAGCATTGATATGTAATTGGCAAAGGGATGTGATCATTACCAATTCCATCTTCTTTATAGATTTCCCAGCTGTATTTACTTGCTATATTGCTTCTTGTAAGTCCCAGATATGAACCTGAAAAGGTTCCGTCTACTGAATTAAACCGACTGGGAGCCCCAGTTTTGAGCAATACCAAGTTGTGCATGTCAATGAACTGTTCCAGGCGTTTGCCATTATAACCAGTTTTCCTGCTTCCCCATAATTCATTATGGCTATTAAGGTCCGTACAAATAATATACAGGTTTTGACACCCTTAACTTGCTCTTTCACTTCTAGACTTTGTTTTGGTTTTTTTTCCCCACAGGCTA
Organism: Sternotherus odoratus; assembly: GCA_032164245.1. Classification (NCBI taxonomy): domain Eukaryota; kingdom Metazoa; phylum Chordata; order Testudines; family Kinosternidae; genus Sternotherus; species Sternotherus odoratus. The sequence goes on along the minus strand of JAVMKO010000007.1, from coordinate 12,403,222 downwards.
TAAACATTATAGATTCATATAAAGATGCTATTATTCTGCAGAGAAACCTCAAGTGGTCAAAATTTAAGTTCTGTACATCGATTTCAATGTAACTAAGACCATCCTTTGTAAACAGAGAGACCCTTCCTCCTCTTATTTCTCTGTCATATCTGCTTACATAATATCCTGTCAGTCTATGCATAAGTTCTCACTAATCAAGTTGCTTGTACACATCACATTGGATTTGAATTCCATTTCTAAAACCATTCTCTCTAATTCCTGAAAAAATGTGTTGTTAAATTTTGTATGTTCCAACAAAAAAACATGAGAATGATTTTGTTTTAAACTACATTATTACCTTAATTTAAAATTGCATGAATGTGGTCTATCGAGACATTGCCTATATGCAAATACATTTCTGATACTTTTGTTCTTTCAGTCTTCTTTCCCTTTGGAAAAGTTCAGTTTAATCACTTCTATCATGAATGCTATACATTTATTGGTCTACAAGCAGCACATTTTTACCTATTCCCCTTATACAAGAATTACTAGTGATCTGACCCAGTATGGCTAATTTAGCTAGCCCATTATCCTGCCTTCTGACAGTGGCTGACGAAACATACTTCAAAGGGGATGAAAACATTGCAAGTTATTAGAGGTTTATGGACTCCCAGAGGATGAGGTCCCTGGCCGTCTTGGCTAACAGACATTGATGGATCTATCCCCCATGAACTTCTTAATTCTTTTTTGAACCAAGTCACACTTTTGGCCTTCACAGTATCCCTTCGGAACAAGTTCGACAGGTTGACTGTGTTGTTACAAAGTACTCCCAATGTTTGTTTTAAACCTGCTGCCTATCCATTTCATTGTGTGACCCCTGTTTTTTGTGTAATATGCAGGGATAAATAACACTTCCTTCTTTGCTTTCTCCACACCATTGATTATTTTATAGGCCGCTATCAAATCCCACCCCTCTTAGTTGTCTCTTTTCAAAGCTGATCAGCCACAGTCTTTTTAATCTCTCTTCCTATGGAAACCGTTCAATAACCCTAATTATTTTCATTGCCCTTTGCTGTACTTTTCCCAATTCTAATACATCTTTTTTGAGATGAGGAAACCTGCACCACATGCAGTATTCAAGGTGTGGATTTATATAGGCTATTACAATATTTACTGGGGTTGTGCGTCAATGCTAATGAGAATAAAGGGAAATTACACAGCCTTTAGAAAATGGGGATCACTTAAGTTTCTAGGGGACACAGACCAATAAGAGAAAAGAGGCTTGACACTTTTATGGACATGTGCAGAATGTAGGTATAGCCAGAATTGCATTATAAAAGATTGCAAAGAATTATCTAGAAAATTAATAGTGGATCATAAAAATACTGTGAAGGCGCATGTCTGCTACATGCCTTAACCACAGGATACTGATCAAGCTTATACTTTTATAATCCTACAAATTAACTCTAATTAGCATACCATCAATATATAATATAACATGTTAATTCATCATAACATCACACAAATGAATACTAAACTAAAATCATTGGCTACATCTAATAGATTGGTGAAGCATGATTTCCCTTTACAAAAGCCACGCTGACTCTTTTCCAACATACATGTTCATCTATGTGTCTAACCACTCCGTTCTTCACTATAGTTTCAACTTGCTTGCCTGGTACTGAAGGTAGGCTTACTGGCCTGTAATGGCCAACATCAATTCTGGAGCTTTTTTTATTTTTAAAGTGTTACATTAGCTATCCACCAGTGATCTGGTGTGGAGTCTGATTTAAGTGATAGGTTACATACCACAGTTAGTAGTTCTGCAATTTCATATTTGAGTTCTTTCAGAACTCTAGCATGAATTTCATCTGGTCCTGGTGACTTATTACTGTTTAATGTATCAATTGGTTCCCAAGCCTCCTGCTGACAAATCAGTTTGGGACAGTTCTGCAGATTGGTCACCTAAAAGGAGTGTCTCAGATGTGGGACACTCTCCCTCACACACTCTTTAGTGAAGACTGATGTAGAAAATTCATTTATCTTCTGCTCAACAGCCTTGTCTTCATTGGGTGATCCTTTACCACTTCCAAAAAGTCAGTGGCCACACTGACTGTTTGGAAGGCTTCCTGCTTTTGATGTTTTTTAAAAAAATTACTGCTGTTGTATGTGTCTTTTTCTAGTTGTTTTTCAAATTCTTTGTATGCCTAATTATACTTTTACACTTAACTTGCTAGAGTTTGTATGTTTGTTTCTCATTTCCTACATAGGATTTGACTACCAACTTCTAGATGTCTTTGTCTCTGACTTCCTCTTTTACTGTGTTTAGCCATGGTGACATTTTTTTTGTCCTTTTACTGTTTCTTTTGCCCTATTTGGAGTATATCTTGGTATTTCTAAAAATTTCCCATGCAACTTGCAGGCGATTTGCTCAAGACTGTTCCTTTTAATTTCTGTTTAATTGGCTCTCTCAGTTTTGTGTTGTGTAGTTCCCCTTTTTTGAAGTTAAATGCTACTGTGGAGGGTTTCTTTGATGTCCCCCCACACCCACTCACATGGATGTTAAATTCCACCTGGGACTAAATCAAGAATTGCCTTTCCTCTTGTGGGTTCCAGGAGGAGAGGCTCCAAGAAGCCATCATTAATGAGGTCTAGAAATTTAATGTCTGCATCCCATCCTGAGAGGAACATGTTCCCAGTCAATAGGGGACTCGTCAAAATCCCCCATTATTACTAGCTTTTCTGTTTTAGTCACCTGTCTAATCTCGCTGAGCATTTCACAGTCCTCGCCACCATCCTGGGCAAGTTATCAGCAGTATATTATTGCTGCTGTGCTCTGATTATTCAAGCATGGAATTGCTATTGAGATTCTATGATGCTGATTGGCTCAGTTAAGATTTTCTTTCCTGACCTGCATGTATTGTACCAGTAGCTGTCACTCATCCCCTCCCATTTTCCTCTTTCTCCACATTCCACTATGGATCTCTTTTGATAGATTCTTTATAGGATATTTTATGGATAGTTTTAATTTTCTGTAACTATCTAGCTCATTCAGCTGCTACACACTCTTCATGTGCTCTACGGTGCTTGTCCCTACAGGTGCTGCATGTTAATTCTGTTCCTTCCATACAGTCCTTATACAAAAGTTCTGCCCCATGTTTACCACACCTTGTTTTCTCCTTGCAGACAGCTGCCGCATGCCCAAAGCTTTGACATTTATAATATCTCAGAAGGGACTGGAAAATCATGATTTAACCCAGAATAGTTGATATCCTATCTGTCAGGTAGTATTGAGTCTTTATGTTACTCAGATGGATGTGGATGGTTTGGGTTCTTCTCCTCTCCTACTAAATCAGTCACTTAAACAGCACTTGGTCCTTGTCTAGACCCCTTTAAACTTCATCATCCATCAAGCCTAGTGGATCCTCATATGTTACTCCTCCTTGTGTCAAATGTAGGTGGCTGGCAAATTCCCTTTATTTTCCCCAAAGCTGTAGTTTTAATAAGTTTCTCAGCCTGTTCCTTATGTGTACATTCTACTGATATCAGTCTACTCTGCCTTCTTTTAGTTCTTAATGCATCTCAGATATATTACCTAATCCATGCTGCTATTTTAAGGGATTCATCTCTCTTATCTTTACATCTTCAGCTAGTGATTTGATTATAAGATGTTGATCCTTTTCCTTATTCCCCCACCCCCCAAATCCCTGTCTGCTCCCTCTTTTCAAGATACAGATATTTTGGTTCATTTTCCTTTCCTTATCTGAAGGCATTCCCTATCCCTTACTGCTGCTCCTTCATTTTCCAACATAACTTGCAGATTTTCCCTGTCAGCCTCTATTTCCCCCTCCCTCTGTCAAAACCACTCCTGAGCACCAAGTCCTAATTCCCAGCCTACTCTGTTTCCATAGAGGCCAGGCCAAGTAACTAACCACTTTCCCCTACAACCCTCTGGCTTTATAATCACCACCCAGTTCCTCCCCAGCTTGGCTTCATTATCAATTATGCCTGGCTTTCATGCTCTCTCTCACAGGTGCTGCTAGGTATGTTAATTTGCCTCTCAGGCCCACATTAAGCCCTTCAGGGCCGGTGTGCCATACACCCCCCATCACTGGTATGTCCTAGTAGAAACAGGCAGAAATGTAGGGAAATTCTATGGTCTGCACTATACTGGAGATGATACAAGGCGATCACAGTGGTCCTTTATGGCCTGAAAATCTGGGAAATCTGTGTCCAATTGAAGCTGGTGAATGTTATGCCATTGACTTCCCTGGAAACAGTATTTCACCCCTGGTTCCAACCCAAAGCTGTATTTTTGGAGGGCAGGGAGAGATGTTTAAGCCGAAATGATTCAGCCATGTTTGGATAGAAGGAGAGAGTGACAAAATACATTGTGTGCATTACAAAAATGTTTTTGCAACTCTTTTATGAACAACTCCATGGCTGGAGGTTGGGAAATAGCTCTCTCCAAGGAAAAGTACCTTAGGGGATTAGGTTAAATTTGTTCTGATCTGCCCAAGTGATGAGCCTTAAAAATCATATGAGCTTTTAGTATGAGCTACCAGTTTTTTACAATAGTACTTTAGCAGCAGTGTTTGATAAGAATGTTGGCTCCTCTATGCTGTGCACATGTGAACCATTGAACAAGACAAGGTTACACAGCTTGTATCTAACTCACTTTCAGGGACCCTGTGCAGCATACAAAATAATACACCAATGTAGAAGATGCTACAGCAGTCGAAATCTAACGCTGTGGAAAACAATCATTTCCTTGTGTTATTTGAGAAACACTAGGTGATGGTATAATTCAAGACTGTATAACATAAACACACAAGAGGGCAGAGTTAAAGTGATATGGGCGATCTTTTGAAGTCTTTATCCATGTAATCTTAACATCAGAAGGTATTTTTAGGTCAAATGTTATAGATTTTGAAACAGGTTATAAAGGATGAATGAATGATGACTAGATGTTATGAGCACGTTACAGGCATTTGGTATGTGTTATACTTGGTTACATTATAATAATTTCAGTAAATGCTGCGAGAGAGACTTATGAGCCATGGTTAGGAGCCACCTGTTGGACTCTCTCAGTTGATTAATCAATGATTAAATTAAACATCTATCAATCATGTATAAACCCTTTATAAACTATTTATAATTGTACCATTAATATAAAGTGAATGTATTTTTTAATTAAGTTGTGGTTAGAAACTCCATTTCTTTGGAGACAGCTGAGTATTATGCAGTGTGCTCGCTCTCAGAAGCTGGGCAGACAGCTGCTTTGACCTTTGATTGTTCAAAATTAGAGAGGGGCCTGATCCACAGATTTCATATCTGGATCTGGACTTTCCCAATATTTGGGGGAACTCGGATTCAGGGTTTTGCTTTGGACCCAGGTCTACTGGGACTGTTGTGTATTTGTCTGGTGCCCGTCTGCATGGGGAATGGAACTCTGATCCAGATGTGGGCTCTCTGGGAGCTACTGTAATACAAATAATAATAATAATGTTAAAAGTAAATTATTTCCTTAAGGACATAGAGGCTGGCATGCTGTGAGTCTCCTAATGCTTCAGTATGCTAGAGTCATGATCCTAGGAAAAGATGTTTGTGATGCTGAGCTCATCTTAGAAAATGCCTTAGGGCCCATCTGGGGTTGTCTTTGGCTTCCCCATGTGGACACATAAGTGCACAAACCTGATTATATTTTATATTTCTCCCTTCACCCTCCTGATAACACAATCAAGCAGAAAATAAACCTGATGTTCATCACTGGAAATCTCAGAACTACTTGGTTTGCTTTCAGGACAGTCAGTGCGAATGTATATTCAGCGAGAAGAGAAAAAAAACAACCCCATCCTGAAATAACATTAATCACCACAAAAGCAATGTAAATACAAAATCAGTACTTTTTAAAACACCTTATTTTGTTTTACAAATTCCACATCTGCAGACACTCCTGCAATGCCAAATCACAATGAGTAAGAGATTGAGTTACAGCCTTAACTGAATTTCCTGGAGATGGGGTGGTTTTTTTTACTGTTTACTTATCTGTCATGAAATATATTTCCTGTCTCTGCACTTTTCCCTTATTTTTGCAGCGTTGAGGGTTTTATTTGCTAATGAAAATGTATTGCTGGTGCAAGATGTGGGACTTGCAACCAAGTTACCAGAATATCCATTAAATAATCAGCAGCAGTGCAAGCTTCTCCATATGGTCCAACCAGTGTAACCTACCCTGATGAGGGGGCACTTCTGGAACTGTGATGGTAGTTTATTCTCCATAGCCCATTCAGACCTCAATATATCAGCAGAGAAGCCATTTTAGGTATATATATGACCCCATTAACTCAGTGCCTCACAATCCATAATCGTGAGGTAAGGAAGTACTATTTTCCCTATTTTACAGACTGTAAGTGATTTGCCCAAGGTAAGATGAGAAGTCTGTGGCAGAGCAAGGATTTGAATCCCGGTCTCATGAGTTAGTGCCCTGGCCCAGACCATCCTTCCCCTCTGTTGCCAACAGGGACACCAGTTAACATGAGCAATTGAAGTGGTTTTTTGAGATGTGGACTCCTGAGTTCAAGGAAGTCAACCTGGAAAGGAAAATAAACACAGTGGTACTCACCAAGACTCCAGAGGTGCGGAGAGCCATTAAACCAAACTGTAAATCCTGCTTATGATGGAAACCACTTCAAGCTAGGGAATGCTGCCTCACCACTAGTTCCAGCATCTGTGCCAGACTCTGCCCACAAACCGGGTCCTGCTCCCTAAAGATACCAAAATGAGACACCAGTCACAGAATCTTGTGCAGATCCTCAGATGATTGGTCCTTATTTTTCTTGCCTGCTTTGATCAACACCAAAATTGTTAATATTGATATTTAATTACTATACTTAGGCTTCAGAGTCAACACATCTTTATGGTCAATAAAGGCCGTTCACTTCTTTAAGAACTTCGACTCCAGGCAGTCAGCAGACATCACTGCGCCAGTAACACTCGTACGTACAGAAAGTTTGCCTGGCAGCCATTAGAACTAGAGAAAATGAAAGCGTAGGTTCTGAAGTACAGTTATCCAGCGATTTTAAAATAATCTACACTCATGCAGAAAATTACATGGCCGCATAATTGCATTATACATGGGGCCCTGTTTATGGTTCAGTGTTTCTTCATTCCAGGCCTACCAATAAAACAGCCAGTATGGAGCCATTACAGCTTATAAATACAGGAACTTTGTATTTTTATATGTATTGCACAAGGACTAGATCGTTTTAAATGTCACTTACTGACTCCCAAAAAATGGACGCTATTGATGGGAAGCGTTTGATTTGCCACGCTGGCCACGCTCTGCTTGAATGGGGGACTGAGGGACACAGACCATGGCTCTCTGGATCAGCCTTTCCTAGCCCTGGTGCACCATAGCACTACAAAATACAGTCCTAATTTAAGCCACCAATGTGAGGTCCTTGCTCTGCTCTGCTCCACCATCTGCTCCCCTCCCATGCCTTGCCCTCTGTTTCCTCTTATACCACAGGAGGAAGGGACTGGCTGGCGCAGAAGGGAGCAGAATCGACTGCTAGATTTCTGCCAGCTGAGAGCTGCCATCTATGCACAGGAAGAATTCTGTATTGGCCTTCTCCGGGCTATTTTGTGCTGCCTGCACAGTGTCGCGGGACCTTAGTGGTCTGGAAGGTGGAGCCCAATACTTATAGTGCAGACCTTAGTATCTCCTAATCAAAGTCATACGAGTCTTTCATCATAATTTAGTTAGTTACTCCCCAAACCACGAATCTGTGTCTCCCTTGTGAATTATGTAAACCCAGTACCACAAAGAGCTGTTATGGTCAGTGAAAATGGTCCTCAACTTTGAGGGGGAACAGACTCCACATGTCCCAGAGTTATCACAGTGTGATGTTCTGGAGTAGAAAGGGCGTGCTAGGGGCTAGGACACATAGCTAGACCTCAACACTGAGTTCAGTTCCCAGCGTAGTTACTCTGATGGATGTAAGGGGAAGTTTTCTGTTTACGGCAGCAGTCTTTGGATCAGGCTCTACATTTTTTTTTATTGTGTTCATGGGCTGATACCTTGTGCTGCAACTTTCAGGCCAGAGTGAATTTTTTACTGCAGAACTATAAACACTTGGGAAAACAGGGTTTACAACGGAAGGGCTGGCACAGACCCTTAACTATACAGTGCCTATTGGATGTTACCACTGTTCCGCTTTAACAAGTTTCCTATCAGCATCACAGCAATCATGAAGAAAAGGCAGAGTTGCATGGTGCTATCGGGGAGCATTTCACTCATGTCCTGTGCGTATTTTTTCAGCTCATCTTTTCCAAATGTAAAAGACGATTTCATATCATCTCCTAATACATCTGTTGTTGTCATGGTTTTCTAACGTCTATTGCTCTTTGAACCACGCAAGCCATTAGATTTATGTCACCATTAATTTGCCTTTCTACGTGCAGCAGATTGATTTATAGCTTTAAAATCACTTCTGGTCATCTGTACCTAGGCCGGTTCTGTTCCAAAAGCAAATTGAACAGATGCTGGCTTCCTCTTCCATCCTAACCAACTATTCTGCATTTGCAGTCAGAGCAGGCTTTAAAATGTAAGGTCTACTGAGAATTCCCCCCCCCCCCCTTTCTCCAGCCACAGTGTCAGCTAAGACATGCTGTTTAAAATCAAAACTCCTCGCAGGAATGTGCAAATCACCAATGGTCAGACTCTAAGACCCGCAAAGTTCAGCTCAAAAAGCGTCAGTAAATACAAAGCCTGGTTCTGTCCCATTAAATGTGATGAATAAAACATGACAGAGACAACGCAAATGTTGAAATGTTCAGATTTTTTTCAAGCATCTCCTCAGCTCCCTGCTAGCCAGCCCTTATTGCTAGTCAATCATTTCTCTGATGAATCACTGCAGATCGCTGTCAGTATTGTTGTCACTATGATGAATGAGGCCACTAGCTACAAATTTCTAAAGCAATATATTGAATTCGTCTGTTGTTGAAACATGTAGACACCTCTCCCAAGGCGTTTCCTGAACGGCAACTGCTTTTTCAGTTGCTTTTCTTTCTTTAAGATGAATGGGAATTTTTCCTGAGAAAGGACTTTAGAAGTTGAACCATTTCAGATGTGGTAGGCAGGTAAGAAAACAGGTATGCTTGGTGCAGGATTGTTGTACTGGACATAATCTAGGATTTGTCTATGCTGCAAGCTTGGGGTGTGATTCCCTTAGCTCCATGAGAGGTAGTGTGACTATAAATAGCAGTGCAGCTGAAGTAACATGAGCTTAGCATGGCTTCACTGTGCCGAGTATGCACTTAGGTGCATAGGCACTGACACTGTGGGTGCTCTGGGGCTGAAGCACCCGTGGGAAATAAAATAGTGTTTACTCAGCACACACCAGTCACAGCTGATCAGTGGTGCCCTCGATGTTTAGAGTTATACACTGATAAGAACATAAGAATGGCTGTACTGGATCAGACCAAAGGTCCTTCCAGCCCAGTATCCTGTCTACTGACAGTGGCCAATGCCAGGTGCCCCGGAGTGACTGAACCTAACAGGTAATGATCAAGTGATCTCTCTCCTGCCATCCATCTCCACCCTCTGACAAACACAGACTAGGGACACCATTCCTTACTCATCCTGGCCATTAATGGAATTAACCTCCAAGAATTTATCCAGTTCTTTTTTAAACCCTGTTATAGTCCTACCCTTCACAGCCTCCTCAGGCAAGGAGTTCCACAGGTTGACTGTGTCCTGTGTGAAGAAGAACTTCCTTTTATTTGTTTTAAACCTGCTGCCCATTAATTTCATTTGGTGGCCCCTAGTTCTTATATTATGGGAACAAGTAAATAACTTTTCCTTATTCACTTTTTATTCACATAATTTTATATACCTCTCTCATATCCCCCCTTAGTCTCCTCTTTTCCAAGATGAAAAGTCCTAGCTGCTTTAATGTCTCCTCATATGGGACCTGTTCCAAACCCCTAATCATTTTAGTTGCCCTTCTCTGAAACTTTTCTAATGCCAGTATATCCTGTGTACAGAAGGAGACCACATCTGTCCGCAGTATTCAAGATGTGGGCACACCATGGATTTATATAAGAGCAATAAGATATTCTCTGTCTTATTTTCTATCCCCTTTTTAATGATTCCTAACATCCTGTTTGCCTTTTTGACTGACGCTGCACACTGCGTGGATGTCTTTAGAGAACTATCCACAATGACTCCAAGATCTTTTTCCTAATTAGCTGTAGCTAAATTAGCCCCCATCATATTGTATATATAGTTGGGGTTATTTTTTCCAATGTGCATTATTACTTTACATTTATCCACATTCAATTTCATTTGCCATTTTGATGCCCAATCACTTCGTTTTGTGAGAGAAACTGTGCATTGTTGAAGTATTGAATTGCAACTTCGGATAGCTGGCTGTTGCACTGAGCACCATATAAAAGTAATTGATGTATTTTTATACACGTTGGCCCATGAGTCTAAGTACAGCAGTCTTGTGTTATTACTCATTACAGCTCTAGAGAGATATCAGACTGAAATCTTTCTAGATACAGTACCATGTAATTTCAGTTTGAAATCACTGTATTTGCTTCTGACATGTTATAACTCAATGGCAAATGCCCGTGATCCTCAAAGTGGTCTCCACTATCATCATTTCCCATTGTAATCCCCTTGGAATGCAACAGTTAATCAGCAAACTGCTAGGTGTTCGGTGGTGCATTCAGTCTTTGCTCTAGCTGAGTAGAGAGAAAATAGAGAAAAGACAGAGAAAGATGCTGCCGCTCAATAGAGAAAATGGTCAGGAAGCGGCCAGCTGCCCGATCCTGGTCAGAGCATGTCTAGACAGCAAGGAAAACAAGTATGTCATCTACTCCAGTGCACCCACACTTCAAAATACCATCCAGGACATTAAATAGTAGGGCGATCTTTGGGTCTTTTACCAATCCTGAATCCCACAATGGGGTGCTCTGTCAAAAAGGCTTTGGAATTTGGAAGAGAAATGGGACATCCTGCGTTGCTATTCCAAAGGCTTTCCACTGTGTTAATGTGCCTGCAAGCCATTTCTGCCTTTCTCGTGTCAGACATCACAGCTGTGCCCGAATGTGGGCCTGACACAGACCAGGGGGGTATCCAGGCATCCAGCAACTGGGACAAAACCTTTAGCCTGTCCCCGTGCCCTGAGGCAGAGAACGAGAGGTGAACACTTTCCTGACCTCCAAGGGAACCCCCAAAGAGACAGTGATGAAACAGAGGACTTGGAGTTCAAGAAATAGAAGAGTGAGGGAGGTAAACCTAAGCCGATTTATTTTTTAAATGCCAAGGGGAGTTGAGTGAGGAGGGCAGAAAAACGATGACAGACTACAAAGGGAAGGAAATCAGGCTACAGGAATTCCTCGGGAAAAACTTTCCACAGACCTCTGCAGATGTGCTGCAGGTACCAGTCCCTCAGCACGGTGCCACAATACAAGACAATGGCAGAGGATCTGGTCTGTCTCCTATTCAAGGGTATGTCTTCACTGGTGCATTCTTATTGGGTTAGCTAACCTGCATTAGCTATCTTGGGTTGAAATAGAGGCAAGTCAGCTTTTGACCCAGGTAAGCAGCTTGAGTCAAAGCCTAGAGCTGAATTTGAGCTGCTGACCTGAGTTGCCATGTCTTCACTGCTACTTTAACCTTAGTTACTTAACCCAGATTGGGAACATATCTTTATTTGTAGATAGACCCTTAAATATCTGTCTTGGCTAATTCTATGTCCATCGGTCCCCACTACTATAGTATTTAACCACCTTTCAATCTTTAATGGATTTTGCCCCAGTGAGGCAAGACAGTGCTTTCTCCCCATTTTATAGATAGGCATCTGAGGCACAGACAAACTAAGTGACTTGCCTAAAGTCATGCAGGAAGCTAATGGAAGAGCAAGGAATGGAACATAGGTCTCCTGAGAGTCAGGCTAGCATCCTAGTAACTCATTCTTACCTGTTTCCATCCAGTGATTCCCACAGCACTCCACCCCTGCTCAGTGGGGGAAGAAACAGAACTCCCAGGAGATGTATCGCTTGTCTCTAGAATCCCTATGAATCCTCCCTTTCTTTGGCTATATGAGGGCTGCTTTTTTGCTTTTGTGTTGTTTCTTTTTGTATTTATTTTACATTGGTGACTGACTTCTGCTGCCTGAAAATTTTGGTTCTCAACATTTCAATTTGTTCAGATTTCACTGAGCAGAATGTAATTAACCTTCCCAATATCAGCATTTTAAATACCACATATTTCATCCCATAGGCTTTACAGCTACTACAGGCTTTGAATTGGCCCAGGTGACTGATCCATACCTCTGTGCTACTGAGCACTGCCCTGAGCTGTTCTAAGTTAGGGCTGGGGCTTACCTTCTACGTCCTTTTACAAGTCACCGTCACTACTTTTAAAGAACTGGTTTTAAATTCAAGAGCAAACCTTGAGCTTGCCAGCCCAAGCACCTTCACAAACGCTATCCCTAGACACAGATCCCAGGAACGGGCAATAATCACCCTGACTTGGGTTATCTCCTCCATTCCTACACTTCGACACACATGTCCTCTTTTCATACGTTTCCTGCACATGCTTCCAAGGGCTGGCTAGGTCTCATCTATATTGTGCCTCCCTTCTCTACCCCCCCCCACCCCGCACCCCATTCACCCAGCATTCTGTGTACATTGCTGCCAGAGAACTCTGTGCTCTTCAAAGTATTTTTTTATCTCTCTCTCTCTTCACCATAGGAATCGGGGAGTTTCTTTGTACCACACATCTACCCCCATCCTGCTGAGTGCCGTACATTTTCACTAGCTCACACTGCTCTCCACTTGTTCCAGCAGTCTCTCAGAAATCATCATTTGTTTCTGAAAGTTCTTGATTCAAATCCCAACCACTAGATCATCTCTTTTGCGTTCTTGTTCGATGCTAAAGTCACAGGGCTCTGCTGATTCATCGGAGGCTGCAGGTTTCCTCGGGGCTTTGTCACCATTTGGTGACACAGTGTCTGTCTGTTCTTGACACACTTGAGTATTTTGTGCTGGGAAAGAATGTCATACACAATGTCACATTTATTTTTCTCTCCTTCCTCAGCAAAGGCAACGGATTCCTGAATACATTCCGCTTCACTCCTGTGCTGCATGAATGAATAAGCTGACCCTCACTCCTGTGTTCCGCTTTTCAGCTTGAATGAGGCTTGCAATCGGGTGAAGTGCTTCTTCCAGTCAGGTCGTTCAACCTTATCGCACTGAAAGGCTTGCGAAAGGTTGAACTTCAGTATTTTCCGTTCCTCCTATTCATGCGGGTTCATAATGGCTTCACTTCAGACACCATGTCCTGTGACCACAGTTAAAGAAAAAAATCAGTCGCTTGCTTTTAACACTAAACAAAAAGCTTTGTTTTCCTTCGCCTAATAATGGTCTGCTGTAAAGCAGAGAAAGAGAGAGCGAGCATATTAATGTCTGCCTAGACCCTTCCCTGGCACCATGCTCTCTGACTTCTGGCTACAGACAACAGTGGACATCCTCACACCTGACCTGATGTCCTTTCCATTGATGTTGATCAGAAGACTCCCATTGACTTCAGTGGCAGCAAGAGCAGACCCAGGTTCTGCCCTTCTTCCCGGAAATAATGGCAACTACTATTCCCTGTTCACTCAGGCTTCTTCCATGACTGATCCCTTTGTCTTATGTGCTTTTGTACGTGCCTCCCGCTACCTATGGAACAATCTCACAATTAGCTCTGCCAAACGCTTTCACAAAACTCCACCTGGTTGCAAAGCACGCCAGATGCACTGATCATATCATATCCTATGGGTAGCGTGCCATATTGTATTTATGCCGTTAGATTGCAAGCTCCTTGAGGCAAGGAATCTGATCGTAGATGGATCTGCGTATATATGAATGTGATAGGCAGGTATGTAGTGCTGTAGACAGGCAGCGTGCTTTACAATTAATAACATGTGTCCACAAAGATCAAATTTCCTGCTTTAAGGAGCTTCCTCTCTACGAGTGTGTGTGTGTGTGTAATGGGTAATTATCATTCCGCCAGGATTACCTGCACAGATGGTTCCCTAGACACATTTACCCCTCGCCCTGAGTCGATATGACAGCCATGTCTCTGTGGAACTGTGTCTCCATGGGGTCAGGTATCCATAGCTGCAGAGGGGAGCAGGGAAGGAGGAGCTGAACGTGCATCATTTGCCCTTAATGTCAGCAGAAAAGGCAGTGCACAGTTAAATTACTGTATTTAAGTTTTCCACATCCCTCCCTGTGCTGGGGAAACACCCTTGAGGATGCAGAGGTGAGGTGAGGACAGCGAATCAAGCTGCCAGGGAGCGAGGCACCATGGAAGAAGGAGAAGGGGGACATTCCCGGCTCTATTGGAAGGGCAAAGTACAAAAAGAGACTTGGAATAGCCCCGTACACAGGCTCCTATCTTTGTAATGAAAATGCTTCTTGTACTACTGCCAGTGGCTCTCTGTGCTACCCTGTTTCCCCGAAAGTAAGACATCCCCCGAAAATAAGACATACTTCCAGTTTTGCCTCTCGCTGTAATATAATGTAATTTTGGGAGCAAAAATTAATATAAGACACTGTCTTATTTTCGGGGAAACACGGTATTTGGAGAGCAGGCCTCTACCCGGGATACTTCTATGATGGCTGCATGGAGGACACTGAACTCATGCTTGAACCTGAAATCCCCCACAACCGAAATGCCCACCCCAGTTCCCAGGCACGGCGAGCCTTAACCATTGCCTCGCTTCTCTCCCTGCAGCACCTTCCCAAATCCCAGCCCTGCTCGCTCACTCGGTGACACGTCCAAGGAGACGCAGTAAAACACAGTTACGGGGCACCTTCCACTTCAGCGCCGATCCGTCGCAAAGCACCATGCCTCTAACAAATCCCTGCTTAAGACAGATAACGGTGGGCATTTCCAGCTATCCCCAGGTGGTTAATAGGCGCAGGCAGTTTGTAACCCACATCTTCAAGACCACAGCAGATCGACTTACCACAGAGTCTTCATGGTGCTGAGTCAACTGTTGACACTCCCCCGTCGACTCCACCTGCGCCTCTCGCGGCGGTGAAGTACTGGAGTTGATGGGAGAGCTCTCAGAGATCGATTTATTGCATCTAGGCTAGATGTGATAAATTGACCCCCGAAAGATCGATCGCAACCCACTGATCCACTCCGTGATTGCAATGTAGGTATGCTCTAGGCTCTGCCAGAAGCTCGGACTTGATGACAGGGGATGGATCACTCAGGGCCTGGTCTACACGACACAGCTAGGTCGAGGTAAGACAGTTTACATCAACCCGGTTATGTCAGTCGGACCACCACAGCCTTGTCCCACTGAAGTAAGTGCTCTACCACCCTGACATAATTACTCCACCTCCACAAGAGGTGTAGGGTTTATGTTGGTGTAGTTAGGGTGACACAGTATCTGTGTAGATGCTGTTACTTACATCAGCTGTTGGCTGTCTTGTCAATTTCAGAACCGAAGCCCTGAAATTGACAAGACAGCTGGGGAGGTAGAACCCAGCTGCTGGCCTGGCCCCCGCTCCCAGATAGAGGTGGGGAGGTGAAAAGCCAGGGGACCCACTGGGCTTCTGGTGGCGTGGATCCCTGGCTCTCAGTCCCCACACTGCCCCTCTTCAGGTGGTGGAGAGGCTTCTGGTGCAGATGTGCACCGCTGATATAGAAGGGTAGTGTGGACATCAGCCATTGCAGTAATTACTGTGGCGGTTGTAAGTCGACCTAACATAGGTCAACTTAGGTCTGTAGTGTAGACATGCCCTCAATATTGACCTATTCTGTTCATTCCCTCTGGAGCATCTGGCACTGACCTCTGTCAGACAGGATACTGGGCTAGATGGACTATTGATCTGATCCAGTATGGCCAGTCTTATGTTATGATACAAAATCTGAGAGTATAGAGAGCATTTGTATCCTTTGCATGAATGGTGCTGACCAACGGAACAACCTAAGCCCAAAACTGAACTGCTGGAAGACAATAAGAACAAAAGTAAGGCACTTCCATTAAAGTAGGGGACGGGTGCTAGTCCTACACTCTGTTTAAATTGCCACCGTGGGCTAACTAGTCTGAGGAGGAACAGATTAATTTATATATATTACATTTACAGCTATATATATATATAGCTGTAAATGTGTCCTCATGGCTTAAAACAAGCTGGATGAGATGTTAACTGCCCCTCTGTTCCTGGAGAGTTTTGCCTGGGCTTGTTTTAAGCCATGAGGACATATATATATATATATATATATATAGTCCTTGTTAAATTGACTTGTTTAAATTGACTGTTAAATTGGATGACTTGCAGCATCCAGTGAGCAACCTGGACACTGCAAGATGGAGGTTCCTGGGGTTGTGTCTGGGACCAGAGATATTGACTGGCTAGTGTTTTTCAGTTGCACAATCCAAGCAGTTTACATATCAGAGGCTGTGTGGGAGCATCTCAAGAGTGGGGGGTTCTCACAGCAGAGCAGGGTAAGGCTGGCTCCTGGAGTGAAGAATTGGAGTGACCTTGCACATCACCAATCCGGATAACACCAAGGGAACATCACAGTGGTGTAAATCAACGTTGTGCTGTTTTCTTCCATAAAGCTATATTATGAATTTGCACTAGCTGAGGATTTGATTAAATCTGCCTCTCCCTTCCTCAGCCTGTACCTCATCAGTATATTTTTATTCCATAACATTTTGTGTAGCTAGGACTAGAAAAAGTACTGAGAAAGTGACATCTCAGTGTTCCACATTTATTCTCCCCCAATGAGTTCCAGATCACATTTGTTCCGTTTTATAACTCAGCTCTATGTTTGTTTGCTTGCTTTGTCGAAATCTTTCATACGAATGTCTGGCAAAGCACTTCACATCATAGCAAATTACAGTCTATAAATGCAAATACAAGTAATGTGTGGAGAAAGATTACAATATATCCTAAAGGTATCATCTGGAGTCATATCTGCTTAGTTTACTGACAAAAGATAAGATATTTCTGACTGCCAGCAATGTATCTCACCCTCCTCTTGAAAATTAAGCTCCGTTCTTTCCACTTTGAACATCATTAGCAACTATAAAGATTCTGAAGTTAGAATTTAACCGGCAATTTTGCTGGTGATGCATGAGGCAGAATTCAGCTCATTTTTTCTTAGCTATGTTGGCTTTGTAGTGCTAACTGTAGGGAGAGGGGGGAGGATGGGGAAAAGGAGGGATGGAAGGATTCAGAAAAATAAACAG
Organism: Sternotherus odoratus; assembly: GCA_032164245.1. Lineage (NCBI taxonomy): Eukaryota > Metazoa > Chordata > Testudines > Kinosternidae > Sternotherus > Sternotherus odoratus. The sequence continues at coordinate 12,385,964 of JAVMKO010000007.1, read as the reverse complement.
CTATTACTTAGAAGACCAATGAAAAAATAGGATGGGCTTTTCTGTGGTGCAACTCTTGTGGGCCAAATCCTCCACTGCCGTATAACGCAGTGGAGACACGGGAACTCTGCTTAATTATGCCAGCCGAAGAGCTGGCCCAAAAGGCTTAATGGAATTAATGCGGAGGGGGGGTGAATTTGGCCAATTGCCAATAACAAGCAGCCATCTTTAGAACCTTCTTGTGTGTCCCCCTCCCCCTCCTATTTTGCTTTTCGGGTGTAAGGAAGGCATGGGGGAGAGGAGGGAAAAACACCTTACGAAATAGCTCCCAGTAGTTGGCAATAAAATCCAGTGGATTGGAACCAGCCGCAAGGCTGGCTGTATTGGTCTGAACATATCGCCTTATTGTCCGTCAGTGGTGGGAGGGTTAGCAGGAGATTAATGGACAAACCATTGATCACAAACCTATGGCTACCTTCTGGGTTTCCTTTCAGATATAATCCCAGACACTGGCTCCTCTTCTGACAGTCCAGCTGGGCTGCTTTTTTCCTACCAGTCAGTGATGCGGACATCACACAGAGGGTAACATTTGAACAAACTGGCTCAGAATAGCTTTGATGTCTACGCTCAGCGCTCAGTCTCTGACTTCACAGTAAATGATAGTGGGGTGACTCTGATGCATGTTGGACTTTCACTTACTGCTTGACCCTCATTTGCATGCTTTTCTGCATGAGGACGGGAACATGCAAAATATGTCCGGATACAAATATCCCCTTTAATGATGAGTGTACAGCAACTATAAAGGACCAAGTCCAATATTTTGGAATGAGCAAATTATTCAAAATTTGTTTTTAAAGGGGGAAAGGACTACCAGAGGCGAGGTAGTAACTAGAGAGATTGTGGAGTAGGTAGCCATTGGGGGGGGGGAGAGTTTCTATGCAAACACAACACCAGCTGCAAAAGAAGTGGACTGTAAAATCCTCTTAACATAAATTTCCTAAAGCTGAATGGGGTGAAAAGAATCTTCGCACAATGGAAGTCACTGAAAATAAATCATTTTTCAAGGACTCAATACATTTGCAATGCAGAAGCATCATAATGCCTGGAAGCTCTCAGGAAGGAATACCTGCAAAAAGTAGTAGATTCCTGCTTTCAAATCCATGCTAATAACATACTGTAGAAAGCTGTTAAGGGAGTGGGTAGCACACCTTCAACTGTGTCCCGAAAAACACACAAACATTATCAAAATCAGATTGACCCTAAATATGTGCTAGCAAAGTAACCCCATTAATAAAATATATTTCTTTTGTCCACAAATTAGGATGTTAGAGGTTCCTGCTTTATGACTAATATGTTCCATTTATCTACAGCTTATGTACAAAATATACGTGCCCATCTGTGTCAGAAGAGAGGGATGGGAAGGATGGATGGAATTAAATTATGTTCCTATCCTCCGATCATTTTCTTTGTTAAAGCCTCTAAGTAACCAGTTTCCATGCTTCCTATTATTATTAAGTAAATCTATTTCCAGGTTTATGGAGAAGCCGTATTTTGCCATGTTTTCCCTACTGGCAAGGGCACCTTCTGTTATAATGAGTGAAACAACAGCTCCACCTAGTCATCTAATGTAATGTTGCACTTCTCTGCAGAAAAGCTCCCAAAGCCCACTGCAGAAGTCCAGGTTTCTTGTTAATGTTTATTGAACTGTTTTCAACAGATTTACTTTGCATAATTAAAACTAGCCACCTATATGGGACAGATCTTAAGATTTATGCCAACAGAAGCCAGCATGCACATAAAGAAAGGTAGAATAAATCCATGAAATATCAAATGGATGGGCTTTTTACTTTTGATTCTCACTTGAGTATTCTACAGGCATGCACAGCTACCACTGCTATAAGTGAAGGTCTGTCAGCATTTCAATAATAAAACATGAATTATTTGTACAGGGTCAGATTTCAAGGTCTCAGGCACCTTAATCTGCTTTGGGAAAAACTTGTCGTATAAGCTAGGTTGGCCAAACTACATCGCTCAGGGCTGTGAAAAAATGTCACAACCCGTGCTATATAATTGAGACAGTGGTTCTCCCACTGGCCGCAGTTCGCCGCTCAAGGCCAATGGGGACTGTGGGAAGTGGAGCAGACTGAAGGATATCCTGTCCGCCACTTCCCGCAGTTCCCATTGTCCTGGAGAGGTGAACCGCAGCCAGTAGGAGCCGCGATTGGCCGAACCTGCAGAGGCGGCAGGTAAACAAACCGGCCCAGTGCGACAGCGGCTTTCCCTGAACAAGCGATGGGCCACAGTTAAGAACCACTGAATTAAGATGACCTAAGTCCCAATGTAGACACCATTGTATTGACAGAAGAATTCTTCCATTGACCCAGCTACTGCCTCATAGATTTACTGCAGCACCAGAAGAATCCCACCCATCGCTGCAGTAAGAGTCCACATTACAGCATGCAGATATACCCAAGACCACTAAGCTGGATGGAAAAGCTTATTTTAAATAAGAACTACGCCTTTGGTCCTAAACATGGATTGCATGGCCCAAGGCTAGCCCTAGAGGTGAGAATATCCTGAGGTTCCCTATAGCACACACAGAATTTTGAATGAGTGTGGGTGTAGCTGACTAGATATAAAATCTGCACATTTGTGGTCTACGCTTCTCTTTCCTTAAGTTATCTATTATGGCTTTTGCTCCACCTCCAAAATCCTGAGAGTCCTCTGGTTTTGAGTCCGTTGAGAAATCTTAGATGTGTTGATTCCAAAGCCAGAAGGAATCATTGTGATCATCTAGTCTGACCTCCCGTATAACACAGGCCATTAAACTTCCCCAAAATAATTCCTAGAGTATCTTGAGGTATCCCAGAACTGGGGATCCGATTTAGGCTGAAACAAAAGCAATTGTGAGTGAAAGAAACTGGACAGAAATACTGACCAAGTCCAATATTTTGGAATGAGCAAATTATTCAAAATTTGTTTTTAAAAGCTATGGAACCTGGATCGATGCTGCTTTTCATAATATCCTATATAATAAAATTTAAGGAAGTTTGTGTGAAGCCGTCATGCGCAGTAGAGAGGGCCCGGATGAACGGCATGCTGGGAGGTGTAGTTCGGCAGCACAACATGGCCGCCGCGCGTACGCCACCGAGAGGGAAGCAGGGTCTGGATCAGGGGCCTAGGGCAGGAGGGTGGCTGGGCGCAGGAGGCGCAGGCAGGGGGCTCTGGCCGGGCGGGGCGCTGGGCTGGCGGGGCGGAGGCGCCTGGGCATGGCCCGGCCGGGCCAGCTGCGCCCAGCCTAGCCGGAGCGGGCCGCCTTCCCCATGCTGCTGGGGGGATGGGAGGGAGCAGGCTGGGCTGTCGGGCACATGACGAGGGGTTGAGGGGCCTTTGGAGTGGGGGAGGGGGAGAGAGGTGAGCGAGCGGGGGGGGGCTGGAGTGGGGGGAGGGGGGCTGAGTGAGCAGGGGGGCCCTTGGAGTGGGGGTAGGGAGGGCTGAGTGAGTGGGGGGGGTTTGGAGGGGGGAGGGGGAGAGGGCTGAGCAAGCGGGGGGGGGAGAGCTGAGTGGGGGGGCCACGAGCCATTACTGTTGACCATGTCCACGGGCTTTTACATTAGTCTTGAATAAACGTCAAGGTCTAATTTTCTGTTAAAGTGTCCGGTGACTTTGGGTGCCCAAGGGGACTTTTTTCAGACAGCAGGTGTTCAGCACTTACAAAAGGAGGATTCCACCTCCACCCACATGAGCAGAGGACTTTGTGGGAAGGGATCCCTTCCACTACCAGGCAGCAGAGCCGTGATGGGTGGCAGCAGTGAGGGTCTCCTCATTGGGATCAGTGGGCTTCAGCGTTAACACTTCGTTGGAATGAATGGGGTGGTTCACACCTCTCCGAGAAATTGTTTCAGGCTGGCTGCAGACTCAGGCAGACATTGTCAAGAATGAGGGCCGGCGGCTGAGCCGGAGATTAGCTTGTTCAGTCTGCAGGCAGACTCATGAACAGAGATGAGTTACAGCAGATCCTCATGAATGGCTGAAGAGAACCAGCAGACATGGACTTCAGCCCAAGAAAAGCAACAACAGGTTACTCTGCAGTTGCAACTGCTTCTGTGCTGACCTTGTTCCCAGCCTTGCTCCATCACCCAACTTCTAACTCTAGCTCTAACCCTCAGCTTTGACTCCTGGCCTTGGCTCTAACTATTGGGACAAAATCCGGCTCTAGCCATAGGTCACACTGCCCACATCCCAGTTGCTGACCCTCATCATTGAAATGGATACATTTGTCTTACTATTCCAAGGTTCTCTCTGCAAGCATAGGGGCTGCAAACATCCTTTGTTTTAAAACTGAGATTCTACAGTTGATCCCATTAGTTCAGGAACAAAGGACGATCATATTTCATCAAGCTTTACTGGGTCACTGGAAATGAGAAGGGGTGAAGAGTCAGATGTTAGGGTGACCAGACAGTATGTGTGAAAAATTGGACGGGGTGGGGGGTATAGGAGCCTATATGAGGAAAAGACCCCAAAATCAGAACTGTCCCTATAAAATCAGGTATAGTCTACAGCTTACCATACTAGAAGTCTCATGCATTATTTCAAAAAGTAATTTACAGCTCTGTGTTGAGGGGAGTGATACAGTCGCACTGGAACATAAACAGGTGTCTTTGGAGCACTCTTTTTTTAAATTTCATTATAGCCCTCTTTGTATTTACACTTGTGGCACTGCAAGTGTTCTCCCACTGCATAGGCAAATGTGCTGCCGTCCTGCTCTGGAGCAGGGGAAAGGTCATGTTCTACACCGATTCGGTCTTTGGCCCGAGACTCCTAATAATGCCAGATTAATCTACTCAGGAAAGAGATGTTAGCGTTGTGAATGCCCGGCTGCTAGGGATAAACTGGGACCAGCAGCTCAATTCACATGGGTCACACAAAGTGAACACAGGGAAGATGCTGCCAGATCTGAGCAGTCCCATTTCACACCTGCTTTGCTGAGATGCAAATAGGCCTATAAGGCACCAGGCAATAGGCCTGGGAGTCTAATGGCAACACACTAGAGATGCAGCCTAAAGCCATCAATATAGATCAATAGACGTAAAGGCTACCTCATGTGCAAACGACTGAGAAGAGAAGGCAGCACAGGTGACTTGGGCTACCTCACTCCTGACAAATGGAATATTCAACATCTGCCCGCGGACTATTCACTTTATGCTGGACAATAAAATATCGCCATGGCTTGGCTCCAAAGCAGTTCTTTAAGCCCCCTCAAGCACACCTGTAAAAAGAAATGAATTCTTTACCGCAGTAATTCCACGGTGACTTGCCAGTATCACAAGAACCAGAGACGTTGGACAGGTTTTTGCAGACAGCGCAGTGATCCTGGCCATCAGAATGCACCTTAATAAACATAATGCACCTTAATAAACATGATTATTTCTAACATTCTCGATAGTCCCATTGGGGCAGATCTCCGGGTCAGGTTGTAGCATAATGCTAAGGAGTTTCGAATCTGCCTTAAAGGGGAAGAAGCTAAGGCATCTCTTGTCATAAGGGAACCCTTTGGTTATTGCAGCTGTTGCAAACTTCATGCTACCTGTTCTTCCCTCACTCTGCCATGGAGCGGGATGGAAGGGAGAGTGGCTGAAAAACGCTGTGCTATAGTGACCTCGGGCCAATGGAATGGCACCAAAGGAGAGCACTCCAGCTGGCATCAGATCTAATTTGTGCCAGGCCCCAAGATCACCATATGCAGAAAACTGGATTGGAGCTAGACACCTTTACCTCTTCCCCTTTCTAGGCTGCAAGCCTGCGAGTTTGGCACAGCTGATGATGGAGCCAATTAACTTGAATGTTCTCTACGGGCTGAATTCTGATGCCCTTATTGAAGCTTTAGTAATGCCTTACTCCATAAGTAATGCCAAGGACTAATCAAGGAGCAAGGTGTTGTTCACTGCAAGCGCGGCAGAATCTAGCTCTATGTATTTCATTACATCAACCCAAGTACAGGACGGTGTAAGTATCTGGGATTAGCTATTGGGGAAAAATATCCTTATTAAAGTGCAAAAGTTTTCTGTTTAACCTCTTCTTCACGGTCCAGCTGTTGGTCTATAGGATACTTTTTAAAATGACGCTGCCTATTCACTAAAATAAAATAACTTTCTTTAGGTTATAAAAAGTTCTGTTTACTCTCCCTTAACACACTTCTGCTCTCTTTAGGGTGACCAACTGTCCCGATTTTATAGGGACAGTCCCGATTTTCGGGTCTTTGTCTTATATAGGCTCCTATTACCCCCCACCCCCGTCCCGATTTTTCACATTTGTTGTCTGGTCACCCTAGCTCTCTTGCCTGTTTATTCGAAGCCCTTTCAAACACAAATCACTGAAAGTTTGAGAAATTCAGATTGCCAGCAAACATTTGAAGGCACCATTGAGATTGTTCATTAACACATTTTCTAAAGATCCAAGAGCGACTGCTCGGTTTTTAAGGCTTGGCAGCTTACTTGTATTTCAATGATGATAAACCGGAATCATCTTTGGTGGGTTAACACTGTGCTTGGGCTGAGAGTTTAGATTCCTAGGATGGGATTTTCTAAAGAGTTCATCATAAGCCTAACTCTGTTGCCATGAAAGTCAATGGTAAAACTCTCATTCATGTCAAAGGGAGCAACATTAAACCAACATTAAGCTGGGCACTTTTGAAATTCACATCCCTAAAATGCTCAGGTTGAACCCTGCCTCATTCCAGGCAGTATATAAAATTGGCATGTAGTGAGGCATGGCTGTTAGGGAGTTCTGACCCCACGGAGTCTGCATATTGTACGGGTCCAAGGGTTCTGTTGCAGTTAGATCTGCATGGGGGAATGTATTTGCTTTAGTGTTTTTCTTACATACAAGGGGGCTGAGCTGGCAACGTGAACTTTGACGTGTTCAGATTTTGAGTTCTTTGGTATGTGGAAATGTCAACGTTTGGATTGCTCCCTCAGCCCCTCTGGTATATATCCATCACAGCGCAATAACCACACAGACTTTCTGAAGGACACTTCCTTATTCAGTGTGCAGGTTTGAAGGTGAATGAGGGATGGTTGTTAGGGGACCAAAACAGGGGTTCATAATGAAATTACCACCTTGACCCCTGGAGAGCCATGTTACTAGGACTAACCACGGGGCATGCAACTACTCAGCATGAGTAAGGAGGATAGAATCAGTCCTTGCGTTGGAAGCTGTGAAAGAGCCTATGTGGCCAGTGAGATGAGGTCTTGTGGATACTGTACTGTGTGATCATTAGAGCAACATCTGCCCCATAAAGCACTTTCTCCCCTTTTATGGTATGTCACAGGAGACTGTGACCACAGTGCATCATGGGAGATGTAGTCCCAGCCAGACAGCCCATCCCACACAGGAGAATGTAGGCATAAGGTTCCTGAACTACATCTGCTGTGGAACATTGTAGTGACATTTTGAATCAAGATATTTACATTTTTGCATGAAAAATTTCAGTTTTCACATGTCCAGGGTTTTGTTTTGTTTTGTTTGGGAGTGGAGGGAAGTAGGTGTGGGTTTTTTGAAAACGGCAAAAATTTCCGCAAAAAGAAGACTATGAAAAAATGAATTTAGTTGAAAATCTAGTTTTCAACTGATATAAAAATTTGATGGAAAAATGTTTGATCTAGTATTCAAGGTAATTAAAGACTGTATCAGTGCACACATGCAAGGAGCAGAGTTAAGGTTGTGCTGGTACTGTCAGTACTTAGCTTTGCAAGCTTAATGTTCTTTGTGTATAGGCATATAAAATGCAGAACTCTTTCCATGTGGAATGATTTTCATTGTTTTCCATAATGTGCCAGCTGTTCTTTAAAGCTGCCAATTAAAAATACTTGTTTGGTTTTGGGATAGGTGTACAATGACTGATCTCAGGCTGGGAATATATTGTTCTGTCCCTCTCAAACTTTGGGGAAATTAGTGGGACTTACTTCTGGATCAAAAAAATTCTCACTTCAATATGATGAGAGTAGGAAGGAAAAAGAGAGCGAGATTGAGAATTCCTGGCTCTTCAACTGTCTTTGTGTTTGCCAATTCCTACCCTGCCTTTTTGTAATTTTTGGAGTTGCCTAAGGGCGAAAATGGTAATTTGCCATCAAGGCTTAAATAGGCCCATAAATTCACACAGACAGATGGGTTACAGCTACCTTTAGCTGGTAGCCCTCTAAGTGAAACATTTTCTTTTGCTGTTTCAGTAACCTTTATTAGCTCTTAGAGTAGGATCTTAACCACTGTATTCAAATGAAATAGTCACACTCAGAATAACTCAGAAGGAATGTTTCTTGTATAACCCTCACTGTGGGCCCAGTTCAGCCTCTTCCAAAGTCAGTGTGAGTCTCTCACACTGACTTTGGGGATTCTCCTGGCTGCCTTCTGGCTCCCAAGAGCTGCTTCGGTATTGGCAAGCACCCTCTTGCAAAAGGTTCCCCACACCAGGGCATGAGGGATATCACACCAACGTATAAGACATGAAGTGCAAGAGTCTACCAATAAACCAGTGAAACTTCCTAGACATGATCCTCAGCTGATGCAAATCAGCAAAGCTGCATTGACATCTGTGGAGCTACACCAAAGAGAATCAGGTCATGTCTTTCTGTGCATCCTTAATAGTCAACCAAAAGACAATTTAACATGTGATGATTAGTCAGCAAGTTTTCCAACATTTCTGGCTGGTCACGTATTCAATGAATTTTCAGCATATTCCACCAGAGTTTTTTTTTTTCACATTTTGATAAAGTGAGTCCACTCTTATTACTTTTATACTGTTTTCTGTTCATCTTACTTACTCACAATTCTCATCTTCCCTTTCAATACAACTTGGTTTTTACCCCCCCCCCCCCCACCCACTTGCCTATTATTTCCAACCTAGTTTTATTCCCAATACATTTCTCATGATGGTTATTTTCAAGCTACTCATTTGCAGTATAAAGTGACATTTGTTTTTAAAGTAATCGTATTTAGACTGCTTTCAAACTGACCTTCATTTTACCTAAATATGTCCACAATTATTTTTAAATCACCCTTGTGTCCACTATAATTTAATCAGTCATAATGTCATACAGCTTTTGTGCAATAAGTCCCATAAGTGAGAGACTTAAACATCTACCAGAGTTGCTTCTGGTCCCTACAACAATGATGTTTCATTTATGCGTTGTATTTACATTTCGCTTTAATACTTTTCTGCAGGTCAAGATTATTTTGAAATACAGGGACAGATTCTCAGCTTGCATAAAAGGTCATAATTCCCTAGACCTTAGTGAAGCCATAACAATTTACATGAGCTGAGAATCAGTCTGACAGACTCAACCTGCAAGACTTTCACATGGAAATCAGTCAGAGTTCCATGCCCAGAAAACTGGCAGGGCCAACTAACTTTCCTTTTCATACTCCAAATAAGCAAAGCACTTAGGCACTTGCTTAACTTTAAGCACATGCTTAAGATACACAGCCGATGGGACTTGGGCACTTTGCTGAATCAAGGCCTAACAATAGGAAGGTTTCAAGTGTGTATAATTAGATAAGCTTGGTATACAGTTTGGTTTTGCCTTCTTCATTTAGGGAGTAACTCTGATGTTTGAAAAATTGTTTCATAAGAAAGGGCACCAGGAATTTGGAAGCTGGTATGTTTATTTCTCCCCTTGTACACACGCACCCTCATCAACTCATGCTTAGATTGGAAAATATTCTGATCTCTTAAACCCAGATGTATTTAGGCATCTAATTTCCATTTAAATCAATAGGAGTTAGGTGCCTAAATACCTGTGAGGATCAAGGCCTTATGGTGCTGATTTCCACGAATAGAAACCGGGGGGGGGGGGGGGGGGGCTTGTGTGTGTGTGCGCGCAAATCCAGTAAGATGTAAACAAGCTGTGTAAATACTATACATTAAATTAAGGATACTATTCTCTCTCCTTTCTACATATGTAAGAAGCCTTCCCCTAGCCTTTCCTTTTATTTATTTCTTTAGGTGGAGCAATTCTTGAGTTAAACCAGAGTAAAATCAGAAATGTTTAACTGGAAGTGACAGAATTCAATAGAACAGGTTTGAGACTCGGCCAGACCCGGATCTATCTAGTCTGACTTAATAGTATTGACTGATGCATAAAGGCTTTTGTACTTGTAAAACTGACTGCAAGTGGGAGGACTCCATAAAACCTGAAGCCTACTTATCCCTCTGTAAAGTCAGTTGCTTTCCATCCACTCAAGTTAGTAACTCGCTTCGACAGAATATAATTCCTTTTCATTTGTTTTGAAATGCTATTGTGGAAAATATATTGCAACAGTTTTTCAAAGGCACAGGTGTTGCAAGAGTCTTGTTTCAAAGCCTTACAAACTCCACTCTCCCAAACATGGGGTATATAATATAATTTTGATGGAAAAGGGAAACATTAATATTGCATACATCAGTCCAACGCAATACACAACATTTCCAAGTCAAAAGTTTGCAGAGGTAGGTCCCGATCCTGCAAAAACTTGCTCAGATGCTTAACTTTAGTTAAACGACCATTCAGTATGTAAAGTTAAGCAGGTGAGTAAAGCACCAATCCTATAAACACTTAAGCACATGCTTAACTTTACTTCTGTGAATAAAGTTAAGCACATCCATATGCGTTTGTGGGACTAGAACCTTATACTTTGCAGGATGAAAGACTTAGCTCCTGATTGAGCTCTGTTCAGGCAGGCCTATTTGGAGCTCATACTAGAAGCAGAATTCAATTATTATTATAAAAATGCACAGTTAGAAAAAGTAGAGATCAAGCCGTATAAAAATGTGACAATTGTTAAAAGCAATTTCTTCAGGGAAGGGGTTAAGTGATCAAATAGGGACCTTGAACAAACTACCATTAAGACTATTGGGATCTTTTTTGTTCTCATCAGAACTTCTATACGTGGGTTTTCGAAGCATAGGAGGATGGAGTAGCTTAGTCCTAACTGTGGGTAGGGCTACACTACCTGCTGGATCGGCAGGGAGTGTTCGATGTATCGGGGATCAATTTATCGCATCTCGCCTAGACGCGATAAATCGATCCCCGAACGCGCTTCCCGTCAGCTCCAGAACTCCAGCTCCGCAAGAGGAGTAAGCGAAGTTGACGGGGGAGCTGCCGCAGTTGACCCGCCACCGTGGGGATGGCCAGGTAAGTCGAACTAAGATACTTTGACTTCAGCTATGCGAATAGCATAGCTGAAGTTGCGTACCTTAGTTCGAACCTCCCCGCTAGTGTAGCCCAGGCCTAAGTCTTTTGAATGATCTTGTGGTTGCATGCATGCACAGACACGACTCGAGCTACACCCTGAGTGTCTGAGGGATAAAACTCATGACGTTCTGCTTCCAAATTCATGGCTTTACAGCTGAAGAGAAGCTGGGTTAGAATGTTTCTTTTTAACAATAGTGTATGCAAACCGAATTCTGGAGGGCAATGCAGCTGCAAACACTTAAAACAGGTTTAATTCTGTTCAGCAAATTCAAAGGCAGGATGGCCTTGTGCTTAGAGCACAGAACTGAGACTCACAAGATTTGGGTTCAAAATCGGTCTCTAGTGCAGACATCCTGTGTGGCCTTATGCAAATCGTTTAATGTCGTCGCAGTTCCCCACCTGGAAAATGGAGGTAAAATGATTTCCTTGCTCCCGGCCTTTGTCTGTCTTGTCTATACTGTAAGCTGCCTAGGTCAGGGACTGTCTAATGTGTACAGCGCCTAGCACATAGGGTGCTTAGCTCAGTTCGGAAGCCTCTTGGCACTGTATAATAACAGTAATGATCCAGCAGAAGGCAGTTGTGCACCTGCACAGGTAGTGTGTATTACACGTTGTTTACAAACCAACAGTTCAAACAGCCAGTGCTTTTCTAATGGGTCTCTTTTTATAAATACCATACACCATATTTTAGTCCATATTAAGTCCTTTTTGCACCACTCCAGCAATGTAAAGTGGACTGAAACTGACTTCAAGGGGCAGATTGGAATTCATTTCACAAGTAGTCCCACTGAGATCAGTGGGAACAGGCCTCCTTCCCTTTGCAGATTTTTATATCTGTCCTGCTTCCTGAAACATGGAGGTTATGAGCCACTCAGAGACGTGAGGCAAGGACTGTCGTCTTCCTTACTTAGACAATTTTGTAAGCGCAGTAAGTGCAAGACAGGACAGCCTTGCACTTAAAGCGCAGCCTGACAGCCAGGATGCCTGGTATCTCTTCCTGGCTCTGCCACAGACTTGTTACTTTGTCTTGTGTACCTTGCTTTGCCTCCCTAGGCCAGAGTTCCCAGTTTGTAAAACAAGAACGGTCATTCCTATTTCACAGGGGTTTGTAAGACTAAAAGCTATTCATGTTTCTAAAGGGCTTTGAAATCTATGGCTGAAGGGTGCTATAGACATACAAAATAGTATATTATAAAGCACAATGTGGCCCTGGCCCATGACTGGGGCTCTTAGATGCTACCACAATACAAATAAATAGTAAGATGCCCTTTCTCCTGCATTGAGCCTTCACTGCCAGTTGCACTATACCAGTTGGACCACCAGAGGGCAGAACAAAATTGTTTCTTTCAACATCATTGCATACTGTGTATGTCAATGATTCCTTACTTTGCTTTTGTTTGTTTTTAAAAGCAAGTCATTTAAACTGATTAAGTGAGACCATGTTTGCTCATAAGAAAAACAAAAACAAATGCTTAAATCAGAGAGAAATGACAGTCTCTTTTCCCAAACTCCGCCATCCCCCATACTTTCTTTTAAGGGATGTACGATCGGTTTAATACAAGATCTTTTAGTCAGAAAAGCAGAAAACATCAAATATTATAAAAGTGGACAAAATTTACTATATTTCTAACTAGCTTTCTGAAAGACTCTCATTGCAACAAATGGCAGGACACAGATGAGTAACACTAAGGCTTAAGTGACAAAGAGTCCTGTGGCACTAAGGCTTAAATCTGAGTTCATTTGTGAGCTTCCAGTTAAATTTCTGATCTGAACATAATTCTCCCATATCGAGAGCAGAGATTTAGGACATGATCTTGCATACAACAGAACTATTTGGTTGGGTAAAGGACAAGTCACATGACTAAATGTTTACAGGATTGAACCTTTCATCACAGAAATGATTGTGCAAAATCACACGTCACATCGGGCGTAGGGCATGGTCTGACACAGTTCAATAGGCTTTCAGGACATCAGGTGATTTGTGGCCTGACAGGGCATCCTCTACTCTGGACCTGAGTGCAGAGGAGGGGCTTTGTCAATAGCACTTGCTAGTGAATTTCCAAACACTGAGGAGAGGAGGAAGGTTTGACGTGAAGCTCCTCATTGGATTTTATCTTCTGTGAAGTGTTGCTAAAAAAATAATAATCAGAAAACAGGAAATTACAGGCTCTGGGGCTCCCATGACAGTGAGGAGAGCGGCCCTCGACTCTTCTCGTCTCCGTTCTGACTAGCAGGGGGGGGGGGGGGGGACAGTGGCTGCTGCAGCATCATAGAGGCAACCCCCACCATCCCTGTTATACCAGGGAGGGGGGATATCCATGTGGAGTACCCCTCTCACAAGTGGATGCTGGTGGGATGAGACCCAACCACCACCGCTTGAAATGGGAGAATCCAAATCCTATAAATCAGACCCACTGAAAGAACGGTCAAGTCAGACAGACCAACATTTCCCCCCACACACCTGAAGAAGAGCTCTGTGTAAGCTCGAAAGCTTGTGTCTCTCACCAACAGACACTGGTCCAATAAAAGATATTCCCTCACCCACCTTGTCTCTCTAATATGCTGGGACCACATGGCTACAACAGCACTGCATACACATACCCTTGATAGGTTTCAGATTAGCAGCCGTGTTAGTCTGTATCCGTAAAGAAAACTAGGAATACTTGTAGCACCTTAGAGGCACTTGTGGTAACCAATTTATGGTAATTTCCAACTCTTTATGCTTGGTGTGTATAAATGCATCTTACTTCTGTTCCATCCTATGCATCCGATGAAGTGGACTATAGTCCACGAAAGCTTACGCTGAAATAAACTGGTTAGTCTCTAAGGTGCCACAAGTATTCCTTGTTTTCTTTATACCCTTGATAGTGGTCCTCTGAATAAACCTTATCTTTTGACCCCATCCTTCCAGATCCTTTTTGTCCTGCTGCTGAACATATAAAACCAAGGCAAGTGGTTTTCCATTAGACTAAAAATATATACTATACATACAGTATATAGAACACAAATACAATTGCTCAGATACCCCTTTGTTAATGTATCATATGGTAGAAAGTTGGGAATTTCTTTTGCATTTTTCAGAGGAAGACTTGTGAAAATAAGTCTTTGCAGGTGGAATCACTGGTCATATTTCTAGCCTAAGAACTGTGACAAAGTGCTCTGGAGATGTCCAATGGCAAAAGGAGGCTGATAGTGAGGTCTAAGAGTTAGAGCACTGGACAGGAGTCAGCACACATGGATTCCATTCCCACCTCTGCCACTGACTGCTGTTTGACCTTGGGAAAATCACCTCACCTCTCACTGCTTCTGTCTCCTCTTTAATACGAACAGTGCTTACCTTCTTTTGTAAAGTGCTTTGAGACCTACAGAGGAAGGCTTATGCACCAGTTAAGGATTATTATTTATTTCTTTATTGGGTCTAGAATTCAATAGGCTTATTGACTTGTATGGGATTTGTATTCTGGCAGGACTGAAGGTGTAGGGGGCACCATGTTTTCTAGAAAAGGGGGTGTTCCAAGGCTATTTATTTCACAGCACTGTTAATCTTAATAATAACACAATAATCACTGTGTGGTGCACAGATTGGAATTATTATCTTACTGCGAGGTTATGGGTATTTTAGTACTGGCAAAATCAACAAAATACATGAACAATAAAATGCTCTTCTTGATGACACATGAAGCACCTGGGATTTTGGGAAGAGTTCTAAAGGGTCTGGGGAATTCTCAAGCCTCTCCTGTCACCAGCACCAGAGCCATTCTGCAGAGTTTATTAAGGCATTATCTCTTACCCCCCCCACACACATTTACAGAACATAAGCTAGGTCCTGAAAAGCCAAATCATGTGAATAGTCCTTATTCATACAGATGATCTCATTGAAATCAACAGCACTGTTCCTTTGCATGAGGGTTTTGCAAAATCAGACCCATGCATTGTAAGTCTGTGCTAACTGGAAGCAGTCTGCAGTCATGGGCTTAAAGCCTGGGTATAAAAGTAGAACCAGAAATGGGTCTCTGAAATATTGCAATCTACTTAGCTTTAAAAACCAAACTATACACTTGCCAGGTGTGCAATTCTTCATGCACTAACCACACACAGAACACAGAGATATAACCCTGTCAGCCTGATTCTGCAAACACTTCCACATGTGAGCAACTCTATCCTTGTGTGTAGTTCTATCAAGTTTGGTGGACATAATGTCACTCACCCATGTGAGAGTCTGGGAAATCAGCCCCCCCCCCCTACAGTACGTAGTCTGAAGGGGGTAAAACATCACTGGTATCATAGCAATGTTCAAATAAAGAAATGATTTTAATAAACATAGGGACTAGCTATACTGTACCTCCTCAGGCATAGCTTCCATGGACGTGTGTGATCAGGTGGCAGCACTCTAGAAAGTGACTCTACAGTAATGGCATCATGACATTAAATTGGACCAGCTTGTAGGCAACAGGATGTGTTTTCCAAGAGCCAGCCTTGCGAACTGGCTCTGGGGAGGTGTCTATCTTTCTCACCTGTGGTCCCTCAGAGCTTCTTAGGTCATCAGTGACACTTGTGCAAGCCCCCCCCCCCGCCCCGCTTCAAACCAGCAACACCCGCTATCCAATCACCGGAGTGCCTTCAAATCCTGGGTGGGGAGTTGGCTGAGGTGACAGATAGAAGCTATTTCCTCTGTAATCAGAGACCCCCATTTGTTCAGCACAGCCATGCATGGTGATTTGCTTTTGTTTGGTTGCATTTCTGGGATGGTCCTCACCGAGGAATCCCAGGTGCAATGGTCTGGCCTGTGTCACCCCGGGGAGATCAGTGCAGTGTTTAACTGCTGGCTGTGACCGAGGGGTGTCCCAAAATCCAGTGGGTGGGGGTTATGAGGTACTGAAATGTTGTATTTACAGTAACGCAAGATGTCTCTGTCCTACTCCCCACATCCTTTCCCTTCTTAACTCTCTCAGCCTGTCAACACCCCTCCACCCCTGGGCTGCTCCTGATCAGGGCTTCCTCGTCTGTGTCTGTAGAGTAAATGTTAGGGGGGGGGGGAGAGATACTGGTGGACTTTGGAGGGGGGATACTGGTGGACTTTGGATGGCGGGACCCCACCCCCTGAAAGGCTGGACGGATGATCGGCGGCCTCTGCGCTGGGAGGGCCGGCGGAGGGGGAGGTTGGGGTCTGTCCGGCCCCTCTCCCCCCGGCGTGGCGGACGGGAGCCGAGGGCGGGGGGGAAGCAGCTGACTGCGGTTCCCACCCCTCCGCCCCAGCAGCGGGGAGGAGCCTGGCGCGCAGCGAGCGAGGCGGCGGCTCCTGCCCCTGGGTTCCCCCCGGCCGGCCCGGCCTCTCTCCGGCTTCTCCCCGCGGGCCGGCAGCGCCGGAACCGGCCCCTGCCCGCCCGGGAAGGTAGGATCCGCTCCGGGGGGGTCCCCAGCTGAGCCGGGCTGGCTCCCGCCCGAGACGGGCTTCAAAGGGATCCCCCGGAGCAGCTGCCCCCCCCTTTCATCCACAGCTCCGGGGGCTCTCGCGGGGGGGTGGAGCCGGGGGTGCCCCCCCCCCCCGCCTGCACGGCCGGGCCTGGGGGGCGTATGGGGGGGAGAAGTGCTGGTTACAATGAGCCGTGAGCTCTGCACAGGCCTGGCCTCTCCCCGCGGTGCAGGGGAGGGGGGGGGGGGTCGGACAGGCATTGCAGACTCGGATCCTTCCTCCGCCCTTACAGGGTCCGCCCCCCCCCCCCCCCAAGACTCCCCCCTTTGCCGGCCCGAGCAGCCGGCCCCTTTGCTTTGATAACCGGGGGCGCGCAGCCTTGGGCTGGCCGAGCTCTTCCGTATCCTTCCCCCCCCCCCCGTCCGTTTCAGTCTCGTGAGTTTGCTTCCAGTGCCCCGCAGGACACGGAGGGCGAAGCTCACAGGCCCCTTTGGGGGAAGGCTGCTCACACGAGCTCTGTCCCCAGCTCCAGCAGTGATCGGCCAGATCCCTGCCAGGGAGGGCTGGCTCCCCAAACCAGGCAAAGGTCTGGGGCCTTCTCTGGCTGGCTGCCCCCTTTCCCCCAGGAGAATCCAGACCACACTTTAAATCCATAAAGTAGCCACAGCTGGGGTTTTAATTCAAGTGGATGTGCTCACACAGGCCCCAATTCTTCTGCAGAGGGTGTTCTTCCTATTCCAAGGGAAACAGGTCTCCAGTTTAGCAGGACGTAGAGTTATTAATGGGTGATCCTGCTGGCCTTTTCAACCTACAACACAAATATAAAATAGTGTAACTTTAAAAATATTGAGAATTTAACTCTGGGTTCTAAATTTTATATATATTCTTCAATATCAAAAGCCACTACTATATTTGAATGTCTCCCTATTTTAATTTAAGGTAAATTATATTTTACCCATGCAATTTTACCGACACAAAGGCCTAGAATTGTACACTGATCCGTGCAGGCAGACCTCTGCATCCATCTGGAGTTTCTGTGACCTCAGCACAGCTCTACACAGATGGCCCCTTCTGCTCCTATGCGGCCCCACTGAAGTCAGTGAGGCTGTTCAGGAGCCTGCCTGCATGGATCAGCTTGCCGAATAGTGGCTAAAGACAGTGTGTTTGCAGTAGCAGAAAGACCTCTGCTGATATCCCTGATGGTGACGTGCAAACAAACTGCTCAGGTGAGTTCAAAGTTCCAGGCAGAGGATGGGGAAAGAGACAATCAATGCTTCATAAAATCAGGGAAAGGACAGTGTGTGCCAAGTACTGCTTTACATTTAACATGTAATTCTTTATATGTGATTCTGCCTTCTCTTTTATCACTCTGTGTGTATTAAGGTAGTGTGAGAGGTTCCAAATGAGATCAAGGTTTTATTGTGTGAGGGGCTGAAGGTTCACATCTTACATCTTATTCTGATGAAAAGCTGAGAGTCGAAAGAGCCAAGACAAAGGGTGAGAGGGAAACTGAGGCATAGAGAAGGGACCCATCTGATCAGGGGCAGAGTCAAGAATAGAGCCTGTATCTCCTGAGTCCCAGCCCAGTGCCTTATCCAGTGAGTCGATCTTGCTGTTGTCACACTAGAAACATTAGTGCCCATATTTAGAGTCACTACTTCTGGCAGATCTTGTGAAATGGTGGTAATTGGCACCATTGCAGTGCCTTGCTACCATAAAACAGTGCACTGCTTGCTGCTTTACTATTGATGGTCAAGGCCACAGTGTAGACACAGAACAGATACTCTTACCACCTTGTTAGCTAACCCTGCCTGGAATTTTCCTGGTGGAGACAATATGCCCACACCCTAAGTCTGGGGAGAATCCCCGTCTCCATCCAGGTTTTTGCTATTGCATGAGGCTGATTCATGTTAGCTTCCTGCTTCTTTCTCAGATCTATCTACAGGGAGGCAGTTGTACTCTGAGAACTCAGTCTCTGTGTTAACAGTTTAGAGCAGGTGCACAGGTCAGAGGAGGAAAGGTGACGGAGAGTCTGACCGCAGCATGAGTTAGGTACCAGCGAGGAGCACAGAGTTGTGCAAGACGCACAATGAAGAGGCCTTGTTTCGAAGGGCTTGCGATTCTGATATGTCAACGTGATTTGAATTAGTACATTGGGGGTCTCTGGGTCAGGCCCCTCCCTGATGATGATGAGGGCCCTGTTTTCTCTACACAGTTGGACGGGCCCCCATGGTTTAGTGTAATTGCCCCAGTTGAACATTTCTCTCTCCTCTTTCTTTGGCTGAAAACAACTGAATTCTCTCCTGGGTTTGCTCCTGTGGAATTGCTCAGGGGTGCTGAGCTGTTGTGAAGAGAGAATTGATCATCTGTTCTAGGGGAGGATGGGAAGCAGACCCAGATTGCCTGGCCCCAATTGGAACTAGGCGGGCTTCTGCCTCCCTCAACGTTTGCGTCTTTAATCACAACATGGGTTAGAGGAGAGCTGCAAAAGCCTTGTAGGTGTTGAGCTCCCTACTCTGCACAGCACTGGGGTTCCTTCAGGCGACCATGTGCAAGGGAGGCCAAGGGAGAGGTTTGTTTTGCAATGAGCCGCCCCAGGCAGGATATTGCCAACTCCCTCCCAAGCCAAAGACTATGAAAGCTTTTAGTTTTGGCTACTAGTCCTAGCTAGCACTCTGGCCTCTCTGTCATGCTCTTGCCTTTCCCTGGAGCAATCCATTCCTCCCTTACCTTTCAATAAGGTTTGTGGTAGGGGTAAAAGGCTGACACGTTCAAAATAACTACGTAAAAGCTCAAGAGAAAACAGTGTTTCTATGAAAGCAGCACAGAGACCTTTGTCAAACAGCTGCTAATGCAGGAACCTGCTGTGGGATCTCACTAAGTGACTGCTGTGGGTGGTTGTGGTGGTTTGGGGGGGAATGGGGGGGCAGAGGGCCGAAATCCACTTTAAATCATTAAGGAGGGACAACGGGGACTGACCCTCTTCACTCCACTGCCTGAGACAGCAGAAGGCTGGGAAGGAATCTTCAGTCCAGTGAAAGCAGACAGAGCCATGTACATTTTCAGGGTCCCGCCCTCCAGTTTGGCTCAAGGTACTGTTTGGATCAGAATCTCTCATCTAAGCACTTGCCTTCTGCTTGCACAAACAGAAAGGGAGCCCCACCTTCATAGGCTCTGCATGTCCCTTTGGATCACTTGCGAGCAGCTCAGATGGCAGGGAATGGCACAGGACTTGCAGGTGTGTGGATAAAGCAGCCCCATGGTGGGTCTGTCCCATGGAATGGGAGAGAAGTGAAAGACTGAAGGATTTAAGTTGTCTTCCGATCACTCTTTCTCCCTCTCCCAATGCAGTATTTTGTCCTATCTTAAGGCCTAATCCCTTTTCTGAAATAGATCAAAAAAGTGCCGGCTGTTGCACTTGTCTTTAACCCCTGCAGAGAGGTGTGTGCTCTCCTCACAGCGCATACACATAACTCCTCCGCTTAGCACTGATATGCAGAAAAACACACAGCTGGACTTCTACTTCACATAAGGAGGGAAGCTTGGTTAAAACTAGTCCACACTACATATTAAACAATCAACTGCCTGTTCATTAGAAAGGGACCAGTAGCAAGCGGATACAGGGATTTGATTTAGGGCAAAGTTCAGAGCTGCTGCTGCTATGTGAGTAAAAGGCATGGCTGTAATTTTCAGTGTTGCCATTCTTTCAATCTCTAAGGATATTTACCCCAGTAATGCGAGGGTGTTTGATGTTACTTGCTTGGGACTGCTTTCCCTGTAACAAAAAAGGTCGCTACAGAATGTCTTTATTTTTAACAAGGAGCTTGCTGCATAAGCAAAGTTACAGTGTTTCTTTAACTGTGGTAGGCATTTAGTGTTTGGACTTCATTAACTCCTTTCAAACCAGTTTCTGTTCTAAAGGCTTTCTTTGGGAAGACTACAGGTGGTGTGTGTGTGTCTTGCATCTCTGAATCATCAATCAAAACAAAAGCTAAGCCACAGAAGCCTTTGGGGCCATCACTTGTATAGTATCAATTTGTGTGTAGGGCGAGGAAGGCTGGTGAGTGGGGAAGTGTGTAGGGCTTTCAGTGTCACTTCGCCTGCTCTGATCACGTTGGATAACAAATTGAGTGAACTTCATCATCACACGCAGCACTTGACAACCGCTGTCAAGCGGGAGGCACACACCTGTCCCCATCAAAGACTGGAGTCACCTGCCTTGAGCTTCCTTTCTAGCAGAAAGTTATACTATTGCCTGGCAGCTCCTCTAAGCTCCCTTGGGTGGAATATTTGAGACTACCTTGAATTGATTGCTCACACTTTGAAGTGCAGAATTTGCACGAGAAACCCACAAATGTGAACTGCAGTGGGGCGTGGGGTATAAAATAACCCACCTGCATATTTTAAGGGCTAAGATGAGATGATGAGGGGTACAGATTAAAACAGTAAGAAATAGCTACCTAATTGCTTGCACAGTGCTCTGAAACTGTAGTCCAGAGTAGCTCTGTATATTTATATTACATTTCTGTTAGAGGGGTCATCCAAGGTTTTGGGTCAGACACATTATCAATTAAAAAAGACAGATTCTCTCTAGAGCAAATGATCTGTATATAGTCTGATTGGGAGCCTGGGCCCAATTCTTGTTGCAGTGCACTGTTCATTTAAAGCACTCATTATTGGAAGTGGATCCCTTGCGTTTTCACGCATGTAGTGCTTGTTGCATTTTATTGCAAGTGCAGGGGGTCCCAGCTGTGCCATTGCTTTATGCCAGCAAAATTTGTTCAGTTGCCAAATTGTGAGTGGCCTTTTTGTCCCCTTCCCCATTATGTACATCCTTAAAGCTGCTCTGTTTTTCCAAGCTTCTGTAATGCATTGCACTGAAACCACTGTACTAAATGGACTCATTTACAGCAATACCACAATCCTGTCTGTTTCTTATATAGTGGGTTTATGTGACATAAACAGAGGAAATGGTAACGAGAAAGAGCTTTTCTTTCTCTGAACAGAATCAGTGTCTTTACTACAATGGTGCCTTTGCTTATACACTCCTCTAGGTAGATGGGAATGCAAATGTAGAAAATACATTGTAAAACAAGGCTTGTCCTGACCCTAAATGATATCACAGGCACTGAACGTTACCCAGATATCTTTAGCTTTGATTCCGTCTATTGTATATTGCAGGGGCTGTAACTGTCCTGTTTTGCCTTGCATGATTAAAGGAGTTAAGTGTAAATCTAAAATATTTGTCCACCCTCTATTGTCCTTTTTCAAAATAATCAAGCTGTTTTCATGTCAGTGATTCCATTCTACACATGGACTCTTTAGTAAGTAACACATTTATATATTGCTATATTTCATGATTGGCTAGAGACAGCTTCTGTCTTCCTGTGGCTAATCCATAGTTTGCCTAAATACATGGACGGCGCATTAAGACAGGAGGTATTCTCAAGGGAGGAGTTAGGTGCTCAAATCATGCTAATATCCGAGCTGGACAGGAAATCCCTCGCTCATGTATCTTTGATTTCCAGGGTTAACAGAGCTAGAGATGGGACCTGTGCTAGACCATCTGAGCTCGAGTCTCTGAACTTTGGTGAAGATTTGAACCAGCTTTGCATATGTCCACTCAGGCCCGAATCGAATCAGAATGTGAGAGCATGTTAAAAAGTCTGCTTTTAGAGGTTTTTCTGTAGATTTTAGTCTCACCTTTTCCCCCATCTCCTCTGCCTTCCCTTTGGAAGGGGAGCTGTATGCATTAGACAAATTAAGGATCAGGTCGTGCCCTTGAGGTGTGTGCGCTGGTTATTTATATCAGTGGGATTTGTGCCCAATATTGTCCCGAGACAGCTTTAATTTAGTAGTCTGGCATTCTGCTCCAGTGCCTTTTGGATTAAATGCAGAGGAGCAGCAGCCTGCCACAGAGCTGAGTAAAGTTGTGTATGTGTGTGTGTGCGCGCTGTAATGTTTTTTGGCAATTTTAATAGTTAAAATGAGGGGCAATAGGCAGCTTGCGGAATTGGTAATGTGATTCAAAATCTTCTGCCTTGAAGAGAGAGTTTGAATCCAGCATGGAGCGTTCGTGACAGAGGGTTTTTTTTATCTCCCTGAAGCCTGTTCTGGTGGCTTATGTGAGACAAGCTGGCAGTTTAGTTGTGTGGAGAAAGGCTAAAAAAATGGCTCCCGTCCAAATGTTTGAGGTAACCTTGAAGTCATTTAAAACACAACAAAATATGACACACCTCAGCAGAGAGAATCCTAGAAATAAAGGGCTGGACGAGATGTTGGGAAATCAAGTCCAGCTTCCTGGACTGAGGCAGGACCAAATAAACCTCTCCCTGTAGGTGTTTGTCCACCTTGTTTTTAAAAGCTTCCAATAGTAGGGACTCCATGAACTCCCCTGGAAGCCTATTACAGAGCTTAACTACCCTTAGATACAATATTTTTTGAAATATCTAACAATCTAAATCTCCCTTGCTGCAGATGAAGCCCATTACTACTTGTCCTCTCTTCAGTGGACATGGAGAACAGTTAATCACTGTCGTCTTTAGAAGAGCCCTTAACCCATTGCAAAACTGCTATCAAGTCCCCCCTCAATTTTCCTTTCTGAAAACTAAATACGCCCTGCTTTTTTACCCTTCCCTCAGAGATCAGGTTTTCTGAATCTTTTATCATTTTTGTCCAGGTTCCTCAAGTCTTGAGTGAGAGGTGCAGAGCTTAGAAGCAGCTCTAGCTGAAAGCTAGAGAAGCTACCTTAGAGTTTACTTGAAACGAACAATGACAAACTCACAAAAAACAAGCTGAACCCCCTCAGCAGGGTCGGTTGCACCTATTATAGGGTCTGAACTTAGAGCCCAAGGGCCCTCCTACCATGTCCAAATTTCCTCCCTCATGAAGATGTTAGGGTACACTTAGGTTGTGAATATTAATGACGTTTGTAACTATTAGAGCCCATTAGCTCATCCTCATCTCTGTTATTTCTGTCCTATTATTTGCATGTTCTTTATGGTGTACCTGTTAAGTCTGAAAAAGGCTGTGAACTTAGGTGGCCTACCAATTTGCTTTAACTTGGCCACTTACTTACTTATGCGAAAGGTCACAAAGATATAGATTATATGTGTTAGCTCATCATCACCTATCTAAAGGGTAAAGGTATCAAATAGATGTGGGATAACTTGCCTTAGTTTCATATACAGGATGTTGCCTGTAGGTTCCTTGCATTACAGCTAAAATACTATAATACAAATTGAAAACCTATTATAACAACACACCTATAATGTAACACATGACTATTTGCATTTAGAGTGATATCTGTTGACATTATAGGTAAAAATAAACGTTTACTGCTGTTAGCTCTGCAGAGTGAGCAAGCTGAATTCTACTCCTTCCTGTGCATCACCCACAGAATCTTTTCCCAGCGTTTCATCAAGTACACCTGCGTGAAATGGTTTTATCCCAGGTTATAGTCCCTGCGGACTCTCAGTGCCAAAGTATGGGCTTCTGTAGTTTAGCTAAACAAGACTGACCCAGGGGTAACTCAATGCAGAGTTTAACCCACATCATCTTGGTGGTAATGCATAAACCAGAAAGACTTCAGCTTGACTTTGTTTACAGGATTGGCAGCTAGAAAACATCTCTATGTGTAAACAGAGCAACTTGATCTGGAGTTCCTGGCAGGTGAGACGCATCCCATCCCATCTTTTTTATTTTATTTTTTAAAAAGCCACTATCTGGGATGTAATCTCATTTTCATTTTGGAAACCACTTTGAGATTGTTGGATGAAAGCTCAAATGATTTATTTAGTGTATGATCAGCTATAAGTCTTTCAGGTCATTGAAAATGCCAGGAGCACAGCTGACCATGGATATGATACAGCAATGAAATGCTTGTGACCTTCCATACTGTACCAATCCTGGGAGGCCATTGATACGAGCTCTGTGGCATGCCGACTATTGTATGTTCCCATGTCAAGGCAGGCAAATTAATAATAAACACTCTACTGTGATAGGAAGTTAATCTGTATCCAAAGCATTTGATTACTTACAGATCCATGCAGAATCAGGGGCTTTTGGCAGGTGTCATCCCCCCTGGAGCTTCTAGATACATAGTTGGCTTGAATTATGTGCCAGCATCACTTGGTTCATAGCCCACTATTCATAGGTAATGACTGGCATGAGTGACTCTGACAGATGACTGGCTGTTATAGCTGAAACTGTAAAGCTAGATGAGAATGTGGCAAATGGATACAGTGAAAACAGGTTTTATGGGCACTGCAAAGCAATGGTCACTTGCTTTATCTGTCGGGAATCATCCCAGTGTTTTGTATCTTTTGCGGTACTAAATGATCTTGTGAAAATTAAGCATGCATGAAACAAGAAGACGGTATAAAATTCACCCCAGGAAATGACTGGCTAGAATCGTAGGAGGGAAGCAGATGAGATCTCTCCTGGTCATGCACTATCCAGGAGGCTCTAAGAAATGGAGAGAGGAAGCAGGAGAGAAAAATTTAAAAACTCGGACGGTTCAAGATGCTCATAGAACAAAACCTCAGGGAACGCTGCTGTCAATAAATTGCTGGGTGAGTGGTTCATAGCTGCAAGACTGGGAAGAGCAGTCATTTGCACAGTAACAAGTTGAAGATCCAAATGAGATGCAGTGTGTGTGTATAAAATGAGCCCATTTGCTTGAAGAATCAAAATTAAAAACTACACCTGGCGTCTTAAGGGAATTTAGAGATGAATAGTCCCTGCTCTGATGTTATGAAAATGTAGGAATAACAACTCAATTGTAGCAGCAATTGAAAATAATATGGGCTTGATATTTTGATATTTAATAGTTGATAGTTGTGTATGTGCAAAGTGAAGCGTCAATACTTTGTTCATTCTCCTAAATAAGACAGTCTCTTGTGTGCGTTCCCAGGGGTGAAATTGTGGCATGGCATGAGTTGTGGTTTGTTTTCTCTTTTCTGCATAAAGCAGTAAATGCACAACGCGTCGTTACCTTAGGCAAACAGTGCATTCTCGCATCTTGGCACCTTTGCCTGTTCGTGAGCCTGTCTTGTGCCCTCGTATGTTATTTGCAGTTCTCTATAAACATAAATCATTGACTTCTACAAGCCTTTCCCGCTTCACTAGCCAAACCAAACTCCCTCTGCACCTCTTCTCTCCACCCCCACACTTCGTTTTAATTACAAGCATTAAAACGGAGTGAGCTGTGTGACTGATGTCTGAATAGTCTGAAAACACTGTGGGACAGATTGTGAGCCCATTACCGAGCCAGCCAGGTCGCCCCAGTGAAATCAACTGGACTATTTGGATAGTAATCTCACTACTGTGATTGGGGTGTGCACAACATGGCCCTGTATTATTTATTGTTGTTAATATTAATATTGATAATTAATAGTCCCTATCTCTTGTGCTTTACAAAGGAGATGGGTATCATTATCCTTATCTTATAGATGGGGAAACGGAGGGATGCGGCAGTAAAGTAACTTGCTTAAGGTCACCCAGAAGGCCAGTGGCAGAGCCGGGAACAGAATCCTCATCTCCTGAGTCCCAGTCAAGTGCTCTGTCTATTAGGCAACTATATAATGGACACAAATCCCCACTTGTGGTGAGGGTTAAACTGAAAAACTGTTTACACTGAAGCCAGATTTTTGATTCATCACCCTCCAGAGGTAGAAAGTACCCACAGTTCCCAATCAAGTCAATAAGAGGCGTGAGTGCTTAGCACTCCTGAAAATCTTTTAGCAGGTGCTGTCTGTCTCAGTGTAGATATTTGTGTGCAAGGTAGGGGCACCTATCAGTTAAGACTTGGCAGCTTCCACTGTGTGATTATCAAAGCGCAAAGGCACAAAGTCTGTCTGAAGACGGTAAACATTGTAACACCCAGGGTGCTTTAAATGTAAACGTTTGAGCCCTGTGGAAATCAGCTGGGTTGGTTTGTTTAATCTTCTCACAACACTCCTATAATAATGACTGCAGAGGAGTCACAAGGGCATTGTGTGCGTGTTTAATATATATTGCGAAGTATATGTTCCCGCTGATATAGAATTTACCTCTAGGGCAGCTGATCTGATTTTCTTTTGTGTTTTCAGTGACACACCAGGGCTGTAATCATGAGCAATCCTTTTGCCTGGATTGTCGAGCCACTGAACCCCAGTCAGCCCGCGAAGAAGTTCTTCAATCTGAACAAATTGGGAGATGCGAGATACGGTATGTTGACAGCATTCAGAAGGAACTGTCTGATTAATGCCTACTCGGGCTGCGGTGGGTGTTGAAAATGATGGTGGGAAGGCCCTGCCGCTGTAGATGATACTTGATTTGCGGGCACAGAAACAGGGGTACAAGTTCAAAAGCCATTCCTTGAAGATCAATTTCTAATCATGTTTTTCGGGTACTAGCATCTAGGCTGATTTAATTTCCTGCTCCAATGATGATCTTTTTTTTTTTTTTCTAAACTTGGACTGCACATTGGTCATTTTCTGTGGTAGTTGAGTGCTTCCTGTGGGTGACGTGTGTCCCTCAGACTGGGCACGAAGGTCTAGCCAGATCACTGGAAGGACAAGTTTTCATAGAATATCAGGAGATCATCTAGTCCAACCCCTGCTCAAAGCAGGACCAATCCCCAATTGAATCATACAACAGATTTTTGCCCCATGTCCCTAAATGGCCCCCTCAAGAATTGAACTCACAACCCTGGGTTTAGCAGGCCAATACTCTAACCACAGAGCTATCCCCCCTGCCTTGATAATATGATGGACTTAATAGGAGTGTGTGATTGCAAGACCTGTGCCACCAATAAAGACGATGTGTGAAATTCTGGCCCCATTCTAGTCAATGTCAAGACTCCCATTGACCTCAGTGGAGCCAGAACTTCACTGTCCAAAAGGTGAATGGACACAGCCACACCCAGATATCTGGGAACCTCATCTAAAAGGTGAAGACCAATCTGCTTTCTGTCTCTTCCCCCAGGACGTTTGCCATTTTCTATCAGGGTCCTCCTGGAGGCAGCTGTCCGCAACTGTGACGAGTTCCTGGTAAAGAAGGGAGATGTCGAGAATATTCTCGACTGGAATGTGATGCAGAACAAGAATGTTGAAGTGCCCTTTAATCCCGCACGAGTTATTCTGCAGGATTTAACGTGAGTCGAATGCTTCCTAAAACTAGGAGAATGGGATTGTGAAAATCACAACCATTCGCAGTGGGCAAAGCCGAGGGAAACGGAGGATGGATGCGGGGCCGCGTTATTCTAAACATGCTGGATGTCAAGTTGACAGAGCTCTTTTAAGCAAACACTGGCCGTTTGAAAAGTACTCCATCAAAAGTCCACTGTCCTTTGAACTTCGGACCCAGGTGATATGAGGGGATGCAGCACTGCCGTGGTGTTCTCCACGTTACCGGACTACAGAGTCATTCCATTTCTTACCTTAGCAAATAATGTATTGCCCGGCATGCTCCAAAATGCACCACAGGCACCGAGGCTCAGTCCTGCTCCCCTTTGGAAGTCAGCAGCAAAACTGTCATTGCCTCTGTTAGGAACAGTGTTGGGGTCCTAACTCACTCACATCCTGGGAGCTGGTGAGGTATGGTGACCGCTTTACAGGTGGGGATAGTGAAGCACATACTTTCTGAAGAGCTCAGTTCTCATTTAGACACCTAAATAAATGTCCAGGGTTGCTGCCGATCTCTTCTAAAATCTGCCCTCAAGTGTCACAGTGGGAGCTGCTGAGTGCTGAGCTTTCTTGAAAAGATTAGCCCTTGTATTAGGGACCTCAATGGGAGTTGACCTGTACTTGGAAATCTGGCTGTTGACACAAGGTCCCGTAGTGAGTAAATTGCTAGTTCAGGATTTGAATGTGGAGGGTTCCTGATTTTCAGCCCTGTGCATTCTGTAATTCACCGTGAATGCCTCTGGATACATAAATGCATGTGTTCTGGTGTCACTCCCTCAATCCCCCTTAGCGTTGCAGATCACTACCCTGATTCTCCCCTTCTGTATCAACCAATAATGCAGTTAGCGCATAATACTGGTTGCTCTCTTTGATGTACATATAGCCTGGGAAGATTGACATGCACCCACTGTACATCACACTCTATGCTCAGATGGCATATTTTCTTAGATCAGAGTGACTGCCATAATTTAAACATGAGCTGTGTTGGCTGGAGTTTCTCTCTTCTGTAAACATTTAGGATTGCAAAGAAGAAAAGCAAAGTCCCTTATCCTATTCCCTGGGTTGATCCTGTTGTATTTAATAATCTGCACTATTTTTCTTGCCCACAAGTCTTCTATAACATTAGGCTGGTTAGTTTTAGTCCCTTGCAGTGAAGAACATCTTCGCTTGTTGCACTTTGAACTGGAAAACTGTCTCTCCCAGCTGGGCTGCTATCTCAGGAAGTACACTCGGAGTCTAATCCGAAATGGTCCTGAATGCCCATGACCACATCACTGGACACTGTGCATTCAGCATCCTGCACAATTAGATGTTTTGTTATGCGAGAATGTTTCCCAAAATGAAGTGCTGCCCCTGATGGGCAGTGGTGGTTGAGGTAACCTTGGAAAAGGTACCATCTGTAAAGGTCCACAAGCTTTCATCTGCTCTGCAAAAGCAAGCATAGAAAGTTATTGTCTCCTGGTTACAACATGACACTACTTGCCAGAATGCCTGGTTTCTAATCCTGACTAGCGGTGTTGCCTTGGATTAAATCACATAACCCATTGTGTCCCAGTCTCTCCACCTGGGAAATGAAGAAAGGTTTACCTATTTCACTTGAACACGGGAGGACTTAACTGATGTGACGTGGTTCCAGGTGCTCTGATGAGACACTACTGTAGACAAACCCAGAGGAAGGTCTGTTGTTTGTTGTCATGCCAGTTCTTCAAGCAATCAGGCTTGTAGGACAGTGACAAAGTCTTGTTACCAGAGGTGAAAATGTGATTTCTGGCCAACAGCCTAACAGAGATACTTACGGAGTGTGAAGCAGGTGGGTGGTCGGGTTGGGGGCATTGATTGAATCAAGTTCAAGAACTTGTTGGCACAGTTGAGTGTGGAGGGGTTCTTATTCTTCCCTTCAGTGCTCTCCTGGTTGCCAGTCAGTGCAGTTCTACTCCAGAAAGCCAGCGTGTTCACTCCCACAGGGCTTCCATACTCACACTCGCTCTCACAGATTCTGGGTCACCATACTTGGCTCGCAAGTTAAAAGCTGGTGATGTTCCTCCCGACTCATACTAACATGATCTATAATCCATTAGTTCCTAGAAGGCCTAACCATGATCAGAGCCCCATTGGACTAGGCACTGTACATACAGCTAATAGGAGAAAAGTGGTAGTATTATCCCCATTTTAGAGATGAGAAGCAGAGGCACAGAGCAAGGAAGAGTAACTTGCCCAAGACAACAGAGATTGTATCCAAGTCTCATGTCTCCCAGTCCAGTTCCCAACCTACACAACCACCTCCCTTTGTCACCTTATGAGTTTACACCAAGTGTTCCCCACTGATGAATCTAAATGTGGTTCTGTTCTTTCTGCCACCCTGGTTCTGTGTCCCACTGCAATGGGGTGATGATCCCACTGTTGGTTTTAGAGTCAGACGCTCCTGGCAGTGTGCCATCATCTGGCTATGGCTGAGGATCTGGGCTCTGTCCCCTCAGTTTGCTTCATTCTCTCATTTCAGTGGCGTGCCTGCAGTGGTTGACTTTGCTGCAATGCGCGATGCTGTGAAGAAACTGGGCGGAGACCCTGAAAAAATTAATCCCATCTGTCCTGCTGATCTCGTCATCGATCATTCCATCCAGGTGGATTTTAACAGGAGGTAAGGAAATAAAATAGATCTTCATTTCCATGCTTGCTAGGAAGCCTGCGCCAGCTGG
The DNA here is from genome assembly GCA_032164245.1 of Sternotherus odoratus. Taxonomy (NCBI): domain Eukaryota; kingdom Metazoa; phylum Chordata; order Testudines; family Kinosternidae; genus Sternotherus; species Sternotherus odoratus. The sequence continues at coordinate 12,355,480 of JAVMKO010000007.1, read as the reverse complement.
TATTAATTAGCATAGGTTCCCCGAAGTCAGTGGAGCTACACTGGGGTATGCAAACGGAGAATTTGGCCCCTAGCATTATGGAGGCTAAAGACTGATTAAGTTAGACCTACCATCCTGCATTTCCTAGTGGAACCTTGTGACATCATCCTGTTTTCTCATGTCATCCCCTTGTCCTCTTCTGTTTTCCAAACTCCTTAAATTAATCGTACTCCAGTTGCCTTACTCAATAACTTATTCCATTACTCTCTATAGGAAATAATATTACCACTGCCCGCTTAAATGAAAGCAATACAGAAAAGGGGGGAGGGGGATCTTAGAATCTAAGATCACTCATAGACTGACGGTAAGAAGGGACCATGGTGATCATCTAGTCTAACCTCCTGCACGTTGCAGGCCACGGAACGTCACCCACCCACTCCTGAAAAGACCCCTAACTTCTGGCTGTCATTGACATCCTGAAATCATGGTTATAAAGATTTCAAGTTACAGTGAATTCACCATTTACACCTGCAAGTAAGCCATGCTCCACGCTGCAGAGACGGCAGCTCTCCCTGATCTCTGCCAGTCTGACTTGGGGGGGGGGGGGGGAATTCCTTCCTGACCCCAAATATGGCTGTCAGATCCTGAGCACGTGGGCACGACCTGCCCAGCAGATACCTGGTTAAAAATTCTCTGTAATAACTCCGAGCCCTCCCCATCGAGTGTCCCATCTCAGATTGGTTTTTGTTTTGTTTTTTAAATAAAAGATTTTGATCCTGTTTATGGAAATAAGCCTCCTGACAGATGTATTTATTTATTTGTTTTTAAAATATTCCCTCCGTCTGATTCTTAGAAAAGCAAGTTTCTTTTAAACCTCAAAAGCCACAATCTCCACTGGCTGCAAATCTCCACTGGCAGTGACCCGGCAGTTTGTCCAGTCTTTCCCCCCTAGATCTTGACTTAGATCATCTGCTCCTCATTAACTGAAACTGCAGTCTTAAAATATCATTGAGAAAAGTTCAGGAATGGATTTCAGTTTGGAATTAAATGTGCAAAGGGTGGTCTCCGGAGTATATGTACATCTTGGTATTGATCTGCTTAAACATACTCTTCCATTTAATTTGAATCTCTATTTATTATGAGAGCTGGTTGGGGAGGGAAATATATTTCAGTGTGTGAAATCTTTTATGACAATTAACATTTCTTTGTCAATTTCATTTTTACAAAAGCACAATATTTTCAGTGAAAAAACAGTGTTTCACAAAATGTAATTTTTGATGAAATCCCATTTTAGATGGACAAATTTCTCTAAAAAAAAAAAAAAAACAACCCCAAAATTGCTGACCAGCTATAATTGCTGTTTAGTTCTTTCACAGGTTACTCCATGGCTCAGAGTATAGAAGTATCCCTGCTCCAAAAATAATCACATTTTAGGGATTTTATCTGCATGTACACTTGCTTCATATGTTTTTTTAGAAGTACGGGCTTGAACTGCAGTGTATATTCCAGATAAGTATTAGCAGATGTTCAATCACAATTATTGGCATTGGCTTCCTTTACTGCTATGCAGCTTACGTATAATTTAGGTTTTGAAAATTTACATTGCTTTAAGATGTAGACTAGACTTTATCAAACTGCAAACTTAATGCATATGTTCTGTATGGGATTAACATTTGAGGCAGATGGTAGGCATTACTGTTAAGACTTGTTAAGCCCTTTTCATCATTTGCCTTTAGCTCACTGCTACAATTGCTTGAAACATATAAAACTGATCGGCATTATGAGATACAAATGCTCTTCTGTTTTCTCTTTCATTATATGCACATACCAGACCACACACTAAATTCAGTTGTGGTCTGAATTCAGTTGTAGCTCTGTTGTTCATTTATTTCACTTGCAGGTCAGACAGTTTGCAGAAGAATCAGGAGCTGGAGTTTGAAAGGAACAAAGAAAGATTTGAGTTCTTAAAGGTATTGGAAGGATTTCTCCTCATTACATATGGCAAGATGGGATGAATCGATGCTCTTTCCCTCTTCCTGTGAATTTAATATTTGGGGCTCATATTCCTTGTGTTTCAGTGGGGCTCCCAAGCTTTCCAAAACATGAAGATTATTCCTCCCGGCTCGGGAATTGTCCACCAAGTGAATTTAGAATACTTGGCAAGAGTGGTGTTTGATCAGAATGGGTATTATTATCCAGACAGCCTGGTGGGCACTGATTCGCACACCACAATGATTGATGGTCTCGGAGTGCTGGGCTGGGGTAAGTGCACTGAAGTTTTATGAACTGGTAGGTTAGTTCCTATCAAACCACATATAAAATCAAAGGACTAAGTACAACAAACTCCCTTTTTTGGGCACAGTTCAAATGACCCTATAAATCAGGATTTTGTAACCTGATTTCCTATTCCATACCCAATGATTGCAAGAGTAATAGACAACAAATCATAGTTCAATCATGTGTCAGGTCTAAGGGATTGCTTGTGCTTTTATGTTTAAATATTCTTTATTGAGGGTTTAAAATGTCCAGGGGTAGTGATGGGGGAAATGGATGTAAAATTTTCAAGAGCCTCTAAACGATTCGGGAGCCTAAATCCCATTGAAAGTTTACCTGGCTTTCAATGAGACCCATGAGCCTGAAATCACTTAGGTGCTTTTGAATATGTTTATCTAGTGAAAGTGCTGGATCAAAGACTCTGATTCAAAGACAACACAAAGAAGAGGGGATGAAATGCATTAAAACAAGGTCTGATCCGTCTCTGCCAGTATTCTAGTACCAGATGTTCTTTGCTTGATAATAATGGGACAAAGCTTGCCAGAATAACCAACAGAAATATGTTCCTAGCCAATGGTAGACAATAGAAGCTTTGAAATGTTTTTCTGTATAAGTAGATAGTCTAACTGAAGTATTTAGTAGTCATCCCTATACCTAGTATAAAGACTACCTGGCAAATACTGCAGAGATACTTCATTTGTATTGTGAAAAGTCCCTTCCTTAATTAGGATCCCATCAACCAGCATGCTAAGCTCTGTATAAACACAGAAAAAAGTGTCCTGGTCTCAAAGAGCTTACAATAATGCTGATTGATTACAGAGACGCTCATAAAGTTTTTGGTCACGCACAGTGTAAGTCATAATCTATGTATCTACTTTACATAGTGCTATAGATTAAAATCTCTATAAGGAATTTCGGTATCTGCCTTGGTAATACGGCACTGCATCAGTTCTTGTTACTTGGATAGTAAGTTCTTTGGGGTATGGGGACTGTCTTTGTTCTGTGTTTTGCTACAGGACCTGGCAGGATAGGGTCCTGCTCTGTGACTGGGGTTTCTAGTGCTAATTCAATACAAATAGTTAATTATTATTAGGTTGGGAAGATTCTTTATAACCATGGTCTCATCTTCACAAGGAAACTTACAAATAGAGTAAAAAACAATCAAACTAGTTGACAACTTGACAGCGGCCAGGCTGCCGGTGGGCTGTGACCAGTGCCTATCGCCAATATTCTCTCGCTGTTTCCTGGTACTCCCCCATCTGCCCGTATCCATCTGTTGACTCTTGGCTTGCACTTATATTGTAAGCTCTTTGAGGCATGGGCCATCTTTTTGTTCTACGTTTGTACAGCGCCTAACACAGTGGATCCTGCTCCATGACTGGGGTGCTAGGTACTAAAATAATAAAACGCGGACTGGTCAGTGCAGAAAAGGCTCCGTTGTGCTCAGTAGGCATGAACCAACTCTTCTGCAGCCAGCATTTACTCAGAGCTAGCTATCCCAGTGTTGAGCCCAACATGTGCGTCTCTGCACTGACCAGCCAGCCTGACGTCCGCTAACCTGACTGGGCTTAAACATGATTCAACGTCCAAATGAAAGTGAGCCCCCGAGGGCTAGAAACTTTGTTTTTTAAACAAAAGCTTGGAACAGCACAAGAACATCTAAGAAATGTCCCCTTGGATCAGCTCAATCCAAGCCCTGTTGTGTGGTGACTTCTTTTCCCTTATTGGCAGAAATATTATTTCACTGATTAACCTTCAGCATCCATTGCCTCATCTAAAAAAAACCAACCACTTGCTTTTGTCTTGCCAATTGGATTCAGGCGTTGGTGGCATCGAAGCAGAAGCGGTGATGTTGGGCCAGCCAATCAGCATGGTGCTTCCTAAAGTGATTGGTTACAAGTTGATGGGGAATCCTCATCCCCTGGTAACATCCACAGACATAGTGCTCACCGTTACCAAGGTAACCCACTTCTGTGCCATGGGGGATTTCTTATAACGGGAATGTGTGTGCGTGGTGTGATCTTAGAGCAGCTGTATACAGCAGCCTTAGGAGTCCCGTCTCTGGGGCTGCCATCTTGATTTTATCCTCTGAGACCCAGCCATGCTAGGCCTGGGCTGCAGCTCCTTCTAGCTAGCAGCTCCTTCCCTCTTGATCAGCTGCACCCTAGAATCAGCATCCAATCCTTCTCCCTCCCCTCTCCTATTTCACTAGGAGGATGGTGAAGCACTGGAATGGGTTACGTAGGGAGGTGGTGGAATCTCCTTCCTTAGAGGCTTTTAAGGTCAGGGCTTGACAAATCCCTGGCTGGGATGATTTAGTTGGGGATTGGTCCTGCTCTGAGCAGGGGGTTGGACTAGATGACCTCCTGAGGTCTCTACCAACGCTGATATTCTGTGATTCTATGATTTGATTGGGTGGGACAGGAAAAGCTTGAACTGCAAGGGCTCCTACAATCCTTGTTGTTGTCGTGGTCGGGCTTGAGACCCAAGCTTACTCCCATTGATGCTAATAGGAATTTTTTGCCATTGCCTGCGGTGGTAGCAGAACTGCGTACGTACGGCAGGTTTGGCACTGAGTTTCGAAGCTCTGTTATACGCCAAACACAACCCTGGTTCCAAACGGACCAGAACTTTGAGGAAGCCTGTCTTCTTGTCTGGAGCCTGAACTGTCTCTAGTGCATACAGCTTATGCTGTCCGCACTCCGAAGGTTAGATCCGGTGTTTGAGTACCTCTCCTGGTTCATGTATTGCAGCATCTTCGCCAGGTTGGGGTGGTGGGTAAGTTCGTGGAGTTCTTTGGGCCTGGTGTAGCCCAGCTGTCAATTGCTGATCGAGCCACCATTGCCAATATGTGCCCCGAATATGGAGCAACTGCAGCCTTCTTCCCAGTCGATGAAGTCAGCATCAGGTACCTGATCCAAACGGGTAAGTGCAAAAAGAGGCCAGAACTTGACGATCCCAGATTATAAACCTGGGCTCTGACAGTTAGTGGTACAGGGCCTGATTCTGGTATAACTCCATTGACCAGAATGGAGTTACTTCAGACTCTCACTGGTATGAGAGAGATCAGAATCAGACCCATGGTGCCATAGAGTTGGTCCTAGTATCTTCCTAAACCTTAACTTTGGGCTCTGCAAAGGATCCATTTTACATAATGTATATGAGCTGCTGTGTGTCTCAGGATTGAGCCCTGAACTGCAGCGTATGAAACTTTCTGCGTAGAAGAAATCAAGAGTTCAACTCTAACCTTGGAATGCAAGTAACAGTCCCAGTTAACTGGGACTGGGATCATCAAAGATCAAGTGACTTTTCTCTTCCTGCTTTTCTAGTTAAACATGAAGCTGATGCTAACACAATCTATCCCATTCAAGACCCTGTTCTGCATACTTAAAATGCTCCAATTTCTTTGTCTTGACCAGTTCTTTAGCTATTTCTGGATTTCACTTTAGGTCGTGATGAAGAAAAAATTAAGCACATAAAGAATTATCTTGTGGCCGTGGGGATGTTCAGAGATTTCAATAACTCCTCTCAGGATCCAGATTTTACACAGGTAAGACATCATTTAATCTTGTACCGTTCTTCCTTTATTTCTCATACACTCCTTGGCTCTCCTCTCTTTCATTTTATTTATTTTTGTTGTTCTCTGTTTCATCTTTTTTTAAAGAGGGATTTTCACACAGCAAGAAAATAATTAACTTGACTGATTTTTGTAATCCCATTCCCAAATCCCGGTATAGTCTAGTTGGCAGTCCATTCCGTGACTGTATAGGCTGGAATTTTAGGCAGCCTTATGTAATGACATAAGGCCACACAGAAAACCTGAGGGAAATGCAAGGTCTCAGATCTGTCCAGCAATCTCACTGCTGTTGACTGATAATAGGGTGGCATGAATTTAAATAAGGACAGAAGTTGCCCCCAAATCTCTCTTAATAATTAGCAAACAAGGCAAGATTAACGGGATTTGATCCTCTCTGAAATCTTGTCAATTTTTTCTAATTGCGAAACTTCATCTATAAATCAACTATCAGAATGGTGAGCAAGAGGCTGCTTGTATGGTACCCCTTTGGTCTGGGCTACTTTGGGGGTGGAGAGGAAGGGGAGTTCGACTTACCTGGATGTCCTCACAGCGGCGAGTCAACCACGGCAGCTCCCCCGTCGACTCCGCTTACTCCTCTTGCAGAGCTGGAGTTCTGGAGTTGACGGGGAGCGTCTGATGAGACGCGATAAATCGATCTCCGATACATCGAACACTACCCGCTGATCCGGCAGGTAGCATGGATGTACCCTTTGCTAGGATTTCCCAGAATGCTTTCTGATGCTAGGATTCGTCTTGATTGTGAGGGTGGGAGTAAACTTTTCAAACCATCTCAAATCTGTTTGTTTTCAAAAGTGACCTGGATACGTAACTTATTGGCTTTATTTTGAAAGTCGATGGGATGCCGGCTCTTATGGGCCTAAGTCACTTTTGAAAATGGGGACTTGAGGTGGCTTTGAAATTTTTTCCTTGGGAGTGAACAGCGTCTGAGCTTGTAACTTGCTTCAAATGGCTTTAAGAAATTTTGCCCATAATTGTGTTAGGCCTCGTGATGTCAGGAGAGAGGTTTAGGCACTGATTCAGTAAGGCGCTTAAGCGCATGAGTAGTCAGTGGGACTGCTTGTGTTGAGCGTTGCTGAATTGGGACCCCAGTGGCCATTAGAGCAATGTGTCTTGCGTTATTTGTCTCGTTCCTTGGTAGTAGCTTATTGAGCTGTACTGTTCCTCCTGTCGGACAGGTTGTGGAGCTGGATCTGAATACTGTCGTGCCTTGCTGTAGTGGGCCCAAAAGACCGCAGGACAAAGTAGCTGTGTCAGAAATGAAGAAGGACTTTGAGTCCTGCCTGGGAGCCAAGGTAAGGGCACGTGGCATTGCAAATGGAAATATGTTTGTCTTCTCAAAGTGATTGGTAGTGCTTTGTCATTTAGAGACACAGGTCTGCACATCGGCGCCAACTTCTGCTGGTTGCCGGTGGGTGGTCAACCCGCCTCTGGTCCTGCCCCAACTCCACCCACTCCCTGCCCCTATTGGACTCCTTCCCCAAATGCCCGCCCCTTCCCTGCCTCCTCTCCTGGGTGTGCTGCGTTCCTACTCCTCCACCCTCCCTCCCGGAGCTTGTTACACCACGGATCAGCTGGGAGCTAGGGGGAGAAGCGGAGACGTGGCGCACTCCGGGGAGGAGGCAGAGGTGAGGTAAGGTGAAGAGTGGAGGTTGGCTCCAGCCCTGGAGCACCCACGGAGTCAGCGCTTACGAGTCTACGTCAGTCAATTCACTACACTTTGTGTACAAATGACCTTGCACGAATGGTGCTTCCTGGTTATTTTCAACTGTAGCCTAAAAGATAACGCTAAGGAATAAGTATTCTAGAGTGGTGGTTCTTAAGCTAGGGGTCACGGAACATGGGTGGTCCGTGGGTCTGCTTCTGACCCATTAGTGAAGCATTTGCAGGATTGAAGTAGTGACTCAATCTGATAATGGCAGACCAGTCTGAGACTCACTGCGGGTTTCCAAAAGTGCTTTTTGCCCAACCCTTTTGCAGTCCATCCAGTTAAAAACAGCAATTAATAGAACTGCTCTAGGATTTTGATTAGGACCCAAGTCTAAACACCGATAAGATCTGAGGAATCGCAGGTCTGAATCCAGATCTAAACTTTGCAGCTCAGTCTCATTCCCTGTAAAAGCCAATTTCATAGGAAGAATGCTCTGGTTTTCCAATCCAGCTAAACCCCTCCAGGTGTGCTATGCCATTCAGATTTTCTATCCAGTCCATAGTATCGATAAGCTAGTTCTCTCCCCTTTTTTAAAGACTCAAACTTTTGTCTATTCAGCTAGATCTTGACACCAACTTCAGACCATTCAGTGCTAATTGTATGAAATCTTGGGCATTCTGGCCCAAATCCCAGGTGGCTTCCTAGATCCTGATGCTGTGCGCTGATGTACAGTCTGATCTGGGATCCAAGACACACAGGAGCCTCTGGGCAGGTAAAAGAGTTCTGGTGTCTTCCTGTGCAAAACCTCACCCTGTGTTCCACAGCAGGAGTTAGCTGCCACCTCATCACCAAGGATGAGCGGGTAAGATTGGCCCCAGTTAAGCAAATGTGACAGCTGCCATGTTGGCTGACATGCTGGGGACCGAAGTAAGGGCCTCCCGAGCTTAAAAGCAAGAGCTGCTACATCTTGTGCTGACATTGTTACACACTCCTTATCTGTGGTGTGGGCACAAGGGGGGGCTAATACACAGTGGGTCACCAAACACTTTTCCTTCCCCTTTGAAAATCCAGCTGCTTTTCTGGTACCATTCTGTCTCCTGTTCCCGGTCCACACACTAACCAGCGTCTTCCTTTGTTTTTATTGCCCCCCTTTGTAGCAAGGTTTCAAAGGATTCAATATCGCCCCGGACCGTCACGGCGACCGTGTGAAGTTTGTTCATAATGGCTCTGACTTTGAGCTCACCCATGGGTCGGTGGTGATTGCTGCCATCACCAGCTGCACTAATACCAGCAACCCCTCGGTCATGTTAGGAGCTGGTAAGTGTGTCTGATCAGAGAAATTGCTGCTGGCAAATGTAGTTTTAGTCTGGGTCATAGACGTTGAAGGAATCTCTTTATGCCAGAGCTGAATTTACCCCCTAGAGTTAGCACGAGGAATCCAGGTACCAATATTTGGGCTGATCCCTGGAAACTCTGGCTGCTAATCACGTGTTTTTTTCCTTGCGCTGACAAGTCTATAAGGGCGGTAAGTTTTTTGTTTTTTTGCACTAATTATCACCTGCCTCTGATCTCTTGGTGAGGCGTTTGGGTGCTAAGCAAGGGTGGTGTCAAATTGCTTTGTCTGTACAGTAGCCTAGATCAGGGCTTCTTAACTCCTCCCTCCCCCAAGATGTCATAAAAATTCCAGAGCCCACCAGTGCCCCCAACAACTGTGTTTCTGCATATAAAACCCAGGGCCCGCGTTAGAGAGTAGCAAGCCGGGCAGTTGCCGGGGTCCCCATAGCACAGGTAAAGCTACATTGCTCAGGCTTTGGCTTCAGCCCCAGGTGGCAGGGTTCAAAGCCCCGGGTTTCAGCCCTGCACAGCAGCTCTTCAGTTTTCTGCCATGGGGCCCAGCGAGTCTAGCATTGGTCCTGCTTGGCGGACCCCATAAAACCAGTTTGCGGTGTTCCCAGGGGGCCCCTAGTTGAGAACCGCTGGCCTAGATAATGTATGGTTCAATCCTGCTGCCATTCACGTCGGTGGTGATTTTGTAATGGATTTAGCTGGAGGCTAGGGCCCACGTATGTGTTGGCATTTGCATTGAGCTGCATGGAACCTGGTCTCAAGAACAGGATTATCTTCAGTCAGAATTGCTCTGTCCCTGAGGTTCCTTCTTCTAGATCTAGTCCTCTGATAGCAATGGTGAAACTCTTTGATAGTCATTGGATGCTTCTGTCTGACACTCCCTACCCATTCGTGCCCTGGAGGTAAAGGGAAGAACTTCTCACTCATGTCCTTGGTTTCAGCTTCTTCCTTCTCTTCTCTTTTTTCATCTTTGTGCCAAATTTTGGCTGGGGTGACGAGAGCAGGCAAGTGTGTGTAATTTGTGTAGTTGCTCCAGGACCTGGTTGTGGGCGCTGAACACTCACAGCTGCAACTGAATCAATGGGATGCGTGTTTTGAATATATAAAGTGCTATATAATAATACATAGGCTGGAAAATCAGGTCCTAGGCATCTCAAATTGGGCACCCAAAATTGGTGGATGATTTTGACTTTAGTCTCCCTCTTCCTCAACTTCCCATCTTTATAATGGCGATAATGCCTCTCCTGCACCTAACAGGGGTGTTGTGAAGATAAATTCACTAATATGTATGGAGAACTCAGACATTATAGTGATGAGTGCACAGAGAAGTCCATGGGGAAATGAATAATGGTCTTCAGTGTGTGGTAAATAAGGCTTGGGGCTGCACATTACATAAGGAGAACAAAATATTGAATAGCTGCTCATTCAGGGAGCACTCATACCATGCACTGAATGAGGCAAGGGTCACATGGGAAAAATAGTATGTGGTCGTGCCATTATAAAGATTGTATCCTAATACGTACGCGCACGGGAGCCGAATTAAGATTTGCACAAGCAACCTTAATTCTGTTACTGCCTATCTGTTGTGTTTGTTTGACTTGCACCATTAATGTTCTTTTAACAGTTTTGTATGTGTTTAAATGTATGCCATTTTCAAACTGGGTGTCTGTTAGGCTCTTCAGTCCAGATTTTTAAAGGTATTTAGGTGACGCTGTGCTGAGTGTCCCAATGCCTAGCCGATTTAGGAGCCTAAATCTCATTTTCCAAAGGGATTTAAGCATTGGGGAGTAAATTTAGGCTGATGCCTCAATCCCTTTTGCAAATAGACTCCTAAATCAGTTAGGCATCGCTGTGCTCAGCATTGTGACGCCTAAATGGCTTTAAAAAAATCTGGGCCTTAGTTTTATCTGAGCATCTCAGTGTAGCCCAGTTTTCAGTGACTGAGCTGTCTCTGGACGCTGGGAGTGTCAGCACCTCTGGAAGTTGGGACATGAATTTCATCCATTCATGTTCTCTGCCATAACCGGGTGGTCTGTTTGCATCATCCAAACTGACCACCGCAGCTGGCAAAGACTAGCCACCTTTCGTTAGCCTCCTCATCCGAGGGAGTCTCAGGTTTTAGAGTCACTGAGCTGTCCCCTTGCCCCAGCGACAGAGGTGGGTGCTGTGATACAGCTTGTAGGGCTGCTGGGAATAAATGGCAGACTCCAGCCTCCAAAGCTGTCAGCTCTGTACCACCAGCACTGAATTCGCCTGTCCACAGACGAACAGTTTAAAAGGAATAAAATGTCCAAGTGAAGAATTCAGGCTCTGGGTAAATATATTCTCCTTAACATGTTCTAAGAGATGGGCTGTGATACAGCTTTGCTTTGAAAGGTTCACACACGGAAGGCAATTAGCTAATGCTGCTTAAACAGGCTGCACATTGTGAGACTATTTGCTTACATCAAGGGGCCGGATGAACTTATGCCAGTAGTTAGTTCAGCGCTGGGTCACCTGATTGGCTTATGTGGGATGTTTTATGGCTCCTCTTCACTTGTTTAATGAATAGAAATAGCTCCTAAATGGATCAATCTGATCTTATACTGGTGTTCTGCCCAAGGATATGTGTGTGCTGCTTTGTCTATAGCTGCACCCAGCTTTCCACTGGAAATGAAAGAAACCCGTACCACAGTTCATCAAAGCATCGGAATCAATGGAACTTAAGCACATGGGCCGCTGATTCAAAACAAAGCTATTCACGGGAGCTGTCAGACAATTTTTTGAGTGTTGGGGTTTTTTTAGATGGCCTGTGCCCTTGTCAAGAACAATCCCAGGTGCCCTTTGTGTTTTGCAGGGTTGCTTGCGAAGAAAGCTGTTGATGCCGGGCTGACTGTGAAGCCATACATTAAAACCAGCTTGTCCCCAGGGAGTGGGGTTGTCACTTACTATCTGAGGGAGAGCGGAGTTATGCCTTACCTTGCTCAGCTAGGGTAAGATGGGGTTTCGTTTTACTGTCTCAAGGCTCGTTGTTGCCTCTTTCCCATAATCCTTGCAGCAAGTGATGTAACATAAGACAGTGATGGGTGTCCACAGTTTGAAAGGCATAGCTGAGCCCCTAGGGCCAGATCCACAACTTGTAAGCCAAGCAGCATCATTTACTCAGCTGACTCTTATAACAGCTGAGAAGTTGCCCCGTTGGAGTCTTTTATTGCACTAAAGACTTCCCTTGCCTAACGCGAAGTATGGTTTATTTCTTAAATGTAACTATTCTAAAATAGAGTCAGAATCTAAGAGTTGGAAGGGACCTCAGGAGATCATCTAGTCCAACCCCCTGCTCAAAGCAGGACCAATCCCATTTTTGCCCCATATCCCTAAATGGCCCCCTTAAGGATTGAACTCACAACTCTGGTTTTAGCAGGCCAATGCTCATGCCACTGAGCTATCCCTCCCCCCTTTAGTATCTCACTTAAAACGTCAAGGTCAGGAATCTGTCCTGTGCCTTGGCTGATGATAAACATATGGTCTCCATTAAGCATTGTTGCAATTACATGCACTAATGACTGTTTGCATGCAAAACATTTTACTCCTCGCAATTGTGTGCAAATTTATGCACCTATCTATATACACTTATTTTAGAAGCAGCAAAAGAATGCAAATGACCATCAGTGACAGTTCTCTGAGCAGAAAACGATATGGAGTAGTTTGTGTTATAACACACTAGCGAAAATACCCGGCATTGCTTGGGTCCATTGGAGGGGGGAGGGGGCAGAGAGCAAACCTGACACCCCCACCTCACCCCCCTAACCAAACCCGACACCCCCACCTCACTTACCCCTCAACCAACCCTGACTCAAATTTTCACCCCCCCACCCAAACCCAACACCCCAATGTCACCCCCCTACCAACACCACCTGACCAACACCCACACCTCACCCCCCGTAGACCAAACCTGACACACCCACCTCACTTTCCCCCCCAACCAAACCCGACACCCCTACCTACCACCACAAACAAACCCAACACCCACACCTCACTTACCCCTCGACCAACCCTGACCCCCCTTCTCACCCCTCCCAAACAAACCCAACACCCCACCTTACCCCCCCACCAAACCCAACACCCCCTGACCAACCCCAACACCCACACCTCACCCCTCACCCACCCCGACACCTTCCCACCCCCCCAGACCAAACCCAACACCCCCGGCTCACTTACCCCCCAACCAAACCCGACACCCCTACCTCACTTACCCTCCAACCAAACCCAACTCAGGTCCATCGGAGGTGGGGAGGGGGCAGAGAGCTGAGCGAGTGCATGGTCCGTTGGAGGGGGGAGGGGGCAGAGAGCTGACCAATTGCGGGGTCCATTGGAGGAGGTATTATGACATCATAACTATGTCACAGAGAACAGCAGCTGCCCAGTTGATGTGAATGGGCTTTAAATAATTTCACCCCTGGGGGGCATCAGAGGTGAGATTTGAAAAATTTTCGACTCTTACGCTGATTAGGACCCTAAGGCCTCTAACTGTACCAAATTTCAAGTCTCTAGCTCAAATGGTGTGGAAGGAGTAAGTACATACATGCATACATACACGCATACACCATTTGACTTTTTTATATATATAGATTTCCTCAGAGTGGACACAGCTTCATTGCCTGATCGTTTGCTTTATCAAGAAGTAATTAATACCTATCTTGTGATCGCTAATCTATTTAATATTGTCTGTAGGTTTGATGTGGTGGGTTATGGGTGTATGACCTGCATTGGGAACAGTGGACCTCTACCAGAGCCTGTTGCAGAAGCCATCACTCAGGTACTCAGCTGCTATTAAATCTTCTGCAGCATGGAATACTCAGTGGTCTTTCAGAGACAAAATCACATATTTATTTCACTTGGTCAAGAGATTGAGGTACATCTCGAGGGGTTATTGCCAAGGGGTCCCTGCAGGAGAGGACTGTGATTCTCAAAACCCAGATGAGAACTCCCTCCTTGCAGATAAAACGGCAAGCTGCTGCACGAGCAGACAAGCCTACTTAAATTATCCTGTGGTGCAGCTGTAGGAAGCCTGGGGACGGTGATCCCCACGAGAAGCTCTCCGGTTGGCAGTGGGGAATGAGAAGTTCTAGCTGCTTGCGAGGCAACCAGTTGCTGAGTGGGAATGAAGTTCTGGCATCGTCACTGGAGAGGCTGTAGAAGGCAGCTTTATAAAAGGGAAAATGCTTGTTAGTTGGGATGTCCTTGCTTTAATGCAGAGTAGCTTTCTGTCTAGTTAAAGAGTGAATGGGTCTCCAGAAATGGAACGAGCATAGTCCCCTGGAATAATATACCCCACCCAAATAACTCTGCTTGTGTTTATAAATGAGTCTATATGGATGGATTTGTGGAGATGTTTTGGGTGCTTCAGTTTTTGGGTGGTCAACTTGGGATACCTTTTTAAAAGGGGCCTGGTTTCACTTTTAGGAGTGCTGAGCACTTGTCCGTGGAAAAGCAGGGCACCCAAAATCACTACCCATCTTTGAACTGAGTCTGCAGTCATCTGAAGGGAGCCTGGAAGCACTTCTGCCCTTTGACCTCTCGAGACTTCGGACCAAATATAACCCCATTGTAAGAGAGTGCAAATCCATCAACTTCAGGGTTGTTCCATTCAGCCTATCCCAGGACTGAATCTGGCCTCTAGGTTAAAATCTCAAATAGGTCACAGGTGAAAGGAGGCTGGGTCTCTAAAATTGTCTCCTCACAAGAATGTTTCTTTGCCAGAACCAAACATCTTCACTTGAGTGGCCATCTCCTCTTGACTGAAGCTAAGAATTTGATATCAGGGTCAAAACTGATGTTTCCTACATGCATTTTCTAGTAACCCAAGGGCATTAACAGGGAAAAAACCAAAGTGAAGCCCATGTTTTGGAGAGGCAGAGAGGGTTTTCTGCTCACCCTGTGGGAAAGGAGATCCATCATTATAGTTGAGTACTACATAGCAAGATTCTATTTTATTGTGTTTTCCTGTTCAAAATGTAGCCTTGCCCTGGGTTTCAGAGGTCATCTCTTAGCCAGGTTTGACAGTCTTGAATGTTAACCAGTTTCACAGCTGTGTGGTGATGAGCTTGTTTGTGGTTGTGAGGCCTTTGACTTGTATGTTTAAGAAGCTTACGGGTGGATTTCTGTGTGTAAAACATTTTTTTTCCTGTCATTTTTTTCCCCTCTGTTTATTCCTTGCTGTGAGTAACAAACTATCAAGCCACCTGTATGAATATGTTCTGTAGGTCTTTAATAAAAGACAATGGAGCAGTGTAAGCTGGGATGCTTTGGATGTGGCCCCATATTTGAATCTCTCATTCAGCGATACTGTAATGATACTGATTCATTCAGTGGCTGTCTGTGAGGCTATCAAGATGGTTTGTTGCCATCTTGCAGGTTAATGTGCATTGGGTTGGTTCAGGGTTTTGATGGAAGACCTCCAAGGAACACTTCAGTGCTTCAGGAACACTCCTAGATTTCAATGCCAGAAAGGACCATTTTGAGGATTTTTTTGGATTGCAGTAGCAGTTAGCACAATGGGATCCCGGTCCAGTACTGGGGCTCCTAAGTCCTATACAAACACAGAACAAAGAGATGGTCACTCCCTCTAGTCTGGCCTTCAGGGTAATACAGAACAGAGAAAATGTGGTGCTGGTAATTCAGCAGGTGGTACTGAGCCATTTCCTCAGGGTATTAGGGGTCTTGTGTTGCCTTTTGGGATAGCCACAAAATGTAGGTCCTCATGACTTCTGGTCAGCACCCAGCCCTCTGGCAGGAGCGCTCTCCTGCTACCCAGAATGCTTTCCTTTCCCTTGTTCTTTCCTCTGCCCCTAACCCTGCAGCCATTCCGAATGCATTTGAGCCAGAAGACCCTTGATTTTCCGCTGCTTGTGTTCAGCTATCTCTACCACTGTCTTGCAGAAAGACCTCATAGCTGTGGGCGTGTTGTCTGGAAACAGGAATTTTGAGGGTCGCATCCATCCCAATACTCGTGCCAACTACCTTGCCTCCCCACCACTGGTAATAGCCTATGCTATCGCAGGGACCGTAAGGATTGACTTTGAGAAAGAACCTTTAGGTAAGAAACTGCTGGGATGTCTCCCTTATCCTCCGCTATTGTTAAGTAAATTCAACTGATACTAAGTGAAGAGTCCAGAGGGAGCATCTCTTACGTATTGGTTGGTGAGGAGTCCAATGAGGTGCAAGACAAGCAGTATTGGGTCAATAGTGGCCACTAAGTGTACGTTGGGGAGAATTGTGTTAATAGCACCAATCGCCTGAACCTAGGGAAGCGCCTTTATGGGAATATTGGGTTTCGTGCCCCTGCAGGCTCGGGGGGGAGGCAGACCTCAAGGACGCCTGCTTTGCACAGTATCTCCTGGCAGCCCTACCAGAAAATACCAATGGGAGTTCACCCTGACAATGTCATCATCAACTTCCACGAGATCCCAGTCCACCGGGTCTAAGCCAGGCTAGAAAGCAAAGGCAGCAGGGTTGCTGAGTACAGTAGAGAATAGTGGAAGTGAACAGCATATAGAAATGAGATCACTTTTTTGGAGTGGGATGTTTGTACACAAACTTTAAGGGTGTGTGGTTTCTTATAGGAGTCAATGCAGAAGGGAAGGAAATTTTCCTAAAAGACCTCTGGCCCACAAGAGATGAGATCCAGGCCGTCGAACGTCAGTATGTCATTCCAGGGATGTTTAAAGAAGTCTACCAGAAAATAGAGGTGACTCAGTTACCTAGTGTAATGCTTTAACTGACTTTTGTACTTCAGCAGGAAGAGCTTCTGCAGCAGTTTGGTAACGTCTTCCTGATAATGAAGCAAAGTAAGCAGTCAAGGGATAAGAGGGAAGGTCCTTTCATGGATTGGTAACTGGTTAAACGATAGGGAACAAAGGGTAGGAATAAATGGTCAGTTTTCAGAATGGGGAGTGGTAAATAGTGGTGTCCCCCAAGGGTCTGTTCTGGGACCGGTCCTATTCAACATATTCATAAATGATCCGGAAAAGGGGGTAAACAGTGAGGTGGCAAAATTTGCAGATGTTCTAAAACTTCTCAAGATAGTTAAGTCCCAGGCAGACTGCAAAGAGCTACAAAAGAATCTCTCAAAACTGTTACTGGGCAACAATGTGGCTGAAGAAATTCAGTGTTGATAAATGCAAAGTAATGCACACTGGGAAACATAATCCCAACTATAAGTATAAAATGATGAGGTCTAAATTAGGTAATACCACTCAAGAAAGATCTTGGAGTCATTGTGGATAGTTCTCTGAAAACATCCACTCAGTGTGCAGCAGCAGTCAAAAAAGTGAACAATGTTGGGAATCATTAAAAAAGAGATAGTAAGATCATATTGCCTCTATATGAATCCATGATACACCTACATGTGTAATACTGAGTGCAGATGTGGTCACCCCATCTCAGAAAAGATGTATTGGAATTGAAAAAGGTTCAGAAAAGGGCAACAAAAATGATTAAGGGTATGGAAGGCTGTCATCTAAGGAGAGATTAATAAGACTGTGACTTTTCAGCTTGGAAAAGAGATGATTAAGGGAGGATATGATAGAGGTCTATAAAATCATAATTGGTGTGGTGAAAGTAAAGAAGGAAGTATTATTTACTCCTCATAACACAAGAAGTAGGGGTCACCAAATGAAATTAATAGACTGTAGGCTTAAAACAAACAAAAGGAAATATTTTTTCACACAGTGCAGTCAACCTGTGGAACTCCTTGCCAGAGGATGCTGTGAAGGCCAAGACTATAACAGGATTAAAAAAAGAACTAGATAAGTTCATGGAGGATAGGTCCATTAATGGCTATTAGCTGGGATGTTGTCCCTAGCCTGTTTGCCATAAGCTGGGAATGGATCACTAGACAATTGCCTGTTCTGGTCATTCCCTCTGAGGTGCCTAGCATTGGCCACTGTCAGAAGACAGGATATACCTATCTCCTAGAACTGGAAAGACCTTGAAAGGTCATCAAGTCCAGCTCCCTGCCTACACTAGCAGGACCAAGTACTGTCCCCTGATAGATTTGTTTGCCCCAGATCCCTAAATGGCCCCCTCAAGGATTAAACTCACAACCCTGGGTTTAGCAGGCCAATGCTCCAACCACTGAGCTATCCCTCCCCCCTAGCCCAGGATACTGGGCTAGATGGACCTTTGGTCTGACCCAGTATGGCTGTTCTTATGTTCTTAAGTATATTTTTTCCCGCTTACCCTGCTGCTGAAGGACGCCTGCTTTGCACAGCATCTCCTGGCAGCCCTACCAGAAAATACCAATGAGAGTTCACCCTGACAATGTCATCGTCAACTATTAGCCATGCTTTCCTGCCTTCGTTGGGGTTATTGAGGCTTAATTCACTAATTCTTTGAATGTGCTTTGAGAAAACATGGTAGAACAGCGAAATATTCTCAGGGTGTATATAACGTATTCTAAGCAATGGTCAGCTGGATGAGCAATTCTTCGATTGGTAACGAAGAGAAGGTGTGAAGTTTATTTGTTTCAGTACTCTAGATGCTAGCACAGAAGCACACAATTGCATAGTGTTGTAATCAGCTTTTCTATCAGGCATTTAAGAAAGCACTAAGGGGGAGAACATTTGCAAAAGTGCCCAAGTCCCATTTTTAAATTAACTTAGGCTTCCAAGTCACTTACATAGTTCTGGAAAATTTAATGCGAGTTTCTGTTTTTCAGACAGTAAATGAATCCTGGAATGCCTTATATGCTCCTTCAGATAAACTATATACTTGGAATCCCAAATCTACATACATTAAGTCACCTCCCTTCTTTGAGAACCTGGTACGTATATGCATTTTTTCTCCTTTCCAAAGGATTTTCTCTTCACCTCCAGGGCAGTCACACTGTATTCAGGGCCAAATTCTCCTGTTAAAATGGTGTATGGTTGGGTGATAACCTATTCCAGACTTCCACCTGCGTATCTGGGCCAAGTTCTGCTCCCCGAGACCTTCCCTGTGATTTTTCTCCCACTCAAAAATAGCTTAATTAGATCCAAAGAAAACAAAATGCTCCAACACAACTAATGAATATTTGGAGGGTAATGATTTGTTTGAAGAACAGGTGGATATTTTGTTTGGTTAGTTTAGCTATCTTTTAGTGCACTTCCCACCCTTTGCAACCAACTCAACAAATTCTGAGTCACTTTCATTCTATATAATATTTGGTTGCATTTTGTTTGCTTGCTAGACTTTGGAGCTCCAGCCCCCTAAATCCATAGTTGATGCTTACGTGCTCTTAAATTTGGGAGATTCTGTAACAACTGACCACATATCTCCAGCTGGGAATATAGCAAGGAACAGCCCTGCTGCTCGTTATTTAACCAGCAGAAGGTAAGTTAAGTGTTTTATATTTCCCTTCTCGTACACACCCTTTTTGCTCCTTCCCCCTCTCGCTCTGTGGGTCAGCGATTGCACTGTGCGAGTCAGAGGGTTGAAATCCATGTGCCGTCACACCCTGCTGTTTTCATCTCCTTGTCCCTGTCAGGAGCTCTTCAGAAAGAGCTGCTCGCTCCTTCTACTCTCCAGAGCAACGGGATCACATGGCAAGTGAGCAACTCTCACCTCAGGTCCTCCCTTGACGTTTGTGCTTCATGCGACCGTGTGAGCTGGGTCGGCCAGTGCAGAGATAATAGGGAGCCATTTGCCTTCCACGTAATCCAGCCAAATCTTGGTTGCATTGAAGTCAACAGCAAAACTTTCCTAGATTTCAGTGGGACCAAGCTTTCATCCTAAACACATTTCCTCTAGAATCTATAGGACTCCTTCATTGGTCAAACCGAGACATCCTGAGCTACAGAAAAGTTTGGAACTTCTTCCTGGTCTGGGCCGCTGCTGCCACTGGCACAGGCTTCAACTTTTCTCTTGCTTTACTGTTGCGTGGGAGGGCTGGAGTATTGTCTGCCAGGCCTTGGGCTAATATTGGACTCTTCTCTTGCTCCATGGTCTGTTTCATGCACAGTGCTGTGCCTCTAATCCCTTGTCCATCTCTCTGAGCGGAATGAAGTTTGTTTCTGAGAACTCCAAGTAGACTTGAAGAAAAAAAACCCAACCCACTGCTTTTGTAACAAAAGCCTTTCAACGGGGTTTTTAATGAAATGCGCTAATGTACCAGAGGTTACTGAATGCAAATTGTTCTTGCTTGATGGGCTCGTATCCCATTGATGGCAATTGGGCTCAAAGTCTAAAGTCCCATACACAAGTTGCAAAACAAATGTACTATGTTAAAGTGACACTTGGGATAGATTTCAGTACAAACAGCCCTGCTCCATGCTTTGGGTCTGTTACTGGCCCAGTTAGGAGACCTGTGTGTTTTTGTTTGGGGGTCATGTATAACTCTTATGTTTTTTATATAAACCCACCCTTACTGTAACCTTTTCCCCTTTGTATCTGTTAGCCTGCCCCAAAGAGCTCAAGTTTTACTGATTCGAACAATGCCTTGCTAATGGGGTTATAGCAACAGCAGTAAGCGGTGGCAGTGATTAAGTAGCAGCTCATCGGAAGGGATTGCTATTGGTTCTATGCAGCCTGGTTCCTATTATCGTAGTACCACTCGTGTGTTGGATTAACAATGCTCTGACTAGGTCTAGGTTACATGCATGTGCTACAGTGCACTGGTAAGAAAGATGTTGAAATAGAAATAATGAACTGGGAGCTGGTCCCCTACTATACTGCTGAGGACGATGTGAGTGGGGGAGAGAGAGCTTTCAAACCATCAAAAGATGGCTGGATCTCGCTTCCAGAGATGCCTCTTCACACCAGTTAATTCCTGCAGCCACTTCAGTTTAAAAATAAACACCAGTGTCTCTTTTTTTCTAATAGCCTGACTCCTAGAGAGTTCAACTCTTACGGCTCCCGCAGAGGTAACGACGCTGTCATGGTCAGAGGAACGTTTGCAAACATTCGCTTGTCAAACAAATTCATCAATAAGCAGGCACCCCAGACCATCCACTTCCCTTCTGGAGAAACAGTGAGTGCACAGCTTGATCCACACTGGGGCTGCCTACCTCAGGGCACCCAGCTAGTTTGGCAGCAGTAGTCACTTTGGGTTTAAGGTGGTTGGGAACGGTTTCCCAGGTTTTTGGATCAGATCCTGCTCTGGTATCAGCTGATGTAGCACCAATGACTTCAGTGGAACTGTGTTAATTTGAATCTGTCCCTTTAAAGTAGGAGCGCTCTCTCTAGAGAATTCATCTTTATAGATTTATAATTCTCAAGCTGTCTGTATATTGCATGTAGCAATATCTATGCAGTAGAACCCTCAGCGTTATAAACACTCTAGGAATGGAAGTTGTTCAGAATTCTGAACAAAAGATTGACTTCATACAGCTTTGAAACTTTCCAATGCAGCTCTTAGCCATCTTACTTTAAATGAAACAAGCACAACCTGTTCTTACCTTGTCAAATCTTTTTTAAATTTTCCCTTTACTGTTTTATGTTTAACAGTCTACTGTACTTCATTTTTTAATCTCTGTTGCTGCCTGATTGCATACTTCTGGTTCCAAATGAGATGTGTGGTTCAGGGGTCAATTCATAACTCTGAGGCTCTACAGTATCTAGCTAGATAGATTTATATTTCTAGAGAGACAGGACACTATTGAGAGAGAGAGAGAGAAATCTAATAGCATGGGTGTATAGACATGCAATCTTTGCCAGCTCTCACCCCAACATAAAAAGACATCCTCCACTATTATTGGCTATTTGCAACTCTGCCAATAGTACCTGCGCTCTTCTGAGCACCAGTGAAGAGAGAATACACAGTATAATACAGGTTGGGGTGTACTGACAGGGCTATAACTGGCCAATACTATAGGAAGAGAGATCAGTGTTGGGATCGGACACTGGTATGTCTGCGCTGCACAGTTGTCACCAAAACTTTTGTCTTTCATTGATACTTTAAAAAGCCCCCCACCATCCCAAGCAACAACAATGCAAGCAACAAAGGTGATGCTGCTAATGGGAGGTGGAAGTATTTAGTCAGCAAAAGTGCTGACAAAAATACCACAAAAGAGCATTCACACTCTTGACTTTTAGTGACAAGGCTGTGTCGACATAGCCTCATAGTTAAAAAGCTCCATAGTGTAGACAAGCTCTATGTATTAACTGAGCTGACAGAGCAATTTCACAGCTGAATCCACTCGCATTCTGAACAAAGCACCCTTTCACAGTGGTGTAGGATAGCTCTGCGCTGAACGGAGGTATTTTACATATGTGTGATTATGGAAGGAAGTGTATGAAGTTCTTAGAACACCCTTCTGGTAGACTTGGAAGCAGCGGAGCTCTTTACTTTGTGCACAGCTATGTCCCTATAAGGCATTTAATGTTTCTGGTATTCCTTCCAGCTGGATGTGTTTGATGCTGCTGAGAGATACAAGCAGGCAGGCCATCCCCTCATTGTGCTGACGGGCAAGGAGTATGGCTCAGGAAGCTCCAGGGACTGGGCAGCAAAAGGCCCTTTTCTACTGGTGAGTGACCCTGCAGTACACGGAAGTGGAGAAGTTAAAACCTAGCCTTTGTTGTTCACTTTTCCTAGATACTTGTCAGCATCCTGTGCCCAAACTCTGGAGGTCTGTTTGTCTCTCACTCCACATAGAATATTACTATCAATCAATTAGAAAGACCAGATGAGAGGAGAATTAGGTTATTGCCTATGCTGATTAAGGGGCTCCTGCTGGGAAAATTGTGATTTGCCTTTGAGAACAAAGCAACCAGTTGTATGCACATCAGAGCCTTTGCGATACCAGCAGTGTTGTAGTCCTCAACAAGAGCTATATACTAGAGAAGCCAGTTATCCTGCCAAAGGAAATTCAGACTTACCCTGTAAGTTTCACACACTTGAACAGGACTCGCTATTCCAGAAACAATAGTATACAGCTAAGATGACCAACACCCCCCTACAAATAACCGCCAACCAAAAGCAAGAGATTGCGTACTACAGGCGGTTTGCAAATTATTCCCCCAAGCTCGACTGTGATTGCTTTGGCAGAACATTGAGGTTGGTTTGTACGTGACGCTCCACCCACAAAGGAGCTGAACTTGTAACTGTTACTTATTTACCCAGACTTCACCCTCTGTGGGGGCAATGACTCTTTGTTCTGGGGCTGTATGGGACCAAACGCTGACAGGATGCGGTCGGTGAGGGGTGCGCCCATGTGCTGTTGAAATACAAATAATACATTTTGGAAAGACGAGCCCTGATCTCACTTCCCCATGGGAGTCTTGTCCTTGGTTTCAATGGAGTAGGAGGGGGCTTTGGTTCATTATCCACACGTGCACTTTTTCCAAGTGATGGTGTTTGAATGAAAGTTTCTATTGCGAGTGGGAATTATTTAAGGGGTCGCTGTACTACATACAATCAGCAGACAGCTGCTTTTTAAACAAAACAAAACAAACAGTGCAATACTTGGTAGTAGAGACGAGCACAATATAAACCACCATCTATCCCGGGCTCTACCAGTACAGAGATGGGCAATCATTCTCATTTATTATTTTTTTGCACGAATGTAACATTCAGCGGCCCCAGCCTAGACTGGGGACCCATTGTGCAAGGCCAAGGGTCAGCAACCTTTCAGAAGTGATGTACCAAGTCTTCATTTAGTCACTAATTTAAGGTTTTGCTTGCCAGTAATACATTTTAACGTTTTAGAAGATTTTTCTATGTCTATAATATAGAACTAAACTATTGCTTGTATGTAAAGTAAATAAGGTTTTTAAAATGTTTAAGAAGCTTCATTTAAATTAAAATGCAGAGCCCCCCAGACCTATGGCCAGGACCCACGCAGTGTGAGTGCCACTGAAAATTAGCTCGCGTGCCGCCTTTGGCACCCGTGCCATAGGTTGCCTACCCCTGATCTATCCACAGAGGTCATATGGCCCGGAGTACAAGCTTATGCAGGCTGCCTGTGTGTGCTATGAGTCTTGATTTCCTCCCTTTCTAAAAGGCAACATAGCCAAGATTTTCAGGGCCCCCAATATACAATACCTTTAAAGGACCACTTTCTGAAAATAAGGCCCCTTGGGGGTGGTTGGAACATGCAATCACTAATCACTTTTGCAAATCTCTGCCTATAACTACTGTATGGTAATAAGGAGAATTCTCCCAACCTCCGATAGAGAGACTATTCTAAAACCACAATAAACACACCTGAACCTGTTTGCATTTCCCAGGGTATCAAAGCCATTCTTGCCGAGAGCTATGAGCGAATCCACCGCAGTAACCTGGTAGGAATGGGGGTGATTCCCCTGCAGTACCTGCCCGGTGAGGATGCTGAGAGTCTAGGTCTCACAGGACGGGAACATTACACGATTGTCATTCCTGAAGAACTTGCACCCAGGATGAACGTCCAGATCAAGGTAATCAGGACCCTGGGGGGTTGGGTTTTCAAAAGCACCCTTGAGGTAGCAGATCCCCTTAAACACTCCCCCCTCACCTTCCAGTATTCTTGGTCCAGCTGGTACTGTCGTGTAGGTGACACCTTAGTAGAGAGGCTGTGTGGCAGACTGAAATCCATCAGGTGTACTTCGCTCAACTACTCACTACTGATAAAGTCGACTGAACCTTAAATTTGACTTCCTCCACCCCCTAAGTCGCATACTTTGTACAACACAGTCCGTGCCGTGTGATAGCAACATACAGCTAAGCTGTAAGCATTCAATATCCTAGGTCCAAACAAATGGTGAGCACATTTTTAGATGAGATTTCCACCATTTTGGAAAGGGCCCTGCCACTTTTGCTATAGAGTTCAAAGTAGTCAGTACGAAGTCTGGTTATGATTAAGTTCTATGGGGAGGAGACTGTTTAATTAAAAATAATACTGCAAGGGAAGAACTACACATCCCAGTGCACCACGTAATGCATTTGAAACCATCTATCTACCTTAATCCGCATTTTGCGCGCACCTCCTGGAAATGCTAGCTTGGACCGCTGTTTAGTCTAGAAACAGTGAGTAACCCTTTCAGAGCTGATCTTCTTTCCTGGTTCCCTATCCTGTCTGTGCCAACAGAAAACGAGGCTGCAAAAAAAGTGACTGGAATTAATATTTTTGTTACGTTACTGAATCCAAGAATTTAGAAACATTACATCCTTGTATTTAGATAATAAAAACATGAAGAGTTAACCACTTTAAGGGATACAAACTTTCCTGCTCCAAGATGTAAGTGAACCATTTTTTACTAGATCCAGGTAGAAATTTTATCTGGAGATAAGAAGAATCAGAGAGGTAGCAGTGTTAGTGTGGAATTGTAGAAGTGACAGAGTCCTGTGGCACCTTAAAGATTAACTAAGGTATTGAAGAATAAGCTTCCATGGGCTAATACCCACTTCGTTGGATGCAAGCAGTGGAAGTATCCAGGGGCAGGTATATCTGGAGATAATTTTTTCCATACCTGAGTTCCTGGGGTTTCGTATCTGGCTCTGACCATAGTCCGATAAGATGCTGGACTAGGAAAACCATTGTCTGACCCTGGCACTTATTACTGCTAAAGCATGGCTTGTAAACTGTATGTGGGAAATAATCCTCATTTCAGTAGCATATCCTGTTGCCCTTGGCACAGTGGCAGAATTTAGTCATTCAAAGAGCAGGGTGTATTCTGTTAATGTTCTCTCTCTAATCCCCACAGCTGGATACAGGGAAAACCTTCCAAGCCATCATGAGGTATGACACTGATGTGGAGCTCACTTACTTCCGCAATGGTGGCATCCTGAACTACATGATCCGTAAAATGGCGTCCTAATTAAGGCAACAGCAAGCAACTGTCCCGTTAGAAACCTGCCTTTGACAGCCACACAAGAATGGCCTATAATCATGGAACACAGAAATCTAACCCATGAAATCAGTTGTCTCCTTATTGACTCTTATTTTCCAGGGGCTTGTTTACAAAGGTAGAACGTGTTCAGTTTCCTGACACAATCATTTATTTTCCCAATTAAATACCTTTATTATTTTTTGTATGGTGGCTAGATTGACTATTCTAGTATGGTGGGATATAGGAAGTGGATCTGTAAACACTGCCAAAGCCTATTCGGTAACAAGAGGTTTGTATACAGGATGCATTTGATAACACGTGTCAGTCAAACTAATCAGACACAGAACTGTGCTCATTTCAGTTTCCCAGAAATTGATAGGTTACATTGGGATTTTTTTTAAACCCCCTCCTGGTTCTGGATTAAGTGTCAAAGGTTGGCTCCTTCCCCCTATCTATACAGCATTTGATCAGAATCCCATTTTGAGAGGCTACTGCTGAAATTAGTAAATTGCTTAGCTCGCTCTTAACTACACGATGTGAATTATCTTCCTCTAATAACATCTTCTCTAAGCACTAGCTTTTGTTGTGATAGTGGACCTTTTGTGGGACAAAATTTCTAAGAAATTAAAATCTATTTTCAAAAAAGTCTGGCCATAGCATTGGACTTTCTTTGCATACTGACTTATCTTCAGCAAGAGGGTGATTAGTATGCTTGAGAAGTAGTTTCATGATGTAGTTCTTCAGTGATAAACCTCCAATCTACAAAAATTACAGCTAAGTAGTAACTATTGCTATTACAAAAATACTGCAATATTTTGTAATACTAATATTGCTAGAAGAATATTGTTTGTGGCATTTGAAGACTACATCGACGCATTTTGGCGCTAAATAAGTGTCTACTACCTACACGTGAACTCATGAGACCTCGCTGCATATGCAATGGTTGTAGTGGTTTCCAAAACATGGAACTTTGTAAGTGCTATTACCATTTAACTACTGGAGTGAGGGGACACTTTCATAGATTTTTTTTTTTTAAAGCCATAATTGTGTTACCACAATTGTCCTGCATCTGACCAGCTGCATCAAGCCTATAACCTCTTATTTGAATTAGAACATCTTTGGGTTGGTCTTCAGGGTGGGGTAACAGGCACTAATTGGTCTGCATAGACCCTGCTAGTGTGCTTTAATGTAGTACAATTTCTAACTTTCGTTTAACAAAGATAGTCCGAAGTAAGTATAGGAACCACAATGGCTTTTATGAATGGGAACTTTCTAAAATCCTTAAGCAGGAAAGTAATGGGGTAACAATGGAAACAGAAGATTGAACTTGAGCATTTGACTAACACTTCAAGTTTTGCTGCAGGAAGCAAGCAGTTTGTAGAAACACTGTTTAATTATGGATTACTAAATCACACTTCCATTAAAGTTAATTTAAATGCATCCATTTTGATGAGAAATTAAAACACAGCAACACTGATAATTATCTCAAATTTAAGTAGACACTTACTTATCAGTTAGCAGTGCACAATTGCTAAAGAGCTGCGAATCAACACTATGGAGAGCGTTTTCTTCCTAAAGTAAATTGCTTACATTGAACACAAAGGAACCGTTTATCCTTGTCTGTTATGATACAGACAAACAGTGGATTTCATTTGTCTAATGCAGCGGTGTCCAATAAAAATTTGATGCTAGCCACACTGCTAGCCACACTTATGGTTTTGGAATTTTTCTTATTAGCCACATAATAAAAAAGCCACATGCATTAACCATAATCCAATAGCCTATTAGCCACATAGGGCTAGTGGTGAACATATTGGACACTGCTGGTCTAATGGGAGAGATGAAGCTAACCTCTGGAAAGTTAATGGGAGATACTGGTTTGATTTTAAATCAGGTCTGGCTAGACCTATCTTCCACTAGGGGACTGAGTAGCAGCATTTGCACAGGAGATAAGTGGCTTCATTTTCTTAAGCCTAACGTTTCTGAACAGGATTTTTTATAATCGAAAGTGTGTTGGCTCAATTGAAAACAAAATTAGGGACCAAGGGATTTAGTCTGTAAATCCAGAAAGTTGAATCTGTTTTAAACCTGACTTCAGTTCCTTGTGAAGGAACCAATCTGGCTTGTATTTAGTCAGTAAACAACTCTACATCCTAGCATAAATGAAGTCTGGAGGTGAATTGAATGTTAAGATTTAATGAGTTCCCGTTACATAAAGTGCAACACGAACAACTAGCAACAAAACAGTCCAATCAATGCAAAACACATGCAACTTCAACTGTTCACTTGTGCCACCTAAATATCTACATGTTTTAGCTAGTAAGCTTGATTAGGCATTCAAATTTGTTTTTTCTACATACTACAAACTATTTTGCAGAGGTGAAGATTTAACTAAGCATGCAATCAGAATACAAATTAGAGAGTGCTTTAACTAGGCTATTGGAGATTACATATGTCTACTCCCTCTTCATTATTTAAGAATGCCAAACTGTTTAGGTTAAATGGACACCGTCTCCATCAGCCATGGCATGAAATAAAATAATTCCTAGAGCGTTAATAGTCTTCATCCATTTAGAACTCTGAGTGCAAAACAACATGTAACTGTCATAATAATAGAATTACCACTGGAAGGCTGCAGAGCCCCCTTTAAACAAGTGCCTATTCCGCAGCTAATCTATTTAACACTTGAGTTAGGAACGTGTATTTGTGTCCCTTGAAACAGCTCACCAGTAGGGCAGTGATGAACCAGTGGTTAGTTACTCTGTGCTGGACATCTCATTAATGTCAAATTCTCTCATTGCAAAATCCACATCTCTCCATTTCCGGAAAACGGCGAGTTTCCTAGTTGTGACATCCTTCACCACGAAGCTTTCGATTTTGATCACGGGGAGGTCATTGAATGCCTTGTACCTCACTGTGATTCCCCAGTCATGCTGGCACTTGGAGTCCCGGCAATACATTTTACATTTCTTCTCAAAGTGGTCATAGCGGCTTGGTTTTTTGTGAGGCTTTGTTAGAAAACGTTCCTGAAACTGGGCATCTAAGACTGTGTGGTGAGACTTCTAAAATGAAAGTAAAAATATTAGATGTAGCTTAATACCAGAAATTTGTCATGATTTCTAAATTCTTAAATTTCCATTTGTTGGCCTTCATATGCTGATTTTACACAACTACCAAGAGAGTTCTGCCTCTATCACTTGGTTTAAACTGAACTACAAGACCTTATTCTTCTGTACAAAATAATGAGTTGCAGTAGCACTTATGGAAAAGGAAAGTCCCTTACAAAAAAACAACAACAATGGAGATGATAGTGTCATTCATTCCCCTTCTCACATGAAAATTGTAAAACCAAATGTAATTTGCAAGGATTGGTGAAGTCTATTGCAACCTCAGCGCCAATTAAATCTTTCCTTGTGTGGTACTACAAGGCTTGGCACAGCTATCCTTACAATGGTAAGAATGGTTTTAAAAGGACTGTCAGTTACTGGGGAGCTGGATGGAAACTCCAGGGAGTTTTCAGCTGCAAGACTCCCCCTTTATGGTACAGGGGTAGGGGAGAGGGTCAGTCCCCTACAGAACCATAGAGACAGGAAGTTCAGAGTCAGAACCCTGGTGTCTCCTTGATGCTCCCTACCCCCACACCTCTCTGTTACTAGAACAAACATAATTGAGACACAGCTAATATTTCCTATTGCTAGAGTATGTAAAGCTGGGTGGCAGACGTGAACCTGCAATTCAGTTATGGGGAGGTTTTTCAACAAGGAGTGGTAGGTCATCTACTGTGCTCTGGCAGAGTCCCAGTGCTTGGAAACCACACATCTGCAGCACATGAAATACCCAGGCATGGGAAACACAAGAGTGCTTAGATTTTCCTGCTGTCCAGGAAAAGGCTCTCCTAGTGCAGAGCTGCCCAGCTGACTTTCCCAACATCAGTGCATGTGAGCAGAGCATGACTAAGACCCTCAGGTCACCATACACAGCCCAATGCAAACAGGTGAATGATGCACAGCAGCTGTTCTAAAAAAGCAAAACAAACATTACACCACCTGAGGAATGTGAAGGAAAAGAATCCTGAAAAGGATGGTGCTACTCTGTAAAGCCCCGATACTCGCCTTCCCCTGGAATGCTAGGTTCTGCACTGCTCCCTGAACCTCCAAAGATGCAGGGCAGCAAGAAGGGGTGATGAAAACTATCTGAGGACTGGAGAGACTTCTAGAGGAGGAGTGATTGAGAAGGATGACAACTGTTTATTTTAGTGAGGGGATGAATAAGAAAGCACCTTGCTAGGGCTATATAAAATATTGAATGGTATTGAGAAAGTAAATAGCGCACTCCTAGATAGCCTCTGTCATGATATAAGAAAAGGGGCAGCCAATGAAACAAAGGTAATGCAGTTAATGGACTTTTTTTTCCCCTACAATGCATAACCAACCACTGGAAACCATCCACTCAGCGCTAACCTGCAGCAAAGAGCTTAGCAGGAATTTTTTTTAAAGTAACCTGTGGGTGGAAAGTGACCATCCAGTTACATTAAGTACTCAGGTACAATGTATAATGTAGATGTATAATAGGAGCAGGTGGGGTTATAAAAATGGCTGGCTTGTTTAGGTATCAGTATCTGTTTCCTGTTTGTTTACATTTACCTTGAGAATAAACATACATTAAGTAGCATTAAAAATAAAGGATCTAAACTACTGTTTCTGAACACAAGTTACATGTTAACAGCCTGTGCTTAGGAAGACATTTCTCCTATGGGCTGTTGTTCCATAATCATACGCTACACTGATTCTTGCACCTGTCATTGAAATATTTGGCACTGTCCACAGGATGGATCTTAAAGTTCTCATGTCCCATTCTGCATCAAACCGGTCATTTTAAACTTCCGCACCAAATGTAACCCTAACCTTGGACTGGTAAGGCTCGCCTGGTATTCACGGTTTCCTAAGTCATACACTTACCTCTATAACCCTGATGTCTTCTGTATTACAGGCATATGCTTTGCACTTCCCACAGAGCAACTGTCGATTGCCCACCAGGGGCTTCTGTTTTATTTCTCTCTTTCTGGAATCTCGCAGAGTCTTTTCCTTGTTTTGCAGATCATTTATCTAAAACCCAGAGCATTAGAAACAAATGGATACTATGATCTTCAAAGAAACATTGAGAGCCAGATGTTCAGCTGATGTTGGTCCGTGTCGCTCCAATGAAGTCAATGGCGCTATGCAGATTGACACCAGCTGGAGACCTGGTCCTGAAAATGGCGGCTGTGGTGGAATTCAAGCTCCTCTTGACTATTCCGTATGAAAATGTGACAGTCTATCAGCTCTGATAACTCTCCCCAAAGGACCCCACACCTGTTCTTTTCAGAATTGCCAACTCCAGTTATTCCCCAGGTATTTTCCACTCCTACCACAATTCTTATGTCTCTGTGATGGGCAGCCTGACAGCCCATTCTCGAACAAAGTCATTTTTTTTTTTAGCAGAAATAAGAAACCGGCACCTGTCTGAGATGGTCACTAACTGCTGACGAGAGGAGAGCATCAGAAAAAAAAAATCACTTCTGAGCATTCTCAGGACTGATTTTTGTGATGTCAGGGCCCTGAGGCTCTGACCTCACAGTGCTCACTACAGTGCAATACTCTCTCAGGCCCAGATCCTCATCTGCTGTAAAGAAAGGCACATGGCCCCACAGACAATGTTAAACACCTGCTGCCTTTCATCTCTGCAGTAGCTGCAGTTCAACAGTGGTCCAAGTTAATTTTGGCACTGAAGAGGATAGAGCTTTGCTGATTGACTCCAGCTAAGAGTCCAGCCCAGACACCACTACTGGGACAATTTGCATGAAGGAGAGCACATCTCTGACCTCCTCCACACTGGAGACGTCTTCAGTTCTAAGATGTAGGAGATACTCCCAGCATACTTGTAAAGCCCGTGGTTTATATGCATGTCAAATATTGTCTGGACGAGGCCTAGCAGTGCACTTCTACACCATTCCAGTGCCTGTGAGGATGGAAAGGACTGGCATAACTGCCCAAACCCTTCAAAGAGCCATCCTCCTACAGGCCCAAACTGCTCACCAGCAGGCCTTTGAAATCTCTCAGATTGCACTGCTTCAGGGAGCTGTGAAATCAGTAGCCAAAGACTACAAACAGGACATTGCTAGTCCAGACCCAGAGCAAATCTGGAATGGTTCAGAATGTGAATCAGAATACCCAGTGTGGACACAATGAACTACTTGGGCTTAAACTGGTTTCTGTAATCGACTCAGAAATGTCTTCAGTGCTAATGAACCCACCCACAGCCCCCTGCACAGATGCTAATTTACCATACTGAACTGCAAAATTAGAATGTCCATATATTGCTATGCAAATAGGTCGCTATGACATGCAATTTGACCACCAATGCTTCGCAGCTCCCATTGGGGTGAAACAACAGCACACAGCAACACTACACAATGGAGTAGCACATACTGGGGGAAACGTATCCCGCCCACTGGGCCCCGGTGTACAGATTCAGCACAAGGCCTCAAGCGGCACACAGGTCTCGTGCTTTGTCTGTGCACAGGGTGAATTTCACCCTGGTTGAATTCTCGGTTCAGCTGAGACTGCCCTGTGACGCTGGCCAATTTAGGTTCCATCTCAGATTTGTAGCATGCAGAATGACAGTGAGTGGACCCACCTTCCTTGCGAACTTTTCCTCATCCCACTCCTGCAGCTGCTGGATGGCTCTGTTCATCATCTCCTCCCTATAGATGTTGTTCCTCTCATTCTCAGCCACTTCACTTTTGCTTGTCACAAGGATGCACTTGCTGTCTTTTGCCCTTCCGCGACCTGGGGATGACAGGTAGCCCTTTTATAGCCATCTCTAGAGAACACAGCATCACAGCAGGCAGGCTGTGCCATGAAACCTTGGTCACAATGCAAGCATGGAGACATTGGAAATGTTATGCTTCTGCATGGTTCCTCATGTGTCCCTTGCCCATTTCCAAGATGAAGCAGTCACACTTGCCCTCTTAATCTGAGCCAGCATCCGACGAGGCACCCGTTCTATGACGTTTTGAAGTTACAAACAGGGTGGGGTCTTCGTAGGTGTTCTCGCTGTCTATACTGTGTTACAGATTGGTGCATGAGGCCTACAGGGGTGATTAGCGCAGACCATTGTATATTGTCTCACTGGTTTCCTTTGGAAATATCCATAATACTAGGCGAGGAACAAGACTGAGATGAACATCCATTAGTTATCTGTCCCATTGTTGGATTACCATTGAAATGAAAACTGTTAGTTGACAATAGGAAATACCATTAGGGGAAGGATTGTTTCTTCACTGTGTATTTTTTCCAATGCCTCACATAATGCAGCCCGGATCTCAACTGGCATTTGGCTCTACCGTGATACAAACTAATCATAATAATAATAATTCATGGGATTCCCGTGTTGTCCTATGCTTTTAAGAATGGGTTTGGTTAGAACCAACCCTTACTCGCATTTAGTTTCAGTTCCAAAAATTATTTTAAGTGGAGTTAATCTGCCCAACTTCTTTTTCAGGTATTTACAACAGCACTTATAGTAAGGGGGCTTGTTCCTTCAACACTAAGTCTCTAATTTTGAGGTAATTATTTAATACAAAAATAAGTAACAATGAAACCATGACATGGAGTGTCTGACCTAAACCCCCAAAGCCACGGGCTCACTCAATGAAAGGTCAATTTTAAATGAGTAAAATAACCATTTCACAGCAGTACTGAATTTCACAGCCTGACTACATGCTCAGATCACAAAATTCAATAATGCAAAAGAATTTTTAAAAGCACTGGGTAATTTTCTGACCAACTTTTCCCTTTTGTAGCTGAAAGTGTAACCCACATTTAGAGTAAGACCCTCTATCCCACTCTAGTGGCTGGACCACATGGTGGTTTATGACCACTACGTTCTTTGCATTAAGAGTGTCCTTTAGCTTAGGCAGTAGACACCCGTTTTAAATCCAGGAGTCCAAGGTTCAAGTCACACTTCCAATAATCCACCTGAGGGCATTTATGTTACACAAGTTTAAGGTCAGATTGTTCCCAGATGCGAAGAACTGTAGTGGGGCCAAGCAACTATGTGAGACTCCCTTAATGGAATTTCTTCTGAATTCTCCATGGGGGTAAGTTTTGCAGAATTTCCAATTGCACTTGGAGTTAAATTATTCTGTGCATATTTCTATTTACTTGCATGCACAAATGCACGCTGAAGAGATGTTCCTTGAAAGTCTAGTACCATTGTGTGATGTGTATAATTTACTTACACACACAACTAATCAATGGCTCTTCTGTCCTGTGACAAACTGACATCAAGACTTGTCCTGACCCTCCATTCATCTGAAAGCACTCAGAGGAAGAAAGGAATAAGAGTAAGAGAGACACACAAAGCCTAAAGTAAATATGACAGCCAGTCAGACGGGCTGACGGGGGTATTTTCTAGACCTATACCATATTCACATAATAGTTTCTTAAGCTCCGGTGACCCGTACCTCGGACTTGGATCATTTTGGTGACATTGCCAGAGTATTCATAGAGGAGAACCAGGTTGCACTGAGCAATATCGATCCCTTCATCTGCGACAGCTGTAGTTATTAGTATCTTACTGTCTCCGTTGGTTTTGAACGAATCCAGTACATCCTTTTGACTTGAGAGGGTCATACCTACAGTACAAAAAGTCAGAATACAATGCACAGTGAGATGCTGAAAAGTTCCTAAAGCAAATAATACACATTATCCCTGCAGTCAGTACCAAAAGTCAGTCTGTTTGCTCTGGAGACTGTGAAAGAAATGCCTCAAATCAGGTTACACAGCTGACTGCTTGAGGACTAGAAAGCTGCACAATAGTTAACAAAGAGGGACCCTGGTTAAGGTATCACACTGTGAATCACTTTGGCAAGCAACATTTTACACTTCCCCAAGTGTTTGAAGCTGTGCTTTTAAAAAATGGTTTTAATGAGATTGTGTTCCCTGATTATTTTAAAACACGAAGATATTCTCAAAATATGTCAGATGTTTGGTACAGTCAAGTTTTTATATGGGTGTTTACCTCCAAACACAGGGAAACTGAGTGAGCCGCAAGTGAGGCAGAGAACATCCCCTGCATCGCTCGGAGTAAAGAGAGGATGAGGGATTTTTTTAAATTATCTAGCAGAATTGCATAGCAGAGCATCGTTGCTAATGCTTTAACCAGAGGTTCTGGCAGGAAAAGCAGGACGCTGTCTAGATGTGGTAAAATCTCCTGTACATTTCATATCCCTCCCCAATATCTATGAAGGAATTGTAGTATTGGCTTGGGCATTTGCTTATTGGCTTGTCCTTAAACATGGAGATTGACTCCAGAGATGTTGCAATCATTTAAATAGTCTGGGGAACACAGGGTATAACTCCTGACTTCCCTCAGTGCAAACTCCCATACCTGTTTCCTGGTTTCTTTTGCCACGCCCCATCAACGTATCTGGTTTTAGGTAGCTGAGTGTAGGATTTTCATCAATCCATTTCTTCAAAGCCTGTACAGCAAAACACCCGTTAGGAGCCCTCTCCAAACTCTTGGTCCCAGAAAGGGCTGCAAGGACCTCCTGGTGTGTGCAATTAGCGCAGCCCAGGCAGGCTCCTAAACTACCCCAGATTTATTGTCTAGTTGCCCCTTTTTTGTAGTGTTGGAGACAGAAGGTCTTACCGACACTAGAGCTCTGGTGGTAACAAAGAGAAGGGTGCGGGTCTCTGGATTGAGGTGGTATTCTTCATTCAGGATGAAGGTGAGCTCCTCCAGTTTGGGATTCTCATTCAATTCATCTTCTGAGGCCTCTCTCAGTGCCTGTTGTTTAGCTGGAAGAAAATGATGACCTCTTTAGATTGGATCCAAAGAAAATGGATCGAGACTGTTCTCAGTGGTAGCAGATGAGAAAACAAGGAGTAATGTTGCAGTAGGGGGCGGTTTAGGTTGGATATTAGGAAAAACGTTTTCACTGGGAGGGTGGTGAAGCACGGGAATGGGTTACCTAGGGAGGTGGTGAAATCTCCTTCCTTAGAGGTTTTTAAGGTCAGGCTTAACAAAGCTCTGGCTGGGATGACTTAGTTGGGGATTGGTCCTGCTTTGAGCAGGGGGTTGGACTAGATGACCCCCTGAGGTTCCTTTCACCCCGGGATTCTATGATTCTATGATCGCAATTAGCATCATGCATTCCAGCAAACAGCATTCGGACCCACATCTAGCAGCCAAATGTCAAGTGTCTTTCCCTTGCACTTAACTTCTTTAAAAATCCTCAGTTGTTCCTTTAAAAAGAAAAAAAGTTGTATGTGTGTAACCATGTCCCTGTGGAGCTATTTCTGAATCACTAGATTTGAAAGCTGAACTCACAGCAGCATACGCCCTGAGTAGGCATCTAAACCAGGAAATTGCTTTTAAAAAAATCCACTATTATAAAGATAAATATTGCTTCTGCTGGCTCTTGATTGACTGAGGGCTTAGAATGCAGCCAGCCAGGCTGTGAGATTACAGTGCCCTAGCTCGCCAGGCACTAGCTTGCCCTGAAGACAAGCCCCAAAGTCCTGATTCTTCAATTGGCTCTGTACAGGCAGACCCTGCATCTGTGTGAATTCCCACCCCCACCCCGACATCAGTAGGCATCAGTCTACACAACTAGTGGCAGGATCAGGGCCTAATTAAGTACACTTGATTTTTTTAATCAGCTCTTCTCCAAATTCAGAGCTACACGGTGGCATTAAACCGCTGCTCATGAAGGGGGTTAGCATCGCGGCCCCTAAAGGCATTGCTGTAATACTTGCAGGAGTGCTGGGGTAGCATGTACCCCTCCCCCCAGCTGTGTCCTATCCTTGCTCCTCCCTCTGAAGATGCTAGCACTCATGACCACCCCCACCCCCCAGGCTTCCAGGCCTTATGTAAAACACAGCAGGCGAGTGAGAGTCTTTATCTGCTGGCAACTGACCCACATAAGAGAATAAGAGTCTACAACAGCTGACAGCTAAGATTATTACTTCTTTAGCTCATGGGGTAGAAGCTCATGGTTTTAGCACTGAAGGTCCCAAGTTCAGTCCCCACTGAGGAGCCATGACATTTATACACTGGGAGCACAGGGAAAGTCTCAATAACTTTGAAGTCTTTTCCTGGGCTGGGTAACAGATGGGTACTCAAAGCTGGTTTCATGAAAACAACTGGCTTGGAAGATCTGGCCTCTAAACAGGGATACAAGTAATAGGAGAAGCAAATTGGACCAGCTTAAACAGTTCCTCTCCCCCTGCCTGGTTGGTACTTGCACCTTTCAGATGGGCTGCATGAAGTACCTTCGAAGTTCGCTGTTAACTGTTGATCTATCTCATCAAACCCTCCACTTCTGATGTCATTGAAAAATTCAGTCAAGTAGGCCAACGCATCCTGAGTCCGCGCATCTTCGTTGATGATGAGGGTGTCATTGTATTTCTGTTTAGAGAGATGAATATATTTTTAAGCGCTCATTTTCAGGCCAAATGTTTATCAGTAAGGGTGGGGGAACCCAGTGAATGTTACTAAGATAAGCTTCTGCACTTGAAATGCTTGTTCCTTCTACAGTAGCACAGAAAAATAGTGATTGCAAGCAGTATCCTCTGAACAGTACAGTTTTTAGTACACCCAAGACCCAGCTCAGTTGGAAGGAGCTAAAAATTGCTCCTTCCAAACAAGTCTAAGTTTACATTCTCTGCTAAAATAGACTTCTGAGAAAAATCCACTCATTTATTTTCAAATCTGTGAATTTCTGAAGCCCAATTCCAATCTCAAACTGATTACTCAAACCTCTATTTGAATGTAAGCCAGATGGGAATCAGGACCCTGATAGAGACACAAATACTGGCCCTGCTTCTACAAGATTTACATGGTTTCAGGGTTCAGTGTAGTTACTGAGGTGCTTAAAGTCCAGCATTGACATAAGCCTTTGTGGGACGAATGCCACTGTTCGTAACCACCCTGTAATTTATATTCTTATGCCTTAAGGGAGGTTTATTTTCAAAATGTTGGAAATTCTATCCCCCAGTGTTCAATTTCTGCAGTATTCTAAAGCCCTTAAGAAAAAACAGATTATTTTATCATTCCACATTACATGTATTAGAATGTATTCCATTCATTTGACCCATAGATCTTAATATAACTTTTCAAACTGTTTTGAATACACAAAGCCAATACACAAAATAAAAGTAACATTGTATAAGAAAGATGACAATCACCAGTTCCCACAGGCAATTAGCCACAGGTTGGAGGTTTCCCTAGTGTGCTCTAGTACCTTACACATTACCCTGGAGCACAAATAATTCAATCCAGACCTTGAGTCAGATCCCTAGCTGGTGTAAATTGATACAGCTCCTTGGCTTTAGTGGAGCTAGGCCAGTTTACACGGCTGAGGCCTGGCTCAAGGTCTTTTGCATTCCTTCTGCAGTAAAGCACGTGGAGCTATGCCAATCTGGAGTGCGGAGAGCCTGGCCCATTGCATCATCCCATCATTACTACAAAAATAAGAACACGCAGAAATCTGGAAACGGTGTAGGGTCCTATTCTACTTCTCATTAGAGGCACCTACACTGCCGTGAACATGACTGATCCCTCTCTACATGCAACAGCAGAGGACATTCACTTACTCGTAAATGTTCAGTGTAAATAAAAAGAGCTCTACAAATCCTCCTCTCTTCTTCCTTATCCGGCAGCTGCAACATTCTGCACTTCTTCTGAGTGGCAACGATCCACTGTTCATAGCTTTGCGTTCCAAAACGTTTACTCTTAATGTGGGACAATGCATCTGGTGGAGAAACAAGCATCAAGCATCAATACATCTTATTTAGTAGCTAACTAAAACAGCCGGAACAAGATATGGAGCGCTCTACATAAATATTAAAAGAACATAAAGGTTGCAAAGGCAAGCACTCAAAAGTTTGGAAATGCCAGAATTAAACCTTCGCATTCACATTCAGTCCCTTTTTGTGTATGCATTGTGTCACAGCCTTTAACTACATCATCCTATTTTCTCCACAGGACTCTTGCCTCATTCAATGCACAGATTGGATAGTGTTCCCTGAAGGAGCAGCTAGTCAGTATTTAATTTTATCCTCATTGTTCAATATGTGGCCTGTGTCAAAAGGTGGATTTTCCAAACCCCGAGCAATGCAGTTATACCGACCAAAGTTGCTAATGTAAATCGAGCCTTAATTTCCTCCTGGGTTTTTCTATTGAGCTCATCGCTGTAGTATCCAAGTGCTTTACAAACACTTAGTTTAACGTCACAACTCTCCTGTGAAGCGTGGGGATGGTATTATACCCATTTTACACATGGAGAACTGAGTCACGGAGAGATTAAAGTCACAAATAGCCTTAAATTGGCTAATCAAAAGTAGTGGCTCTGTCTACACTGGAGCTTTCATCGTTAAAACCTGTGTCGCTCAGGGATATGAAAAAACACCCCCCGAACAACTACAGTTTTAACAATGAGAAGCAGCAGTGTGGACAGTACTTCATCGGCACGGGAGCAATGTTCCCACCGACCAAGCTACTGCCCCATGTTCAGGTGGCTTTATTTTGTTGTTGGGAGAGTTTTCTTCCCGCGATAAAGAATGGCTACACTGTGCGCCTTACAATGGCATGGCTGCAGCGCCACAGCCACATCTTTTTAAGATGTGTAGACATAGCCCAAGACTCCTAGGATCTGATTTTTCAGAACATTTAGGATTTTGTAGCACCCTTCAGAACAGAGCTCTCATCAACATCATTTGCAGCTGTGAGCACTCAGGACTTCTGTAAATCAAACCCCGATGACTCAAGTTGGGAACCCAGGTAAGGAGGCACACACAATTGAAGGTGAAAAGCTTGATTTTGGCCAGCATCAAACAGAGGCAGGCATAGAATCCAATTCTCTACAGTGGCATTCAACTATCTCAGCCATAAATCCTGCCTCTACTCCTGCAATCCCCTGCCTTATTCACCACACCCCTTCCAAATTCTGCAACAAATGAGGCTGGGGCCCTACGGACAGCAGCCTTCTTCACTGCACCACCCTGGCTCATTCTCGGACAGTCTCTCCGTGTCATAGTTCCCCCCTGTAAAATCTATCCACTGAAGATGAGGAGGTGCTCATAGGCGACGGTAAAGGGCGGGCATATAAACACCTAACATAGGCAATTGGGAAGAGGAGTTTAAGGGGACAGTAAGGAGAAGCAGCACATGAGGTAAAATGTAGGCAGGACAGTGCCATGTGGAATCTCAAAGGACAAAGAGGCTGAACTTAATTCACGCAGGAAGCCAGTGACTCAAGGAGCATAAGTGACCACGTGTATGTCAGAGCAGCAGGTGAGGAAGACAAGTTTCAGCTGAAGTTTTAGATAGGCCGGAGAGTGGGGGGGAAGCACAGAGATAGGAAAAGATGCTGCTGCAATAGTCAAGATGAAATATGCCTAAGGCCTCATTATGTGATTCTTTAGCATTCTCTCATTTCATAGGAGAAATACCACAAACCAGAACATTCTCTGTGGGGAAAAAACAAAACACACTGCATTTTAAAGGCAGCTCTGGTATTTTCACTTCAAATTATTTGACAGATTCACGGTCTATACACGCAGACTAGGCAGTCTGGTTTCATGGCATGTCATATGATTGGGGACATTACAGATTCAGACAGTTCAAAATGACAAGCAAAAAGCTCGTTTTTCATGTGTAACCTATTTCATCTATTAGAGAGAAAATGGAAGGAAAAGAAAAGTTTGATTTAAAGGGAAAAGAAGCTGAAGGAATGAATGAAGCTGCAGTCAGCCTATATCAATAATGAACTCCTCTCACAATGTATCCCCAGTTCTCTCCCACTGGTCTGCAGTCTGTGTCATCTTACCTATTGGGTAAATCTTGCTTGCCAGGGCCTCTGTCTCGGACATCAGGACCAAGATAATGTCCATAAAGCGGTTTTTGGGGCGCTTCCTGACTAGTCTGAAAGCTAGAGTCATGAGAGGGAACCACAGAGTGATTAGCAATACATCACGAACCAAAGCGGATTAACTAAAACATTTCTAGGCTCCCTATCGAACATGTCAAACGGTTACGTGGAGCCTGGACTAAAGAACACTGGGCATGGCTGTTTTTTGTCAACATCCTTTGTGGTTGTGTCTTTGATCCTTGGAAAGGCCAAGTCTGAGCTAGATAGGCAACCGCAAATGTCTTTATTGTCAGTTATATACATGATCAGAAGGAGAGAATCCCTAGGTTCTACACAGGCAATTCTACAGGCAAGATCAGTGGAGAAAGAATTGACTTTTATCATTTCAGAGTTACTATTCATAATGTACTATTATGTTATCTATTATTTGTTCAATACTACACTGCAAATGCACCTGCAAAAAGCAAACCTAGGAAATGACAGGGGAAACAGAGTCCTAGGAAATTCCCATCTAACATCCAGCTAATGTGTTTCAGTCCATTCCTCTTCCTTTCACACCACTCTCAGTAATGGCCTGGTTACAACAGTCACACACAGCGTTTCCTGTGCTCGAGTATGCGCTTGTTGGGAGCACAATGGAGTCGCATGGCCCTAGAGGGAGTATCCGGAGACATTCTGTCTCCGGAAAGCACAACACTTCCTAAAAGGCTTGGGCATGCAGAGGCAGAGTACCCCTGGCATACAGATCACTACCTTGCATACGGCTGGTCAGAGCCATGGGTCAAGTCTATGAGACACTGATCCATAGTCCAGCCACCTTTGGGAAGACAGACATCTCTGCCCCGGCATTCAGAGGAGCACAGAGACTGCCATTCTATCCAGCCTATACTCAGGTGCCAATTTTTTCCACCCCTCCCTGCCCTATTGGACCCCTTCCCCAAATCCCCACCCAGGCCCCACTCTTCCCAGAGCACACCACGTTCTCCCTCCTCCCCCCTCCCTCCAGGTGCTTGCCACTGCAAAGCAGCTCTTGGAGCTAGGGGAAGAGGCAGAGTGGATGTGAGCTAGGGAGGAGGGGCAGGGTGCGGAGGTGCAAGTGGGTGCAGAGCACCCACCAATTTTTCCCCATGGGTGCTCCACCCTGGAGCACTCACGGAATCAGCACCTATGCAGGCCACATACACTGGGGAAGGCTCCTTTTGTGCTCTCCCTTTGCCCTCTCTTAGCAACCACCTAGGAGGCAGGCAGGAGTTTACCTTGGAATTTAACAATCATGCTTCTGTACAAACAAGCCACCCCGTGCAGTATTGGTTAACACTCTGAATTTACACACACGATACTTGAAAAACTGTCAACATAAAACTCTGGTTCCACAGTGAAAAGTCCCAACTCCCCTATTTCCAAATTTCACAGCTAACTCAGTTCTTCACCAAGGTCACAGAAATCGATTTCTTTTATAAAAAGAACCCCATACATTCTAGAAGCAGCACTGTACATAGTCCTTCTCCTCACACCTCGCAGGCAGGCAAACTAAATGGGACGTGGAGATAGTCAACTTAATCATACACCCCAAGCTCTAATCTTTTGCACAGCACATTCATATTTAATAGAAATAGCCTTAACCCAAAACCTGCATCCAAAGAGGAATGTTCAAGATTCTAAATTCTGCAGCTGGAGCATGTCTAAGTAATTCTGAGACAGGCACTAGCAGGTTGTTTCCCTCCCTTCAGATATCAGAGGACCACACACCAACATTTATCTTACAAAGTTACCTCAGATAGGAGTGGATCTCTGAAAATTTGAAAAATTTCTGAAGAAAAGAGGTCATAGCAAGAGGATCACACATTACATTCAGTGTTTTGGCACTATGGTTTCCCACCCTAAAGAAACAAAATATTGATCAAATTTAAGCTCTCACTTCAGGCCTCATCCAGCAAAGCACAAGAGCTTTGCTGGACGAGGCCCTTACAGAGGTTTTGGACTTGTGCACCTCCGCGGATCTAAAAAAGGATACTCCCAATTGACCGCAGTTTATGTGAGAGGAACATCAGGCCCAGCAGAACTTTAGCCCCGATTCAGAAAAGCCATCCCTATTTCAGGACAGCACTATTTTAAGTGTGGCTTAAGTCACATTGACGTTAACAGGACTCAAGCACATGCTGCTTAATTTTGAGCATTTGATCAAAGTGCTGTCCTGAATGGGGATGCAGCGAAGTCTGTTCTCCGACACTAAACTGACTCAGGACCTTGGCAGTGATACATTCCAACGGAAACATTTACATTTTTGGGGCCTGTATACAATCTGCTCCAGCTCTTGTGTGTTCTCTCTGATGGTAGATAGGACTTGTATATCAAGGCAGGCGCAGAGGGTACAGATGTATTCTATCGTCTCCTCGGGGGTCTTGGCACCGCCCACGCCGACAGAGGCTGTTAAGCCAACAATCTGAGCACATATTCACATACAAAATAATTAGTTACATTCATATCATTCAAAAGAAGCAGCCAGTAACAGGACAGTCCCCTGACTGATTTTTCTTATTAGTAAAGAGAGGGGAGAGGTGATAGAAAGCAAGAACACTGGCATTGATATTCTGAATG
This sequence comes from Sternotherus odoratus, assembly GCA_032164245.1. Taxonomy (NCBI): domain Eukaryota; kingdom Metazoa; phylum Chordata; order Testudines; family Kinosternidae; genus Sternotherus; species Sternotherus odoratus. Next base: position 12,312,358 of record JAVMKO010000007.1, on the reverse strand, counting down.
AAACGCTAGCAGGATCCACTACATTCTGTTCTCCTCCATCCCCAACATTCTTCCCAAGATCCACATGTTCTCACCAGTCTTACATCACTGCTAGGAGAAACTTCAATTCTGGCTCATCCATAGTCAATTTTGCTTCTTAAGGACAACACAGAGCCTAATGTACTTTTAGAGACCATAAAAATATTAAATCACAATTGAATCGTTCCAGCCCAAATCCTGTGCTGCTGTCCTGAAAGGAGCAAATCAAGGATTATATTTTGTAACACAGGCTTTCCTCCCATGAGCCCTTCATCAGAATCCAGTTTGGACTTTAAAAGATTAGGTCTCATCTTACTGACTAAAAGGAGACAGCTGTTGGGAGAATGGCTGAGCCAGAAGTCTCCGAGTGAGACACAGGGTTAATATTTGAAGTTGCAGTGGTAGCAAGATGGGCTTTGTAGGAAAATGGAAGGCATAGCTAACAAAACCTCAGCAGGCAGTCCTGGTTCGACTGTATCATGTTTTCCACATGCTCTCACCCCTGGGTTGTGCCTTACCTGAGGCAGCTGTTTCGCAGCAGAGTCAAATTTAAGGTTCAAGTAGCTGGTCATTAACACATTATAGGGGTGATTCCCAGTGGTGTTGTGGCACTCATCAAATATAATCAAAGTGAAAATGGCAAGGGAAGGAACAGTTCCATCCTTGAGACCATTCACAAGGATCTGAGGTGTCAAGACAATGATGTCATTCCCTTCAATAACACTTGCTGAAGAGACATCCCCAGCTGTTTCCCCAGAAATCCCTGCAACTCTGTACCTGGGAGAGAAGAGACACGTGTTGGGTCATTAATACAGAGTATGTTCATATTAGTACACCTATAGAGTAGAAAAAGCAAGAAGATAGGGAAAAATCTCCTAGGGCAGGGGTCTCCAAACTATGGCCCGGGGGCCGGATCTGGCCCACAGCTTCAACTTGTCCAGCCCTCCAGCTGAGCAGGCACATGGAGAAGCACTCAGGTCCAAAAATCTTCAATTGTGAATGCCTTAAGTTAGATACCCAGGGTCTGATACAAAGCCCATTAAGGTCAATGAGAGTTTATTGATTTCTATGGGCTTTAGATTAGGCCTCTAAATAGGTGACCACACTTTCAGAGGTACTGAGTACTTGCAATTCCCTCAACTGAAATACGTTTGGTTTAGGACAGTGGATTTGTTATCAGCATCATCCATTTAACCATCATCCTTTGCTTATTAAGTGGATTGTATTCAGAAAACCTTTCCCACCCCTTATGTATCTGAAAGCCAAAGATCTGGGCTATAAGAAAACATTTTCTGAACTTATCCCTGAGAAGCTTACATGTGAATGCATTTCAATTAGCTCCTTTAAACCTAAATGACAGTTATAAGTCCATACAAGAAGTCTATACTGCTGCACCTAAGTAGCTGCTTTTCAGAGGCAGCCTTCACTTACTGTCTCAAAGACAGTGTGGCCACTTTTTGACTGGATGTATATTCATCTTCTGAGTCTGGGCCACACTTATTACCAGAACTGTATCGAGAGAGAGTCCTGGAAGGGATGTAAAGGAACCCATGGTTTCTACTGTTTGGAACTCGGAAGTGAAGAACCCTGAAGACTACATCTGTGGACTTGTACCTACCTAGTTCTTTCAAAGTGCTCTGTGAAGACTTTTTTCTGTTGTTCATATACTGGAACTTTGGTAGCTAGAAAGACAATCTTCCCTTTCTGTTCCTTGGGCATGTTTTGGAGATGATTGTCACAAATCAGAAGTGCCACAAAGGTTTTGCCAGATCCTTTTAAACATCAAGTGTAAAAACAAAGAATTAGTAACAAAAAGCTGGAATATTCCCCCCACATGTGCAGCTGTAACAATTTAAGGCTCCTTGTGGGCAAACCCATGTTCTTACATTAAGCTCACTGCAGGAATGGACATTAGAATGGAGCTGGGGATCCAAGATACTTAGCATTACTCTCTATTTAGTGATCTTGATACTGAAACAGACTCAGAAGTACAGAAGATGAGTTATCAACCCTATAAAATGACAGTCCTTCGACATAAAGCAATGGATTAAGGAAAAAGTGGTAGATCTCATTCACAGACGAAGTGGGTATTAGCCCACGAAAGCTTAAGCTTCAATACTCTTGTTAGTCTATAAGGTGCCACAGGACTCTGTCGTTTCTGCAGATCCATACTAACATGGCTACCTCTCGGATTCTAAAGAACACACAATTACTTCCCAACATAAGGGCCTCTATGCTACCCTATCCACGCTTCATTAACTCTTATGTGCCCCACACAGATTCCCCGATGTTCTCTATTCCCCCACCCCTGGAAACCCACTTTTTGTTCTTTAGTCATAGACTGCTGCACTCCTCCCCCATATGTCCCTCCCTCGTTCTGCTTACACCACTCTTGGTGCACAGTCTGGCTTGCTCCATGGTCCTCCTTTGTCCTCCCACAGCTTTCTTCCCCACTTGCATTCATTTTTTTAAACAGCTAAGTGAGCGGAGATATGGGGGAGGATCATCATGATTCTTCAGGATTGTGGGTGTACGTGAGGTACGGGGGGTTCAGTCCCACAGCCAGACTTGTGTGAGATTATAGGAGGCTCATTACAGGGAGAAGCTGATCTGGGTGTTGTCAGTGAGAGTCTTTCCATTCACTTCAATGAGCTGTGGATCAGGTCACTGGTGCGTATCTGCTGCCACAGTATCTTCATCTGCAAGTCTCCCCACAGAGTCCTGCTCACCCTTCCCCCACACCTTAGTTTCTCTCTCCACAGCCGCTCTTCCAGCCCAACCCTCCCCCAAAGCCTCGCTAGCAGCATCTGAGGGGGGTAGCCAGTGAAAGTTGACTGCTCAGTCAGCTACTCCTTGCAGTAGGGGAATAGCTGTTTTGTGGTTAAACTTTAACACTGACCCTGTTCCTGAGCTGACAGGAAAATGTCCCTGAAGCCTGGAGTTTGTAGAGCCTGCAGCACTTTACTTACACAGAAAATCTACAGCAGAGTCTCGAGATACATTTCTAAGGTCTCAATCTTAAATCTCTTCTCTGTGAAAGTTAGCAAATGTTGCACTATAAAACATTATGGGAAATGTGATTGGCCCATGAAGGGCTAGTTTGGAAACGTCAGAGGGAACATTCAAACATCAAAGTGCAAAAGAGAGGGATGTTAGTTCTGCTGTAAATGCCATAGTCTCATAGACTTTAAGGTCAGAAGGGACCATCATGATCATCTAGCCTGACCTCCTGCACATTGCAGGCCACAGAACCTCACCCACTGTCTCCACATGTCCATAACTCTTAGTTCTCCCCCCCTCACACCACACAGCAAAATAAAGAAAGGACTTCTAAAAAAAACCCAACACTGGGAATAGACATGTTCTTACCAGTAGGAGCACATATGATTGTATTTTTCCCACTGACAGCAGGCCGGGCAAGCTCAATCTGATAACTTCTAGCCTTCTTTTGCCCATAAGTAGGTTGTTGAGAAACTTCTAGAACATAAATAAGCAAAGCTCAATATATGATGTGAAGAACATGATCCAGTATATAAAATTGATCCAGTAATGCTTTGGGTAGAATACATTATCCCCCATATATGGTTATGATCTAAAATTACATGGAGTAGCAGTGAGGGAAAAGATTTTATAACAGACCATACACCAGACTGGAACTTTATGTGGTTTGTGGGTTACAAGCTGGCATTTTGTAAAGCCTGTTTGCTCTCCCTCAGATGAACTCATTTCAAACTCTTTGCTGGCAGAGTCACTGACTTTACCTTGACCCAACCTTTTCAAGCCAGAAAGCATAGCACCAGATAAAAATGTCTGACCAGGTCTCCCCAAAACAGATTGTATGGACACTATGAACAGCTTAAATGTCTTATTTTAATCTCTTTCTGGTCTGACTCCTACATCTTTCAATGTTTTCTTTAATCCAGGGGCTCTCAGCCTTTAAAAACTGAAGAGCAGCTCTGTCAGAGTTACTAGTTATTGTTTTGTGACTAAAAGATAGTGATAGCACAAATTAACATTCGTCAAAACAGTTAAGAAAACAAGCAGGGCTCCCTTAGATTTGTTCCAGTCAGGTCACAGACCAATATGCTGCTGTTTATCTAAATTACCAGTTAAGGCATGTGTTGACTTACTCAAATCAGAGAAGAGCCCTGGATGGACTCCACTATTTTAACCCTTTCATAAGGGTGCTTCTCAAACACCAAATAAATGTAAATGGTAAACAAGGGGAAGCATTTGGTGTATGTCATGCCCAAGGCATTGGGCATTTTTAGCAGCATAGAGTGAAGTTAAACAATTAAACCGGGAAGTGGGAAACTCAGTGCAGAAGGCTCTATTTTCTACAATTATCTTCTTTTGAGCCATTTTTAGGACACCACACACAGATTTTTAAAAGTGCAAAGGACTGCACAGTGCTAATGTTTACAAGAGTGTTGAGCTGCTGAATATTACCTGAAGGAGAACATGGACTTTCACTGAAATTGTGAACTTCTGCTTCTTCGGAATACTGTACACTTATATTGAAGGCACTACTGTTCCCGTTCTGGTCCTCCATCATTTCAACATCCATCTCTTTATCGTTACCTGAACAACACAAGGCAAGCGTCTTAGCCATCTTTTCCACTTTAAATGTCATACGTTTGACAAGTCAGGAAAATGTTTCTCCCAGAATGCTGAATCTTATCGGGAAAGAAGTTGTTTGCTGGCAATAGAGGAAGTCAAACTAGATGATCATGATGGTCCCTTCTGGCCTTAATGTCTATGAGGTAAAAATAAAATGCCTTGTCCAGGCTGGGCTTAAGGTAGACAAACGACTATGTGGAGACCTGTGATTTTAGAAGTGCCACATGCTCGTAAAAGTGCAGCCTATTCAACCTCCTTTTCCTTCTTGTACCAGTCCAAGATTTAATTCTGACTAGATCTGAGGGAATCTGATAAATATTCCTTGCTCCCCCTATATTTTGTGTTTTGGAACAATTGTCTCCTAGAACGATCATTTATTTAGCTGTGACAAAAAACATACAAAACCAAAAAGCACATCAGAGCCACCTTTCTTCTCCTCACTGCTAGCCAACAAATTAAGCTCCAAAGAGCAGGCTTTAGTTAGCAGTGCCTTCTGTCAGCAACTCTCTTTGACCGTTCGAGTTGTGACATCTCCAAGAGCATCCCCAATTGGGTAAACTTTAGTTTTATTAAAGTAGAAGTCATAAGAGTCCCCAAAAGCCTTTAAAAAATAAGAGTATAAAATACAGGTGATTTGGGGTGGAGGACACCCAAAGACACAGACCTGGTTACAGTAATATAAAGCTGTCTCCAAATCGGAGCCATCCACCGAAATGAAAAAGTTAAACAGATAAATATTTACAAAAAAAATTCCCATTTGCTAATTAAAACAATTTCAAACAAGTTCCTTATGTTCCAGGTCAAAGCAAATCAAGTATAAAAAAAAAATGGAATCTAGATTCATCGGTAACAATCACTTGGTTTAGTTATGTAGTTCCTGATCCTACCATCCTCAGTTCAAGAATTTCCCTGATAAAGCCGAAGCAAGCTCAATTGTGTGGGTATTTTTAAAATCTCAAAGCAGGGAAACGAAAAACACAATAAAATGGTAAATTCAGTGGCAGAGGGTGGACTTGATGGGAAATTCCGCATTTGCAGAAAATGAAAGAAGTGGCTTAATGTGAGTGCTAGTCGATGCTGTTCAACAAACTCTGAAACACACCGTCTTTAACCTTTCTATTGTGTGCACAGATGTGTATGGACAAGGTGATCAGTCCATTATGTAGTATGGAAACCCATACCGATCACTTTAAAATAGGAACCGAACCGCCAGGCAAAGGAAAGTTTATCAGCTTCAATAAGAGACACCATCAACTTTACAAATCACATTTTTGCCTGAAAGTGTTATGCCATTCAATTGCAAACAACACACAAGATAATGATAAATGAATACACTTGACGGTGTAGGGGGGAGGTGGGACAATTTTTTCCAGTTTGTTCGCTTTGTGCAGTCAGTTTCCTCATTCATCTTGTACAGTTAATTTCTCCTTTGCTAAAACAACCCTATAATCAATAGAGGAGCAAAACCAACCCTTTAGAACATTTTTATATTCCAGGGTTGTTTACTACCTGTGATAGAGTCAGACCTGAAGGGTATAGGAGAGTGCTGGGAGGCAGGTACATCAGTCTCAGGATGTGCAGGTCTCTGTTCCCCCTATAGCCAATCAAAGGCTACTCCAGGCCAATCTAGACACCTGGGGTCAATTAAGAAGGTTCTAGCAGGCAGCAGGGCAATTAGGAGCACCTGCTGTCAAGTAAGGCCTTAATAAAAACCCCTGCCTCAGGCAGACAGTGTGGGTGTTTGGAGCAGAGAGGAGTTTGGAGATATTGGAGCAGAGAAGAGTTTGGAGGCATTGAAGCAGAGAGCAGTTTGGAAGGAGGCCCTGAGGTAAGGGTGAAGTGGAGAGTAAAGAAGCAGGAACTGTTGTGAGGAAGAAGCCCAGGGAATTGTATTGTGCTTGGTGGTTAAAAGGTCAGCCTTCTCAACTGATACTATTAGGGTCCCTGGGCTGGAGCCCGGAGAAGAGGGCGGGCCCGCCCCCCCCCCCCTCCTGCGGGCCCGCCCCCCCCCCCCCCCCTGCCTTCCGCAATTAGTCACTGAGGCTAGTGAGATCCGCCAAGAAACGCAGGACCCACAAGTACAGGCGTGGAGCTTTGTGTCATACCCGAACACACATTTTTTTTAAACAGAGTCAATTAAAAAAAAGAAAGGAATCAAGCCGGCAGCGTACCTTTAAGGTAATCTCATCTTCCTGAAGATGATTAATGCCTGGCACAAAAGCAGAAACTTAAGCACAGACTATGATAAAGAATAATTTGCATATTACCTTCTTTCATATTCCACAGTTTGCTTGCTGTTTCATATCCTGTTCGTTCTAGAGCTAGAAGAAAAGTTTTGGGCCAGTTTTCCTTGTCTGACCTAGAAAGAAAGTCAATGAGCTTTCTTGCCCCACTCATTCTGCCTTCCCGGTCTTTGATCTGCATAATACACAAGCAAAGTTTATGACTGCTTCCAAAATATCAAAACGTCTCTCATTGAAAAGAAAAACATTGTTGAGCCTTTACAGGGGACACAGCTCTTTAAAGTTCGGTTGTGTATATACATAACTGTTCAGGAACTCCTCACTTAACGTTGTAGTTATGGTCCTAAAAATGCGACTTTAAGCAAAACGAGGTTAAGCGAATCCAATTTCTCCTTAAGAATTCATTAGAAATTCCAACTTGCATTTCGAACCCTTTTATCCTCTGATGGGAACAAGAACAATCCTGTAGACCTATTTTCATAACTCCTAAAGAGGTCTAGATTGACCAAAAAAGGCATAGCAAATTGGTTTCCTATTTTACATACAGTATACATTTTCCATTTAAAAGGCTTTGATTCAATCTTTTGTTGATAAAACTGGGCAACTGATAACTGGCTACAGCCAGTGCTATCCTGGAGATAAATGTTTTGGGACCTGATGCAACAGTCAGGTCAAAATTGCAGTCATATGTCTAGGGACACATTGATGCCTATTTTTCTAAGCAGAAGGAAATAGAAACAGGAACATCTACCGTGTTTCCCCGAAAATAAGACAGTGTCTTATATTAATTTTTGCTCCCAAAATTACATTACATTATATTACAGCGAGAGACAAAACTGGAAGTATGTCTTATTTTCGGGGGATGTCTTACTTTTGGGGAAACAGGGTAGTTTCTATTTGGGCTGTCAATTAATCACAGTTAACTAAAGCGATTAACTCAAAACAAATTAACTTAATTTTAAAAATTAACTGTGATTAATTGCCATTTTAATCTCACGGTTAAACAATAATAGAATACCAATTTAAATTTATTATAATTGTTTTTGGATGTTTTTCTGCATTTTCAAATATACTGATTTCAATTACAACACAATACAGTGAAATGGTGGTGGAAGCAGGATAAGGCATACAAATGTTTTGCATATCTGCCACGCAAATACCTTGCAATTCCAGCTACAGTAGTGCCATGAGAACACCTGTTCCTGTGTTCAGGTGACACGGTAAATAAGAAGCATGCAGTATTATCTCCCATAAACATAACTTGTTTGCCTGAGCAATTGGCTGAACAAGTAGGAGGACTGAGTGGACTTGTGGGCTCTAACGTTTTACATCGAATGGAGTTTTCTAAAAAACAAAAATAAAACATTCTATATTTGTAAGCTGTACAAATGTACTTTCACAATAAAGAGACTGCCCTACAGTACCTGTATGAGATGAATTAAATACTATTTTGCATCTTTACAGTGCAAACATTTGTAATAAAAGTATAAAGTGAGCACTGTACACTTTGTATTCTGGGTTGTACCTGAAATCAATATTTGAAAATGTAGAAAACATCCAAAATATTAATAAATGTTATTCTATGATGGTTTAACAATGCAATTAAAACTGCAATTAATCATGATTTTTTTTAATCTCACATTTAATTTTTTTAATCGTTTGACATCCCTAGTTTCTATATTATACTGACATACCTGAAACCACAGTCAGGGCTACACTATTATCTAAGAACTGTAAACTCTGCAAATCAAGTTGCCATTTTGATTTTGCAAGGATACCTGCAAAATCTCTTCACATTCTCGGTCTATGAGACAAGTGTTTAAGAAAGGAATTATCTGTTCTACATCAATGTCTCTCATCGTAGCTTCTATACGTTGCAGCAGCTGTCGATGCACCTCCAGGCTTTCAAGTTTTTGGAAATCCCAGTTTTCAATTGCTTCTCTCAGACCAGTGTAACCTTCAAAACAAAAAGGGGTGGGGTGAATTACACCAAAAAACACTGCTTTTCATTAAAACCGATATTTTCACCCAGGAATGGCTAAGAGCTACTGGGTGAACTGCAAACACATTTTGAAAAGGGGGTTGGGTTAGCTTTACTGCTCCATTAGATTAAAACACACACACACGGGGGGGGGGGGGGCACCCTATGTTAAAGAAGTTTTAAGATTGCAAAGTCAAGCAAGACAGGATAGGAAATACCAAACTGAATACTGCCTGTGCAACCTTAACTCAACCATGGGACGTCGGCCTTGCTCAGGATGCTCTGCCATCTACACAGCTCCCAACGCTCCTCATCCCTGGCTCATATCCCCTCTCCCATCCAGCTTCTGCTACAGCCCCTCTCTCCTCCCTGTTTCTCTCCTCTTCTCCATCTTCTGCCCTTCCTCCCTGCATCTCTTCTGTCTCCCCATAGATTCCTCACTCCTCTGCATTCACTTCAAGCTCCTTCCTCTTTCCCCTCAGAGCACGGGAGAAAGTATCCCTGCTCTTGGTTCTGGTACCCAGTGCCACAACTGATTCTGGTGCCAAGGAAGAGCTATTATGAGTGAGTCTCGGGAGGGGACAGTTAGGGAATAAAGAGGAGGGGGGCTTCGATGGGGGTGCGGTCCTGGGGGTGGTGGTTAGGGGTGGGAGGGAGTGGGGGGGTCAGAGAACAAAGAGCTGGGGGAGTTCGATAGGGAGTTGGGTCCTGGGGGGGGCAGTTATAGTGGGGGGGGGGTCTTCCTAGAGAGCGATCAGGAATGGTGGGGTTGGATGGGTTGGGGTGTTCGGAGGGGTCAGTCAGCGGGCAGGAAGTGGGTGGGGGTTGGATAGGGGGCAGGGCCAGGCTGTTTGGGAAGGCACAGCCTTCCTTACCCAGCCCTCCACACAATTTTGAAACCTAATGTGGCCCTTGGGCCAAAAAGTTTGCCCACCCCTGCTTTATAGGTAAATCCATCAAAGAGAGAAGGGAAACATCTATATATTTTTATTGTGCCTGGCTATTAGAGTGTGGTCTTTACTCTGAAAAATGACTAATAAAGTTGGGGTTCCCCATTTATCTCAATGACTCATGGGTCAAATTTTCTCAATTCACAAGTAAAAAGGCTTGTTTTTCCTACTGCCAATATTTGCAGTCTGGGATATGAAAATCACATTCTTTCCAGAGCTATTCTCCTAAGTTTTATTAAAACACACACACACACACACACACACACACACACCAAGCTTCTGCCAACCAAAACAAGATGCCACTAAAAGTAGATTGCCCAGCTCCCCATAATAGAGCTTCTTGCTCTGATCAGCACAGAAAATTAAGAATATTGGGTTTAAAATGGTTATAATTAAGCTTTCAAGGAACTGGTACAGTTCATACCTCTCAGAGTTACGATCTCAGGCTGTCTGCAGACCTCCCTGCATCAGTTACATGGTTCACATTTTGGAGGTTTTCTTTGCAAGCCTAAGGTCTAGAGATTTAATATTTGGGTTTTTTTTGTTGGCTGGCTTTTGTGAGTTAACAAAAGCAAAGATTCTGGGACACAGAACGGTGCCTGTGTATGCCACACGCACATGTCCTATCTCACCACAATGCAGTGAGCCAGTCCAATTTAACCTCTGCCCTCAACCTTCTAGCTGGCCAATCGAGCTACAAGGTGGATTGGTGTAGAAGCTTGTACTGCTCTGACTTGACCTATGGAACTAAAAGGCGTTCATTTTCCAGGGCAGTCAATCCAGCACCATTCACAAGCAATAAATTCACACACGACATGAAAAAGCAGGGGAAATGACCAATGAAAACAAACCTGCTGCATTCAGTGCATCTAGAAATCCCTGAAACCATCCTTCTGAGTTGAGCTGCAGTATAGAGTCAACAAAGAGTGCCGCAGCAGCAGTGGGTCCCTTCTTTCCTTCCATCTGAATTCTCTCTCTGGCTTCTAGCAGAAAATCAGACAGGAGTATGTCAAAATTGTAGCTCTGGTGTGGAGACAGTAGCGTAGACCACACCTTGTGCTGAATGCTGCAGATGCTGAAGTATTTACTGGGTATATTTACATGATGGATATCTGCTTTATTCTGCACTTCTAGAGGCAAGGAGAGGAAGCACATACACCTTATAAATTGGAAATAATCTGTGGAGATGCACAAATTAAACCCAATTTCACACTGTAAATTCTTGGTTGAAATTGAGAAAGCTGGCAAGGGGATTTGGTCACACAAGTCTCACTGAAATTAATGCGAGTCTAACAGTACTTGAGGAATCCACTCTGGAGAGGCACCATGTTACCCCTGCTATGGTGACCAGACAGCAAATGTGAAAAATTGGGATTGGGGGTGGGGGGTAATAGGAGCCTATATAAGAAAAAGACCCCAAAAGTGTGACTTTCCCTATAAAATCAGGACACTGAGTCACCCTACACCCTGCCTCCAGCAAGAGGGAGTCTGTCTTTGGGTAGCTGGGTGGCCCTTGGGCCAAAAAAGTTTGCCCATCTCTGAGCTAAACAATGCAGGGTGACAATTCCCTTCGCCTGAACGGGCCACCAACACCACACATTATCGCCCAGTGACTAATTTCTACTCCATGTCCATAAGCATACATTCAACATAAATATGACCCATATATACACAAAGACCATATATTTTGCAAGTTATGAGCTTTTTGTAGATCCCTTACTTGTTACTCTTTACGGATAAATCCATGTGTTTGGTGCAGTGAGCTTGTCAGGTCGGAGGTGAGAGTTGTTTGCAAAGAACAGGGGACCCTTTGCCAAAGTGTCTCTGTGTCACTAAGCTGTGTACAGGTTAAATCCGCTAACCGGCTTCGAAAATCACAAGCCTTGCATTTCATATGATTTGTAAGGCCCCTGCCATATTTTGGGGCATTAGACTGATACTTTTCTGCTAGTCCCAAAGCTGTGTTTTGAGATGGGTACCATATTAACCCATTTGCCGCCCTCATCTGCTAAAGTCTATGTGCAGCAGCAAGAAGTGACAGCATTCCTTAGTCCATTGTCATTGTCTATTTGTATAGTGGTAGCACATAGGAGCACCAGTAATGGACCCATTGTACTAGGTGCTATAGAAACACAGAATATCAAGGTAGTCCCTACCCAGAAGCAGGAACTGACCCTTCAAACTGGTGCATCAGGCAGTGTTCAGTTCCCCAGTTATACAGTGCCAGGCATAGACAGAACACCAAGGAACCAAAATATAAAGACTCAGCACAGAGGACAGTATGGCATATACAAGGCTCAAAAATATCAACGGAAACTGCCTCTTCCTTTCAGTCCACTCGCTATATGCATTAAGCCACCGTCAGTTTAAGAAGGTTAAATGGTATATTCTCTCTCTCTCTCCTGCTTCCTTTCTCCCGTTTGAATCCTAACACCCATGGACAATATGGCACAGAAATAATTAAAGACCCTGCCATTCCGGTCAGTGGAAAAGCTCCGACTGACTTCAGTAGTGGGTGCAAGGTGGGGAAAACTAAAGCTATTTTGTAATTCAAGAAGTTTCGGAGCAGTGTAGCGTCTTCGGGTACAGCAGAGGTTAAATTGTCTTTACAGGGTAACGGGACACCATCAACTCTCACTGTACTTGGTCAAAACTCTATTAAAAAACAACACTCACTGGAAATATCTTCATTAGCCAGGGCGTAATTAAAGAGGAGACAACAGAAGGGGCAAACCAACAGACGTGGTGAGAGGGGAGAAGAGAACAGGGGCAAACTGTCAGCAGGAGAGAAGCATTCCTGAGAGGGGCAGGGATGGCAGGCCAGGGGCCCAGAGCAGTCACCCACAGCAAGCCCAGCCCACAGCAGCTCACCCTCAGACAGCCACTCCTGCATGTTGCCCAGCACATAGGCCGGATTCAGTGTCTTCTCAATGTACTGCCTGGAGCGCCGCAGGCTCTCTTTCTGCTCCGCAGTCATCTGTGCTCCAATGGATTGGCACGGCCCCTGTAAACCTAGTTCCCAACTTTCCCTGTGGTCCTTTGCCTTGGCTTCACTCTTGCAAAGGAGAGAAAATCCCTTCGGTGCAAAGCATCCTGTAGCTGCAACAGGAGGACGGTGGTGACCCCTGCTCTCGGTTGCAAGCTGCAATCAGGGAAGGCAAGTCAGCCCCCCACCCACCGCGCAAGCTCACAGCTCAACACTGACGGAGATATTGCAGAAAATCAGCTGACTCAGAGGGAGGAGGAAAAACACCGAAGGCCACCGGGGAAGGAGGAGAAAAGAAACTAAGCAGAGCAGCAGAAAGGAAAGCGAAACTTCACAAAAGCACAGGCAGAAGACAGGCAGGCGGAGGGTAAGTGAAGAGATGCAGCCAATCAATGAATGACAGCAATAGATGCAGCAAGGCATAGCAGGGCAGCCAATGATACTGCTTACCACAAGTCCCTGCCCTTGAAAAAGGAGGCACACATACTCTGCCACACCTGTATGATAAGAACATCCAGCTTTGGGACACATTAAATCTCATGCTTTGGGATTGAAACCAATCTCAAATTATTAGAGATTAGGATCAGAGCTAACCTGGGGGCAGTTTATCCCACAGCTGCCTACTGCAAAGTGTGCATCTAAACATCTGTTAATGACAGGATACTGAGCTAGTGGGACTTTGGGTCCAGTCTACTATGCCACTTCCTGTGTTTCTATGTTCCTAAATCCATTAAAGACAAAAACAAATCCTTCAAATTCAACAAGACCACAAGCTCCTTTAAGCACTTTCATGTTCCTCCCACCCAATGGAAACCGCCTATTAACATATTCAAAAGGCAGAATAGTCAACCCAGCAAGAAAACTCAAAATCAAAGCAGATCATCCCACCCCAAAGACACACACGGATGTTTAAGTCAGGAGTTTATATAGACCAGCTCATAATGTGCCTTATCTGATCATACTGTCTTGTGGTACTAATGGTGCCTTTGGGTAACTCTGACCACTGGAACACATAGTACCTGTAAGTTGTTGGATTTTTCCCCAGAACACCTTATAGAGAGACAATATTTTACGTTAAGGCTTCTTTCTCTTTTTTCTTAAAGCTTCCTAGGTAAGTGCTAGGAGCAGCCATGCCTGTGGGGAATCCCAGCTTGCATTTCTTAGAGAGGAAACATTTGTAAATATCTCCCACTGAGATTCTCCCACATCCTTCCACTCATGGGCAGGAGAAAGGAGGGGCAGGTTCATCATCGACTTCCTCATGGAAGTGGCTGTCGTTCCATCTCCAGACTCAGCAGATTCTGTGGTTCTGCACTGAAAGGTCTCTCCAGACACAGAGATCTGCAGCATCTGTCTTAGCTTTGATCTCATACAATGCTCCACTATTACATTGTTTGGCTGCCTGCTTTCTCCACAGCTGGCAGCCTCCCTATGCCTCCCCACACCGCCTCCCGCCTGCAGGAAAACGCGGTGGATCAGCTCCTTCCCCCTCCTCCTGCCCGCTGCAATCAGGTGGCTTGCAGCATTTAGGAGGAAGGAGCCAGAACTCAGCACGCAGGCTCCCCCTCCCCCCCTGAACACCGCAAACCATCTGACTGCCCCAGCAGGAGGGGGGAGGGGGAAAGAAGGGGGAGCCTGTGTGCCGAGTCCTTGCTCCTCCCCCTCCTTCCTGCCTCCTATATGCCACAAGCCAGCTGACTGCCCCAGGCAGGAGGAAGATGGGAGGAGCGAGGATGTGGCATGGGAAGTAAAGGGGAGGAGAAGATATAGAATATACAATGCCTTTTGTCTGGCAAAAAAATAATTCCCTGGAACCTATTCCCCCGCCTCCCTCCATTTTAAAAAAAAATTTACAAAAATTAATTTACATTAATTCTTATGGGGAAATTGGATTCACTTAACATCATTTCACTTAAAGTCACATTTTTCAGGAACAGAACTACAATGTTAAGTGAGGAGTTGCTGTCCTACAAATTATTTGTACTAATGTGCTAGGTGACACTAAAAGAGAGAGATCCCCAGACCAAAAGATTACAGACCTAGCCAAAAATTTGAACCATCAACCTACAAGAGAAAGACTCTTTCCAATCTCATCACCAAATAAGTAAACCAGTCCTCATCTGCTAGTTTACATGGTCTTAGATCGTATTATAAGGAAAGGATTTATTTATACATATATACACATACAAAATTATTTTCAGATATTGGGACCCAAGTTTCTGAAAATAAGGCCCTTTTTAGGTGTCTCAAGGAGGGCACCAAAATGTAGACCAAGATTCTGTGCCAGAATTCAACCCTGAGTAATATTCATTCCTTACCAAACAAGTTGTGGGGTTTTTAGTGGCTTTCGGCGGCTTTTCGGCGGACATGCTGAGCTACTAAGGGAACACTCGGCATATCCACGGTAAATTGCCGCCAAATGTGGAAGTAATTCATTAGGTGGCTTTTCGGCGGACACACAAAGGGTCGCGCCGTCGTGCTGCTGAGGAAAAAAGGGGTCGCCATAAAGGTAAGTTTGAGACCCGCTGCTCTAGCAGCACACTGCCTCTAATCAGAGTGATGGTGCATTGGTTCAGTACTCATTCACAGGGCAGAGTGCCACCTAAAGAATCACCACTACTACTTATACCATTTCCCTAAACTCTCTGCTATTGGAAACTATTAAGGAGATTGAACACATACTGAAGATACAAATGCCGAAGATCAATAAGGGGGAGTCAGTCTCTTTTTTGGAATATGATCTACACCAAAAGCAGCATTGAGCTGTAAAGACTCAATTTGCAAAAAAAACACACATTCAGTACACCCTAGGCTGAATTTTCAAGGGGGCCTCTGAAAATGCACCTAGACTTGTCACCTTTAATTTTCTAGTTCTGATCCAAAATGATGGAATATCTGAAACCAAAACAGGCAATTGAAATATTTAAATTCAATCAACTGTTCCCTGAGCTTTTCTTTGAAAAATCATTACAATGTTTCTATTGCTGTTTTGCCATTTTCCTTACAGACATGCTTGACCTGAATTTTGGAGCATAACTATTGAAAGTAGTCTTAAATTCCATGGGTTAAAAGAAAAGTTGCCTTATGCCTGCTTTTATTCACCTTGAAGCATGGCTTTTGGGACATCCTACAAATAGAGCAGTCATAATTTGTTCTTGATCATTCAGAATGACTAGCTTCTCTCCCTCTCTCACCAACCGAAGTTGGTCCAGTAAGACCAATATTACCTCACTCTCTGTGTCTCTGTTGACTTAATTACCGAGGTAAGCCACAAGACCACTTGGGTAATAATACCATGAGGTAACTCAAAAAGTGCATTTCTAAGAGTGTGCATTTCCAGAGTTGTAAATACAAGATTTCAGTCCTGACAACTCAATAGGGGTCCACATGTTCCACTTTATGCACTCGATTAGTTTTCCATACATGGATAGCGGTCAATAAGATCTCTTAATAAAACAGAAAACAATGAGAGCAGTGACAAGGTTTAGTTTCCTCTTAGAAAATAAGCATTCCCCATGCATCTCAATATTTGTGCACCAAATGATAGTTACTCTGTAAGAGATGTTTAAGTCTGCTTTTGAGTTTGACCCTCTACTGAAATGCCATTACTGCAGACATCTTATTTCTTCCCCTGCTTCCTTCTTGCCCTCTTCATTTGCCGCCTCCTACTGCATCCAACTCTAGACCTTCATCCTCATAAAAACCTGACCTCATCCTCACCTACATCGCTGTACTTACTTCTTACTCCTCTTCCCTTACTCTCCTACTCTTGGAGTTTACAGCCCTTATCCTTGGAACGGTTTAGCTCTTGCTCATACACTCCTTTGGCTCCTCCTGTCAGTGCCATGATGAGGTCAAATGATTAGCTAAAAACCTTCATTGCTACAAGCAGTTAAAACCATTTTTAATCAGAGGTATTGACAAATCAGAGTGAATTATTCTATCACTGTAGATCTAAGTCATTAAAACTCCCGTTACTTTAAAAAAAAAAAAAAAAAAGAGATGCTGCAAAAGGTAACCAGAATATGAATTTATAAAGAGACTGCATTATAGTTTGACTTTTTTTAAGCACTAATCATTTACATATCAAATGCATTTTTACATTTTGTTACAGGCAGCACCTAAATTCTATAACTAAAAGAAAAAGCTGTTAATTTTGTGTTTTTGCAGGCACTTTGCATACGGTCAGTCAATCCCTCACATTTATGTGGGTGTTTCATGAAGCAACAAGGGAAAAATACAATAATCAGGAAAAACAGGTTAAAAATTAAAAAACAAAACAAAAAAAAAACCACCTTCATGAATGGAGCCATTTCACTACAACGAAATTGGCTCATTTTTCATGAAACAAAAAAATAAAGTCTGACCTACAGGAATTTACAAAGAACTTTCATACACAAATTGTTTCAGACACCGAAAGGCAATTTCTGGATAACAAAATTTAGAAACTCATCAGCTGGGAAAGAGATACATTTTCAAGTCTACTTTCCTTTACTGTTTTTTTTCCAGGCTTCAGCATAGTGTAGCAGTTTTATTTCTTTTGTGAAGGCAGAATGGACTTTTAAAAATAAAACAATTCTTTCACAGACAGTGACAGCTACTGGACTTCAGACATTCAACGTTTATCAGTGAAAAATGAAAAGATCCCTGCTATGTGAAATACATATATATTTCTAAATCTGGGGTTCTCAAATGGGGTCATGAGATTATTATAAGGGGGTTGTAATGTTCCCTCTCATTTTTGACAGGCCATCTGCGCAAAAAAATTCTTCTGTGCAAATTTTGTGCAGTTTTCTTCTGTGCAGTGTTTCACCGTGTGGCACAGGGTTTAGGAGCTGTGTGCGCAGACACACACACACAAAACTTAGAAGGAACAGTGGTTGCAAGCTGTCAGCCTACATGCATGGTGGGGTTCCAGGCTCTCAGTCCCAGCCGGCAGGGCTCTGGGTATCACTGCCTGACGTTGACAGCCAGTGCAAACACTCCTGGTGAGGAAGCACATCACCAACAGAAGGAGCTAGCATGGTCATACAAAACTGATTTAGTTACTGCAGTGGCGGCATGTTGACATAACTTAAGCCAACTTTGTTGGGTAGTATAGACATGTCCTCAGTCTTCTGTGTAAAGTGATGTTGACAAAGTTTCTTCGTGCCCCTCCCAGTATTAAACATTAACTATTTTAAAAAATAACTTTTCTAGTTCTAACAATTTGATAAAAATGTGTTTTAGTCTTAACTTAAAAGCAGCGAGAAAAGGTAAATTTAAACAAGAGTGTTATAAATTTAGCATTTAAAACAGTGTTAAATACAAAATTGTTTTTAACTGATAAGGGGGAGGGGGTCGCACTCAGAGGCTTGCAGTATGAAAGGGACTGTCAATACAAAACATTTGAGAACCACTGTTCTAAGTAATTAAACTGTCTACAGCATGGCTTCTATTGCTTGTTACACCTCAGTAATGTCAGAAACCCATTTAAACAATGGTGGGGCCTACAAATAAAAAAAAACAACCAATCTGAGTAAGCTTGAAGTCAAGCAGCTGTTTTCAATTATATACCCAGACTGTCTTTTGATCATCTTAAAAAAAGTGATGATAGAGTTAAATAATCACCTTCCAGCATTCGTCACTTTAGGCAGAGGAAGCAGGAGAAAAAAAACACCACACCACCTAGAAAGACATTATTGGATTTGATCTTACACGTAGGGTATGTGCCTACACTGCAAGAAAAGATCTGTGGGCACCAGGTCTCAGAGGTCAGGTCAACTAACTTGGTCTCGCAGGGCTCAGGCTGCAGGGCTAAAAACTGCTGCTTAGGTATTCAGGCTTGGGCTGGAACCCGGATTCTGAAACCTGGGGGGGGGGGGGGGGGGGGGGGGGGGGGGAGAGGTCTCAGCACAGGCTCCAGCCTAAGCCCCGATGTCTATACTGCTATTTTTAGCCCCACAGCCTTAGCCCAAGTCACTGAGACTCTGTGCTGGGTGATTTTCTTTGCAGTGCATACTCTACAAGACTGAAGATGGTATGTGGAAAAAATATAGTGATGCACAGTAATGTGATCTGCTCACCTTGTCATTTTACACGAACGGCTCAGATCCCGACTTCTTCCTAATGGTTTTCCATGTGCAGTTTTAAGTTATACCAGACTTAAAGACAAATGATATGCCTGGAAAGTACATTGGGCTCAAAATCTGATTTAAAAGTGTCTTATTGCTTTATTGGGACTCTTCCACAATTCATGTTTACTTCCATGGCAGTCTGGTTCAACATTTGTACAGAAGGCATTGACACCTTTTTGGCAGAGTTCAAGCTAAACCATGCATATTAAAATGATGGCAGAATTAAACATGAATTTTTTTTGTGAATTATACAGTTTTTCTTTTATAAGATACAAAGAGCAACCATCAGAAAATAGATTTTCTGACTCCAGGTTTTTTTTTAAAACAAAAAAACACAACTTTGAAAGATTCCTTGGATATATTTTACACAATGTGAATACAGTATGGCTCTATGAAATTACAACTTCTAAAGGTTTATACACTTATTCTGGGGGGGGGGGGGAGGTTTTAAGTTAAACTACTAGCAATGATCTGTTTTCCTGGACTTAAAAGTGCATAATTTCAAGAATTTTACACATTTCTCAGACACTTTTTTTTTTAAAAAAATAGTCTTATACACACAAACCACACCAGGTGTTTTGTTTTCAGGATTTCATAGTTTTAAAACAGTTTGGTGTAAAACTTGTTACATCTTTTTTTCTGGGGAGTCAAGCCAATAGGATCTGTCAATTAGTCTCTTTGGCAGTCTTAATATCAAAGGTGGTCTCTCTGAATTCTCTAAAAATGATGCTCTGGAAGAAGGCAACTGACTGGTTGATTCAGTTTGTACCGTTTCAATGTTGCTCTGTCGAGTTCCCATGTCAGATGCATTACTTTCATCTGCCACTGTAAGAGCCTGCTCATTTGATGTGTGGTGCTCTACCTTTCCAGGGTCATCTCCTAAGTCTCCCCTAGTGGTAGTAATACTGGAGTCCTTGTCCAACAGTCCACTTACACCACCTACTATATCCTCATCCTTACAATCACTTGTTCCCAGGACAGGGGATGGAGTCTCATTTTCTCTCTCATTTAACTGTGTTGTGGTTGTCCAAGAGATATTACTGTCACACTCAGTATTTTCTTGTATTCCAGTCTCCTTATCACTATCACTGTCAATTGTAATCACAACTGGAGAAGAATGTGATGAGTTATCTGTGTGATGTCTCCTGTGTTTCTTCTTGTGCTTTTTCTTTTTCTTTTTATGATGTCTGGTTGTGTCACTGGCTTTTCCTTCATAAATAATCTCTACACTTGGGCTTCTTGTCTTTTTTTCCCTCTTTTTATATCTAGTTCCAATGCTTGATTGGTTGTCTAAAAGGTTGTCCTGATTTTTGTAGCAACCACTGTATTTTGACAAAGACTTCTGGAGGTCACTTCCTTTCCCTTCACAAGGGCTTGTTGCATTCTCCTTGTGTGCATTCTCCAAGTGGCGAGTTTTGTACTTCCTTTTTCCACCAGGCTTTTCACATCGCGTTCTATCAGAAGTAGTCCTAGATCTATTACTGGATCGACTCCTTGATCTGCGTCTTTCATAGTAGTAATATCGGCTTTCATTGTGACCTCTCTGATTTCGAGTATTTGTCCTTTCAGAAAAGGACTGTATTCTGTACTCTGGACTAGCGGACTGCCTTGAATAATGAGCCCTGGCCTGGGTTCTCCTCCTGTATGAGGATTCATAGCCATCTCTGTCCATGTTTCTACTGTAAAAAGTGTATTCCCACTGGTATCTACTTTGGTAATTATCTCTGACATAATAATGATCACTGTCTCTGCTCCTCGATCTTCTTCTACTATAATCATTACTCCGGGATCTTGACCTACTTAAATCTCTAGATATAGTGCTCTCACTACTTAGAGACACTGTCTGGCTTTTTCTAGATAAACTTATGTCTCGAGGTCTTGACCTTCGTTTGTCTCTTTTGCTCCTATGTCGGCTACTATCTCTGCTTCTTGCTAGTCTACTTTTTAACCTTTCTTTGCTGTGATGTTTCCTCTTGGACTCGTGGCCATGGCTGTCTCTGTTGTGAGAGTGCTGTGAATATGACTCTGAACTCCTTGATCTCCTCCTCCTAGATAATCTGTGACTGCATGGAGAGCACACCCCATCCCTTCTTGTAGAAGAACTCTGTAATGAGTCCTTTGTAGACAAATCTTTTATTTTAGTTGTATCTTTCTCATTCTCTTTGGACTTCATCTTCTTATGTGAGGGTGAGGTGCTGCTTTTAGGGCTATATTTGCCATCCTTAGATATAGGAGAGCATGGTGATGAACACCCACTAGCATCGCTGACACTAAAAACATGAAACTGAACAGGCTGTGGTTTCTTCACATCCTCACTTTTCCCATCATCAACTGACTCCTCAGAGTCCGAGGACAGCTCAACAAGTTCTGGGGTTCTTTCAGCTAATGGCTTAACATACCCAACAATGACGCAGTTCTCGGAAGAAGAATCAGCGTCACGATCTGGGGCTACATTATCCTGTAACTGCCCTTGCAGTTCAGTTCCATTTCTACTAGGTTCTTCATCAGAAGTTTCCGAAGTATCCAAAGGAGAAGCCACGGCAACATGAACCTGCTCTGAGCTGGAATACGATGGCCCTGGAGTTTCATCATCCCAAGGGGCTTGATCAACACTAGTTGTGGATGCATTATGATCTGGTTCTTGGGAATCTGTCTCATCTGGTGATATTGTAATAACTGATGATTCCGACTGGCTTCCTTCTTCATATGAAGGAGCAGGACAATCATAATTGGCATGCTGGTCATAGGCCTCTATGTTAAAAGGACATCGGGCAAAGCTGATGAATTCATGTAAAAAGTGGTTAGTACGATGGAGCAAAAAAGGCTTTAAGTCATCAGAAAAGGCCTGACTCTCCAAATCATATCTAGTCACATTACTCATGATGATATGCTGTACAATATTCACTAGAGAACCATGCGCACCAAACAGAACTGTTAGCTCACGTTTCAGCCACGGAACTAATCTGTGAAGACAAGCGGGGTTCCTGCGGAAAAACTCAGCTGAAATGTCTCTATAACGACCACCATCTTGAATATTTCTAACACGCACACCAGAACGATACAGAGCTCTTCGGAAATTAATTATATCTTGTTCTTGAATTTGCCGCAATGATCTACCCTCTGCACTAGCTTGTCTCCTTGATGCAAGCCGTCTAATCATCTGATGAATTCCTCCATCTCTTTGCCCTACTGGTTGACTGGATAATCCTTCAAATAATATCCCATTATCTGGAGGTGACCGTGTTCTTCGAGAAGAGGAACTCCTTCGAGGATAAGCTGATGTATGACGTTCCCTTGTTAACGTAGTACGGTAACGAAATCTCCGCCCATCAGGGCTAGCAAAAGAGCCATTCTGCAAAGGCTTGAGTACATACTCCTTGAAATCATCTTCAGCTCTCACTGTATGGAAGATAGAATGGAAAGGTTGTTTGCAGAGTGGACATTCAGCTTTGTTTTTTGACCATTCCTGTACACAACGAAAGCAGAACCTATGCAAGCAACGGTCTAAGTAGGCCACATTGTCAAATCTGTCCAAGCAGATTGGACATTTAGAGTCTGGAGATGTATCTGTTGGCATTGTCTGATGAAGCTTGCTTGTGCCGGCTTTAGGTGAAAAGCTGCTGTCCACTGTAAACTCCTCAGTTGTTGATGTCATGTTCTACAAAAGAAGAATGAGGCAAACATCAATAAAAGCTTTGTTAAACTTTTCCTGATCAAAAAAAGCAATATGAAAGTGAACCAACCAAACAACTAAGCTTGTAACAGTTTTTTCTGAGAGCTGAAAATAAAGAATGAACAGCAGCAAGCACTGCTAACCCATTAGACCAGAAGAAACTGACATGCAACTGCCCCTGCAGTCATTCTCACCAGAAATTTAGGAAATATTGGTGGTTAAATAACATTCTAATGCAAACAGAGAAAAGGAATAATCAGAAAGATACATGGGAGCAGATGCTCATGTTATGGAGTCCAGGCATTCTTCATTGAAGTGGAACTACCCTGATTTACACCATCTGAGAATCTGGCCTATTAGGCACAAAATTGCCCAAAAATCTTTATTTTGAAGTGTAGCCCCTGTGCGTGTCCCAAAACATTTTAGATCAATACACAAGAGCAAACTAGTTATTAATCTCCAAGCTTTGATGAGCCACAATTCCCAATAACTGGAGAAAATGTAAATCACAACTGTTAGAGTTACTCCATTCTTTCTGACTTTCCACTTCTCCTGTCTTCATCTTAGTGTTTGTTCTTCCCACCTTGTAAGCATCTGCTATATTTTATTTTTCTTATCCTTTTCCAGGAGCCTCTGCAAGGTCAGCAGCAAGTTTCCCTCTACAGTCCTTCCATGCATAAACAACATCTGGGATTGATCCAGGTGAAATCTGACCAATTAGTCAATTTTCTTTTGCATAAATCTGCTATGGGAAATTGACTGGAATTAAATGATCCCCGTCAGTTTTACTCACAGCCAGTATTGCTTTGCTCAAGCACTACTTCATTGGCCAACTGTTCACACAGGGCAAGGTGCATCTGAATGAGTGGGGCGAGTGGTAGGAAAGTATGGAGAAGCATTTACGTTTGTGATTGGCCACCAATCATTCTAAGATGCCTCCAATTCAGAGGAGATCACTGTTTCAGCAACACTTCTGCACTTGATTTTTACATCATGTGACACATTACAGCAGATAATGACTTCTGTTGACGTGGACATACATTTATTTTGGTCAATTACTTTTTAAAAGGTACATTAAGTAGGTTGTGACTTACCAACTATTGGATGTACACTTAGCAAATTTGTTTAAAGTAACAAAGAACTTAAGAGCTTTTGCCTTTAAAAGAGCCCTGTGTTGGTGTTTTTGAGGGGGGGGTTTTTATTATTTTTTAAAGACCTGTTTAAGGGTTGTAGGCTTCCTAGAACCACCTTTGGCAACATAGGTTGCCAGCCATCACCACCCAAGCAGACCATTTCATACGTAAGCTCTAGAAATTCTGAAATGATGCCCACTCACCTATGTTTCCTGTTTTCGGTACAGGCTTTTATTTTTCAAATTATTATTATAACATTTTAGTACAGAGGGTAATTAATTATAATTGTAGATCTTTTCTATAATAAGGGGGGTAGCATCAGTTGGTTAGTTCCACAAAAGATCAAGATGTTTATCATAGTTGTTAGACTTCATACAATGGTGTATTTTTTTTAATTTTTATTTTTTAAGCTGCTCATCAAATTGACTCATAAGGCTTTATGGGGAGATGGACTAGATGATCTCCTGAGGTCCCTTCCAACTCAGATTCTATGATTCTACTGTGATCCAACCCATCACACTGATCATCCTATTAATTCTTCTATTATTTTTGGTCTCTATGCTACCACTAGTAATTGTGATCTAACAAAAGCGTATTATTGATGTAGCTACTACTACTACTACACACACACAAAAATGTTAAAATAATATTAAAATTGCAAAGTCAAGTATTCAAAGGTTCAGAAATGCCAGAATTCAGCCCCTTTGTGCACAAGCATTTTGATATAGTGTTTAATTACCAGTCGAAATTCCCCATCCCCTCCAACCAGCTTCTGGATCCTCATTTGATCTTAGTCTAAATTGCCCTCTCTCACACTAACTCCTCATTCAATTTCCTTATCTAGTCTGTTTCAATCTACGCCCTGTCTGCTTGCCCAGACAGTTCCCATCCACCCCACTGGCACCAACCCCTTACCCTACCTCAGTTGCCACCCTTCCCCAATCAGTCTTCTTGCCCAACCAGTGCCAGCCTTCCACTCACCACACCCTCAGGCTTCCTAACCTGCACTTTCTCCCCAGGGTTGCCAACTTTCTAATCACACAAACCTAAACATCTTTAGGAGGGTGTTGGGGGAGGAGATTAGAGTGTGGAAGGGAGAAAGGGGGAGGGCTCCAGGTGGGCAGTGCTTACCTCGAATGGCTCCTGGAAGCAGTGGCATGTCCAGAAGCGGCTCATAGGCTCAGAGGTGACCAAGTGGCCCCTCACGCTGCCCCTGCCTGAAAGCACCAACCCTGCAGCTTCCATTGGCCGTGGTTCCCTGTTCCCGGCCAATGGGAGCTGGTGAGTCAGCGGTCAAGGTGGGGGCAGCACACAGAGACCCCCGGCCACACCTCCACCTAGGAGAGACAACATGCCGGCTGCTTTCAGGAGTGGCACACAGCCAGGGCAGGTAAGGAGCCTGCCTTAGCCGCACTGCACCGCCGGACTTTTAGCCGTCCACAATCTCCCGGACTGTCTTCAGTAGCCTCCAGGAGATTGATTCTAATTCCACGAGACTCCTGACCAAACAGGAAGGGGTTTGGCAACCCTACTTCTCTCTGCCCACTTGGGTCTTCAAACCTACCACACTTGCATCAGGCTGCTCTTCCTCCAAATTCCTAGACACAAGCAAGGGGAGCACCGCACAGGAGATACAGTCTCCCTGCTCTCAGTCCATGGTGCTGCAACAGCCAGCAGCAGCAACTGCAAGTGACATCCGATTCAGCCCCTGTAGCCCTGACTGCTGTCTTCCAAACAAGCTTCAGTTTCAATATTTAGTTGCCAAACTCATAAGTCTCTACTGAGCATGTATGAACAGAGATTTTTCAAAGACTTATAATTTGTCCATATTTGAGCCTAACCCTTTTCCCTCCAGAAAAAGACAATCCCTTTGCCAAATTCCAACACATGGAGGCACTAGAGCACTGGTGTTCAACAGAAATTCGATGCTAGCCACACCTGTGGCTTTGAATTTTTCTTATTAGTCACATTATAAAAAAGCCACATGCATTAGCCACAATTCAAGAGCCTATTAGCCACATGTGGCTAGTGGTGAATATATTGGACACTGTTGCACTAAAGCTTCTCAACCAACTAAAAATTTTTTTATTAGTGTTGGCAAAATAAATCTTTTTTTTTTTTTGGCTGAAATTATTTCAGCCCAAATAATTGACATTTAGCAATGTGATAAGCGGGGGGAAGGCAGGCAAGGGAAAAAGAGATCTGTCAGGCATCTATAATTATAGATGGTTCTACCAGCTATACCTGTGATATAATTGGACAAGAACTCAGTTAACTACTCAATTGATACGTGAGCCAACATATAATCCATGTTATTTATCCACAGATGTGCAGACTCAGCAATGTTCAGAGGAATAAATTGTAGTCCTTTGTCAGCAAATATGATTAAGGACCAAAGCAGTGGAACTGTTAAGAATGAAAATACCACTGTAATAGTTGGTTTTCTGACCATAACCATAACTGAAATCAGAGAGGTAGCCATGTTAGTCTGGAATAGCAGAGGTAACAAAGTCCTGTGGCACCTTAAAGACTAACTATAAAGTTTTGAAGCATAAGCTTTCATGGGCTAATACCCACTTCGTCGGATGCAAGCAGTGGAAGTGCCACTGCTTGCATCCGACGAAGTGGGTATTAGCCCACGAAAGCTTATGCTTCAAAACTTTATAGTTAGTCTTTAAGGTGCCACAGGACTTTGTTACCATAACTGAAATGTTATGTATAAGAATTTGCATACAATCCAACTGTTGCAAATATGTGAACAGAAACATTAAGAATTGATACTTTTTTTTCTTCGAACAAAAAGTGTATACAATGTTATATGCATCAACTTCATTTCTGAACACTGAAGTATCTCTCCCCAGCCTGAGAATTTCAAATTCAGAGTATGATATTTCTAATTTGTCTATCACTGCTATATTAAGGACTGGAGTATGGCCTGCTAAATTTTCAGGCTTTAAGTGAATGGGAAATATGAAATCTTGGACAACTGACTTGATAAGTCTACTGGGATCTTTTCCGGTCATGTACAGTTTGCCCATTTGGAAGCAGAAGGTATGTCCAAGCGATGGACACTCTATTGCTTTCTATATGAAGCCTACTTGAAGACAGCTGGTAACTAACACTGTACATTACTGTCAAACTCTCCATATACCCCTAAGGGGAACAGTTCAACTGGTCTGTCCTACCTGTTCGGCCGAACACTGAGAAAGGCACTGAGTGGCAGGGCGCTGCAAAGCGCCTGTAAGTTCACTCTCTGTCTACACACACATCTACCGCTAATCCGGCGGAATCCAGCTGGGCCAGGAGTCTCCCACGCCAGGGTCTCCCTAGCTCCTGCTGACCCGCACACCGGCCCCCAACTCGGGTCCCTGCAAGAGCTGAGGGGGGTGGGGAGGGGCCAGGGACAACTCACCGGCTGAATCACCAGCCACCCGGCACTGGCTCTCTACCGGTACCTCGCGGGAAGGCACCAAATCGGGCCCCGAGGAGGGCGGGGCTGGGGACGCATTTGCCGAACCAGCCAAAGCATCGTTTCCTGACAGGGCTGGGCCCGGAGCGACCCTCGGCCCTGGCACCCTCCCGCCTCAGCGACCTGACCGCCCCGCGGACGCGCTGCTCTCAGTCCCAACCCCCCCCGCCGGAGCCAAGAAGCGGAGACCTCCCCCGCAAAGGGCGCGGCCCGCTCCCGAGTCCAGCCACCCCCCCGGCCCGGCCCGCTCCCGAGTCCAGCCACACCCCCCCCCCCGGCCCGCTCCCGAGTCCGGCCCCCACCCCCGGCCCGCTCCCGGGCCCGGCCCCCACCCCCGGCCCGGCCCGCTCCCGGGCCCGGCCCCCACCCCCGGCCCGGCCCGCTTACTCACAGCAGCGCCGCTGTCCGGTGCGGGCGGTTCGCCCTCCCCGCGGGGCAGCCCCGGGTCCGCCCCTTTGAGCCTCTGGCGGCGGCGGCAGCGAGCGGGGCCAGGGCCGGGGCCCGCGCGCGGCTCTTCTCCCCCGTGACGGAGGCGGCGGCGGCGCCCCGGCTCTGTGAGGTAATTCAGCCGGTCGCCCATTACAGCCGGCGGGCCCCGGGGAGCAACCCGTGACCACCCGCCCGCTCCCCCGCGAGATGGCCCCGCCCCGGGCAAGCCCGACACCCCGCAAGGGCTGCCGGGACCGGAAAAGACTTGGTCGGAACTCCACGACTCACAGCACCCTCCGAGCGGACGGAGCGCCGGCCACGTGACCGCTGCTGGACGCCATCTTGACGCCGGGCGGCGTCGCCTTCAGATACTTCACTGCTCGCTTTGCGCAGGGCAGGCGCTTCTCGGCCCGACCTAAAGATGGCGGCTCGGAGCTCGCCCCCATCCGGCTAGTTCTTTCTCCATGGTGACCTCGCCTTGCCGTGACCCCCCCTCCCCCGCACCATGGCGCCGCTGGGCCGCCGCGCCCGGGACTGGCTTTACTCGCTGGTAGGTGCCCGCCGCGCCCCAGCGCACGACGCCGGCCGAGCCCCACCTAGGGGGAGGGACGCGCCTGCACCACCCGCTCCCCGGCGCTGAGCGGGGGCAGCTGCGTTGTGCGCCCGGGGGAACGAGCGTGGCAAAGCCCCTGCTCCCGGCGCTAGCCGCCGGCCTGGGTGTGAGGGCGCGTAGCCGGTCCCGCACGGCTGGGTCTTCCCTTCCACCCGCCCTTCGGGACCCGCCTCCTACGGGCAACCCAGGGGCGCCGTTACTCTCTGCACCGCGCAGTTCACCTGCTTCCATCCCGCCTTCGGTGCCGGGGGTGAGGAAGCCAGAGCCCCGGCCTCCCTTTGGAGTACTGAATGCCATGGCTCAGAGCCAGAGTATACCATGGCAGGCAGGTACCCTACCAATCCTGTCCCCACCGTTACCCTCTGGAATCAGGAATCAGAGAGGTAGCCGTGTTAGTCTGGACTAGCAGAGCTAACAGAGTCCTGTGGCACCTTAAAGACTAACTATAAAGTTTTGAAGCATAAGCTTTCGTGGGCTAATACCCACTTCCTCGGATGCAAGCAGTGGGAGTGTTCTACTGCATGCATCCAACGAAGTGGGTATTAACCCACAAAAGCTTATACTTCAATATGCTTCAATGGTGGCCCACGAAAGCTTATGCTTCAATACTTTAGTTAGTCTTTAAGGTGCCACAGGACTCTTTGTTACCTCTGTAATCAGTGTTTCATTAGCGACAAAATCTTGTAGCACCTTATAGACTAAGATTTTAGGGATCATGAGCTTTCCTGGGCTAAGACCCACTTAATCATCTTAGTCCAGGAAAGCTTATGATCCCTAAAATCTGTTTGTCTATAACAGGGATTCTCAACCTGTGGGTCGTGACCCCTCGGGGGGTCGCCAACCCGGTTCCCGAGGGGTCGCGAGCTGTTTTTTTCTGCCGAAAAGCCACCGCCGTGATCATGATCACTTCCGCTTTCGGCGGACATGCCGAGCTATTTTGGGAACGCTCGGCATGTCCGCCGAAAATAGCCACCGAATACGGAAGTAATTCATTCGGCGGCTTTTCGGCGGACACTCAAGGGGTCGCGGCGCCATGCCGCTCAGAAAAAAGGGGTCACGCTAAAGGTAAGTTTGAGAACCGCTGGTCTATAAGGTGCTACAAGACTTTGTCGCTTTTGCAGATCCAGACTAACACAGCTATCCCTCTGATACTAGTATTTCATTAGTGGCTGGGTTGGACACCTCAACTTTTAGGTAAATGATGACCATTGTACAAATAGTTTAAATATCAGACCGATATTCACTAGAGTTAAGTATTTATACTGGTAATGCACAATACCTACCTTCCAAACATATCTTTTCTTCTAACAGATTCTTCTCACCATTGTATTACTTTCATGGGGATATGTGATTTATGCAACAAGACTAGCAGCTCGGTGGCAACTCGAGAAGGACTACCCCACTCAAATGCTGAATTTTTAAAGGAAACATTACAGATTGACAGCATCTGGATTTTCACACCTCAACACATTTAAAACCAGATTTGAGGGCGGAAAAGATTATTTCCAGACTAACAGTTTGAGAAGTTATGACCTGACCACACAATTTAAGTTTAACAGTGGCAGAAGCCTTCAAGAAAAAAAAAAATCAAAACTTCCTGCACAATTAAAAGGATCAACAGAAATACAGACCATGCATGTTGTGACACTGAATTTTCTTAATAAACAAATATAGAAAATGAGCACCAGACTAAGAAGCAGTCAAGGAAGAACTGTACACCAAGAGTGTGTTCAGTTGATTTTGCAGAAGGTCTTCTCTTTTCCAGATTTATGTCTTTGCTGAAGATTTTGTAATGTTTAAAATATGGTACACATTTAAGTCCAGTGGTATGGTAGTAAGTAACATTATTTAAGGGTGATTCAACATTTTCCTTCAGTTCACATTGATAGTATTTGGCCTTCAAATAGTCTCTCAGCCATTGTCAGTAACAGTTTATCCATAGCAACTCTTTCCTATTCAAATTGATTGTGGTAAAGATTTTAATTGATGGCTTAAGCAAGTGTAACTGCAAGAGCATTCAACAGAGTAGTGTTTAGAGGTCTGCAGATATGTCTGGCATCTTGACTATGTCTAATAAAGTGCTAGTCACATATATTACAGTGACATAACTCACTGTCTTCTAGTCTAGTGATATGGTGTGTTGACCTTCAGGAATAGTCACATCCAGGCTGGCTGAGGAATTTGGAATATTGGTAGTCAATGAAGTGGATTGAGTATGAGAAATGGGGTTAGTTCCTGAAAGGAACAAGTATTCATGGAAGTATGAATACGAATCCCTGTTTGTCAGTTTGTTCCCTGCTGTTGATTCATACAGTTAAAGCTATCATGTTTTACCAAACCCTTATCATACAGATCATTTTGCAAAAAAGAATT
The DNA here is from genome assembly GCA_032164245.1 of Sternotherus odoratus. Lineage (NCBI taxonomy): Eukaryota > Metazoa > Chordata > Testudines > Kinosternidae > Sternotherus > Sternotherus odoratus. The sequence continues at coordinate 12,281,754 of JAVMKO010000007.1, read as the reverse complement.
GTAAGATTTTGTAGTTTATAAATTTTACAATATTGCTTGAGTGTTCACAGTTCAGGTAGGACTTCCACAATAAATGAAACGAGGCTATGTACACTAATCTCTTATTAAAATTATTTCTGAATATATGACTTAAGTGGGATAGTTACTTTCCAAAATGCTTTCTAAATTTTACTGCACTATGCATTGCCTGCTAGCTGACGTTTTTTTGTTTGTTTTTTTGAGGGGCGGAGGCTGTTTCTTCCTGTTTGGTTCGATACAATTACATGACTAGAGAATACATAATTGGTTGCTAAAATGGATAAAATGCAGATAACCTGTTGCCTATTAAGACAAGAAGATTGTGTAGTAACTCCTCACTTAAAGTTGTCCTGTTAACCTTGTTTTGTTGCTAATCAATTAGAGAACATACTCATTTAAAGATGTGCAGTGCTCCCTTGTAACCTCATTTGGCAGCTGTCTGCTTTGTCCACTGCTTGCAGGAAGAGCAGCCTGTTGGGAGCTTGGAACCAGTAGCTCCCCCTTCCCCTAAGTTCCTTGTATAGCAGCTGCCCAGCAGACTATCAAGTGCTATAGTTCAGCCCCCACTGCCATGTGCTGCTCCTGCCTTAGAGCTCGTCTTGGGAGCCTCCTACTTGCTGAGCGGTGGGGTGGGAGGGTGTGCTAATCTCAGGGTGTCTCCCCCCTGCTCCTGCCCCCCACTTACCCCATCTCCATAGAGGGGGACATGACAGGGCTCAGGATGGAGAGAGCTTCCCAGCAGCAACTTCTGTCTCAGCTTGCTGATCTACTTAAAAAGGCAGAAGTGACAAAGAGTCCTGTGGCACCTTAAAGACTAACTAAAGTATTGAAGCATAAACTTTTGTGGGCTATTACCCACTTCATCGGATGCATGCAGTGGGAGTGTTCTACTGCATGCATCCAACGAAGTGGGTATTAACCCACAAAAGCTTATACTTCAATATGCTTCAATGGTGCCACAGGGCTCTTTGTCACTTCTGCTATTCCAGACTAACACGGCTACCTCTCTGATTCTTAAAAAGGCAGTGTAGTTAGAGTGGGGTCAGCGTAAAGGGGCAGTGCACATCTCACTGTCACACGATGTGTGTCTGTGTACCATGCTATCTCCCCTCCCTCCATTCCTGCTGCCTTGTAGTTGAGGCTACATTAACAACAATGGGTTACCCTGGAGGGCTCTGCTGATTGCTAGTCCATCATTTAGCAGTAAGGCATTCCCTAGTATTAAATTGTTTGTTTAAAACTTAGACTGTGTGTGTGTATATAGTCTTTTGTCTAGTGAAACAAATTTCCCTGGAACCTGGCCCCCACCCTGCTCATTTACATTAATGTGTATGGGAAATTTGGATTCGCTTAACATCATTTTGCCTAAAGTCACATTTTTCAGGAAGATAACTACAATGTTAAGTGAGGAGTTACTGTATTACTAGTAATACATTGGATGAAAGCCTACTACTAGAGTCCATTTCATACAGTCAATCATGACCAGTTTGTTACTACGTGAGTAATGTCTTTAATGTGCCATTTATTCTCTGCACTAAAGAAAGGTCTGGAAATGGTCTTTGCTATGCCTGCTATACCTGGAAAGCAATAAGATAACATGAGAGTCTCCTGAAAGCAACTTTGTTTTATATACATATCTGGAACTACTTAACGCACTTTTAAAGGAACAAAGTAGAGTTCATAATCTTCAGTGATGATCAGTAGGCTCTTCTTCCATTGGTGGGATTATTTCTCCTGTCTCTAGAATTGTGTCACCCTAATGAAATCAGAAATTGTGGTGAATATTTTGTCATGGGTCATATTACTGTCTAAAATATATAATATGCAAGTGCATAAAGATACTATTTTTATGAGAAACGATATGGTTGAGGCAACATATTTTAATTGGACCAACTTCTGTTGGTGAAACAAGCTTTCAAGGGAATATTATCCATTCTGAAGAAAATATTGATGCTTCTAAAGGTCTATATCACATTGTTTTCCTTAATCAGCATTTAACATTTCTTTGTACCAAGTGCAAAGTACTGAATACAGTTAATCTAATTTTATTACCTGTACCACTGTTGCCCTCACAGACACACCTCTCCCTTCCCATTTGTTTTCTTTATCTCTGAGGCCAGCATGTTACAAGAAATTATTAATAATTATTATAACTCACCGGGAATATTTGGCGCTTCACTCCAACAATACCATATGGCATTTTCTGCAATAAAAAACAGATCAGACAGGATAAAATTTTTGAGATGGCTGATTGTAAAAAGCTGTTTTCCATATTGCCAAACAGGTTAAGCATTGAATACAATTAATATTAAGCAGCCCCAGCTTCTCTCCATTAGGTTACTTTTAGTTTAAAACCAGAGGCACAGAGAATAAAAACATCTCAAACAGGACAAGTTTTATAAATGAAAAGGCTCCCCCGGGGTAAAAATCCACAGGCAACGGTCTAATAAGAGTGTTCACTGAATCATGGCTCAGTTATAGGGATATTACTTCTTCAGGAAAATAGTGAGGTTTATTCTGTTAGTGACTAGTAAAAGAAGCAGGAGTGAGCAAGACCAGGATAAAAGTCAGCTATAAATAAAACAAATCACCCTCTTAATCATTAAGGCTTATGCAGTTTGAACCAATCTTGTTGTACCAAACATATGGAGGAAGCAATATAAAATTGTCCAAACATAAAGGGGCTACTCTGCAAACATTCATTACAACACATAGCTTTCACTATGTGGATTGTGAAAATCCTGGTTTCCCGCAGAATAAACTAAATGCAATGTAATGGATTTCTCCATTCTCAATTGTCACCTTGAAATATTTACATAAGCATTTCCAAGTTTTCTGATGCTAAAAAAAGTTTTCTAAGACTGAAAATCAAGCCTAACTTTTCTAGAAAAGTTAAATGGGAAATGAATAACCTTGATATTCTCATTATACCTAAGAGGACATATTTTACAGAATTGTCTAGAAGCCTAACGGGAAGGACACTGAATGCAGTTATTGGTGACTAGAGAGAGGCACAGGTACTCAGTGAAATCAGCTGTCCCTGGATACTGATAGAGGGAGTAGATTAAGTTATAAACTGATGGAGCCAGAATGTTGCAGCTGATTGGGAGATGTTGCAGGCTGTGGCCTGTGGGGCTACAGTGAACGGGATGTACAACAAGACTTCTGTCACATCAGTTGAGAGGGTGGTTGGCATTTATATGAGAAGCCAATATAGGGGTCTGTGTGGGGTGGGATATACATGGGTGGGGAAGCTTTATTGGCTAATTTACCACAGGTGGGAAGGGGGCAATTTCACAAGTATACAGCACCCCAAAATTATTTAAACCAAGCTCCTTCATAAGGCCTTCTCTCTTATTTTAACTGTAGAATCAACATTGCAGGCAGATGATTAAGGTTCAGTGCTTAATCCCAGTGTGTATATTTGCTCAGTAGGCCTATAGATGAAAACAGTGTCAAGAAACAAGCAACTGAATGGATTGAAGTAGTTGTGTTTTTTTTAAAGGAAAAAATGTAAGCCTGAATAGTTATTAAGCAACAAGGAAAAGAAAAGTTGTGTTCATCTCAAGAAGTATAGAAATTTGTTTCATCAAGATCAAGTGTGCCAACAAATGACACTTGTCTATTGAAGTGGAAAAGCAGAAGCACTGTATAGTTTTATAGTCCTGTAAGTGAAACATTTAACACCACTAAAGTATCTCTCTCTCTGCCCGTCACCCCCCCTGCCGGGGTATGGGCCACCAACTGGTGTTGGTGTTTCAGTAGCAATTGGTTCCCTTACAGGGTGGAGTTGCTAGCCCCACGGCCACCACTAAAGTATACCCAGACAAAAATAAAGCAAAAATTCTCAGGTGCAGTCACCTTAACTTTTGATTTCATGATAAATCACATGTAGTGTGTTTTTTGTAGCATGGGGTTTTTTTTAAAGGAGAAAAAGTGGAAGTGTGTCCAGGAAAGGAAATAAACTAGTTAGTCTCTAAGGTGCTACAAGTATTCTCACTTTCTTCAGGGAAGGAAAGTAAACCATATTTGCAGGGTCAAGCAAATACCCCCTGCACCCAAATACAACATGCAGGTTTCTATACTTACCTCGACATGGTATTTGAAATAGTAGTGAATAAACCATAGAGGAATAATTAAATTAGTTACAGTGAATATACCAGCTCTGTACAGCTTGAAAGTCTGGAAATAAAAGAAAAATAGATTCCATGTTATTTTTCATTATGATTTACTACATACAAACCCCCATTTCAACCTTTAATACCAGCCTTGTTTTTACATTTCTAGTTATTTTGAAGTGACTTTAGCGTTCAAAAGTGCTGACTTGATAGGCTTTAGTCTCTGGCTTATGTATTCACAGGAGCGCCCCTCAGCAAGGTCGGGTTGGGGGCTAGGGGCCCCATCGGAACCCCTCAGCAGGGCAGGGTTGAGGGATCCCTCTGGGGAAGGGGGAGCCGGGCCTCGCTGACCTGCAGCCGCCAGAAGGTGCCCGGCTGCAGGAAGCGCTCCCAGAATCTAGCCACAGGCCCGAGTTTGGGCGGGGGCAGGACGGGCTCGCGCGGACTCAGCTCCTGGTCCTTCAGCCAGCGGCGCCGCAGAACGCGCAGCTGCTCCAGCCGCAGCTTCTCGTCGGGGGTGTAGCCAGACATCCCGAGACGGCCGAGCGCCGGGAACGCGACCTTCCCGGGGACAGGACACGACGAGAGGCGCGCTCTGGTGACGTCACCACATATACACTCCCTATGGCTCAGGGAGACGAGCAGCCTACGCACTTCACCAGCGCCGGAAGCAGAGACTCACTGCTTCCGGTATCGCGTGCCGTCCATCACAGACACTATCAACTAAACGGTTTTCCGCCGCCCTGCTGCTGGGAGGCCGCATCTACAGCCCGAGCGCCAGCGCATGCGCATAGCGGCCCGTTGCCTGGCTCGCCCCTTGCTCCTGGGAGGCGGGCGGAATCCGCAAAGGCCCTTTGGCGTCACTGCGTGCGCATGCCCATAGCAGAGCATAGGCTAGGCTTGGCCGGGGGGGGGGGGCTGTAAAGACTGGTGCATAGGAGGGTTGCCAACTTTCCATTTGCTAAAACTGAACACCCTTGCCCTGCCTCTTTTTAGGCCACGCCCCCATCACGCCAAAGGCTCTGAAGTATAGTAAGCTGTCAAGGACTAAGGGTATGGTTAGATTGAAGATTTTTGCGCGTTTATTTATAGCGCTTCCCAATGTAGCGCAATAGGTATCGCTCTACAGACCGTACAAACTGAAAACTTGTAGCGCAAAATACTGTATACATTTGTCCCGCTTCTGGCGGCAGTAAGAGTTGCGGGATAGGGCAGGTATCCCAGCATTCAGCTGGGTGCAACGTGCTTTGCAAAGGAGGGGGGCAAGGGGGAACTGGGAACATGTAGGCAGTGAGACAAGTTGAGGCTGTCAGTGACTAGGAAACTGACCAGGCTCTGCAGTGCACTCATACAGCTCAATCGGTCAGCATTTCCAGTGCTTATCGGCTGTGAGTTTTAAGAGAGAAACTGATCAGCTACTTCCTGATTCTTCCCCCCTTTTTCAAAATAACATTGACGTCATTTGCCTTAAATGGCTTGTTGATTCCCTTATAGCATAATGAGTTATTCCTGGGTGTTCACATTCCCACCCTTGCGCTATAGCGTTAGCGCAAAAAGGCTTATCACTCTGGAAAAGGAGGTTTAACACTTGCGCTTTAAACAGGGAGTCATTGCGCAAAATCTCCCTTTGAAGTGTGTTCCCTATGAAAATTATAGCGCTACAGGAGGGTTTTTGCGCCGCAAAGCGCCAGTCTAACCAAGCCCTAAGAGGGGAGGTCCTCTTTCACTTCAGTAACTGATTAAAAGATAGGAAACGAAGGATAGGAATAAATAGTTTTCAGAATGGAGAGAAGTAAATAGTGGTGTCCCCCAGGGCTCTGTACTGGGACCAATCCTATTCAATATACTCATAAATGATCTGGAAAAAGGGGTGAGCAGTGAGCTGGCAAACAAATCGTGCAGATGATATAAAATTATTCAAGCTAGTTAAGTCCCAGGTAGACTGTGAAGAGCTACAAAAGGATCTCACAAAACTGAGTGGCAATAAAATGGCTGATGAAATTCAATGTTGATAAATGCAAAGTAATGCACCTTGGAAAACATAATTCCAACTAAACATATAAAATGATGGGGTGTAAATTAGCTTTCACCCTTCAAGAAGGAGATCTTGGAGTCATTGTGGATGGTTCTCTGAAAACATCCACTCAATGTGCTGCAGCAGCAGCCAAAAAAGCTAACAGAATGTGGGGAATCATTAAAAAGGGGATAGATAATAAGACAGAAAACATAATATTTCCTCTATATAAATCCCAGGTATGCCCATATCTTGAATACTGCATGCAGATGTGGTCACGCCATCTCAAAAAAGATATATTGGAATTGGAAAAGGTTCAGAAACAGGCAATAAAAATAATTAGGGGTATGAAATGGCTTTTATATGAGGAGGGATTAATGAGACTGGGATTTTTCAGCTTGAAAAACAGATGAATAAGAGGGGATATGATAGAGTTCTATACAACCATGACTAGTGTGGAGAAGGTAAATAAGGAAGTGTTATTTACTCCTTTCGATAACACAAGAATTAGGGATCACCACATGAAATTAATAGGTAGCGGGTTTAAAATAAACAAAAGGAAGTATTTTTTTCACACATCGCACAGTCAACCTCTGGAACTCATTGCCAGAGGATGTTATTAAAGCCAGAATTATAACGGGGTTCAAAAAAGAACTAGATAAATTCATGGAGGAGAGGTCCAACAATGGCTACTAGCTAAGATGGGCAGGGATGGTGTCCCTAGCCCAGGGGTGGATAAACATTTTGGCCCAAGAGCCACATCAAGGTTGCAAAATTGTATGGAGGGCTGGGTAGGGAAGGCTGTGCCTCCCCAAACAGCCTGCCCCCTGCCCCCTATCTGCTCCCTCCCATTTTTGGTCCCGACTGCCCCTCTCAGACCTCCTGAACCATCCAACCCCCCCTTGCTCCTTGTCCCCTGACCGCCCCCTCCTGAGACCCCTCTACCCTAGATGCCCCCCTAGGTCTCAACCCCCTATCTAAGCCCCCTGCTCCTTGTCTCCTGACCGCCCCCTCCTGAAACTCCCCCACCCTAACTGCTCCCCTAGGTTCCCCACCCCCTGCCCAACCCAGCTCTAAGATTTGAGTATCTCAAGTGCACCCAGAATGATTTCATCTATAAACTCCCACAAGATGGCAAGTTGTTTCTAACCACAACACCTATGCCTCACTGTCAGTATTTGGGGCCAGCAATGGTATTGCTGTAGTTCAGCAGTGCTGAAGAGGCGATGGGTTTGCATCCCACTTAGACTGGGCTACTCTTAAAGTTTTAGCCCCAGGTTTAGGGGTACCTGTCTTGGCAGCCCCCAAAGATTGAAAGGCTAGATCCACAAAAACAATGGCATTTGATGAAATACCAAACAAACCCACACCTGTCAGAGGCCAGCATCCAAAGGGCAAGCGTCAGACATGTAATCATTGTCTTTCTAACATACTTTTCTGATCTGATTTGATGGCAGTTGCTCTGGTGACACCATAACAGACTAACCGGGATGACAGTTGCTGGCAGGTGGCACTTGCTTGCTCAGAGGTAGGGAAGCAGTGCGACAGCGACTAACCCTCTTGGTTTCATAGCAGCAGCTGAACAGACCCACATGTTAGACATTATCTGGGAAAGAGACTTTACTGGCAAGGCACCTGATACACTTAAAACTGTGTAAACACTTTCAAAGAGACACCAGCCAAGGGCTAACTCGAAAGAGACAGGCCCTTGATTTAGTCTTGGGCCAGCTAAAAATGACTTCCATCATATTAGGACCAAAAGGCAACACTTGACCAACAGGCAGCTGTGTAGGCCTGAGAGGGGTGGAGCTGAAGGGCTGAGGGAAATTAAGTGACTGAACCATATGTGAGGTCTGGTAGGAAGCACCCTCCAGGCCACCCTAACAAGTGACAGAGAGATAAGCGGCTTTAGGGAAAACATGGGGGGCAGTGAGCTGACTGTGTCCAGAAGAGGGGGCTAGAGGCCAGGTGGTACCAGGAGGATAATGAGAGGATATGCGGGGAGCTTCCCCAGAGTAAACAAGATGGAGAATACAGCCTATAGGAGCAACCCAAGAGGCTGCACTAACAGGGAGCTGGAATGAAAGAAGCAATCCCCTAGCTGCTGTGGAAATAAAAGGGAACAGGAGGCCTAACGCGCCTTAAGACAGTGTGGGTTTTAGCCACTCCTAAAGGGGCTGCATCCAGGCTGGCTAGCCCTTAAAGAGAGAGGGCCTTAGAATTAGGTTCAGGTCAGGTAAGACGCAACCTTCAGCACAAATGGCAAGTTACAGGCAAGTAGCCAGCCAATGGGTTGGTCAACATTGGGAAGTATCTTATCAGAAGCTATGACACCTGGGTGACAAGGCCTGAGTATGGGATGTCAAAGGGGGCCACACCTGTATATTGTCACCCACAGCAAGACACCAACTAGCAGAGGGTCCAGCGTAGCTAGACATGGTGAAAGGTCTCCTAAAAGGCCTACCAGACTGAACAGCTTCTGCTAGCAATTAAATAATCCAGTCTAGTGCCCAGGTCCCCACAAGAGGGCAGCAGCTGCTTATTCCTTGAACACTTCCTTAGATGAATTGGAAATTCATTGCAACTGTATTGTGCAACCTGTCCTTGAGACACAGCTTTTCAAAATGTCCCTGTGAGATCAAATGTTTTGGTATTGCTGATGCTCAATTATTGATCAAATGCAAAAAAAATTCTCCTCTCTTTCCCTTTGATGTATATGGTACTTGCCACAAAGTGGGCTGTGTGGGGTGGCGGGTGCTGGGAAGTGTTGCCTGACTGCTGGGTAAGGAGGGATGGTGAGTGGTATGTATGTTAGGGAGTTACCCAGCTGCTGGGTGAAAAGAAAGATGGGGTGGGGATTTGGATCCCTGGGGGATGTTGGGTGGGTAGGTTGCAGGGCGGGATTGGTGTGTGGGAGACAGTGGTAGAGTGGATTGCCTGAATGCTGGGGACTTGAATCATCAAGGGGATTTTGCCTGGGTATGTTTTGAAAATGTCACTCATAACTGTTTTGTAGGTAGTATTCCCACCTCGCAGATAAGGAAGATACTTCCCTTCAACATAGGGGCATTTTTAGGTTTACTTTCATTAATAGGTTTAAGTGCTCTGAGATCCTCAGCTGGAATGCACCATGGAAGTTACTTAATGACCAAATTGTTTAACATATGCTACAAAGCAGCTTGCGTGATTATGAAGAGAATTTAGAGATCTTATTAGTGGAGTTTCCCTTTGCAGGAAGGGTTTATCTGTATAATCATTTTTAGAAATGAATGAGTTTATCCTGGTCAATTGACTGCCTAGTGCTCATGAGTGAGTTCAGGCTCAGTCACTAGATGCTGTAAGTTATAAAACATTTTTTTCTTTAAAGATGAATGTTTTGAATGATTCTAATGTCTCTGAACCACGATTGATCCCTGATGTCCTAAGAAACTATCATTATTTTTTTCCAATTGTTACAGTGCGTAAAATAAATTTTGTTTTAAAGTCTAACCTGTAAACTTTCTTAAGGGCAATAGTAACCAGTTAGACTGCTGATAATAAAACTACAGAAGTCAACCATTTTATTAATTCATTTACAAATGCTGTTGTGGCTTCTGTTTTCTGCTTTGGACATTCCTCTTTGTTTTCTTGCTGCTTTTCTCTTTTATTCTTTGTTCTCCATATAGCTGCTTTGAAAGGTCCGCTGGCTCATGTGTGGTATTTATGTATCAGTAATTAGATGAGTGACAGGAGTTTTTGAAAAGCCCATGTGTTCTCTTTTCTGTGATTATGAATTTCATTTGCATTAGGATGCACAGGATCTAACAATAAAGCCCTGAAACTGACATCCAAGCTTTTCTATCCCTGTCCTACCTACGTCCCTGCACCCTAACTAAACACCATAATTACTGATATCACTACTGGTGGCTGTGTCATGTGCTCTAAAATCTCTTTCATTTAAAAGATAATGTAAATCTTTAGCTCTTGGGAACAAAAACAACTTTCAGAATGAAAGCTTAGTGTAAGATGGCTGATGAAATTCAATAGGTTGATAAATGCAAAGTAATGCACATTGGAAAACATAATCCCAACTATACATATAAAATGATGGCATCTAACTTAACTGTTGTCACTCAAGAAAGAGATCTTGGAGTCATTGTGGATAGTTTTCTGAAAACATCCACTCAATGTCCAGTGGTAGTCAAAAAAGCCAACAGAATCTTGGGAATCATTAGGAAAGAAAGGTAATAAGATAGAAGATGGTAAGACAAAAAATATCATATTGCTTCTATGTAAGTTCCATAGTATACCATGGATACCTGGTGCAGATCTGGTTACCCCATCTCAAAAAAGATTTAATGGATTTGGAAAAGGTATAGAAAAGGGCAACAAAAATGATCAGGGGTATGGAACTGCTTCCGTATGAGGAGAGATTAATGACTGGGACTTTTCAACTTGGAAAAGAGATGACTAAGGAGGATATAATATAAGTCTATAAAATCATGATTGGTGTGGAGAAAGTAAATAAGGAAATGTTATTTACTCCTCACAAAACAAGAACTAGGAGTCACCACATGAAATGAATAGGCAGCAGGTTTAAAACAAACAAAAGGAAATATTTTTTTCACACAATGAGCAGTCAACCTGTAGAACACATTGACAGGGGATGTCTGGAGGACAAGACTACAACAGGGGTCAAAAAAGAACTAGGTAACCTCCTGGAAGATAGGTCCATCAAGGCTATTAGCTAGGATGGGCAGGGATAGTGACCCTAGCCTTTTTGCCAGAACCTGGGAGTGGGTGACGGGATGGATCACTTGATGATTCTCTGTTCTGTTCATTCCCTCTGGAGCACCTGGCACTGGTCACTGTTGGAAGACAGAATAGTGGGCTAGATCAGTCGTCTTCAGAGTGGGGTGCGCACTCCCCCGGGGGTGCGCGAGATCCCGGTGCCGCCGCCGATCCCTCCCGGGGGACCACTGAATAGACTGGTAGTCTATTTTTGTCCCGCCAAAATGCTGCAGCAGAAAGCGTTTCGACAGCATTTTGGCGGACATATGCCGGGGGGCCTTGAATGGACGGCGGACTGCGGGAGGGGGCCGCGGCTGGAAAACTTTGAAGAATGCTGGGCTAGATGGACCTTTGGTCTGACCCAGTACAGCCGTTCTTCTGTTAACTGCTGCAGTGTTGGCTGCCTGGGTCTGCAGGCAGCCTGGAAAAGTAATGGCCAGGAATGACCCAACTCCTTTATCCATGAAACATAATGATGGCAGTTTAAATGCCAACACTATGTAACTGTAGTGCTGTTGTGGCCAAGATGGAGTCTGTTCTGTGAGCAGCTCTGTCCAAGAGAAGGTGGACACAGGATTGCAGCAGGGAAAGTCCTTTACACCCCAAGGGCAACTGTTTCAAATCTCCCAGAGGGAACACACCCACACACCAGAAGCGTATAATGAATAGAGGAAAGGGAAATATTTATTTAAAGAGGGATGAAAGGAGAAAAACACCAAGGGGAAAGCTAGGGGGAGCAGTAAAACAGGGTTGCATTCAACGCAGAGCCCCACAGACCCAGTGATACCGCAGTCTGAAAGGGCAGACACTGATCTATGTGTTGGCACACAGAGTTCGGGAGTCATGGGCCAGGTTCCATCCAGCAGTGAGTCTGGGGTGCTTCTAGTCATCTTCCCCGCCAGCAAACTTTCAACAACAAACCCCTCTGCTGCCCTCTTCCTCCGCTCCCTGCAAATCCATCCAGAGCAACAACCTCTCCATGTAACTAGCTACAGCCTCTCTCCTTACTCCCAATCCAAAGTCACCAGCTCCACTACCCACAGCCCGATACAGCGCTGGGCGACAGTGATACTGGGTCCAGTTCCGGCCTGTCTTCTCGGGGGATTCCTCCCTGGCCGGGTGCTTCTCCTGGCTCCTGTCCTAGGGTATCCCCAATGGGCCACGTGAGAACTTCCAAAGGTTCAGCATTCAGATTCACTGTGGATAATCATTAAACCAGTTCTGGATAAAATAAGAAACCCTCTCTTTAAACCTCTGCCCAGAACTCATCTTTGATGAATTCCATGGAAGGCAAGGCTACTCAGCAAGTCCCAGGATTAAACTCCCAAAGCCTGAAAATTATTTAAGACATAAGTTAAAAGTATCTACGAAATAATAAGAGCCTGAGTGCCCCTATACACACTCAGAGTATCATCATTTACATGCAGTTTTGCTGTCAGTTGTCTCCTTTCTGAAGGAGCTGAGCTGTCTCTCTCTGAACGGATGGAGCAGCACATGTGTCTTTTGAAGCGAGACTAATCTTTCCGTTACTTCTAGAGATTAGTTTCATCGGCTGACTGCAACAAGGCTTGAGATTTTCCATTAACACCCAAAAGGCTACATTTTAAACAAACGTTAAAGTAGTGTGCCGCGCACGGGGATTTAGCCATATGCCTTCCATTAATGGAAATGCGGATCAGGCAGCTAAATCCCTGTGCACTGCACTGCAAGTTTACCCCGGAGATTGTGGCACAAAAGCAATAAAACTCAGTGGTGTGGCAGGGTGCTGGCCAGGAGTGCCTGAGCCAGCCCTGCTGGCCCTTTAAGAGGAAGGAAAGCCTCTGCAAACCTCCCCTTGCAGAGAAGGCTAATCAGCCACCTGGGCTGCAGAGGGCTCAGGCTTGATGAGTTGCACCTGGAAGCCTCCTCAGGGGGATAAAAGCCTGCCAGGGTGGTGGTGTGTGGAGAGAGAGAGAGAGAGAGAGAGAGAGAAAGAAAGAAAAAGAAAAAGAAAAAGAAAAAGAAAGAGAAAGAGAAGGTGCAGGGAAGGAAGTAGAGCTGAGGCTAGGGGCCTGGGAGAGCTGACTGCTTCCGGAGACCAGCCAGGTTGAGGGCTGGGGCTCAGCTAGACTGTGAAGCTGTATTTCGGTGGTGGGGTTTGCACTGTAAATAAAGAGCACTGATGAAGCCAGAAAAGAGTCTCCTGCCTGTGTGAGGTGGGGGTGAAGAGCGGATCTGCTACAGTGGATGTATTTAATCAAGCTCCTTTGCTCCACATTACAGAAATTAAATACATGTTTTCCATGGGAAGCAATGTATTAACTGTTGCTTCATTATTCCAGTTGGTAGGGTACAAGGTACAAGTGGCTGTATTCCAATTTGCAGTTCGAGGTCTAGATCCCCATGGCCCTATATCCTGAAAATGTCTTGAATAGCCATTAATTCCTAAAATGAAATAGGGAAGCTGTACACTGAGGTTGACTGAATGCTGCAGTGGAAGGAGCTTGAGTGAGATCTTCAGGACTGGAGTCTTGCTAGGTAGGAATCCAATAAGTGAAGCAGATCCAGCACATAATTCTGTGGATCTGTCGGTCTCCAATCACCCTTGGTCATAAGGACATTTTGGAATGGCTTAGATATCACTTGGTCTTTTATAGGCTCTTAGCCTTAGCACTGTCTGAAATAATAAACACTTTTCATACAGGCACACTTTAAAGAACATTTCCTAAGCACCTTATTCATTTCTCTCTTCCATCGTTCAAAGCAATTGGATGAGACCTTCTGCATGTACACCTGCAGGTATTTCTCCATGCTGGATGGGTCAACCAACAAAGCTTTTGTCCTACAACCGCCCACTTAATTTCTATAGTCCTCCTAGATGGATGGCAGGGCCACTCTTCCCACCTGAGTTCACAAGTTCAGAGCAGGCACTTTTACTTTTAAAAGACAAACTTATATTTCACCTTTTACCATGGAATACAGACATTACAAATGAAATTAATGCATGGAGCAATGTACAAGCATTTCATAGATTTGAAACACTAAATACGTTCTTATAAGACTAATGCCTACTTTGAACAAAACTTACATACACGTGAGCTAGTTTGGTTTCCAGCTATTAATTTATCAGTTCTTAGCTAACACCTACAGCCTTTGCCAGAGCTGGCACTTGGTTTACCAGCATCCCAACCTAAATTTTAAATTCAAAGCCTAACTTCAATTCTCACCAATCCTGGCCATAGTCTTCTCATTTTAGTGCATACTCTCTGCTCCCCCATACACCTTCCTTTGCTAGGATTATACATACTCCTTGCCTGAGTTGCCTTATGTGCGTGTGTTTAAGTGGAATTCCCTAAATACCACAGCATTATTCTCCATCCATTTTCAGACAGGAAAAGCAAACTGGGCCTAGATTTGGTGCTATTTATGCAGCCTTTGGATTTCTTCTCCAATCACTGTAACAGGGCTATTGAATTACCTAGGTAAGTCTCACATACGCCATGGGAAGAACAGATAGCTATGGCGAAACTGTTAGTTCTCTCTCACATTAAAATCTGTATTGCAAATAAAAACGGTGTCCAGGCAGCACGAGCCTTCAGACAACATCTGAAAAGAGATGTCTGTTTTGCCATAAACTGCTTCCATCAAGGAACATCCATTATGTTGATGAACTCCTGTTCCATTTTTTTAAATAATGCAGCGCATCCTATTTCAGATAGTACGGTTTATTTGTTCTGAAGTGTATTTTAAAAAAATGATGCTCAACTTGCTTCTGATTAGCATAGCTAAAATGCGGCTTTAATGAAATGATTAATTGATTCAGCAGGGTACGCAGACACAAAAACAGCTGCTTCAACAGATACAAAAGAATCTCCCTCAAATAAGATCACTAGCAGGAGGCAGTCCCCATGGATACGGGTTAATTATAATGTTGATTAGAATATGAAAGAATGGCTGATTCTACAGTTCAGTAGTTGACAAAGGATTTTGTATTAAATACAAAATTGTTAGCCAAACATAAACTATGAGCCAGATCCTGAGCTGGTCTAGATCAGCAAAGATTCATTGAAGTCAATGGGTTTATCTTGATTTACACCACCTGGTCCAGAAAACCGGTCCCTAGTTTTCTAATTATACAGAACAGCCAAAAAGTTGGAACAGAATAAAAGTAGTGGAATGACACTGATTCTAAATGATGGTTACTACTCACTGATGCCCTTGTGTCTGTTCTTTTGATAAATATGAGACGTATGGCTTAATATCATATCTATTATCTGTGCAATGCCCTGTGAAAGGGACTTTTTTGGAATAGCTGCAGAATTTAGTGCTTAGAAATTACTGGCTGGATCACGCTATGGGGAAGAACTAGAAAAATAATCTTTGAAGGCGATTGGATGTGTAATGTGCATAATTGTAGAGGAGACAGTCTGGATTATAATTAAATCCCATATCACCATAGATATGGAAGCAGAAGCTACAAGGTAGGTAGGGAAAGGTGGAAAGAAGTATATTTGGTAGCACATGGAGAACAGAAGAATCAGGAAGTGAGAGGAACATAGCAAAATGAAAGATGCCAGGAAGACCCAGAATTGGATAAAGGGACCAAGGGCTCTGCGTCTAAGAAAAAGAGGTGCACTATGATTACATAAAAATGGTCTTGTGGCTAAGGGAGTAGATGGGATTCAGGAAATCTGGTTTTGATGCCTGGTTTTGTCCCAGCCTCCAGGTGTGATTTAGGGCAAGCCACTTAATTACTCTGTGCCTAATTTGTCATCTGTAAAATGGGGGTGATAATGTTTCCTTCATCCACCCCTCAGTCTATTTGATCTGTTTTGCTTGTAAGCTTTTTGAAACAAGGACTCTCTTTCACTTGTACATACAGCCATCTAGTACAATGTGGTCTTGATCTCAGGGCTCCCAGATGTTACACTCATGCTATTGTTAAGAGTGATGTATATGAATGGATAAAAGCTGTGATTCCTTGATCACAGTCCTTCAGATCATCTACATGTCTGTCTTTAACACCACAGCATGAACCCCTGGCTCTGAGATTTACTGCTGCAGGATTACCCCCTGTCCCCACCAACCAGTGTAGACATACCCACAGTGCTTTAGAAGGAGGTAAACATAATTATTTACAGAGGGGGAAGCTGAGTCACAGAAAGAGGGAGTGACTTTCCCAAAGTCATGTGACAAGCCAAGAATAAAATCCAGGGGTCGCGTGTCTCCAATCTCTATCCATGGAGCCTCAGTGTCCTATCCATGAGGCCACAGAAAATGTAAATAATTCAATGTGTTTCTTTTTATAAAGAAAGCTTTCTATGGTGGCCTTTAGTAAAGAGAATCTGCAAAGAAGTAAAGGCCAGACAGGAAAACTTCTTCATCCACGACAGGCGGGTAATAGGTCAGTAAAATAATTAGAAAAGTCTAAGGTCCATTTGGCAGAAGATGGCGGAAGATCATTATTGTGAATAATACTTTATGAGCCAGTGGACTCAGATCCCAGGAGAAGTGTATCATGATCAGTGGACTGTTATTGAGGGGAAACCAGGCAAAGAGAGAATACGGGGAGAAGATGGGCTTACCTTTCTAGCACTGTAGCCATGCCTCAGTTTCCGCACCCTGATGCTGTTCCACACACTGCTGAGCCGCTGTGGTGCTTGTGACCCTCCAGTCAAAAGCCAGAAGTCTGTCCTTTCCAGATTTAACTCAAAAATCCAATGGAAACTAAAACACATAGTCTTTCAGCCCTTGCGGAACTCACTTCTTTGTCCCTATTGATGCAGGGTGCTTCCTCCCTGGGCTAACCATTATCTTCTCCTGCATGGCCTCTAGCTCTTTTTTAGCCTCTCTTCAGGCTCGTGTCCATTCAGATCTTCTGGCTCAGCAATCATTGACCCCACTGATATAGAGCCTGAAAAGGGGGACTTTCACCCTTACCCCATGTTGCAGCCTGGACACCTAATTAAGTGCAATCGGCACTGCCAGGCCTGTCCCTTCTGTCATCTCCCCTGCTCTGGGTGATTCTCCATTCTGCCCCTCTGCCCTTTCCAGAATAACCACAGCCATCTTCCTGGCAGCTCTCTTATTGGCTTGGAGGTGGATTTTCCTGCATCTGCCTCCTGGTCATTTACCTTCCTGGAGCGGTCAGAAACGCTCTGTGTGTAGGTGCTGGAAATAAGGATGTTGCTGCATCCCTTACCATGAAGTGGTTTCCATCATATAGAGGGTTTACAGTTTGGTTCAATGGCTCTCAACACTCCCACTATACGAGTTGTTCCAGCACCCCTGCTCTAGTATTTTTCTAGTGGATCCTGCAAAATTTAGAGCTCTTCAATGCACAAAAGCAATTGAGACTCCTTTTGCCAATATCCATGACTCTAAAAGTATCCAAGTTAAATTTTATTTATTTCTTTAACAGAACAGAGTTGACAAAATCTGTCATTTTTAGGTGCCTTCACTTTTCTGATAGTGTTCTCACTGCATGTCTTCTTACCACAGGCCTCAGCTCTCGTCCGTCATCTTCCCATGCACCCTGACTCGATAAACACAAGTGTACTCTGGGTTACCCCAGTTACTCAGCACATTGAATTTTATGTAAAGAAAAGATTTGGGAACTTCACTCTGAAATTAAAAAAAAGAAGTGAAGAAAAATCAAAACATGTGTTACTTTAAACAGTTTTCTTTAGTCCCAGTTCCATCTCTATGTTAACCCTACTACTGGACCAAATTCAGCCCTGAGGTAAGAGGACAAAATTCCCATTGAAATCAATGGGAACTGTGCCGACTTATACCAGAGCTAAGCAAGTCTCAATGTATGTCAAATCAAACTCCAGAGCTTGGAAAGTGGTTAGCACCAACTATGGAAAGCTGAAATTCTCCACTGAAATCAGTTGTGGTGCAGGCCTGAAACGACAAGAAATTTCAACTATCATGAGCGTAAATCATCGCCTCTCCAGCGTTGTGTTCTTTCTTTCTTCCATGACCTCCCTTTCTGACACTGTTTTGTTCAGGCTGGTACTAATGAAATGTAGGTGTTTCAAAAAACCAGCTGCCTAGCTTTTTAAGCACTTTCCCTCCATTGCTTCTGGTACAAAAGGTTGGGGGGAGAGAAAAATGGCTGATTAAGGGAGAAAAGTAGAAGCAAGGAAGAACAGAGTCTAAGTTCAACTCTGATGTACACTGAAGTGTTGCCTCTGAAGTTGGTGCAGATGTACCTGCTTGCTGAGTTTGGCCCTACAAATATTTTACTCCCTGCAGAGCCACTGTCTTTTCCAACTTAGAATGACTGTTACAGGAGCAGGACTTTGCTAAAAGGGGAGAATTCAGCCAGCAGCTTCCCTTGAAACCAAGTTCACACAGGAACTGCGGTTATCATCCCTCCCTTCCCGCATCCGCCCAGAATGCAGTTCTGTTCTCCAAAAACACCAGTTTAACCACTTTGGAATCTCCTCTCAGCAGAGAGACCCGGTAGGCAAACCGGTATGCATACAGCATCACCTGCCCCAATCTCACTACCCTTTAAAGTACCTGCAGCTGAAAAGTTTGAATGGTCTCTTTTCCTGAGTCATATATAAAAGTTCCCAGCAAAGTTTCTTTCCCTGTTTCCTCTTCCAGTCCCTAAAATCAGAATGGGAAGACAGCTGGAATGAATGATGATTTATGGGAATGTAAATATTCCAAGACCCTCACCATTGCCAGATGAGCCCTGGCCAGCCTGGATGAGGGCCCCCCCCACCCCCCCGAGCCCCAGACCTCCTGGCCAAGCCACCCTGAGTCCTGGAGCGTTGGCCCCAAGCAACTGGCTCATTGGCCACCCCAAGTCTCCAGCCCACTGGCCACCCAGAGCCCTGGGCCACCGGCTCACCACAGTCTGCCAGCTAGCTCCAGCTGCCCCAGACCCCAGCTGGCCAGAGTCCCAGGTCTGCCCACCTGAGTCCCCATCAGCTTTGGGGAAGAAGAGGAGTGAGAGCAGGAAGAGGAACAATGGGGGCAGGACCACAGGGGAAAAGTGGGATGTGGGAGTGGGGCCTTGGGGCAGAGTGTGGGCGGGGCCACAGCCTGGGCACCCTTCCTGCAGTGGCACTCCAAAGGCAGCAGACCAGCAGTGTGCCTCTAGAGGGAGGTGCGCCACAACCTGTCTTATTATACCCGCCACCCATGCTCATAGCATGAGCCCTGTGAGCTCAAGTCAGTTGACCCAGGGTCCTGAGATTTGGTGTGGTCTGTTTTTTCCCCAGTGTAAATGTATCCTAAATCTCAGCTGCAATTTCAAGGGAGCTGCCTTAAACCTATTGGTTAGGGTTGCTGTGTGTTGATGTTGAACAGCTACTGCCTCCAGTTAAGAGGTGGATGATGTTATCCTTCTGAATCCTTTACCAATAGCACAAGGTTGTTGTGAGGCTTAACTGATTATCATTTGTAAAGCCACCTGGATACAACAAATACTATAGAAATGAACATTGTTAGTAGTGATAAAATTGCCACCTCATCTGAAAAAATTCCTTAAACTTGTGCACAGTTGTGAAGAGAACAGGCCTGATATGCTGTAAAAAGACCATGCAAAGCTAATTTAAAAAGTTAAAGGCAGATACTCACACATACAGCAAAGTCCTTTGGAGCGCTAGTTACACCTCCAGAGGGAGAGATTGCCTTTGAGATGTGCTGAAGTGTAACAGCAGTTGGGTAAATTTTTTCAGGCAATTTAATTACTACCTGACCCTGCGATCCTTGGAAAGCCCAGCAGTTTCCAGGGTGAACATCTGGCTGGAAGCAGAAATCAACTTCAGTTAACACTAATGGAATAACTCATCCCACATACATGTGTATTCAGTGAAAAGCACAAAAATTGGTGCCTTCTGTTATTTGACTTTATGTTGGTAAATTAATACAGTTCTATCAAATCTACAAAAATGTAGACTTCCTTGCCTGTCTATCCCCTGAACAGAGAGCTTTCATATTTTATGACATTGAGCTCATAGATCAAACCTAAGACTTTCTTATTATATATTATAGGGAAAATTGCCTTTCCAATAACACTTGAACTTAGGCCACAGCACCATCAAAGTCAATAACGTTCTATCTTTCTACTACATATCTGAACTGGGGCCCAAGAATGATTTTTAAATTAGGCCAGAGGTGTTTTCAGTCATTCAAAGCATGGGTCTAAAGATTAAAGATCACAGACAACAGAAGAGAACATGGTTTTCAGTGGTGTTACGTACGAATGCCAGCAGGAAGTTGGGGCAAAGAAATAACACCCACATAAAAGGGATTTTTGTTGTGATACAGCAATTCTTCCACTACTGGGAGCAAATGGTTTCTATGAACTAAAGTGCTGTAACTAGCCAAGAACCTGGTGAAGAAGGTTAGAACATATTCAGAATGCAGGGCCGGCGCTAGCACTAAAGATCTTATAGTCTAAGGTCCCAATCCAGGACCCACTGAGGTTAATGGGGATCTTTCCAGTGACTTCTGAGGGCACTGGATCAGTTGCGAAGGAGGCAAGCAACTTATGAAGGGTGGTGGGGAGAAAGACAATTAAAATGTATAGATTTTTATATGCCTTAGCTACGTAGTTATGCACTAGGGTTTTTAGTTTGTATAAATAAAGAAGAGAGAACTCCACTGACTTCAGTGGGCTTCAGATCAGGCTCAAAGGCCCTCATCCACAAAGGTATTTAGGTGCCTAAACTCCGGACTTAGGCACCTATGTCTTGGGTTTAGATGGTTATGGTCCAGATTTAGGCTTCATTGCAAACCAAAAAATTCTGTTGAACCTTGTAGGTGCCTAACCTGACTCAGTGCCAGAGTCTTCTGGGTAAAAGTTCCACTGGCAACCATGTTTCTGCTCTAAATATGTGAACTGCTGCCTCCCTCTAGGCTAGCAGACACCTATCTCCCATCAAAGCCTGAGCAAGAAAGAGGCAGAGAGAGAGAGAGAGAGAACAGTGCAGTACAGTGGTTAGGACACCAGTTGGAAGGTGGGAGACCTGGGTCCAGTCCCCCACTTCAATGACTCATTTATCCACAGCAGAGCAGCTTCAACAGGAGAGACTGAGGAAGCCCCACATCAGACTATCCCATAGCTCAGTGGTTATAGCACTCTTGGGAGGAGTTGCCTGTTCAAATTTCTTCATCCCTGCTGCAGAGGGGAGAATTTAGCCTGGGTCTCCAACATCTCAGGTTAGTGTTCTAACCACTGGGCTAAAAGTTATAAGGTGGGAATCTCCTTCTCTGGCCCTTTTGTGTGGAGCAAGGTAAGGCCCTAACTCATTCTCACAAGAAATGACTTGGGCACCTAGGCCATCTAATTCCAGGAGAGGGGTTCCCCTCGTGAATCACTAATTGGAATCAGGCACCTATCTCCAAGAGAGGGGATGGGCTTAGGATACCCCCTCTCATCAGCATCTCCCATTGGCTAGTTAAGGAGACTTCCTGCCTAGCATGATAACTTTTGTGGAGCCCAATGTAAGTTGCCTATCTCTTCCTATGCATTGTATAGGAAGCCTAGGTCCCTAACTCAGGCTTTTGTGGTTCATAGTGTTGTTTCTGTGATTTTTCAGGCACCTAAAAGTTAGGTGCTATGGTATTGAGCGTTGCAACACTTAATTCCCTTTATGGGTGTGGATTTAAATGCAAGTTATCTATACCTGACTACCCCTCAACCTTTCCTTAATTAGTTGGCTAACTAACTGTAGGTCCATCACTGAAGAATTGGTTCTTGAGATGGTTTTTGAATGAGGACATTTGAAAGTAGTATAAGAGAATACACAAAATGGAGAGATGTGCTCTACCTGTAAAATTGTTTCTGGAGGGTTTGCAAAAGAAAAGAACCATGAACTAAAACAACACCCCTCTGTTCTCGCAAGTTCATAACTCTTAGATGTTCTGCCTGTATCAATGGTGGCACCTGAAATTAAAATATGAATAGATTAACAAAGGCCAGGTCCTAGGACAAGCAGTGGATTACAAGGCATTTCTAATGTTACATATAGATCATCAGTCTATCCAGCCTATGTTCCTCATGGTGGTATCTGAGTTCCTAGGTGTCAAAGAAATAGAGTGGCCACAATATCTTATGGCTGGATTTATGTCACAATGTGATGTAGAGAACATGATCTGATATGGAGATTAGCATGGTATAAATGATGAATCAATATCTAGAATGGATTTTAAGGAAAATCCAAATCTCCCATGCACCTTCGGTGAAGTGCACAAATCAGTGCAGAGGAGAAAAATGTCTCCGATACTTTTTAAAAGTTCATAACATTACCAGAGGCATCATGGGCTAGTGGTGAGTGGAGAGGACAGGGATTCTGCTGACTTGGGTTGTATCCCTGACTCTGTCACTGACTTCCTGTCTGAATTTAGGCAAATCAACTTAGCACCTCTGTGTCTCAGTTTCCCCAGTTTGTTATGGAGGAATAACTATACTTATCATTGTAAAGGTGCTCTATAAGAGCAGAATGCTATTAGTATCCTTACCTATGGATTTCTGAGCCCAGTCAGGCATCTGAATATGGTCCTCATAAACCTTCTTAAATGCTACATTTATCATCTCTAGCACTTGCTGGAAAAAAAAGAGAAGACATAAGGTAATGAAGGGAATGATATTCGCAAACAACATAAACACTCACGGGCACTTAAGGTGAAAATACTCAGTGTCAATGAGAAAAATCTCAATAAGACGCACAACGGTAACATCCATCTCAAATACGTTTTCCCAGTAACTGTTGGAAGGATATAAACTCATTCATCTACTGAGGTGGAGGCCACACAGTAAAGCTGTGTCAGAGACCTGGGTTTGGTTTCCACATCATTCTGTTGTTCTAGAGGCCAGCTGAATATGAGAGCACCATGAGTACCATCCAGTCTCCAGAATATGAGAAAGCGTACCTCACCACTCAGTAATGATCCAGATAGATAGCTAAGAAGAGGCACTGATGGGGAGTCTTATATATTCCTCCGCTAAAGTTGGTGGCTCGGTGAAAGGTGACTTTGAGATAGGTGTCAAGGCAAAGGAATTGAAATGATCAAGTCTCCATGACAGGAAGAGAGGGTTAAGTTAAAAAACAAAAACTATCCCTTAGTATGATAAGATGTACTTATACAGTGTCTCCAACCAAGGAGTTCAAAGCACTTCATAAAGACAGGGAAGTATTATCTCAGTTGTACAAATGGAACAATAAATGCATAAAAATCGTAAGAGACATGCCCATAGTCACAAAGTAAGACAATGATGGAGTCAGGGTGAGACAGGATGATGGGCAAAAGGTTGCTGATTCAGCCTTCTGTCAAACCAGCTCCCATTTAGGGGAATAAATTAACGCTGGTGGGAGGTAACCTGGCCCTAATTGAGGAAGCAGAAATAGCTGTTGCCTAATTAGCCTGGGGCTGTATAAAAGCCTCAGAGGGAGGAAACCAGGGCAAGGGGAAGAAAGAGAGGGAAATAGCTCTTCCCTCATGCCTGCGGACAGTGAAGGGTCAGCTATATATGGGGAACAAGTCTGTGAATAAACTGCCTGCATGGTTACTAACCCCAGGGTCTCAGTGATTTTGTGAATCTAGCAGAGGTGGGACTCAAGGGGGCCCTGCTGTGCTATGGGGGAGGGGTGCTTGTCTGGAATCCCATGACCGCCATGTGTTTGGTAGTCCAGAGATGGAGGAGACCCTCTAATGGGTGGTCAAGCAGGAGGTGCAGAAGGTGACGCAGTTTTCAGCAAGCCCACCAGCTGGAGAGACAGGCCTTGCTCACCTGGCAAGAAGAACAGCAGAAAAGCCTGCAGGTACTTTCAGGAGCAGGTCAGCATCCAATAGCAGCTCCTGCAGAAAGTGGTGAGTCCCATGGGAGGGGATGGTGTTTGGGTGCCGGGCTTAGGACTGTGTAAAATGGACCCGACAGATGACCCCAACACCTTCCTAGGCACATGTGAGTGGGTAGCTCTGGGAGCTGGATGGGATACGGCAACTTTGGCCCTGAGACTAGCTCCCTACCTAGCCGGAAAAGCCCAAGCAGCCTACCTGGCCCTAAAAGAAGAGCAGGCTAGGAATTTATGAACCAGTAAAGGCAGCTGTCCTGGATTGGGTGGGGCTGTCCATGGAGAAGTATGGTGAGGTGGATGGGAGGGGGGGTTGCGCCCCTGGGCATTTGCCCAAAGGTTAATGGACTGGGCCACCCGCTGGCTGAGGCCAGATGCCCAGACAGTGGGGGAGATTGTGGACATGCTTGTCCTAGAGCAGTTTTTACAGGGACTCCCTGAGAACATAAAGGTGTGGGTGAGGAGGCATCAACCCAATATGGTAGAGGTGACTGTAAAGGTTACGGAGGAGTACGGGGAGGCAGACTTTCCCAGGAAGGAGGGATGAGCGTGCAAGGAAGTGAAGACCGGGAGAAGGCCCAGAGAACCCCCAACCGGGGAAGAGCCCGGAGAACAAATGGGAGGATACCTGAGGGGCTCCCAAGAGGTCAAAGCCAGTTGTCTGCTGGCAGTGCAGATGACCAGGACACAAGAAGGGGGACTGCCTGCACATGGATTGTGGGTGGGCAGAGTTTTGTGGCTGGGCAAATGCTGGAGAGCAGGGAAAGGGGTGGAAGCCATCCACCATTCCAGTGATGGAGGGGAAGAAACCGCAGTGAGGCCTGGTGGACTCAGCCTCGACCTGCTCCCTGGTACAAAGGAAGCTGGAGGAGTTGCACTGGTGGATTCCCAGTGCGAAGATGGACTTAGAATGTGTCCGTGGGGATAGGAGGTAATAACCTATGGCCCAGGTGCCCCTTGAGGTTCGGGGAAAATTTTAAGTGGCAGTGGGCTGGGGTAGTAAAGGGCCTGCCTTACATGGTGGTGGTGGGTATGGACTGGGACCTCTTCTCAGGAGGGAAGGTGGGCAGAGGGAGAAGTCCAAGATAGAAAAAATGGGAGTTCCGAGCAGAAAATTCATAGACAACAGAGCTCAAGAAGGGAGAGAGAAGTTATGGGCGAGATGTCCACCCAGGGTCCTTGACCGGAGAGCAAGACCCAATGGAGGCCCTTAATAGTGGACCCCCAAAGGAAGAGAGCCAGGCCCTGTTGCATGAGCTTGGGGGACAGAAAGTTCTGAGTGTCTGGGAGAGGGCCATGACCAGTCCCAAATTCCTGACGGAAGGGAAGTGGTGGGGGAGGGGGGAAACCAGGGGAACACCCAGGGGGTTGTGAATGGTGCAAGGACCTGTGGCTTGTGGGGGAGCTGAGGGGCTGTCCACCCTCCTCCCCCCCCCCCCCACACACAATGTAGTTTCTGTGGGTAGGGAATGGAGGAACCCCACATGGCAAACCCTGGGACTGACCCAAAAGAGGGGAAGACCCCTCTGTAGAGCCCTTCCCCCCAGTTAGAGGGAGGAGGGGACACAGAAAGGCAAACCTGGAGAAGGGGGAGGAGATGTGTGACAGGGTGCTGGGCAAAGGGTTGCTGATTCAGCCCTCTGTCATGCCAGCTCCCACTTAGGGGAATAAATTAGAGCTGGCTGGAGTTAACCGGGCCCAAATTGGGGAAGCAGAGACAGCTGCCATCTAATTAGCCTGGGGCTGTATAAAAGCCCCAGAGGGAGGAAGCCAGGGTCAGGGGAAGAAAGGGAAATGAGGGGAGGGGGAAATAGCTCTTCCCTGCAGTGCAGGGCCAGCTGTATTTGGCGAAACAGTGGTGGGAACAAATCTGTGAATAAACTGAACAAGTGTTCCTAACCCAGGGTGACTGTGAATCTAGCAGAGGCAGGAACCAAAAGGAGCCCTGCCATGCTCTGCTACACAGGGATACAACCCAGCTTTCCTGACTTTCAGTTCAAATTGCCTTCTTGACTACACTCACTGCCTCTGAAATTGTTTGCTATCCTGTAGTGTAAGAGACACCTCAGACCTCTAGCTGCAGTTTGGGACCAACTGTTGAAGGGCTTTGGGATTCTAGATTATACATTTCCAGGACCAAGTAGGAATTTATACAATTTTACTGGTAAAGATCCACCCAAATGGTATCCAGAATCAGAGAGGTAGCCATGTTAGTCTGGAATTGCAGAGGTAACAAAGAGTCCTGTGGCACTTTGAAGACTAACTTTATAGTTTTGAAGCATAAGCTTTCGTGGGCTAATACCCACTTCGTTGGATGGCAGAATAAAATGGTATGTTCAGCATTACACTTGCGAGATATTTTGGTGAGAGATGCCAGAATTACCAAAGTTCTAGCAGATACTGTCAGTGCACAATAGTGAAAAAGGTCCAAGACTAGGATTTTCAAAAGTGTTCCACACTGGCACAACTCTGCTCCCAGCGAAGTCAGTGGGAAATCTCCCACTGACTTCAATGGAAGCAGTGTCAGACCAGTGCTGAGTGTTTTGAAAACCCCAATCCTATTGTTCAGGTCCATCGCAAGGACTAACAGGCTCTAATTGGCTAGGCAGGGTGTAACAGGAAGCAGTGTGAGGGAGTGGGGAGAGCTACAGAAAGGTCTGATTATGCAATTCCAGCCTCTTACATCCTTGTTCTCTCCTGGGATGTCGCTCTCCTCCAGGATTTCTTGAACAGAATGCAGGATGCCCTCCATCACACCATTGATCTCTGCACGCAGATGCTGCATCTGCTCTTTAATGTGTTCGATTTCATGGAGTTTTTCTTCCAATAAAATGTTTGACTGCCTTGAAAACATGGATAAACAGATATTAGACACTATTCTGCAGTCAGTGAGAACAGGAGGCTGCAAATACACCCCTGCCTCTCTTTTCGCTGGTTGGATGGACAAACTTGCCCCATTCCCTCCCTTTTGAGGAGAATGAGTTTTCACTGATACCAGCTATAATGCTGCTGTAATGTGGGCAGGACCTCTTCTGCCTTCGTGCACTTGGAGTGCTATGGTTAACCTCAGACTGCATTCTTGAGGACAGCATTGTCCTCACTAGGGATAGAACCCAGGATCTTCAGCTGTGAAAGCAAGAGCCCCTGTACCACTTCAGTAAAAGGAGTCACTCCATTAGCTGAGTAAAACAGCTCTAATCCTCAGAGTGAACCAGCTACTAGGAGAAATAATCCTGCACATTTAGCCAGAGAGTTAGTGACACCTCCACTGAAGCAGGGAATAAATTCATAGTCAAGAAATCCCTTACCACAGTGACTTCAGCTCTGTTTCATCTTGCTCTGTCATTTCCTGTAAGAGAAAGACAAGCAAATATACTAACAACTAACATAGCCGCAGTGGAGACTCCTCAAGGTAGGCAGGGCAGGCGTTCCTTTCTCTCTTTGGAGTCAGATACAATAGGCCCAATGAATTGACACTAGTAATCCCAGTGCATATGGGGAGTTGTATCTTGCAGCCCCTACTTACACTGGCAAAAGTCTTATTAATGTTAACGGCCATTCTGCCCGTTTGATGAAAGTGGAAAGACCGCAGGAGCCTGCCACAGATGCTGTGGGTCGCAACTTTGTCTGGGAAGGCAATTATTGAAGCTGCTTCTCATTTTGGCTCAGAGGAGTTTCCTTTCCTGTCTCAAGAGACCCTTACCTGTGATGCTAGTCCCTCTGCTAATCTCCTGGACGATAGCAAGCCAACACAGTAAATACCTGCTGCAAATCACACACACAACAGAGAATTATTTCACCAACATTTGTAATCACCAGCAAGGCCAGGTTATCTACTTCCAAACCTACATGTTAGCTATGGAGAGCTGAAGTTGGAGTGCATACAGCTCTGAAAAGACTGTGTTCCAGTCTATCAGACTTACGCCCAGCCCCAGTGCTCCACATACCCATGACATGATTATTGCAGCTCAATATATCTAGGAATGATGCCACATACTCTGAGAGTTCCAGCTGATACAGAATGCAGCAGCCAGGCTGCAAGACAACACTGGTCACGGTGAGCATATCTCCCCAATATACCTCTCTCTGAATTGTCTCTCTTGTGAACAAAGTTCCGGTGTAGGTCTCTGTCTTGACATTTAAAGCCATTCCTGGGATTGGCCCTGGTTATGTGAGATTGTCTCCCTTTCACACGTGACCTCCCAGAATGTTCCTCCAGAACAATGCAATGTAATGTTGACCAGTAATGGGAGGCACCCAAGGAGGAGAGACAGAACTTTCAAAGGAACTGGTTCTAGACTATGGAACTCGCTCCCACAAGAAATATGAATGGCCAGAGTCCTCACCACATTCAGGAATAAATGTGGAACTTAGCCCTTCAACTTCGCTTTCCTCACAAGAAAAGAGTTCCTCACCCAGAAAAAAACCTCAGCATACTACCCACCTACTCTGTCTCTCACAATCCAGTCCACCCCCATTCCTCCCTCAATTAACCAACCTATTTACTCCAGCAGGATGGCAAGGAAAAGAAAGGGTATTACAATTGCTATTTGGAAATAGTGGGAGGTGTTTGGAGGTATTGTTGGCCATGGAATTATCTAGGTAGATAGTGAAGAAAAACACACACACATAAAATAGTAGAATGAGCTCTAGTCCTAAGCATCCCTAAATCAATGCAATTAGATTAATTCAGCAAGCAGACATTTTTGTTTCTAAACTGAAAGTTGAGATTAGACTTTTATGTGTTCCCGGAATTCCATAAATACTCACCATAAACTATTGGAACCAGCAGTAACAGGACCTTGAAGAATCTCTTGCCATTCTGCAAGGTGATTAGGTCTCTGAAGGAGACGAAGCACAGAGTTATCACAGCATCCTTGTTATCACCCATACAATCTTGTTCTGATATTGCATTTATTCGGGCTGGGGCTGCAGGCTTATAGCACTCATTTGGGGGCGGAACTGATGTGGTTCTGCTCTGAAGTTAGGGCTTACTTGCAGAGAGCCTACATAGAGGTCCCTTCCTCCTGCGTTCCACAGAAGATTCCCTAATCCAAAATGCGCAGAATTCCAGGTAGGGTAGGGATGAGGCAGAGAAGAGGCAAGCTATGGCTGACGGATCTGTGACAAGCGAAACTACTGGTCAAACCATATCCATGGACTGTGAGGGAAGAAGCGTCAGCCAGAGACTACTGCGGCTCTTAGGCTTTAATAGCAGCCCTGGACTCATAGCACTGTCCTCTGATTATCTCGTTTACTCCCTGTTTTCAGGGACTGAGATTTTGGCCAATAGCAGGTCTAGGTAGTAAGTTAGCAGAGGGACTTTGTTATTATTTGGTTTCATAAGCAGCTGCCACAGAACAGCACAGAACCTGTCCCAGTGACAATCTGAACAGTAACCGGTGTGAATCATGGAAGCCTTGTTTCTATCTGGGCACACAGGCTCATTAACTCGTATCCCAGTCTCTCTGGCCCAGTTTCCTATTGTGACTCCCGAATATCCATTTCCTCCCCAATACACCCGTCAGAAGAAGAATTTTACTTTCACACTTACTTTATGGAGCTACAAGCCTTTATGAAGGCTCTTGGGAGAGAGGCAAACATCATTATCAGAAGGAACGGGATGTTAAATACTGTTCCTGTGAAAACAAACCACAAAGCAGTTAGGGCTTGATCTAATGGCCATCAAAAACTATGGGAGTTTTTCCAATGATTTTAATGGGCTTTTGATCAGCCCCTTAATTTAAATTGCTTCCGCATTCACGTCTTCGTTAACCCACCAGTGGGACACCACACAAAATATACATTAGCTCACACATACACCAGGATTTTCTACATCATTATATTTCTTTACATCAGTGGTTCCAGTCTCAGGGTTGCAGAGGTGTTTTCTGGGGGTGGTGCGGGGAGCACAACTTTTTATGTGAAATAGGGGAAATGACTTTAGCCTTTACTACTATTAATTATTATAATGTAGCCCCAAGTGTGTACCATGCCCTTTACAGATACAGGCAAGGTATCTGCCACAAAAAGGCTGAACATTTATCTTTCCAAATGTAAACTGCTGACTGAATTAGGTGGATTTAATTTGCAATGCAGCATATTATTTCATGGACCTGTAGGAAGACCATATTTTAGAATATGTAAAAGAAACTATAGGTATGCAATGCAGGCCAGCAATTTCAAAAGTGCCAGGCTGCAGGGGCCTGGCTGGCATAATCCTAACCCTAAAGTTGTTGCCTCATCTCTGCCTCCAGAGTGGAAATCAGGCTTTTCCAGCTTTCTGATTCTCACCAAAGTCAATACGGTTCTGCACACTGATGCTGAGAACATTCCCTGACATTCTGGAATTGATTGGATTGGGTTTTCCAGAGTTGTTGTGTTACGGACAGGCAGACAGACAGAGATGCCATGGAGTTGTGTGTAGGGCATCACAACTTTGGACCAGTACAAAAAGAAACAAAATAAAAAATGCACATCAGCATTTCTTGCCATTGAAATGATAGATCTGTCAGTTGCATCAATGCAATCTTCTGCAGTGCTTGAACTCCACTCTCCATGTCAGACGACCTGCCCTTGATTACAACTTTTGCTTGTGAAAGCTTCCCTTATTCTTGTAACCAAACATCAGGAATATATATGATAAGAAAAAAAGTTCCATCATACACACTTAGCACACTCTTTTGGGGTGGCAGAGATCTGCTGGATGATGAAGCATTGGTGTTTGTCTCAATCGCCAAGTAGGACATTCTGGTAAATACCTCACCTGTCAAAGAAACATCATGTCATTAGGCAGGCAACCTGTCCCAGCTTCCTTTCTATTTACCTCCAACCATTCAGATGGAGGCTAAGTGCCGCTGGGATCTACAATGTGTTTTCTCTGTGTCTCCCCTTTCATTTGCTCTCCTCCTGTTCTCAGTCTGCTGTAATTGGTGTGTAGATGTGACCAACAAAATGCCTTGAGACTAGATGGGCTGTTCTCACACTGGGCTGCAAAGACTACTCATACCCTATAGAATAGCACTTGCTATCTGGAGATCATTTGCTGGCCCTTAGTGCTGGTGCCTCCTTCACCGAAGAGCCTGGGCAAATGGAGAAGCTGTAAAAGAAGAGATTAAAGTATAGCAGGATTCTTTAGCTGCTGCTGCAGCTGTAAGAGGAGGAATGAAAGGAACCCATAGTCCAGTGTAAATGTAAACATTAGAGAAAGTTTATTGTTCTGTATTTCTATGCCATGGGCTTCTGTGGGAGCTGAGTCAAGACCCCATGCCTTCTGTGTGGCTGAGAGAGATCTCCTGGGCCCTTTATTCTGTGTAGTTATCTGTTACAGTTGGCCTGTGTGATTGGGCAGTGTTTTCTGGTTGTGATTAGACAATATTTTATGTGTATGTTCACTCAATTAGCCCGAAGAAAAACTAAAATGCCTACAGGGACTCCAGTCCTGTAAACCTTCTTGCTATGAACTTCCTGACTTCCCACTTGCAGGAACAAGGGTTGGAGGATCAGGACCACCTGTACTGTAGGGACGGATTAAGCCTGCAGGAGTGCTGGTGTTGTGAAATGTACACAACTCTTGCAGAACTCTCGCCTTTCTGCCTGTATTGTCTGTTTTTTAAAAAACATCCAGTTTGCCAACCTTTTCCCATGAAAATCAGGGAAAATGAAAATCTCCCTTTAGCACCAATTATGATATTTTATAGTTTCATTCCCAAAGGAGCCCAGAGTGCTATACAAACAAACACAAAGAATCATTCTTTAGTTGGACTTACTCTCATCAGCCTGGCGCTTCTCGGTTGTTTTTGAAGATCCTTGGCTAGAAGCAGTGAGAGTTGATTCATCAGAGTTACTCCCAGGCATTGTCTATGACAGTAAGTGCCTATTCAGAGAAAGAAGGGAGTAAATTACCCATTATTTAAGTAGGCAAGGAGGAACAGTCAGATTTTTAGGTCACAGAGGAAACATCTGGGAAAAAAAGGCACAGAAAAGGTATCCCCACCTATTTTCACATGTCCCAGAATCACACCGCTGATCTCCCAGATGGGAGCCTTAATGAACAGCATGCCCCAGTTGCCAGTTTAGAACTAGACATCCAATTTTAATTCTCCCTTGGAAGAAAAATCCCTTAAACCTGTTTCTACAATACAAATATTATTATAGTTCCCTAAATAATCACAAGTACAGAAAACATGGCCATGTGCTCCCATGGTCCGAAAAGAAAAAGGTATAAATAGAACTTTTACAACTGATAACTGGTAAGAGAAGGCTGGAGAGAAATTGGCTGCTAATTTAAGAGTGAGCCCATATCAATCTGTCTCAAGTGTGTTGGATCACTGTAGAAGCAAATTACATATTTGTAAAGATTTTAATCCACTGAAGTTGTGTCTGGTTGCCCAGTCAATTTTTAGTCATTACACAGGAGACAGTCAACCAACTTTAGAAGCAACATCGCAGTCCCTTTGATTAAAGACTGCAGAATCAGGCTCTAAACTAGGATTTTCCCACAAAATATGGGTTTTCTGGGTCCCAAAACTGGTGATCATTGTATTAGTTTCTAGTTTATGCCGCGACCTCCCCAACTGAATAGTATTCATATGCATGGTGTTATTTAGCTTACACTACACCAGAAAAAAACCCTAAATACCTCTATACTTATTTGTCTGGAATCCTGACATTGTCAACGCGCTTGAATGATCACTTGCGTTGCTATCAGTTTCATTCTCTCGAGAGGCCATTGGCAATGAACGGTCTTGAACTTCTCTACAGATTATTTTTTCCATTATTACAGTGAAAGTGAAGCAAGGAGTGGATGA
The DNA here is from genome assembly GCA_032164245.1 of Sternotherus odoratus. Taxonomy (NCBI): domain Eukaryota; kingdom Metazoa; phylum Chordata; order Testudines; family Kinosternidae; genus Sternotherus; species Sternotherus odoratus. The sequence continues at coordinate 12,249,224 of JAVMKO010000007.1, read as the reverse complement.
GTAAGTAAATCTACAGAACTCTTGGACTGGTAGATATTGTAGTTTTAAGAATGCTTGATAGAGATCTTGTAGGTGTTTGTCTCTGTCTGAGGGATTGGAGCAAATGTGGTTGTATCTTAGAGCTTGTGTAGACAATGGATCGTGTGGTGTGTCCTGGATGGAAGCTGGAGGGATGTAGGTAAGTATAGTGGTCAGTAGGTTTCCGGCATAGGATGGTGTTTATGTGACCATTGCTTATTAGCACTGTAGTGTCCAGAAAGTGGATCGATTGTGTGGATTGGTCCAGACCGAGGTTGATGGTGGGATGGAAATTGTTGAAATCATGGTGGAATTCCTTAAGGGCTTCCCATAGCAGTCCCGCTGACTTGAAGGTATATATTGTCCCCAAATGTGAAATAGTTGTGGGTGAGGACAACGGTTTTCTGTGACATTATCAGGAATACTGTTCCTGATGGCTTATAGTCCATTTTTGTGTGGAATGTTGGTGCAGAGGGCTTCAAGTCAATGTCACTGCTATGGGTACCCGCATGGCCCCACAGTATGACAACATTTTTATGGCTGACTTAGAACAAAGCTTCCTTAGCTTTCATCCCCTAATGCCCCTACTCTACTTTCTCTACATTGATGACATCTTCCTCATCTGGACCCATCATCTCGGAAAGGCTTTCCTGAGAGCTCTAAAGATACCATTGACAGATCCACTGATGCTGGAGAGTTGATCTGTGTGTCCAAGAAAATCTTAATAGCGAATCAGCCCATCAGGGTTCCCTGAGTCAGAGGATGTGGAAAGCAGCCCAAAAGAAAGGCAAACAAAGGCATTCAAAGAGAGAAACAAGAAAGAGCTGAAGGGAAAAGAGAGGGCAAGATTAAATGTAAAGGAGAAGAGTGGAAAGGCCAAGCATAAAGCCAAAAGAGAAAGGAAAGGAAGGGAGCCAAGGAAGAATCAAAGAAAAGGACAAACCCAAAACCAAGAAATAGGTCAAGACTAAAGTCACAGGAGACAATGAAGCACAGTAGGTGATTAGACAGGCAGCTAATTCGAGGCAGAAAAATCCTTTCAGCAGGTTTAGCACTTCAGGTAGCAGTTTGAGAACTGCTGAATTAAATAATCCAGTCTAGTGCACAGGTTCCCACAAGAGGGCAGCAGCTGCTTATTCCTTGAACATTTCCATAGGTCGATTGGAAAATCATTGCAACTGTTTTGTATTGTGCAGGTATTGTGCAACCTGTCCTTGAGACACAGCTCTTAAAAATGTCTCTGTGAGATGAAATGTTTCAGTATTGCTGATGCTCAATTATTGATCAAATGCAACAAAAAATTCTCCTTTTTTCCCCCTTGATGTATATGGTACTTGCCACAAAGTGGGCTGTGTGGGGTGGCGGGTGCTGGGAAGTGTTGCCTGGCTGCTGGGTAAGGAGGGATGGTGAGTGGTATGTATGTTAGGGAGTTACCCAGCTGCTGGGTGAAAAGGAAGATGGGGTGGGGATTTGGATACTTGGGGGATGTTGGGTGGGTAGGTTCCATGGGTGGGGTGGCTGCGTGGGAGACAGTGGTAGAGTGGGTTGCCTGAATACTGGGGACTTGAGTCATCAAGATGATTGGTGGTGTATGCGCTGGGGAGCTGCTTGACTGGAGGTCCATGTGAAGGGAAGGGCCCTTGTTTGGGGCTGATGAATGGGGAATGTGCTGGGGATGTTACCTGGGAGTGTTTTGAAAATGTCACCCATAACTGCTTTGTAAGTAGTATTCCCACCTCACAGGCAGGGAAGATACTTCCCTTCGACATAGGGGAATTTTTAGGTTTACTTTCGTTAACAGGTTTGAGTGCTCTGAGATTCTCAGCTGGAATGCATCATAGAAGTTACTTAATGACCAAATTGTTTAACATATGCTATAAAGCAGCTTGCGTGATTATGAAGAGAATTTAGAGATCTTATTAGTGGAGTTTCTCTTTGGAGGAAAGGTATATCTGTATAATCATTTTTAGAAATGAATGAGTTTATCCTGGTCAATTGACTGCCTAGTGCTCATGAGTGAGTTCAGGCCCAGTCACTAGATTCTGGAAGTTATAAAACATGATTTTCTTTAAAGATGAATGTTTCGAATGAATTCTTATTTCTCTGAACCACAATTGATCCCTGATCTCCTAAGAAAAGTTCATTAATTTTGTCCAATGGTTACAGTGGGTAAAATAAATTTTGTTTTTAAGTCAAACCTGTAAACTTTCTTAAGGGCAATAGTAACCCGTTAGACTGATGATAATAAAACTACAGAAGTAAACCATTTTATTAATTTGTCTCTCTTCAGTTAGGCACAAATGGTGTTGTGGTTTCTGTTTTCTGCTTTGTTTCCTTTGTGCTTTTCTTTTTTATTCTTTGTTCTTCATACAGCTACTTTGAAAGGTGTGCTGGCTCATATGGTATATTTATGTATCAGGAATAAGAGGAGTGATAGGAGTCTTTGAAAAGCCCATGTGATCTCTTTTCTGTGATTATGAATTTCATTTGCATTAGGAAGCACAGGATCTAATGATAAAGCCCTGAAACTGATAAACTTTTCTATCCCATCCTACCTCCTTGCCTGCTCCCTTACTAAACACCATCACTACAGTGGTTGCACTATGTGCTCTAAAATCTCCTCTTTCATTTAATAGATAATGTAAGTCTCTAGCTCTTGGGCACAAAAAACAACTTTCAGAATGAAAGCTGAGTGTAAACCACTGCAATGATGGCTGCCTGAATCTTCAGGCAGCCTGGAAGAGTAACTCCGACGGGGGTGACCTGACGCATTCATATATGAAAATTAACGATGGAAGATTAAATGTCTCTTCCACTGCTAATCAAAGCATTCCAAAAGAAAAGAGGTGGTCATGCTAACAAGATCAATATAGTCTATTAGAAGTAGAGTCTCATGAGCAGCATTTGACACCAGGAGTGTGTGAAGCTCAGGTAGTGAGCAGTGCTTGGGAGAATACCACTAATTTTTCCTTATTCTGGCCCATTTATAAGGTACCTGTCACTTCATATCTCAGTGTTTTTGTGCTGGAAAGCACCTAAAGAGTTAATGCAATAGGTCACGCCCCCTTTGGAAGTAGTGCTGATTATCTGCCATTTCCACGTTGTCCTTAAATAAATCATTTTGTTCTGTTATAATAACATGGGACTGTCTACTCCTTGCCCACAGCACAATATGGAGTGAGATCTTTCCTGCATCACCTTTTACCAGCCTCAGGGCACAAAAGGGAGGGAGAACTGCCCAAGCTTTGAGCAGGGGATTGGATTAGATGACCTCCTGAGGTCTCTTTCAACCCGGATATTCTATGATTCTATAATTCTAAGATCAGGAGCTTGGGGGACGGTGAAGGGGGTAGAATCCCCAGCTGCTATAAAATAATGTTCAATGGCTCTAAATTATCTTTTCCTCCGACTCCCAGCCTAGTAGGCTCACAAAGAGCAGTGATTCTCAGCCAACAGAATTAACTCAAAGGAACAATTGCCACTGGTGTAAATCAGGGCAGCCTTGAGGCTGCTCTAACTTATGCTGGGGGTGAAATTTGTCCCTGGCTGCTCCTAGAAATGAGGGAACATGAAAGTGGCTGTGAAGCACCTCTATCTGTGATCCCTTGGCTTCTGCTCAGATCAGCCAGACCCAAGAATCCGTTCAGAGTTTCAGAACACACTACATTCCCCCTACAGAGATAGAGGGAAGAAATCAAAGGAAAGGGATAAAGGAAGAGAGAGTGAGTGACAGTCCTCAATGAGGGCTTGCTTTCCACTTTCCAAACACTGGAGCAGCTGCCAGCACAAGCTCAGTAGCCAGGACTGAACTGAGAGAAAGAGAAGAGGCAGCAGCTGAGTGCCCTGAGAAGGGCTGAGAAAGGCAGGAAAGTCCCATCCTAAAGAGCAGGCAAAAATAAAGAAGACAGCAGAGAAACATAAACTTCCTTTCCCTAGGCCCAGAGTTCACACAGTGCATAGGAAAGGCTGTCCTGAGAGCTTTTTAGATGCCATTGACAGATCCACTGCTGCTGGAGAGATGATCTGTCTGTCCAAGAAAGTCTGAACAGCAAATCAGCCCATCAGGGAGCCCTGAGTCAGAGGATGTGGAGAGCAGCTCAAAAGAAAGTCACACAAAGACATTCAAAGAGAAAAATAAGAAACAGCTAAAGGGAAGAGAGCGGGCAAGATTAAAGGTAAAGAGGAAGAGTGGAAAGGCCAAGCATAAAGCCAAGAAATAGGTCAAGTCTAAAGTCACAGGAGGCAAAGAAGCACAGTAGGTGATTAGACAGGCAGCTAAATGTGAGGCAGAAAAATCCTTTCAGCACGCTCAGGGGTTCAACCCACCCTGTCCCCCAATTAAACTTGAGAGTTCAGCCTCATTGGGCTTTTTTGCTCTTAAGTATTCTTGAAGCTAAAAACGGGGAGATGAGCTGGAAAGCATTTAAAAAGCCTGAGTCTCCATCGCCTTGCACCTTGTGTGTTCATTTACACCTGAGCACCAAATGCTGCCACAGCAGGATGGAGAATCAGGCCTCTTATTGGAGGGAGAATTACGGGAGCCATTTTAGCATTTGCAGAACTAATAAATCTTGGGTTTAATATTGGCCAAAGGAAAAATACTGAAACACTGTGAAATAATGTTGTGAATAATGTTCCACTGAATATGTAATGCTGTAGTACAACTATTTCTGTTTTATAATGCAGAAGCTTCTGAAGCAAAGTGGATATGATTACTTACTAAATAAGCAGTTTATGAAAGATGAATGTATTTGGTAACAAAACATAAAATATGCATCCTGTGACTTAAGGGAAGCAGCATGGTCTAGCTCAGGTCTGGGAGTCATGATAAGAGTTTTAGTCCTGATTCTGCCTCAGATTCACAGTATCCCTAGATAAAATATATGATCTCACTGCTTCAGTGTCCGCATGTGTAAAATTGCTTCTTCACAGGTGTGTTGTTAGGCAGTTTTTTAATGTTCTCAAAATGCTTTGAGATCTTCAGAGAGGTGTCATGTCCAGATAATCTTCGAATGTGGTTGCCAGGGCAACTACGTTCTATGATATATCAAAACTTCTGACACATGATGATAATCCAGCTTTATTAACAAATCCAAAACCAAGTCCATTCGAAGATGGCAGATACAATGTTGAATTGTTGATACCATAAACAGTATTATTTACTTTGGAGGACTTTGGGTACCAATAAGAAGGTGAGGTCTTTTGAAGAACCATAACATTCTGGCAGTTTTAATTATGGCAACTGTGGCGATACTCTGGGGCATTGGGGTAACTGGTAGAATGGGGAGACCACAGAGAGCTGCTGGATCTTACCTGGAGCTTAGATTTCATGCGGAGCAGCTGGACTTTGGTTTCCATGCACTGTCATCTGCTTCTGTTCCAATGAGGCTGGATTTGGGGCTCAGAGTCATTGACTGCTTCTCTGCTCCCTCACTGCGGCAATAATCAGTGTGAGGAGGGACTCCCACCCCAAAGCTGACCTGGACAGGGGGGAACCCCAGTCTCTGCCTCTCCTGCTGTACTTGGTGCGGTGGTGGTGCTTGAGGGACTCCCACCCCAAAGCAGTCCTGGCTAGGTTAAAGGAGACAAGTGGCCCCACTGTGTGGGCCCGGGGTACCATAAACCAGCTGTCTGTGGGACAGGAGGGAGGTTCACAGCCTGTTCCTCACACACCCCAGGCCTCCTCCCCTGGCTGCGCGGCGGAGACACCTTGCTCTGGCGGTGGCCACACGCCGTCACGCTCTCGGTGGCAGGACCCCTCTCCCCAGTGTCGACCCTCCCGTCGGGGATACGACCCCCCTCCCGAGTCCAGCCTGCAAGCCCTGGGGTGGGGTGGGGTCTCTCTGTACCTTGCTGCTCAGGGTCCCCCTCACACTCCCCGGCCGCTCACCACAGGTGGCTCCGGGCGGCTCCACCTCCACTAGGCCTCCGCTGCTGCTCTTCGGCCTCTGCCTCAGCTCAGCCTGTGCTGGGCCCGCTCCCGCTCACACGGAGGACGGGACCCTGGCTCCTGACTCCCTCATTGGCCGGCCTGCCCTGTCAATAGGGCTGACCTGGGGCATTCACCCCTCCCCATTGGCCTTGGGGACTGTCAGTCTCATGGTCGTGATTTCTCATTGGTCCTTCCCCTTTCTTTTGCTACTGGGAGAGGGCTAACCCAGTCCCCTAGTAAGTTTCAGTAGGGGCTGTAGTGAGGTAGAGCGGCCTCCCGCTGAGCTTGATGGGGAGTCACCCCCTCCTTGTTCCCTGACCACTTCCCTTCAGACGTTGCTTGCTGGTCCACCGCGCAGATGCAACAGCAGCTCCTCTAGCAATGGGGGAACCAGGATACAGAGAGGGAGGAAGAGGAGAGCTCCAAGCAACTGATAGGAGGGGCTTGGTTTAACAGAACAAGGAGCAATGGTCTCAAGTTGCAGTGGGGAAGGTTTAGATTGGATATTAGGAACAACTTTCTCACTAGGAGGGTGGTGAAGCACTGGAATGGGTTCCCTAGGGAGGTGGTGGAATCTCCTTCCTTAGGGGTTTTTAAGGTCAGGCTTGACAAAGCCCTGGCTGGGATGATTTAGTTGGGGTTGGTCCTGCTTTGAGCAGGGGGTTGGACTAGATGACCTCCTGAGGTCCCTTCCAACCCTGATAGTCTAGGATTCTATGGTTGCTGGAGCAGCTTCACAGCATTCACTTCTGGGTTTGGGAATCCAGTGCAGATTTGGCATGAGATGGACCGACCATTGGGCCGTTGGCATGCAGGCGTGGAAAAGATACCATTGCACCGGGTTTTAAAGACTGGTCATTCTGAGGAGGTGATTGAGGACTTTGCATGCATGGGATTCCCCTGGGGCAACCGATGGGACTCATGTGCCTACTGTTCAGTTCCTCCCTCACCAACACCAGGGTTCAGAATTCATAAACAGAAAGGGATGGTTCTTCATGGTGCTCCAACAGTTTTCATACTACCATGGCCGGTTTTTGGATATGAATGCTGCTCCCTCACCGCGGCAATAATCCATGATGCTAGGATCCTCTGGAACTGAGCTCTGTTTGAATTAATGGAGAATGGACTGTTTGCCCCCCACAAACACCAGATATTAATAATGTAGACATTGCTCCAGTTATCCTGGGGGACCTGGCTTAACCTCTGCTTCCCTGATTAGTGAAGCCATTTACAGTCCTGTAATGTCCAAGGGTTTCATGGTATGACTGGCTGCTGCCCTAATAGTAACATGTACTGCTATAAGGCACATTGGCTTTGTATTCCCTCCAAAAGTTGGAGATTTTGGAGATGATGCACTCCTGTGTGCTATTTCTGCTGGCGTTTGGATTACGGATCTGCTCCTTTGGTGGTGTGAACCCAGAACCTGTTGTGTACAAGGTGTGGGGAGACTTCCTGTGGATAACAGTGAAATATAAAGTGAACAACACCCTCAACATTACTACTGATCCCAATGTCCCGGGAGAATGAATCACTCTTTTTGTCCCCTTGGACGGATATGATCCTGCTTCAGTAAAATGGAAAGGCTTGGATATGGACAAAGTAAACATTAGTGTGGGAATGAGCGAGTACTGGCAATGTATCATGGTTTGGATTGCAAAGGATTTACACTGGCGACTATCCAGAATCCCTACCACTTTGGTGGCAATATCACATGGGGTTTGGTGGAGGAGCAGATTTGTTAGTAGGAGGAATTGGAGGCTACCCAGGTGGGTATGGTTGTCATTGGGTGGAAACTGACAGATTGCTATTTAATTGTAGCAAGCCCAAGTTTGTTCACTTGTAGAATGACGTCTCTAAGCGGGCAACTCCAGGGGGAAAAGACAATTTGTTTTAGGCTGAAATACTCCTACTTGATGAGAAGATTTGGGGGAGGCAAAATTACAGATAGTGACACCAGGAAGGGAATGAGAAATTATTTTGCCTTGCACTGGGAAGGCCCCGGGTTCTCAGGAAATTTACAATAGGGACAAAGAATGTTTGGATAATAGGGTAGTTGAATGGTGCCTTGGTAAAATAGTTATTAACATGCAAACCAATAAGGCAAGGAAATGATTCCTTCAGAGACCCCATGGAGTAAAAGGCATAGAGGTTTGGATTCTGGAACCACTAGTAATTAATTTGATTGGAGAATATGTGGTTCAAACCAAAGTAAAGAATCAATTAGTGATTAATCCAACCCAAACCCTGAAAATGGTTATTGTGAATGACACCTTAGCAAACATTTTGATCATAGAACCCCATTGTGGAAAGTTTGTCCAACCATTATATAAAGGCTGGAGGAATTGGATAAATCTTCATGATATCCCCACACCCCACAAGGACTGAAAAAAAGGGATATTTGGGGAACAATATTTTGGGAACAATCAGTACTGGGGTAGGGACCTCAAGATACAGTCTGGTCCATTTTACCTGGAGAAAAAATGCACCCTTTTACTAAGTATGTGGCCTTAAAGATGGAGCACTGAACTGGGATTCCGGAGATATGGGTTTCATTCTCAGCCTTGCCACTGGCCTACAAGGTGACATCAGGCAAAATGGGTACAATGACCCTGACCTCCTTTTGTAAAGCACTTTCAGATCTACTTGTGAAAAGCACTATGTATAGTATTATTATCATTGTACAAAACACTAGTGCTGAGACATCAGGTAGATCCACAACCCAGACAGGCCGTCAGACTCATTATCCAACCCCAGATTAGTTTTGTGTTCAAAGCTTTAAGCAACATTCTTATTGACACTCAATAAATCAGAGCTAGACTTCAAAAAGGAAGTTCCTTCACTATAAAATACACACTGGCATTTCCAGGGCTTTGAAGGAATTAGGCGCGGCACAGTTCAGAAGGTCTTTTATGGCCTCATATTGTCATGGAAGATGGTATGATTTTCCTTCATCAATAGACAGTGAGCCTGATAAATGGAATTTAGAGAACTTTCCAGGGCTTCTCATTTTACCACGGCCTGGAGTGTTTGCCTTAATCTCTCTCCCACCTCCCCTGCCTTCATGCTTTTCAAACTCTCATTTCCTTTTAGGGCCAATATCTTTTCTTTTCTCGGAGTGCCAATTAAATTAATCTGTGCACATGAAGAGGAGCCTATCCCCATTCTATCACAACTTGGCGGAGTGGGGGTGGGGGGAAGTGTTAAACTCTCTGATCTTTTTTAAAATGAAATATTTACAAATTGCATCCAATACAAGGACCTCTGAGAACTTGTACAATTTTTTTTTTTAAAGCACAGCACAAATCATGTCACTAAATGAACAAAACCCCTCTTCCCTGAGTAAAACAAACACTATCCTTACACAGATCCAGGCAAAACCCCAAAAGAAAGAAAGAACGGGCCTTACGTCTATTTGTTTGTTTATCTATGATACTTATATTGCCCCCCATTGCTGCAGTGTCCAAGTGCCTTGATCTGTAGCATATTTATCCTCACGACTCCCCTGTTTCTAAAGTGCTAAGAAATTCTCTTATCCCCATTTTACAGATTGGGAAATGGGGCACAGAGAGACTAAGGCCCAGATACACAAAATAATTTAGTCACTTAATTCCCATTTAAGTATCTGGGCCTAAATGATTTACCTAGGGTCACACAGAAAGTCTGTAGCAGAGCAGGGGATTGAAGCTGGGTCTCTCCAGAGGGCCAAGTTAGCACCTTAACCTCTAGGCCTAACCTCCTGCCCATCATGTGCCAACAATCAACAGACGGGGGAAGTGAATTTCAGAGTTACCCTTCCACTGAAGGGCCTGCACTCTCAAGACTGAGCCAAATTGAAACACTTGAGTTCATCTGTGATGGTGATGAATGGGGAGGAAGGCAATCTCTCAGATAGCCAGGTATGAGCCACTTAGGTTGTCAGAGTTCACTGCTTTGAAATGGATCTGGAAGTGAAGAGGAAGTTGATGCCATAGACAGAGGACTGGTCTAATCCATTCCCAGCAGCTAATGCTGCCATGGAAACAGGCAGGGAACTGTAATCTGGTCCAGGTAATGCTTGCAAAGGGTCTACAGGCAGACTGATGAAGAGAACCTTGCAATGATCCTTTCTAAAACAAATTTGTTAAGAACTGCTCTAGCACAACTAGAAGTTATAGGACTTGATGCAGAAATCACAGGCCTATTGCCCATGTTATTTAGGAGGTCAAACTAAATATGAGGTAGTCAATTATTTTTTGTCGAGGTTAAAATTTCTTGGTCAAGGTTTAGTCAAGGTCCAGAGTCCAGAGGAAAATTTTTCACTCCACAATAACGGTATGTAAATAAAAAGATTTCACACGCTGTTCAAAAGTATCTGGTGATCCGGACTTGGCCTGTGGTCCACCTAATGACTACCTCTGGACTAGATGATCAAAATGATTCCCTCTGGTCTTAAAATCTACCAATGTAAAAGTCGCAAAAGCATGGATAAGTGTGGCAAGATGCAGATCCAAGGAAAATGGCCACAACAGCTTTACCAGCTGTATATAAGTAAAGACGCTTTGGGTCAGCAAATCCACCAGGAAACCAGGAACAGACAGAGAATCCTAGAGTGCCCCAAATAGCAACTCTCTAGGGCAAAGAGCAGACAAACACCTTACCAGAAAGTAAAACACCAGCCCCACACCATGTCCTCAGTTGTTCTAACATAATTTCTTGGGAACTCCATTTCAGTGCAGCCCTGCTAATGTGAACCCCTACTCCAACCGCAATCAGAATCACCGAGGCCTTGTCTACACCAGGGATTTGCCCCAATTGCAGCAATTGGTATACTAATAGCTGTGCCACTGCAAATACCTGGGTTATGCTCCCTTTAGTGTAAATAGCAGCTCTACCTGCCTACACTAGGGATTGCACCAGCATAATTATCACAGTGCCTATAATCAGGGAAACCCACATACTAGACCATGCCTAGGTGAGCCTCTATTCAGTATCTTCATCCCCTTAGGCTCAATTTCAGTGGAAATGCACACACTAATATTTGCAGACCAGTCAAGCCAGTGGAGAGACTCAAGTATGTGCAATATAACCCGCTACTCACTCCATGGGATATCTATTAGTCACATGGCTGCTTTATAGTGCAAGTATCTGGAAAGTCTAAGATGAAAGCAGCAAGATATTACTGGAGCATTGCCCCTCCTTTACAGCAAGATCTCTGTCCTGAAGAAAAAAACAACTTTCAGAAGAGAAAAACTTGTTTCGTGCTCAGTACTTTTTAAGTCCTCATCTTTGTATTCCTAACAGTTCTTTGGGGGCGATGGGAAGAGGGAAAATAGAAGTTTTGTTATAAGCGGCCCTCAGATAACAGTCCTGTCTCCCAGGGAAGTGATCTGTTATTAAGCAGATCTGACGTAAGTAATTATTTCAGTTGCTGTTGCCTTGTAAGGTATCCAGAACACTGTGTACCACGTGAGCGACATCTCCCAGCATCCTCATGTTGGCAATAAGCCACTTCTGCTTTTGATGCCAGCCCTGCCCTTGCTTTGCCAATTTTAGCCCTATTGTGAATTGAGACCAAGAAATTAATTTGATTAGCAGAGCCTATTATCTTTCTCATTTTCACTTGAGAATGATCAGGCTGGCAAGTGACGATTGATGGGGCCAACAGTAATAGTAAGATAATGACAATACTTTGCCCTTCTATAGTGTTGTTCATCTGAGGATTACAAATATTAATTTGTTAAGCTGCACAACAATCCTGTGAAGTAGAGGAGGAATACATAAGGATCACTTCACACACCACTGAAATGTACTCACTGTTGGGGGAATGGAGCAGCTGTTTAATTGCGCACTGCAGAACAAATTTAGGTTAAAAACTGAAGAACACCTTAATTAATTCAACCTTTGGGGGAATTTAGGAAGGAGGAAAGTAATTACCTTAGTTCAGATTTGTCCACCGTACTGAGCAATAACGCTATTCTTGCAGAAAGTACAATGACATCTTTCATCACCACGAATGATTGATTATGAACATTTTAATCAGTGACAAAAGGACCCCAAGTGTTGGGTTGGTGCTTTTCATATGGTTGTTATACATCAACCTGAATAAATGGCCAGGAACTCACTTTTCTTTTCCATTGAAACCACAATGCTGCATATTTCACACTTACGAGCTGAATCTGTGGCTGGTGTAGATCAGTAGAGCTCTGTTGACTTCACTGGGTGAATTCAACCAGCTGAAGATCTGGCCCATGGATGTTTATAATTTGCTTATACTTCTTAGGGCTGGTTTACAGTAGGGGGAGGATTGACCGAAGATACGCAACTTCAGCTATGTGAATAATGTAGCTGAAGTTGGCACATCTTTGGCTGACTTACCTACCATCCTGAGGGCAGCAGCGGTCGGCAGCCCGCTCCCCAGTCAACTCCAGGTTGCGCCTCTCGGCGAGCTGGAGTTCCGGAATCAACAGGAGAGCGCGATAACTCGATCACCAAAAGATTGATCACTACCTGCCAATTCGGAAGGTAGGTTGAAGACATACCCTTAGTGTTCTTTCGAAGGACGGAGTACTAGTCCCTTACAGTAATTAGGTAATTATCATCTGATGATTACTTGGTGGCCTATGAGTCTGGCTTCTGGATTGAGACCTCAAATGAGCACAGATCCTCTTAAATACCATCCCTATATGTGGCAATAATATCACCTTTGTTGACAATCTTATTAGAAGGACCTGAGATCTATACACAAATGCAAGCCTTGGAAACAAGCAGAAAGAACTAGAAGTCCTGGCACAGTCAAGGAATTACGATGTGATTGGAATAACAAAGACTTGGTGGGATAACTCACATGACTGGAATACTGTCATGGATGGAAATAAACTGTTCAGGAAGGACAGGCAGGGCAGATTAGTGGGGGAGTTGCACTGTGTGTAAGAGAGCAGTATGACTGCTCAGAGCTCCAGTATGAAACTGCAGAAAAACCTGAGAGTCTCTGGATTAAATTTAGAAGTGTGAGCAACAACGGTGATGTCATGGTGGGAGTCTGCTACTGACCACCAGACCAGGGGGATGAGGTAGACAAGACTTTCATCTGGCAACTAACAGTCGTTACTAGATCACAGGCCCTGGTTCTCAGCGGGGACGTCAATCACCCAGATGTCTGCTGGGAGAGCAATACAGCAGCGCACAGACAATCCAGGAACTTTTTGGAAAGTGTAGGGGACAATTTCCTGGTGCGAGTGCTGGAGGAACCAATTTAGAGGCAGAGCTCTTCTTGACCTGCTGTCACAAACAGAGAAGAAATAGTAGGGGAAACAAAAGGGGAGGCAGTGACCATGAGATTGTTGAGTTCAGGATTCTGACACATGGGAGAAAGGAGAGCAGCAGAATATGAACCCTGGACTTCAGAAAAGCAGACTTTGACCCCCTCAGGAACTGATGGGCAGGATCCCCTGTGAGATGAACATGAAGGGGAAAGGAGTCCAGGAGAGCTGGCGGTATTTTAAAGCATCCTTATTGAGGTTGCAGGAACAAACCATCTCAATGTGTAGAAAGAATAGTAAATATGGCAGGTGACCAGCTTGGCTTAACAGTGATATTCTTGCTGATCTTAAACACAAAAAAGAAGTTAACAAGAAGTGGAAGAGTGGGCAAATGAACAGGGAAGAGTATACAAATATTTCTCAGGAATGCAAGAGTGAAATCAGAATTGCTAAATCACACTTGGAGTTGCAGCTAGCAAGAGATGTTAAGAGTAAGAAGGTTTTTTTCAGATATGTTAGCAACAAGAAGAAAGTCAAGGAAAGTGTGGGTCCCTTACTGAATGATGGAGGGAACCTAGTGACAGCAGATATGGAAAAAGCTAATGTACTCAATGGGTTTTTTTGCCTCTGTCTTCAAGAATAAGGTCAGCTCCCAGACTACTGCACTGGACCGCACAGCATGGGGAGGAGGTGACCAGCCCTCTGTGAAGAAAGAAGTGGTTCAGGACTATTTAGAAAAGCTGGACGAGCACAAGTCCATGGGGCCGGATGCGGTGCATCCAAGGGTGCTAAAGGAGTTGGTTGATGTGATTGCAGAGCCATTGGTCATTATCTTTGAAAACTCATGGTGATTGGGGGAGGTCCCAGATGACTGGAAAAAGGCCAATGTAGTGCCCATCTTTAAAAAAGGGAAGAAGGAAGATCTGGGAACTACAGGCCAGTCAGCTTCTTTTCAGTCCCCAGAAAAATTATGAAGCAAGTACTAAAGGAATCAATTCTGAAGCACTTAGAGGAGTGGAAAGCGATCAGGAACAGTCAGCATGCATTCACCAAGGGCAATTCATGCCTGACTAAGCTAATTACCTTCTATGATGAGATAACTGGCTCTGTGGATGAGGGGAAAGCAGTAGATGTGTTATTCCTTGACTTTAGAAAAGCTTTTGATACAGTCTCCCACAGAATTCTTGCCAGGAAGTTAAAGAAGTATGGACTGGATGAATGGACTATAAGGTGGATAGAAAGCTAACTGGATCATCGGGCTCAACGGGTAGTGATCAATGGCTCCATGTCATTGTAGTGATCAATGTCTAGTTGTCAGCCAGTATCAAGCGGAGTGCCCCAAGGGTCGGTGCTAGGGCTGGGTTTGATCAATATCTTCATTAATGATCTGGAGGATGGTGTGGACTGCACCCTTAGCAAGTTTGCAGATGACACTAAACTGGGAGGAGTGGTAGATATGCTGGCGGGTAGAGATAGGATACAGAGGGACCTAGACAAATTAGATGATTGGGCCAAAAGAAATTTGATGAGGTTCAACAAGAAGTACAGAGTCCTGCACTTAGAATGGAAGAATCCCATGCACTCCTACCAACTAGGGACCAAATGGAGAGGCAGCCATTCTGCAGAAAAGGACCTAGGGGTTACAGTGGATGAGAAGCTGGATATGATTCAACAGTGTGCCCTTGTTGCCAAGAAGGCTAATGGCATTTTGGGATGTATAAGTAGGGGCATTACCAGCAGATTGAGGGGCAGGATCATTCCCCTCTATTTGGCATTGGTGAGGCCTCATCTGGAGTACTGCATCCAGTTTTGGGCCCCACACTACAAGAAAGATGTGGAAAAATTGGAAAGAATCCAGCGGAGGGCAACAAAAATGAATAGAGGGCTGGAGCCCAGGATTTATGAGGAGAGGCTGAGGGAACTGGGATTATTTAGTCTACAGAAGAGAAGAATGAGGGGGGATTTGATAGCTGCTTTCAACTACCTGAAAGGGGATTCCAAAGAAGATGGATCTAGACTATTCTCAGTGGTAGCAGATGACAGAACAAGGAGTAATGGTCTCAAGTTGCAGTGGGGGAGATTTAGGTTGGATATTAGGAAAAACATTTTCACTAGGAGGATGGTGAAGCACTGGAATGGGTTACCTAGGGAGGTAGTGGAATCTCCTTCCTTAGAGGTTTTTAAGGTCCGGCTTGACAAAGCCCTGGATGGGATGATTTAGTTGAGGACTGGTCATGCTTTGAGCAGGGGATTGGACTAGACTAGATGACCCCCTGGGGTCCCCAAACCCTGATATTCTGTGAATGAAGGTTGCCTCTTCATTCCTTAACTCCGTGTCATCATAATCTGTGGACATTCCTCTATATTCAAAGAGAGATATATCTGTGAGAATTTCTAACATGCTAGCAAGTAACTGAATGTTTGACACTGGAGACAAATCCAAACCACACTGGTTCACTTTTCTAGAGTTCAGAAGTGTGCAGATCAGAGTGTGGGTCTGTGTGTGGGTGAAAGGGGGTGAGGGTGGAGTTTGGGATATGCTCTTATTGGAGATTGTGATTTAGCAACAAGACAAAGGCATATTCCTGTGCAGGGAGTTTTTGGGCTGGAATATACCAAATGCTTGTAATTTCAGCTTTAAGCCTCACTAGGGCAATTTATTACTGTACTTAAATTTGCTTCATCTGCACAAGCCAATTTCTGCCATTAAGTATGTTGGCATTTCCCTCGCTATAGCTAGTTCCTCATTTTCTGAGCCCAGGAGCAGAACCTGACAACAATAAGGTGGTATAAAACTAGATGCACAAATTGCCATGGGTACTGAGGAATAATGTTGGTCGATCACTCGACGTGGACTCTAGCAGGGCTATGAAATGATCCCTCGTTAGAGGGCTGCTATCTGTGCAATGCTTGAAATTAATAGGCATGTTAGGCATATGTTAATGACTTCTACCACATTTTGTTTTTAACACAAATGGATGCCCCCGTTCATGACTTCAAATCTCAAATGCACATTTACTGGATCAAAGCTTTTAAATATGCATGATCCAGCAAACCTTTCCCTGGGATGTTTGCATTAACAAAGGTAAGGACACTGTCCTAAATTGTCTCAGTGGTGGTGGGGGCAGCTGTTACACAACTCAGCACAGAAAGCTGATCTTGTTTCCTCTGCCGCCAGCCGGGGACTTGCCTGACCCCAGAACATTCCAGTGAAGAGGACTTTGGATTGCAGCCAAAGGAAATGAGAAGGTGATTGGCATGGAGATGCAGATCCTTTGAGGTTTTGTAGAGGATGATGGAATGGATATAAACACAGAGATAACTCTCCTCTATGCGAAAGTCTTGCTTTCATGAATGACTAGGCATCTTCTCCCCAGAGCAAACCTCTGATAGGCAATTTACATTTCCTGTGGTTCACTCCACATAGAAAATGATATGATTGATCTCTGGTATTTCAGAAATATTGGGCAAAATTCTGTTCTGGCATAATGTAGCAACAATTTCCATTGACACGGTGACTGAACCTGCTTAGCCCACGGCTGAATTTGGTCCACTTTCTCAAGAAAATGCCTTACTGGCATTTTTTTTTCAACAACAAAGCAGTCTTGTGATATATTCCCTTTGCTAGCCTGAAGTTAAGATAAAAACAATCCAAAAACAATCCAGCATACAGAAAAAGAAATAGAAGTCCTATCAAAGTCCTATAGAAATAAAATGGAAAAAATAGAATGTAGAAAATTTAACTTAAGGTTCCACTTAAAAAATAAAACCCAAACATTACAAGATATGGAAATGCAATTATGATCACCTAAACAACCTTTACTCTGCCCCCTTTATTACCACAACCTTTATTGTCCAATCAGTGTGAATTTTTGTTCTTAGTTTCTAGTAAGGAGAGGTGGCCCACCTGGCCCACGTCTGACAGAACTGGCCATTGCCAGGAAGTAGGCAGCAAGTGCTCTTCCATGCACCAGAGGGCAGGGATTTTGCATTCACCAGCACAATCCCTCTTGCAGCATCCCTTAGGGTGGAAGAGGAAGGAAGCAGGAAGCAGGAACCTTTCTGGAGAATAACAGTTATGGGGGACCCTGGCCCAGAATGTCTCAGCCCAAGTCCAAACCCCATGCTCTGGGCACATCGAGAGCAATTCACTTTCTCTTTTGGCCACAGTCTGAACTGCTCACAAGGGGACGACATCCTCTCATTCCAACAGAGGTAACCACAAAGTGCTTAATAAACTGACCACAAGTGTCAGGAGCTATGATACAGGAGAACATCCCAATTATCTGTGACTTATTCCTAAGAGATGCTCAGGGAGAGGACAACACTGTGTAATTATGAAGAGTCCATTGTTGTTCTTTAGTCTTCTGCAAACACATGCCTGTGAGAGGCCCTGAAAAAGGCCAAGGGGCACCCACTGTGCTTTGGTGGCTCAGCAGCTTCCTAGGGAAGTGTGATAGATACCCTAGAGCAGGGGGTCTCAAACACGCGGCCCGTGGGCCACATGTGGCCCGCCAAGCCCTTCCCTGTGGCCCGCGAAGTCCCCCCGTCCCCCATCCTCCCAGCTCCCCCTGCCCACCTCGTGCATTTCAAATGCAGCGCAGCTTTCTGAAGCAGCAGCCAGCACTGTCCCTTCGGAGGGGAAGGAAGGGGGAGGAGACAGAGGGCTCCTATTTGCCTCCCTCCAAGCATTGCACCCCCACAGCTCCCATTGGCTGGGAACAGGGAACTGCGGCCAATGGGAGCTTCGTGGGAGTTGTCTGGAGGAAGCAAGAGCAGCACATGCAGGGAAACCCTCCGGGTGACTCCCTCTCTCGCCCAGGCTGCAGAGACTGGTTGCAGCAGCTTCCTGGAGTGGAGCTGTATGGGGCCGGAGCCGCTCTAGGTAAGTGGCACCAGGCTGGAGCTCGTACCCAGAACCCCACCTGCACCCCAACTCCCTGCCCTGAGCCCCCTGCCCTGACCCACCTGCTGCACCCATCCCCCTGCCGCATCCCTCACCTCTCTTACACCCCACACACCAAATCTCTGCCCTGAGCCCCCTTCCACACCCTGCACACCTGCACCTCAACTCCCTGCCCTGAGCCCCTGCTGCATCCTGCATCCTTTCTGCACCCCCTGGGGGCAGGGAGGGGGCAGCGTTGGGGTGGGGACTTCGGGGAAGGGGTTGGAATGGGGCAGGGAAAGCATGGGAAGAGGCGCGGCAGGGGCAGGGCCTAATGGAAGGGGTGGAGTAGGGGCGGGGCCAGGGTCAGTATCAGTGATGCGGCCCTCGGGTTAATGCACTAGTCCTCATGTGGCCCTCGTGGTCATTTGAGTTTGAGACCCCTGCCCTAGAGTGCAAGCATGTGTGTCTGTCCATCGATTCGACGAGGACCACTCAGTCATCCGTGAATTGCTGGGACTGATTCTGTCTGTGTGTGCGCAGATGGCTGATGAGGCCAATCCTTGCACGAAAGGTCCGATGACAGATAGGACAGGAGATGAGGAGGACATCTCCAGCAGAGTTTCTGGCACGGGCTTTTCTGGCTTGCCTCTTTTGTTCTGCTGCAGCCGTCCTTTTGGCCTCACATGATTCAGCACCTTTATACACGAAGGAGCGCCATGTCATCCGATTCATTGCGCTCTGTTCCCAAGAGTCAGGATTGATGTCAAAGGCTTTAAGGGCAACTTTGAGAGTGTCTTTGAAGCGCTTCTTCTGACCCCCATGAGACCACTGTCCTTGTTGCAACTCGCCATAGAAAAATCGCTTTGGTAGCCGATGATCTGGCATACGGACTACATGCCCTGCCCAGCGTAGCTGCGACTGCATCAAGATGGTAAAGATGCTGGGCAGGTTTGCTTGGGCGAGTACTTCAGTATCTGGGATCTTATCCTGCCACTTGATGTTGAGGATTTTCCTGAGGCTTGTTGTGTGGAAGTGGTTCAGCTTCTTGGCATGGCGCTGATACACAGTCCAGATTTCACTGGCGTAGAGCAGTGTAGGGAGAACAACCTCCCTGTATAGTTTCAGCTTGGTCTAGGTGGTGATGCCTCTTCTATTCCAGACGTTGGAGTTTAATCTGCCAAAAGTTGCACTGGCTCTAGTGAGCCTGATATTCACCTCATCATCTATGGTGGCATTTTGGGACAGTGTGCTGCCAAGGTATGTAAATCTGTTCACTGCATTGAGTCTCTGGCCGTTAATAGTGATATTGGGCTCAACATAGGGCTTCCCTAGGGCTGGCTGATGCAAGACTTCAGTCTTCTTTGTACTGATGATTAGACCGAAGTTTGCGCAAGCGTTGGAAAACTTATCTACATTGCGTTGCATATCAGCTTCTGAGCCAGCATTGAGAGCACAGTCATCAGCAAACAGAAAGTCTCGGATGATGTCTGTCATGACCTTGGTTTTCGCCTGAAGTCTCCTTAGGTTGTACAGCTTACCGTCAGTGCAGTACCTGATGCCAATTCCAACGTCTCCATCTCTGAAAGCATCGGTCAACGTCTCCATTTCTGAAAGCATCGGTCAACTTTGATTACTGACAAGGATAAGATTCTTGTAAGGTGGGCTGAACACTTCAACAGTGTTCTGAACCATCCCTTGTCCATCAATGATAAAGCCATTGATTGTCTCCCGCAAGTGCCCATCAACGAGGCACTGGATGACCCGCCTACTTTATTAGAGACGCAGAAAGCGATCCATCTCCTCTCCAGTGGCAAAGCTCCAGGCTCAGACTCCATTCCAGCTGAGATTTATAAGGAAGGCGGCACTGCCTTGACTGAAAGGCTCCATCAACTGTTCCTACTTATGTGGCAACAGGAGACGATCCCGCAGGAGTTTAAAGATGCTTTCATCGTACACCTGTACAAGAGGAAAGGGAACCGGCAGCTCTGTGATAACCACAGAGGTATATCCCTACTCTCCATCGCAGGCAAGATACTCGCCAGGATCCTGCTGAACCGCCTAACAGCACATCTGGACCAGGGACTTCTGCCAGAAAGTCAGTGTGGATTTCGGAAAGAGCGTGGGACCATTGACATGGTGTTTGCTGCGAGACAACTGCAAGAGAAGTGTCGGGAGCAGAGGTCCGACCTGTTCTCCACCAATGTTGACCTGACCAAGGCTTTCGATACTGTTTGTAGAGAGGGCCTGTGGAAGATCATGGCCAAGTACGGATGCCCAAGGAAGTTCATCTCCATGGTCCAACAGTTCCATGAAGGCATGCAGGCACGAGTCCAGGACAATGGCGAATCATCTGAGCCATTTCCCGTTACAAATGGTGTGAAGCAGGGTTGCGTCCTGGCACCTACACTCTTTAGCATCATATTCTCCGCTAGAGCGCAAGCATACCCTGTACTCAGGTATCGAATCCATCAACCCTTCTTAGCACAAAGGAGACAATTTACATTTCTGGATTTAAGCACCCACTGGCAGGGAACCCACCACTTGGTAGTTTTGCCCAATGGTTAATCACCCTCACACAGGGCCAGCTCCGAGCACTGGCAAAGAAAGCACGTGCCTGGGATGGCACATCTTTAGGGGCGGCATTCTGGGCAATCTTGGGGCAGCACATTCCACAGCTTAGTTATGTAAGGGTTGTTCATAGAAAATGTCACTGAGAGGAAGACCTTGGTTTATTAGGAGCCTGGGAGACTTCAGGGCAAAACACAGGGACAACTCCTCAGGTGGTGTAAATCAGAGCGGCTCCATTGAGGTCATTGGAGCTCTAACAGCTGTGGTTTTGAAAATGCATTTTGTTGCACAAGCTATTACTGAAGCATCTGCTAAGAATTGCACAGTATGCATTGCGGAGCAATTGCATTAAACCTTTGCTGCCTTCTGGCTATTAGCACTCAAATTAACAAAACAAATACTGGTCTCTGCAGCTCTCCTATGCTCCATGATGCCTGTAGATTGAGGAAGTGAATCAATCCCAATGTCTAGCCATAAAGAAAATCATAAGTAGCTTTAAGAAACAAAAAAAGAAAGGCAGCTGTGTACACAGACGAAATCAGCATTTGATGTCCATGGAGGCTGCTGACATCTGAAATAAACCAGGCAGAACTGTTAAATAAAGCACCTCTTTTGCCCATATTCAGCAGGTGGCAAAGATCACAATGTACCCTACTCCGAGGCTTTTGCAGCTCTACAAAGTGAGTTTAGACCAGCAGATTTTGCATCTTAGCTCACAGGCAACGTTTCAAGAAGGAAAGTGTGGACATGTTCCTCTTTCACAACAGATGTAAATAGCTGGACCCTGGCCTGTGAGGATTCTCAGTGGGGCAGCTTTAACTCCAATATGCTTTCACTTAAATGGTGCTCAGCAGCTAGCTGAAAACTACATGGCTGATTTTTTTACTACTGCTATGGAGCGATCTGTTTCCACTACACATGTTCCAATGTATGTTGTTTTCCAATGTATGTTGTTATTTTCTCTCTCTCACTTCTTCAGACACTAAATTTCTCTCTGCCCTCTCTGTTCTATTATTTCACGTCTCTCAGCTATAGTGCTCTCCCCTTATATTTCCAGCTCTTATTTTACCTGTAAGATTCAAATATTTGTTACATCCTCACTGTGCAACCAAATGAATGCCATGGGTTTCATGAAGGAGGGCAGAATTTGCTCCAAGGTGTTTCCTAACTTGTGTTTGCCCACTAGTGCCCGATACTGGACCAGACTCAATTCCACATCCAGTGACTCAACTCCCCGCGTGTGCATATTACACTTAACCATGCCTAAAAACTCAATCTAGGACTCTTGTGGCTATTATTACATAATCCTAAAGGAAAATCTCTCTCTCTCACACACACACACGTATTTCCCCAGCTTCATAGTTGACATTTCAACGTTAATTTGTGAGGGATGCAGGGTCTAATGGTGAGAACACTAGACTCAGATTTAAAAGATCTGGGATCCTTTCCTGGTTTTATTATGGACTTCATGCATGACCTTGGGCAAGTCACTTAACCACACTGCCTGTCGGTTCCCCCAATCTGAAAAATAACAATGATAATACTTCACTGCTGCATGGGGTTACAGTGAGACTTTATTCTTTAATGTTTGTAAAAGTGCTTTGAGATCCCCAATTGGCAGACACTATAGAAGGACAATTTGTAGGCCAGATTATGCCACCCATATTCCAAGTGAGGCGCACTTTGCTCTGTGACTAACTCCATTGATTTGAATGATACTCTTCAAGCCATAAGGTATTACTCAAGGTGGATAAAATCAGAATCTGCCCCTATAATCCTTTGCTAAAAAATCATATAGTTCATTGTCACCTTCATCTGTTTTCAAATTCCCTGGACCTACACGAAACGACTTTATGTGGGTCAAGAACATGGCACCAGTCTTAGAAGGAAGCAAGTGTTTTCTCCCGATACAATTCTAGCCCTCTAAAGCAATATCATTTTGGCACTAAGTAGCTGAAAATTTGAAATGTCTGTTCAAGTTCCGGTGATTTTTCCCACCGATTACTCTAATTAGTCCCCTATGAAACAAACTATTTAAAAAGCCATTGTTAATTTGTTCCAAAGTAAATGATTATCTGAAATATACACACACTAGAGGTCCTTAATTAGCCTGTCATCAGCTGGGACCATAAGTGCCCATGGGAGCGAGAGCCTAATTAATTACCCATATCACCACATTGCAGCTTTTTGTCTAGCCATAGATGCTCTTCAGTCCACAGAGACAGTCTGTAGTTCTCTATGGAACAGCCTGGAGAGTGGCAGACAATAGTTTTCCTGGTCCCGCACTCAGCAGGGTTGGCTCATTATTAATATGCATACCGGGAATGAGATCCCTTCCAGGTTACAGCCTCACAGTAAGGATGAATTTAGCTCCCTCAATACAAGATGCCCTGATTGTGCCTGTGGAAGGCAACCGTCGACGCTGCTGTGCTGGAACTTTGCATTTGACAACAGTTCACTGAGATGGATGAAAAATAAGGAGGCCTTGGAGGTGGGTACTCAGGGTCAGCTTTAAGCACAAGCTAGCATCTGCCTAAAGCCATGTCATGCCAAATTCATAGCGCTGAAGGCTTGAAGGGACCATTAGATAAACTAGTCTGACCTGCATACCACAGACCCTTAAATTTCAGCCATTTAGCCTTGTAATTGGTCCAAAAACTAGTCTCCAACCGAAACATGGAAAGGAAGCTAGTCTTGATCTAAAGACATCAAGAGATGGAGAATCTACCACTTCCCTTGGTAGTTTTGTCCAATGGTTAATCACCCTCATGGTTAAAAATGGTGCCTTACTTCCAGTTTGAATTAACTGGCTACAGCTTCCAGCCACTGGTTCTTGTGATACATTTCTCCTCTAGATTAAAGAATCCTTTAGTACCCACTGCTCTTTCCCTGGGAAGGTACTCATACTCATAGTCAAATAATTAGGACCCTGCCAAATCCACAGAACATTTTGGTCCATTTAATAGGATTTTAAAAATCACAAATTTCATGATTTCAGCTATTTAAATGTGAAATTTCACGGTGTTGTAATTGTAGGGGTCCTGACCAAAAAGGTGTTCTGGGGGGGTTGCAAGATTATTGTAGGGGGGTTGCGGTACTGCTACATGTACTTTTGCATCACTACTGGTGGTGGTGCTGCCTTCAGACCTGGGTGGCCAGAGAGCAGCAGCTGCTGGCAGGGAGCCCATCGCTGAAGACAGAGCCCCCCGCCAGCAGCAGCGCAGAAGTAAGAATGGCCTCGGTCAGCAACCAGCACTCTCTGGCTGCCCAGCTCTGAAGGCATCAGCACAGAAGTAAGGGTGGCATGGTATGGTATTGCCAGCCTCATTTCTGTGCTGCTACTTCCTACAAGGCTTTGTCCTCAGAGCTGGGCACCTGGGCAACAGCTGCTGCCCTCCAGCCGCCAAGCTCTGAAGACATCACAGAAATAAGGGTGGCAATACCACAAACCCCCTAAAATAACCTTGTGCCCCCCTACAACTCCCTTTTGGGCCAGGGCACCCAATTTGAGAAAGGCTGGTCTCCCCTTGTGAAATCTCTAAAGTATAAGGTAAAAGCACACAACAGACCAGATTTCATAGTCTGTGACACATTTTTCATAGCTGTAAATTTGGTAGGGCCCTAGAGATAATCTCTCAGGTTTTATTTTGACAAACTAAATGGATTGAGCTCATTAATGGTCTCTCTCTAGGCCCTTGAATCATATTTATGGTTCTTTTAGGCACCCTCTCCAATTTTTCAACATCCTTTTAAAAACACTGACACCAGAACTGCACTCAGTATTCCTCTCATTAAGTTAAATATATACACAGGTTAAATCACCTCCCTAATTCTACTCACTACACCACACTTTACACATCCAAGGCTCATATTAGTCCCTTTTAGCTGCTGTGACACTGAAAGCTCGTGTTGAGTTGCTTGTCACTGTAATCCTGTAATGGGGTCTCTATCCCACACTCACCCTGCAAGATTTAATGCTGGCCAGATGGACCAATTAACCAATTAGGAAGCTAATTAAGGAGGCTCAGCTGGGCAGGAATGGGCAGGGACTATAAAACCCAGGAGCTGAAAGCAAAAAGGCTTGCTGGGGAAAGGCAAACATTTTCAGGGGAAAGAGAGGAGTGAATAGATACTGTAGCCTGCAAAAAAAAAGGTGGTTTGGGGAACTAGTAGTCTCAGGAAGGAAAGGGGAACCCATAGTTTGAAGCAGTCCAGGGACAGAGCAGTGATGCCAGAGAGAGAAGGATCAGACTGCTGAGTTGAGGGTCTCTGGGCTAGTCCCTGGAGAAGAGGGCAGGCCCAGGTTCCCCTACCAGCCACAGGGACATGGATAGTGATTTGCCCTCTGATATTCCCCTTGACCTTTTTTTAGTGTCACTGCTTTTCAAGATGTATCTTCCCCCCCCCCGCCCCCCCCACTTCTGCAAGCTTAGCAACACATGAGCTATGCCTATCTACATCTGGCATTAGGATGAGAAGAGGCAGCTAACAACTTCTTCCCCCAGCTGTTTGTAGCCCCACAAGTTGTAAGGACAGTCATGAAGATGACAGCTGCCCTGCTATAATAAAAATTTCTGCATCTGATGTATAGAATAGTACATGGGTAGTGCATTGGGTAAAAGGAGCATTTAAAAAGTTCGTTTAGGGTTTGTTTCTTCTGAGGGAAAAGAAAAGATTGATGATCAAACTGACTGGTATACAGCATTGTGTAACCCAGAGGGGGTTGGTGTATATGGCAATGAATTATATTTTGATGAAGGTACTTTAATGTATTCATGCAGCTTTTGGTTTAAATTCTCAAATTTTGTAGCTGACTGCTCTCCATTTAGCAACATGGAAAACGCCACATATACCAACAACCTTCCCTACAGCCTGAACAACCTTAGATCTAAGGTGGAGCCACAAGATGGGGTTTCTTATACCTGGATGGCAGTGCAAACTTTGACTTAGGCTGACAGCCTTTTGGGGAATTTAATCTATCAATTCGGTAGCCAGTTTTGTATTTTACAAAGCAAAAGTGTGTGGGGAGGCTGCTGAGGAGCAGCTGCATGGCCTTTTTGGAATGCATAAGAATTAATTAGTTTTTCATTAAAAAAGAAGTAGAAGATTTAAAATCTTCTGGTTGGGGAATTATAGGAAATCTCCTGAGATAGAGGTATGATTTGAACAGCAAGGGGCTGCATCTTCTAGCAGAGTTCATGCACTGCTAAAGGTGATGTACAGGCATCCTGACTGGCTTTAGCTGTGAGATCTAGGCCAACAGTAAGAATGCTTTGATTGAAACTTTCCTATATGGACCTGTATACAGAGACATGTATAACATAATATGGCATGACTGACTTTTCAGAGTCCTTATGGATATTGTATAATGCAATGCTCTTCTATTATTCAATCCAGACCTGTGGATAAGGATTTAAGAAAATCATGTTACTTTCCTAATCAGGAAACATTACATTCAAAGAGGAGATACTCAGGATTAGTCCATTGTAGGCAAGTTAGATGATTTCAGAAGCATCAAGTATATTTTAGCTCCTCTCAAGCGAGAGCAAGGATAGGTTTGCATGGGATAAGGTTTTATATATTTGCTGTGGAAAAGCTAGAATGCACATCAGCCACAGCGTGAGAAGCTTCTGAAAGGCTGAGTGAATTTCCCCTTGCATATCTGATCCTCTCCTTGTTATTCCCCGGCTTCTTTCTGTGCAGTTCTCCAAACAGCCATGCCCTACCCCCATGTTCCATGTATGTAATCTGCACTGGGGGAGAAATGAAAAGAAAGGACAGACATCCTAATATCTTACCACGAACAGCCTCCCAAGGCAAGGGCTGGAAGACCTAAAGCTTGAGACAATTAAAGCTAGAATAGAAAACACACTATTACATCTCAGCTGGGCCAAGTCCCTCAGATGGTGTCAGTGTAATTCATTTACTCCAATGGAGTTGCACCAATTTACACCAGCTGAGGATCTGGAGGGAAGAATCCAGAGTTTAGAGGGGAATTAACTCCATGGGCAGTGATGCAAGTACAATGCATTTCTTACTGGTACGTTGCACTCATTGGAAGGACACAAAGGGGGTGACCAGCTAAAGGGGGGATATGTGACCCACATGTGACTCCTCCCTACCCCCGGGCTCTGCCCATCCCTTCCCCATGATCCATCCCATGTTACCCAGGGTGTGGGGGAGGCTCTGTCCTCATCCCACCACACCCAAGACTCCTGAACTGCAGGGTTCTCCAGAACTGCAGCTGCAAAAGGAGCAGAATACAGGAACACTGGGCAGCCCCACACCGGCATCTCCTCTGGCATGGCTATACCGCTCCCAGCCCCGCCTCCCAACCCTTCCATGCAGCTGCATCCCCTGAGTCATGTCTGGAGTCTGTACAGCAGCTCCTGGAGGACAGGGCTGGGGGAGGGACTGGGGGAAGAACAGTCACAGCAGAGGAGCTGGACATTGTTGCTTTCACCACTGTGGTTCCCAGGAGAGCCCTTACGTTCCAAAAGGTAATAGAAGTTTCTATAACAAACAAGCTCTATATGTCTTTTAAGGTTAACCCTGGCCAATCACTGGGGAACTCTTGATTATGCTAAGAAAACTTCACTTCTCAGCATTCAAGCAGCATAGAGAGAACAATTTCTTCTTGATTGTGATTTTTATTCCCTTTCCATAATGTTCAAGCTGATGGGACAAGAGCTTGTGCATGTTTCCTCTTCATGGGTGGGCAGTGGGAAGAGCAATCAACGTGATCGTTTGCCCTCTGATGTTCCACGATGGTTCATCTTGTGGTGAACTAGTATTATATAAGAATGGCCATACTGGGTCAGACCAAAGGGTCCGTATAGCCCAGTATCCTGTCTTCTGACAGGGGCCAATGTCAGATGCCTCAGAGAGAATGAACAGAACAGACAATCGTCAAGTGATCCATCCCCTGTCGTCCACTCCAAGCTTCTGGCAAACTGAGACTAGGGACCCTCAGAACATGGTGTTGCATCCCTGCCCATCCTGGCTAATGTCTATTGATGGACCTATCCTCCTTGAGCTTATCTAGTTCTTTTTTGAGCCCTGTTATAGTTTTGGCCTCCACAGCATCCTCTGGCAAAGAGTTCCACAGGTTGACTATATGCTGTGTGAAGAAATACTTCCTTTTGTTTGTTTTAAACCTGCTGCCTATTAATTTCATTGGGTGACCCCTAATTCTTGTTCAGTGTAAAGGATTCAATAACATTTCCTTATTCGCTTTTTCCACATTAGTCAAGATTTTATAGACTTCCTCCCTTAGTCGTCTCTTTTCCAAGCTGAAAAATCCCAGTCTTTAATCTCTCTCCATATGGAAGTTGTTCCGTACACCTGATCATTTTGTCGCCCTTCTCTGTACCTTTTCCAATTCCAATATATCTTTTTTGAGATGGGGTGACCAGATCTGCATACAATACTCAAGATATAGGCATATCATCAATTTATACAGAGACTTTATGATACTTTCCGTCTTGTTACCTATCCCTTTCCTAATGGTTCCTAACATTCTATTAGCTTTTTTTTTTTTTAATTCTGCTGCACATTGAGCAGATGTTTTCAGACAACTGTCTCTTTCTTGAGTGATAACAGCTAATTTAAACCCCATCATTTTATATGCATAGCTTTTTCCAATGTGCATTACAATACTTTGCATTTATCAGCAAATTTCATCTGCCATTTTGTCACCCAGTCGCCCTGTTTTATGAGATCCCTTTGTAACCTTCACAGTCTGCTTTGGATTTAACAATTTCACACTTTTTAATGTGTCTCTCCTGATTGTGGGGATTTACAGTTTCAGAGCGAACACTTATAGAGCAAATACTTAAATATTTTCTTACAACACGGGACAGAGATATTATAAGTGAGATTAATGCAATGCAGCTATTTACAAGCATTTCAGAGTCTAAACACATTTTTAAATGTAACACCTATTCTACCAACACTAACCCACAGGTGAACCAGACTGACTTACAGCTGGGCAATTGTCCGTGTTCGTTGAGGCCTAGGAACACTGGCATGAGCTGGCACCTGATCTGCCTGCATCACAGAGCGCATCTGCGCAGCATCTATCCAACTCCCCACCACTCCCCCCGGGCTGCCCACATGTCTGAAGATTCCACAGGACTTTTGGGGCTTTGTCCTGGGCAATCAATCAGTTGGGGGACAATGAATGGCCGCCATGACTGAAGAGCAGTGTCCAGCTAACAAGTCTGATTTGAAGCGGTCATGCAAGCCCTGTTTAAGAGCAAGGTATTACTCAGCGTGAGTAAGGGTGTCAGAATCTGTCCCAATATGATAATCCCTGCAAATGTGTGGTGATTTGATCTATGGGCAGGTATACTCTCCATATGGCTAGGGCCCTACCAAATTCATAGTCCATTTTGGTCAATTTCATGGTCAAAGCATTTTAAAATCATAAATGTCTTAATTTCAGATATTTAATTCTGAACTTTCGGGATGTTGTAATTGTAGGGGTTCTGACCTAAAAAGGAGTTGTGGGGGTGGGGGTGTCACAAGGTTCTTGTAAGGGGGGGTTCCAGTATTGCCATCCTTACCTCTGCATAGCTGCTGGCAGCGACGGTGCCTTCAGAGCTGGCAGGGCCGGCGACAGAAATTTTGGGCCCCCCTACTCTGATCGTTGGGGCCCCCCTACTCTGATAGTGGACCCACGGTGGGGGCCGCCCTGGGGACAGTTTCCCCACGGCCCATCTGGCCCTGCCACGCCAACCCACCCCCAGCAGACCGGCCGCTCACCACGTGTCCGCCCCGCGGCAGCAGCTGGGCAGGCAGCACCCCACACTTCCGGGGAGGCTCCTGCCAGCGGCCGGCCGCCCCGCCTGCTGCAGGCAAGGCGGGTGTGGGGCCGGTCTCCCGCCAGGGCTACCCCGGGACGCGCTAGGGCCGCCCCACTGCATCCCGGCCGGGCCCCCGACCCTGCTGGCTGCGGTGGGAGGGGCCCGGCCCGGCTCCCGCCCCAGCGTGCCGGGGGAGGGGTTTTCCCAGGCTCCGGCAAGGCAGCTGCTCCTGGCTCCCCCGGCGCCCCTAACCTCAGCCGCGGGCGGCGGCAATAAACCATCCCGGCACGAGCGCCGTCCGTGCCCAGCCCGCGGAGACAGGCCCGGCGACAAGGGGGGGGACTACGGGCCCTGGACTTAAGGGCCCCCCCCTTAAGTCCGGGGCCCGGTACAGCTCTACCCGTAGTACCCCCCCGTCGCCGGCCCTGAGAGCTGGCTGTCCAGAGAGCGGCAGCTGCTGGCTGGGAGCCCATCTCTGAAGGCAGAGCAGCCGCCAGCAGCAGCGCAGAAGTAAGGATGGTGTGGTGTGGTTTTGCCACCCTTCTGCGCTGTGGCCTGCAGAGCCGGGTGCCTGGCCAACAGTCGCCTCTCTCCAGCCACCCAGCTCTGAAGGCGGCAGCACAGATGTACGGGTGACATGGTATCATATTGCCACCCTTATTTCCGTGCGACTGCTGGTGGGGTCCTGCCTTCAGAGCTGGGCTCCCGGCCACAATCACCTCTCTCCAGCCACCCAGCTCTGAAGGCAGCGCAGAAGTAAGAGTGGCAATACCGCGAGCCCCCTAAAATAACCATGCAACCCCCCTGCATCTCCCTTTAGGTCAGGACCCCCAATCTGAGAAATGCTGGTCTCCTCAGTGAAAACTGGACAGTATAGGGTAAAGCACGCAGAAGACCAGATTTCAAAGTGGGAGACCAGATTTCACAGTCCATGACACATTTTCATGGCTGTGAATTGGGTCGGCCCCCACATATGGCACATTGATGATACAGACACCCCTTTTCAGTGTGGGTGGGTGGCAAGGGAGGTAGGCTGCCAGGAATTTGATGAAATAATTTGCAAGCTAAGCAAAGAGGAAATGAGACCCAATGAGGGCTGAAATGAAGAAGGGAAGGAAAGAGGGTCAGAAGAAAAGATGATGCTTGGAGAGAAAGCCAGTGAAGCAGAGAGCTGCACGTCAGAGGATTAAGGAAACAGAGGCTTTTTGGAGGAGCTGGGTAAGCAGGCAAGATCTGTTGAGATCTGTGATTGGAGGAGCAGAGAGATGCAGGCAGAAGTAATGGCAGATACACCCAGAGGTGAAGAAGAAGTGGCACAGAGAAAGTCAGAGGAGCTGGAAGAGATGTGGCTGGAAGCGATGGGAGCCATAGCTAGAAGAGCTGTGAGAGATGCACTGGAAGAGCAGACAGCAGCAGACACACAAACCAGATGCACTGGAACAGTGATGAAGCAGTGTTGCTGGGAGGATTTGACAGATACGACTTTCAGATTAATTAGGAATACGACTGCAAAGTTAGTCATGATTATGCCTCAATTGCTTCAAATTATCATCCAAAACAAAGTGAGCACTCTTCTCTTTTCGATATGGTCTATGCTTGCTCGCTCTCTCCCAGACAGACACACTCATGCAGGGCTGTTGCTAGTCCCTCCACTAGTACACATACGATGAGGCTACCCTCCCCCTCCACTCACACCAGTGGAGCCCTCCACTCATCTGGACACACACTCTTCCTGTGCCCACACGGAGACCAGGTCTACACTGGGGAGGAGGGGGGCAGTTGACCTAAGATACTCAACATCAGCTACGCAAATAGCGTAGCTGAAGTCGACATATCTTAGGTTGACTTACCTGGGCGTCCTCACGGCAGCAAGTCGACAGCTGCTGCTCCCCCGTTGACTCCGCTTCCGCCTCTCGTGGTGGTGGAGTTCCGGAGTTGATGCAGAGAGCGCTCAGGGATCGATCACTACCCACCAATCCGGCAGGTAGTGTAGACGTACCCAGAGAGAAAGAACAGAGAAGCTCCAGGAGCTGCTCTGTCCAACTGCCACTATACAATTCTCTCACTGACAACTGGTAATGGAGGAAAGAAAGTAGGCATTTTACTGTTAACTGTTGCAAACTCATCAGAAGTATAGAAACCAGGCCTTCAGAGCTTGAGGGTCTGTCTGCCTTCACATCAATACAAGTAGTGATATCATTGTTAAAAAAAAACAGATGAATACGAATGGTGAAGAAGGGAGACATCTTTGCAGTGTTAAATGAACAGAATTCTTGATTGTTTACATTAATCCAGAAAATTAGTTGAAAGTCACTGCTTTTTATTTTCTGTGTTCAGTGTGCTGTATCGATTACACTTAGTGTACCAGCATTTTCATTTGCTTTTTGCTTAATTAATTTTGGAAGCTCTGATCTTCCAAAGCTTCTAAGTAAAATGAGTTATTTAGACTCTTTAAATCATAATCTTTCATGTTACTGCTAATTTTCCCCATCAGACGAGAAGAGAACAAACAACAATGACTCCAGAGTCACTAGGTTTAGAAGTGATTAGTGATTTTGGATGCCTCCATATTTGAGGACACCACCCTCTTAAAATCAGGTCCCTTTAAAGGTGTCTCAAACTTGGGTCTCCAAAATCACTAGCTCTTTCTGAAAACTTAGACCAAGGCATCTTGAGCTGGGCGCCTAAACACTAAAATCAGTGACCATTATTGAAAGTTTGAGCCTAAATTTGTAAACTTCTTTGTGATGAAATGTACTGTGTAAATGTCAGATACCTCTTAATGATTCATTATTATTCTATCATAGACCTTCCATGGTATTTCCATATAATTGCTACATTTTTCTATGAATAATGCTGTACAAAAATTGCCATTTCTGTTACATGCAGTATACAAAGGGCCATGTGCAGTACAGCAGATGCCTGGGGAGAAATCCTCCTCTTATTGAAGTCAACCACAAAGACTCCTATTGAGTTCAGCCAGGATTGAGGCTGGAGTGCAAGTTTAAGGCCAGATTCGGAAGCAGCTCATTTGGGTAATATCTTCTCCGGATGTTACCCAAATGCTCCACTGAAATCAATGAGGTCACTTGAAGAGTAAAGTATCACTCAGTATCAGAGCATCAGAATCTGATTCCAGTAGTGGGCAACTTATTGTTAAACTTGTTCTGCAGAACCTCGAAGCTGAGCAGCTGTATACATTTTATCATTGGTTTGTTGCAAGGGTTTCCATCAGAAAATTACTTTAATCGGCAAAGCTTCATTGTGTCCTACCTCGAGGCCACTGTGCCAGCAAACAGCAGTCAAGCTCAGTTGATTTGTGATGAAGATTCAGACTGAAGGAAACTATTAAATTGTAAAGCCCTGAACATTTCTCCCCAGGTTGAGCTCATGAAGTGTCAGAATTAGATGAATTCTTCAGAGGCATGCCCAGGTCGCTTGAAAGAGCGTAGGTGGAAGTGCAGACCCTCAGAGTCAGGCTAGACGTCATAAACAATGCAGGTATGGGAATTTCCGTGACCTGAAACATCAGCTGAATGGGTCACTGCTTTTTCAAATGGAGGAAGATAGACTGAAGAACATAAGGATGGAACCTGTGTCCTTGCAATACATCAAGGGACACGAGAGAGCCCTTTTCTTTTTAGCCATGGCTGAGAAACCATGAAATAAGAGTGAATTGGAAGATGGATGCTGCAGTCTGTGTTCACCCCCAGGGATGAGATGGAGGCTACGAAGAAAAACTTTCTGAGACAAATCTTTAGCTGGTGTAAGATGGCATGACTTCCGCTGTGCTAATCTGTGTTTGACAAAATCATCAGGCCACCTGCCAAATCTAGGAATAGCTTGCAACCTAGACTTCCCAATCCAGGGAGAGCGCTGCCAGATCAGCCAACATGCTAAACCTCCTGATTGGAAAAAGAAATGGAATTTCACCAGCACAAGGCCTCTGCAGCACTTAAGTCCTATCTTGAAGCCTGAAATAGGAGTTTGCTAGGAGAAATTTCACTCAGACAGATCAGAGTGACAAGACGTGTTAAATCGTATTGATTTTGCTGACCTCAGCTGGATACCTTTAGAAGTTGGAAAGGCATATTCAGTGTTACCCATGCTAACTTTGATGAGCACTGTGAATTTGGCTTATGGAATCTTGGCACTCGTGGGGGCGGTGTGAGATGCTGTATCTGGGCCCACTGCCAATTGCAACAGAATAGCTTAAAACTTCATCTATTATAACTGCTTCTCATCAGGGACTTGTGGGAACACATTAAGCTGAGTACGGTTGGTTTACGTGGTTTTTCCAAGTCAGCGGTATATGCGGGTTATTAATTCCATTTTCATAATATCTTAATGATTCTCAGAAGGGGCTAAAATTTAAATCAGATCTGTGAAACAAAGGTTAAGATGAGGAAAAAGCATTCAGGAAAAGATAGGAAAATATAAATAAATCTTTCACGCAACTAATATCCCTTTTCATCACATCTACTTCTTTTTCCCTGTGTACCATGAACCCAGCATGCTAGTGCAGTAAAAGATATGAGCAGTGCGACATTTATATAGAGAATATTGGTGTTTCCTGTAGACAGCTTGAATCAAGTAATTAAGAAGCAGTTTGCCATTTGTTCCAGTGCACAAGTTAAAATTGAAACAGTAATGATTTGGAGTTATTTACTCTGTTCAGTTCCCTGGTGTTTCAGTAGGGTTATAGATGACCAGAAAATGTACTTTTGATAAAATGTATATGTTTATTCATCTGGGAACTGCCAACAGTGCACTGTATATTATATAAGAGTATGTGGTCCCTACCTCAAGGATTTTATAATCTAGGTAAAAAAAAAGAAGAGGCAAATCAAACACAAATTACTCTGGTCCAGGTTCTCAGTAACTTGCAGGACTGGCTCCTCAGAGGTGTCCAAAAGCTTTTGTTTTAGGTGGATCAACTTTAGTAGACCAAAAGTAGAATCCCAAGATGGAATTTACTCAGAGCACAAGAGCTAATATTCCTACCAGATCAAAACATCTATGTGGTCTTTCATGACCACAAGTATCAAAACCTTGTTTTACTTCTCCTAAAGGCATACTGGGACATTGCTGCACTGAGCCACCAATACCACTTCCTGCAAAGAACTCTGGGTTTTCTTTAGACCTCTATCTTCCAAGCACAGACACAGTCCAACCCTACTTAGTCTGGAAGAACTGACAAGATCACAGTCTGAAGTATGAACTTTTATTTCTGTAATATCCAATTTCCATTTTTTCCTGTGGTTTCATCTAATAATAAGCAACAATCACTTATTTGTATTGCAGGCCGGCAGGCCCTGTAATGGCATGGGACCCCAGCGTGCTAGGATTTGCACAAAAAAATGAACAAAAAGACAGTCCCTACCCGAAAGAGCTTACTTTTCTTTTTAGGTGTAACCCCAAGAGTAATTTAATAAACAATCTCAGTTGCTGTCACTTGTGCGAGAGATCAGTTTGCCCTCCCCTCGGGTGCCCAGAAGTCTTGATTTTATAGGGGCAGTCCCAATTCTTGGGTCTTTTTCTTATATAGGCTCCTATTACCCCCACCCCCTGTCCCGATTTTTCACATTTGCTGTCTGGTCACCCTCCCCTCCCCCCAATCTCTAGGTTAAAAATTCTCGGATAAATTTAGCAATTTGGTCTGAGTGGTTTCTGAACAGTCTTTTGGGTCTCCCTCTCTACCCTATCTGGGAAGTCTATGATCTTTATGCTGTTGTCCCTTCTTTGAACTGCTTTCTGAATTAAATTTGTCCTGCTTAGTTCCATCTTTGTTCTGACACTCTCTATAAGCATTTTTCTGCTAAAAGCATCTTTGTCCTCTAAAGTGGCTA
The DNA here is from genome assembly GCA_032164245.1 of Sternotherus odoratus. Classification (NCBI taxonomy): domain Eukaryota; kingdom Metazoa; phylum Chordata; order Testudines; family Kinosternidae; genus Sternotherus; species Sternotherus odoratus. The sequence continues at coordinate 12,213,924 of JAVMKO010000007.1, read as the reverse complement.
TTGTCTTTTCCATCTCAGTAACCCTGTCCCTTAAATATGAGGGGTCAATTCTGTTTGTTTCATCTTCTGACATAATCTGCAATTCTTGCAGTATTCCGAAAACATTTTTTTGGGAGGTGGAGGGGGGCTGAGATCACCAATAGTGTCTAGATTTCTGCAATGTCTTCTGCTCCTTTGATGCAGTTTTTCAGTTTTCCCTTTTTAAGAATCCCAGCCAAGTGGATAGATAAAATATGATCATAGCCAAGTTGTCATCAAAGAGAGTTTTGGTTTTTTGTTTTAGTATTTTCTATATTAGGTGCTTTCAGCTCTGGCAACTAATAACCATGAAATCTTAACAGCCATTCAATATATATATATATTGCATATAATACTGGGCCACATTCCCAACAACAGTGTATGGGTATAGCTCCATGCATAATGTATTGGCTTCAAGTCAATGGGATTGCTTACGCGCTTGTTTTTTATGTGTTGTAGGAGATCCGCTCTTCCCCCACATCACAAACAGGCAGGAGACTCTTCTGTGGCTCCCAACAGTGCTCTTTATTCACAGTGCAAGCCCCACCACCAATATACAGCTTTACACAGTTCAGCTGAGCCCCAGCCCTCGTCCTGGCTGGTCCCTGGAAGTAGTGAGCTCTTACAGGCTCCTAGCCTCAGCTCTACTTCCCTGCTGTCTGTCTCTGTATCTCTCTCTGTCCCCTTCTCTCTCTCTCTCTCTGACTCCACACACCACCACCCTGGGCTTCCTGCCTGGCAGACTTTTATCCCCAAGGAGGCTGCCAGGTGCAACTCATAACCCTGAGCCCTCTGCAGCCCAGGTGGCTGATTAGCCTTCCCTCGCAGGGGAGGTTTGCAGAGGTTCTGCTCCCTCTTAAAAGGCCAGCAGGGCTGGCTCAGGCACTCCTGGCCAGCACCCTGCCACAGTGTCTGTATTGGTTTTAATGATGAAGTAAAAGTTCTGTGTAAGAATACTATGGGATACAAACAAGTAACAAATACGTGCTTTGCAAAAATGTGAGCAAAGGGTTTGGGCTCTTCTTTACAGTGCCAGAGGTTCAAATCCTGTGAAAGTCCTGGTAGCAGAAGTGAAAATTAACTTACCTTGGTACATGGTGGATTCTCCATCATTCAAAGTCTATGAATAAAGACTGATGTCTTCCTAAAAGATATGTTCTAGCTCAGCCAGAAGTTACCAGCTAGCTGTAAGAACTACGGAGTGAGATTCCATGGCCTGTGTTATGCAGGTCAGATGTTCATAATGGTCCATTTTGGAGTTACAATCTATAAAAAACAAAGTCATAGATCACTGCATGAGTTTACCACTGCAATGCCTCCTTCGAGATCTCATAAACCTCTGATCTGCACGTCCATGTTTCCTTTAGATAAAAGTTCTTCCCATGTCATGTGAAAATTTTCTGCTTCATCAACCTTATACAGAAGATATTTGCATGAAGTAATGGCTGTGATAACAATACATTCGTCTTTTAAAAAGGGGACGCAAAACCTTTCCAACCTCCAAAGGATTCAATCTCTTTGTACAGTCAATGACAGATTGAAGTTTATTTTTAAAAAGATTTTATAGTTCTCTGTACTGTAGAAAAATCATGTAGCAAATATAGCCCCGGCTCAGCTGGTAGCTTATGAGTCAGTCCGAGATAATTCTCTACTTTTGACCCAGAATTTCCAACATTGCCAAACAATATGCACTGAATTCTTATCCTCATTCCCACTCTGTCAGCATACATCAGTCTCAAGTGAGCATAGAAAATTATTCCTATGATTTAAAATTGTTGGAATTTTATTTTGGATATTTCATAAGCACTCTTAAAAAAAAAGACTCAATTCTCCTGACTCTTCACTCCATTGGTGTTGCCCCTATCTTATGTACCTGTGAATGCTCTCATTATCTATATGTCTTCTGCTAAATTCTTGGCTTCAGGAGCACCTTGTGGCAACGAGTTCCATGGGTTAAGGGTGCATTGTATACAAAAAGCATTTCCTTTTCTCAGTTTTAAATGTGTTGGTCTTTAATTTAATTGAATATCCCCTTATTTTTGTATTTTGAGAAATGGCAAATAGGAATGTATGATATAACTTCTCTTTTCCATTCATTACTTTGAAATAAGTGTTGAAGTAAATTGTGGAATACTTTATACCATTTACAGAGAACCCCTTCTCCCATACCCACACTGCTATAATTTCAAACTTCTTTCTCTGTTAATTTTGGACACCCGTAGTTTGGATCTTTTTCACACATCAACACAATCTAGGGTCACACTTTTGGGTGCTGGATTTGTTGAGCGCTATGGCTGCTTGATCTACTCACTGAAGTGTATGTACAGCAACGATCCCAGTTAGTTCTATGGGAGGAGGATTGGCCCCTGATCAAGTCAGGTATAATAATAATCTACTTTGATGGGTGCAAACCACGTGGGAGAATTTTGTAATTAATGTGTGTTTCACACAAGCCTATAATCTCAGGTTTGTCTACACTATATCATAGAATCATAGAAGATTAGGGTTGGAAGAAACCTCAGAATGTCATCTAGTCCAAACCCTGCTCAAAGCAGGACCAAAACAACTAAATCGTTCCAGCCAGGGCTTTATCAAGCCGAGCCTTAAAAACTTCTAAGGATGGAGATTCTACCACCTCCCTAGGTAACCCATTCCAGTGCTTCACCATCCTCCTAGTGAAATCGTGTTTCCTAATATCCAACCTAAACCACCCCCACTGCAATTGAGACCATTGCTCCTTATTCTATCATCTGCCACCACAGAGAACAGCCAAGCTCCATCCTTTTTGGAACCCCCTTCAGGTAGTGGAAGGCTGCTAGCAAATCCCCCCTCACGCTTCTCTTCTCTTCTGCAGACTAAACAAGTCCAGTTCCCTCAGCCTCTCCTCATAAGTCATGTGCCCCAACCCCCTAATCATTTCTGTTGCCTTCTGCTGGATTCTCTCCAATTTGTCCACATCCTTTCTGTAGTGGGGAGCCCAAAACTGGATGCAGTACTTCAGATGTAGCCTCACCAGCGCTGAATAGAGGGGAATAATCACTTCCCTTGATCTTCTATGCATTCATAGGAGCAATGCTCCTACTAATGCAGCCCAATAGCCATTAGCCTTCTTGTCAACAAGGGCACATTGCTGACTCATATCCAGATAGTGTCTAGATTTTGCTTCTTCATGCACTTCTCCAAGAGCCTTCCTTTCAGCTCTACCCACACTGCATAAGTTCTAATCATCTTATACTTCGAATACCTTGATCTCCTGCCTGACCTTGATATCTGAAAATGTACCCCTGTCAATTCCATTACAAATGCTGCTGCCACTATCATCTTCCATATTTGCTATGGTAACCCCTCTTCAAATCTTTCCACTGAGTCCCCCTTTCTAATGCATCACACACAAACTCCTTGTCCTAGCCTTCAAGGACATGCAGTTTAGGCCTGTCCTGGGTAGCCTTTTAGCTTAGCACTGCCAACCTTTGCTCTGCCAGTGATACTAGACTAAGCCTGCATTTGTTCACATTTCTCATAAGCACTTCCACACTTTCTCCCATGCTGCCCCTTACACACCAGACAAACTCCTAGTTATTTCTTACAAAACTCTCACAAAACTACTACTTCCTTTATGGCCCTCCTTAACCTTCCCAGTGTCACGGTACATAGAGAAGACTGCCATCTAATAATGGTTGGGCAGATGGTGAGTTGCCATTCCTGCTATAGCCTGGCTAAGAATAGCAGCCACAAACTTGTCAACGCCAGTGCATTAAAAGTCATGGAGGTCCAGGGCCATTGTACCCAAGTAAAGACTGGACCCCACCAACCCCATGAATTCCTCACAGGGCTCCCTTGACAGAAATGGGTCAGCACGGAGGGATGGGAGATCCCACAGGCTGTATCAGGAGCTCACTGGCAGCACCCCTGGCCCCACTCAGCAGTCCTGCAGAGTTCTGAGCCGACCACCAAAGCAGGCAGGCGGGATGCACCCAGGGAAAGGACTCAGGGTGCCTCGGGGACTAGACCCTCCATTGTCTGTGCTGGAGGGGGGAGCTGGCAGACCTGAAGAGCTGTGTGGGGCTGGAAAGCTTCTCTCTCGCTCTCTTCATCAAATTGGTCCAAGGGAAGATACCACTAACCAACCCCCCCCCCCCCCCCCACACACACACACTTGTCTCTCTCATACTCCTTGGCACAGGCCTGAAGAAAATGTGCCTCCCCTGTTTTCTATGTGGGGGGTTCATGCTACAGAGGGGAGTGAATGCCCCTCCCCCATTTTCTTTGTGTGGGGGTTCATGCTATGAGGCGAGCAAATGCCCCTCCCCAGTTTTCTTAACGGGGGGTGGGGGTTCATGCTACAGATGGAGTGAATGCCCCTCCCCCGTTTTCTTTGCGGGGGGGGGGGTTCATGCTACAGATGGAGTGAATGCCCCTCCCCCGTTTTCTTTGCGGGGGGGGGGGGGTTCATGCTACAGATGGAGTGAATGCCCCTCCCCCGTTTTCTTTGCGGGGGAGGGTTCATGCTACAGATGGAGTGAATGCCCCTCCCCCGTTTTCTTTGCGGGGGGAGGGTTCATGCTACAGAGGGGAGTGAATGCCCCTCCCCCGTTTTCTTTGCGGGGGGGGGTTCATGCTACAGATGGAGTGAATGCCCCTCCCCCGTTTTCTTTGCGGGGGGGGGGTTCATGCTACAGATGGAGTGAATGCCCCTCCCCCGTTTTCTTTGCGGGGGGAGGGTTCATGCTACAGATGGAGTGAATGCCCCTCCCCCGTTTTCTTTGTGGGGGGGTTCATGCTACGAGGCGAGCAAATCCCCCTCCCCCCTTTTATTTGCGGGGGGGTTCAGGCTACAGATGGAGTGAATGCCCCTCCCCCGTTTTCTTTGCGGCGGGGGGGGGTTCATGCTACAGATGGAGTGAATGCCCCTCCCCCGTTTTCTTTGCGGGGGGGGGGTGTTTCATGCTACAGATGGAGTGAATGCCGCTCCCCCGTTTTCTTTGCGGGGGGGTTCATGCTACAAGGCGAGCAAATGCCCCTCCCCCGTTTTCTTTGCGGGGGGGGGGGTCATGCTACAGATGGAGTGAATGCCCTTCCCCCATTTTCTTTGCGCGGGGGGGGTTCATGCTACAGATGGAGTGAATGCCCTTCCCCCATTTTCTCTGCGCGGGGGGGGTTCATGTTACAGATGGAGTGAATGCCCCTCCCCCGTTTTCTTTGCGGGGGTTCACGCTACAGACTGAGACTGAGGATGGAATGGGGGGTACAGCCCCCCCCCTCCAGCGTTGCGCACAGACCTTCGGGCAGCCTGCGATGGGGGGTGCCCAGACCTCTGCCCCTGCCCGGGGCCCCTGGCGGAGGTGACCCCTGCACGAGCGAGGAGGGCTGGGGGGAGAGGGCGGGGGCAGGCACGCGCCTCATCACTGACACCTGCTGTGGGGGTCCGGGGCTGAGCTCGCGGGGGGGGGGAAGAGGAGGGGCGGCTGCCCCGCTGGCGGGATTCCCCGGCTGCATTTCGGGGTGCACGAGGCAGCGCTCCTCGGGGAGCCAGGCGCGCGGCGCGAGCTGTCCTTCGTCTCCCCCCCCCCCCCCCGGGGCGCCTGGCATCCTCCTCGAGCCGCCGGGAGATCGCTGCGGGGCGGGCGGGCAGCACCTCACCTCTGGGTGGGGGCGAGGGGGACACGTGGGGTGCAGCTGACCCTCCCCCCCCCCCACCCTCCGCCGTTTCCTGCCGTCGGCCTCTGCTCATTGGTTTGAAAACGAACCAACTTGGCGGGTGGAGGGGGCACAGGCTGGGGGGAAGAGGGGGAAATCCTACTCAAAATTTCCAGACCGTAGTGGGAATTTTCAGGACACACACACACACACACACACACACACACACACACACACACACACACACACACACACACACACACACACACACACACACACACACACACACACACACACACACACACACATTGCCCGCCGTAGGAATTTGAAGGGAACCCCCCCCCCCGTGGGAATTTGAAGGGAACCTCCCTCCCGTGGGCATTTGCAGGAACACCCCCTGTGGGAATTTGCAGGAACACCCCGCTCGCCAGGGGAATTTGCAGGAACACCCCCGTGGGAATTTGCAGGAACACCCCCCGTGGGAATTTGCAGGAACACAGGCGCGCGAGCCAAAGGCGCCGCGCGGTTAGCGGGCTGCAAAGGCCACATGCCCATCGGCTGCCCCGTTGTGGGTGCGTTGGAAAGGGCGACGATTTCTCTCTCTCTCTCTCTAGCAATGGGATGGTGGCACCCGCGGACACCCTCCCCCCCCCTTGGGAAAGCAAAGCTCCGCGGGGCATTGGCGGGGGTTTCCTTGCGGTGCCACTCGGCGGATGTCTGACCCCCCTCGAGGAGCACCCGCCCGGAGCCCTGTGCGGGACGCTCCTGGGACCCGTCTGTCTCCTGACCCGCTTCTCCCGGCGCTCAGCCCATTCCCGGGTTTGTCTTGTAACACTAGACGCCGGGAGTCGGTCGCTTTCCAGGATCTAAGTCCATCCCCCTCTGTCTCTCACATGCAGGCACATCTGCCCTGCAACTCCCCGCTCACTCCGCTTTCTGATGCACGGCAATCGCTCCTGAGGCACCTCCTCTGGGCTGATCTGGCCTAGGAGCCAGAAGAGAGCCTCGGGGGGTGTAAGATCCCAAGGAGCCTGGGCTTGCAGCATCCTCACTCGGGGGAAGCCAGCCCTGCCCGGCAGAAGCGCTGGGCTAATCTTAGGGGGCCCGCAGGGGATTTCTCCGTTGACCCATTTCTCCCGGGAAGGCGGTGGCGAGCGAAACGGGAGCTGCTTTGGGTTTTGCATGGAAACTTTGGACGTGTGTGTTCGCTGCAGCAGATTCCCCCCGGGGGGGAGCTCTCCGCCTCGCCAGCTTTGCCCTGCCTTTGGAGGAGAGCGCTCGGCTGCTCTGCATGGTGTGAAGAGCCATGAGACCCGACGACATTAACCCCAGGACGGGACTGGTGGTGGCTTTGGTCAGCGTCTTCCTTGTGTTTGGCTTCATGTTCACCGTGTCTGGGATGAAAGGGGAGACCCTGGGAGACATCCCCCTCCTGGCCATAGGACCTGCGATCTGCTTGCCGGGCATCGCTGCCATTGCGCTGACGAGGAAAACAGATGGCTGCACCAAATGGCCCGACAACAAGCGACCCTCCTGCTGCAAGAAGGCGAAAGACAGGGAAGTGGTGGAGCTGCTGAGGACGCCCTCGGATCTGGAATCGGGCAGGAGCAGCTGCGACGAGCTAGCCAAGAAGGCGTACTCGAAGGACGGGACCGTGCAGAAGGCGGAGGACGCTGTGTCCATCTGCACCACCACCACCACCGCGGGAGATTGTCTGATCAAAAGGGTGGACCAGGAGGAGATGCTGAGATACCTGGAGACCTGCTACCCGGGGAACGTGCTGATGGGAGAGGGTCCCTCTTACAGTGCCTTGGAGAAGAAGGGCTCTCCTCCCTGGGGCAGCGTTGCCTGCCCTGACACAGAGGACAACATATTTGTGGCTCCAAAAGACAGTATCATTGTCTGTTCCTACAAGGAGAATAGCCCTTACGACAGATATTGTTGTTATATAAACCCTACTGGAGTCAGCTCGGACCATGAGACTATCGTTTGAACGATGCACATTTTATATAGCTCTAGGTATTTTTACAGACTCAGACATCTTTCAGCTCCCAATAGGGAAAGGTAGCTGATTGCACTGCATGGAACACCCCTCATACTATTGCAAATTTAACCTGGTATGTGACTGATGCTCAAACCTTTTGTGCCTGAAATACTTTCTGTAAGTAAATAAGCATGTTTAAGGCTAAGAACTTCTCCTTCTGTGTGAAAATCAATTTTAATTCTTTTTTAAAATGTCAGTGCTGGATATTTTGTCCAGACATCCCCTCTCCCAAGACCGGAGCTCCTAGACAAGTTTGGCAAGATGAAGGCATTGACTGTCAGCTAAAATCAAGGCAAGAGTCAAATGTCTGGAGCTCCCTATGTAAAATAACATGCAATATGGATGAGTGGATCTAAGCAATAGTGTCACTTCCTTTATTTCTGAAGGAATTGATAGAAGTCAACATGCAGTTGAATTAGTTGGCTGTCTGATGTTGTTAGAAAGGCTTTTCAGTTCAAGCAGTCTTAGACTCAGGCAGGCACAATCAGGGAGCCAAAGTCTGGTTTCAGTTTTCTGCTCTTATTAGATTTTACATGACCTTGTTTTAGGAAATCAAAAAGAAACACTGTAGGCTATTACCCTGCAAGCCTTCAGAGTTGAGGAAGGGGATGAGGATAGAGAGAAATTTTGAAGGCAAATCTATCAGCAACCATATCAAATTTACAGGTGTTGGGCTATTTTGCGTCATTCTTATTTGTTAATGAATCCACCAAAGTCTTTCTAATATGTTTGGCACTCACAGCTGTACTTTATAACAAGATATTGATAAAATCATTGCAGAGACTTAGCAGCAGGGGTCACTGGATTTGGGAGATTACATATATATAATCACTTGGAGATTCAGCACCTGATCCAACTCCCACTGAAGTCAACAGACTCCTATTGGCTGTAACAGAAGCTGGATCAGGCTCTTAGGGAAGTGTCATCTTCACATACTTTTTCAAAAACTCCAGATGTTTATCCCTGGATCTTGAATAATGATATTTTATTCAATATTATGAAAGCCATTTTTAAAGTGGGGGAGACTAGAGAAATATGATTGGCATGATTTTTCCATAACCATGCTGTATGTTTTGTTAACTAGTTCACTGATCACAGATGCATAATACTGGAACCATGACCTGACTGATGCGAAAGCATAGTGGTTAACCCTTCAGAGCCTGCAAACTGCACACACATATAATATAAATTATATAAACGTATTACAGATTATACATAATCTAACATATATTACCATATGAAATAATATAGATACAATATAATATATATGTAATCTACACAGCCAATCTAAGGTTTAAACTATTAGAAAAAAATGTTTGCTAAATCATAAAATAATGTGTTCGCGTTTCACAGACAAAGCCTTGATTTCCATAACAAAATGCTCAACACATCTCTGAAAAGTCTCACCCTGTTGGAAGTCTTAATAGCAGTTCTTGGTTTAGTTATTTTTAATAAACCATAATTTGCACCAGACACACTTATTGAACTACCAGTATGAACAGAAGCTACCCTTGGCTAACAGGAGCCTGGGAATGTTCTGCAGAAACTGCTGTGGAATTTTCCACTGAGAGATTGAAAGCTGAACCGCTCCTCATTATGTCTGTGCAATTATTTGGAAAATAAAAGGAAACCTCAGGCATCCTGAGGGTCTATCCATTTGAAAACTGCTCTCAAATTGATACAGACAGTCAGCTCAAAGGAGATTGCCAAAGGGAGGTCTGGGAAGATTTTCCAGCATGGGCATTCTCTCTTTCTCTCCGGTGCATTGTTTGTTTTATTTATGTACTGATTTTTCATACAGTGTCCATTGCTGTGGCATCAGGGTTCTATTCAGACAAATAAAACAAATGAAGGTTAGTCTCAGTCAGGGACAACCAGTTAATATTAATATACCATAAGTCTTGCTGCTTGTGGTGTGTAGTTCAGGGACTCATATTTGCAAAACTTGAGCTTTTCTCAGAGTAAATGAGTCCCACAGAGAGAGACTCTCTACTGAAAATGTTCAACTTCCAGCCCTGGACAAAGACACTCCAGGGACACACCAAGAATAACTCAAGAGATCTTAATCGCCATAACAGAATATAGGGCATGATCTTGCAAGGTGCTGAGAACCTCCTGGATGGTGCTGAATGCCAGGCCCTGCTCCCATTAAACTCAAGAGCTAAAAACCAACTGACTCCCATGGTGCAGAATAAGGCCTTCTGAGTGCGTTCAGCCCCCATCGCTGGGACTTGAGGATGTTCAATATAGCATGAGAGGTGCTTAGCACCATTTGAGATCAGGCCCATCAGTAGAAAGGTAACATCTCAGATAACTGAATCATGAATTGTAGAGACTATAATGGGAATAACCCCTTGCCTTGTGTTTGATAGCAAATAAGTAGCCCACGCGGATCACAGATTATGACAGTTCTGCAAATATGTATGAAGAAGAGGTTGAATGGTTTTTTGCTTAGGTTTAAATGCTGTCTGCCAAACCACACATTTGAAATGTAGTAGAAAGGTCTCTCAATAGATCTCAGTAGAAAGGCTAGGCAATAAATTCTAGTGGCAAATGGCATGACAAAGATATAATATGCAATCAAGCAACTCTGAGTCATGCACTATATTCCATTCGTACGGTTAGACCTTAGGGTTTTACTTTTTTATTAATGAAAGCAGATTTTTATGGGAGTGAAAATTACCCACAATGTAAAAAAATTGAATGGTAAAAATAGTGAAGATTATGGAGGGAATCCTGGCTCCATTGAAATCAATGGAGCCAGGATTTTACATGCTAAGCATAAAGAGTATTTATAGGTAATTGAACATAAGCACAAATAGGAATTTGAAACCAGAGGAATATGGACAAACCTTCTCTGAAATCTCTGACCTCGAGAATCTTTCCTTTTCCCATGTTCAGTACTACCTTTAATTAATGGAATAGAGTGAAATCAGGGATGAATTTGGCCATTTTTAAAAAAGTGTCTCTCTAGCCTCTGATCCAAACCCCATTGGATTGACTGTGACTCTTTACACTGACTTTGGTGAGCTTTGGTTTAGGCCCTTAGTGTCCATGAAAAGTGCCAACCTGATAATCCTGGAGATTAAAGCTGTCTGTTTACACACAAGGCAAGCAGAGCATAGGCAGCAGCAAGACTGACAATGTGTCTCCTCCCAGATCTGCGTGGTCTCTCTTAAACTATCTCTCTCACCATTCAGTTCTTGGCCTCTCTATCGAGACTGTCAGTTAGCACAGTTTTGCTGGTGAGTGTATTTTGAACCTGAACATTTATCTCCCAAGCAGTCAAATTATAGTTATAGCCTGTATGGTCAGCCTTGATTTTGGTGGAAGCAGGAGCAATTCCATTGATATTAATGGCGTTGTTCCTGCTCATCGCAGGGCTGAATTTAACCATTACAAATCTGGATGTGATTCAGACTCATGGCTTGGAGGTGAGTCTCTTTATGTCAATTACCAGCTCGATAAACTACCCACGCTCCCTGGGTTAAAATTGCATTTCATCCTTGATTTTGAAAGTGGCAAAGCAGTGAACATAACTCCAATGTTCTTCATCTCTTAGAGCTTAATCCTGCATCTATTGATGTCAACAGCAAAACTTTCATTGATTCAGTGATGCAAGATCAGGATATTAAATTGTCTTTGTAGAGATCAGGTGATAAAGCACTCAAGACAGAGTTCTAAGATTTATAAAATATAATTTTATTGTAGCATTTATTGTAACTTCTGCACTGATGGGTACTATTTTTTCTGAAGTAATGTAAAAGTGATGCACAAATCAACTGTGTTCATTATATAGGTTGAAGTGTTGCTTTATTTTATTTTATTTGTTTATAGCATTTTTATCCATACAGATTACATTACAAAAATGCAGTTTCTTTAACAGAAAACCAGGAAACCTTTTGAGCAGCCATAATCCTCTATTAATTTCCTAGTCTCTGCACAAGTGTAATTGCATCTTCCCCTCCTCATTGTCTAGAAAGCAAACAAAAGAAACAAAAACACAATGTGCGGCCTGATCCTAACAAGTGCTGAGTGCCCTCCACTCTTAGTTGACCTCAGTGGTGACAGTGCTGAGTCCTGATCTGAATTTTATAGAAATATGATGTTCTCCCAATGGCACTTTTCCCTTTCCCATTGTGATATTTGTTCTTGTTTGTCAATGTAATTTCTTCTCCTTCCCTCATCCCATGCCTTTGTTTTGAGCTGTCTAATTTGGCTTATTACATTAAGGGCCAGTTTCTGACACTCTTAGTTTGTGAACAGTCCTACTAGTTTCTAGCTGACCACTCATAGAATAAGGGACTACTCAATGTCAGGGTGGCAGTCTCTGGCCCTACATCATCAACCCAATTGAGACGGTGATATAAAATCATCACTCTGGTTGAGATTGTCACTCCTTGGAGCATGGGCTTTGTATTTTTCATGTGTGTGAAGCATCCTAGAATCCTAGAATACCAGGGTTGGAAGTGACCTCAGGAGGTCATCTAGTCCAATCCCCTGCTCAAACCAGGACCAATCACCAACTAAATCATCCCAGCCAGGACTTTGTCAAGCCTGACCTTAAAAACTTCTAAGGAAGGAGATTCCACCACCGCCCTAGGTACCCCAATTCCAGTGCTTCACCATCCTCCCAGTGAAAAAGATTTTCCTAATATCCAACCTAAACCTCCCCCCCTGCAACTTGAGACCATTACTCCTTGTTCTGTCATCATTCACAGCAATCCTCCTACGCATGTCTTAATAACTAATAATTGCTAACAATCAACATAAATAGATAAATTATGATCAGTAATTAAGTCACTTTACGTCTAATTTTCAAAATGGTTATAACCATGCCTCATTAGGGGCTGAATTTAATGAGGTTCTGATCACCATTTGTTAGGGTTGAGCACCATCAGTAATCATTGAAGTTGCCTCCACGCCTTGTTACTAAATTTGAGCCACAACATGTTGATAGAAACCACTGGTCTGAAATGCTCCAGCTTTGTCCTCCCAGCTGCAAAGGGTTTCTGCAAGTTGCTAACATCAGTGCTATTACAAGAAGTGTTTTCTATCAACTGTAATAGGACTTTTTTTCAGAAAGTATTGTCTCAACTCATGTGGGGCTTTCACCGCATGCCTCATATTTCTAATCTGATTCTAATTTGCTGACACTGCACACGGAGTTCCCATGGGGACAGATATATGTTGTGCTGACACTTGTTACTTGTTTTTCCCATGGGATTATGAGACCTGCAGGCTCTTGCATTCTGCATCCATTTTGAATGAGCGCAAAAATCCAGTCCAGGATTTATTTATGATATTCAGAGGAGATGTTTTTTCTAGTGATGCCTGAGGTTACCCTGAGTCTGTCAACCCTGCAGAATGCAGAGGAGACAGAACTAAATTTCCTTTACCAGCCAAGTGATTCTAGCTCCCTTTGTTTTTAAGGTAACACACTAAAGAGCAAGATCTGAAGGTTATGGGTAATGACCAGATTCTGCTGTCAGATGCATTCACAGACCTTTATGCTCACATGAAGTCCCACTGACTTCAGAGATGCTCCATACGAGTATAAGGGACTACACTGATGCATCTGTTAGTAAGACCAGGGTCATCTGATGCAACATGGTCACATTCATTAGAGATGGGCTCAGAAATCACCACCCCACTGCTCAGATCTGAACTCCCCCAAGATTTTGGGGAAGTTTAAATCTACACCCAGAATTCCTCTCCACACTCCAGGTGCTTTAAAATCCCACCTGTCCCTTAGGAAAGGAGAATCTCCTTGTAGGAATTCAAATATTATTCAGCAGCATATGCCTGGTCAGGCCGAATATCTCCTGCAAGACATGTGGAATTTAAAGGCTGCAGGACTGTACAGTTATAACCAGCAGTGAAATACTAGCCTCGCTGAAGCCAATGGCAAGACTCCTGTTTTCTTCAATGGGGCTAAGATTTCACTCAAGATTTTCTAAAGTGCTTAGTGTCCAGCAATTCCCCTGAAAACCAATCGCCACACTTCCTCACTGAGAACACTGGAACTGCTGAAGGTTTTGGAAAATGTGGCCACTTGACTTAGGGGCCTGAATGGGAACTGAGCTCTTTGCAAATCTGCCCTTTAATGTACTGTCCACAAGCCAAAACCTGGAGCAAGCATAAATAAGGGGCAACCTCCCTCCACCAAGTGAAAGAAAGGGATACACGGCTTCACCATTTTCTCTATTTTTACTGTGTTCCACTCTAGTCAGTATATTTTTATGTATACGTTCTAGCTCTCTGCCAGATTCAACAGCCCCTGTATGCCTTTCTGGGACGGGGCACGACCTTTCTTTTTGCCCTGAGGTTGAATTGGCTGGGGCAGGCTCCATTTTTTATCTATTCCCAAGGTGACAGAAAGGGTTAACCCATCACAGATTGAATGTCAAATATGCATCTGATCCGCAGAAGGTGGCCCTCTTCCTTACTCCCGTTTAAGTACACTGAAATTGGGGGCGCACAGCACCTCTAGGATCAGTCTCTAAGCCAAAAACCGGTGCGTCATGAAGCACCCGATGCAATAGCACACAAGGAACAATATTCTTTATAAAATTCAGGGATGAAGATATTTTGTTTTTCAGAACTCATAAATACAGCAAATGGCATCCTATGCTCTAATTCAGTGTCAACATGTAATAATCTGTTTAACGAAATCCAATCCCTTGATACACTTATGGAACAGCTTGCACTAATACTCCTTCTACTAGAGCCTTATGGCTTTACAAAGGACTTTGCTACTCAGGGCTTTCAAGCAGTCAGCGTCTATGAACACCAAACTCTCGCAGCTGTTTTGAATTTGAAAAGGATTGATTTAGAACTCTGAGCAGGAAAAGGGCATTTGAATATTTGTTTTAAACTGCGGGATCATAGCTCATGTCCAGGGTGTCAGTACGAGCCAGTTGCTCAGGGAGAAGAAAGGAAAGACAGAGGTAAGTGTACTGGGCTAGCTGGAAGGAAGGAAGGAAGCAGCTATTTACAAAACAACCAATGTATGATGTTGATCCTTAGCTCTGCCAGATGCAATGGATGCCCCATCCCCCAAAAGGGATGCTGAGAAAAGGTTCTTATGAGAGGGCCTTTCTGAGGCACGGACTGATAGTGACCAGGGAGTTATTGGGGAGGGAGAGAGTGAGTGATCTGCATAGCATCCCAGGTCTGACCTTATGGCTGTCCATATAGGGAAAGCCCACTGATTCCTGTCTCAGGAGTTATCCACACAGAACCGGGGGTCCCTCCTGCATGGCTGAAGCCAATGGGAGCATTACCATGGAATGGTATGAGAGCCAGATCAGACTTGTGCTACATAATCAGGTTCAGTCTAGCTCTGTAAAGTTTTCCAGAATGATTGGAAGGCCCTTGACATTGGGTCCCTTCCTCCTTAGCAGCTGCTTCATCCTCCTTATTTGGAGAGCAGCAGATCTGTTGAGAAGGCATTCTAGCCTAGGTCTACCTACATATCCCAGGAGCTAATCTTTGGTTTTATAGTCCCTATGGAAAATACCAACACGACATTAAACGTTAGGTAGTTGATACCAAGTCTTCAGTAGAAGCTAGGTGCTCCGTTTCAAGAAAAAAAGAAAGGTTACCCAGTGTTAAGTTTGACTGAATAAACTCTGGGAACTTCTAAACCTGGAAAATTGACATACCAATACAATTACAACAATGGTGATTATCACTCTTTGGCTTCAGTTTAGTTAAATATTACATCATTTTGTCATTCTTTTTCTGCGCTGTATCATGCTATTTATTTCCGATGCCTGTGTGCATCATTACCTGTACATAGTCTGTATTGAGATGACATTGTAATAAATAGTAATCAGAATATCTATCTATATATAAAATCAATGCTTCATAAAAACAGAGTGGTGTTCTTGTCCACCTGTGCTGTTTTCCCATGACTGCAATAACTGGGGGCCCAATCCTGTGAAGGGCTGAACGCCCCCAGTAACAATGGAGCACCTTCACCTCCCACTGGGGAGAGAGTGTTGAGGGTGCTCGGCACCTCACCAGAGGTACTCTGCCCCTCTCCGGATCAGGACCTATCACTGGAAATGCTCACTATCCATGACTACTTTCAAATTTAAACATGGGATACATATTTTAAGAAAGAGGAGGAAAATATCACCAATCTACATAAGTGTAACATCTGTTGTGTTCCCTTTCTACCCAAAAACGTCTGCACCAGCTGATGGTTCACAGATCTGTGTCGTAGGAGAGCACTTAGCACTGCAGAGATTTACAGAGTCTCATATCATGGTGCTTGCCTGGTAATTTGAGTTCTGATTGGTCACTCTGGACCCAGGGCCTTTGAGAGAAATTTGGGGCCCTGGTGCATTATATTCACTAGCCCCTCCCCCCTCCCATTTTACCTCAGTTACAGATGTTTAGAGGGCCTCCCCGAGCTTGGGGCCTGATACAACTGTCCTCCCTTTATCCCCCTCTCATCAGCCTTGCCTGCACCACTACAGCCAGTGGGACATTAGCAATTGCCTTCAGTGGGAGCTGGATCAAGCCCTATGGCTATACTTTGTGGTGTGGATCATCTTGCACAGGAGATGTTATCTGTTTGGTGAAAGCTATAATAGAATTACCCTGAGCTTTTCTTGCAGTAACTTTACTCATGTGTACAGCCCCATTTAACTCAATGGAAATAGAGCTAGGTTTGTGTGGTTTACAATGAAAAAGTGGCTTTTTAAAAAATACACAAACATTTCTTTTGGTTTAAATTTTTGTGTGGAAAATTTTCATTGTTACAACCAATCCTAAATAGAACTACTTCATGTGTGTGTGAATCTACCCACATTTATAAGTGTTTGCAGGATCGATGCCCCATGAGTTGATAATATGATTTTCAGCAATTTTGTAAAATGCTGAATGTACATTTTCAACCAAAGCATGATAGATCCCATAAGGCACCATGCTGCTACCTAATTCATTTTTAATTGGCTTGAGTGCTCATCAGCTCCATTAATTGCTCAGCACCCAGCAGGACTGGGTCCTATGCAACTTCCGATAAAAATGTGGCGCTCAGATAACACTGAATGTCACGGCAGAGTCATGGGCAGCCAGGCCTAGTAGTTGGAGGCAAAGTCCACAGACATGAGACAGGAGTCAAGAGTCAGGAGATCGGAAGATGAAAAGCAAGAGATAAACTGGAGATCAGAACCACGAGTCGGACCCAGAGACAAGACAGCCCAGGGGGTTAGAGGCAGGCGACAAACTGGAGGTCAGGAACCACAAGTCAAGCTGGGTCCAGATGCAGGAAATCGAGCAGCAAGAGCAGGAAGTGTGGGTGAGGTGAGCCCATTTGTCCAGACAGCTGTCTGTTCCTGCTGCTGGTTTAAGCAGAGCCAATCAACTGCTTCAGACTTCACCTATTGGGCCTCAGGAGCAGAGCCTTCCCCTGGGGTGAGGCTTCCTGAGTCCCAGGTAAGTCATTGTTAGCAAGCTACCAGGGGGAGGGTTGGAGTGTGGTTGTTCCCATGAACTCTGTAAATGTGGGTTTGAGACCTGTCAGTTGTGATAATAAAACAGACCTTTTTGGAGGTGAGGGGAGGTAGGTGGCAATGCAGTTTTTGCCAAAACCATTAAACATTGGTATCGAGGTATGTCTGTAAATCCCGTGTACTTGCCAAATCATCTGAGAACACTGCAACTTGTATTTCACATCCTACTGTACATTCATTTCCCCGTAGACAAATACCCACATCACCAGAGCCATTTGCATAAATGACTCTAAACAAGATGCCATCAGCACAACTGGCACTAATCAAAACCTTTATAGAAGTCTCACCAGACATTCAATGAGCTATGGAAAACTATCACTGCAGAGATGGTCCATCCAAAATAGGGGTGTGAGCTATTGACAAAGCAAAAGAGGAATGCTTACAATGGTATTTCAGCATAAGCTTTCGTGGGCTATAGCTCAATAAACTAGTTAGTCTCTACGGTGCTACAAGTATTCCTCGCTTTCTTTATGGATACAGACTAACACGGCTGCTATTCTTGAACCTGTTACAATGGTGTTGTCCATGATCATCTTCTTTGGCAAGTAAATAGTCCAATCCAAATCCCTCTGAAGTCACCAGGAGTCACCTCATTAGACTTTGGACCAAACCCAAAGATATGCCCTCAATAGCCACGGCTGTCAGTCCAACAATTTTCCTAAGCACTGTCACACGAACATTTTATAAAATTAAAATGCGCTTACCACTGACTTATATTTTGAATAACCTGGACTCAGAAAATGTTCATTATAATGTTCTTTAATCCTAGCAGTCTACAGTCGTATAACATAGATGAGTAACCATTGCAATTTTTCTACAAATGACTATGCAATAGATAGAGTGAATAGTAACAAATCCACATTTCCTAAAAGGCATGTGATCCGTCCCTTTCTATCATTTCTAATACCCATTTTTAACATGTTTGAAAAATGACTGTTAATTCAGGGAAAGGGCAATGCCAAATACATAATGCATGATGCAATGGTGTAGATTAATGTGCTTCAGGAACATACATCGTATTCAGATCAATGGGGCTCTGGCTGAACAACAGAGGAACTCAATGTGCTAGCTAAAGGATGTTACAATGCTGTGATTGACTTGGAGTTTGAATGTATTGGTGGTTGTATTATGGAATATAAGCAAATTTACCATTTAAAGTTTAGATAAATGGAATAATACAGTCAAAAAAGAATGAAGTCAGACTTGTATATTGTAATCTCACTCAATAAAGTCCATTGCTATTACTATTGAATGTGTTTTCCAATTAAATACGAAATTTCAGTATCAGCAGTACCCTTTAATTTTAATCTCAGTGATCACACAGTACATATTTAATATAAAAATATGCTAATTTAATGGGGGCATGAGCCAGTAAATTACCCAGTTAATGTAAATTGATTTACACTGGTTTAAGTACACTGACTTTAGGGTTTTCCACTAGTGTAACTAGACTGATTTGGAACAAATGTAGTTACACTGGTAAAACTTTTCAAAGGTAGAGGAGCCCTGACCGAGAGAAAATCTGCTGCCATTTAAAATAAATCTGTAGCCTGGAAAAAAGAAGTCCACACATTGTACAGTGTACTTTGCATTCAGAGACAATAACCTCTGACAGAGCTTGAATGAGAAGCCACTCACGTAAACCCATCTCCATCAGCAAACATGAAGATACTGTATATAGAGTTTTCTCTTTGGGCTTGTCTACACTTACAGTGCTGCAGCGACACAGCTGTGCACGTGGTGAAGACACAGCCTACGACAACAGGAAAGCTTCTCCCATTGGCTTAAGTACTCCACCTCCCCAAGAGATGGTAGCTATGTTGACAGGAGAAGCCCTCCTGTCAACAGAGCATTGTCTACATCAGGGTTAAGTCAGTATAACTATGTTGCTCGGGATGTGGATTTTGATACAGGAGTGTCAGACCAGCATTCCAGAGAGCTCCTACAGCAGTCTAAGATGTGAATTGTTTAAACATTCTTTTTCCTGTTTAATAATCCCCAGCTCTTTTCATCCTTAAATCTCAAAGTGCTTTACAAAGCAGGTTCGTATCATCCATGTTTTGCAGATGGGGAAACCGAAGCACAGACAGGTGACTTGATTTACCCAAAGTCATTCCAATGGTTAATGACAGAAGCCAGACACCCTGAGTTCTTTTAGTCCAGGGCTTTATCCACTAAGCCAGATTGTTCCCTCCTACTCTACCTGGACTTCAGTTCTAGCAAAGTCCACATTTCAATCCCACCTTTCAAAACATGAAACAAATTAATCCCATGAGGCTTATCACCACCCCGGCACTAAATAGCACGGCCTCCCCTTTCTCCTTCTCACCATGAGAGGAGTTAATATGCTGGCATCTCCAACCTGCTGCTTGTGCCAAGTCAAATGGGGGGCTATTTGCAGGGCTTTCCCCCAAAAAACCTAAGTGACAGCTGTACAGATCTGATCCTGGTCTCTGGATAGCTGGTGACACAGAAGAATCCATTTAATTCGTTGTGTATCCACACATTGGTTGTCGCCAGTGATTTATTTTACTTCTCTATTTTTGTTCCCGTCAGACTAAGGGAGCGTGCGATGATTAACGACTGTCCATATGTCCAGATAGGCTGTGGGGGAGCAGGATCTGTTTTCTTGCTTTGTCTCTAGGTGTGGCACGGCAATGGAAGTTTTCAAATATCTCAGGTCCTTCTGGATCACATGAGACGTATGCAGATAGATTTAAAGACTGAAAACAAGGAGAAACTGGAACAACTCACCATCTACCCATGCCCTTTAAGCTGGGCTTGAGAGAGGATCAGTGGGCAAGACTCCTGGAATCAAACTAAAAGTAGTTCCATCAGGATCTTGAGAGGTTGGGGTAGTGATGGGTGCTTTCGTCTGGCTGGCAGTATTCTGCTTTCCTTCTAGCCAGTATGTTACCATGTCTCCTTTCCCCTAAGGAGGAAAATAAGTCAAGGCATAATAATAATACCACCTAGCTCTTATATAGTGCTTTTCATAGTCAGGGCCGGCGACAGAAATTTTGGGGGCCCCTACTCTGATCATTGGGGGGCCCCCAACCCCCCCAGCCTATTGTCCTTCCCCCTATGCCTGACCCGCCCAGCTCAGCCTCCCCCCCACCAAACCTCCTTCCCTCCCGCACCCACGCCTCGCTGGCCCCCGCCCCCACGGAGCGGCGCACCCGGCAAGTCCTCTGCAGCCGCCGGGGCGGGGGAGGTGATGGAGCTGGCATCCTGTGGTGCCGGGGGGCTCCCCCTGCCCCCCCGCCAAGGGCTGGCCCGGCTCTTGCTGCAGGTGGGCGGGGGAAGCGCTGCAGCCGGGGGTGCCTCGGGGCGGCTCCTGGGGCGCGGGATGAGCCGCCGGCTGAAGGGCTCGGGAGGCAGCCGGCCACTGACAGGCGGACACAGCCCGGGAAAGAGCGGCCAGGGAGATGCGGTGCCCAGGGGGGACGACTACGGGTACAGCTGTGTACCGGTCCCCGGACTTAAGGTGCCACAGGACATTTTCACTTCTGCAATTCCAGACTAACACGGCTACCTCTCTGATTTTTGAGGTCAGTATAATTACCCCATTATACAGAAAGGGAAACTGAGGCCCTAAGAGACAAAATGACTTGCCAAGATCCCCCCAGCGGGTCTGGGCAGAGCTAGAAATAGAACTCAGATCCCCTGAATCCCAGTCCAGTGCTCTAGCCGCTACTACTGCATCTATTAATGATGGAAAAAACACTTAATCTCTGAGAAGATTTCACTAATTTTAATTATGGGTCTATCAACACTACAAATACAAATGCAAATGAAGCAGGGGATGCCATTATCACATTCTTTTCTTCTGACCCACTTACAAGACAACAACAGTCTGTAGTGTGGGTTGGCTCTAATTGTGTTTTTACCATACCCCATTATGGACCTTTAGCCTGGTTGTGAGACCTGGTTACAACATAGTGAGGTCCCACCCACCGTACAAACTCTAATGGTGTTGTCATTGGGTCAGAGGAAACTTTTGTGGTAACTGGGTCTCCGGATTCAATCGTACATGTGGTGTAGATAGGCCTGGGACTGTTTCAGAGAGAGGCCATGGAAATTAATTGTTTTCGCAAAGCAGAATTGTGGGACACTTCAGCATTTACCTGCATGCTTCACATGGCAGGATAATCGGCTACACAGCTATGGACCCAAAATGAAAAAATGGGTTCTAGATTTCACCCCTTTCAAAGTCTAGGGCCAAGGGTTTTCTATCAGCCCCTTACAGAGCGAGAGAAACTGCCTGCAACATTCAGTTTTGGGTCAGGCTTCAAATTCCTCCCAAATGTTGCGATTATTCAAGGTCTATTTTCACTACAGAGAGAAACCCCCACCGAGAAGGAAATGACTTCCCAAAATGTGGGCCATTCGGACTGACAGATTCCAAACATAAAGTTTGTGTTCGTTTATTGCTATTTTAAAATCTCATGTTTGATTTGAAGCCGCCAGGCAGGGTGGGTGGCCAAGCCCTGAATCTAAGGGTGGATCCCATGTTTGGGCCCTTGCCTCCAGAGCTGGCTGGGCCTGGGAACAGTTTATGTCACCCTCGAGGAAACTCCTCTGAGTGACCCTCTCAGGGAACTCCACCAGGCCCCTTCAGCTGGAGGCACCACTCAGACTCGGTAAAGCCCTTTTCTGAAAGAGGAGGGTATGAAGGGTTAAAACAACAGCATTCCAGAAGACAGTTCGCACTTCCCCCCTCTGAAAAACAGCACAAAGGCTGCCTATTTACCTTGACTTGCAAATTCCCACGGCACACTAATATGTACTTGCCAATCTGCTCCAACAGCTGGTACGTATTTGAACTGCACTGTATTTTAAGAGCTGGAACGGGGAGAAATTGCCATATTATTGTAACCATTTATCCACTGAAGACACAGCCAGCAATGAATAGCGACTACACTTCTATCTGTCCCCCAGGCTGCGTCATTATTATTGAATGACACCTAGCTCTCTTCATTTCTTGGCTGTCACTACCGTGTTATTTTAAATGCTCACAGATGAACTCGGTCTCTTGGTAAGTCATCTCAGGACACATACGTGACTGTCAACAAACACTTCACATCACATCCTGTATCCAATATTATTTTTCTGCTCTTTATAGCTGCCTGGCTGGAGTTGCTTGACAAGTGACCCTTTCATCTCGCAGGGAAGAAATCCATATGGAGGTTTAGCCTGTGGCCACTGAACAGCCACTGCCTTCTCCGGGTACTCCCTTTTGAACAAAGAATAAAGCTAAGAGAAATGTCCACCCACCCACTGCCTCCAAGCCTATTAATAAATAAAAAGGGGGGGAAGGTGCCATTTCCTGTAACTGTATAAATGCTCCTGCTGAATTATTCTGGCAACATGATCTTTTCTTTAACCAAGGAAGTGTTTATACTATGCAAAATACATATTGTCTTGTCCTGTCCCTAGCAGGAGCCAGGACTCACGGGTTCTATTCCCCCTTCTGCTACTAATTCTCTGTGTGACATGGGATTTAATTTACCTATTTGTAAAAATGGGGCTGATTCATGAGCTGGGATGGGGGATTTTCCCACTGAAATGATTTTTTGACAGAAAAAGCAGTTTCCTTAAAATCAACATTTTCCACACCATTTTGATTCAGAAATCTCAGAACCTTTCATTTAATTGAAAAAGGCTGAAATAAAATGTTTCCATCATTTCCAAATGAAAACTTTTCTGAACTATTTGTCCCACAACAAGTTTTGATAGTTTGACATTTCATCCTGATTTGGGACACAAACAAATGTTATGTCCACACAGGATGGAAATTCTGGATTTCACGGAAGTTAATACTTCTAACCTATCACTGTGAGGTCCTCTGGGTTAGTTACCTACAGTGTGTAAAGCTATTTGAAATCCTCAGATGAATATTCCATAAGAAGCATGGAAAGAGGACAGGATTAAAGTTATAAGACATTTCTTAGCACACTGTGTTTGAAGTGCTGATAAGACATCCAGAAGGAGAGGTGAGAGATAGGCAGAGATACATGACAGATGAGATGATGAAATGTGAGGGATGGAGGAAAAGATTTGGGAATCATCAGCATAAAAGTGGTAGCTGGGGCTATGGTATCAAATGAGTTCACTCCAAGAGAGTGCAAAGGGAGAAGAAGAGCAGACTGGGAGACTGACAGAAGGCTAATGAGGTTGCACACATAACTGAGAGCATGAGTTGAAGACAATGGCATAATTTGTTCTGCAGAACCTTCATTCTAGTGATGATGAGAGAGAAGGAAAGAACCCAGCTTGACTTTCAGATCCACAGATTGAGTTTGCAAGGCCAGCAGTTAGGATGGGGGAGGAAATACACTTTCTATTTGTAATCTGGGCAAATTTGATATGGAATCAATAAGACACAATGGACATATTAAACCCCATCATGACCATTTTGAGAGTCACTCTTTGGAGCGGAACAGCCCTTTAAAATATATTGAAAAATTGCCCTGTTGCAATACATTTAAAAAGCGTTGTAACCCCATCCCACAAAACTATGTAACCTTCTTTGGCCGACTAGAGGAACGAATGCAAGTCTAAAAATAAAGAGCCCAGTTTTGGCTCATTCAGCTTTTTCTGGGCACTGGAGCTCAGCTCAAATCAGATTTCAGATTCTGAACCTTTCATTCTCAGCTCAGCTAAAGATAAAGCTTGCTACTGAAACTCGGACTCTGACCATCCCTGGGGAGGAGCTGAAGGAGAAGAACTCTTTCCAAAAATTTTCTCATGGAGATTTCTCCCTAATCATTCTGCTGGACGATAGGGTTTGCTTCCCCATGCAACAGACTACCCCCACCTCCACCAACTGGGGGTGCAGCTCCAATGGAGTCAGATTGTCAAACTTTCTGCAGTCACTAGCAGACTCCCCATTTAAAGGGAAGTTACACTGAGGAGGGTGGGCCATGGAACATATTATAGTTCTGTGCCGAGCTCCGCTGAGTGCAGGGAAGGAGGAGGGACAATGAACATTCCCTGCTCATCCTATGCCTCTCCAGGGCCTGATTGTAGCCAGCCCCATCTCCTGCAAGGAGCTCTGGACCCTTGGGGACCCCTCTCTTGGAGCTGGAGGAAGAGGGGAGGCTGTCACAAGAGAGTGGACCCCCCCTTTTTTCACAAGAGGGGAAAGCCATGCATGTAGGTTTCCCTCTGTGTGTGGATCTCTGCTGCACAGTTGAGACCTCCAGTCAAAAGCCTCTTGAGGTTGGGAGCTGCACCCACGTAAGCCCCGGCTGGACTCAGAACTCAGCCCTCTGTTTCTCCACAACAAATTAAAATGTGCTAAGCCTTGCCCCAGCATTTGGCTCTTCTTTACCCTCACTGGTGGACTCCATCCTGGAAGCTGTGTTGACAGTGTCGCCAAACAAGCAGTACCGGGGCATTTTGGTTCCAACCACTCCAGCCACCACTGGCCCTGTTGAAGGAAAGAAAGCCAAGTTTTCTGGGAGATGTCGTTAACTCACACTCAGAATGGGCCTTAGGCTTATGTAACCTCAGTGGTTGCACAGGGCTCAGCACCACGCGCAGCTCTGGTCCAGAGTCCCCAGTTCCCCATTTGTGGTCCAGTCCGGTTGCATTGCACCATGACACGGTTTAAATGCCAACACTGTCCTAACCATCCCCTGCATTTGACAAGTTGCGCTTCAGGTCCACTACTGACTTCCAGGTTCATGTAGGTGAGTCACCACAAGTCCAAGAGCCTCATAAGCAGGGGAAGGTTGGGATGTAGGGATCACAGGCAGGCAGGAGTTGCTATGGGTACACAGAAGGGTGTGAGGAGCAGGGCCTCATCATAGGTGAGCAGAGAGCTAGATGGGTCTGTGATGGGGTGTCTGTCCTACGCTGGCATGTAAGGGGTTAAAAGAGGCCTAGGGAGGCTGCGTGAGGAAGTGGCCAATAGGAGGGAAGCTGTGCTCAATCTGCAGTACTTGGATTGAGGCGGCTCTTCAGGCTGAGAAAATGACAAGAGAAACACCATCAGCAGAGGACACACTGACTGGCAGAGCTAATCCCTGTGAGGAGGTGCCACTGTGATAAGTGGACCCATGACAGGGTCTCCACAGGAGCTGTTCACAGTAGGCCCACAAAAAAATACCTTAGGCTGGCCCTCCACACGCTAAGCAGCTGGAAAAGCAAGACCAGGAACCAAGCTCATATACTGCTGACAATAGCAGAGGAGCTTTCTATTTCTAGGTCTCTCCACTGAATGTTAGCTTTGGTTCTATGATGTCAACCCATTCTCCTTTAAACTTTGCTCTGTTGTTGAGATAACAAGGGCTAATGGTCTTGTTGGGGCCACATTGCACAGTGCTGAGCATCCCAGCATGTGTACTGGTCTAATCCAGACTCCGTATTGCCAACCAGGCATGCAGATGAGTGGAGAAATAAGATGGTGGCCCAGGTCAGGGAGCAGAGAAAGCATAAGTGTGGGGGCTGCGTCAAAAATGTGAGAAAATGCTCTCTGGGGATCATGAACAAGTCACTGGGACTAGCAACGGCAACAAAATTACCATCCCTAGCCTGTATTAGCATCAGCTTTCTCTCTCCCGTGAGACACAAGCGGGGTCTGCTCCTCCCAATCTGGCTGGTAGGGCGCTCTTTGCAAAGGCATCCATGTCAGAGGGATTGTGAGGGCCATTTAAAACTCAACAGTTGCCACTCAGTAGTAACTGCCTTGTCACGGGATCTTGGATTCTAAGGATAAGGTGATACTGCAGCTACATAGGGCAATGAACGTTAAATGGGATGGCTGAAAATGATTGAAAATCCAGCTCACTCTTTACATAGACAAGACACTATTACAAACATTTGCCAGATGGCAGCAGAGGCAAATACCTGAGTGGATTCCTGCTCGTATCTTTAGCTGGGTGTTGGGTTTGTGCGGAATCCTAAATGTCTTGCACACGGCCACCAGGTCTAGAGCCATACTTGCTATTTCGCTGGCATGACGAATACCGTTCTCCTTGGGTACCCCTGACACTACCATGTCTCAAAACAAAAATACAGCCCCATCAGCCTTCCACACGCGTTAAACAGGCGTTTGCTAGAAGGCTGCTGGCTTTAGCTCAAAAAGGCTATTTCCCCTTCACACACTGGGTTAGCTCTGAGTTTAAGGCGAAGACCTCCAGAAACAAATTCAGGACAGGAAATACAGTACAATATTTTGAGTGGTTAATCTCTAGAGCTGTGCAAAACTTTGGACTTCCCTCTTACCCTTCCCCACATTCAAGGACTCTGGAGAAGGGGCACAGAGCCTCACGGAAGGTATCAGCTCTTCTAGCTTTGGGTGGGTGTCACCAGGAAATGGCAAGGAACCCCAAATCCGTCAGGAATCCTCTCCCATTCCTTCTGAAACTGACTCCTACACTGAGCAGCCAGGGCAGAGATAGTCCATAGACCAGTTCTATGGCTAGGGAGTCCATCTGAATACTCTAGAAACCAAATGCTAGCTAAGATGCTCGGGATCCCTAATGTGTGCCAGCAATGATTACGTTTGGGAGAGGAGGTCTTGGGCAGAAGATGTGGGATGGAGGTGGGTTGCTGGCATTGGTTCATTTGAGAGTCCCACATTTCTGGAAGGCACATGCCATCAAGTGAACCAGCTGCGATTGCTCTGTTGTCAGCATCTAAGACTGGACCCTGCAGGTCACAGAAATCAAACACAGAAGGATTTTTTCATCTCCACCCACTTCTCTCCTTTCATCAGGGTTAATGGAATACTATGAACATGTAGGGGGGAAATGAACCGTATTCGTTAGGGTGGTGTTAGGACTCTCCCCTCTCACAATGTAATTATTCTGGTTCTTAATGTGGTAATGAGCTATTCAGATCCCCTGGACTGGTTATTCTTATGCTTTGAGCCCTTCTTCTCCTAAGCCTCTTATGAAATCCCCAGTTGTCCACAGCTTAGGGAACTTACAGGCATCTCCTATCGTCTCCACCTTGTAGACATCATAGTTGTCTATGATTTCATCAAAGGTAGTGTAGAGTTTGTTTAAGAAGTCCACCACTTGGTAAGGTGTGCTGGTGCTGGATAGCTGAGTGAAGCCAACAATGTCACTGGTAAGGCACAACAAGAGAACAAACATTGTCTGTCAGATGTTTGGCTAAACACCCTCCAGTCAGGTGTTCTGGTTAAACAGGAGCACAATGGCACATCTTCCTGCACGTACTATTTTCTCAGCTGGAGGTATTGATCCCACCACTACCACAACCCATCCCTGAATCTGGGTTTTGTTTTCATTCTTTTTGTTTGAAGTCTCTCTTTCTGGCTGGGGGTCTTCCTCTTTAAAACATTTGCTTAGGCTGAGAAGAGATCCCTTCAAGACCAAAGACCGGATAGAACTAAGTCAGGTTCACTTTCTAACAGAGTAGATAATTTTTCATCGACAACCAGACTTTGTGGATAAAAAGTCCTTGGTTTTAGATTATGCACACCAGAGAAAGTGGATGTAATATCCTCCCTCCATCATGGATTGTGCACCTGGCTCTTTAAATTGTTGGACAGCAACTCACCATGTACTTTTTACCCTGCTGCTCAATGCCAAAAGCCAGATAAAGGCCATAAAAACATGTTTGATGTATGTATTGTTTTTCCGCCATAAGGACCAATCCTGATGTCGTTACTTAGTCCAAACTTCGGCAATAAATATTTCTTTTAATTGCCAGCGGTGATGTATAACCGAGTGGTAGACTTGCAGCCATGTGATAGTCTCACTTTCCATTTCATTAATTTTAACATAAAAATGGTAATTTTGTGACCTTTCACAGAAATTCACAAATTTGCCCTGAGGAAAATGTTGCCATTTTCCCACCAGTGATCACAGCTTTGATAGAAATTATGTACCTGGAACAAAGGTTCCATCCATTGCACTATAACAGCACTCCTATTATGGTCTCACTCAAATGAAAAGTTTAATGTTTGTGTTTCATGGACATTATTTCTAAAAGTGACTTGATCACAATTGTTTTGTGCAGGTAAGTTATAGTCCTAAATCCACCCATTCCCACTTACCTGAAAAAGATGGTGGCAATTATATAACTTTGGGCTTGTGAAGGTTTTCCTTGCCTCAGATCATCTGCTACTTGCTTGGGTAACATACCTATTTTAGAGCATAAAGCGAGATTGTTAACTATTATTGTAGGATATTGCATGAAAAGGATAAAATTACATTAATCTGATTTTCCCCACTCAGATATAGAAAGCAAAATAAATGTTTTTGAATGTAAAATGCTTTGATATTGGAAAAAACATAGAGATAAAATCTGCCTTCACTTACAGCCTCGTAAACCCAGTGTAACTCTGTAGAAACCACAGTAGTTTGACACCAGTGTAACTGATGTTAGAACTTGCCCATATGTGTTGCTTGTTATGAATTCTAATTATTATTACAACTAGTGTTACTATTAGAGATAGTTGAATTGGAATCATACATCCTATCTCAATCCTAGTCTAGCTGGCCCATGGATCTATACAGAGCTAGAAAGCTTGGGAGCTAAACATTCCAAAGTCAGGGAAAGTCTAGATGTAACCAGGGTCATCACTGATTTTGTCTTTCTTTACCTTTCTTTTGTTTTCCTCTGTCTTTTCATTCCTCCCGTCTGTCTCCTCTCCTCCTCTGTATTTCATCTCTCTCTCTCTCTCTCTCTCTCTCTCTCTCTCTCTCTCTCTCTCTCCTTTTTCCCTTCTCTCCTTCCTGATTTTTCTCCCTTGTTGTCTCAGTCTGTCCTCTCATTCCCAACCTCTTGTGGAATTCTACAGTACACAGTCTACGAAAGAACCCAACCCCTCTATGAGCTCCCCAGGATCCTCCAGCATGGCTAGAACTGCAGAAGATGATATTCTCAGCACCAGAAGATGGTCTCAGAATGCTGAGGAAGCTGGAATATGAACTAGTCAATGTAAAAGTATTTTTTCTGGGGGGGGGGAGACTCTGAAAAAATGACAAATATCTATTGAATCTTGCATGGAGGAACTATATTAAAGGATGACCTATAAAAAGGTCATTTCTTCCATTGCTTACCACTTGGAAAGCTAAATTTCAATGACTGAAAAGCTACATTTCAAATTCAGAATACCCTATATTTTCTGTAATATGACTGACTTACTATATAATAAACGATCAGTCTTCTGCTTTTCATGCATTAAGTCTTGGGTTCGTTCTGCAACTACTACTTCCAGATGTTTGCTGTATTTCTCCATCTAAGGAGGACAAACAGATTCCATAATATAATCCATTCACTAAGGTGTTCACGTCTATAAACGGCAGGGACTTCAGCAGCTGGTTCTGGTTTGGTGACATTTAGATGGGCACTGGTCAAAAGTGGTCTAGGACAAGACCATTTCAAGTGATTAGAAGGGAGAGCTGGTGGCAGAAGTTTCAGGTGGGTATGTTAATTCATGCTTGGGTTGTTTTCTGGTTTGATTAAGAATATATTAAGCTTACCAGAGTCATCATCATGTCGACTGGACTAACTTTGTTAGGATTCATCTTGTACAACAACTTCTTGACTTGCTCAAATGTAGGCCTTTGGGTTGGGTTGGTTTTCCTGCACCTCCTGATCAGCTGAAACAGGGAAAGGGGGTTTTCCTTTGAGTGCTATATCTTGGACCACTGGTGAACTTGGGGCCAGATTGTCAACTGGCATAAAATGACACAGCTACACTGAAGTCTCTGGAGCTACACTGCTTTACACTGATTGATAATCTGGCCCATGTATTGCAATAGCATTAGTAAATGAATGTGCTTCTGGGAGAAACACTGGAATGTTCACAAGTGATGCTTGGTTTCCTCTGTGAAATACTTTTAAAACTTTGGGCTTGATTCCTATTTACACCAAGACTACTTAATGCTGCCAGAGTGGTGGAAAGTGGCTTTAGGGCTTATCTATTCACAGAAGTTGTACTGGTTTAACTTAACTCAGTTTAAAACTGATTTTGTTAAATCAGTGTAGAACCCAGTGTAGACACTCTTATTTTGGTTTAAGGGTAGCTTGGTTTCATTTAAGTTAACAAGCTAAGCTATGACACTCTTAAAGTGAACTAAGGGAGCCTGCACACAAACTTGTATCAGTTTAACTAACCTGGTTTAAAGACACACGTTTTATTAAACCAGTGCAATTGTATGTATAGACCAGCACTTAGTGCCAATGAGAATCAGACCTTCAATCTCATTAGGACATTGCCCAAGACACATACTATAATTTACTAACAACTGACTTTCAAATACTAACAGTAAAGCTTCACTGATATTAAATAGGTAGATTGACTTGACACTTGATAACAACATTAAAAGCCATACAATTCCAATGACTGAACATTGAAAACATTACTGGCCTGAAACTTTTGGGGAACAAACTGAAATTTCCCATTTGGCAGAATAATGGCTCCTTCATTGGGCTAGTCACACTGAAAGCTTACATCAGCAGAGCTACATTTCTCAGGGGTATGAAAAGTACATGCCTTTGAGAGGTGTAACTATGTCCACCTAACCCCTGGTGTAGACAGCGCTATGTTGACGAAAGAATTATTCCATCAAGCTAGGTGCCACCTATCGGGGAGATGGATTAGCTACAGTGATGGGAGAATCCCTCCCATTCCTGGCGTGAGTGTACACACTGAAACACTGCAGCAGTGCCATGAGAGCTTTGTAAGCGTAGACACACCTTGTAGTGTAAGCTATTTTACGGTGCCTTGCTTAAGAAGTGCGATCTTAACTCTGCATTTCCTGGGGTTAACTTCAAAATTATGTTTACATTCCTCAAAAAAATATTGCACTGAAGTCATTGTCATGTGCCTGCAATCTGAAGTTCGCCTCAATAAAGATTTTTGTGTGAGAGACTATATAACCTTATTTACCTCCACATAGTCTGTAGGGCATGGGCAGGAATTCTCAGACTTCCCTGAAATTAATTCTGTCAGAGGTAGGCACGAGGAATGTTCCGCTGAATGAGAATCGTCCTTCTAGAAAACAAGGTTGGAAGAAGAGAACAGGAATGGGGACAGCAGTGAAAAGAAATCCATAATAATGATGTAAAGCACTGAATACACCAATCAAGGAAAGAGAGAATAGCTGGTAGGTTTCTCATCCACCATGCTGAAAATACACTCCCTTACTGTCATGTTTGGGACATATTCTTGCCTATCATCTCCTGTACGGAAGCCTTCCTGTTTTCTCTCCATTGGAAATGTTCCAGATCAGGGCTTTCATGCCTGAGTACAGAAAAGGCCTACATATCTCACTGTGCCACAGATGGCTGTTTCCAAGCTCTCACTCGGCTGACAAGATCTGAGCTCAGCCTCTATTGAAGGGGAGCAGCATTTGAAATGATTGAAACCATCAGACTCAGCAAGATCACCAGCCCCCTATGAAGCTGGAAGGACCACACTGAGTCATGGCATGAAGAGTTAACAGTAGGAGAACCATAATCAGACGTGCAGGTCATTCGAGTTATTTTTAAGCAAAATTGTTTTATGGAGCCAGAGTTGTTACATGGTTTTTTTCCAGGGTGCCTTACGTTGATTTTGATGCACATCCTTTATGCAAACAGTTTGGCATAGGTCTCGTACCCTGAATCCATGGACAGACAACACTTTCTCCATGGTTAGGGGTTCAGAAGCTACCCCAGCACTGTCCCCCCCCCCCAGCTTTGGATCCAATCAAGGTGCTTTGTGGGTCTGGGGCTGTTTTGTGGGAGGACTGGAAACTGAGCAGGTCAAAGGAGGAGTGGGCAGGTTAAGGGTAAGGCAGGGAGTGACAAACCTCATCCCCACTCCAGCCCCACAGAGCATACCCAGAAAAAAAGACTAGAAGAGAAGCTGTATTATCTTTTCCACTGCATTTCTTTCGCAGATCTCAGGGGTTGGTGGGGCCAGGAGGAATCTTACACTGATAGCATGGCTCCACTAGAACTGGATTTAAACCAATGTAACCAAAATTAAGATCCAGCCCTGAGTAAGCACTGAAGATTTTGATCCATGGTGGGAATATATACCATTGTGAACATGGTACTGTGAGCCCAGTCCTACTCCTCCTGAAGTCAACTGGAGTTTTGAGAATAACTTCAGTGGCAGCAGGATCAAAATGACGAGGAACATCACAAATAGCTCTTCCACTCTTACCTGCACAGGGTCGCTTCTTGTTGCGATCTCTAATAAAATGATGGAATAACTGCAAAATTACAGACAAATAATTGTAGTGAATATATAGCAAACAGCCATTTGAAGGACAGGATGACATTTTTTGCACATTTTCTCCCTCACTCCCTGGTGGTTGTTTTTCAGTCACCAATCTATCCTTATTTGGGCCAAATTCTCATGAAAATCAATGGACCTTTTGGATGCCTACGGACTGTAGGTTTGGGCCCATGGTGTTCTGGCCAGCAGTACACCCACTCACATGCTGGGATGGCTTAGCACCTGCTCAAAGTGTCAAACACCAGTTTTATTACAGCACAGATGCCAAGCACTAGTGAACCCGGGTGAGATGGACAGACCTTGCTCTACTACAGGTGCCCTCTCTGATGCAGGAACTCTCTTGATTTCATCTGACTCCATTTATTTGCCAAGGAAGGATTATCTGCCGGGTAGCAAAGACAGACTTTGTAGGCCCTTGGGGTTGACAGGTTGTACTGTAACAGGTATCTCAGTAACCTTTTAAATTCACTGGAGTGTTGAGTTGCCAAAGACATGAACAAGGTACCTATTGCCACTCCTTTTTAAGGAAAGGTATTGGCAAGATGTGACCCCAAGAGGCAAGCTCAGCCACAAATGTACAGCTCGGTGCCCTAAAACCGTGCAGCGGGCAGCAAGCCGGAAGCATATAAAACTAAAGTACAGAGACACTCCTGCAAAACAGCTTCTTGTTTGGAGCACCATAAGTTCAAGGAGCATTGAAGGTCAAGCACCCAATCACTCTGTAGTCAGGCCTAACACAGAGACAGACTAGCATAGTTCGATCATTAGAACATCAAGCCATTTGGGGCCAGATTTGTAAAGGTATTTAGGCACCTAAAAATGCAGAGAGGCAGCTAGTGGGATTTTCAAAAGCACCTAACTCCCACTGAAGTAAAAAAATCTGGCTTGAAATAGCTAATGGTCATTAGCAGAGTCCTCGCAGATCTCAGCATAATACATGTATGATTCTGCATAAGACAGTAATACGCATGAATCCAAGGCATAAATTAACATGCTTCTCTGCAGAATATTTCCGTTTTGGTGGGTGTTTAGTGATAACAGAGGGAAGAGTTAATTGAAATCATTTTAGTGTGCTTCCCCCACACTGACCCTGCAGGAGCTGAGTTAGGGCAGGTGGGCCCAATCAGCTAATTAGGCTTGAGCTGGAGGCAGCTAATTAGATAGAAGCTCACCTGTGAGGGACAGGTGGGGCTCCTACAAAAGACAGCAGGGAGAAGTCTATAGTTACTCCCTGGGAGAAATGGCTGGGGGCCACAGAGATAAGTTGCCTACAATTACTCCCTGGGAGGAGTGAAGAGACTGGCAAACCCTGAAGAGTGGGGTTGGCTAGCAGGTGTGGGGAAGGCTAGCAGGTGTGGAAGTGGCTGAGGGAAAGGCAGCAAGGGCCAGGGAATAGATCTTGGTTGCTGTGTAGAGGGGGCCTGAGCTGGAACCTGGAGTTGAAGGTGGGCCAAGGGTCTCTTGACAGCTGCTGTGGGAGTGGCCCTGTGATGCAGTGAAGCGGAAGACTAGTCTGGAGAGCAGAAACCTAGATGCACCTCTTCCCCACCCCCCACACACGACCCCCCTGGAATGGGAAACCACAGTAGTGACCTGGCTGATGGGCTGAGTCACAAAAAGGATGCTATGGTTCCTGTAGAGAGAGAGAGGTTGCAGAGGAGAAACTGATTGGGTGTAACTGCTGGAAGGGGTGTTGGTCTGATAGAGCTAATCCCCAAAACCGCCAAGAGGCAGGGTCATCCAGCGATGAGTAAATCAACCCTGTCACTGCTAGCAATGTCTAGTTCATAATGTCCCCAAACAGCCATCAGAAGGTATTGCAAGGTATTTACATGCCAGATACACTAAACATTCGTATGACTCTTCATGCTTCGGTCACCATTCCAGAGGACATGCCGATGATGCTCGTTAAAAAAAATAATGCACTAATTAAATTTGTGACTGAACTCCTTGGGGGAGAATTGTATGTTCCCTGCTCTGTTTTACCTGCATTCTGTCATATATTTCATGTTATACCAGTCTCAGATGATGACCCCAAACATGTTCATTTTAAGAACACTTTCACAAAACGCGACGAGGGAGATTTCTAAAGATAGCTACAGCACTCGAACCAAGGGTTAAGAATCAGAAGTGCCGTCCAAAATCTCAGAGAGACAAGGTGTGGAGCATGCTTTCAGATGTCTTAAAAGAGCAACACTCTGATGCGGAAACTACAGAACTCAAACCACCAAAGAAGTAAATCAACCTTCTACTGGTGGCATCTGACTCAAATAATGAAAATGAACATACTACCCCTAATTATTTATTATTTGTATTCCAGTAGCCCCGAGAAGCCCCAACCAAGATCAGGGCCCCATTGTGCTAAGCATTGTACAAAGACTAGGTAAGAGACAATCTCTGCCACAAAGATCTCACATTCCAAAAAGACTAAATATGATGGTCCCACAATGGGATACAGAGAGAATAATGACTCGCTCCAGGCTACATAGGAATTCTGTGATAGAACAAGGTAGTAAACCTAGGTTTCCAGATTCCTAATCCAATGCCTTAATCACAGGACCATTCTCCTTACAACCCTCCTAGTAAACCCCTGTACATGTTTGAATAGGAGGAGGAGCAGACTGGAACCTGGAATGACAGAATCCTCTGGGCAGATGAGGGATTGTGAAGTTTTGCCCTCTGGGCTCTCTCAGACAAAAAGGCACGGAGTCACTCAAGAGTGCATTATTTTCCTCTATGTAGCTGTTTTTAATCTCCAAACAAAATATAGCCAGCCAGTATATTCAGCAAAAACACTCTGTTCTCATTGCATATGGAAATATACTATGGACAAGTTTTGCTGACACCTTGGAAAACTGCTCCTATATTAACTCTTAGTATATTGCCACTAGCTAAGTAATATTTTTTTTCAACAGGGAAAACACAAGGGAGGAAGTGATAAGTGATTTAAAAAAAACATAGACCCAGGCTAGTTTTTTTATATCCATTTACCCGGATTCAAGCTCCAGAAATGGAGTTACTCTAGATTTACACCAGCATTACTCAACTGAGATTTTGGCTTCCTATCTTGAAAGGGTAGATCCTGGCATCTAAATTATTCTCCAGATAAGAATCAACTGTTAATCACAATCCACCAAATTCACCCTGGAATAGCTTTGGAATTTAGCTAAATTATTATGAAAGACTATATGATGACAGAGAGGAAGAGACAGGAAAGTTGATCATCACCTGTACACATCTGCCATGGAAGTGGGGACAAAGTCTGACAATGAAGGGGCCTCAGGAGCCAAGTAAATCTGCATCAACCGCTGCTGATATGCGCTAGCACCCTCACAGGAATCCTCTTTTCTGTAGGACTGCAAGCCATAGTCTTTCATGGAAAAAAGAAGGAAACAGGTTCTCAGTCAGGGTTATGTTCACTCCTGAAACTCTTCCATTATTAAGTAGCAATCTTAGCGATTTAAAGGAGTTTTTCTCTGTATGGAGAGAGGAGACTTGGTTTAAAAAATGGAATCATAGAATCTCAGAGTTGGAAGGGACCTCAGGAGGTCATCTAGTCCAACCCCCTGCTCAAAGCAGAACCAATCCCCAACTAACTATGTTGCTCTGATTTGTACCCAAATATAGCTGGGAATACTGGAATTTCGGGAGAGATTATCTGGTGAGGTATGACTGCTTCTTGCCATCCCTGTGATGGTGTTTCTAGCCCTGCGTATCGAGCCACAGTAGGATCATTGCAGTGCAAGACAGAGCCAGCATACCTGCTTTTTTTCTGCACCACCCACCTCCCCGCTACCAGTATGGGGTGTGGCCAAAGGTGTTGGGACACCCCTCAGCTGTGATAATCTCCAGATGTGGTTTCAGTGCCTTGGAATACATAGACGCCAGTGTAAGTCAGAGCAGCTCTCAGGCTCTTCCAACGTATGCTGGGGCCTGGACCTACACACAGAGACCACAGCATTGGGGGAGTGTAAAGGTGAAATTTCCACCAGCTTTGTATCCCGTCTTCCAACCTGCTTTGTATGAAGCTTCTCTGGAGTCCAGGACCTCACCTAATGTCCAGCTACTGAGCTGTGTTCAGAGAACAGCACAATAAAAATTCTCTGACTTCTATTTCCTAGCTCCAGACAGCAGTGAAATTTGGGGTGTGGAGGCAGGGGCTCAGGTTTGGGGTTGTGGCTCAGATCAGTCTCTCATTGGGACACACCAAGGATCCCATGCTTTAGACTGGAAGCCCATCTTTTCACCTAGCTGTGTTTATTGTCTGAAAGGAGGACTAGCTGGATGTCAAAGAATGGCGTCAGCCAAGGAATTAATAGAGAATGACATGGATACTGCTAGATCTGGTGACTTACTTCATCATTTGTGTCATATAATTGGTACAATTGTGACACATGTTAAATTGTAGGGTAGACAAGGTAACATAATAGGATGTTTGCTTTGGCAGAGTTTACTTTTAATGAAGGCTACTGCAGTTAGCATGTCCATCTGAAACGTTGGCTCTCAGTCCCACTGGAGTAGTGAAGGCTGTGAAATCAACCTCATTAGTAGTTTAGTTGGCCATGTTTCATATTTTCATCTCTCTTCATTACCTGAAATTTTACAGACCCAGCGGTCGTCTATCACACAGTTATTAGACTTTAAGTGTCCATGATAGATTTTATGCTGGTGAAGATAAGCCATTCCTTGGGCAATGTCTCCAGCAAAGGAGAACCTGAAAGGCAAAAAATCATTATTAACAGGTTGGTATTCCATTGAACCAGACACTCAGGAAGGGATTCATCCAAAGACTATTGAAATCAGTGGGAAGACTCCCACTGACTTAAATGGCCTTTGGATCAGTCCCCAGAGACTCAATCCTGCAAAGTGCTGAGGACTCCTGTGAGTTGCTGAATGCCCTCAGTTCCCATGCAGTTGAATGGGAGTGGAGGGTCCTGGGCCCCTTGTAGGAACACATAGTTTCTTGTGGGAGTTTTCAGCAGTTTTCAGGATTGAACCATGTTGGCAGATCTTTACTAGGTGAGCAAAGTACTTAACGTTCTTAGTTTGTGTGGTGTGTTGACTCGTAGCATTTTTTTCTTTGCTATTCTCTAGAAGCAAGGCAAACATAGGTAGAGATAGAAGGGTTAAGGGACAATTTGCAATTATATGTGGGAGTTCCTTTGAAATCCTGAGCCAGTTTTGTGTACATCTGTTTTTATGGGTAACACTAATGAGGCACTTTTAATTGTACTAATCTGTTCATGGTTGGACGATCATGAACGTGCTGCTCTTTTACTCATTTTAAACCAGAACATCAAAGTGTACTAAGTAGAGATGTTAGCTGTGGGGGAAAAAGGCGGCTCTATCGGAGCCAAGGTTTAAAATGGTATTGCAGCATACTAGAGATGGGATGAAAAGGTTTGGGCATGACATGGAGAGTGCTAAATTCAGGGGTGTCAGGAGGTCCGCGGGACAAGCCAGATCAGAAACGTGGATTATCTCTTAACTGGTGGGTCTCTCTCTTTCTCCTTGCATCTCAGAAGCATGGTATCCTCTGATATACAT
Organism: Sternotherus odoratus; assembly: GCA_032164245.1. Lineage (NCBI taxonomy): Eukaryota > Metazoa > Chordata > Testudines > Kinosternidae > Sternotherus > Sternotherus odoratus. The sequence continues at coordinate 12,175,934 of JAVMKO010000007.1, read as the reverse complement.
CCCAGCACCGTCACATCTACCAATGACTTTATCTAAAACTAACATCCCTCTTCAAACAAAGTGTCACTTGATGATGCTACATGTATCTTATTTCACAAGTCTGTTGTGTGGGGTTTTTTGTTTGTTTGTTTTTACCTGAAGCCCCAGTTGAGAGGAATGTCTTCATTGAGCAGCACATCACTCAGGCTACCTTTTGGACAGTATTCCGTCACGATGGCAACATTTGGCACCTCTGTACAACCGCCGATGAATTTGCAGAGGTTGGGATGATCAAGTTCTCTGTGAAAATGAACAGGAATTCCAAGTCTCCCCTCTACCCCTTTTAGAACTGGAAAGTTAAGGCTTTTGCCACTGGATTTAGAGGAAAATCTAAATATGCATGAAACCTGTTCAACCAGGTTCAAGGAAATGTTTTCAACACTGGGAGGAAAAAAAAACATGAAAACACATAATGATGGAACAGGTTCTGATCTCCATTACACTGGTGTAAATGTGGAATGGCACCCAGTGTTGCAGGTTTCATTGTTTACCTCACTTGCTTTACTTCCTTGCGTATGGATTTGGACAAGGTGAATGTCTTCTTCCTTATTTTCTTGATGGCGACTGTTCTACCATCACTGCAACAAGACAAAGACTTTTCTAAGTGCTGGAATCCCACACGGTGAGCATGCAGTATTCTCTATATTGGAGCTTTGGCTCTCTGGGGAGGGTACACGGATGTAGATTTTGTCAAAATCTGGATGGGAACTTGGATCTGAATTTTATGATTAGGGCCTCTTTCCGTTATAGGCTGAACCAGAACCCCCTATTAAAGCACCCTGGAACTGTGGGGATGTAGGGAATAAAAACCCAAAGATTATTACAAAATTTGCATCTCAGGTCAATGTGTGTCTGTGTGTATTAGAATGTTCCCCAATCAAAGAAGTGAAGTCTTCTGTTTTCTTCAGGGGAGCACCAGGTTAGTGTGGAGTAGATGGGAGTGGTGCGGGCAGGGGAAAGAACCGGTGGGGACAGAGAAAGCTGAAAACCTCCAATAGAAGGGTGGAACAAAGTAGCAGGTGATTCCTTGAAATCCTCCCTTTCCCTCCCTCCACCTGTAGCAACTTTGGATGCAGTCAACTGGGGAGTAGCTCGTGTGTACAGGACTGCAGTTTTAAGGTAGCAGTCTGCCAGTCCACTGTCTCCTCTGTGCTTCCATGTGGCACTCAGCTAAGTTGTATAAGCATAACAGGCTAGCCACACAAAGCCGTCGGTTGATTCTTGCCCCTAGCCAGAGCACAGCCTTCCAGTCAGTGAGAGTATTGGGGAAGGGGTGCCACTGTGAAAAGGGGATGACATAGGTTGGAGTAGCACTAAACAAGGAGGAAAGTTAAAAGGAAATAAGGAGAGAGAGAGAGAGAGAGAGAGAGAGAGAGAGAGAGAGAGAGAGAGAGAGAGAGAGAACAAACGAAGAATGGGCAGGGAAAGAAAGGAGATAGAGAAGCTTGACTGGATCAAGGAGAGATGACAGCAACTTTCCTGGGACATGAGGGGACTTTGTGGAGGGGGTTGCAGTGTCCACCAATCTGCTGGAAGATGGTACTGCTACAAAAGACGTTTAGGAGCCATGGATACATCTACGGTCTATGTGTACAGGTAGGTCACTATCAGGTAGGGGTGTATTCCAAACCAGTGATCTAGAGAGGAAATGCACCATTCCCAGTCTCATGAGCTGGCTTAAGGGCATAGATTGTAAAGGGCAATTGTACAGTACACAATTTTCTCTGCCAAAGAGCTTACTTGTATTTTACTTTAATAGTAGAGATGGGCCTGACTCAAAACCCTAGCTCCAAACAGACTTGAATGCGGTGGATGTTCAGAAGCAGAGCCAAGTTTGCAGCTCAGTCCCACGGGCATTGAAATCTCAGCAGGAGAAGGAAAAGGGGCATCCAAAAATAGAAAACATCAATGCGCGTCTGAGAATAGCCTTCAGCCTGAGTGTGCTAGGAAGGCCAACTTAGTCCCCTAGCATCCCTGGCCCAGGCAGAGGAAAATTAGCTCTCACATTATTTCTAGGTGTGAATACAGCAAGAACTGAAAGTCTCTTGCACGGGTGTAACTACAAGACACAACAGAGCACAAGGACTGACTGATATATAAGCCTACTATATCCCTGTCTGGGTGAAGTGCTGCTTCCTGGACGTGTAGACAGCTGCGGTGCAAGAACTCAGGGCAGTGATACAGCTGGCGTTGGAGTCGCTGGGTGCATGGGCCGTACTCATGATACTGCCCACTGCTGTCCGGAGCATGCGATCTAAATTACAAAAAAGCCATTGAGATGCACATCATATGCAGGGGAACAAGCAGAAGACTCCTGAATGATATAAACCCTGGAAGCTCTGCTGCTCATGGCACCAGAGTGCAGACTCATTTATGCTTGCCGCGAGGATGCTCTAATTTAGGATTCAGCTGTTAAAATGTAACATTGTGACTGTGGCCACTCCCACTGAAATCAGTTTTGAAGGCAAAGGAACTATCAGCCCTCAATGGAACAATTTCAAATACACGAGTGTCATTTTATGCAAGGGACAAAGCCAATAGAGGAAGCGACAGTACAAAAAATCCCAGACTCCAAAACCTATGATGTTACAAATCTATTTAGGCCTCTCTGAAGAATTTAAAATTATCATCATGGAAAGTGATTCTGACATTAAAGGGAATTCAAAGCAAAGCGACAATCCAGCTGGTTGGAAAACTAGAATATCAACATTTTTCACATCTTTTTTGGAGGGGTAAAGGTAAGGAAGGTGATACGTTTTGTCCAGCTCAAAGCAACAAACTACATAGGGAACAGATTAGACTGACTCATGAAAAAAATGTGCACAGATCAGATCCTATGTTGATGAGAGCTGTAGAGATAGTTAGAGAGAGGGATTATAAATACGTATGAATTCTGCCATGCAATACCTGAATCTAGAAATGGAAGAAACCTGTTAGGTTTCCAGTTAATTTGCATGCCAATGCACGAATGTTCTCTCGTGTTTCTTTACAAGCATTCTGTCACGTTTCATTTTAAATGTGCCCATGAGATGAGTGATTATTCCACGGCCTGATAGATCTGTCACAAAGTTTTTCCTGGTATTCAACCTAAATATTCCCTTCCTTGTTTTCATTCCGTTACTTGCCATTTCACATTTTCTTGCCATGATGTTTGCACTCCAAGTATGTCTGTTAGACATACGGCCCACTTAGCCTTCTCCCGATAGATCTCCAACTCTTCACATTTCCAAAAAAGGTCAGTCTATCCTGCCACCTAGTCGCTTTTGTTTCTTTTCTCTGAATTCTATCTAGTGTTAATCTTTCTGGTCAAGGGTTACACAGAAATGAACTCAGTATCCCAGAGCTCGAGAGAGAGAGACTATTATGTGGAGGCATAATGCCATGGAACAGGGACATATCAGAACTGCATTGGCATTTTGTTGCTAGTGTTGCCATATCCCATTGCAAACTCAGGCCATCTCACTTAAATTTGCTATCCATTATTAGCTCTGGGTCTCTTTCAACATTATTTCCTCCAGGTTTCTCTCTCCCACTGAATATCTGTGTTCCACTTTTATATTCTCCCAAGCTGATTCTAATTTTGTTGTTTTCCGCCCATGCTTCTAATCACTCTGTCCCTTTGCATAGTTTCTCTGCCTTTGGTGGGGTTCATAACTCCTCCCAGTTTAGTACCAGCTGTGAATTTCATTGACATGCTGTTTTGCTATACTCATTTTATATTAGTTCTTTGAACACTTAATGTCTGGCTCAATAAGATTTTATTTTGTGTCCCCCCACCCATATGATCTTGACTGCTTTTTGTAAATTAGACTCGTTAAGACCATGAAGGTATCTCATTACACTACTTAGAAATGAACACAGAGCTCTAAGTATCTGTACAAAATTAATACAATAAAGTCTTATCCCATTTACTTCTACTGAAAATTATATTATATATTTAAAGCAGATGGGACCTTTTCAGCAATACCTTGTGGAGGCAGGACTATAATTACAGAGGCAGATCCTAAGCTAGTATGACTCAATGTAGTTCCAATGACTTCAGTGGAGCTTCACTGATCTATACCAGCCAATGATCTGGCCCATATATTTCTCCAGAATATGATAGCAATAAATGAATACATGGCATGGTAAATTACATACTGTACAGTGAATGTGCATGCTGTATGACAAACTGTACAGTAATGCTCCAATGTTAAAAAATGTCCAAGTGGAAAACAAATATAGTCATGGTTCACACATTAGATACTCTGAAGAAAACTCAAGCCATGATGAATTACTTCAGCTACAGATAGCACACAATGGGACAAATTAAGCTCTCAGTTATCCAACATATCTTCACTGAAGTCATTTAAAAAGAGCATGCTAGATAATAAAGCAATTAGGGCCACCGCCATCTGTTGTGCTTCTTTTCACGTATTTCCAGAGGGGATTTATGTAGTTTTGATCTATTCCTTTGTATATTATTTGTAAATCACCATAAATTATAAGCAAAAAGTCCTTAAACCATATGTGAAAAAATAACCCTGACCTTTATGCTATGTTGACACTACTACTTATGTAGGTATAACTTATGTCGCTCAGGGGTGTGAATAAGCCACACACATGCACCCCTGAGTGACATAAATTACACCGACCTAAACACCAGTGTGGACAACACTGTGTCAGCAGGAGGGCACTGCCTCCTGGCCACTTAGAGCAGCTAGACTAGAAGGCTGTAAGAGTTGGTGCAGCCGCATGGCTGTAAGCTCTCTAGTGTAGCCATAGCCAAAGTGTTCAAGTTTAAATAACATCCTTAAAGGAACACTCCGGTGATCAGCTCACAGATGTTGTGGTGTCAGGCACCTATCAAAGATAGATGGATCCTCCTCCTTCAGGACAGACCCATATGGAATATGGGTATATTTCTGTGTGTGCTTCATTGACACAAACAGGATGTGCACAGATGGTAAGAGCATTAACATGGCAGTTTTACTCACCTTGTTTGATGCGGGAGAAGTCTATAATCCAACTTTCATCCCAAAACATCTTTTGCTTCTGATATTGAAACCACTGCAGAAAGCATAACAAGCCAGATTCATTCCTGGGGCAACTCTGCTGACTTCAGTGCAGTTGCACGAGGGATGAGGGTAGCCAATAAATGATTAGCTGTATGGATATTTTCAAATATATAATCTACAGGTGTCAGAACAAAAATCACCGTATTTGCCTGCATCCTATCGCAACATCATACTGGCTTATTGGGAAGAAACAGATCTGGATCTAACACCAAAATACAAACGTCAGTCATTCTGAAAACTAAAGAACATGACATTTTGTAGTAGACAGTTTGATACTTTCAGTCCATGGTTGCAATTTTGTGCCCTGCACTTAGAACTCCCAGGTCTTACCCCAGCGATAGGGTGAACATCATTTCACATCTTGGAAACATCCAATGTGTAAACAAATGTTATTTCCCCCCAGATAAGCAGCAGTTACTGGTCATACAGTATATGACAATCAAAATCAGTCCCCAGAGCGGCAAACTAGATGCTACATAATTACACAGAGTGCTGTATCTTGCATAACATTAGATGTGACACTGTCACCATTTTATAAATAAGATGTAAATCTAATAACTGATGTAACAAAAACTTGTCAAGTACAATAAACCCATTTTATACAAGCACATGCTTGTCTGTGGATCAGAGTTGCAGGTTACCTATGACAAAATAACAGAAGACAATTTAAACACAAATATTAGATGGTCAATATTTTGCCATCCACCTTCAACAGCACGCATTGGCTGGATGACAAGTAACAAAAACCCAGTTAACACAAGAGTTCTTGTGACATATTGGGAAGTGGTGGCAGAATTTTGGGAGAGTTCTGATTCTAAGCCCAGAAAATCAATGGGAGTCTTTCCACTGTTTTCACTTGTCCTACACTTTCAGGAAAAGATGTTTTTTAGTGTGTAAGGACCATAATCACACAAAGATGATGGGACTGATTCGATACCCACTGAATTAAATGGGATCCTTTCATTGACTTTAATGGGGGCTGGATCAGACCAGATGAGAGAGAGGATCGTTGGAGCACTATGATCCCATTGTATACTGAAAAACTGGATACACGTGACCTTTCCAGCTCTGTTGGTAAAAACAAGTTTTTACATTGAGTAAGCAACAAGCAGCAGAGAATGCTAAGTAGCATCAACCTACAGAATGTAGGTAGATGATGCTTCGCATGCACTCCAGCATAAGAGAAAAAACAACATAGTCCCCACAAAACTAAGAATATCTGAGACAATTGGTAAATTAGGTTTATTCTGGAGGACTCGCAGCTAATACATGCATAAGTGAGAAGGGAGCTAGCTGTTCCCCTAAGTGGTATGATGACTTTAAAGTTATTCATTGAATCTGGTTGTAGGAGATTGATTGAACTCCAGCCTGTCTTGCAAAGAAGTGGGAAATGGAGGATGAAGTGGCCTGATGTGTATTATGTTGTGGGATCCTCAATAGAAATGTTTGAGTAACAAACTGACATTGAATCAACATATGGGGTCAGATCCTTCTGGTGGACCTGAGCAGTGCCTATTTGTACCACCAGGAGAACTGGTCCACTGTAACGGGTTTAGAAAACCTCAAGATGCTCATCTAGTTGCAATAATTCAAGGGACCAACGCTGTACTCCACATACCGACCCTCTCACTGCGATAAGAGTTTTGTCCATGCAGGATCGAGTCTATTTTAACACATTTGATACTGAAACATGTAAAGAGGCTTAACAGCTGTATAACTGACACTTTTCTTATTTTTTAATTAATTCATTACAATGGGGTGTTTTCTCTTAGAAAGTAAAATATTCCGGTGCCCACCAAAGACTCTGAACACATTTACACAGAACAACAATTTCCTTCCATGAAAATGTCCTTCAGAAAAATAGTCACAGCTCCCCAGTTCCCATCCAGAGTCTCTCAATGCTCCTCCCAACCATTTCTCTCTTGCCCCTAGAAAAAGGTGGCAAGAACAAAGAGGCCTTGCCTTGTAACCGTAAAAGTAACAGAGCTGGGCTGTGGCTATCTGAAGCAGGAAGTTAATTCCACCATTTTATCTAATTTTATGGACTTCAGCATGGTCGTATCTAAGTTTCTCCCAGGGCTATGACTTTAGATTTATTCTAAAGTAGGCACCTGTTATCCCTATTTTACAAGTAGGGAACTGAGGCACACAGAGATTGTGACTTGCCTGAATTCGCATAGGAAGTATATGATAGAATGAGGAACTGAATCCCAACCCAGTGCCGTAACTGTAAGCAACCCTCAGCAAGAGCATCCTGTCTTCATCCCCTTGCAATTAACCCAGAGGTGATAGATTCAGCGCCCTTCCATAACAAAGAACCAGTGCACTCAGGTTAAAACCAAGCAAGTTATCCATAATGTACACAATCAATAACATGACTCTACATCTGAAAATATTTCCCTGGCAACAGCTTTCCGTAACGTTCAGAAATTAATTTGTGTACCTTCAGATACAGAGGAATCGATATGAATGCAAACAACAGAAGGGCCTATTCTGCAGAACTATAGTAAAAGAGTAAGTACAAATAATACATCATCTTATATTTATCCATCACTTTTCATCCCAAAGGATCACAAAGCATTTTCCTTATATCGATCTATCATTCTCCACACACACACACACACACTCCTTCCTGTATTCCCCCAGTAAGTCTGTTATAATAATTAATAACTACTACTAAACGAAACCCCAGGGTTGGAAACTGACTGGATCTCCTAAGGGGGGGATGAGGCCCCAGCTGGTGTTGAGATGCACAGTCAGGCATTCCGGGATCATTACACAGAAGGTGATCCTAGCTGTCAGCCCCTTGTGAGCCATTCTCCAGCAACGGGGGGATGCTCTAAATCAGGGGTCTCCAAACTACGGCCCGCGGGCCGGATGCGGCCCGCGAGGCCCTCTCATCCGGCCCGCGGAGATCTTTTTGGCTCCGCGCTGGGGCCTGGAAGCACCGCGCGGGCCGCCGCCGCCAGCCACGGGGCCTGGAAGCGCCGCGCGCTCGGCCGCCGCCGCCAGCCGCGGGGCCTGGAAGCGCCGCGCGCTCGGCCGCCGCCGCCAGCCGTGGGGCCTGGAAGCGCCGCGCGCTCGGCCGCCGCCGCCAGCCGCGGGGCCTGGAAGCGCCGCGCGCTCGGCCGCCGCCGCCAGCCGCGGGGCCGGGACGCGCCGCGTGCTCGGCTGCCGCCGCCGGCCAGGGACGGCTCGGAGCTGGGGCCGGGACGCGCCGCACCGCCACGCAGTTGCAGGGGGCGAAACAAGGAGCCACCCACTGCCAGGCGGCGAACCGGTCTGTGGGGAGAGACCGGGTTGAGCAGGTCAGTTGGGGGGGTGAGAGACCTGGCTGGGTGGGTCAGTTGGGGGGGGGGGTTGGAGGAAAGGAGGTTTTGGGGTGAGAGACCTGGCTGGGTGGGTCAGTTGGGGGGTGGGTGGGAGGGAAGGAGGTTTTGGGGTGAGAGACCTGGCTGGGTGGGTCATTTGGGGGAGGGGGGTTGGAGGAAAGGAGGTTTTGGGGGGAGAGACCTGGCTGGGTGGGTCAGTTGGGGGGTTGATGTGTAGTGTTCATGTGTAGTGAACAGGTGTTCATGTGTAGTGTTCATGTGTAGTGTTCAGGTGTTCAGGTGTAGTGTTCAGGTGTAGTGTTCAGGTGTAGTGTTCAGGTGTTCATGTGTAGTGTTCATGTGTAGTGTATCAATGTGTTATTAAATAATAACTGAATAAAATAATATTAAATAAATAATTAAAAACAACATCCATGTTTTGATTCTTTTTTATTTGGACCTCAAGTGTGTTGTCGGCCCCCGAACTGCTATTTGATAGCTAATGCAGCCCTCGGGCTGAAAAGTTTGGAGACCCCTGCTCTAAATTATATCCGGGCTGGTGTAGAAGGAGCCCCAGAATCAAGAAGCAACTTTTCCTCCCAGTTCTCTTCTTCCCCCTTGGATCTACCCAGGGGATTCTGTGTGTAGCAGAGAACCCGTTCTTATGTTTGTAAAGAGCTGTGAGGTAAACAATAAAATAATGAAGAAACCATGATGGAAATAAAGGACAAGAAAGGAGATTTCATTTGACACTCACCACTATTGTCAGAATGAAGCCAGCACAGACTAAACATATGGGTAAGGCAATTGCTACCCTGGCATCAGCTGTCAGTGGGCATTCCCCACAGTCCGCTGGGCACGTGGAACAGCCTTCATCATCTTCACAAACACCATCTCCGCAGACTAGGCAAACAGGGACGGAGAGAGCAAAACACTTGAAAACCACTCTTAGGACTTAATTCAGTAACAAATACATAGGGCTCCTGAGCTGGGGATCCCCGGGAGTGGCCACAGAATATCTGAAAGAACAGGTGTTGAGGGATTCTAGGATCTTTGTCCTGCAGTTGAAAGATGCGGATTTAAAATGTAATCTAGGGACCCTTAAAACACACTGACCTTAGACTAACTGTGGACATCAGTGCTTTTGACTTGTTGGTGCAGATGTGTTGCTTGGTTGTTACCTTTTGTCTGTTTATTTCTCATTGCCGGTCTTGCCCATTTAGACTGTATTCTCCTGAAGACAGGGACAGTCCCTTGCTCTGCATACTCAGCCCAGCCCTTGGGAGACCCAGGGGTCAGGAGAACGGAAAGCCATTTTTGCCCCCTTTCTTTTCAGTCAGCAGGACTAGTATTCACTGTATGGATAACTTCAGGCAAAATGAACAAACCAATCCAGGCTGGGAGGTGTTTCAAGCAAAAGGTCATGAAAATTAGCACCAAGATCAGGTGTAATGTAATTTAAATGGAAGTTTCTCTGTTTGAGAAACTCAACATCAGCAAATGATCACAAAGTTGAAAAGTATTCCTGAAAGACCTGATTTTTACAGATGAGCTGTTCAAAGAGATGAGAGATAGGTAATAGCTGTCTGTTTTGTAGGCAATAAAGCCAATGGCAAACGGTAGTTTCATTAAAAAAACACTGTTTTCTCATTTCATTTACTAAAACATAATCCCAGTGGGAATTTATTTAGATACTTCAGAGTGAAAATCAAGGCAAGACTCCCATTAATTCCAGTGGGGCTTGTATTTCACCCATGGATCTTCACTACTAGAATGCTGTACCTCAGATTCTCAAGCAAGAGAAGACTTAGTGCCACTGAGATGGGGGAATGCACAGATCTCCTAAATACCAGCATGTTTTGGAAAAAAATTGCTAATAATTCTACCTGCTTCAGTTCTATTCCATTGTAATCTGCATTCCAGTACCATGCCCATCATAGAGGTTTCGGAATGCCTAACAATTATATTAACATGAACACAAGAGCACTGAATTGGGCAGTGTTTTTGAGGTTTATATGAACAGTAGCACCAGACTCAAGGCTCATGTGTGTTTGCACATTAGCTGTCACGCCTCAGGCTAGCCTGCTTCCTGTCTGATGATGAGTGTCCATATATGAGAAAGAGACCATGTGGTAGAACAGTTTCACATCCCTATGACATCCCAACACATCTTGTAGTGCCTGAAGCTGCTGGTTCTGGTATTTGATTTCATCTGTTTGACCAAGTGCAGCCTTTTACAGTTTTCATGTCCTACACAGGCAACGAGAAGCTGGAAATACTTTAGAGATTTTACGTGGTTTGAAAAAGAATTGTAGAAACATTTGATGGGCTACATTCACTTGTAAAGGGGCTACGAGTGCTTTTGTTCTTCTATCCTATCAAGACAATTGGAAGGGCTGTGTCATTCCTGTTTAACATATGAGAAGTCGTTATTTCATACCATACCTACTGCAGGTAGCACAGTGGTTTTGGCTTCCAGAGCAACTTGCATTTTCCCAACCCTGATGTGGGCGATGAGAGAGGTCACACCCACATGAACCAAAACGACCTGCCAAACAAACAGCCATTGCTTTACAGGTCATACATTAGACTTTTTCAATGCCAATAATCTAATCTCTTTTCCCCTAGATGTATTATTTCACCTTCTTCTGACTCTCAGGCAATAATCTTCCCATCATCTTCTGACTCTCATAATCTTCCCATCAGCCCACGTGGCAACATGATCAATTGTCTCCAAACCTCATGAGATATTGTTGCTTGAATGGAGGCTAAGTGGCCGCTCAAGACCGCTGTCTCTCCATGAGGGAGTCTATAACTCCACCCAACCCTACTGCATCACATGCAGTTCCATTGAATAGGTCAGCCTCTGGGAGAGGCAAAGTCTGTGTTCTTCCAGGCCTTTTGGGGTGCAGATAGTCTCAGCTATTTCCATAAATGGTTTTGAGACATGTTGGCAACCCTCACGGAGCTGCCATGAAGTGAATGAAGTAAGACAAGAATCCAGTCCTCTGGAAACAAGATGCTAGGCGCACTCAGTTCCCAGTAAAGTCAGTTGGGAGATGAAAGCACTCAGCACCTCACAGCATCAGGCCTTTATCCTGCAGCCTTTATATGCACATAACTCTGAATGAAATAAGTGGGTGGATTTCCTACCTAAGGACTGTGGGATCTGGCCTGCTAGTAAAAAGGTCTAGAACATAGTATGCCATAAATGTATATACCTTGGCAGTCCAGTTTGTCTGACTCATTTTGCCAGCCGTAGATAAGGTGTGAGTAAATATCTGGCCATCATCTGGAATCCATGGCCCACATATTCCACCTTTCCCCTTTACCAAACAGAGCAGTTATTTCAGTAGATAATAAAACAAGGAAAATTCTAGACCTTAATACTCTTAAATTTAGCATTCCTTGGGGGCTTTCTGCTTTATTCCAATAACTAGCAACATATTATTAATTATGACAATGCTCAATCATAAATGACATTATTGTAAAACAAAACAAAAGGAAAGGAGCACATGGATTGATAGGACGGTTTAAAATTCCACAAAATTCTCACTCACTTAACATCCATGAGCCATATTCTGTCCTCATCTCATTTAGGCACCTAAATCTGGAGTAACTCTATTGAAGTTAAAGGAGTTATTCAATATTTACTTCACTGTAACTAAAAGTAGAATTTTGCCCACAATTTTTTATTCTCTACATGGTAGATTCACTGCAGCTCTGAATATTATTATTATTATTTTTTGACAGCTATGGCGTATGGTGTTTCTTTCATGAAAGTTCCTATTTCCAGAGCATTTCTCATTAAGATTACCTAGATTTTAATTTCCCAGCAGCTGAAGCCATTGAGAATTATAATGGCTGTCTGAGGATCATGGGGGTTTTAACTGGCTTAATCCCTATTGCTAAATTTCAGATATGTATTCAGGCTTTTCTGTTCATGCGCTTTAGCATATAGTACACAAAAAAGCCATGGATTGCTCATGCTAGCTGAGGTAAAATCTACCTGAAAAGATGACACCGTATTGAAAGCTCCTACTTAATGGAAAGAGCTTTATTTGTAACAAGCCATTCAGTAGCACAAGCCCACTTTCCTGCAGCGGTTTTGCTCTACGGGGGCTATTTTATAGTGGCTTGCCTTGTCTAAGCAGGAAAGATCAAAAAGATTTCATACTTTAAAAGCTGGGTGGTGCCTTTGTGCTAGAGTCGCTCAAAGATCTCACCCTCCCCACACAGATTTGGAGGTAGGGCACCTCCACAACAGTGTACCCTCTCTCTTCCCCCAGAGGGGTGTGTGTGGACACAGGAATGATACTGAGGGAAGTGGCAGACTGACGGAGGACAGAGCATGCTGGCAGGATGCATATAATGCTGTGCAGTGCCAGGGGTGATTCCAGCCAAAAAATTACACAGCCACAGGCTGGATGATATTTCCGTAGCCCTCTTCCTTCAGGGGGAAGTTCTGAGGCCAGCTGGGGAATCCCTAACTGAATGGCTCCCATGGAGCTGGGCTGGCAAGGAGCAGAGCCACAGCTGCTGTGGAGCCACGGGGTCTTGATGCAGCTGGGTGAGATGAACATGATTTATGGGTTCGACATGTGCTTTCCCCATGTGACGCCTTCTCTCCTTCCGAAAGAATACATTAAAAATGTAATGAGTGGAATCTCGTAGAACTTCCTGTCCCTTCTGGTCCCATGGGTACTCTCTGGCGCTCCGTAAAGACAAATAGACTAATCTGTCCTAGCACGTCATTCTAGAGCCACCATTTTAAATATGTTAAGTACGCAAAGTGAAAAAGGACAGACTGTTCCCCTCTGCAATTTAGCACAAACACCCTCCTTGACTTTCACCCAGTGTGTTTGAGTACAAGTCGTCTAACTGAGTTCAGAAGAAATGGATGGATTCTGCTTGCAGTGCAAAGTCAGCCACCAGGAGCTTATTGTCTGGCCTTTGAATGCTTTTCTACCTTGATCAAATATGATAAAACCAGTTCAAATAGGGCCCAGCCCTGCAAGTCACTGAGCAACTCTCACTGATTTTAATGGAAACTGCTGAATGGTCAGAACTTCTGAAAATCAGGCTCTTTGCTTTGGTCTCTAGCAGACTGCTCTGAAGCCTGCTGAAATCAATGGCAGTCCTTCTACTGCCTTTAATGAACTTTGGATCAGGCCCTACTATGGACTTAGGGGCCTGCTTTTAGGCCCCTGTTTTTCATTATGTTGACTCTGGCTATGAAAGCGTCTCACCTAGCATTCAGAACAGACCCGCCTGTTGTACTAACCATGAAGGCCAAAGGGCAGGAGTGGATGTTGGCGTGATGGACACAGCAGTTCTCTCCGTCAGCGTCTTTCCAGTTGGAAGGGCATTCTTGTTCTTCACAGAACTTCTTGGCTGCCGCAGCATTGCTAACATTTTTTTAAAAAAATACAAAGAGATAATTTTATATTCATTTCTCGTTCCTAACCATTTGGACACGTCTAATGTAGTCCTGTTCTTTACACTGCACAGATGTACACAACGGGAGACACACGGCCTAGCAATTTCTTTATATTGTTTTGCTGTGTGTGGAAATAGCCCCACCGCGATGGATCTCTGCTATCAACTGAGAAAAGGTCTGGCAGCTGTTAATCCTCCAGCAGCTGCCAAAACCTCAACCTGGCCCTCCACCCTGACACCAGCACCACACAAAAAACACAAAAAAACACAAAAAACCCCGCGCAAATCATAGGGACGGCTCTGGCTTTGCTGCCGCCCCAAGCACACACACAAAAAACCCGCCAGGGTGCAGGGCAGCCAGAGAACCAACACCCCCTCCCCGTGGCGTGGGGTGGCCGGTGAACTAACTCCCTCTCCCCATATTTCCTATGGATGGTGATTATCTGGGATTTTATTAACCAGAATTAATTTTTTCCCTATCATCCTGGATAATCGAGAGTCTACTGTATTATTGCATTCAGAGTGTGATTTTCAAGCATTCCTAAAAAAATTAGGAGCACATGTTCCATTGGAAAGACTGTATCAATAATCCTACTTTCAACCACTGAAGAAAGTTTATTTATAAAGCCATCACAATGCTATAATTTACTGTTATAGCTATAAATATTTTGGGAAAATGTAAGAAAAGTTTTACCATTACTATTACAGATCATTACTAAAGTTTATCCAAAAGCCCTTAGTACCCAAATGAACGAAATACAACTTCATGATTAAAGCCACCTATACTGTCAAAACTCTTCCCCACCTAACAATCTTGGAGATCAGCTTTAAATATTAAAGAACATGTAAAAAATATTTTCTCTGAAGAACTCCTCTCACAAATCAAATCTTGTAAAATGAACATGTAGGAGGGCACGGGAACATTTTCTGTGTAATCTGAATTTTTTCATTTACCATCTTTTTTAAACTACCAAATACCTAAAAATAACATGGAAAATGGTGAAATGAGGTTAAGACCCCAATCCTACAGCCACTGATATAAGGGTGCCTGTTGTTCTGCATAGATCACAGTACATGATTGGGGCCTAAATATGCATCTCACAAGTTTTTATACTTATCATTACAATGGCATCATGTTAATCCCTTGATTTTGCCTTATTATACACCATTACGTTTGTAGAGGTCTCTATAAGTGTGTTGATACAGATACATTAGGAAAATTCTGGATCTATTGAAGTTAATCGGAAATCTGTCATTGACTTCAACAATCACAGGCCTGTGTGCGTTGTGCATTAAAAATTATTATTGGTATTATTATTCATATTGAGGCTGAGAGGCCACAACCAAGTTGGGTCCCAGTGTGCTAGACACTGAACAAACCTATCCCTGCCCCAGTGATTTCAGAATGAAAAAGGTCAGACATAAGTGGGATGAAACCAGCAGGCTGGGTTGAGAATGGGAGAGATGAATAACAAATATAACAGCATGTGCACCACCCAATTACTCAGCAGCAGTGATTATTATTATTAATACAAATTATTATTGGTAACACCATAGCACGTTTGAGACCCAGTCATGGACCATGGCCCCAGTGTGCTTGGCACTGTACAAACACAAAACTAAAAGGTGGTTCCTGCTCCAGAGAACTTACAATATAAATACAAGACAAGAAACAGCAGATGGACACAGAGAGCACAAAGGGAGAGTACAAGTGAACAATGAGACAATATTGGTCAACATGATTGGCAGTGGTCTCGGTACACCAGTAACCTATGCATTTCCAGGAGCTTAATCCGTTGACACCTTGTCTACACACAGACCCGCACCAGGAGGTGGTACCTGTGAGAGAGGATTCCGTTTTGCACAGCATAGTGGTAAAAGTGATCTGAAGCAAAGACTGCATACGTTACATTGAAGAACTCCCCACTCACAGCCTTTTCTGGAGGTCTCTGGACCCAGGCCATCTCAAGACCTAGAAATAACACACCGTTATGGGTCAACATGTTTGGTTTAACGTACTACAGCTATGTGCAACTGGACAAACTGTTCTGGAGCAGAAATCCAATTGAAATGTAAATGTGTTCACAAATATTCTCCCTGACATTACTGCTGGCCAAAGGAGTTCCTACCTGTGTAGTATACAGGTAGTTCTAAAATAACATCTATTGGAGAAAAAGGTTTTTTTTAGGATTTTCCCCCCTACAGTGTGCAAGCTAACTAATGAGAGCACTTGGAGACTTGGAACCAAACTCTACTCACTTTGATCAGATCAGGTGGGCCTGATCCTCTTCTGACTTGTATTGATTTCACTCCATGAATTTATCTAGTTTTTTTTAACCTTGTTATAGTCTTGGTCTTCACAACATCCTCTGGCAAGGAGTTCCACTGGTTGGCTGTGTTGTATGAAAAAATTCTTCCTTTTGTTTGTTTTAAATCTACTTTTAAATTAAAACTATTAATTTCATTTGGTAACCCCTAGTTCTTGTGTTATGGGAAGGAGTAAATAACACTTCCTTATTTACTTTCTCCACACTAGTCATGATTTTATAGACCTCCATCATATCTCCCCTTAGTCTCTTTTCCAAGCTGAAAAGTCCCAGTTTTATTAATCTCTTGGCTATGTCAAGCCATAAACACAGCCCTTCTTTCTCAGAGGGTATATTACTGAACAAAGTATTCACAGAGCCAATTCCTGAAAACCCTTAATCACATGAATAGTCCTTACTTAAACAAGTAGTCTTCTTAAACAGGGCTACTCATGTGAGTAAGGGTTACTATTCTGTAGTGATTTCCCTTTCCTTGTAATTAGATGTGATTAGAACTTCTCTTCCGATTACACTGGAGTTTTCCTTTATCACAATATTCTTCATTTGCATACTGCATGCTGATCAAAACAATTTGTTTCTGCAAATAATTCTCTTTTCATATATAAAAGGGTTAATTATAAAACAAACACTCCATTAGAGGAACAATCATAACAAATCATGAAAAGGTAAAATAATTGTTTAGGTTGTCTACACACATGAGATGTGTCTGTATGTTCAGTGTTGTCTTGAAAGTATTCTCTCCTCTCTGGGTGTTCGTACCTCCAGATCAGCTGCTGGAAGTGGGCCTCATCTCCCCTGATTGAATTTACCTTGCTTTCTTGCCTGCATATTTATATCTGCCTCTGGAGATTTCCACAACATTCATCTGATGAAGTGGGTCTTAGCCCATGAAAGCTCATGATCCCTAAGATCTGTTAGTCTATGGTGCTACAAGACTCTTTGTGGCCTACACACATGAGAGTATTTCATGGCAGTTAGGTGAGAGGTCAAAATAAATTTCTCAGAGCAAAGGGCTTTATTTCCTTGAAAAGGATTCATAAGAGCAGCAAATCCTTTTATTTAATTCTATTTGCACATAGATACATATGCACACCAAAGACCTAGTGTTTGTTTCTGATTTATAGCAGTAAGAGGCATAATAGGTGTCTTTAGCTCAGTTTTCATCTGCATCTAGGAGCTGGTAAAGATATTTTACATGAACTGTACAAAGCTTAAATATCTTTCTAAAAATTGGTTACAAAGGGCACATATTAGTGTAATCGCATTATTCATCAGGTGAGGGGGAAACAAAACTCTAGCAACCCTCCCCTCTCCTTCCTACTCCTTATTTCCTATTACATTCATTTTGCATTTTGATTCACTGGTAACTTTGTTTTAAGAAAGTCAATTGCATTAGCAAACACTTGTTTTAATTATGGATAACAGAGATGCAAAATATGCCAGGGTAGAGAAAGTCCAGTTTATAGTCAATATTCTTTGAACTTCACCATTTGATCTGAACTTTGAGGCAATGTTAACACTATTATGTTATATTCTGAGCCTGAGCCTACAGTCTGTATGCAAACTTCAATGGGACTTTTACCAGTTGACAGCTTGTAAGGTTGGGTCCTGTTATTTCGCTTTGCAGCAGTACATCAGAAGTTGTTGCATTTCATCCTAACTTTTTGCAGCATTTATATAATGGTTTATTTGCATTAATTATTTAGATTCCTATTTCTGATTACTCCTAAACTCTTGTAAAAAAGCACTTTGAGTTTCAGATATCAAATAAGTAGCCTTTCCATTTCTGATTCTTTTGCACTAGAATATCATCTTTCAAAGTATTATACAGAGGCATATAAAGATCTGAGATTCGTTATTTGTTTCTGTTGAATAGAAATTGGGGGTGAGAGATTCAAAATATGAAAATACATATGGAGAGGCTCCACTTTTTGGCTTAGCGTTTAAATGAATCCCATCCAATCTGGAACTGGCATGATACAACTGAAGCAAGTACTAAATACAATCTGTCTGCAATGCAGGGCTGATTGCTTTGTTTTGTTTAGGTTGCTTTCATTTTTTCTAATGTCAAACAAAATTCCTTGCTTGAAGACAATGATTTCATTCTTTTTTAATCATCCTAATTATGTTCCCTTTGGACCAGATAAGCTCCAGACAAATATTTATTCTGAAGTATATGTGAGCTGGACACTTTCTTTGACTTAATTCGTCTGGAAAGAAATGTTGCTGCTGACTGAAATATTTTCCACTACGTTTGAGACCTGAGTTGTATTAGGAATTATTTTGATTACTTAAAGTTTCACATTCTTATCCATTTCCCTAGCAGGCAAAGATGATCTTCCCTGAGCAACTGTGGGTCCCACTCACCTCCACAGTCCAACATGTTATACTCATCTGGTTTTTCCAGGGGCCAGCAATCATAGTCACTGTTATCCAAGTCATGCCACCCGTCCACTAATATCACCTGCCATGGAAAATAACATACTAATAATCCTGTAAAACAGAGGGTCTTTTGTCTACAAAGACTGGTCTCTTAAAAAAAAAAACACCTTTCCAACTTTCTGGAACAAAGATCACAGCCAAGAATAACACGAATGCTCAGAAACTAGATTACAGGTTCATTATACTCCACTTGAGCACCCAAAAATTATTTTCAAAACAATAAGAGAAACTCCGCTAATCCAGTTGTGCTTTGGGCTTAAACAGAGCTCAGCTTGTGTCCTTTTTAAACAGCACTCTCCAGTCAAATCGTCTCTTCCTTTTGTTTTTAATTTTAAATATTTTTATATAAAACATCCTTAATAAAATAAATACAAATATGTTTTATAACATGTAAAAGTTATACTGAATATTTTTTAGAATCTCTTTTTTCTTAATAGTATTTTATTAATGCATACTATGTTCTCTTAATAGAAGTAGAATATATTAATCACAACTGACGGGACACAAAGTATATAGCAGAAAAACAGCCGGATATATGATAAGATATATTGTACTTTATATACTAGAATAGAGTAACATAGTCTGCTATTTTTTCCATTAGTATTAGTAAAATAATATGATAGAACATGTTCTTCTAATGTATTCTGCTATTCTATATATTGGAAGACTAGAATAAAATACAATATGATATATTCTTATTATTATATTCTGCATATTAGTAAAACGGTAAATAGAATATAATATAGTCTTCTAATGTATTCTCTAATTATTGTTCCATACATTTTGTGGAATAGAATGCAACATATTCTCCTAATTATTTTCCTATATATTAGCAGACTAGAATCTTCTGCATACAAGTGGAAGAGAGTAGAACCAATTGTTGCTATCTATGTTAGTGAAATAGAATATAGTAGGAACACTCCATAATTAAGAAGTATTAATAGCAACGATTGCAATACGATATTGTTAATATCTTGACTATGCCCCATCTATAGGAGCAGGATCTATGCAGTTTACCTACCAGTAAACTGAGGAGGCTTCGGAGCCCTGGGGCAGGTATTTTGGCAGCTCTCATGATCCCAAATAGGCATCAAGCCCGGTTAGCTTCAGGGCTGCTGCGGCAGCTCAGCTGGGTTCTCCCCTCCCCACAGGTTTCCAGCCAGCCAGGCACTTATCACGGCTCCTGCTGCTGCAGTTATTTGTCCTCCCTCCTCTCCCCTTCCCTTGTGGGATGAGAATCTCCCCACCTATCCCTAGCAAAGCACCTCTGAGGAGGCAGCAGATTCTCATCTCAGGGACAGAGCAGCTCACCCACACATGCCCAGGTGCTGAGGGAAGGGTTTTCCCTCCCCCTAGCACTGGGAAGGAACAGGAGTGTGAGGACTTTAGCCTCTCGCCCATGTTGCTCCTGACCCTCAGGTCTTCTCTGTTCCCAGGTGGAAAATTTCTGTGGAGGGCGGATAAAACAGTTGCAGAAAAATACAGGCTGGGTCTGGGGTAAGATGGATTCATAGATTCTAAGCACAGAAGGGACCATTCCGATCTAGTCTGACCTCCTGTATAACCCCGGCCATAGAATTCCACCCAGTTCCCCCTGCATTCAGCCTGATAACTTGTGTTCGATTGATAACACACCGCCTCTGCGCTGGGGTGACCAGATAGTAAGTGGAAATAATCGGGATGGGGGGGGGGGTCATAAGAGCCTATATAAGAAAAAGCCCCCAAAATTGGGACTGTCCCTATAAAATCGGGACACCTGTTCACCCTACTCTGCACCTGCAGTATGCTATCTATTGGTTTAGTAGGTCTAGGACTATATTAAAGCTGTGCTCTGTTTCACTTTAAAATCTGATTGCAAGCCCAATAGCTCAGAATGAAATGTGGTCATGTAAGTGTTGGACAGTCTTAAGAGAAAAATTTGTGTGGGCAATCTCAGAATTCAAATTCATACTTGAGGGCGAAAAGAAAAAAGGGCCTTGAGAGAAACTTCAACAACCTCACACATAGTTCTATTTACCTTTAAAAAAAAATGGAGAAACTTGTATTCAGTAGGATTGTTTATCCAGCGTGTTTTGCTCCTTATTCTGGATCTAAATGATGTGTCAAGAGATCGATTTTTATTAACTCCTTTAAGTCGTTTATCACTCAAAGATGTTTGATTATCATTAGCAGAGCCAGCTCCTTCTCTGGTGTGAAGCTGCAGAGAACCATTGACTTCATTTAGTGACACCAGTCACTACAATACTGTAATGTAGTTATTCAGTTTGATCTTTTTTAAAGGGCCTCTGAATGATACAATGGAAAAAGAAACTTATAGTGACTTCAGTGGAATTACACTGATTCACACCAGCTGACCTCTGCGCTGACATATTTATGTCTCTGGGTTGTTTGAAAACTGCTTGCTATGTCTTTGGGTATTAACTATTCATTATTTGTGGTGTTAACTATTCATTATTTGCAGCTGGTCACTTAGATCACGTGGCACTGCTTCCGTTTCCTAATTAGATGGCTAACTTTTACAATCAAACAGAAGGCAATTAAAGAGATTTCAAGATTGATGTATAAGTCCTGTGTAAATCTTTGTGTGGACACATTCACATCAGTATCATGAGACTCTGAATATTCTTGTGAACAAAGCAACGTGCATACAAATGTTTTAAAAAAAACAATAAAAAGGGTTATAAATATTGCTGAAAGAAGTTTGTGATGTATTTTAACACACACATTGTGTTTCCGTAGAAGATTGATCTTAGAGGATTTAGTTGAAATAAGACATGCTATACTGGTACATTCAAATTTTGGAATATTTATAATTCTACGGGTATTATAGTCTGCAGTTTGCAATGTTGTGGTCACATGTAAAAGAAAGGGTAATTAACAGCATTTGGCTTGTTCTGTTGCTCCCGCCTAGTGGCTTTAGACTAGAACAACAGCACACAGAAAAGTACAGTTTGACTTGGATACAGAGTAGAGCTTCCTGCTGCTTCAAATGCCATCACAAACGGCATGATTAGAACTTCAGCTGCAGGCATCAGGTGGACTGCTATGGATTCAGTGAGGCTGTGTTTAGGGGTTGTACAGCATCCATTGCAAAGAGACAGTGTGGTCCAGTGCATAGGGCATCAGACTGGTATTAGGAGACCGAAGGTAGCAGTTTAGTTGCTTAAGTGATTTAGGAGCCTAATGTCAATTTCCCAGAGATTTAGGAACCTGTCATTGAAAGCCAATGGGACTTAGGGCACTAGGTGCCTAAGTCCCTTTGGAAAATGGGACTGAGGATCCTAAATCACTTACCTACTTTTGAAATGTGTGCCCCAGGACACTATTCCTGGCTTAGTCACTGACCTTGTGCAAGTCAATCCAGCTCTCTGTACCTCTCTTTCCCCTCCCACCCTTTGTCTGTCCTGTTGATTGTGACTGCAACTTGCTCAGGGCAAGGGCCTTCTCTCACTATGGGCAATGCCTGGCAGAATGGTATTCCTGGCTGGGACTTCTAGATGCTGTTGAAACACAAATAATAGTGACAGCTAGATTCACAGATGTGATTCGATTTCTTACACCTTTCCCGGCAGATACATTTTTAAAGACTTAATAGATTAGGGCAAATTGCATATGAAGTGGATAAATGAAGTCTTGATCCTGGGGGAGGGAAATTGGGGGTCAAGTGCTCCCTGAGGTTGGCCTGCCGGGGACAGGGAGGGAGAGGGGCTCTACCTTCTATCCCTGCATCGCCCCACCACCACCTCTGGCTAAATTGGCTGCTCTCCCTGGCAGCCAGGTGGGGAGCAGGACAGAGCCACATCTGTCTGATAGGGTGACCAGATGGCAAATATGAAAAATCCAGACAGGGGTGGTGGTGGTGGGGGGGGGGAGAGGGAGAGGTTAATAGGGGCCTATGTAAGAAAAAGACTCAAAAATCAGGAATGTCCCTATAAAATGGGGATATCTGGTCACCCTCGCCTGAGAGAGCTTGGCTGGGAGGCAGTGGCGGCCTGCTCCCTGCCTGGGCTTGGCTGTGGGCAGAGAAGAATCCAGCTCACTTGGCCCCTATCCCCGCAGCAGGACCCAGGCGGGGGGGGAGGAGGGAGGGAGCAGTCTGCTATCAGACAGGGGTCGAGCGAGCCAGAAACATGCTGGGGAGGGGGAGAAGGGACTTTGGCTCACTCACTCCTGTCCCTGGCAACAGGGGTGGCAGCGGACTGTCCCTGATCCAGGCCCTGCTGCAGGGACAGGGTCAGAGCGAGACGGAGCCCCTTCTCCTCCCCCACAGAGGCTAAGCCCAGGCTGCCTCCCATCCAGACTCTCTCCCCTCAGCCTGCAGGATTAGGCACCAAGAACACTGCGGGGGCAGCAGCCATCTCATAAACCTCATCAAAGCACTGCTGGACCCAGATCCACAAGAGGACTTTAACACCCACTTTTAAGTCCAAAATGTAGGTGCCACTGAGCTCATCAAAACACCTGCTCCATTGCCATCTAACTCTTACGGCAAAATGTAGGTGCCTCCAAGGTCTCCTCCCTGTCTGTATTTCCAGTGCTGAGCATGCACACAACACCTCAGCCAAGGCATCGATCTCAGTCCTAATTCCCAGCGCCTACCTTCACCTGGTGTGAGGAGCGCACTAGCTTGCCTATGGGAATGGACAGGCCGGCGTTCTCAAAACATGCCTAACGCCGCACAAAGCAGCAGCAGCTGCTGCCCTCCCTTATAATCTTTGGCCTGACAATTAGTGCCCTTGCCGTGAACGTGGGGAACCCTGACAATCCCTCCCTCTTCCTTAGGGGGAGAAGGAATCTGAACATGGGGTTTCCACTTCTCCGGTGAGTGCCCTAACCCCTGGACTACAAAGACGTGCTCACTCATTTTGTCCCGCTCCATATTATTTCAGTATTTATAGACAGTGGAACAGCTTCAACACATGAGACTGCAAGAGGCCTGTATCAGACTATGCCAGAGCAGAGTGGATTGGGCACTCACCTGAGAGGGGGAAAACCCATGCTGCAATCCCTTCTCTTTAGGCAGAGGAGGGAAATGAACTGGGGTTTCCCACATCATTGGTGAGTCACAAGGCAGAAGTTATAAGGGAGAAGGAGGCATTTATCAACACCTCTCCCGCACACCCTCTTATTTATTTTGTGCAGAGTTAGGCATGAGCTGGCACCATTCATGCCTGACTCCAGGAGAGCATTCCCAGTTGTGGATCCTGACCAGAGATAGCTGCTTCCCTCCTGCCTCCACTCAGGTGCCTACCTCCCTGAGAGGGGCAAGGCCTAGGAGACACCCTTCTCCTCAACCTCTGCTTTTGGCTAGACTTAGACAGCTCCCCACCCAGCATGTGGCTTTGGCGGATCCCATTTTATGGCCCTTATCTCTCTCCATGCATTGTATAGGGAATATGGGCACCTAGCTCAGGCTTTGTGGATTTGGCTGGGTGCCTAAAGGTTAGGCATAGCGGTACTCCATCCTAAATCTGCAATGTCTAGGTGCTTGTGTGGATTTGGGCTCTGAACACTTAACTTGCAGCGTATTTATTTCTCTCTCTCAGATGTATGTGTATGGGAGCAGGGGAGGTTGCCTGGGGGGGAAGCTCCAAGGAAAAAAGCGACCATAGCTTTAGAATTAGAAATAAGAACAAACCCACAAAGGCTCCCAGTTGTTCCAAGAGATGTGAAATCTTGGTTTTAGTTGATTAATGTTTGATGACAGTTTAACTCAACTGTAGCAGAAGGAACTGAGTACTTAATCAAGCTTGCAAATAGTACATGTTTTACACAAAGGAATAAAGCTGACAGGCAGTAAGCCAACATGACAGCTCAGAATAAGGGCTTCTGAAGAGATAATTAAGGAAATTCGAGATTGTGGGAAACCTGAACTAAGTAAAACAAAGCGGGGAAGGTAAATATACTGTACTGACACCCAGGCTATCATGTACATAAATATATTGTGTACTTATAGACTTCACAACAATTCAGACTTGGACCTGCATTGGTATGCTACACCAACAATTAACAACAACAATAACAATAATAATATTTGGCTCTGATCCAGCATTTTTTGTCCATTGATCTCAAAATGTTTCACAAAGAAGGTGAGTATCATTATTCCCATTTTACAGATGGAGAACTGAGACACAGAGAGGTGAAACAACTTGCCGAAGGTCGCCCATACATCCAGTGGCAGAGCTAGTCCTAACTCATATTAGTGCCCCATTGTACTAGGCACTGTACCACATATGGTAAGAGACAGTCCCAGCCCTGAAAAGCTTACAGTCAAAATACATAAAACAAACTAAAGGGTAGGAGAATAAGATCCCACAGGGTGTTTGTGGCAGAGTCACAAATGGAGCCCGGATCTCCCAAAACCCACTCAAGTGTCTTAACCACAAGACTATTTTTCCTCTTTATCTCTAGTTTGATAGATCAAATTCAGTCCTAGGTGGTGGTGGCTGGAGAGTATTTCAGTCTGACGGCTCTTTGCTCATGTACATATGTGACTCATGACCAGAAAGGGTTATTGTCCTGCAGGATGAATGACTCAAATTCAACCCTTAAGATATATGAGGAGATAATGTTTGTGGTTTTGCGTATTTACATATGTCAAGGCTGATTCCCCACTCTGGCACTCTGAGTGCAGAAGGTGGGGGGCCCTCAAGGATTCTAAAAATTAATGCTGGCCACTCCTGGCTTGTACTCATCCCCCAAGGTTACAGCTTCTCTCTGACCTTGGATTGGTAGATGCTGCCATCACCTAACCCCTTTGAGAGCTCAGGAAGGCACACTTGGAAATTCCTTCCTGGGGGGTATCCTCAAGCCCTTTCACCCCCCATCCCCCACCCCCGCTCCAGAGAAGAGCTGAGAAAGACCCAGATAATTAAACCACATGTGCACAAACGTCTTAAGACATAGAAATCCAATTCTGTTTTTTAAAAAGGCAAATTTTATTTTTTAAAAAAGAAAGAAAAAAAAATACATTTGGGAACTCAGGCTATAGCTAGATTTTAAAAGAGTAACTACAAGGATTAAACACCAAGAATAGTTTTTTTGAGGTCCTACTTAAATATTACAAGCAAAACAAAAGCACCTGGTGGTAGCACTGAGGAGTCCACAAGCCAGAAAGAAATAAAAAGAGATAAACCTTATCGTGTCTTCCTAGACATTCCTGAATGACTAACATATCTGGGGGTTTTAAAAGAGTAATTTCTAAGTATTTTAGGTACTGAGGATTTTTCATATCTGGCCCACGCTTCTTACAGCATAGGTCTACCCTGCCCCGCTCTCGAGGAGAACAACCACAGACGGACAAAAGGAGAACTAAGTTTTCAATTTTAAAAAGTTCTAGCCTTCCCATTGCCACTTTTGGCCAGGTGTCCATTCACTTCCTCTTACCTATGCATAGCAGTGAGATTTTTTTAACCCTTTACAGTACAGCAATTAGAGAACAGCTACTAAGAGGGATTTTATAATTAGTGACTGGCTGGGTGTTCATAAAAGGGAGACACCCCCCTTCATTTATCACAACATATATATGGATAGTGATCAACAGTGTAATCAACAGTCCCTGTTTATGGTGTATTCCGATAATTCAGAGATCAAAAGAACATCCTAGCATTTAGGTGAACTGTAAACACAGGATATTGCTGTATTCATCTCTCTTTGAAATGTATAGCCAATCATTTGAGCATGGTGAAAAAACTGGAATTTCCTTATGTTAATTTGTGTAGCTAATTACTGGCGATGGACCTATTTCAAAATCGCCCTGGTTGCCCACTGTAAGCCAAGGGACTCCAGCCTGTCAAAGAAGGCCTGAAACTTAAAAGATCCTTGGGTCCTGATTCTCTCATCTCAGATATGCCCAAGGTTTTGTACATGGGAATGTTAAGCTATAAAACCTGAGATCCCAGTCCTAAACTGGAACGCCCTGAAATAATGTTGGACATTGGACTATAACCTATGGACTAAAAGAACTCTTAGCAGCTACAAAGCTCATTATCACTGCTATGAATCTGAACCTCAAGAACTGAACTCATGTCTGTGCTGTGATAAAGGAGGGTCAGGGAGCTGTGGCAGAGTGCTTGAGTGGAGATACATTAACTCAAGGCTCATTAGGGCGTGGCTCCCTGTAGACTAGGGAAGCAGGCAGCAGGTTAATTGGAGCACCTGCTGTCAATTAAGGCCTTAATAAAAATCCCTGCTTCAGGCAGACAGGGGTGGGAGTTGGAGCGGTGAGCAGTTGGAGTGGAGAGCAGTTGGAGAAGTTGGAGCGGAGAACAATTTGGAGGAGTTGGAGCAGAGAGGATTGGTTTGGAGGAAAGCAGAGGAAGAGTTTGGAATGAAGAAGATCCAGACCCCAGGTAAAGAGATACCTGGCTTGTGCAAAGAGAGGGCAGGAAGCCCCACAAGCTGAAGGCAGGAGAGGGAAGTAGCCCAGGGGAAGGAATAGCTAGTTCAAGCAGTTTACTGCTATCCTTAGGGCCCCTGGGCTGGGACCCAGAGCAGAGGGTGGGCCCGGGTCCCTCCCTCTCCATTCCCCTCCCCTAGGATACTATTGGGGCAGTTAATACCTTGCTCAGGGCCAATAAATGGTGCCCTGAACCCCTCACAAGAGGAGAAAGCGTAGGACCCATCATAATAGTGCCGGCAATCTGCCACAGTGTGTATATTGATCTTTTAACCATACTCGCTCTCTTTTCTTTTTTCATAAATTGGTTGGCAGTGTGGCCGAAGGCACGGGGTGACATGGAAAGGGGCATTGTTCCTACTAATCCGGTTTAAGATGTATCTGCACCATGGTGTTGGCGCTGCAAAGACTGAAGCAGAAAAGCAGGTGAATACTCACTGCACTAAGATGAGCTGCTAAGGACTTTCAGCTCTCATTGAGGCCGATGAGTGCTTTACCTTTGACTTCAAAGGGCGCAGAGTGAAAATCCTCAGTGACTGTGGTACAGTCTAGTAATAAGCCAGTGTTGATTTAAATCCACCTGCTTATCCAAATCCCTGATTTAAGAGCAGCATCTAGGATCAAATGTGTAACAGCTAATCATGGATGTCTGTTTCTGGGATAGTATTAGTGTAGGAAACATTCCCAGTAGAAAAATCAACAATCATTTGAATTAAAAGTTGGATCCCAGATGTCTGACAAGACCCGATGTTAAACAATTAACATTCCTTCCGCGTCTTTTTGTGCTAGCAATAATTACCTAAATGGTTAAACATGAGCAGAAGGGTGACATTGGCCTCTGGAAATCCCAATCCATTCACAGAGTCTTCATGTGAAATACATCTAACCAGTATCTCATAACTAAGGCAAATCATTTGTTTTGGTAAGTTGTAGGAAAATCACATAGCGTGTTTAGAGGGGAAAAGATCCAAAAATCAAAAGTGACTTGGAAAAGATATTTCTAGATGCTCTAACTATAAATTTCTGATCTTGATCCAAACACTCCCCAAGGCTGGCTGGTGTTTTAGGTACAAGGTGTTGGTTTAAATATGCCTATTAACTTTAGGAAAAGGAGTTCTCCCGTTCCTACAAAGTTTAGGTAAGAAATATCCAACCTGAGTCTTCAAATCCCTGCACTCTTTTAAATGGTCTTTAGCCTCCTCTAAAATCCATCACATGGGTCTCAGCAGATTTGGCAGTTTCCGCTGGAGGGTCTGCTGCCTTCACATCTTGTTAGGACTCGGGGTTGTGAAGGCAGAAAAAGACAAACATTTGAGGGTTATACGTGGATGAGCAGAATAAAATTGCCAAACTAGAAAAAGGTCAGACCCAAAACCTCATAGCCAAATCACCTTCATATTGGTGCATATAAACAAAATTAATGTCAAGGGGGGTGGGGTCAAGGTGTTTGGAGTATGGGAGGGGGCTCAGGGTTGGGGTGCAGGGGGTGAGGCTGGGCTCTGGCTGGGTTTGCAGGCTCTGGGGTGGGGCTGGGGATGAGGAGTTTGGGGTGCTGGAGGGTGTTCCAGGACTATGATGGGGAGAGAGGACTCCCCCAGCGTCCTTTCTCGGCAGCAGCACCTGGGCTGGGGGTGACAGGTACCTCCCACCACTGTGGGAGCTCTGCGGCTGCAGGATAGGCACCCCTCCCCTGGCTCCCAGCAGGTCCAAGGGCCTGGGCCACGCCATCCCAGCTTCCAACTCCCTCCCTTCCCCGCATGTACAATGAAGACTCTGTACCTGCAAGCTGCTCTGCCTGGATGGGGGTCTGCTCTTGTCAAGAGCCTCATTCATTTCAAGGAGGTTCCATGTGGCCATAAGAGCCTGTCTGCACCAGGCAGCTTGTAGGATCCTGGCCTAATCCTGCTCCCATGGACAGATAACACAAGACACAACATGGCAGCAGAGGGAATGGGAAGGAGAAGGATGACAGTTTATTCGACACTGAAATGTTAACATGTAGATATGTAAAATAAAGTTTCCAGAAAAGGGAAGCTGCTGGTGGGTTTTGGCTAGTACGTCAGGCCAGCTGGTTGGTTCAACTATTACATTGTCAATAGAAAAATGGTTCCTTTCAGAAACTTACCACGACTTATGTAGTTTTGTTGTCAGGGTGGGTCCCAGTGCTATATAGGGAGCATTTCTGTACCTACATCGTACTCTCCTGTTCAGTGCTTGTAAGTCTGAACTATAGATCTTTGCAAGAAAAGGTATTCCCTATTTATTCGGAATGGAAAGCAAGTTTATCTTTACATTCTTTCTTAAATCAGTGGTTTTAAGAACGATTATTTTTTATTTAATATTATTATTAGTCACCTATACAATGCTACAAAAATGGATTGCTTGACAGACAAAGAGAAAATCATGCCTGTGAAATTATTCCATGCATGGATTTGACCCAGCGTTCATGGCCCAAAGATCTTACAGTTTAAGTTATCTGACAAATATTAGGTGACAACTGTTAAATAAGCTACTCATTTCAATTCAGTCCATGACATACTTTAACACAGACGATTCCTTTGGAACCATTCTGTAATTTGATTAAACTGGTTCTGTAATTATTTTATTTTTCTAATGTGGTTTTTGGAGCACTTTGGTAATGAGTTATAAGAGCTGTATATTGAAATTTAAGTATAGGCATATGTGTTGGATACACTTTTGGCACAACGAAATGGGGAATTTTAGATCTGCATAATTTTAATCTGAGTCATGCTGTTATAATGATGAAAGTACCCTACAGAATATATCTGAGCAGCATTATATATTTTGTGTGTTCAAGGTAATTGCTTCTCCTTTTTAGTGTGGTGCCTTGGCTTAATTCTGGGGTTTGCTGCCTTTTTAGAACATGTGTTGTGATCCTTCAAGTCTGGTATGTCAGATTATGCTGACTCGTGGACTTTACTCCAACCAATGGCATATATGATTTATGGGGAATATAGCATGAATCTGTAATAGGAGGGTTTTATACCTGAAAATGTAGATGCTACTGCTCTGTACTGCTTGCTACAACATAGTAAGTAATTTTTCTGTTAAATGCATACCATGGGCCTGATTTAGAATTGGGGGGCAAAGGGGAGAGATGTGGAGTAACATCATTGCAGCTAGTGAAATTACACCAAGTGAGAGCAGAATCAGGCAATACGCCTCTCAGATACCCTCATTCTACCAGAATGACATCAGTGGGGAATTACTCCCGATTTACACCAGTATAACTGAAAAGAGAATCAGGCCTCTTCACTTTGGGGTGCTCAGTTTCTCACAAGGAACCCAGCCAGCCAAAAGATTTTGCATTCAATATATTGGGCCTTTTCTAAAGGGGGGGAAATAAATTCAGCATGGCCTACCTCCCTTCTTATTCTTATACCATTGACAACTGTAACACTTTTATATTGTCCTAACACTATTGCACTGTTGGGAATGCCTACTAACCCATAACCTGATACAAACGGCTCCATCTTCAGAGTGCTGGAGCAGTCTCAATGGTGAGGCATGGGCAGAGGTAGCTTTATCCCACCTTTCCAGTTCCCCTGGCCCTCAGGCCAGCCAATGGGTTAACTTAGAACAGCATCTGAGCTGATTTAACTAACAATGGCCCGGGAAAGCTTTCTACAGGCCATTACGCCGCCTGAGGATGGCTGGAGCACAGTCCACTCTGGTCGTACCATTTCCCCTATGCCCGCAACCTCTCCACCTTAGCTAGTGTTTTGTCACAAATGCTCTTCTCTGTAACTCTTCCTGTCGTGGAATGGTTTTCCCTTTCGATTAAGAGTGTCAGATAAAGGAATGTGTTCTCCGCTGGTGGAGCTGTTGAAGTACTGCGTGGCCACTCAGGGTACAGCAGCTGGTTGCATTCTTTTTCTCTGCAGGGGTGGCGGAATGGTCTGAACCCAGTCTTGGATACTGAAGAAGCACTTGGAGGGCTTCTGTAACCGAGTGCTGGCCAGGAGATCCTGAGCCAGGCCCCTGCTAGCCCAGCTCCAATTAAGTGGGATTAATTGCAACTGGCAAGGGAGACCATGCCCAAATTGCTTGAGGGAAGGCACCTGCAGCCTGATTAGCAAGCCGGCTATATAAAGCTGGCAGAGGGGAAGTGGGGGTGGGGGGCCACAGGAAAGGGAGGCACATGTGGCTATAGATCCTTGCTGGCTGGGGAAGCTAGCAGTCCCCCAGGATGTTGGCCTGAAGAAACTGTATATAGAAGATGGTGGGAACTGGCACAGAGAATAAAAGAGCACTGGTGCGTGCACTCTAAGTGCTCTCCGGTTAATTTTGTGGAGCGAGCCGAGGAGATCTCGGTTACAGCTTCCCAAGAATAAGTGACCTTGAGCTGAAGGAAGCAGTGCCACCAAAGGTAGAGGAGGGAAATAAGACAAACATCACTGGAGGCCAAATTCTTCCCATCCCGACAACCCACTCATGTAAGCAGGATGTTCTGTAGATGTCTTCAGTGCACAGGAACAATGTAATTTAGCTGGCATGCTGCCTTTGCATTTACGGAAATCTACTTTGTCAGATCTGGCTCTAGGTGCCAGATGTGGAGTGAGGGATAATTACGTGTCTTGGTCCATTAAGCTAGTTAGTTCTGATTGGCCAAATTCATCCCTGATGTAACTCCCTTCACTTCAGTGGCATTACCTCAGGGATAAATTTCGTCCAATGTATCCATTTAAATCCATAATTTTGCCTAGAGTGACCAGATGTCCCAATTTTATAGAGACAATCCCAATTTTGGGGTCTTTTTCTTATATAGGCTCCTATTACTCCTTGTCCCAATTCTTCACATTTGCTGTTTGGTCACCCTAACTTTGCCCTAATGTGTCTTTTCCCCTCTGTATAGTGTATGCCTCATTCTAGCTTCCGACACTGAATGGGTTTTCTAGTGACCCAAAGTAGCACTGAAATGCTCTGAGAAAGCTGCATCTGGCATTTCACTGCAACCCAAGACTCCCAGCTTCTTTGAGTGTGCTACATTCATTCCTATGGCAGACATATTTGCTTTCTGTCAAATGCCAAATGTTCATCTACAATTTCTTTTCCTATCAGATCTAGCACACCAGAGGAGACCACACCCCCTATTAGCTGTACAATAAACTTTGATGGCAGAAGCAATGGCTCTGCTGACTGAGAAGGAGGGAAGGAGGGCTTGAACTTGAAACGCAAATAGTTGGTGTGGATGATTATTAAGATTGGGTTAGAGATGGAAGGTACAGCCAGTGCTGAAGGGCTTCCATTTGCATTTAGTGGCTGATTCAAATTCTCCTGAAATCAGTGGAAGGATTCCCATTGATTTCAAAGAGCACTGGTCAAGCCTTTACCCCTGTCAGTAGGAGGTTGTGATATGATAATGCAATTCTTAAGGGGGATTTTTATTTCCCATCAGATCACAATGGTACATCCTATAATCTACCCTTTACACTGCCTTATGATGTCTTTCTGTCTTCAGTGATTATTGACCCCAGTGTAATCATTAATGTTCTCCTTTGCAGATATGCTTTGTCAGTGGTGAGCCTTACTTGAGCTGTTTCTTTCCTCCTTCTACCAAATATCACCTATACATAGTGTCCAAAATGTGAAACAGTGTTTATTCATTTGAATTTCGTTTACACTTTCAAGCGGCTAACTGGCCCTAAAAGTCCTTTTTAGGTTACTGACCTGTTCAGACTGAAAGCTCTTTGAGACAGGGACGTTGGGGGGGGGGGTGTTACAAAGGCACAAATGTCAGTCTATTGACAGTGACGGTCAGTCACCTAACTCCCATTTGTGCCTTTAAGATCTCCCCCTTCTTCCATCAGAAGTGCCATGACTTTTGCACCACACTGCTTCTGTTCACTAGTAAAGATGAGGGCAAGGACAATTTAGACACACAAGTAACTGTGCCCTTTCCCATCAGTGCACAAGCACTCCACTGCAAGTGGCTAAACTACAGTTAAGAACATAAGAAAGGCCATACTGGGTCAGACCAAAGGTCCATCCAGCCCAGTATCCTGTCTACTGACAGTGGTCAATGCCAGGTGCCCCAGAGTGAGTGAACCTAACAGGTAAAGATCAAGTGATCTCTCTCCTGCCATCGATCACCCCCCACTGACAAACAGAGGCTAGGGACACCATTCCTTACCCATTCTGGCTAGCAGCCATTAATGGACTTAACCTCCATGAATGTATCCAGTTCTCTTTTCAACCTCTTATAGTCCTAGCCTTCACAACCTCCTCAAGCAAGGAGTTCCACAGGTTGACTGTGCGCTGTGTGAAGAACTTCATTTTAAGTTCACTTAAAAAAAAAGACTTCCCTGGTATTGGAGCAGGTTCTGCGGACTATACATTATTTTTAATGGGGGTTAATAGAGCCAGTTGGGACTGTCCCTATAAAATCGGGACATCTGGTCACCCTAGCAGGGACAGGGCAAGGAAGTTTGGTTTTGTTCAATTATAATGTTGGCAACCCTACCCCTTCTACAGGCCTGTGCCTAAAGATATGACCTAGCCCTATATATTTAGCTATTGCATAACTTGTGGTTCCTAATGTTCTGTTTTTGGGATTTGGGAATTTTTAATTGGCTATCCCTGGCTGATCTAATACCTACCCGATATTAGCTGGTGTCACAGCAGAGGTAGACTGTGAGGATCTGAAGTAGGAGGTCGTGGTCTAGTGTAGTAATTCAGATATGGGGTGCTATGGAAGACAGTACAGAGAGGGCTCTGGGAGAAGGTGACAAATGGATGGACTGTTGAAAGAGCAAAGGAAACCGGCAATAAGGAAAAACGTGGATAAGGGAGGAAGAGCGGAGGTGTAATGGGCCTTGAAGAGATCGGGAAGCTTCAGCTTGACTCACTGACGATAAGAGACAGCGGAGGGATGCAAAGAGGGGAGTGTGGTCAAAGCAAGACCCAAAGGAAGATGATGCTAGCTGCCATGTTGGGAGTGACCTAGAGGGGAGTGATAAAGGCCAGATAAAGAAAGGGTTCAGTAGTCAGATGGGAGAAGGTGAGGCCTGAACTAGAGTATTAATGTTGTGAATAGAAAAGAAAATTTGAATTTATGAAATGCTCTGGAGCAGGAAAAAACAGGAATTGTACTATGCCTGGATGCATTGGGCAAGGGGAAAGGATCCTACAGGTTATTTGCCTGAGCAGTCGGCAGGATGGTGGTGTTGAGACCAGAGACAGAAAGTGAAAGAGAAGCAGGGCAAGGGAAGGAACAGAAGTTCAGTTTGGGTCACATTCAGTTTAAATTACAGCAGGACATCTGGCAGGAGACTGCAGAGAGAAGATGAAATGGAGACAAGACTGGAACTAAGCCTGCTTATAGAAATGTACGCCGGACTGCATGGGGTATTCAGTACAGCCAGAACTTTCAAGTAACCTTTTACAAAATCGTTTTCTCCTCTGTGAAATGCTCTGGCACTTCCTGGTGTATCAAAGAGATTCCAAAAAGCCTCATGCTGTGTCATGCAGACTTTATTAGTTCTGGGACACTTAAAGACTTCCAAAAAGTTAGCCCTGGTTGCTCTGTTGAATTATGGAGGGTTGTGGTCGGCCAGCTCTCCGCCTGCACTTGGCTGCCGTCTTTGTCCCTCCAGAACACCCACTCCTGAGCAAGCTCATGGGTCCCTGAGGTAGTTGGGCTCACTGCTCAAGTCCTTTCTGAGTCTAATTATCTCCTGTCCTTGGCAGCACTCCACTGAGCACTGGAGAGCAGATCTCCAGAGCCTCCTCTCAGGGCTGCAATGTCTGTCTGCTGAAAACCAAGAGGGTAGAGGGGAACAGAGGAGGGAAGGAAGGTTCCTCTGGATACTGGGCTCTGTCACACTCTCTAGCAGCCTCTCTCCTTGGGCCAACTTTTCTTCCTTGCTCTGTGGCCAGCTTCAACTTTTGAAGCTCCCCTCTCCAGGCAGACACAGCTAACTGGCACTGCCTGAATGCAGGGATGTGTTCTGTCTGGGAAAGGAGGTGTGCCCGTCAAGAGCACACAGCACACCTTTCTATCACTAGCATTAACTCAATTGTCTTTGCTAATTTGGCTTTTACCTTCCATTCAAATTTGGTTGAATACTGGAACAAAATATTTGTTGAATAAATGATTCATCGACTAGCACTTGTCCACCTCTAATGTCCTTTCCTCCAGCGGCAGTGCAGCAGTGAGGATGGCATGGTATGGCATTGCTGTCTTTCCTTCTGCACCACCACTGGAGGTGGGCCTGACTCGGCTCCAGGAGTGGCCTATGCAGGGGAAGAGGAAGTCCTATCCCTCTGCAGCCCAGCTGGGACTAGCAGCTAGAGCCTGGTGCATGGTAGGATTCCCCAGCCCAGCTCCTCCCAGTCCTTGGGGCTAAAGGGGCCTTGGGCTGGCTGGGCAGGGGGAGGAGAGGTGAGGTGACCACAGTATTCCCCTCTCCAACCACGGCACCCACCCATAAGGCCATCCCTGTCTTCCCTAAAAAGTGATTATTCCTCCACCCCAAACCATGTCACCTTCACCTCTGTGCTGCTGGTGGTGGGGCGCTGCCTTCAGAGTTGGGGGTCCAGCCAGCAGCCGCTACTCTCTGGACGCCCAGCTCTGAAGGTAGTGCAGAGGTAAGGGTGGCAATACTGAGTCAACCCTCCCTCCCACCTACAAGAGTGAGATTTCATGGCGGAGACCAGATTTCACAGTCCATGAAGTTGGTAGGGCCCTAATGATAAATTTTCAAATTACTGCTCAAAAGATATACAGTACTGTATGTTTGCCCTACCCAGAATATACCACTTTCCTTTAGTCTGCGGGATTCTAAATATCAGTCTTGTTCCTGGATATGGCATGAAATACAGTTTGCAGTCTATGCTCCATTCTCCTACGGGCCATATTTTCACCTTGGTCTTTATGTGGAGTTCCCTTTTGCATCAATGGGACATCTACGTACAGAAAAAGGGTAGGCTATGGATCACAGCTTTTCAAGAACCTGACAGGGGAGGCCAACCTGAGCCTGAAAAGGAGCCAAAATTTACCAATGTACATTGCCAAAGAGCCACAGTGATATGTCAGCAACCCCCCCAACAGCTCCCCCACCCTGCTCCCAGTGCCTCCCACCCACTGGCAGCTCCACAGATCAGAATGACAAAAGGGGCTTTAGCATAAATAAGAATCAGGACAAATATGTGGATTCATGTTGCATGCTCCTTCTAAGGGCTTCCTGACCCTGCTACAAGAGCAGTGACAAGCATACTAGTCACAGGAGCTGTGTGTGTGACTTGCACGAGGGGGTGTAGCATTGTAACACATGTTGTCACATCCTAGCAATGTAACCCAGAGTCCCCTGTAGCACCCAGTTGCGAGCTACCAAGCGGTGGACTGTTCTCGCGGGTAGAGATCACTGGGGTATAGCAGCACTCAAGCTGCATTCCCTGTGCTGAGTGGCAAGGAGGAGGATCAGCTCCAAAACACCTGAGGATTCTCTCAGGCTGGACACTTCCTCCTGTGGGCCATTTAACCCGCCTTTGTGGCCTCTTTGCAACACTAGTGCAAGACATAAGCCACAGCTAGGCCATTGGGCTTTTAGCTCTTCTAAACTGCAGTTCTGAAGACTATTTGGGAAACTTCCCATTCCGATCAATCTCTCCTAATCCTTTATTTTAAAAGAGGTTCAAAAACAAATGCTGATTCCACATGTCCTAGTCCTGCCTTCCTTAGGAAGGCAGTAAGGTCTAGTCTGGTGATTCAAGAACAGAACTGTGAGTCCGGAGACTTGAAAACTAGTCCTGGGTCTGCCATATACTTGGTGAGTCATGGTAACTCACTGAATTTCTCTGTGCTTCAGATTTTCCCATCTATAAAATAAGAATAAAATTACCCACCGGTATAAAGATCTTCAGATGAGGCCACACAAAGAATGATTGGGTTGCCCTAATCAGGTGGTTTAGAGCTAAAATGACAGCATGCAAAATACAGAGATGCATATCTGTGTAGTGAAAGATTTGTCAAGGGGTGCTGAATGTTTAGAACTCAGCACCAGGCCTATTAAACAACCCTCTGGAGGGAAAGTTGAACAAGCCCCTGGAAGCTGCCCTGCACTCGACTACATGCAGAGACTTTTAAACTAAATTTGTCACTGAGATTATTAGAGCTTTCCCAGAGAGCACTGAGTCACTTCCTTGGACTGGGGCTTGCTGTACTCTGCCTCTGATCTGAGAAGAAAGATATCGGAGCAGCAGTGCGGCATGCTGGTAAGTGAAATGTTACCTCAGAGCTCATGAAAAGTTCTGTTGAGATCTGAAAAGGTACATTTCCCATTGTAACAAGAACTACATACTTGTGAAAGTTTGATACATGTTAGTTTCTTGTCCCCTGAGCTATTAGCAATGATTCAATACTAAAAAGCACTATTTTTTTATATATAACTAGTGAAAATACCTGGCGTTGCTCGGGTCCGTCGGAGGTGGGGAGGGGGCAGAGAGCTGAGCGAGTGCGGGGTCTGTTGGAGGGGGGAGGGGGCAGAGAGCAAACCTGACACCCCCACCTCACCCCCCCAACCAAACCCGACACCCCCACCTCACTTACCCCTCGACCAACCCCGACTCACATTTTCACCCCCCCACCCAAACCCAACACCCCCACGTCACCCCTTACCAACACCCCCTGACCAACACCCACACCTCACCCCCCGTAGACCAAACCTGACACACCCACCTCACTTCCCCCCCAACCAAACCCGACACCCCTACCTACCACCACAAACAAACCCGACACCCACACCTCACTTACCCCTCGACCAACCCCAACCCCCTTCCTCATCCCCCCCAACCAAACCCAACACCCCCGCCTTACCCCCCCCACCAAACCCAACACCCCCTGACCAACCCCAACACCCCCACCTCACCCCTCCTGACACCTTCCCACCACCCCAGACCAGACCCAACACCCCCGGCTCACTTACCCCCCGACCAAACCCGACACCCCCACCTCACCCCTCGACCAAACCCGACACCCCTACCTCACTTACTCTCCGACCAAACCCAACTTGGGTCCGTCGGAGGTGGGGAGGGGCAGAGAGTGCAGGGTCCGTTGGAGGGGGTATTATGACATCATAACTATGTCACAGAGAACAGCAGCTGCCCAGCTGATGTGATTGGCCTTTAAAGAATTTCACCGCTGGGGGGCGTCAGAGGTGAGATTTGAAAAATTTTCAACTCTTACCCTGATTAGGACCCTAAGACCTATAACTGTACCAAATTTCAAGTCTCTAGCTCAAACGGTGTGGAAGGAATAAGTGCACATACATACATGCATACATACACGCATACACGCATGCACCATTTGACTTTTATATATATAGATATACAGAGAAAGCATGTGCCAGATTCTCCTCAGACATGGCCGGAATCTCCTCAGCCACGGTGCATCTCCATTATAAGAATCTGGTCACATTTTTTATTTCTTACATTTCTACTAATGTCTAGCGAAAAGGCCCTTATCCTTTCCTCTGGGCATGTTTGCCACAAATTACAAATATAATCAATCAAAATAAAAACAGCAGCCAACCCATAATGAGAAAATTCAGCCAACAAAACTCCCTTGCTCCTGCAACTATCAGCCTCATAAAGTGACTCCATCTTTAAAGGCATATGTAAATAGATCCCTTTTGTAAGGATGTGTACAAATTGGAGAAAGTCCAGAGAAGAGCAGCAAAATTATAGGTCTGAAACTTATGAGGGAAGAATGAAAAAACTGGGTTTTTTAGTCTGGAGAAGAGAAGACTGAGAGGGGACATAACAGTTTTCACTATTACAAGGAGAAGGGAGCAAAATTGTTCTCCTTAACCCCTGAAGACAGGACAAGAAGCAATGGGATTAAATTGCAGCAAGAGAAGTTTAGGTAAACTTCCTAACTGTCAGGGTGGTTAAGCATCGGAATAAATTGTCCAGGGAGGTTGTAGAATCTCCATCATTGAGATTTTTAAGAGCAGATTAGGTGAATTCCGTCAGGGATGGTCTATTCTAGATAATACTTAGTCTTGCCTTGAATGCAAGGGACTGGACTAGATTACCTCTGGAGGTCCCTTCCAGGCCTGTGATTCTGTGCTGTGATAAAGTACAGGAGTTAACAAGTGAGCCTGCACACTGACACCCATTAGTTTCCTTGAAAAAGCTGACTGGATAATTTAAAGGTAAGTATCTAAACACAGCAGTAGTGGTGTGAGCTAATTAGCCCATCAACTCAAGAGAGATGAAGAGGCCCAGGAAGGAAGTGCCAAAGGGAGGGAAACATGGCTAGCTGAGGTTTCAGTGAGGTGAGACCTCTGCTCCTCAGCCTCAGGGCCTGAGGGAACGCGCAGGGGGTATTGTAAATAGTACTTGTGTACAGGACTGTTACGGAAACTCCAATAAATGGCACAGTGGATACAGAGCAAGTGGTGTGAGCTGGTTTATGTGGGATTAAAAGGCAGAAGTGGACTGTGAGGGGTGAGACCCCTTAGGAAGCCTGCTGATATACAAGTGAGTCTATCTGTTCTTCCCGCATAGGCCCTCTTTAACCTGTCTCGCTGAGCTAGACTCTTAAAGCTTCCTCTAAGACACACACAGAGCGGCAGGGCCACATCCAACTGCAGATCAGCTCTGGGAAGACTCATTTTAAGGGACTTGCTCTAGAACTTAGATGTCCACCTCCCTTGGAGTGCAGACCCAAAGGTATATTATGAAATTCACCCCCTACCTCAATGTGGAGAGAGGTGTGCATACTCCCCTGCCCCAGTTAGAAATTACAGAAATTGGGTTTAAAAATAAACAGAACAAATTGTGTTAACTATAAAAGGCAGATTTTAAATGGTAAAAGGGGTAAGAAACAGAACAAAGCAGATGACTAAGCAAATGAAATCAAACATGCAAACTAAGCTAGTTTTGCTAAAGAAATTGGTTCCCTTTTGGAATCCTTCTTCTTGAGCAGACAGGCCCTGGAGGGGAGTAGTCCTGTTTGCCATCCTCTCCACCCTTAAACAGGATTTACATAAGGCGGGAATCCTGTTTCCCCAACTTGACACACACCTGCCCTTCCCTTACAGTGGAAAGTTAGGAGAAGGCCCAGGTAATGTTTTAGTATCAGGTGACCAGACCACCTGACTGTAGGATCACAGCATCCACGAGTCAGTGGCAGTATGGAGGGTCCACGGAAAGGCCAAGCTCTCCATAGTCTATTGTCCTCACTGATGGGCCATCAGCCCTGTCTGGCTTTTCCATTGTTGTACCTGAGATATTAGCAGTGGGCATCAACCAAAGTAGCATAGTTGAAATACAAATACATAGTCAATATTTATAACTTCAGATACAGAAACGATACAGGCATACAAATTGGATAATCACATTCAGTAAATCAGAACCTTTCCAATGATACCTCACATGAGCCATCTTCCATAAAGTAAT
Organism: Sternotherus odoratus; assembly: GCA_032164245.1. NCBI lineage: Eukaryota > Metazoa > Chordata > Testudines > Kinosternidae > Sternotherus > Sternotherus odoratus. The sequence continues at coordinate 12,135,496 of JAVMKO010000007.1, read as the reverse complement.
ATCAGTTATGTAATATTCATAGCATAAGCATATTTTCATGCAGAATATGGAATGACTTGTCACAGGTACCACACCCTGCTTCACGTGCCCTCCAGGGCAACAGACCTGGGCTTGTTTTGGATGTAAGTATGAAGCAGGTTCCAAAGCAGACAGCCCCTTATAGACAATTCCCTGCTAATAGGCCCCTCTATTTTAAATCCAGCTGTGGAAGTGTGGTACAGGGCAGAGGTAGCCCCTCAAACAGGAAAGTCCTAAGCCACTTCCAGTTTTATAGGTCGATGCCTATTAAATGCTGCCTGCACACTAACAGCCAGCCAGTGTGGATAACAGAGAAGTGGTGCCTCTGATCATCCTAAAAATGTACTTCTTAATATTCTGTACAAGCCAAAGTCTCCAGGTTGTTCACTCTGGGGCCCTACTCCACATTGACACCCAAAATAGCCCACGTGAAGTGCTTTACAAAAGTAGGTGTTATGATTGCACTTTACAGATGGCAAACTAAGGCACAGAAGTGTTCAGTGGCTTTCTAAAGGTCACCGTATCTGCACAGGGGATCTGTCAAACTCCCTACTCTGAACCTTGGTCAAGGGGTCCTTTGCTTGTACCTGTGAAGGCTCCAAATCTGTACATCTGGCACACTCGAAACACCAGTTGACTGACAGTGAGGGGTACTGTACAATCTGGCTCCACCAGCACTTTTGGGTTTTAAGTCTCATGACTATATTGTTTTCTTCCTTAGCCATTCATTCTTTCATCAGACATGAACACAGGGAATTGATGAGAACTGCATTTGAGGGTTGGGGGAAAAAATCACAAGTTGCTATAGGACTGGTGGCAATCGTGATTGCTTTGGGTATTTTTATTTATTTATTTATTTGTTTTTTAGTGGGTGAGGAGAGAATGATAGCTATCATCATCAGCTTTTGCTAGCAGAAATTAATTCTAAGTGGAAAGCAAGAAACTTGTTGTAATTCAATTCCATGACATGGTTATTATTAGTTGAATTATTTTGTTACTGCCATCTAGTGATTATAGGCTAAAGTAACAGAATGGAGAATGCAGACATATCACTTTAACTGAGGTAACCTTCTTCACAAATTCTATTTTTATCAAGTTTCAAACTGCCTTCTGATTAACAAATAGGTGGAACATGGGCAACAAGGGTGATAACTGTTATACTTCACAGACCTATGGATAAAACAAATCTAAGAAACCAGGACTAACTACAAATACAGTGTAGTCTCAATCCACATGTCACATGATTTGCACATATAAGTAGCAGTCTGCCCATTTTTCAGCAGCATTGCAATCGCAAAAACAGTGCCAGATAAGTAAAGTCTTATGTCACTGAGACTTCATTACCGTTTTAAAATATATCTCTTAAAATTATCAAATTCAAGGTCAATCAAAGCAGGTTTCGGAATGCATTATCCTCACTGCTTTTGTTTTGCTTGTTCACTTGCCATTGTGCAAAAAGTCTCATTTTCAATTCAGCTCCCAGTCAGTGCAAATGACCAAGGTCCCACTTAAACCAACAACTGGAAAATAATTGGTCAGCTATTGACGAATACAGAAGTGGACAGACATTGGACTCTGAGGACCACGTTTATTTCTACTGGGGTCCAAGAAGGAAGGAAGGAAGGAGTGACTTTTTGCCCCTATGCACTATACAGATACTCTTATGGAACAGTGGTATCAAATTTAATACAAAAAGGTAAGTTTTCCATAGATTTGACACTATTCTATAGAATTTAATAGAGAATTTTATCCCTGCTGCATAGCTCCATAGATGGTTCAAATAGTTATAGAAAAGATATCATTTCTTAAGGTTGACAGACTTTTAGAGTAATTTCACAGAGCTTAGTTTCATCCCTGTTAAGTTTCATAGGACATTCCAGAAGATATGTTATAGTGTTCTCTTAGTTCGACCATCTTATTAAATGCTTTGTGTTCAGAGGCTCCCCAAATATCTATTTTGTATAAAGTCCACTTTTGTATTAAGACCTTTATATGGTCAGACTTTTCCTTTGATCTCAAAGTCACGTGGGAAGAGTGAATTCAAAGCCGCCTTACTGGGCCACTGACACAGAAAGAAAATGCACATTTGAACAGTAAGTGCTGGCAATGCTGTCTTTTTGCTACTGAGGAGCCATCAGACCATGCTCCATCCTTTTGAAAGAAGAACCCCCTCGGCTAATGGCTACAGACGTACCTCTGTTTGTGTCTGTGTATGTGTCTGTGTACATGCATGCCCGTGCATGTGGAGTGGACATTCCCGCTGAAAATCATTAATGGGTTCCACAGGGCTAAAGAAGCCACTGAGGAGGGAAACTGAAACAAGAATGTATCACAATGCTGAAGTGGTAAAGCACCCTCCAGCTGAACTAAAACCGCCAATCTTTCTAAGTAGGGTGACCAGACAGCAAGTGTGAAAAATCAGAACAGGGGTTGGGGGGGTAATAGAAGCCTATATAAGAAAAAGACCCCTAAATCAGGACTGTCCCTATAAAATCGGGACATCTGGTCACCCTATTTCTAAGCTAGCAAATGTCCAAAAAAAGGGGGGGGGGAGTCCATAAACCTTCACCCGGGCTTTTCTGGTTCAGTCCTCCCTTGAGGATCTTCTGCCTTCTGTGGGGTACAGCGATGTAGAAGAAATCATGCTATCTCTCTTCTGTGAGCTTCGGCCTGTGTCCCAGGCCCATTTGCTCTGCCAGCAGAATATTCTCCTCCCACTTCTCCATCGTCTCAGGGGCTATTTCTCATGTTATTGCCCTCTTCAGGGTAGCCCAAGAAGCCCTTCAGGTGCCAGCCCCAGCTCTGTCTGCCTGAGGGATCAGTCTACATTTGTTGAAAGTGACAGTTATTTGTGTAATTCAGTTCAACGAAGTCTGCAGTTTTATGTAATAAACAATGTTGGATTTAGAATGGGCCATGTTTGGGAGGGAGCACAGTTGGTTTGCTTTTGGTTTTGGTTTTTACTGATTAACAGAAAAACTAATCTCAGCTCCAGAGGTCTAAAAAGGTGGTGGTGGTGTTTTGTGAAGTCACTCCAGTTCTTAATGGACAAATGTTCATATCCCAGAAACTGCCAACTCACTGGAACTAACCAGGTTCTTGATGGGAGGTCAAGGACTGACTAGTTCATGGCGAGTGAACAATTCCCTCCCCTCCAAGAGGTGGCCCCTCTGGGTCAGAACTGAGGTACCTTGGTGGGAAAGGTTGGCATTGCCACAGCTCTACCTTTTCCAGGGTTTGACAGGACTTGAAATGAACATTTTCAGTCTGATCCTTCTCATGTCCATTAAAATCTCTTCTTCAGTACCCTAGTCAGAGAGGGGGAACGCGTACCTTTCCAGCCAAATTGGCTTTAAGACTGCTTTAAGCCAGCCTTAGGGTATGTCTTCACTACCCGCTGGATCGGCCGGTAGTGATTGATCTATTGGCGATTGATTTATCGCATCTCATCAAGACATGATAAATCGATCGCCAACGGCGCTCCCATCGACTCCGGAACTCCGGCTCGCCAAAAGGCGCAAGCTGGAGTCGACGGGGGAGCCCACTGTCAATCGCTGCCGCAGTGAGGACAGCAGGTAAGTCGGCTGTAGATACGCCAAATTCAGCTATGTTATTCACGTAGCTGCAGTTGCGTATCTTAGGTTGACCCCTCCCCCTCATGCAGAGGGACTGAGGATCTTCCCCCTTCTCTCTGATATATTCAAACAAGAATGTACCAAAAGGCCAAACTTGTCCATTTTGATGATCTTAACACAGCAGCTTTTTCCCTGGTATTCACCAGCAGAGGGCAGAGTCGCCTAACATATTAGTGAAAAGGGGTACTATGTGGCCCATTGCAAAAACTCTTGAAGTGTGTGACTGTAAATCTTTCTGTTTCACAGTTTCCCTGTTGAAAAGCAGGTGCTTTTCTGAGCAGTAAATTACACTGTATCCCCTCACGCATTAATACTCCCATTGGTGCCACTTCCTTCAGTGAGAAGATACAATAAGGGAAGAAATGGATGCGGCAGGCAACGGAATTAAAGGACTCAAACTCCTTGAGGAGAACCTGAGCTGCACCCATAGAGACTAGGAGCAGATGGGGGGGGGGGAGTTTCATCCTGAAAGCAACAGCACCCCAGGGAAAGGGAGAGATTTAGTGACTCTGGGTGTAGCATTAACTGAGGGACAGCTATGCACTCAGGGAGTGGGTAAACCAGTGCTTCATTTGTGCCAGGGCTTGAGAGGGCTGATTTCTGGCACTGCAGGGCTTGCCGTGTCAGTTATGAGGTAAAAAAAATTGTTTGGGCTCTGGCACCTCTTCCATTACAAATTAAGCACTGGGGCAAACCTCACCAGAGGGGTGAGTATGCGATGCAGCGGTCCCCGTTCAGGCAGTCTATATGTTTGAAATGCTGCTGCTGTATGTTAACATGTAAAATAGCATTAACTGTATCACTGACCTACCACGCTCAGGTTTGCTGAGTGGCCCGCACCCCCAGGCTCCATCCTCTTGCAGTTGCTTCTCTCCTTTTACACCTGCAGGGCTGCTGGGCTCTCAGCTGTGCTGTCCCATCTCTCAGGCAGCCTGTTACCTGGCCTTCCCGCTGTAGCCAGCGCCAAGGCTGCCGCTCTGCCTCACACACAGAGCTCGGGCCCTTAGCCTGACCCCCTCTCGCTCAGGGCAGCACTTCCTTTGCCAACTCTCTAAGCACCAAGGAACCCTCTATTAGCTGAAGGCAAAACATGCTCCCTGCCTCTCTCCTTCCCAGAATGACCTATGGGTTAGTCCTTCCCCCTAGGGGATTGGCTACCTAGTCACGCACCAGCAGCACCTTCCTTACATAGTGGGGCAGGTTCTCCGGCCTACCCCCAACCTCTTTGTGCCATTCCAGGGTGGAGAATTCCCCTGTGGGCCCAGGGGTTAGGGAGATGTGTTGCTGGAGCAGGAAGGAGAGGAGGCATGAACCAGTACTCTGGTTGTGCTCAGCTAGCAGTCACTCGTATATCTTAGGTACCAGCGTGGCCACCATTACCCTCCCCACACTTCTATGAAGTAGGGTCCTCTCCCCATTTTACACAGGGAAAACCGAGGTATAGAAAGACCAAGTAACCTGCCCATGGTCACACAAAATGTCTGCTATAGAGCAGGGTCTCCTGAGTCCACAGCTTCTGCTCCAACCCCTTGCAGGTCATTGACAACTGGTGCAACTGAGGGTAACAAGCTGCACCAACCTGTGCCAGGGCTGGGACAGAAAACCAGGGACTGCTCTGCTATGCTCAGAACATTTGGCCCTCTGATGATTTCCTCGGCTTCAGACACCTCATGCCCCGGAAGCGTTGCATGTAGCTCATATACAAAAGTGAGTGGCGACGTGCACTCAGTTCAGACAGCACTAGAAGCTATGCTCGCATATCCCGTAGGAAAGAGGAAAAAATTACATTCTTTTTCTATGACCTTCTCAGGCTGGAGGGAGAGACGCTGTGTTGAGAGGGGATCCCCACTAGATAAACACTATTACAATACAATAAAATATCCCTGTATACTATCTGGCCAATATATGCAAAAATGTATGCTCTGCACTGCAAATTGTCCTGCAAGATTCTTCTGTGGACAAAAAAGTTCACTGGCTCTAAAGCTTCTATTCTAGAATCCCGGACGTTTTATCAAATGCTACAACTCCAGTTGAACAAATCAAACAGACAAGAAAAATACCAAATATAGATTGTGTCGTTTATAGACTAAGGTACAAATATAACTGCAACACCAGTGTACAATAACTGATCTGTGGTGGCAGCAGCAAGTTCAAGTAAAATAGCATGATAAAAATGTCAGTATGATCTATCCAATTCTCTTATACTGGCATTTTTAACCATCTCCACAGCTGGATAGTCCTCCAACTCTCTATTTCTGGGAATTTTCCAGACAAGTGTCCCATAAGAAAAAAGATTACTCAATGAAACAAACAACTAAACCTCGTCTCTTAAAATAGAGCCTTTTGCACTATCTTGTAAGGCAAGGGACTGCAGTGGTAGAATTGCTCTACAGTTCACGTTCAGATTTTTGAGGGACAGTCCTGATATTCGGGCCTTTTTCTTATATAGGCTCCTATAACCCCCCAACCCCTGATTTTTCACATTTGCTGTCTGGTCACCCTACACGTTGTTAAGGCACCGGAACTCACTCAGGCGATCCAGCATCACTTCCCCTCTCTGTCAGAGACTTCCTGATTCACCTTGGCCAAGCTATTTAGGCCCAGGTCCTCAAAGGTGTTCAAGATTTCAGTGGAAGTTAGGAGACTACACACCTCTGAGGAGCTGTGCCTGTATCACTCGGTTCCCCATTCTGATAAATCAGGATAATAACACTTCGCTTCCTCACAAGAGAGTTCTGAGGGTAAATTCCTAAATATGAGGCACTCAGATTTCATTTGCTTGTGCAGAAATCTTACGTACTCAAGTGGTTGTGGGTGGATGCTTGAAGGAGACCCCCCTTTTGAAAATTTGGAACCAAAAAATCCAAGAAACCGCAGCAGTGACCCATTTAGTATTATAGATTAGCCCTGCAAGGCAGTTTAGCATAGTGGTTAGAGCACTAGACTGAGCTGTAGGAGACCTGGTGTAAGCCACTGGCTTGTCTCCACAGTCCTGGAAAGACTACTATGAGGCCCAGAGTCTTTTCAGGCCCCTCCTCCAGGGCACAGCTTCAAACATAAGACTCAAAGTAACACCAAAACAATGCTATTCTGTGGACCTAAGCAGCCTGCGGAGGTCCAGAGGCTTTGGCTTGTAACAGAAGCCCACCTGCATCCTATCATGCACACTCAGGTGAGTTCTTTCTGCCATTCATAGGAATTACCTGACCCCTTCACAGCAGTGTCTGATACTCTCGTCTCTCACGAGCCAACATCTGTTCTAAAAAAGGCTATGTGTGGCTGACCATTGGCCCTTAAGGGGAATGCCCCCTCAGTACACTTAGCTTACATTCCAGGCTCTGCCACTGGCCTGCTGGGTGACCTTGGGCAAGTCACTTCACTGCTCCGGGCCTCAGTTTCCCCATCAGTAAAATGGGGATAATGATAATGACCTAATTTGTAAAGTGCTTTGAAATCTATTGAAGAAAAACCACAGTATAGGAGGTAGGTATTATTAATAATAATGATGAACATTCTAGAATATTTAAGGTTCTTACCTAGCTCTAGTGGGCCAGTTGCCCCGCTTTGGCAGAGGAGGGGTTAAAGCAGGCTGGAGGGAGCCTGTGCAGAACCCAGCCAATCAGAGAATGGCAAAAAGGCAGCCAGTCGGGGCCAGGCTGGGGTCTATATAAAGGCTGCAAAACAGCAGAAACAGCAGTCTCCCCTGACAAGCAGAGGAGGAGGACTGGCTCACAGGGATAGCACCTTAGATAGAGCAGTGCTGGGAAGGCTCAGGGGAGTGGAGGGAAAGCTCCAGCCTGATACCTGCCAGGCTGAGGCCCCTGAAAAAAAGGGCTGAGGGCCAAAGTGAGTGCGAGCAGTAGAGAGGAGAGAAGAAGGGCAGGACATGGTTGCTGCTGGAGGGTCCCTGGGCTGGGACCCAGAGTAGTAGGTGCTGATCTCCCCCCCCCCCCCCCCATCCCTTACACTGCACCTGGCTGTGGAGGAGCATGGCCCAATACAGACTGGGGCTTGCCCCTGAGGCAAGGGGCTAGACTCTGGGGCTGAAGCTGGCCACGAGGGCAGGTGCAGACTGAGGATACCCCCGGAAGAGGAGAGAACCGAGTGGGGCACAGTCGGAGGGCTGTATCCAGAAGAGCGATGCGGGTCTCAGACAAACAGCAGAGCAGACAACGGGTGAGATACCACCTTCAGAGGGCACTCCACAGCTGGACAGAGCTAATTCCTGGAGCAACCAGCAGGCGACACCGTTATGGTGAGTCTACAACCTGTTACGCTAGCCCTGTGTATTTTAACTCTCCTGGACAAGTTACTGATGGATTAAAACTTCCAAACCTGCTGTTGATCCAAAAGGGATTTTAAAGCTTAATTCTATACACAGACAATTGCAGATTGAACCCTTTTTCTTCAAAGGGCTGTTGCAATTTGCACAGAAGGTAGATTAGGGGCTTTTACATATAGTTCATGTATAACCTGTGGGTCCCACTCTGTGGATGTAGTGTTGCTAGCACGTGATACAATTAAAGCTTACTTAAGGGAAGTGCAGAAGTGCCCTGTGGTTGTGGAGAAGTCCTAGAAGCCTTTTCTGGAAATTCTATCACAGTAAGGTGTTCAGTCAGGCCTAGGTTTAATCATATTTGTCAGTGCTATTTGATTCCACTAAGCTCTCCATGTTCATCTTGGAGTCATTTCTACTCTGATGCCTTATGTTACAATATACACAAACTCTTAAACCATTGACACTTTCCACATTGACAGCTGAATGCTTACAAACATATGTGTATGCATGCACATCTATATGTACAGATTAGTGCTGAGAAAATTAAGAAGCAATTTATTTTAAAATATAGCAACATTTTTTTCTCAACTGCATGCATCTGATGGGCAGTTTAAATTCATTTGTGGAGAATTTGATAACATTCTGTTCCATCTGTCTATCAAAGGGTCCAGCAGAGCTGTGAAAACACAGCTGTCTTATTGATTCCTCTATTGGCCATTTGTTGTGTGTATGGCTTCAGGTTTTACAGCCTCACAGCATTGCTTGCATGGCATTGTAACTCAGTGCCAGTTGTTACATAACTTCAGAGCTGTGAGCCATAGAAGTAATGTTATGCACTGAAACGTATCCGACTATCTGAATTGCCCTTTCAAGCTGAATAATCTAAATCCCAATAGAATGAAGTTAGGAAGTTGATATGAAACCTGGCCAAGTAAGAGTAAAGATTTGATATCCTGCCTTATATCCTGTTTTCCCTTTTGGCAAATTCTGATCATTCGAGATATAAAGAGAATGTAAAACAGATTGCATGCTACATGCAGAATACTTAGCTCCTCTTTGAAGGCTTGCTAAATGCGTATGCTCAGGTTGTCCTGAGTTTGTCTGAATCACTGAATGGAACAAAGAAACCCCATGGTGAGAAGAATCCTTTCCTTGTTCCCTAGTAGATGCACTTAGAACAAAGCAAGACTAACTGTGAGTAAACTTTGCAGCATTGGTACCAGCACAAGCAGAGAGTTCACTGTACTCTTAAGGTGGTAGTATGTAATGACATTCATTAACTGCTCCATATACCATGCTCAGTATACCCCAATGATACCATTCATAAAATACATTGTTCCACTCAAATTCTTTTCTTTATCTGTCATCTGAAAGGCTTAAAACCATTCTGGAATATCTGCTGCAAGAACTGTATTGGAAAATCTGTTGGTGAATTTGATGATTGCTTTTAGATAAAGGATCCCAAAGAGTGGATTTCCAGCATACTACTACTGTACATTTTGACCTTTTCACTGAGTTCTCAGTACCAAATGCTTAGTTCAAGTTTCTCTTTGTGCCTTTTCTATAGGTGAAAAGGTAGTTCAGTTTCATGGCCCATTCAGTCCTGGTCTCTCTGGGGAGACTGCCAAAAAGAGTGCCAATTAGTGATAAACTGTGGCAGTTCATTTCATATGGATCAACAGAAAGCCATTAGATGATAACAGCTTTCACTCTCCACTGGGCTGGGCTGGACTCCAACTGGCAACATTGAAATGAACAGGCCTTTTAAAAACGTTAGTTTGAATCTGTTCACCAGAATTGTGTTAGCCATATTGGACTTCATTTTCCACAGTTGTACTTAATTATTGCCACAAATGTTTGTTAGTCTGTATTTGTGCACACAGAGATGCACTTAGGTGTGCAGCTGCTGAATATGCACTTCAAAATATGGGGGAGGGGGATTGTTTTGGTTAACCATGTGACAATAACGCTATGACTTAATAGTTTGTACATTGTGAGTTTGACAACTTTATCAGAAGGAATGTCAAAAATAACATTGTGGGCCCAATCCTTTGAACCTCTGCATACAGTACTCCCGCAGACATCCATGGGAGATCATCAGGAACTATCTTGGATTACACGTTAGGGCTAGAATCGAAGATCTCGGGAGTTATGAGCTCTTGACTCTTGAGCTGTAGTGCCAAGGTTTTTTAGGTGGGGCTATAACAGAATCGTACCTTCCACAGAATCTGTAACATGCTCCCCAGTGTGTTACACTAGCACACAGAGGAACTGGCCTCTGATTTAAGTTTTTGATCTGAAGAGCAGGCACATCCCCATGATATGCAGAGGTGTTTAAGATGGATCCTTCCCTGTGTGTGTGTGTGTGTGTGTGTGTGCGTGAGTGTGTGCATTATCTGTAGGACCTTTCCCTTTGAAATGAGCCCCTTCTCTCACTTCTTGTGGTAGGAAGTAGCCTGCATGTGTTGGTCTTCAGGACATGCTGCAGGGTACATCCCTATAGGAGGGTTGCTGAAGAAGTAAATATTCACCCGGGAGAATGGGAGTTTTAGATTATTTTCCTCTGCCTGGCCAGTTAGTTAGGGGCTGAGCCCGTGACAATCTGGCCTGTAGTGACATTATATGTTCAGGAGTTGATGTTTGTTTCAACATGTTGAGGTATGTCGGGGAACTAGAATGTTCACATAGGCTTTCCTGGTCATTTTACAAATCCAAATAAATACAGAACACTCTTCATTTGCCATTCTATGCATCCGATGAAGTGGGCTATAGCCCACGAAAGCTTATGCTGAAATAAGCTGGTTAGTCTCTAAGGTGCCACAAGTATTCCTCGTTTTCTTTACTCTTGATTTGTTTATATGTGCAGCAAACTACTTCTATAGTTCTCATTCAGTTCACACCTGTGGTGTCATTTGGGTTCCATTTTTGGGGGATGTAGAAACTTACAAAAACGTTGGCTTTGAATTTTAAAATAGGTTTCCTGACTTTATCCAGCAGGCTTGCAGCATGTAAATATACTCAAGTCAAGATCACTGCATAGGACTTGGCTGAGATGTTTCTGATGTTGCAAAAATCCCACTGCTTTACCTGCCCACTGCTTTTCTTGTTGGGTTGCATTACAGGCAGAGAGAGGAGAAATTAATCTGAAGATGGATTTGTCAGTCAGACTACAGCTTTCCTGTTATGCACACGATGCTTGCAGGAACTGGGGGCCAGACAGTGAGCCGGGGCTGCCAGAGGCAGCCAGGGTGAAGCTGCAGTGCAGGAAGGATGAGAGAAGTCAGGCGTTGGGCTCAGAGCCACACAAGTTGTGTGCCAAACTATTTCCTGCAGAATAGCATTGTCATGCCTGTTAGTTAGTGTGGAAAATGTCAGTGCAATATTGCTTCCCCAAAGAGCAGATTACCCATATTCTAGTGCTGATTCAGGAAACATTTAAGTGTAGTATGTTGAGCGGAACTGAAGAAAGATGGTAATGTTTCAGAGAGGAAATACTTTCATGTTGCACCAAGGGTTCAGGAAAGCATGCCATGGGCAGCTGTCTACCACTGAAACAGCAGTTTCAACAGCATGTAACGCTGGTTTCTCAGGGGGTTTAATAAAGATCTTTCTCCTACAGCTCTTCCTGCCTGCACCCCTTATTTTTAATGAAATATTAAACACTGGACTTTAAACTAGGGTTAAGAATCAGAGAGGTAGCCGTGTTAGTCTGGAATAGCAGAGGTAACAAAGAGTCCTGTGGCACCTTAAAGACTAACAAATGGTGTATGTATGTATGCGTGTATGTATGTATGAACGCTTACTCCTTCCACACCGTTTGAGCTAGAGACTTGAAATTTGGTACAGTTAGAGGTCTTAGGATCCTAATCAGGGTAAGAGTCGAAAATTTTTCAAATCTCACCTCTGACGCCCCCCCAGGGGTGAAATTCTTTAAAGGCCTATCACATCAGCTGGGCAGCTGCTGTTCTCTGTGACATAGCTATGATGTCATAATACCCCCTCCAACAGACACCGCACTCGCTCAGCTCTCTGCCCCCTCCCCCCTCCAATGGACCCCAGAATCCCTCAGCTCTCTGCCCCCTCCCCACCTCCGACAGATCCGAGTTGGGTTTGGTCGGAGGGTAAGTGAGGTAGGGGTGTCGGGTTTGGTCGGGGGGTGAGGTGGGGGTGTCGGATTTGGTCGGGGGGGTAAGTGAGCGGGGGGTGTCGGGAGGGGTGAGGTGTGGGTGTTGGGGTTGGTCAGGGGGTGTTGGGTTTGGTTGGGGGAGTGAAGAGGGGGGTCGGGGTTGGTCGAGAGGTAAGTGAGGTGTGGATGTCGGGTTTGTTTGTGGTGGTAGGTAGGGGTGTCGGGTTTGGTGGGGGGGAAAGTGAGGAGGGTGTGTCAGGTTTGGTCTACGGGGGGTGAGGTGTGGGTGTTGGTCAGGGGGTGTTGGTAGGGGGGAGACGTGGGGGTGTTGGGTTTGGGTGCGGGGGGTGAAAATGTGAGTCGGGGTTGGTCGAGGGGTAAGTGAGGTGGGGGTGTCGGGTTTTGTCGGGGGGGGGGTGAGGTGGGGGTGTCAGGTTTGCTCTCTGCCCCCTCCAACAGACCCCCGTACTCACTCAGCTGTCTGCCCCCTCCGACTGACCCGAGTAACGCCGGGTATTTTCGCTATTAGTAAATATATTTACAGAATAGCTGTTCTATTTATTGTCCCCTAGAGCTGTTCACTGTATTAGTGACCTTCAAAGCTGGAACTACTTCTAATAGCCTTGATCTTCGGATACAAGTATGGTGACATGCTTTTACAAAGATGTCTGAAAGTGGCAAGTAATATAATTTTCATCCAGGTTCTAAGGGGTTGCAGGCCCCTGTTCAGGAAAGCACTTAATCACATGATTTTAAGCCCATGCTTAAATCCTGTTGATTTCAATAGAACGTAAGCACATGCTCATCTGTTTTGCTGAATACAAATGGAGTTGAGCACATGTTTAAATGCTTTGTTGAACTGGGACCTAAGTGACTACCCCAACTATTTAGTGTTAGGATACTTTGATCTGCTAGGATACCTAGAGGCTTGACTTAAAAACAAATGTTGAGCCATACAGTTTATAACAAAGGCACTTGAGACAATTTATATATTCAAATGAAAACAGCGAGCATGACGTCTTTTCAGATTTTCCAAGTCTGCACTGTGGCTCTGACAAGTTATGCCAAAAGAATGTGTTGTAAACATGAAGACATCTGGTTTTAGGTTCCAATGATATTTAATATAGTGGAGTTATATATTCACAAATACTGGTCACATATGAAAAACAGGAAAAATATTTACATTATTTTGTAATTTAATAAAATGAGTATGTGCATGTGATGGGGATATTAATGGTTTGGAAAAAGGGAAGGGAGGTAAAATGTGATATGATCAAACTGGATAATGAACTTTATGACCTCTTTGCCTGTGGCAATTGAGTTAGTAATACTTTAGGTCTGGATACAAACCCGTTGTTCAGTAATACATTCAGGTTATTACAACCTCTTTCTGTGCTCACAGAAATAAATTGGCACATCATACTGGGAAACGTATGAACATATGCCTATTCGAAAATCAAAATAGATCCACATTTTATTATCAATCATGTAAAACCCTTTATTTGGTTTTCATTCATCCTAATGGAACACTGAAGTATTGTTTTTGTTTATCAAAACTATGTAAAATGAAACAGGATATCTTTAATTTCACTAGTGTGATTCCCAATCATCTTAGAATCAAGACAGATCAGCTTATTGAGAAGAGAACTTGAGTGAGGTTTGTGGCTCCTTTCTATATAAAAGACTAGCAAAAGTTGTGCAACCTATTTTTGTTACAATTAATTAAGGCCTTGTTACAATAATTGGCCTGACATATTTACCCTAATCGGTGAAATGTGAGTGGAAGTCCATAAAGTGTCGCCATAACCTATAACATATGTTGATGGGGAAAAACTGCAACAGGCAGACAAAAAGATGGAATTAGTATGAACAAGAAACTCCACTGATATAACCTAAGGATGGTGTTAAGATCATGCTTGGTAAACAAGAGAAATGTGCAACTGGAAATCAGTGGATTAAAATTGGTGTGTCAGAAATTAGGCCGAAGTAAGTGATGGACAAAATGAGTGGATTGGGTATTCAACCCATCACTCCCTTTTGGGATCCTTGAAAAGAGACTTTGGATGGACAGTTGCAAATTCTGGCTGAGTGAAAGATGGAAGAGAAGGGGGGGAAAGCAAGCTTCAACATCATGGTCACTACCCCCACTGTCTCCTGGGACCCTGGACCACCTTCATCCTAATCATCAGAGATGTCCTGACCAGACAGGGCCTGAGAGGGAGACAGATGGCATCACTGCCTCCACCAACTCCAGATAAATCCTGAATATCTGGGATGAGGCTACGGTCTCCCTTCTTCCCCATCTTATTTCCTTTCTTTCCTATCCCTTTCCTTTTGCCTTATATTTAATTAGTCTGATTTAGCCGGCCAAGACTATGTTTTGTAACACTGCCATGAGCCTGGGACTCCAGAGACTGCTCAAAGAAATGCCTTGAACAGGCTGATACTGGCACAAGGTTGCCAGGTCTCAGAATAACTAATAATCTCATGTGCCTTTTTTCCCCCAGCAATGAGGTTGTAAGTGAGAGTCAACATCAGAAGCAGAAGCTGCATTTCCTAGGTATCTTTGCTGTTCTTTCCTTTCCCGTCTTGTGTGTGTCTCTTGTTTGGTCTGCTATGAGACAGGATTAGACTTTACCAACACCAGCAATAACAGTTCCAGCCCATCTCAATTAAGTTCTCTTTTTGTCCCAAAAGACAGTTAATATCTAAGGCTTTGTCTGCACTATGCGGCTTTTAACGACACAGCTGTGTCGCTATAAATTGGCAGTGTAAACGCTGTTTGCCAGCACTTCTGCCAACAACATACTTCCACCCCTTAGGAGTGGGGTTCCTGTTGTTGACAGGAGAGCACTCCTGTGTACAAGGAGCTGTTTACACTGCCACTTGCCATTGCAAAACTTTTGTCTTTCTGGGGGAGAGGGCTGCTTTTAAGAACCTGTGAATGACACAACTTGTTGTTCACTTGGCAGTGTAGACAAAGCCTCCAACAAGGGGATGGAGGTCTCCTTATTCTCCACAGCTAAAAGGATGCTGGCGAATGAAAGCCTTACTAAATTGTCTACATTTCAAATAATTGTTTTGCTGCCTTTTACTGGATCTTTACTAAAAGGTTAAAGCATTTTTAGTGGTGTTTGCTGTTACAAGCTTATTTGTAAGCAAGCTGAGGTCTCTGTACATCAAACCCTGATTCATGTTAAAAACTATTTAGTGTTAGTTTCAGGCTCACGTTACCACCTTTAATGCTTTGGGCCAATATATTCCCTTTGAATTAACGCAGCAACCTCAATCCAGCAAAGCACATGCTTAAATTTAAGTCTATGCTTAAATGCATGCCGACTGGGGACTTAAAGAGGAACTCTCGCTTGGGGGCAGACTTGTAAAAAAAGAAATAGAGCATCTAGACAAAAAGCAATTTCTGCAATATCAGTAATGAGAGATATAGAGGGTTCTACAACCAAGCCATCGTAGGGATAAATCTGGACTAGATCAGTGAGCAACAAAAAGATGATACCATCTAAAAACCATTTGTTGTGCAATTTATTAGTGTGGTCAACACCACAAAATCCACCGAAGTGTCATTCCTGTTGGTCATCTCTGCAGAGATGACCAAGACAGAAGAGGCACAGAGTCCTGAATTAGCCTTTTTTCCCTAAAAGTAGTTTGTACTGGAAGCACATTAAGGGAATAGAAAAAGCTTAGAGTGCTGCTGATGCATACACTATACCTGGTTTTGGCCGATGTGAAAACCTCAGTCTCCACTCTGACACCTCTTATGTGGGGCCTTTTTCTGGTGCCTCATTTGTACAGATATCCAATCAGAAGCCCTGTGGGCAGTGTCTGCTCGCTCCTTGGATTCTTTTGCAGAGCAGCAGTGTACTCTGCTCCATGTCCCCATTTGCTTCCCTTGTTTGCAACCCTTGACCTGCTCTCCCATTCTTGTTTTATCTTTGTCCCAAGTAATCATTTGTTTTCCGGTCTTGGTGCCCCACCCTCACCTGAGGGGTCAGGCCTTTAGTTTGGTGGGCTTCTCCTGCTGCCTTCTGAAACTTATGAAGGCTGTTTCCTCTCAGATGAGCCCTTTTTCTGGTCTCTCTTGTTTGCAGATATCCAAACAAAGTTTCTCTGGGTGATGGCCATGTAAATGGGGCATTAATCATTGCAACCCTGACCCAGGTCACGTGACTGAGGCTAATTAAGTTTTAGGTTTTTTACCAGGACTCCTTGATCCGTCCTGCCACACAGTTCTGGAAAGTGGTATAAAATATGCTTTCCCTCCAATAAAATATAAAATTAAAATTACAAAACTGCGCCATGTAATTCAAAAAGGGATTAGCCTCAGCCCCAGTGACCAGGTATCCCAGACATTAATGAATGATTTATTTTGGGGGCATCACAGGCAGCAAAGCCATCAAAAGCAACATTGTGAGGGAACCATTTTGTGGGGCTATTTTAAAAGAAAAGTTCATTTTAGAACTGAGCAGGTAATTTGATTAACATCAATAATCTGGATGAATCCTTTTTCCTGTTGTCAAATTATTTCTTCTGCATTCAAATGTATTTTCTAAAGAGTTTGTGCAACACACATTTTAACCTGTAGGCTGTTCAAATACTGTTCACTTTGACAACTCTTATTTGTGGGCTCCCATAAACCACATGGTATTGCTTCTGCTTCCTGAATAGCTGATGAAGATCCATTTAGGCAGTGGTGCTAGTACACCACCGAAACCTTTAAACAGGAGACTAGCAACATATGTAGGATGCATTAAGGACTCTGCTGGTACAAGGAATCAGTTAGCCATATGGGCACATCCCAGCATTTGAGAGGATGCTGATGAACAGAGAGAAAGATGTACAAGCCTGGCTGGATGGGACAGTCATTCAGGATGTGAATCAATATTCCTGTTCACTGTCTAGAGTAGAGTCGGTTGGCCTGTTTCAACACTAAACACTTAGTTGGAAAATGGCCCTCTTTTAAAATTTTTTGCTCAGATTGTCAATATCATGGACATTTCCCCCCCCCCCCATTTTTAATGAAATTTTCTGTGGTGTTTATTTAATGACATGTTTATCCATTTTTATAGAAAACACCCCCCTTCATACTGAACGCTTTTAACCATTTTAAGAAAAAAATCGTAACCAATATAGCAGAAAATTTCACAAAACCCAGAAAAAATGGCCTATATTGAACCCTACAGGATGGAAACAACTTCAAAATTTAGGATATTTTCCAACCAGTTCTCATCTAGTATTCAGTGAGCCTTCGATCTTTTATACTTTCAGCTTTCACTCTGTGGTCTCTCTGCCCTTCTCATTTACAGGAATCCAGTTTGGAAAATGCTTTGCAGTTCCCATGTGATGCTGTTATTCCTTAACCAAGGGCATGGCATATGAACAGCTGACCTTCCACATGGGGAAACCTAAAATGGACAACTCTTAAACACTTCTAGGGTGGGGGCATGTTTTCATTCTCCACACTGACATCAAGTCCAAATGCCAAGCATGTCTAGGCGAAGGTGGCACCTTGCCCAATATCTCATATGGAAGAACATTTGCTTCCCAAGCCGTCGCCCACCAGCATCTGCAGGAATCGTATAATTTCTTTAAGAGGAGTGCTGGGAAAGCAGGGAGAAGGGGCTAGGAACCTCAGCCACATACTTTAAATAATTAGACTTGCTGGCGGTGACAGTGTTGCTTAGACATCGACACTTCCTGAGGAAAATGCCACCTGCTTTCATCTCAGGCTCTCCACAGCATGGGGGATGGTGTTTATGTCAGAGGCATGACCACTTGCTACTGCTCAGAGTTGTGGGGGGAGGGGAAAGAGCAGAAGGAATGGTTCTCGGTGCTACAGCTCAAGCGATTTAACAGGGCTAAGTGGCTAGGTAGAATTTTCAGCCAGCCTGCTGCTGAATTGCCCTAGTCACTAAAGGCCTGACCCATTGCCCACTGAAGTCAATGAGAGTCTTTGCGTACCGACTCGGTGATGTATTCTGAAAGCCGATGACCTATTTGACATCCCCTCCAGTATTGCAGTAGAATAGGTATGAAACTAATAAGGGAAAAGAATGCCAGTAGCCAAGAAGCACTCTACTGCCAGGCTGACATCAGGGATGGGGGAGGGGGGGAGGAATGTCAATTCCTATCCGCTATAGCAAAGCTGAGTTCCGCTTTTAGGCTAGTAATGGGAGGAGCTTAGTTAAACAAATGATCCTGGTGAAAAGAAGAGAAGTGGGCAGAGATGGTCAATTCAGTAGCACTAGCAGAAGTAGCAGCAAAAGCATTAGTGCGATCCGTTTGTGACGGCAGGTTCTGTAGTGTACTCGTGGCTTTCTAGGATGGCTCTTGCATGTGTTGCTACAGATGAGAAGCTGGACTGGATTTTTTTCTAAAAATATGTTCCTCGTTGCTTGGAGTACAAGAAATCAGGGGACTTAATGGATACCCAGTGTTTTCCTATTTTTATTGGGAGAGCAACTCCTTGCTAACCAGTACTCAGGCCTGCTGCCAGCAATTTTGGGCCTGAGGGCAGAACAGTTAATGGGCCCCCTAGAAAGGGATGGCTGAGGTTTATGACACCACTTTTTATCCCATTGATAACACATTAGAGCCCGCTATATGTAAGTTCACTGTTTTCCAGTTACAGCACCAGTATTAAACAAATTGTGAGTCTAAATATAAGATGTAGACTTCGTTGTTTTGAATTCTATATTATTGAATGAAATTGGTGAGAGACCAGCAAAGGGCAACAAAAATGCGGGGGCACATGACTTATGAGGAGAGGCTGAGGGAACTGGGGTTATTTAGTCTGCAGAAGAGTGAGGAGTGATTTGATAGCAGCCTTCAACTACCGGGCATGAAATAATTCTTTATATAGTATGAAGGATCACATACATATGCTATGGAAGAGGAAGTTGAAATAAAACATACAACACATTTTATTGCTAGGAAAAATATTAGAATTTATCTGTTCTTGAGAGGAAAAGTCATTTGTATGCATGTGCTGAATGTGAGGCTTTGTGTCTCTGGACAGAGACTAATCTTATTGATGGTGATATACTGAACTGCCTGAAAACATCGTAGCCAAAGATGCCTTCCTGAATAGTGCATGAATGCTGCTCAGCCATCACCTTTGTCAGTGGAAAGCTTGAAAAGCAGACCTGGCTACTGTGAAAGGGGCAATCTGGTACCTTGGCAGAACTCCACTGGACACCACTTGCCTGCAGATCTTTGTTTGCCCAAGCTCACCTCCTATTTCATAGACTCCTAGATTAGGGTTGGAAGAGACCTCTGGAGGTCATCTAGTCCTACCCCCTGCTCAAAGCAGGACAAACCCCAACTAAATCATCCCACCCAGGACTTTGTCAAGCCCGACCTTAAAAACCTCTAAGGATGGAGATTCCACCACCTCCCTAGGTAACCCATTCCAGTGCTTCACCACCCTCCTAGTGAAATAGTGTTTCCTAATATCCAACCTAGACCTCCCACACTGCAACTTGAGACCACTGCCCCTTGTTCTGTCATCTGCCACCACTGAGAACAATCTAGCTCCATCCTCTTTGGAGCCTCCGTTCAAGTAGTTGAAGGTTGCTATCAAATTACCCTCCTCACTCTTCTACAGACCAAACAAGCCCAGTTCCCTCAGCCTCTCCTTATAAGTCATGTGCCCCAGACCCCTGATCATTTTTATTGTCCTCCACTGGATTCTCTCCAATTTTTCCACATCCTTTCTGTAGTGAGGGGCCAAAACTGGATGCAGTACTACAGATGTGGCCTCACCAGTGCTGAAGAGAGGGGAATGCAGCCCAATATGCTGTTAGCCTTCTTGGCAACAAGGCGACACTGTTGATTTATATCCAGCTTCTCATCCACTGTAATCCACAGGTCCTTTTCTTCAGAACTGCTGTTTAGCCAGTCAGCCTCCAACCTGTAGCAGTGCATGGGATTCTTCTGTCCTAAGTGCAGGACTCTGCGCTTGTCCTTTTTGAATCTCCTCAGATTTCTTTTGGCCCAATTCTCTAATTTGTCTATGTCCCTCTGTATCTGCTGCAAACTTGCTGAGGGTGCAGTCCACACCATCCCCCAGATCATTAATGAAGATGTTGAACAAAATCGGCCCCAGGACCAACCCCTGGGGCACTCCACTTGATACTGGCTGCCAACTAGACATGTAGCCATTGATCACTACCCGTTGAGCCATCTTTCTATCCACCTTATGGTCCATTCCTCCAGCCCATACTTTTTTAACTTGCTGTCAAGAATACTGTGGGAGATGGTATCAAAAGCTTTGCTAAAGTCAAGATATACCATGTCCACGTCATCCACAGAGCCAGTTATCGCATCATAGAAGTCAGTCAGGTTGGTCAGGCATGACTTACCCTTGGTGAACCAATGTTGACTGTTCCCGATCACCTTCCTCTCCTCCAAGTGCTTCATAATGGTTTCCTTGAGGACTTGCTCCATGATTTTTCCAGGGACTGAGGTGAGGCTGACTGGTCTGTAGTTCCCTGGGTTCTCCTCCTTCCCTTTTTAAAAGATGGGCACTATATTTGTCTTTTTCCAATCATCCAGGACCTCCCCCAATCACCAAGAGTTTTCAGAGATAATGGCCAATGGCTCTGCAGTCACATCAGCCAATTCCCTCTGCACCCTTCGATGAATTAGATCTGGATCCATGGATTTGTGTATGTCCAGCTTTTCTAAATAGTCTTTAACCTGTTCTTTCACCACTGAGGGCTGCTCACCTCCTCCCCATGCTGCGTTGTCCAGGACAGTAGCATGGGAGCTGACCTTGTCTGAGAAGACTGATGCAAAAAAAGCATTGAATACTTCAGCTTTTTCCACATCATCTGTCACTAGGTTGCCTCCCCAATTCAGTGAGGATCCCACACTTTCCCTGACCACCTCATTGTTGCTAACATACCTGTAGAAACCCTTCTTGTTACCCTCCATATCCCTTGCTAGCTGCAACTCCAATTGTGCTTTGGCCTTTCTGATTACACCCCTGCATACTCGAAATATTTTTAGACTCCTCCCTAGTCATCTGTCCAAGTTACCACTTCTTGTAAGCTTCTTTTTTGTGTTTAAGCTCACTGAAGATTTCACTGTTAAGCCAAGCTAGTCGCCTGCCATGTTTGCTATTTCTTTTTGCACATCAGGATGGTTTATTCCTGAGCCTTCAATAAGGCTGCTTTAAAATACATCCAGCTCGCCTGGACTCCTTTCCCCCTCATATTAGTTTCCCAGGGGATCCTGGCTATCAGTTCCCTGAGGGAGTCAAAGTCTACTTTTCTGAAGTCTAGGGTCCGTATTTTGCTACTCTCCTTTCTTCCTTTTGTCAGGATCCTGAACTATTGTGGCCTTAGCCACAGCTCACATAGTCCTAACACTAACATAATGTGCAAACAATTTCAAAGAAGCTGCACATCTAAAATGGATAATAAGAAAACACTTTTTCATCCAATGCTCAGAACTTATTGCAACATTGAGGCCAAGACCTTAGTGGGATTGAAAAAATGGTTGGCTATGTATATGGGTAACAATAGCAGGGATTTAAAATCCCCCGAAGAGTTTTGGAAAGGATCTAAAACCTTAGGCTTTCAGGACAGAAGCATGTATGTGTCCAGCAGGCATATATGGGCATAAATGGGTCATTAACTATTTCATGCATGCACATCCTGTGGGCAGAGTTTTAGGAATTTTTTTTTTTAAGTGTGGTGCTCTGGGTTAGGTGTAGCATGGAACTCACAGCCCAGGGACAGTGGGGAATAAGGTGACGTTGACACTTTTGCACTCTCCTGAGCTTGGGCTGATCTGCAGACCAAGATATAACTTATACAGCCCAGGAGGACTGCCTGTGTCACAGGAGGCTGTCACTAGTCTACAATGCTGGCCAGAATCTCAGCAATGCTACATGTTGTGGCTGTGCCCCTGACATATCTCTCCCACTCCCTGCAAGTCCTCTCTAGACCAGGTCTTCCCAAGTAGTCCTACAGATATCTTTCACAGTTCCTGTACAGGGAGAATTCTCTCCCAGCCAGACCTTGGACTTTTAGAGCCTCTTCATGCCACGTTAGATCTTTTACCCAAAACACAGAGGCCAGACCAGGGTGAGAATCTCCCTCTCTGTGTGTACAGAAATTTATGTGCATGTCTTCCAGTTTTTCTATTCTACAGAAATTCAAACTTTTAGGAATTTACAACTTGACTATAAAAATTACTGCAAGCCATACAAGCTCTCAGTCCATGAATAACTGGGGATAGGGAGTTATTGCCAAATTTACTTTTGATTAAGCTGGTCATTTTATCAGAGGTAAAAAGGTTTTGTGATATGAAGCACTTTTTGGAGTCTCATAAAATTCACCAACTGCTGCTGAGTGCAACATCAAAGTCTGCCGGCTACCGGTTACTAATGTTTTATGCTGTATTGTTTTCTGACTAGATCCACTCTCATCGATACAACTGATAAGTTACTATGGTTTATTGTGTCATAATGCACAAGCTATGGGAAAGTCTCATAAAACTCCCTTGAGAGCTTTCTCCTTTTCTTTCTTCCTGAGATTTTACAAGAACAGGAAATTATAAACCCTAATAATTATATTTTGGAAATATTATCAGTCTGATTTAGAGTGATGATAAAAAGCAGGGAATTCAGACTCCAGTTTCACTCCATTATTAACTCACCCCCTTGTGCCTAAATTGATACAGTATATACAAGGCCTGAGATAAGGCAGGGCAAATGGGTAACCCAGAAGCTTCTCCCTTGTGTGACAGCAAAGGGACTGCTCACAGCAGTCCCTGCACTTCAAAGAGCAGAGCAGGTGCTTGCTTCTGCTTTCCTCTAGGAGTCGGATGTTCACAACAGGCATGGACGTGGGGCAGATTCCCACCATTCTTCCACGCTGTGGAAAACGGCCATGTGGTGGGGCAGATTACCCCCCATACACACACCCAGCCATGAAGGGGTTAAAAAGTTATTTGTGGTCTCAGTCAAACCCAACCCTGTTGCACCTGTGAAGTTTGTCAGGTCTGGGAGCAGGCCCTTAAAATAGAGGACACTCCAGCTCGTTGGACTGGTACTCTCAACTCTGCAGAACTAGGCTTCCCAGATTAGGGCCCCGGGTTACTCATTGAGACCCAGCTTGATAGTACTGCCAGCGGGAGCCCTCTGGGCTGGTTTGTTTGTTGAGATCCCTAGACCGAATTCTTGGGCCTTCACCCACGCTGGACTGTGGGAGCTGAGTGTTGTATCAAGCAGGCAAGGTACTAACAAACTTCAACAGACTTTATTTAACAACAGTGAAACCTCTTTACAGAGCTGCTGCTGCATCCCTCTGTAGTTCTAACTCAGGCTTGGCTCAACTCCTCCCCCCTCCTTCCTGTTTCCTGTCCTACAGACCCCCAGTCCTAAGAGTTACAAGCAGCATCTAAAACACCACATTCCCTCCTCTCTTAAGAAACTCTCTCAATTAAAACAACCATGGTTGTTCTAATCACAGAAACAAATACAGAACAAGACACTATACTACTGGCAGAATTGTTACACTGTAAATACTACATAACATAGTCTCTAGTCCAGACGGGTGGTCGCCTGGGTCTGACAGACCGCCTCTCAAACCCCGGTTCCAGTGCAACGTCTTGTTGTGTTGGTACTACGGTGAAGTCATCCAATGCAGACTGGGTGTTGGCATAATCTCCTCGTGGTGCATAGGCAGGTGCAAGATAAGAAGCATTCCATACTCGCCCATCAGAAAGTCGATAGGTGCAAGGTCCCTTCTCTATGACTTTAAGAGGAGTTCTGATTTTATGGTCCCCTTTGCGTAAAAGTCCAGGTTTTCTTATTCTAACGAAGGACCCACATTCAAACTTTGGTTCCTTAGCACCCCGCCGTTTGTCTGTGAAAGCCTTATACTTTGCTTGGTTCTGTTCAACTGTTTTTCTCACATCATCCTCGTTTGGGGCATCAGGTCTTGCCTTTAACAGGCAATACTAAATATTCAGTTTAGTATTCATCTGTTTCCCATGCAGTAACTCTGCAGCTGATCTTGCATTGTGGCATGTCGTTTAGCCCGGTATGCAGGTGATCCTGAGACATTCTCTTTGACAGGCTAGTTCACTGGTGGTGAAATATGCTCCATCCTAATGCTCAGATGGCAAAAGGCTACGTCTCTGGGGCATGTTTTCCTTTGCTGGATTGTGGTTTAAAAGACACTATCCAAGTGATTGTTCAATAAAACCCCAGAGCCAGTGATATGTGGGGAGGGTACTTTGAATCTAAATCTCAATTTAGATTCCGATTCCTACTTGAGGGATGGACACATACCAGACCTTGTGGGGCTGTTTGAAATCCTGCTGCAACTATTTCCATTTCAGGCGTATCTCTAGGAAACAGGACTGGCAGGAGGGGGAAACAGTTTTGACTCTTTAGACAGCCTAAGGATCAAGAGGGCCTAAGGCGGATGAGGAGAGAGGGGAAAAGTCTATTCTTGTAGGTAAAAAGCTTAGTTTTGGCATCGCTGCTTATGTACAACTTGAATGGATGTCAGAGGGAATCCTGCATATGGAGCAGCCGTGGAATTAAAAAAAATTTGCATACTAATTAATAGGTGAGGCTGGCACTACCACCCATTAAGGTTGCCTGAAACTTTCCATTTTAAGACCCTGTTTTCAGTTCCATATAACTTTTGGGTAAACTTGAACTGTTTGGGCTAAAATTTTCTATGCTGAGTGTCTGCCTTAAGCCAAACATTTTTGGAAAACTTCAGACAATGCAGTTCAGTTGCTTCTGAGAATGAGGGGGAAATACATGATCTTGGCCATGTTAAAAAACTCTGGTGGCCTTGTTCGGACAGTTCTAGTACCCCTATACTTTAGAGCATCATCTTGAAATTTGGCAGGCAGGTGACCTTTGTGCCAACAATGTGCCTTTTGCCATCTCCATGAAAATCTGCCCAAATTCGGTTGCATTGTAAGTCTTTGAAAAATTGCAGTTTGCACATGCCCCAGTAGAAATCTAATTGACCTCCACTGTTAATTTGTGTAAAGATTACATCTGTGCTGAGCAGGATTTTTCCTGCAATTGCAGCTGTGAATTGTTCTGGGTCTGGGTACCTGAAGTGAGACCACGGAGTCTGTCTCTCCTGTGCTTCCAATGACCTCCTACCTTGCTGGGCCGAGGCAGCATGGCAGAAGAAGCGGCCTGATTGGAATGCAGTGGAGACAAGAGATGGACTTCTAGAGCTGCAACAATGAGACTGGGCCTGGGAGTTGGGCAGAGTGAAGACAATGCTTTGAAGATACAAAGTGCTATGTAATGTGAAGCCATCTGAAAAATCAGGTCCTAGGTGTCTCAAACTGGACACCCCAAATTACTGGACACTTTTCACCTTGGTCTCCTGTGATTCAGTTCCCCATGTGTAAAATGGTGCTAATATCACCCCTGACCTCATAGGAGTGTTGTGAACACTTAATGACTGAAGCACTGAGAAGCTATAGTGATGAGCACCACAGAAAAGCCCAGGAGGAAACTAATTCTGCTGTTTTCAGAGTCTGATTTGAAAGTTGTGCAGTAAACAAGGCATGGGGCTACACACTGAATTATGAGGAGAAACTAACATTTTGAATAACAGCTCGTTAAGGGAGCACTGCTGAAGGAGGTGGGGGAGGGGGAGAAATGTCATGTAATTAAAGACTGTATTATAAAGTGACCTTAATTCTGGCATTTCCTAAAGAAGTTAGGAAATGCCAGAATTAAGGTCACTTTATAATCCTAACTCCTTAGTGCTTGACTTTGTAACCTTATTATTCTTTTAATGTAGTTTTTTGTGTGTTGTAATATAATAATATCTCTTCTATAGAGTGCAAATTTATTTTTTAAGAGTCAGTATTATCATTTCCATCTTACAAATGGGGAAACTGAGGCACATTGACTTGTCCAAAGTGCTCAGAGTCAGGACTAGAACTCATGACTCCAGTGTCCTCATCCAGGGCTCCCTCCACATTGCCTTGAGTGATGTACACTGCCCCCCGGAGAGTGGGATTTAAGTAATATTAGATTAGTGTAGCAAGATAAGCCCAGCCTGAGAAATATTGTCAAAAATGTTTGCTATGCCCTGTTCATAGACAGCTTATCCATGCAAAAAATGACCCTGTGCCCACACACAATACTGCTGAGGACAATGAGCTCTAACTTGATAAAAGTGAGAAATTCAGTTCACCCAAATACAAGCTGTGAAAACTTTGTGGCTTGGGTATTTTTAGAGGTACTTGGCACCCCTAATAGCTAAAGTCTATGGGAAATTCAGCTACACAGCACCTCTGAAAATCAGGCCTTTAGCGTTTGAACCAGGGGGTAAATGTTGCTCTTTGTTACACTTAGTGGGATGGCACAGATCTAACAGAGGGCAAGAGTTGCTTTGAAATATTTCCTTGCTTTGTAAACATCTGAATGAGAACAGGTTCTTCTGGAGCAGTTCAATTTTTTTCCCTCACTTTCTCCTTCCTCCACCTCTGTTTTGACATGTACACTTCTCCGAAGTTTCCTGAGACGGCACCAAATTCAGAGAGGGAGGGCACCAACACTATAATTTACTTGATGAGAGAGCACGCCTCTTTCAGCTACCTTTTCATTAAGTCATATGAAAAGGCTGGAATTGCAGGGTGTAGGTGGGATCAAAATAGGATGGAAGTAATGACACATGATAGTCTATGGGTTAGAGTGTGCTACATGTATGTCTTGGATTTGTGGAGTCCTGACCTTCTCTTATAGTACAATGCAGGCAGGGTGTATGTACTCCATTTCACCTGAACTATTAATGCAATAGGCTTAATAACTAGGACTGCAGATGAGACACCACCAAGTCTCTGCAATGGGGAAACTGCACTGGCATCACACACTGCTTTTGCAATAAGGCCTGGTTCAGCAAAGCTTTCAAGCAGATGAGTGGTTCCATTTACATCAATGCTGACAGTAAAATGTGTGCTTAAATGCTTTGCTGGATCGGGGCCTACATTGGTTTTGATATCACCGGATGCTTCTGCCCAACCACCCGTGAAGAAAATCTCCACGGAACATACAGCAGGATACTGTAAACTGTGTTGTCAGAACTGAGATTGAGAGAGCCCCTGGCGATGGTGTTCAGGGTTACCATAAGGCTGCCAGTTCCACTGCACTTGCCAGCTGCCTTTATTGTCACCCTGTCATTCTTCTCTGTGCCATGGCCAGTGGGCACGTGTCAAACACTGCCCTGTGAGTCGCCCTTCCCAAGGCAAATCACTTTTGTAGGGTGTCACTTTTCTCTTGCCTGTCGCAATCCCTGTCTGGGCTGGTTCACAAATATAAAAGACAAGGTCTCTGCCCCAGGCTTCTTCTTATCTGACTCCAGTGCACATGACAGGAGGAGGAGGAGGAATTACGCTCCCCCTGCTAAATCACCTGCTTGGCTGTCTTCCTCTTTCTTAGCTGTATCACAAGACCGTATCCCAGGCCAGGAGGAAGAAATGGAGTGGGAGGGAAATTTAATGATGGGGCAAAGATGCTCCTGGTCTGAAGAAAGGAGGAAGGCGAGATGTGTAGAGTAGGATATGGCTTTGAGCTCAATGATTGTAGCTCCTATATTAAAATAGAAATAAAAACCATTTAAACACAATGACTTTCACTGAACTAACAAAACACAGGCCAAACCCACAACCCATTTGGCCCTGATTCAGATAGGCATGTGCCAAACTTTAAGCCCGTGTGTAGCAGAACATGTAAGCATCCCCCAAAATGTAGGTGAAGAGAATCAAACATTGTTTGGATATTCATAGTGTGTGTTCAGCTATCTACATTCTGAGTTATCCCAAAGCAACCAGTGTACAGGATAGGTCAGATTTCTAACTGACTAGGTACTTTTTATGGCCCCCATAGCTGAGTGAGGATCCTGTTAGACTATGTAGGTCATATGGATCCCATCTCTATTGTAGACTTCATAATATATGTAAATAATGTTCTAAAGCTAGGCTGCTTAATGCCGTACTTAGTCTTTTTAAGTAGGTGGACTGATTATTCCCCCCGCCCCCCAAAAAAGCTGCTGAACGCACAGAAATATACTGACTCCAGTGGGGACTCCTCAGTGCTCAGAACTTTTGACAATTGGGTTACTTATTTCAGAGCCTGAATAAGTCATTAGAAGCCTGTTCTAAGCAAACATTTTGTTAAAAAATCTTTGTCACAGAGGCAAGCAGATTTCCTGAATTTCAGCTCCTTCTGAATTAATAGCTCTGAATCCTTCATTAGACATATGTCTGAGTGACATCTGTTTAATCATCAAGAATTTTTCTTTTGCCCTCTCCCTGCCTTCCTCCCCTCCCCTTTGTCTCCAGTCAGGTCTGCTGTGGTTTTTGGTGACTTGGTTTGCATTTAACACAGATTGTTTCCTCATTTGTAGATCTTGTAGATGGTGGTCAGATATTAGTCACAAGTGAATGAAATCTAAATCCAGATGCCCCTAATTTTATTCCATGAAATACTGTAATTACATCTTCTAATAATTTGTGCTTAAAGTCAGACTCAACAAAACTTCCCAAAATGCAAATTTCAACTGCTTGCTAAAAATAATAGAATTACTTTACATTCTCAGTAAACCTGACTCCTTAGTCACTTGTTTCTCTGCAAATTTCATAAGCAATGGTTCATCAGTGATCCCCCAGTGACTTCAGTGGAAGTTATGAGCCTAAATACCTTTGAAGCTCTGGGGCTCACTGCTGAGGGTGTTTACAAGGGCTCTACTTTATTCCCCCTTAGTCTTCTCTTTCCCAAGCTGAAAATATCCACTAACTTCAACTGTTGGCCATAGCCAAAGCCCATGTACTTCCAGACAACAAGGGGTGTGTGGTTTTCGTGTGGGTGCTACAGCAGGACTCAGCAAACTATTTTGTGCTGAACTGTTCCATGTTGTTCAGACAAAGATCTTCTTTGCACAAAAAGACATGAAATATCAGAGAACACTGGCCTGCTTGTCTTAAACAATGCAATCTTATTTTAAAATAGAAGTCCTGATGTATTTCTTTGGAAGGAAGCAGCAATTGCATTGTTAATAGACCATGAACTTCCTGTTGAGGATTAAATAGTGATGGCGTACCCTTATGATAAAATCCGGCCCCATTGAAGTCAGTGGCTAAATTCCCATTAACTTCGCAGGGGCCAGAATGCCACCCTTAGAATCAGAGTACATTTTGCTGAGCTGGCACACCAATGAGAAATCCTGTCCCATGAACCCATTGATGATAAACTGTGGGCTGATCCTCAGGTGGTGTAGAAGGGAATCTCTCTTGAAATCAACAGCTATTCTAGATGAATATGTGGCCCCATCTGTGCTGATTTGGACCCAAAACATGTTGTAAAAGGTTTTTTTACTACTATTGTCTAACCTGGTGATAGCTCTGGTTGGCATCTGGTAGAGTAGGCCTCATTAAAATGTAAACTGACTGTACTGTGGTTTTTGATTATGTTTCAGGTAATTAGTATGCACATGGCAACAAGGTATTTGGCCCGAGCCACAGTGAATGTTTATGCTATAATGGTGCCTATGGTAAAAGCTTAGTGACTGACCCACATTGCCTGGCATGGAAAAATAGTTCTCTTAGTCTTTTGGAATTATTAAATGTTGTCTCCACAGCAGTGCTTTGGTCACAAATTGTCAAAATAAAGGGAACGGAGGACTGGGAACCGGCTCCAGTACTCACTGCTGAAGTGAATGGAAGGTTATCCATTGAATTCAGTGGGCACTGGATCACATGCTTTCACAGCTACATATAATAAGCAAGAATCAAAGTACCACTGAGCCAAGGTTGTGGTGTGATCTAGTCATGTCTGGTTTGGTGGGGTTGTTTTTTTTGGTAATGTGTCTGAGCCATTCACCACAACGAACAGGCAAGATCATTTACATAACACTTCCAACCAGTGTGGTGATATTCTTTCAAGGGTTGTTCATAAATTATCCTGTGGCCAATGTGATTAATGGGCTTCAGGTCTAGATCTGAAAGGGTACCACATGCCGGTTTTGAAGGTATTACTTGTCTGACCTGTTTGCAAGTCTCAGGCAGACTTTAAAACATTTTCCTCTACCAAGTAATGGGTTTTAGAAGCTTTTATTACCTTTTAATAATCATCAATAATCAGCTCTATATGTCCTTTTGGGCTGACCCATGCCAAAGAGCATGGAAGTCTCTTGCTTATATTTAGGTCTCTTTGCCCCTCAGAGTCCAGACAGCAAAAAGATCCAAGTTTCTCCTGGTCAGGGATTGTTATCCCCTTCAGCGTAGAATCCAAGCTGATGGGATATGTTCATATGCAGATCTCCCCTTCCTGGAGGGAGTGAGGACCGTAACCAGCAAAGTCTTTGTCCTTTGGTGCTGCACAGTGCTTCATTTGCCTTCAATGGACCATCTTATGTGCAGGTCGAACACTTTGCCATAATGAATGCTTCTTTGCCTGTTTTGAGTCACACAATTACAGAGGTTTACAGTGCAAACACTCATAACTTTGTAAGTAGAATTAATACAAGCATGCCATGAAGTCTAAACACATTCTCATCACACTAAAACCCATTTTAACCATACTAACCCACAGGTGAGCCCTCTTGTTTCCCAGCTATGCATTTGTCAGTGTTCAGTGAGGCGGTAGGCCTTGGTGCTAGCTGGCACCTGATCTGCCAGTGTCACGATGCATACCTTCAGACTCTCCATCCAGTGACCTCTCCTTGATAACATGGCTGCCAGCTGTATTTGAACCACTTCACCCTACTTTTTACAAGTGAAAGGAAACACCAAGCTCTGGTAAAAATGGCAAAGGAGTGGATAGTTGGCATGCACCCTTGAGAGCTCAGCACAGCCCTCGGCTATATCCTGAATAGCACAATCTATCCCTTTGAAAGTACAGCAAGATTCATGATGGTCTTAAGGGATCACTTCAAAGCAAAGATGTGATTAGATTTGGTAAATGATATCATAGGAACTACACTGTTGTCTGTAAGCAAATGTAGTTGTTTCTTGGGTTTGGCTAATTACCTTTAGGATTTATCTGGTTCTCTTCATCCACAGATCTCAATGCATTTTACATGGTGAGTAAGAAGTAGTAGTTCCATTTTAAAAGTAGGGAATTCTTTTTCTGAGCTACCTTGTTTCCTAGTTTTCTCATCCTCCACATCCACCCAGATATCAGGAATCTGCCCAATAGCAACAGAGCTTATGCTGAAGAAGCATGTTCCAGTTGCTACACTTGTTTTGGTTTATGGGAGTCATTATTTCTAGTTCAAATGTTTATGTAGAGCCGCTGTAATGGAAAGCCCTGTGCTGGCCAGTCATAGAAATCATCATGGCACCCAACAGCTACAGGGTCAAAACAAAAATGCTGTCGACAAAAATTAAAATCATGACCCTGTGGAATTCCACCCATTAATTCTTCATTGTGACATTACTGAGAGACTCCAGGTTCAACTCAAGTGCCTGGCTTATAGTATTGTGCATTATGGAGAAAAACACTCTCCTATTTCCAGAAAACTTGAAAGGAAAAAGAACAATGGGAATTAATCATCATTAGAGAAATATGATGGTGACCTATTCAGTGCTTAGGGGTTGAGGGGCGAGTGGGGAGCCTTCCAGGTTATGTTCGTCTTGCTAATGTGCTTAATTAATCTTTCCTTTAAAGTGCTTAATTCCTTAAAAGTACATTATGAAGGGACTATATAATCTGTACAAGGCAATAAACAATTTCAGTTTATTTTGCTTCACAGCTCACCTTTCAAATTGGCATGGAACTCTGCAACGTCTCCCAGAGTATTAGATCACAGACCTCTATCGTGGTTAGAAAACTCTGGGTTTGGAAATACAAAGCCCATTTTTTTCCCACCCTCAGTCAAGGCCTCTATTCAACAAAGTACACATTTTTAAGAGAAATTTGACTTGGACTGTAAGCTCCTCTGGGCAGATCTGTGTTTTTCTTTGTACAGCACCTGACACAGTGGGGCTAAGGTCACAAGGTACCACCATAATCTCATTTTCTGAGACTTGCCTAAATTGCCCTCTCCTATGCCACATACAACTTGTTGATCTGATTCATGAACTATGTAAATAGCACAATACTTCTCAGGTCACCCTCGGTGACACTTGGAACATTCTAAACCAGGCATGACACACCCTACTCCAGAGCTTTGTTTGGATGAAATGCCCTTGTATCCTTCTAGGCTAGACTTCTCCATGTGATGGGGAAAGTGACTGTCAGGATGAAAGGAGGAACTAAACACAGTATTTGGTGAAAGATACAAAAGGCATACACTTTAGCCAGAAAGAAAACTGAAGGAAGACCAAGGCAACTGAGAAATAAACTGGTTAAAGTCTGACACTTCTATACTAACAGCTGGGAATTAAAAAGGAAGTGAAAAGCAATTGTTGTGTTTGGAGCAGCCCGCCCACTTTTCTGGACCAACTTTTTTAAAAGGAGAGGTGCTTTTCCCTCTGCGTTGCCTTGCTGATACTTCATAAGAGGTGATGCTGCAGCTGTTAGTGTGCCACCTTCCCCTTGCCTGAGGAATCCAACTAGACACACACAGCCCTGCTAATTACAGGTCCTTGGCTGACTTCCAGCCTCCCTAGTGTAGCTCAGTGTCAGTAGAGAGCAGGGCAGTAGGATACCGCATACGGTGGTGTAGAGAATATACTCCACCCTTGTGGACTTAATCACTCTAATTTTGATGTCTCTGAATAGGGTGACCAGTCAGCAAATGTGAAATCAGGATGGGGTTGGGGAGTAATAGGAGCCTATATATAAAAAGACCCAAAAATCAGGAGTGTTCCTATAAAATTGGGACACCTGGTCACCCTATCTCTGAATAGAAAGTCCATTGTGAATGGAAGAACATGGCTGCACTTCATCCATGGCCATTATTTGCCACAGGCTTTTACAGACTGTAATGTATTTGCTCTCATGCCGCTGAGTACCACTAACTGGCAAATTGGCTGTGGGCAGAGTCAAGATTCTGCCCCTTCCAAGGCTACACTGCCCCTCCTCCCTCTCCATCTGCCTGCAGTGAGGGAGCAGGAGGAGGGACTATTGCTTACGATGCCTCTGTGGTCTCCCCCTCCCCTCTCATGCCCAGACCTAAGGTCCAGGATCTCTTAACATGGATGACATCTTAATTCTTGTCAAGAATCAGAGAGGTAGCCATGTTAGTCTGGAATAGCAGAGGTAACAAAGAGTCCTGTGGCACCTTAAAGACTAACTAAAGTATTGGAGCATAAACTTTCATGGGCTAATACCCACTTCCACTGCTTGCATCTGACGAAGTGGGTATTAGCCCACGAAAGCTTATGCTCCAATACTTTAGTTAGTCTTTAAGGTGCCACAGGACTCTTTACTATCTTAATTCTTATTTCCTTGTGCGCCTGCATTCCTTTTGGCTCTTAATCACCCTGTGCCTTACTTTCCCTATCTGCAAAATGGGGCTAACAAGTGACCATCTCCCAGAGATGTCATTTGTGAAGCGCTTTGATCTCTTCGGATGAAATGCTCTACAGAAGGACAAAGTGTTTTTTGGTCAGGTTCACTGTGGCATGCAAAAATGTTGCAAGTGATTTCCACGAGGCCTTGTGTAACTTTTTAACTAAACCGTGAGAGAAATTAGCCACAGACAATATGTCCTGGGCTATGAGAACAAAATCTCTCAAGCAGATTACAGCCCCTATCACATGCTAATTTACAGAGACTCTAGTAATGAAAACCAGGGATCCTTTTTTGTTAAAGGCCAGTAAGCAAGTCAATTCTCCCATTAGGTTTGTAGCTTTTTTTTTAACCTTTTCAGACAAAATATGACAACAGGGGCTGTTTGCATGGCATTTCTGAGCCTGGAGCACCTGGTTTTCATTTGGAAATGACATGAGAAGCTCTGATTCTGTATTTAGTTTCAAATGAAATCCATGTGGCAGTAACTCAGCAGTGCTGGGCTGGGCCCGGGGTACTGTGAGCATCTCTAATTAAATTTAGGAAACCACTCCCCTCCACCCACGAAACTTCAAAGTATTAACACTAATAAAAAGTTGGCATGAAATGAGGACAAGGGTCTCCTCATCTAGCCTGCCTTGGGGCATCTAGATAAAATGATATACCTCTGGCTGCTACCAAATGACAGATCAAGCTGGAGTCAGTTGCATGAAATGGGAAGTAAAGACTCAAGAGGAATATATGAGAGAGGGCTGGTGAGTAGGGGAGGGGAGAAAGGAACTGCTGGGGATGCAAAGGGGAAGACATCTGGACTTTATGAGAAAGTTTTTGTTGCTGATAGACAATCAATAGCATTAGATGAGGTTGTTCAAGCATATGCATCATCATTTGTAGGCTTCAGAGTAGGAATTGGGGGGGGGGGCCTAAAGATGCAGATAGGCACCACCAGAATTTACCAAGCTTTTAAGTAGTTTAATACCTATCTCATAGAGCTGGAGGAACCTTGAAAGGTCATTGAGTCCAGTCCTCTGCCTACACTAGCAGGACCAAGTACTGTCCCCTGACAGATTTTTTGCCCCACATCCCTAAAAGATTGAACTCCCAACCCTGGGTTTAACAGACGGATGCTCAAACCACTGAGCTATCCCTGCCCCCCAATCAGCATTGGTGCCTCACTCCCTTTGGAAGCTAATGGCAGTTAGGTGGCTAACTCATTAAGGCATGTTAGGTCCCTAAATACCTTTTAAAATTTGGTCTTTAGTCTTAGGAAATAGGGAGAGGGAAGGAGAGGCTAACTGATCCTTATTACAGTAGAATAAATCCAGAAGTTCAGATATTCAGAAGGGCTGAATTCACACTGGTTTTCTGTTGATGACTGTCCTATTGTTACATTTATAGAACTGTGACACTTTTCATTTTTGGAAGAATATGCAGGGGGAGGGGGACAGTAACTGGTTTGAAGAGAGGGTGAAAAACAATTTTTTTTAAAAAAAGATCTTGGATATCCCTGAATTGTAACTCTTGATTCCATTGTTTTATCATCTAAAGAGCTCAAAGTATTCTAGTTGCTTGGACAAAACAGATGGCCCTGCAGTGAGTATTGAGACAACTCTGGCGTGGGAGGGGCATTACACTGGAGAAGGATGAGCGAGAAAGTGAGATCTAGAAATATAAGCATGGGTTCCAGCCATAAATCTATTTCTGATTCTGTAGTTAGGCTAACCTGGATGCTCAGACACTCAGACACACCCAAGGTAATTCTGCAGTGAAGACACACATTGTGTGTGAGACTTTTGCCAAGTCATTTTATCTCCTTCTCGCAATAATGCCACCCCCAAAAGTTCAAAACCCATGACTCAGACTCCAAAATATTGTGAGACTGGCCCCAAAATCACGAGAGCTTTTAAAACAAATATTGCCTTCTGGGTTTTGGTTTCTCTAGTGAACGCCTTCTGCTCACCCTCAGTGTGTGCTGGTGACAAGTAAGTGTGCCTCCAAATATATTAAATAGGGTGATTTATTTTTACCCCTGCTGCAGGAGCTACCGGCTTCTACCCAAAATCCAACAGTTCTAATTAATTGGATGTCCCAGCCCCACATCTCACCAGCTTCCATATCTGTACCTCCCCCCATCAGTGTCACCTCTGCTCTTCCCACAGCTCCGGGGGTTCATCCCCGCCCCCTGCCTGCTGTTTCAGGGATGGAGAAGGATAGAGTGGAAGGCAGGCTGAGCCATTATTCACAGAAGGGGAGCAGGGGAGCAGAGCTGCTCTCAGTGGCTGCGTCTTTCTGCTCTCATACCCGCTCGCCCCCCAAAGCCTTCTCTCTGCTCCTGACAAGAGGTAAGAGTGCTCTTCTGCTCTGCCTCCTGCCACAGCTCTGGTTGACTGCCCTTCTCTAGGAGGCGGGGAAGTGTGGAAGGCAGCATGTAGGTTATAAGCTGTTTGGGGAAGAATATCTTGCTGGGCGTTTTAGACCATGCCTTATAAATGGTGGGTGTTCTGGTACCACAACTGATGATGATGGCAGTGGCCCACGTCCTTGTGATTCCTTAGTGCAGTGTCATGTCTTGCTTGGTGGGTTCACTGAGAGCCGTACACACACTCTGCCAGGTACAAAACTCAGCAGTAAGTCTTACTCATTTCAGAGATACTGACCTTATACAGAGTTGGAAACTTTAGAGTGCCTCCCGGCTAAACCGCATAGCCGTTCGTACAAGATTTGTATGTCATGGGCCTAAAGCAAAGCCCACTGAAGTCAGTGGAAGTCTTGCCACTAAAGTCAATGGGCTTTGGGTCAATCCTCTTATATGAAATATTTTGCATGGTTTTGGTCTTTCACACTTCAAGTTCTGTTTGATCTTCACTGCTCAGCAAGCCCTTTAATCCACAAAATAATCCCTCCATAAAGCCAGCCATCCTCCATCAGAATAATGACTTTAGGCTCAAAAGCTTATTGTTTACTCTCCCTCCTTATACAAGCAAACACTCACCCAGAAAACCCATCAAACACTCTCCCTTGAGGGGAGTACTCTAGTAAATGATGAAGAAAAGGCCACTATACCAAAGGATAAGCCTATCTGAAGACAATACAAATAATTAACATCAATGAGAAGTTTTACTAAGATCTGAAGATATCCGAAATAGAAAAAAATGTGCTTGAGCTGTTTTTTACCTGTATTCACTAACACTGTGGACTGAAGCATTTTAAAATCAGACATTCATAGTTTTTTTTTTTTGTTTAACATGGGAACCATAAAATAGAACAGGGTTCGATTTTCCTGCCTGGTGTCAGTCTTGACAAATTACACAGATGGTTTGAAACCTGTTTGTGTTGAATGTAGAAATTTCCACTCTGCTATAGCTGCCAGAGTTAAAGGTGGTGTTGACATGTTAGATGTGAATGCCTTCTGTGGATTGATTCTGTTGTGTAAGGTTCATTATCTCTTACTGTACATTAGATTGGCATACTGTGAGTTTGAGTGATCTGTACAGTACCTTTTCTCAGCAGAAGGCTCTAAAATGCAAACTCAAACTATAACAGCCCCTATTTCAGAGGCTGCACAGGGAGACGTTTGTTTGTTTTTCAGCCAGAGAAATCCTTGGGAGAACCATAAAGCTTTCTGTGTGTTTATAGGTGCCCATGTTCAAGTGCAGGGACTCGCTGTCAGAGGCCCTTTGAGGAAAAACAACACTTTGACAGAAAAAAGGAGAGCAACACTTCAACAAAGCTGTAATTCGGAGACATTCCCAAGCTCACACATTGCAAAGTGGCTTGTTTTTGTGGAAGGAACTCGGTGGTTTTCCTTTCATGCAAAGACATTCCAGATCTCTGCAATGAGGGGCATTTTGCTTTCCTTAACTCCCACCTCTGATCCCATGAAATGCTCTATGGCCCTCTTCTGAATTGAAAAGGTTTGCTACTTATATTTTAGTTCCTTTACTCCTCTCCTTCATCCAGGCCTGCAGCCCCAATTCCTGCATCTGCCTGGCTTGAGCCCCATAGAATTCACTAGGACCCCCTGTGCTGATGCATGAGATCACCCACCTAGACCTTGTTGCATGACTGGGCTAAAGACTGCGAGAGGCAGCTTTGGGAACTCATCAACAGAACTGAGCAAATCATGGATTTTTTTCATTTACTGGCAACTCTGAAAAATCAACAGTTTTTGTTTTGTCAAACTTGGGGGATTCAAAAATTTGCAGTCAATCAAAAAGTTAAAAATGCTTCGTTTCAACTGCACATTTTTTTTCTTTTTAATGTCATGTATTTTTACAAAAGCAAAGGACCAGTTTCACAAAATGCCACCAGGAAGAGGAGCTCCCTTGTAACCTTTAGCCCAATGGTTAGGAGAGTCTTCTGGTATGTAGGAAACGCAGTTTCAATTCTCTCTTCTCCATGCCCTCCCAAACCCAGTCTGATGTGGAGAAGGGATTTGAAATTGGCAGAAGAATGCCCCAGCCACTAGGCTATGGGGTATTTGGGGATGGGTCGGTCTTGGTCTCCTGTTGAAGGTGTTCCACAATGTATGAATAATTAGTCCCCGAAGCAGGGACTAGAACCTTGGTCTCCCATGAGTACCCTAACTACCAGGCTACAGGACCATTCTCATCCTCCTTGCCTGGCCCATGACTATCCTTTATCCTCATGAATGTCTCTGAATTGCCCACTCAGAAGGAATGGGGTGACATGGTCCAAGTGATGGGCTAGGAAAATGATCTTCACAGCAGCATTCTGAATGGATGTGAGCAGGGAAAGATTGTCATTTGTCAAGGCCAGAGAGAAGGATGTTGCAGTAATTGAGAGCTTAGATGAGAGCTTTAGCTTCGTGGACAGATAGGAAAGGTCATATCTCAGGTAAGTTATGCAGAAGGAATCAGCTAGATTTAGATGCAGCTTGGATGTAAGGACCTAGAGAGAGGGTTCAATCAAAGATGATATCCAGGTTACGGGCCCGAGTGACAGCAGGATGGTGGAGTTGTTGACAATGATTGAGAAAGGAGGTAGAGGGAAGGATTTGATGTGGTCGGAGGGTTTGGAGATTAAGAACTCCTGGTTTTTCAGCCATGTTTAGCTTGAGCTGACAACAAGACATTGACAAGCAGATGTCAGAGAGACAGTCTGATGTTTTTGCTTAGGCAGAAGAAGATTGCTCTCGAGCACAGAGGCCGAGCTGAGAGTCATCAGCACAGAAACATTCGCTGAATTTGTATCTGTGGATGGGTTTGCCTAGAGATGAGGTGCAGAGGCAGCAGAAAAGGAGACAAAGGACAGAGCCCTGTGGAACCTCCATAGCATACTGGAGGCTGGATGAGGTGGATCCTTCAAAGGACCTGCTGAAAGAGTGATGAAAGATGTATGAGAAGAACTAGGAGAAGACAGAATCCTGGAATAACCAAACAACCTTTATACTCCTCCAATTTTGGGCTGGGCCTGAAGGTTGCTATAACTTCCTGTATCTGCCAAGCCAAGAGGAGAGCAAGAGATCTTCAGCCACACACCCTTTGTCCCAGGCCCATCCCATATGCTGACAACAAGGAAAGATATTGCTAAAGGAGCCTCTATACAAGCCACCAAATAAGGCCATGCTGGCTGGCTGTAAGGCCAATTTGCCTCAGTGGAGTGGCACACATATCCAAGGATAAAAGCCAAATGCTCCATCTCCACCCCACTTAAAATGTAGGAGTCTGGGTTGCTATGCCTAAAGTTCAGGGCGGGTGACAGAAATTTGGGGGCCCCCTACTCTGATCGTTTGAGGGCCCCCCCAGCCCAGCCGGGGGCCCCCTCAGCCCAGCCGGCGCTCCCCCCTCCCCCAGCTGACAGCAGGTGAGCGGCATGAGCCACCCTCCCCCCCCCCGCGCCCTTTCTTTCTCCCCCCCCCCGCATGCCCTTTCTTTCCCCCCCCCCCCCGCGCCCTTTCTCCCCCGGACCCGGCGGGGGAAGCCCTACAGTGCTGCAGTGGTGCGCCGCTGCCCGGGCTCACTGCTCCTGCTGGGGACACCTGCGCTCCTCCGGAGAGAGCCACGCCGCCTCCCCGCCCCTTCCCCGCTCTCCAGGCCCAGCGACAAGGGGGGACGACTAGGGTACTGCTGTGTACCGGGGCCCCCCTAAAGTCCGGGGCCCGGTACAGCTGTACCCGTAGTACCCCCCTGTCACCGGCCCTGCTAAAGTTACTGCTCTTTTATCCTGATCTTCTGTTAGGGGATAGGTATTTACATCCATTGACTCCACATTAATCTGTGATCCCAGGAGTAGGTGAAAGTTGCACCTCATTGTACAACACAACAATGTTCCCACAGAAGTTTCTGGTCACCAACAATCGACACTTACCAGCCGTAGTGTCCCTGGTATGTAAACAAGAGAGAAGCCTGTAGCACTGCACCATGCTGACACATTTCTACCCCCAAGTTATATACCAGAGGCAAAACAAAGAAGGTACTGCAGGTATTCTTGTATCTAAATGCAACTTCTTGGAAAGCTGAGTGGTCTGGGCAAATCTGGCTGTGTTCCAGCAGGGGCCTCACAATGCCGCCAGTGTGTTCTCTTCTAGGGAAGCTGGAAACTGGCTCTGAATGTGCTACTGTTCCCTCCGTCTCTGTGACATTTATAGTATTCACTGCAATGAACTTGGCACTCGATTGTGTGATTTTGATAGGATGTAGGGGGAAATAAAATGAGGGGAAATGGCAGCAGCTAGTCCAATTTGTCCTTTTCATCTTGAGGGTGGGAAATGGCTGGCTGGATGCAGTGAACTGCAGCCTCATTCTTTAATAAGGCGTGTCGTTAGCTCTGGGGATTATTGTAAAATAATTATTTTTACAAAGGGCTAGATTGTACAAAGCTCTGAGCAAGAGGGGCCCCTCCGAGTTGCAGCTCCCTTCTTGCTCTCGGGAGTAATTTGCTGATGGTCGATACCAACCACAATTTACAATGCTTCCTGCATTGGTTCAGCTGTGCTGGCCAACAAGTGGAGGGTGCAGCAAGGAACCTTCCCCTCTCCACCCACATGCACGGCGCCGGCTTACTCAGGTCCAGTAGTGGATACAGGAGTGTCAAGTGACTTATTATTACTCCTCATCCCTACTCTATGCAGGCAAGTTAGTTTAACCCTAGCTACAATCAGAGCCTGGCTTTTTCATGATGAGTTGTAGCTTATTCCATGGGTAGACTGAATGAAATAAATTCAGATTTCTTTGGTTTCAGTGAGTTTACTTGTGATGTAAGATACTACTCATTATGAGTAAGGTTGGCAGACTCACAGTAAATCAACATTTCCCCTTTTCCTGTATATGTGTTTTCCCAGTGGGACGGGGTCTGGATTCCTAAATTTTATTCCTGTCTCATTGAATAACCCTGGACATGTTACTTAATCTCTCGCAGGCTCAGTTTTCCCACCTGTAAAATGTAGAACCGATCTTTGAAAACTTTTAAATTTTCTAAAACTTGATGTTGCAGATGGCTCAGCAATTTCTAATTTCTGGGAATGTCCATTTCCAACTAGTTTAAACAATAACAAATACTGATCATCGTGCTGTGGGGGTTTAGTTAACATATTAATGTGCTTTGAGATTTTTTGAATGAAAAGTACTACAGAAGTACAAATGAATGTTATTTTATTAGCAGTCACTGTACCATGGAGAAAGAGCCTGAAAGACTCTGGGCATGGCAATGAGTCCTTCATGGGCCGTGGGGACAGGACAGCAGCCTTGACATCCCCTCCCCGAGGGGAGACTGTGGTGCCTCATGGAAGATGTAGTCTGACCAGGGAGCTCAGCCATAGAGGAGAATGGGAACTTGAGGTCTGTCCTATGAGACAAAACAGCGTCTGCAATTTGCAATATTTTGGGTTTTGAATTTGTGCCAAAAATCGCGAGTTTCCATAGAAGATTTAGAAAACAATGGGTGGTTGTTTTTGTTTGCTTGTAGTTTTAATCAATTTTCCATACAACCTTCCCCATGCCATTTTTGACCTACTCTGCATGTGAGTAATCCCTTAGACTTTGGCAGGACTGTTCACCTACTTAAGTTAAGCATGTGCTAAGTGCTTTGCTGGTTCGGATGCTTAGAGCCTGATCCACTGAGTCTGGTGCCTTTTGGGAGTCTTTCCTCTGACTTCATTGAGTTTCGGCTGGGCCCTTACCACTAACCATGTCATAAGGATTAGGCTATGTAGCCAATAACAGACTACACTAGCTGGATCAAGTTTAGAATGAAAATTAGCAACGAACCTCGCTGAAGCATAGTATTATAGCTTACCAACAATAAATCAGCATATATCCTTTATTTACTAAACAACTCATACCTATTTAATAGGTGTAAAATTCAGCTAGGCAAATAGTGATAGTCATTCAACAAAACACTGGACACCCCGCAGTGGCATAACTAGCGCAGTCTGTGTCAGTAATTAACAATTGGCGTCCATGCCTCAATTTAACACTTTGCCCCTTTTGGTTTTCTATCAGTTCAGTTTCATGAGAACTAAGATTTGCCAGGCTGAACTCAGATAGCTGAAATCCTCACTCAGTAGTTTTGTAGCTCAAATCGCCACCCAATCAAAACATGTAGTAATCTCCCTGAAGTGCAACGCTGATGGTCGTTTTCCTTAAGATGGTCATGCTAGAGTGATCTTCAAAGGGCGATTCCACCCAGGAGTCAAAGTTCAAAAGTTAAAGAATTGCTTCTAAAAAATATAGGTCAAAGTTATCCCTGGCCTAATGCTATTGAAGACAAACTCTCTTCAGTCTGCAACATCTTGTTTCTGTAACTGAAGTCCAGGAGTTAATTTTACACAAGACTGCTGAAAAATATTTGAAATTAAGTTTTTAATGACAATGGTTGGCATTTCTTGAGCTTTACAAAAGCCATGTTAATTCTTCCCCAACACAGTATGTTCTGTGGGCCTGATAATTCTGTCCTTTACTATAGTTTCGACTATTGTGCCTGGTACTGAAGTTTAGTTTACTGGTCTGTAAGTGCCAGGAACACCTCTGGAGCCTTTTTAAAAAATCGGCGTTACATTCATAGGTGCTGACTCTGTGGGTGCTCCTGGGTTGGAGCACCCATGGGGTAAAATTAGTGGGTGCTCTGCACCCAGTGGCAACCAAACACCCCCTACCCCCTCTCCTCCCCCCCCTCCGAGCGTGCCATGTCCCCACTCCTCCACCTACCTCCCAGCGCTTCCTGCCCACCAAACAGCTATTTGGTGGTGTGCTGGGAGGGAGAGGGAGGAGCAGGAACATGGTGCGCTCAGGGGAGGAGGTGGGGAAGAGGTGGGGCCAAGGCAGGGATTTGGGGAAGGAGTTGCAATAGGGGCAGGGAGAGGGTAGAGTTGGGGCAGGAGTTAAAGGGGGCAGGACCTCATGGAAGGGTTGGGGTAGAGTGGAGACTGGGCCAGAGGCGGAGGGGTTCAGCACCCACCAGTGGGAGCAGAAGTCGGTGCCTATGATTACATTAGCTATCTGCTACTCATCTGCAACAGAGACTGATTGATTTAAGCAATACATTACATACCACAGTCAGTAGTTCTGTAAGTTCATATTTGAGTTCCTTCAGAACACTTGGGTGAATTCCATCTGGTCCTGGTGTCTTACTACTGTTAAATTTATCAATTTGTTGCAAAACCTCCTACTGACACCTCAACCTAGGACAGTTCCTCGTGTGTGGGAATCTCCCTCACATCCTCTGTAATGAAGATCAATACAAAGAATTCATTTAGGTTCTCCGCAATGGCTTTTGTCTTCCTTGGGTGATCCTCTAGCACCTCGATTGTCCAATGCCCCACTGATTATTTGGCAGGTATCTGGCTTCTGATGCACTTACAAAAACTAACTGCAAACTTTTTTTGTCTTTTGCTAGTTGCTTTTCAAATTCTTGATTGGCCTGCCTAATTATACTTTTACACTTGGGTTGCTAGAATTTTTTATGTTCCTTTCTATTTTTCTCAGTAGAATTTGACTTCCAAGTCTTAAAGGACAATTTTTTTTATCTCTTACCGCTTCTTTTACCATGTTTAGCCATGGTGAAGTTTTTGGTTCTCTTATTGGTTTTTGTTTGTTTGGGGGGCATAGACTCCCATTAATGATGTTTCTAAATAGTTTCCGTAGAGTTTGCAGGCATTTCACTCTTGTGACTGTTCCTTTTAATTTCTGTTTAAGTAGCCTCCTCAGTTTTTGCTGCAGTCCCCTCTTTTTTAAAGTTAGACTATTATGGTGGGTTTCACTTGGTATTTTCTCCCCTACACAGATGTTAAGTTGAATTACATTATGGTCACTATTTTTGAGCTTTAGTCTTGGACCAGATCCTATGTGCAATTTAGGACTAAATGAAGAATTGCCTTTCCCCTTGTGGGTTCCAGGACTAGCTGCTCCATGAAGCAGTCGTTAATAGTGTCTAGACATTTTATAACCTGTCCTGAGATGACATGTTCCCAGTTAACATGCAGATAATTGAAATCTGCCATAATTATTGAGTGTTCTGTTTTTGTAGCCTCACTAGTCTCCCGGAACATTCATCATCCTGGTGGGGTGATCAATAGTATATTTGTAATGATATACTCTTATTATTCAAACATGAAATTTCTATCCATGGGGATTCTATGGTACTGTTTGATTCATTTAAAATGTTTGCTAGAATAGACTGTGCTTTCTGTCGCTTATTGTGCCACTCCCTCTCCAGAGTGACCTACCCTGTCTGTCTGATATATTTTGTACCCTGGTATTACTGTGTCCCATTGATTATCATCATTCCATTGAGTTTCTGTGATGTCTATGATATCAATATCCTACCTTAATACGAGGCACTCAAGTTCACCCATCTTACTATTTAGTTTTCTTGAACTTGTATACAGGCACTTATAAAATTTGTCGATATTTAGATGTCTTCGTGTGTTGTAACTGAATTGGACTCTTTCATTTGAGGGATTTTTTCCCCCATTTGATTCTCTTTGACAATGTGGCTATTGAAGACATCAGTACTCTTAAACATCCTTTAGATTAAGGACGTTTAGGTCAGTTGGTGTCAATGAATCTTTGGAAATATATTTAAAGACCTGGTTATTTGACCAAAAGAGAAACTTCAAGGCTAAAATTCTTCCTTTATTACCTGAAAGCTTCCCTGCAAAGGCCTAACTCAGTACCTGGGGCCAGCAGCTCCTCTCATTTTCAATAGTTTAAATCAGAAATAATTCCCTTGAAGTCCTAGGACTCCAAATATTTTTACAGAGAAAAAATAAGGGGATTCCTTGAGAATTTATTGTAGATAAGTCAGCTCTCCATTTTCACAAAGCTTTCGGACACTCCCTTACTTCTAAAATCTTTAGAAAAGCCTTGCTCTCTCTAAAACACACCAGATTCTCTAGACTTTGATCAGGTTAGCTCTACTAAATATCCTTTCTGAGGAATTTTGGAT
Source organism: Sternotherus odoratus (assembly GCA_032164245.1). Lineage (NCBI taxonomy): Eukaryota > Metazoa > Chordata > Testudines > Kinosternidae > Sternotherus > Sternotherus odoratus. Next base: position 12,090,557 of record JAVMKO010000007.1, on the reverse strand, counting down.
TCTTTATGCTCCCTGACTTTTTGGAGCCTGCCTTTAGTGTAGGCTAAGTAAAACATGTGCATTTACTTACCTACATATATTGTTCTTTACATCCTATTGCACTTTGTAAATACAAGATTTTTTTAAAATAGCTCTTGTTAAATAGATACTTAAATAAACAAAAATTAATTAGTACAATACCCATTCCAAGAAATGGAAAATAATCTAGGTGTAGAATCATAGAACATAAGAATGGCTATACTGGGTCAAACCCAAGGTCTGTCTAGCCCAGTATCCTGTCTTCCGACAGTGGACAATGCCGGGTGCCCCAGAGGGAATGAACAGAACAGGTGATCATCAACTGATTCATCCCCTGTCACCCAATCCCAGCTTCTGGCAAACAGAGGCTAGGGACACCATCCCAGCCCATCCTGGCTAATAGCCATTCATGGAGCAATCTTCCGTGTATTTATCTAGTTCTTTTTTGAACCCTGTTATAGTCTTGGCCTTCACAGCCTTCTCTGGCAAACAGTTCCACAGGTTGACTGTGTGTTGTGTGAAGAAATCCCTCCTTACGTTTGTTTTAAACCTGCTGCCTATTAAAGATGGAGTAGATCTATTCGGTCGTCTAATCTATCCACTTAGCCTTGTAGGGCTGTACTCTGTAGTACATTTTCTACAGTTTGTTCCTGTCTAATTTTAGATCTGCCAAGAAATGGGACTGCTATTACTTCTCTTGAGAGATGTATCCACTAGCCAGTAGATTTTTTTTCTTCCCTACCCCACCCATTCCTTGACTATTTAACCAGTTCACTGTGACTTTTCAAAGATAGTTGTCAGTGGGTTTCTTTAAACTCATTAGCTGATACATTCAGTATTATATTATGTCTGTCATAAAGGTTCATTACAAGTCCAGGGCCACAAGAAAAGATTATCATAGCTCCAAAATACGAATTCTCTCTGCTTATGGCCAAAGTCTATGTCAAATGAATAAAAGATATGGAATTAAGAAGAGTGGAAGCCTAGATATTTTGCAGAACTAGAAATAACTGTATGAGTTTTTAAAAGCAAGCAAGATGGCTGAATTTCCCCAACGTCTATCTGGCTCTATCAGTTTCCGCCCTTGAGTTCTACAAAGAGCTCAGGCAGAACCATAGCTATAAGGGAGAGTGGGGAGACAGGATTTGGACCAACATTTTTCAAAGCTCAGTAAGAGCCGCTGAGTTCCCAAGACTTTTGAAAATCAGTCCCCTTCTTAAGAGTCAGGGAGGTAGCCGTGTTAGTCTGGAATAGCAGAGGTAACAAAGTCCTGTGGCACCTTAAAGACTAACTATAAAGTTTTGAAGCGTGAGCTTTCGTGGGCTAATACCCACTTCGTCGGATGCACTTCCACTGCCTGCATCCGACGAAGTGGGTATTAGCCCACGAAAGCTCATGCTTCAAAACTTTATAGTTAGTCTTTAAGGTGCCACAGGACTTTGTTACCTCCCCTTCTTAAGGTGTCAAAATGTGGATTTAAGAGGCTTAAAGGAATAGAGTGGTTCCATTTTAATCTTGCTCATAATGTTTAATCCTCTAGAGAGGTGGCAAATAGAGAAGAGTTTGACATCCCCTTTTCTTCTAGGATGGCTGAGGGGTAAGTGAGGAAGGATATAGGAAATGCATGCGTCCCCTGTGCAGCTGGCTGGAGAAGGCTTCTGTGTGCCATTGGCTGGCGGTGTGTTTTTGTGCAGCCCCAGGTGCAGGGAAACAGCAAGATGATGTTAAGCCACTTTTTCACTCCTCTTCTAGGTTGCCCCAGTCAATTCCTGCAGTTGGGGATCAGGTGCATAGTCCAAGTGCCCCCCTCCCCCTCCCCCTCCTCCACCCACACACGCGCGCACACACACACACACACACAGAGAGAGCAGGTGAAAAGGTTTTTTCTTCTATTTTCCAGTGTTTCAACCCTTCCAATACATTGCCCTAGCTGAACTTCAAGGAGAACGAGGAAAAAGGCAGGAAGCCAGGTCACTTCCAGTGGGTCTCTTCAGCCACGCTGCAAGAGTGAAATCCCATGCCTCAGCGCCTTCTGATCTAGACTCCTCATGGGCGGATGATTTAACATACAAAACAAATCTGCCAACACCAACAGGTAGCTGTGAATAAACATGACTCTGACTTCACCCAAAGCCTGAATTCTGAATACACAGCTGTGCAGCTGCAAGTCTGCAATTGCATTACAGAACCTTAACGCCATGAAATACCTTGAAGTCTAAGAAATGAAAGAGCCTTCTGATGTCTCTGTAAGGCAGCTGTAGACTTTGGGTAAATGCCACGTGGTGAGTGCCCGGGATTTGTTTCTCCAAATTCAGGCCAGCGTGAGTGTTGAATCTATTTCACATTTGGATTCTCTCAAACCTCCTCTTGCAGGTCAGTTTCTATTCTCTTCTTACTGGTTCACCAAAGTAGTCATCTACGTGATTCATTTACATTCATCTACAGCCCATCATTTAATTGTGTACCTAGGGGAGCAACAAGCCGACGAGCTGTGGTAGTAGTAGGAGAAAAGGGGAGGGTTGTGCTGGGATGGGCCATTTTGGTAGGGTCATACTCTGAAAATAGTTCATTTGTGTTTACTCAGTGGAGCGGAAGGGAGAGCAGGATAACAACACCAAAGAGGAACCACAAAACTAAGGAATACTTTCAACCAGGTGGTTTGTGAGGAGAATAAATAAAGTGAGTTGGTTGGTTGTCAACAGCTGTTGGCATCTTCCGACTCTCAACCTTCCTCTCCTCTGCTCTAAGGTTGGGGTCCTGGAAAGAACAGAATGAAATTCAAGAAGGTTCAAGTTCTATTGAACAAGTTTGCCAGACGGCTGTTTTGCTTGGATTGAGATTGCTGTTCAGGCTGGCTACTGGCCCTAATTGTGACATCCCATATTTCCCTGGGTTTTTTTGGCCTTTACCAGTTAATTGGGCTTCATAATTGCCCGATAAAATAATTATTCATCTTACTAGCTGTGAAATTCCATTAAGACTATAATTGAGGTTTTGTAGTTAGTACTGAATCCAAAAAATAGAGAGTGGGGGAGAGAGAGCGAGGGAGTTTCTTTGAAAGCAGGGGAGCTCATTAAATCTCTGCTTGCACTAGCTGAAAGGTCTGCTATTGCATATCCCGGGGGCTCCCAGCAAGGTCCAGCGTAAAGTCGCTGCGATCCATCAGGTTTATGTCTCCTTCTGTGCAAATATAGCTGGGCGATGGTGTGCTCCGTGTGACCTTCAGATACCCTTCCTGTATGGCAGTGCTGTGGTGAGAGCCAGCACAAGTGAGCTATTGTCCTCTCTGTTGGATGAACCCTCCCTAGTAGAATAGGGAGCCGTGCTTCACTGAGTGCCAGAACTCTTTCCCCCCTCCATTTAAAAATAAAAAGCCCTGTATTCAGTATTTTAATAACTTTCAAGCCTTTTTGCCTGGTGGGGAGGGAAGGAACACAGCAGTTATAACAAGCAAGTTCAAGTCAATCTGTTAGCCCCTTGGAGAGTCTTTTATTAGATATACACCATGAGCTAACACTGAAATTATTTACTGATACGAAAGGTATCTCCTTGGCTGCATATGAAAACATGAAAGAAATCAGGAATTTACTGCAGTGCTGCCGTGGTCACAGACGAGCAGGGAAAGGAGATGATGCAGCCTGGATGATATTTGTTGTACTTCCACATGCTAAAGAAGCTGGGATAGCTTCTCAGAGACAAAATCCAGAGTGACCTGGACCTAGAACACTGGGGTAGACTCATCCCCAAGGCAGGCAGGAGCATGGAGCTGATTGAGAATTTTCCAACAAAATAATTCTTCATGGAAAATTCTGTTTCTTCAAAAAAAAACCACCCCAAAACTGTTCATGGGAAAAGGGTTAGTTCTGATCAAAATGAGTCTCAAATTGTTTGGGGGTAAAAAGTTTAGAAATGATCAAAATATGTTCCATTTTGATGGTTTCTAATTTTTCATTTTGAAATTTAAGCTAATTATAGTTTTAAAAGGTTAAAATTAACACAACACTTTTTGAAATTAACAAAACATTTCAATGGACCCAAACTGAACCTTTCTTCTTCAGTGGGTGTTTTAGTTCGCCAACATTTGAGATTTTAAATTTTCATCTCAGTTTGGGAGAGGAAAATGCTTTGCTCTCGCAGAAGTTTTCGCAGGATGGGAAACTAGGGTGACCAGATGTCCCGATTTTATAGGGACAGTCCCGATTGTTGGGTCTCTTTCTTATATAGGCTCCTATTACCCCCCAATCCCAAATACCTGTCCTGATTTTTCACATTTGCTGTCTGGTCACCCTATGGGAAACTCATTTCCTACCCAGCTCTACTGTAGTGACATTGGTTGAAATCCTAGTCTTATTGCAATCAATGGCAAAACTCTCATTCACTTCAGCGGGGTCAGGATTTTCTCCTTTAAGGGGCAGAGTGGAGGGAAGGACACAGTTCGGTTTCTGAACCTAAAGCTATTTCAGAAAGATAGTTTGCATCATGGTAAAGAAACAAACCAAAGTTCATAGCAATGTAAATGTGCCATTAGAGCCAGCTTCGGACGTTCTGCTGCCCTAGGCAAACAAGCGGACGTCCACAGTCCCTATTACCAGCCCATAATTGCCTTTTCTCTTTTAAATGCTGGATCCGATTGTGAGAGCTATAAACTCCATGCCTCATTGAGTGTGCACAGTCTGTATCCCATGGAATGATCACTCCATACGGACCCTCCCTGGTTATACTGCTCACACACTGTCACATTAGAAATCTATTCCACTCATTTCCCCATAAACACATGTGCAGAGCCAAGACAGTATTTATTTATGAAAACCATGCTCAGACAAAATCCAGGGCAGTTGTGTAAAGGAGATTTGGTAAACCTTTGACTCAGCCAAATTAACAGATTTTCATCAGTCCACCCAAAAGCACTTTTATGACCTAGAGACTCTGCTAAATTTCAACTTCCTATTGCATGGCAGCATATCAGACGGAGGCACACACCCACCTATCTATACAATATTTCCACTATTCTCATATTGAAATGGCTGAAGAAAGTTTAGAAAGTTCTTTGGGGGGGTCTTTTTGTTCTGGGTTTATACGACTCCTACCACAATGAGGTCCTGGAGCACTGGGGTGTGGCTGCAGTACAAATAAATAATAAAGATATTTGCTGCTGCAAGTCCTATTTGAATGGAACCTTCTGTGGAGCATTAGCTACATGAGATGGTACCTACTCTGCCTATTATACTGGAGGTAGAATGAGCCATGTCCTATCTTCCACTGAATCTTTTGCTTTAGGTACTTTAAAGAAAAGCCAGGTTGAGTATGAAGTAATGCCACAAAATGGAGTTTACACCAATGTAAGTGGAGGTCAGTGTTTGTTTTAATCCTCTTTTTTATTCTATTGTGATGACATTATGTGAAAGAATAATGAAATATTTAGGAACTCTTAGAATTACCTATCATGTAACTGACTCATTTTGGTACCATTGTAAAAAAATCATAAATTCCATTTATTTTTACTTATGATGTGGTTAATTTCCTTTAGCTATTTGGAATTTGTATTTATAAATTAGGTGGAATTTATGGAAGGACAAGTCTGATCTAGTCAGTGCTACAACTACATTTAACTTATCTCTTTTAGGGAGAGTTTAACCCAACTGAAATATTAGCTCCCTCATGCACTGGGCATTAGTGTCATAAAATTTGCAACCAGCATGTGGAATTGAGGAAAATTGGTGCCAGAATTGTAAAAGCCTCACAAATGCATATAAAAGAATTACTATGCAAATAGCACATCTCTGATACAATCAGCTTTAGGTGGAGACAAAGTAAGGGACCCTTATCTAAAGCACCTCTGTGATACAATCAGTATTTTGTCAAGAATCAGGGTGGTAGCCGTGTTAGTCTGGAATAGCAGAGGTAACAAAGTCCTGTGGCACCTTAAAGACTAACTATAAAGTTTTGAAGCATGAGCTTTCGTGGGCTAATACCCACTTCGTCGGATGCAGGCAGTGGAAATGTATTTTATAAAGGATGGTCTGTTCTTTCAACACCCTTATGGCTTTTTTTCCTGGCCCTCAGTGCCGGAGAGTGATCACAATCTCATGCGATCCCAAGAAAACTAAACCGCTTTCTATTGGGAAGATCTCCCCCTTGAAAAATGAAAAATGGGAATGCAGAATTGAGGTATAAATAGCAAAGTCCTGAGAGCTAGGAACATGGTGCACACGAGAACAAGTGAGCAGTGTTTAGCTAGCTGTAGAAATAATGGGCATATTTATTCTGACTATGGCAGTCTGTTACCTCAGGTTTTTGCAAGGAAAAACATGTTCCTTCTTGAAAATGGTAACAGTGCAAATAAAAAGGCTGGGGTTGATGAGGTATTTTACTGTTCAGGAAATAGCATCCCACACGTGTGCTCTGCAGCCAGAATTTCAGTCTGGAAAGAGAAGGTTCTGGACCCCATTCTGTACTCATGCTCATCAATATAAATCCAGAGTAACTGCTTCTTATCAATGGAGTTACTGTGGATTTACACTGAGGTAAATTGCTTTGAGCCAGCAAGGTATGTAAGTACATGCTTAATTTCCAGCTTGCAAGTAATCCTGTTGACATCGCTGAGTGTGTCTCTTTATCTGTCCATGTTTTCTACTCACTCACTTCAGTTCACTGATGCTCTTCAAACTCCACTGAAGTCAATGGAGTCGTTGAATCCAGCTCTTTGTGCTCTTTCCACCCTTCCTGTTTAGGGCTCTTATGTGCTTAGTGATTTGCTTTAGAAAGAAAATAACTTGCTAGAATTGTAATGGGACTCAATCCATCCCATCTCAGGGTATTGGGATGTGGAAAAAAATCCCTGAAGAGCATCATTTCCACTGCTTTGGTGCTCTGCATTCCCCATCTGCCTCCTTATCCTCCCCCACCCCACCCCCCACTGACTCTCACATCTGTCTGTCCTCTGGCTCACCTCACCCGCCAGATTCCCTCTCTGCCTCCTTTTCAGGACAAGTCGCTGTGGTGATCTCATTTTGGAACACGGCATCTTGCTGCAAACACTCTGTTCCAGTGCTCTGGTGCTCAGTGTACATTCTTCCGAGGCCTGGTGGGCTGCTTTCCTTTTTCGCTTTTCATTGCAATCAGAAAAACAAATGTCTGGTGGGTCAAAGGCAGTAATGCCCCCATACATAACTGCGTAGACTTTACCGAGTAGCTTCCCCACCATGGGAGATCATTTATGACTTGAGCGTATGTTGTATCAAGCAGGCAAGGTACTAACAAACTTTAACAGATTTTATTTAACAACAGTGAAACCTCTTTGCAGAGCTGCTGCTGCACCCCTCTGTAGCTCTAACTCAGGCTTGGCTCAACTCCTCCCCCCTCCTTCCTGTTTCCTGTCCTACAATCCCCCAGTCCTAATAATTACAAGCAACATCTAAAACACCACAGCGTAGTTGATGGGTGCTCCAGTTCAGCCCTCGTCATGTAGGGGTCTAGATCTCTGGTATAATAAGCAGATATAAACATATTGTTCATGTTTTTTCCTTCTGTTTTTTTAATGTATCTTTCTTCTAGTATATAAGCTAGTGGTGGGCAACCTACGGCCCATGGGCTGCACATGGTCCATCAGGGTAATCCGCTGGCGGGCCGCGAGACATTCTGTTATATTGACCATCCGCAAGCATGATCGCTCGCAGTTCCCAGTGGCTGCGGGACATGCTGGCCACTGCTTCCTGCAGCTCCCATTGGCCGGGAATGGTGAACAGCAGCCAATGGGAGCTGTGGGCAGCCGTGCTTGCGGATGGTCAACGTAAACAAATGCCTTCTGGCCCGCCAGTGGACTACCCTAATCGGCTGCAGGTTGTCCACCACTAATATAAGCCAATAAATTTCTCCGTCATTTATTCATTCATAGATTCTAAGGTCAGATGGGCCCATTATAACCACCTAGCCTGATCTCCTGTATTTCACAAGCCTGTGCTCTCCCATCTGCTCCTTCTTGTCCAATTTCTGTGTGCAAGTGAAGCCATAATGCTGAATTTATTTTACTGGGACTTTTCCACCATAGCTGAGGCTAATGTCAACGCACAGGGCATTACAACTTGCCTACCTAATCAAGCAAAGGAGATGCTAGATTGGGAAGGGAGAAAACTCTTGCCAAAGAGAGAGATAACAGGGCGTCCATTTGAGTTGGTTCTTGAGTGTCCCATAAGTGCGGCATGGGTTTTATGCTTGCTGTCTACACGGGGTGAATTTTACCCTCACTACTTTTTTCTAGGTAGGGACAAAGATTCACAGTCATAGACAACACTCAGTGAGACTCTGTTGTGAGGTACTTTGGAGATTGCGAGACAAGGCACACACACAGGTGGTTAAGTAACTAAGTAAGTGAGTTTATTGGAAGGTCCCGGTCCTGGCACTGAGAGGGCTGTCAGATCAGCGCGACCGCAGAAGGAGTACCCGGACTCTTCGGAGCAGTAGCCGGGAAGAAAGAAGAAAAAAGCTCACAGACAGCCCACAGGAGTGGGCTTAAGTACACTCACACATTTGCATCTCATACATACTCATGTCTCATTTGCAAGCAACAAGCTGATTGGTTACACGTTGTCCTGCCTCAGTTTCCCCATTTGGTTTCCCACGCATTCATTCTCACACAGACGGGGTAAACACTCACACAGCTGGGAACAGTCTGGGAACTGTTCCCAAACACACAGATAACAGCAAGGTCAGTCTCATAGCATCACTATGCACTCTCCTGGAGTTGACTGGGAAGCGTAACTACACTTCCTAGAGATTGCCCGTCACAATGTCTTCCGGTCCTAACAGATTCTATGCTTGTGTTACACAGGGTAAGCAATTGTCATGGTCCCTTTTTAGCTTAAAATCTATCACCTATGGAAGCAGAGCCCTGGGTCTTTACAGGAACAAAAGCTACATGTTTGTTTCTAGATGTAGTCCAGATAATAAAATTCCAAAGGGAAATGATTGGTGTTACTGAACATACAACTTCCTGGTTTGAGAATTGTTGCAGCTGTGTTGTCCTGGCTACAAGGCGCACAGTGGCCAATGAACAGAAATTGGTTTTAATTTGATTATGACAAAAACAGACATTTTCTGGTGACTCACACAAGACAGTGAATTAACATTTTATATGAGAGCCAGAGACAGCATTAGATGACTCCGAAGGAGCAACTCATTAGTCATGTCTTCCTGCTTTCTAATATGAACTTTTTTGAATTTCCTTTTAGCTTTTTGTTCTTCCTTTGGGTACCACTACTCCTGTCAGTTCTGTAGAAGTGTTTCCAGACACACCATCCTTGGGGCTGTGCTGTAGGACACAAAACCTTGGCCATTGTGTGGTGGAATGATGGATCCAGCTGGAGATATGCAGGGTTTAAGTGGGCCCTGTGGGAAATTCCCCTCAAGACGGGCAACCATATATACAGGCCTGATTTTCCAAAGTGCTGAGCGCGCCTCTCATTGACTTCAGTACATTTGGTAGTGCTCAAATCTCTGAAAATCAGACCAATTGGTCCTGTGTAGCTGTCTGGACTCGTAGTGGCTGTATTTGTGATAGGAGCTCCATTATCCTCTGTACATACCCATAGTCCGAGGCAGTCCTGGCCCTGAAGAGCTTACAATCTAAATACGCGACACACAAAGGAAGTGGTGTTATTCCCATTTTAGAGCCTGGGAGCTGGGCCACAATGACATCGAAGCCTGGCTCCGGCAATTGACTCCACATGCCTGTGCACGGTTTACCCATGTGGAATCAATTGCGAGATAATTTGCCCCGGGTCACACAGGACGTCTGTGGCACCGCCACAAATTGAACCCAGATCTTCTGAGTCACAGTCCAGTGCCTTAATCACAGGATCCATCTCCACCTGAGTCTGCTTATGTGATCCAAGCACAGGGGTTTTAATAGCAAATCTGACCGAGATGAAATTGGCAAGGTGCTATAGATATTAATCAGTTTTTTACTTGGTAGAACTTTAAACATTGACAGAAAGGATATTCACTCTTAAGACTGTTTAAAGATTTCCCTGCTATAGATTTCTATGGGATAACTTTTCTATAGCACTTTTAAGGTATCATTATATCATCCCAAGGGACTTCCAGACAAGGGGTTGCGGTTGTCTTGGTTTTAATTGCTTCTGTGGGAAAATCTGAAGGTCCGTGATGCCTTTTTCATTCTAGTGTTGCTCTCCCCTGTAGTATTTCATAGGAAATTAAACTCCAGCTATGGAATTCTTAAGATTTTTTTTAAACCCTATACAAAGGATGTAATTGCCTATAAAATCCTATAATTTCTATAGAACGCTATTACCTTTCTTTAGAACCTTAGTTGGTTCTCTTGGACTTTTCCATACGTTTCTCACTATTTTGAGTACGAAAAGTGCCAAACAATGCTACTTGTGCTCCAATCATTAGAGCTGGTTGGAAAGCAGGGTATTTTTTCCACAGAAAATGTTGTTGTTTTTTATTGAAAAACCAACAACTTTTTGGCCAAGTTGTTTAACTATGGAAACTCAAAATCTTCAGAAACCAGACACTGTTTTTTCCAGAAAAATTTTAATCAAACCCAATAGCTCATCAAAAACATGGTAGTGGAAAATTTCGGATGAACCCTATTAATAGTGTATAGTCTTCCTCCAGTCACCATCTCGTTTGGTCTCTTGAAAGCCTTGCTTAGTCTTTTGAATGAATTACATTTTGCTGCCGTTATACTAGCAGGGTTTGGTTTGCCATGCCTCGCCTATCAGTGGGTTCATGACTCCTGGTGTTAACCTGTACTTTTTGGAATCCTTGGAAGTTGTTCCATTTGGTACAGGGTCAGATCCTTGTTTGCACCAGCATTTTCTCACTTCTTTTCTCTATATCAAAGGCCAACTCTGAAGCCCTATTCGGTGTTTCATTTCTAACTTGCTCAAATAGCCTTTTTCTGGGCCTTGTGTGTGTCATAGTGCCCGGAGACAGCTGCCTTTGACAGCAGGAATTCAACAGCATCCCTTCCACACAAGAAGGTCAGGGGATGCTAATGTGACATTTTAGCAGCAAGCATTGCGGATGACTGACATTTTATGGCAAGGCCTCATGGAGAGGGCAGTTTTAATGAGCACCACAAAGGGAAAATGCAACTGAGAGTCCAAAAATGTCTGCTCTTTCATTTACTTTCAAAGAATCATTTCCTTTGTTGGTGTTGTCATACTAGGTACTGAATATTATCACACATTACAAGTGAATAATAATAAAAAAATAATCTCAGGACTGACTTGTTGGAAGATCATATTTTGTATCCCTAACAAGCACAAGCATTTTCACTAGGCAAGTTGGACTCATCACTTTTTGTACTAGTTCATATGGGGGAAATGTGCCAATAGCTCTGCTGGAGGCTTGGGACCACCATACTTGGCTGATCAATTTTAGGATTAAACTCCACCCCGCAGTCTTTGAAATAGGAAAGGTATTAATCCTGCTCGACCTGCCCAAATTCTAATTTGGGTGAATGTTCAATTCAGGCTAAATTCCCCTCCAGCCGGGCCTACTATTCTTCCCCCCGGAGTAGGTGGTATAATCGGTAGGACAGATGCTACTGTGAATAAATTTTTCATATTTCAGTTTCCCCCCAAAATAAACAAATCAGACTCGGACATTGAAAGAGAAGAGACAGGAAGGGATCTGTTCCCGGAAAAGGCCTGAGTTCACACACTAGCATCTACCACTAAGTCTTCCACTGCCTAGGGTTTGGCTGCTGAAATGTTTCTGAAGCATGTTGGGCCCTCTTGTGCATTGAACAACATGCCCCATCCCAGCAGGCAGGACAGTTTCACTCCCAGTTAACATAGTGTTCGGGCATGGGGGGGGGGGGGGGATTGCTGTAGGTTGTACCTGGGCAGGAAAAATACTGCATATAAAAGGCAATCAAAGAGGAAAAAAGCAGGATCATGCCAGTTAAAAATACTGGATCCAATTTATTCAACAGGAAAATGTTTCCAGGAAGGATTAGTAGGCAAAGTACAGGGAGGAAATGAGGAACACCCTTGTCAAGGGCAAATGAAAAGCAGATGGACTCTGCCTGCTTCATATCTTAGCACTAGGGAGGGTGGGCAGTCCTTTAAAAATGCTATCACTTTCTAATCATTAGAGATTTTCACATTCCTGGCACCCCAAACTACAGCCCACAAACAGGGAGGAAAAGTAACAGTCAGACAAATAAAAGCCCTCCTGTGATTTTAACACATCTACACATGGTAGATTGTTGTTTGGGGTTGTTGTTTTTTAATTGGGCAGCTGTGGGCATCTTTCACTAGCTTACAGGAAACATAGCCTGCCTGTTAATCGAACACACTGTTTTCATTCGGCTCACGTGCTGGTGCCCTAAAGTGTGCTGTTTAATCATGTGCAATCCAGCCCCGAAATGAAGTGTGATGGAAATTGCATTGCACCTTGTATGTTTCCGTTAGCACTAGATCACCATGGCCCAAGGTGTTCTGTAGACCCCTAAAGAGCACAGCCTCACTTCCACTTCCTTATTCATGTTTAATCTGGTGCCAAGAGCACCTTGAGGGAAATTGAGGTCTGCACAAAGTCAGGAAAATCTGCCAGGAAAGAAGGCTGGAGGGGCTAGAGAGAGGTGTAAAAAACACCAGACTAAAAACAAACAACCCAGCTTCTCCAGGAATGCAAGTAGAGGGAGAGCTTCATTGAAGTCAATGGGGAAATTAAAAGCTCAGAGAGAGAATTTAGGGAGCAGGGCCTGTCCTCCTTAAAAATGCACAAGGAGAGAAGGGGGAAGGTAAGGTGTGAGAAGACGAATCATTATTCTGAATGATGGTGATATGGAAACCCCTTCCTGCTTGACTCTGAATCAGCCTATGGTCTAATCTGCAGGTGGACTACACGTGAATATTCAGCAGGCTCATGTGCAGTGGTCAGCATCTTGGCTGACAAATGAACTGAACTGGGGACCTCCAGAGCTAAACATCGGAACTGGTACCACTTTAGCTAAAGAGCCAGAGGTCCTTAACTGCTGCGATAACAAATTCCTCTCCTGGATGGATTGGGCCCAGAGAAGAACTTCTAATACTCACTGACCCAGGGGTTACATATTACACTACTTAAGTCCAGATTCAGTCATCACGATAAGGATAACATAAGAAAATGAGAGAACAGCAGCCAGGGAGTGGCCTCCAGAAAATGGATGTATTTCTAGTACCTCACAAGCTCTGGTCTGATGCCTATGAAAAGACACATGGGAAGTATTTCGAAACTAGGTCAGTGGTCACGAGAGAAGTGCTGGTATTGTTATGCCCCTTTGTTGTAGGATTGCCATGCCAAAGCATTCAAAAATCATAAGCCTTAGGCCTAAACAATCATGAGATTTTATATATATACCCTCATTTTAGATTCTTTCTTGTTTGCTTTCTGGTTTCCAAGCCATTGGGTCACATTTTCAAGTTTTCTTTTTTGCAAACCTGCAGGTTAGGCACTTACCTTTTTTTGTTTTGTTTTTAATGGAAGCTGAGAGTCTCACACAATCACTTGACTCCAGCAGCTGGGGCTTTCAGAAAATCACCACATACCATGAGATTTGTGATGCAACTGATCTAACACCACAACCCCTTAGCCAGAGCCCACAAGCACAGGTTGGCTGGTAAAGGCCAGCCACAGCGTAGATATACCTGCAGGGTAAGGCAGGGAGTTATGCAGCCTGGAAAACACTGTGTCAGAGAGAGAGAGGTCTCCAGCCAAGATTGGTGACTGCTGGAAGCTGGAAACTTTTAAGTGGGTCCTTTGGTGGACCATGAAGGGGGAATACAGAAGGTGCAGTTACTCTGGAACTGTAACTATTTCATCCCTATTAAACTCTATAGGACTTTCCCCTGAGGTTTTCTTCTTTCTTTCCCCGTGGTTCTGTAGTTAAGCCACTATCTTTTTTACAGGGTTTCTTTTTCCTTTACAGAGATGTTATGCATTTCTAACTACTGGCAAATATGGTTTTCTTCTGTCTCACATGGGTGCCAGATTCTCGCACAGTTCTTGGTTTATTTCTTGAAATCAAGAGCAAATCAAGCCACAGTTAGCTCTGGTGACTCAAGTATATTTGATCCTATGTTGTCTAAATGGCAGTCCACGACTGCTTACTTCATTCAGCCATAAACAAATGGGAAGGAATTGGGACATGAAGAAACATTTGGCTGTCTTCCAGGTCAAAATGAGCTCTATGACTGAGTCTCTTTACTTCCCAGCGCGTGTTACTTTCCATTGGACTATTTTGAATGCCATGTTATGTTGAATGATTTCAAGTCAATTTATTATCTCTTACTCTAAGTTTTACTCCAGATGCTCTTTAATCCCCCTCTGAGCCCAATGTATATGTCCAAAGCAACAGCAATAGTTATGGTTATGACTATGGCCTGGGTCCTGCTTAGATTTAGACACAGGCCTAACTCTACATATGTGAGTAATCCCATTTGTTTCAATGGGTATCGTCATGGGCAAAGTTAAGCACCTGCGTTACTCTTTGCCCATGGGCCCAAGAATGGGGCTTTTTAACATGACGGTTGATGCAAATAGATTTCGAGAGTGGTGCATTGCAATTTGTCAGCCTGCTTCAACATTAGCCAAGCACAAACCCTGCCTTTGTTCTGGACTATGCTTAATGTGACAGGTTGCCCTGCTTAGGATGCCACCTGATGTGCTGCGATACCACCGAGCCTGCCTGCACTGCCAGCCTGGGCACCCTTTTTACCTGTCTTGCTATTAAGGCTATCAAGCCTCCTCCAACACACACACACACACACAGGCAAGGCCGCACCCGCTGCAGAATGATACAGACACTGGGGTTAGCTCTGGGAAGGCTCATGTTAAGGGACTTGCCCCAGCAAACAGGTGTTCACCTCCCTTGGAGTGCCGACCCAAAGATATATTATGAAATCCACCTCCTTCCTCAATGTGCAGGAATGTATGCACAACTTCTCTCCTCCCCCACCCCCACAGTTAGAAATTACAGAAATTGTAGTAAACAAAACAAATTGTATTAACTATACAAGGCCGATTTGAAGTGGTAAAATGGGTAGCAAACAGAACAAAGCAGATGACTAAGCAAATAAAACCAAACACGCAAACCAAGTTTGTTTCACTAGAGGAAATGATTACAAATAATTTCCTATCCTAGATATTGTTGCAGGCATATTACAGAAAGTCTTGAAAGGCAGTTGCACTGGTCTCCAGCTTGAAATCACAGGTATTATTACTCACAAGCTGGACTCATAGCGCTTCTTTTCTGTGATGGAATAATCCTTCTTAGCAGGGACAGCTTCTTGATTTGGAAGGCAATGGCGTGTTTCTTGCTGTCCTTCTCTCAGCACCCAGTCCAGTGCCTGATGCGTCAGTGCATAAGTCAAAAGGTTTGCACTTGGAGGGTTTTATGGCTAGACCAGCTTCTTTGCTAGCACAACTTCCAGTTGCTCCTTGTGGCCGTCCCAGGTGTTGCTGAATACAGCAATGTCATCTATGAGCTGGTCTTCACTGGGGGGGGAGTGGAATCGACTGAATATACGCAACTTCAGCTACGTGAATAACGTACCTGAAGTTGGCGTATCTTCAGCCGACTTACCTGCCGTCCTCATGGCGGCGTGCTCCCCTGTCGACTCCAGCTTGCACCTTTTGGCGAGCTGGAGTTCCGGAGTCAACGGGGGCGCCACTGGCAATCGATTTATTGCGTCTTGACGAGACGTGATAAATCGATTGCCAAAAGATCGATGGCTACCCGCGGTAGTGAAGACAAGCCTTATGTATGCCCTGGCATAGTTCTGTAAACCCTTTAACACCCTATCTCTGGAAGCATTTACCAAACCAAAAAGTAACACTGTGAATTCATAGCGCCCTAGATCAGTGATAAAAGCAGATTTTTGTTGTGCCTTCTCTTCCCGAGGGATCTGCCAGTAACCTCTAGTTCAATCAAAAGTACTAAGGTATTTGGCTTTGCTCAGCACACCCAGCATTTCATCAATTCTTGGCGTGGGGTATGCGTCTGTTACAGTAACAGCATTAAGCTTCTTACAGTCCACCCAAAATCATCCCTTTTGGGGACCAAGACCACAGGAGATGCCCACGAGCTGTCAAATTCCTTAATTACTCCCCGGTCCAACATGTTCAGTGTCTCTATATGAATTTCCTCTTTCACCTTGCCGGTGGCCCTGGAAGGGGATGGGGCTGTGTCCCTTTTGTGCGGAGTTTATGGGACACCCAGTGCATTCTCCCTGGCTTGTCGGAGAATACCTCACTGTGCCCTTGCAGCAATGACACCATCTCCCCCTTTTCAACTGGTATCAATTCATTACAGATTTCCATACTTTCTTGAGTAGACCCATCTTGGCCTTGGGTCATCAAATCAGAGAGTGGTGTGCCTTAGTTTTCCCTTCCACACAACAAGTCATATTTACTCCAGCCTCTCGCCAGTTCACACGTACAAGTTGGGGAACAGAATCATCATGGGGCTTTTTAACTTGATATGTGACCTCATTTGCCACTTCTACCACCTCAAAGGGCCCTCCCAAGGGTTTTGCATTTTGAACCTTTTCTCAGGGTTGGGTACCATCACCAAATATTATGTCTAAAGTTCAATGACAAGTATTTTTATTATACCACACCTTTGGTTTAGCCTGACTGTCTTGGAGGTTGTTTTGGCCCACTTCCATCATGTCCTTTAACTCCGTCCTGAACCTTTGAACATACTTGGTTACTGGTTCTTCCCTCACCTCATTGCATCCTTCCCAGGAGTCTTTAATGAGATCAAAGGGTCCCCTCACTTTTCATCCATAAAGAAGGTCAAATGGAGAAAACCCCATGGACTCTTTGGGTACCTCCCTGTAAGCATACAGCAGGAATGGCAATAACTCATCCCAGCTTTGGCCTCTTTTCTTGGCATACATTCCCTGCATGAATTTCAGGATCCCATTAAAACTTTTCACCAACCCATTGGTGATAAAGAGGTTATTTTTATGAACAAATTAGCTTAACTGTACATAGCTGTGGGTGTTCATGCCAGAATTGCTGGATATGGCTACCTCTGTATGTACTGGGCAGTTGTGTGTGTTTGGAAACCTGAGTGATAGGATGGAGGGAGAGACAAGGAGGGTGAGAAAGGCAGTGATTTCAGCACAATCTAAACTGACCCCAATATAGTCTAATGGCCATAGTGGGATACACAGATAGGCCCGGTGCCTTCACTGGGCAAGGCACAACTCAACGTGAGTAACGGTATCGCAATCTGCCCCTTAAACTCAGCCACAATGTGCAGCTGAAATTTGGGCTCAACCAGACCTTTGCCAAGGATATGTTCTCTGAGCATTTGTGTGAGGGAGTAAGTGGCGATGGGAAGTGTTAGCTTGTAAGTTCAATGAATCTAGTCTTTACCAGCACTACTGTTCTGTCATGCTAACACGCACAAAGACACAACATTCAGCTCAGGATTTCTGGGCTGGGTTTGTGGGATATTTTTCATTTAAAAACACATACAAATGAAAACTCTCAAGGCTTCAGTCTTACGGGTCTGTTCCAAAGTCCACTAATAACAGTGATAATATTTGAATGAAAATATTCCCACTGACTTCAGTGAGTTTTGGATCAGGTCAGGAGAATGACTAGCTTCTGCTTTTCCTGGACTCCCTCGTCACAGGAAATAATGCACTGAGTTGTAAATACTGTCACTTTAAATTCCTGTCTGAGGACCACCACCCCCCCCCAAATACATCATCTTTTAACCACTTTCCAGTCTAGTGGATCATGGAAATTATGATCATGGAAATTATGTGACACTACAGGAATTTCAGATTTGTCAGAAAGGAAATTTTCAAATGAACTCACTTTTCTCAGAGTGACCCCCACAAAAAAGGTGTAGGGATATATGTGGTGGAGGGAAGGAGTGCTCAACATGCAGACTTTGTAATTCGTTAAGAAGATACAGTTGGAACTCTTCATCTCTGTGGTAAATGAACATTTATAAGTCACTCTTGTCCAATGTATTTACAAGTCATTGGTCATCACATATCTAGGAGCTCTTTGTGGGTTAAATTCACTGCTGTGAAGAGGGCCAGGAAAAGATTTATACATTACTTTGTGATGATCTGTTTTGAGGATTTAAACTAAACTTAAATAGTACTTATGCGTTGTAGTGGCCCTCTGCAGGGGGTGAATTACCTCCTGGATGTAAAATGATGTATCACGCTGAAAAATAAAATCTGTACAGTGCATAGCCATACTCCTATAAACTGAATGAATGATTGAGCTTTATGTTTAATGAAAGCTACTGCAGGAATGGTTTTCCTGCTGTGGAAAAACTGATTGGGACTATCTTAGTTTTTTGCGAGGGGGGAAGGAGGAAAATCTTTGTTGTTAAAGTTTTATGTTCTTGAAAGGCTCGATTTCTTGCCTCTGCATTTCCCCTCCTCCAGATTGGAAAAAAAATATTACTGCAAACAACTGAGAGAGAGGATTTTAACAAAGTTCAAGGTCTGACATGACACCACAGAGGTAAATGAAAACAGTTTTTCTCTCTTCAAAGACCAGTCCTGTGCAACAGCGGCCCTCAATTCCAGATGTTTCATACTTTTCCCCACAGAAGTCATGTGATCAATAATATGTGACATGTAAACAATGCAATATGCACTTTCCTCAAACAAAATAGATGAGGTACCTGTGAACGTGTGGCTGGAGCATTCTGTATGAGAGAAACTCCATGAACTGAAACAGCCTAGCCACCGCGTCAGTTTTTCTTTTCCCCCCTCTCTGCCAATTTTCATTTCATAACATGATGAGTTACAGAAGGCCATGAACCAGCTCAGTGTGGCCTTACCTCATACCCTTGTGGGAAGACTGAATGCAAAGATTATGCGTCTAATTCCCCAAGTACAGCATGGGTCATAACCTGTTGTTGTTGTTTGGTTGCAATAGTCCCAGAGCAGACATTTTTCTTGTCCTGATTCCAATAAAATATCTCACAGCGTACTTTTCTTTCGTTACTCAGCCAGCACGTCTTCTCAGCTTAAATTTCCCCGGCACCATCTGTCATTCCATTGCCTACCACTCTCCTGAAATCTGTTGCAGTCATTCCCCTGTGATAATGTGAGAGAATAAAACTGAGCGGTGGGGGAAAGAATGACACTCTTTGTTGGAAACTGATCCCTGGCTCTTGGGTTATTACTATTTCTCCAAAGCTGAAACAAGACCGTTTTCCAGGATTTTTTCCTGGTGAAATCGTCATGACTATAAACCAGGTGGAAAGCATTTCCATTTGTGGATTGGTTAAATGGGAGTGTCCTTCTACTCCCGAAGGGGGTCTGCCCCATACATAATAGCTATTCTACCTTTTCTAGTCTGGCAAACGCCAGAGCATTTTTCACGGAGCATGCAACAACCCTTTTTGAAGCAAAAGTAAAAATGTGTGACGTATGTGGAACAAAGCCATAAATGTGTCCTGCAGGAAAGTAAATACATGTTGCTTGGAAGATCTGTGGTGCCATGACCTGGGACCTTGCAAGAAAACAGACCTCATGCTGATAGGTCACATGTTCTCATTTGGTTCCCTGTTAACATGCTAGATGTAGGGGTGATCAAATGGGTTTGATTTCTACAGGGTGTCATGTTCCATGTTAATATGGAACACGGGGAAATAGGGGGAAAAAGGAATCTTGAATTATCTGTGTAAATGGCCTCTTTTAAAGAAGCTGACACAGAATGATGCCATTGTCAACCTGAGGATGAAATTCACTCCTGTGCGGAGTTCACAAGATCGGTGCAGTGCTTTAAGTCCCACTGGCTGCACAGACCTTGATTTGGCCCTCTGCACACAGATAAACTTCACCCTAAACTGCATGTAGAGTGTGGATAGCAGATGCCGTATTGCAGTGTTCATATAATCATAGAATATCAGGGTTGGAAGGGACCTCAGAAGGTCATCTAATCCAACCCCCTGCTTAAAGCAGGAATAACCCCAACTAAATCATCCCAGCCAGGGCTTCATCAAGCCTGACCTTAAAAACCTCTAAGAAAGGTGATTCTACCACCTTCCTAGGTAACCCATTCCAGTGCTTCACCACCCTCCTAGTGGAAAAAGTTTTTCCTAAGTGATATTTACTGGTTTTCTGAAAGCCCCAGCCTCTGATACCAAGGATGGCAAGAGAATCTCAGTTTTCATTTTTTTTAAAGTGTGTTTCTAGCCCTTCTGGTTACAAAGAAGACCTTGAAAAGCTGAAGCATTGGCCCTGAAGGCTCAGAAATCAGAAGACAAAAGAAAAGAACCCCATATTTATAACATAAAAGTGTCTTGTGATTTTTAAACCAATCTCAGGATCAATTGGGACCTGACTCATGATTTTCAAACGCCTGAAATTGGCAATGCTACAGGTGCACTGGCGGTACCACGCTGAGCCTTGGCAGACGGTGAAATGAAAGGAAATTGGATGAGAGGAAGCCATTCCCTCTGACCAATGCTGTAGTGACAGAGAGGCGCTCTGAGGAGAGCCGCTTCTGGTCATCTTTAGCAGGAGTGAAGGTTGTGCCCCAGGCTTTCAGGAGCAATGGGTTGGAGAGGGAAGAAAAATGCTAGAGAAATTTTTCTCCTAAGAACAAAATCTAATTTGATTAAAACCTAAAACACAAATGCTTCTAATTTCAATATTCAATTGCTAAATTAGGAAAAAAGGAGGAAAATATTTAATGTGCCATCTTTTCTGTTGTTAACTGTAGATAATGGAGCATCTAGCTCTCGGTGCTGGCTACCAATTTGCCTTGTGCTGCTGTCCTGACTTGAAGACAGATGTTATTTTAGAAAGGACAATGTAAGAGACTTTTTCCAGAGCCTGAGTGAATGATGATCACAAGAGAGAACCACATTTGTTGAATGGGTTAGGTTGAAAATGTTGGCCTAGGCACTCATTTTTGGGGATTCTTGTATAACTAGGCCATTGGAGGCATTGGTATTAGCTCTATTGTTTGTATTATAGTAGTGTCTAGAGGCCTGAACTGAGTACATTGAGCTAGCTGCTGTACAAACACAAAACTCCTGTTCTGAAGAGCTTAAAGTCTAAATAGACAAGACACATGAAAAGTGGAAGGGAAAAGAGAGGTGAAGTGATTTGCCCAATGTCTCACAGCATGTGAGTGGAGGAACTGGGAAGAGAACCAAGTCCCTTGACTTTCTGTCCACCAGACCACACTGCCTCCCTGGCTCTAAGGTCATAATACAATTGACCAATGAGGCAGGCAGGATATAATAATAGGGAATAACGCCCTTCCCACTTGGCAAAGAGGCAACACCCTTCCCACTTGGCAAAGAGGCAACCCTGCCTTCAAGTCCTCTTCCACTCAGTAGGATGGCTTATGCCTTAGAACATTTCTATACTGCACACTTAGTTTGGGTGATTGACACCCAGGTCTACACACATGGATTAGCCTTACCCAAGTTTGTGCATTCATACAGCAAAGACCTACCTGCATGATTGTATCCTCACTGTTTCTGCACTCAGCCATATATTGCCTGGGGGTATGTCTTGCCTGTCCCTCAAGGCAGTGGTGGGGAAACTGTGGAAAGGGCATTGGAGGGCTATCAGCCACTCAAGTGGTCTTCCCTGCATCTTCAATGAAAAGTGGGTGGGCTGTACTCCAACTCAAGTTAAAACATATCTTTATCCCACACCCCAGCTGTGCAAGCAAGCACAGGGGCAAAAAAGCATATGTGTGTGGATGGTAGGGAGGTTTGGGGCAAAAATATGCATGGGCACAGGCCAAAACTGCAGTGTAGATGTCCCTTTAGTGGCCAAAGTTTTCCTTCTACCTTCTGGCCTTTCCTCAGTTATTTTCCAAAAAGATCATGGTTTAAATCCCTTAAACTACATGTAATCACTACAGAATGCATAGTGAGCTAAGGTAATGCCTCACTTCCACTATACTGTGGGGCTGTCAACAAAAGTTTTTTAGAAGTTAAGTCCTGCTAGGTTGATAACCAATCAGGTCACTCAATTTGTCCAGCCCCGTCTTTACATGATTTCACTAAACTTTTTACAGCCAATTTTTTTGATCCAGGCCATTCACTCCCATTTGTGTTTGTGGAATTTGTCCCTACACTGAGAGGAAGAAATGAGACACATCTGCTGTCTCGTACACACATGCACCCTCACTGAAATCAGTGGGCTTGCACACAGGTTAAGTAGAGCATAGAACTGGGACCACCGCACATATGCCAGAAAATGAATGACTGAAGGAGGCGAGATAAAATTGCAGCTGGGAAGGAAAAGCAAACATACTGTAGGTGAAAATGTAGTGATGAGTGGAAGGCCCTAGCTAGCTGCCCCCTTCTTCCTGACTCAGGAAAGAAAATAGTGTTAACTCTCAGGTCACACACACAGGAGAAAACAGGGCAAAAACCAGACTTGGGAATCTGTAATTTAAGTGCATCCAAGTTTCAAAGGCTGCCAGAGTAAAAAGAAAAAAACCTGCAACGGATAGTGAGGGAAATTAATCTTTTAAAGGGAAATGAAGAAATCAAAGCAGGCAAATTGCTCTCTATATGCCAGGTCTACCCTGGCTGGGGGTCGACCTAAGATATGCAACTTCAGCTACACGAATAGCGTAGCTGAAGTTGACGTATCTTAGTTCGACTTACTAATATATGACAGCAAGTCGACCGCTGCCACTCCCCTGTCGATTTCTCTTTCACCTCTTGTGGCGGTGGAGTTCCGGAGTCAACAGGGAGAATGCTCAGATAGATTTATTGCGTCTAGACGAGACGCGATAAATTGATCCCCGATCAATCACTATCCAGCAGGTAGTGTAGACATGGACTAAGTGTATTATTTTACAAGCCTCTTTCCAAATAGGGTTGGATGAAGCCTTTTGGCTTATGCATCTGAAACTACGTCCCTATACTTGATACAATACTTTGTTGTCAATGTCCATTTATACCACAAATGGAAATGCAGTTAAGTATTCATTCTTCACAAATGAATCTTTTCAAAACCCCATCAGGGTGTTTGTGTTAGGCAGTGAGTCAAACTTGACATTACTGGTCCCTTCTGGCCTTTAAATCCATAGATCCGGTCTCCTGCTGATGTAAATCAGTGTAAACTCTTTTGACGTCAATAGAACGAGGCTGATTTACACCAGCTAAGGATTTGGCCTGAAAAGTCTATAAATCTATATTAACGTGTATGTTTAATGGTTGCTGAAATTCATTGTACAGTAAGCCTGGTAGAAACCATTAGTTCTTCTTTTCTTGCTGGCTTGCATCTCCTATTCCTGTGGTTGTGCTTAATGCCACTTCCACATATGGTGGATGCTTTGAACACATGACTGATGTGAACTCTCATTTGGTAACAGTATGCCCACTGTCTTTCAAAGACAGAGTCTGCAGGCTTGCAGGACTATTCCAGAGGATCAGTGTCGATCTCCATCTAGATAGTTATGGTTCCACTGCTTCAGAGCAGAATATTCTCCTCCAACAAGCACACAGAGCAAAGCTGAAGGCTTCCAAGGATATTTCAGGGCATTACTTCTGAGTTTACAAACTAAGCACAGGGCTTCACGTAGGGCTCCATCCTGCAAAGTGCTGAGAACTCTGACCCTGATCCAGCAAAACACTTAAGCACATGATTAACTTCAAGCACATGAGTAGTCTCGTTGATCTGAGTATGATTATTCACATGCTTAGAATTAAGCACATACTTAAGTTAAGGGTCAGAGTACTCAGCATCTTGCAGGATTGGGTTTATAATTCATATCAACCATCACAAAGTTTAGCAAAGGTTCAGAAGTTAGTCGCTAATGATTTATTGTCCCAGCAAATAGTTATAATCGTTATGTTAAAGGGAAAGAAGAGCTTTTGCCAACTGATTGCTGGAACGCCTTCTTCACCAGAGTCCTTTCTGTAGGGCCTTTTCTTGGCTTCTGTTTGTGGTATAAATATCTGCTGTCAACCCCTGTCTAAAAACGATAAGAGTGGTAGCTATTCTGATAGTGCTATTGAATAGCTCTTTGAATGGACAGCAAACAGGACAACTTTACTATGGGTTGTGTAATATCTCTCGTCTCTTATTTCGTTTCGGCCTGGCCCTGGAACTGTTTGGAACTCAGTATCCAGATGGTCTTCCTAGGCATGTAAAAGTTATTAATGAAAAGTTAGAAAGGAACGACAGTGGAAGCTCGCTAATGCCCACCTGACTAATCTAGTCATTCAGACGCACCAAAAGGAAACTTGGCTCTCAGCAGATATTTTAAAGCACCATGCTGACTGTGGTGCCATATTACTAAGATGCTTTTGCAGTTAATACTAGTGAACATTTAAAATGAATATTTTCAAATGCCGGTGCTTTGGTGTTGGCCCCTACGTCCGCATTTAGGCAATAGGTGATTTAATTTCAAAGTCAATAGGTATTGAGCATGGTCAGCACCTCTTGAATTTAGGCCACTTTTATTTAGGTGTCTTAAAAATGGATTTATATGACTAACTTTAGGCTACCCAGTTTGAGCAATTTGGCCTCAGGGCCTATGCTGCTCATTAGTCTGCTACTGTAATTTTGTTTGTTTTTGATCCTTGACCAGATGCATGTGTCTAGAATAACTTCTGATTTGATCTAGAAACTTATGACACTGCTAGTAAAATTATAGGACAAGGATAGTGTTAGTGTTGTTTAGCAATGGGCCTGAACCCTGCTTCTAGATGGAAACCTGAATCCGAATTTTGCAGTTCAGGCCCATCTCTAGTTTTGTTGATTTGGCTTTTGTTTTCTTTGAGTGAGGTATTTCTTCCTCCAAACTATACACATTTACTGTTCTGATTGCATGTTGACCAATATATTTCATTGTCTTATTGTGTCAGACTCTCCCACTCCATACCCAGATGTTCTTGGGCCATAGTCAGAAATTATTGCTGGTCTGTGGTTGTGCAGATGTGGGGCTGCGGGGCACAACATTTATGAATTGGAATATTTAGCACCACTGGGCAGCATTTCATATAAACCTGTGTGATTTGGTTGCAGTTGAATGTCCCAGTGAGAAGTCCTATACTGTGGGCCAAAATCACCTTACTCGAGTACTTTGGGAGAGCTGGCAACACTGATGCCAAGACAAATCCACGTGAATATAATAGGGGGAAATATTATGTATGACTGTGAGACGCTATGACCAAAAGAGCGAATGTGATCCTGGGATGCATAAACAGGGGAATCTCGAGGAGAGAGGTTATTTTGCCTATGTATTTGGCGGTGTGACTAGCTGGAACACCGTGTCCAGGTGTGGTGCCCACAATCCAAGAAGGACATTGATAACTTGGAGCGAGTTCAGAGAAGAGCCATGAGAATGATTAAGGGATTAGAAAATATGCCATATAATAATAGACTGGAGGAGCTCAACCTATTTAGCGTAACAAAGAGCGTAACAAAGAGGTGGCTTCATTAGTTTACAAGTACCTGTAGGGGGAACAAATATTTAATACTGGGCTCTTCAGTCTAGCAGAGAAAGATCTAACACACTGGTTCTCAAACTTTCCATTTGAGCGACCCCTTTTCCGTATGCAGCCTCCGATCGCAACCCTGCCCTGTCTGCCGAAATGCCGCTGAAATGAAAGTTGCCGCTTTTGGCGGTATTTCGGGAGACATACCCATGCACGTGAGCATGTCCGCCGAAATTCCGCCAAAAGCGGAAACAGTCACTTTGGTGGTATTTCGGCGGACATGCTCACCACATAAGTAGAGCCGCCAAAATGCCGCCGAAAGTGGAAACATTCAATTCGGCGGCATTTCGGCAGTGGCGAGGGCTCACAATCCCCCTGGAACTGGGACGCGACCATCCAAGGGGTTGTGACCCCCATGTTGAGAACCGCTGATCTAACATGATCCAATAGCTGGAAGTTAAAGCTAGACAAATTTGGACTGGAAATAAGGCAGTGAAAGTAATTCATCATTAGAACAATTTATCAAGGACCGGGGTGCATTCTCCGTCACTGACAATTGTTAAATGAAGATTGGATTTTTATTTTAGGGACGTTCTCTGGCCGGTGTTAGACAGGGGTCAGACTAGATGATCACAGTGGTCCCTTCTGGCCTCCCCTCTATGAATCTATGTATATTCATAATTTTAAAAATATATGATCATGTTGGAAGGTGTTGATAGCTGCCATCAAATGAGTCTTTGATCCAAACACAATTGCAGACGTCATTACAGCCAATGGGCTGCCAAGAGCTCTCAGTCTCTGGGGAAGGACCAATTCAAGTCCTTTATGTAGTGAAGACAGCTGGAAACAATGAGGGTTGGGTCACCCACTGCAGTGGGCCACATGGCAGATCAAAGCTAAGCCGTGTGGGTTGAGTGATTTCTCAGAAGCAAATGCAGGAGCTAGGAGTTTTGGTTTTCAGTCTGTAAGTGTCAGAAGCAGACAGCCAGGGAAGCAGAACATGTAGTGAGTGGGACCCTGAGGGGAACAGAGAGTCTCACTGACAAAGGTCACTGGAGTGGTGGCAGATCTGGGGATTTCTGAGCACAGAAACTGCTTGCTATTGTTTGGTCTCACTATGCCCAGGGGAAGGGGACTTTTTGTGCACTCTTTGTAAATAAACAAGAATACATCAAAGAAGAACTGTAACCTGACCTGTATCATCAGTTTCTTCTTCTAATGGGAACAATCCTCCGAGGCCCTGAAGGAGTAACACGATGAAAAAATGCAAAAAACCAAATTAGAAATATGTGCAAAAAGTCAAATAAAGGTGTGACACTCCCTATATAAAGGTGAAAAATTATTCCATGACTCTTTCAGGTTTGACCAATGGTTTGCAATTTTTCCAAGAATTACAAGCTACAGACTCCGTTCTGCATGCTCACTGTGCATGGAAGTCCCATAACTGAGTGCTAAAACACTGAAGAGAGTATGATACAGCTATTTCCAATGAGCTAATCCCCTACTAGCAAAACCCCACCCAAAGCATTTAATAAAATACACAAAAATCCTCGATCCACTAGAAAAAATCATGGACCTAATATGACGTCTGCAAACTATGACTTATGTGTTATCCCTTTCCCCTTCTTCACTCTGTCTTGTCCATTCAAATAGTCCCTGCTTCAAGGAGCTAACATCTGTTACTTTGTTTGTGTAGCCCATTGCACAATGGGCCCCTGACCTCAGTTGAGGCTTCTTAGTGAAACAAACAATAAACCATAATAATTTCATGTGTAATATTAGTGTTACACATTAGGGATGGGTGAATGGAACAATTCATATCCCAGATTGCTTGAACATTTCCCATATTTGGTGAGCTTAATAGTTCCAAATAGTTTTGTCTGGTATTGGTGCTATTAGAGTATTTGATCATCCAACCTTTATTCTGATATTGTCATCAGTAGACAGGTAGTATACACACAGAAGGATCAAAACCCAAAAGTCCCGTTCATTAGCTAATGGATGATAGCTGTAGCTGATGTAAATTGGATTTCAACAGAGCTACACTGACCTAGCTGAGAATTTTCAATAGTGTCCAAGTTTTGAACAGTACCTATAGAAATGGTTATTGGCCAAATAAGAACAGCTTTGCATGCAAGCTATTTTGTACACTGATTACTGATCACTTTTTCACATACCAAAGAAACTGCTGCACAGAAGACTTGTGTCCATTATATATAAACATCACTTTATTGAGTGAGTGTAATGGTACAGCTAGAGGTAAACTCCAGATCAATAAAACATAGAAATCCATTCCTACAATGGAGAAAACATATCCTTATGTATGTAAGATACATTTTAAAAATAAGTGTGCATGGTTTTAGCGCTGTGCTTATATTGTCTCACTTCTGAAGATGCTTGGATTCTGTTCATACTCTATTTTTCCCCTCTTTAGATGTTATTAATGAGATTCAATATTTACTGAACTTATTTTTCAATGAGCACGTGCAAGTAACTATTAAGGGTAGTTGCAGAACCCAGCCAATTGAGAGCTGAAGAAATCCCTTACACCCTCATTCAGTAGGTCCCAATAGGGGCTCTGGAAGCAGAATATGCAAGTCGTAGAACAACAATTCTCAGGGTTCCTGAGAGACAGCACAGGGGGTCCACAAAATATTACCATTACAAAAATTCTCAATGCACATCTTCAACGTTAACCATCACACCAAGACTCTGCAGTCAGAAGCAGGCACACCCATCTCACTGATACCTGTAAATACTCTTATGCTCTTTTTCTTAACGCATTACTAACACTATGTGTATATGAAGCACACACCTACTTTTGTCAATCAGTTTCTCAGTTGGGCGTACCTGATTAACATTTGTATTTGAAGAGAGGTCCATCCACAACAAAAAATTGAGACCCTTTGCTCTAGAGTACATCCAGTAAACTCCAGCTGCTGCGCAGGCAGGTGCTGGGGGGAATTTAATAGATTTTAAAGCCAGAGGGAAGGATTAGATCATTCTGACCTCATGTATACACAGGCCATAGAATTTCACCGAGTTACTCCTGTACTGAGCCCAATAATTTATGCTTCAGTCATACACATTTTTCAGAAAGATGGTAAATCCACCACTTCCTTTGGGAATTTTGCTCCAGTGGCACCTCGTGTGCTTTAGTTCTAATTTATGTCAGTCTGGTTTTCACTTCTAGCACCGGTTCTTGCTATGCTTTTCTCCTCTAGATTAAATAGCTCCTTAGTACTTGGTATTTTCTCTCCATGGAGGGTCTCATACACAGTGTGCAATTATAGTATGTCTTCTCTTTTGTCCGGCTCTCGTTAATGTCTCCAGAGCTCAGGAGGAGCTCTGTGTAGCTTGAAGGCTTGTCCCTTCCACCAACAGAAGTTGGTCCAATAAAAGAGATCCTCTCACCCACCTTGTCTGTCTTTTGAAAAGCAGAAGCCTGTGCAATTCTTCAATTGAACTTAAAATGCTAAAACAGAGAGGGCCTTTCAAATAACAATAGAAAGCATCATGAAGCATAATTACAAGCTGTTCTTATCCTCAGTGCACACACGATCACACGCAACCCCGGTTTCCTCTCATTGACACTTTATCCCAGGCTCTAGGTGGCGTTTTTCGATTTCAACAGAGTGGAGGCACCGAGGGAGTCTTTGGTAGAACACAGGGTGATTATCCGTCCCGTTTTGGCTGGGATGGTCCCCGTTTGAAGCCCTGCCCTGGACATCCCAGCTTTTTTCTTTCTTTTTTTTTTCCAAACTGGGTGTTTATCCTGTTTACTCTTGCCAGCTATCACCTGGCAAGAGCAAATGGGACAAATGCCCAATCCCCCCCCCCCCCCCAAAAAAGTCAGGCATGCCCCCGGGGTGGGGAGAGCATGGAGGGACATTCAGGGGGTAGGGTGAGTGGCACTATGGTGCCCTAGTGAGGTCCCATTTTCACATGGGGAATTATGACCATCCTGCTCTAGCAGTGGGAGGGGTTAGGGTGACGTCCTCTTCAGCATCCATCCCAAGGAGCAGGCTCTAGTTTGGGAGCTGTGGAGAGTTGGCGGAGGACAACTACCAAAAGAAGCTGCCTGGTGCCAGCTCCAGCCTGGCCAGACCTCTCCCCTCGACTGTTTGCCAAGCAATGCCACCTCCGACGGCCCCAGCCAGCCACACGACGGCAGGACCTCTGCTAGTAACCAGAGGGCGGCTTGTGCTGTGAGGCTGGCCTGATGGAGGATGGCCGTTTGTAACTGAGAGTTGTAGGTGTGCCCTGCTCTCCCGTTTGTTTGGGCATAACACACCTTACATTAGAGGAGCTGTCAGGGATGGGGGGGAAGAGAAAAAAGGGATTCTCAGTCCCCACCTGGGACCCAAAGTGGCAGTTCCCGAAGGGCACCCTGTGCTAACCAAGGAGCAGCTGGAGCAATGTGTGCACCAGCCTCCCCGCAAAACACCTCTAATATATCCATCACCCAGACACAGTCGCTATAACATGTGCTATTCGAATCCCAGCTGCTCCTTAAGGAAGCTTAATAGCTGCTTTCCACTGCCTAAGCAATGCAAAGAAGCCAAGGATCTTGCTCTGGTCTGTGATTGGTAATCGTTACCTGTAGCGGGGCTCAGAAACACACAGACAGACTCAAGCTGTCTGTGAAGAACATTGGCCTTCAGACCTTCCATCCCGCAGGACATTCTGGTTTTAGCTTTCAGCTTAAAACTGATGCCAGACATTTGGAAATCCCAGTTCATTAGATGAAGTTGATTCGCTGAGGCATCCCTCCCTCCTGTTTTCATTTTTATTTTCAAACCAGCTCCATCATCAAAGACAGTGAATAAGGGGGGTAAAATGCAAACAGCTGAGCTAACATGAAGTTTTTTATTTCCGAAACAAACATCGCAATGTTTTAAAGATGTTCCTCACGTGCTGGGTAATTATAAGGTGCGACTAATACAGCTTTTCTGAAATTCTTCCTGCTTTTGAGCTTGAGAGAGCGAGAGAATTATCAGTATTTTCAAAACCTGGTCCAACTCACATTAAAAGGCAGGATCCTTTACAAACTCATGCCTGCTACCTGAGAGATAATGTCACCCATCTCTTATTCAAACTGTAGCTAGTCAGTGGGCCCAAGTCATACAATCAAACCATCTGATTTTCAGAGCTAATATATATATACAGAGAGAGACAGACAGACAGACATGCAGCTCTAAAACAAAACCACTTTAGCATGTAAACACTACACTGTCCTGAATGACACATTGCACTACTGCTGAGTTAATTAGCAAGAGAACCAACGCAATTATCAGAGGGAAAATGCTGGTTCTGGACACCTACTCAGTGGAAATATAGTGGGTTTAATGAGCTGGTAATTTACAGCCCTGGGTGGGAGAGCAGCTGGATCTTTGCCAGGAGCAGAGCCCTCTCTTTGCAATCCTAGAGTTTAATTAAGGAGAGGGTGGGTGGATTCATTCAGCAAAGTTTTGTGTAATTCCATCTGCTTAGCACTTGGAGCAGGACAGGAAGCTATTGACAGGGCACTTGGGGCCTACATCTGGCAAAAACATGTTTCAAAGAGTTTATAAATCCCGCACTCAACAAAAAAGAAAGGAAAAGACAGGGGAGGGAGCAACTGGAACACACCAGACAAGGGGCACTTTCTTTGTGGGCTGCTTTCCAGGCACTGGTTCTCGCTGAAAGAAGAAAGCTTTATGATTCTGGGGCACGTAATTGATAGCAGTCGACAAAGCGTGTTTGTTCAGGGTGCTATGGAAACAGAAAGAGCTGCAGACTCTCACCTCTGCGTTTCCCTTTCCTCTCTGGTCCGTGCTGAGAGGAAACAGGGCCTCTGGGGCTGGCTAGGCCAGGTTTGATGGCAGGCCAACTCTTTGTTCTTGACTA
This sequence comes from Sternotherus odoratus, assembly GCA_032164245.1. Lineage (NCBI taxonomy): Eukaryota > Metazoa > Chordata > Testudines > Kinosternidae > Sternotherus > Sternotherus odoratus. The sequence goes on along the minus strand of JAVMKO010000007.1, from coordinate 12,059,218 downwards.
CTGGATCTGCATTCAGGCAAATAGACTCTTTCGCGGCGAGCCGCTGACTCACTTCACGGGGATTTTTACTTGGATTTTACTGGGCTGAGGTATATACCGGACTGTAAATCACTACAGAAACATTTCCTTTCATGAGAGAGGGCTTCTTCCCAAGCCCTCAGCTCTGAGGCCCCTGGAAATTTGAGGATCCAGTTTTGCTGCTTGGCTCTATCCCATTTTGGGTTCAACTCTGGCTGTTTGGATATAACGTTTAAGGGCCCAGATCCACAGCTGGTGTAAACTGGCATAGGTCTATTGAAGTCAATGGAACATTGTCAACTGAGCTCACAACCCTGGGTCTAGCAGGCCGATGCTCAAACCACTGAGCTATCCCTCCCCCACTTCTGTTCATTGCTCACTCCAGCCGCTCTGGCCTATGCTCACAGTGGGGCTGATTGTCTCCGGACAGAGCCATAGCCTGGCCCTCCTCAGTATGAAGCAGGGTCACTTCTGTGACCCTACTGAGTAGATACCTACTGAGGATCTGGCCTTCTATGTTGTTGTTTTCCTCAAAAATACCCTTCCCAGACAAGGGCTAAAATCTCACCGCTGGGAGATACTAGTCATGGAGATACGCGAGGCAGGCAACAAGTTGCAAATATGCAGTTTCATTGGAGAACCGTCTGGCATCCTGGATTTCCCCTCCTTCCCCTTCACTCTCCCTTGACCCTCAAAGGCCCATCACAGAAGTGACCCTGCCTCATACCGAGGAGGGCCAAGCTGTGGCTCTGTTGGGAGACAATCAGCCCCGCTGTGAGTGCAGGCCAGAGTGGCTGGAGTGACCAACGAACGGAAGTGGGGGAGGGATAGCTCAGGGGATCTATCCATAGCAAAGGAAAATTAAACTATGCTTATATTTGACTCATTTAAAGGGCACTCCCAGGGGGAAAAATATGGTTGTGCCCTTTTTTTGCATCTTTGTGATCTATAAAGGCTGCTTTTTAACTTTAGAAATTCAGGTTCCATCTCACCTAGAAAGATTTTATGCTGACTGGAGAACTAGTGAATGGATAAGATCTCAAGACCTAGGAGAATGAAAGTTGAACAGTTGGAAGAGGAAGGACTTTTTAGTCAGTCTGTTTAAAAATCATAATTTTGGTCAACGTCTATTTGTCTAACAAACATTCTGGAGAAAGGACATCTTTGTTAATGACTCAATACTCACTCCCTGTTTTAGGCCTGAGAGCTACGAACATACATCTCTGGAGACCTCCCTCCATCAGCACTTCTGGCAAAAAATATCAGGGTTGACATTCCTGATATTTCCAATGTAAAAACAAGTAGGGGGGAAAAAAACCTGAAAAAGCCAACAATTAAACATTGAGGCTCAGGGATTCAGCCCTGCGGGGAGGAGGGTCTCGAGGAGGCACGTGCCAGGGCTTAGGGATTCAGCCCTGCAGGGAGGAGGGATCTTGGAGCTTCTGCTCTGCGGAAGGTACTTATCTGGGCTTAGAGATTCAGGCCTGCTCCTGTGGAAGCCCTGAGCCCTAGCAGGCACACCCCGTTGGGTTGAAGCCATGACCTCCTCACCCCCCGACAGATGCCCCCCCAGGTTTTTGCCAGGATTTGCTGTCCTTGCTCAGGTGCCTGGTGCCACGCAAGCTGGGAGTTGCGGCCATGGGGAGAGGCAGCGGCAAACAGCTGGGAGCTGCTGGGAGAACCGCTGAGAGTAAGAGCTGGGCCTGCCAGTGGGGGACCTATTGGGGGGGAAGCAAACCTTTAAATTGTCCCTACATCATCTCAGCAGGCACCAGTTGTCACTGTCATAAGCCCTACCTCCACCACCCCATCGCAAGGCAGAAGCCCCGAGCTCTTCCCTCCCCCGCATCCCTGCCCCAGTCTGGTACATGGAGAATGCAAGGAGGGCTGCAGTTTAACTCTAAAAGATCTGCTGAGACACAGTTTGGCCACCTCTGCTATAGATGCTCATGCCTCATGTACAAGAGGTGCTGGCTACGCTCCCTGCTGACGACCCATGGCAGGCAGTCATTACGCATGCAGAGAGACCACAAATGCTCAGGTGTACCGCGGGAGGAGGTGGGATTAGGGGCGAAGCCTGCACAGCCAAGTGCCTTTTGTCTTCTGAGTACAAACATCTTCAATATAATCAGCCTGGCACCTTTCACAAGCTCTCAGTGCACAAGTCAGAATGGGAAATCTGGTAAACAATTTTGCTTCCTTTATTAACAGGAAATATTCGGGGTCTGTTTCTGATTAACATATCCATGTTGTGGAAGTGAGCTCCAATATGTATTTGTTTCCCTGGCGATCTTTTATTACATTGTGCCTATGTTCCTACATTCCTCCTTTAACAATACGTTTTCAAAGAAATATTATGGTTGCTATTAAAAAATTGTTGGAGGTCTACGGTAATGAATTACTCTCTTAACTGCAAAAGCAGCAGGTTTCCGACATCTCAAACAGTCACTTAAGTTTTACAGACACTTAAAAGAGAGGGACAAAACTAACTGCATGTTCAGTTTTTGTCTGATAGAAGACTCCATTATTACCGGATCAGCGGGTAGCAATCGATCTTTTAGTGATCAATTTCTCGCGTCTCGTTAAGACGTGATAAATCGATCGCCAGCGCCACCCCTGTTGACTCCGTAATTCCAGTTTGCAGTGAGCGCAAGCTGGAGTCGACGGGGGAGCGTGCCGCCAACCGCCGCCATCATGAGGATGTCAGGTAAATCGGCTGAAGATACGCCGACTTTAGCTATGTTATTCACGTAGTTGAAGTTGCATATCTTCAGTCGATCTCCCCCCCCACACACACACACACAGTGAAGACCAGTCCTTAAGTGACTGACCATCCGTTCTAGCCAGATACAGCTGCCTCACAGTGCCTGTAAATTCAAACTCAAGTAGTTCCTGTAATTTGAGAATAATGGGTCAATTTTTGAGGTGGTTTACAACAGTGCAAATTGAGAGTAAGCTCACTGATTTACTTCTGAGTAATGGAGATCAAAATCTGGCATGATACCGTCAGCCCTAACCTTAAGAGAGGCTCACAAAGTTGCATTGTTATATTTTATGAGCCTCGTTTGAAAAATTATAAATGAAAACAAACCATCCTTCTAAAAATAACTAATCAGCTAGGTCTGAACCTTATTCTATAAACTATGATGAAAGTTTGGTCCGTGTTCAAATCTGAAATCCATGGCTGAAACTCATCTCCAATTAAGGACCTAATTCTTCTTCCTCTAAAATCATGTGTGAAATTCCCTTTGACTTCAACGGAAGCATGATTAAGGACAAAAAACCCCAAACCCCTTCACATGAGAAGAGGACGCAATTTTCATGTGTGGATATGGGCCCTGATTTTCATTTACGTTAAGATAATTTTACACACACACAAACCCCTGGTAGTGTAATAGGGACTTGAAGTTGCTGTGTGTTATATTTATGCTCACTTTAGGTACCTCTGCACTTCCAGAGAAGTGTAAAGAGGCCTTTATGTAAGTGAGAATCAAGGCCTTTACATTGAGTTTTGAGTCTGAAATGATAACATGCAAAGAGAAGGTGGGTGCTTCCCATAAAGGCACAAAATTCAAAAAGTAGTCCAGCCTCCCCAGTCTTCTAGTTCTTTTAAATCTTCTGATTCTTGAAGCCAATGATGTGATTTTGGGGTCTGACTCATCATTGTTGAATGCTTGGGCCAGGTAATAGTGAGATCTGATTGTTGAGGATTATTTCACGTAGTTATTTCAAGCAGACTATTATACTCTCAGAAGTTATCCAACACCGTGTTTATAGGGCTCCAGTCTAAGACATTCCTTAGCTCCAGCCCATGTTTTATGTAGAACTGCCGAGGGCCTGAAGTAAAGAGGTTATTGCTCCATTGTTTCCAACTCTTGTAATTTTATTGAGTCTCACAATATTTGGTGTTTTGTTCAACATCTGAGATCCTGGAGTCATGGGAATCTTGGCTTTCATTTAAACTAAAAAGTAACTTTCTAGCTCTCTTGGATGCAGAGAAAAACTGGAAGAATATGATCCCAGGGTAATCTGAAAGCTCAAAATCCAGAAGACAAAGAAACAGCATCTCAAATAATATTTTTTTAAATCTCATGATTTTAAGCAAATTTCATCCTTATTTTGGGGGCCTGACTCATGATTTTCCAGTGCCTAGAGGCTGACAATCCTGTAGCTCAGGTTCAGACAAGACCTTTAAAAATGAAAAGATAAGTGTAGGAGGTTGGTGTTATTGGCCAAAGCGTCCTCTCCGACTTGTGCGGCGTGCTATGTGGGCTGCACCCTGTCACTCCAACAGTGAACATTTTGTGCCCTCTTTGTAAAGTGCTTAGGGCTCCTCTGGGATGGAAAGTGATGTATCAATGTAAGAGTCGTAGATTCTAAAGCCAGAAGGGATCCATGTGATCATCTGATCTCCTGTATAACATAGGCCATAGAAATTCACCAATATACGGTAATTCCTCAAACAGAAAAACATCCGATCTTGATTTAACAATTGCCAGTGATGATGCATCCCCTGCTACACTTAACAAGATATTCTGCTGCTTCCCACCTCATGCCGCAGAATGCCCACCGTTAGAAGATATGAGAGATTTTCAACTCTGCACCTACCCAGCTGTTTAATTAAGGAATCCACAGAATTAATAACATTCACACTGAAAACAGTGTTTCATCATAGAGTATTAGCATTACAAAGGGGCTATAAAATCACCTTCTGAATCCCCTTGCAGTACATTTCTAATGATATTTTATCCAGTCTGGATGTTATTGGCTGACGCTGGGGGCAGGGATGTTTTCCTTTGCTTCATCCTAAATGTTCTTTTGCTCAATTCCATCCCATTACTCTTAGTTCTGTCCCCACCAACCACCCTCAAAAATCCCCCACCCTGTTTGATGCTGGCAATACAAAGAGGAGGCAGACACTGTGCAGGCTGGAATCTGAATAGTAGCGACTTTACTGACTCTTAATTCCCCACAATTTATTGAAGTCACAGCCATACATTTTATGCAAATTATACTAGTAATGTACATTTCCAAAACACATTCTATTTGTGCATTAACCTTGAGCTTTATGGAGATTTTTTGTTATAATACCCTTGCTCTGTGTTTATCAAATCGAGCTTAAACAAAGTATCAAATAACAAAGCACGGCCATTAAGAAATTCAGGCTGGGATTTCAAAGCAAAGAAAGGAGTGCACACAGGTTTAAAATTCTTCAGTTTATTTTGCAATATTGAATGTCTGGAAACCTTCTTGTCTGGATCTCCAGAACCCTACGGTCTGGTTTCGAAACTTCCTCCATCCATATCCTATTTTCTCAGGCACTTGTCATTTTTCATGTCATTAAAACCAATCTCATGAAACGTCATACATGTCTACTAAATAAAGATGAATGCCCAGATTTTTAAAAGTATTTAGGTGTTGCTGCACTCAACGTCTTGAGGTTTGGGGGCGGGGTTGTTTTTTGTTTTGATCAGTTGGGTTTGGGGTGGGGGGCAGAGGCTTGTTTTGTTTTCTTGTGTGCACAGTTCACAGAATCATAGAAGATCAGGGTTGGAAGGGACCTCAAGAGGTCATCTAGTCCAACCCCCTGCTCAAAGCAGGACCAATCCCCAACTAAATCATCCCAGCCAGGGCTTTGACAAGCCTGATCCTTAAACCTCTAAGGAAGGAAATTCCACCACTTCCCTAGGTAACCCATTCCAATGCTTCACCACCCTCCTAGTGAAAAAGTTTTCCTAATATCCAACCTAAACCTCGCCCACTCCAATGTGAGACCATTACTCCTTGTTCTGTCATCTGGTATCACTGAGAACAGTCCAGATCTATCCTCTTTAGAACCCCCTTTCAGATAGTTGAAGCAGCTATCAAATCCCCCCTCAGTCTTCTCTTCTGCAGACTAAATAATCCCAGTTCCCTCAACTTTTCCTTATGTGCTCCAGCCCCCTAATTATTTTAGTTGCAGTCTGCTGGAATCTGTCCACATCCTACATGTAGTGTGGGGCCCAAAACTGGACACAGTACTCCAGATGAGGCCTTACCATGCCAAATAGAGGGGAATGATCATGTCCCACGATCTGCTGGCAATACTCCTATTTATACAGCCCCAAATGCCATTAGCCTTCTTGGCAACAAGGGCACACTATTGACTCATATCCAGTTTCTCATTCACTGTAACCCCTAGGTACTTTTCTACAGAACTGCTGCCTAGCCACTCGGTCCCTAGTCTGTAGCAATGCATGGGATTCTTCCGTCCTAAGTGCAGGACTCTGCACTTCTCCTTGTTGAACCTCATCAGATTTCTGTTGGCCCAATCCTCTAATTTGTATAGGTCCCTCTGTATTCTATCCCTACCCTCCAGCATATCTACCACTCCTCCCAGTTTAGTGTCATCTACAAACTTGCTGAGGATGCAGTCCACACCATCCTCCAGATCATCAATGAAGATATTGAACAAAACCTTGGAGCACTCTGCTTGATGCTGGCTACCAGCTAGACAATTGATCACTTCCCATTGAGCCCAATGATCTAGACAGCTTTCTATCCACCTTATGGTCCATTCATTCAGCCCATTCTTCTTTAACTTGCTGACAAGAATACTATGGGAGACCGTATCAAAAGCTCTGCTAAAGTCAAGGAATAACATGTCCATGGATTTCCCCTCATCCACAGAGCCAGCTAACTCATCATAAAAGGCAATTAGGTTAGTCAGGCATGACTTGCCCTTGGTGAATCCATGCTGACCTGATCACTTTCCTGTCTGAAAGTGCTTCAAAATTGATTCCTTGAGGACCTGCTCCATGATTTTTCCAGGGACTAAGGTGAGGCTGACTGTCCTGTAGTTCCCCGGATCCTCCTTCTTCCCTTTTTTTCTATATTTCTCTAAGATCTTTGGAAATTAACTGGTTTTGACACTGCCAGTCAGCAAGTCATTACTAATGTTGTACCAAGCACACACAAACATTAAGAGAGGTGGGGACAAAGAGTCCTGTGGCACCTTATAGACTAACAGATGCATTACCGCATAAGCTTTTGTCAGATGCATCCGATGAAGTGGGTATTCACCCACGAAATCTTATGCTCTAATACATCTGTTAGTCTATAAGGTGCCACAGGACTCTTTGTTGCTTTTGCAGATCCAGACTAACATGGCTACCCCTCTGATAAAGAGATGCTTATTTTTTGTCACTAATCCCTTGTTTACACATGGGTCCCCAAAGGGGCTCTCTGAATGGTGATGTAGTCTGAGCAAGGTCAGTCAGTCGATTTCCCCACGTGTCTAATCATCCCTAGGACTCTTCATGTGGCTCAAAAAATTTTCGTTGGAAAATCCTGATTCATCAAAAGAGAAACATTTTGCATAAATGTGTCTATTTTGCCAAAATTACATTTCAAAAGAAAATTTGGGGGGAAAAAAGCATCTTAATGAAGTTGAAATCCTCCATTTTTTCCTTTTTGGAACTTAACGATTTGCTTTCCATTTAAAAACAACTTTTCATTGCATTACGGAATGTTTTTTAAAAACATTAAATATTTAATATTACATAAAATTTCTGTGGAACAAACGTTTTGATTTTATTGAAGTGAAACTCTAAACTTGAAAGAAAACAAACAAAAATCCAACTTTTGTTTTGTGTGAAACTTTGAATGTTTTGGTTTTGTTCCAATGCAGAGTGAATTTTTTTTTCCAACTAACATTATTCCCCAGGAAACATAAAATTTGGTTCCTGCCCAGGCTAGAACATATGTACCTTCTCTCCAATCTTGTTGGTAATGTGTTCTGTGGGTCTGATTGTTCCCCTAATGCTGGTTTCACATCACCAAGGGATTCCCCAGGACAGGGTGATGCCCTGTTGCATCTTTACTATCTTTTATTGGACCATCTTCTGTTGATGAGAGACACGTTTTTGAGCTACACAGGACTCTTCTTTTTTAGAAACAAGAAAAGAGCATAAAGATGGAGGTGACCGTCTGATGAATCTAATAAATTGAGGGGGGGTTAGAGTGAATTTGTGTGTATATTGTGTACATACCTTCACATACTCACCTTCCAGGAGATCTACACAATGATACTATGGGAATAAAATTAGTCATTTTAGTCTGGATTATGGTCTCAGCATTGTGCTGGTTTTCTGTTTTATTTTGAGGGCTGAGGACATCCTGTCTCATTCCTTATTATCCCTCTTGGATCCAGTTATTTTAATATAAAACCCACTTTCCAAAATTTGGAATTTGAACCCTACTTTGATCTGCTAAGTAAGGGTCCTGGGAATAAACTCAGCATGGAGGTGAACTTTTGGGACTAGAATATACCAGGAGGACACAGACAGGTGGTGGTGTTGGCTTTGTCCCACATATATAGCTCTGTCAATTTATCCACCTAAGGGGGTCTAGAAACTGACATTATGGAGGCTAATGGCTTAATCACATTCTAGAACTGAAATTGAATTGTTGGGTTGAACTGCCTCTGGGATTGGAATATCCTACTTCTTTCCCACTTACTCTAGTTCTCCCCCAGCTTGTGACTGAGCCCCAATGGTCAGCTGATGGCGTCGTTCTTAGTTTATAAATAGCTCTATTCATAGCTCTGTCTGCTCCTTCCACCAGTGGATTGACAACCTGACATTCTGGAGCATGACATAATTGTGTTCTGTATCTCGGCAATTGTTATTGTTTGTGTTCGGTTGTCATGTCTCTGTTCTGCGAATGTCTTTTCTTATATCTCCTTTTACTAATATTTTTAATAGTTTCGTGCCTGAAGTCTTCATGGATTATTTTTCCCAGTTGGTAGTGCGTTCTTGAGTGGGTATGTGTAGAAATATCTCACCCCCTTTTTCGTTCCTGTCCAGGCTCTCCTAATGACTGTTTGTAGGCTGGGGTATCCCTTCCCAATGTGCCAATCAGAGTCAGTAAGCTAACAAGCAAGAACTCCTTCTTTGGGGTCTAATCCCCAAACTATTGAAGTCAACAGGAATCTTTCCAAGAAGTTCAGTGGGTTTGGATCATGCCCTGGCTACTGATGTAAACAAGGAGTGAATTGCTATCTTTTCCCCAGAGCAAAGAGAAGCAGGCAAACAATTGTGTCTCTGCTGGTTGTTTTTCCTCCCAGGGGTATTCCTGAGGTAGTGCAGTGTAGGCACCCCTCTTGCTCAGGGTTGTACCTGAAGCTGCTCTCTAGCCCCTTCACCATTCTTCTGAAGTTTGCAGAAAGCCTATTTGGTAACTGGCCCAACCTGATTGGTGCACCTTTTGTTTCTGCAGGCATTTCTTCTTGGGGGTCCGAAGACAAGATATTTTCATCACCTTTTCATCACTGACTTTATAAGGAAACTCTGCTCTTGAATTTGGGAGGTGAGGCCTGGTGTATTCATCTGTGGATCCTCACACTAGTAACAGCGTGCGGATGACTCTCTCGGGGTAGAATATGGTTGAGTGTGATGGGTAAGGAATTGATGTTGGCTGCAGGCCGCTTGTATGCCACCAACCCCTGACTTGCTAGTGGAGCAATAGAATTCCATTCTTCTAAAGTTTTGAGGAAAATGTGTTCCATCACCATATTTGCATGAAAGCACGTGTGTGTGTGTGTGTGCACAAGTGTTTCTCTGTGTTTGTGTGTGGGGTGACTGAGGATGGGATTGTGATTATGTAATTCTAAGTAACTTTTTTCCATTATTTCTTGAAGAGTAAATCTTTTTCTCAAACTTAGGAGCTGATTCAGCTTCACCCAACTCAGCACCCTAATACACTCAGGATTGATACTTAACAGAGTATCGTGTTGGCTGCATGACATACATGTGCGTCTAGCCCCACCGCTGATTTATGGAATGAGTTTTATGTGATCTTTGGAGGAAGCTTATTTTGAAAGTTGAGTCCCAAATTCCTGAGTGTGTGCAATCATTTCAGCATAACTGGGCATACAGGACTAGGCTTCTAGGGGACAGTAATTTTTTCACTCTTTGTGCATTACGAGGGAACTCAAAAGCTCAGTTTTGGGGGCAAAGCCCTATTATGTTAAACTAAGGAGTCCATCTGGAGCAGGTTGGAGCACCTGTGGGAACCCGTTTTTCCATTATATCTGAGCATTATTAGGCGCATCTCAGACTTCATCCTCTTCAGTAACACTAGGGGTCGTAGGAAAGTTGCTAGCATAATGAAAAGCCAAGTTACATCTCCCCTCCATTTGAGATGCATCAGCTGCTTCTAGGCCAAGAGGAGAGTAAAACTAACTGGAGAAGGTCAAGAAGAGTGTCAGAAAATAGAAATAGTGAAGGGCAAGTTTATCTCTATGTTAATCAGTATCATGTATGAAAGCATCTTCAAATATTTGTGTCCTGTCTTATAACTTGAAACTTTCCTTAGTGCCTGATTTATGTGTTATAACCCTTTGACTCATATTTCACACATGGATTTTGTCAGATCCTGGTATGTTAACCACACAGCATTTATGCTGTAATTGTTACTGACGAGCTGGACAATAGGTGTATTTGACACATGTATATGCTGCAAAAACATGCAATGAGATATGTATCTGAGTAGTTCAGGTAACATATTTCAAAGAGAAACCTCACTCCTCTGTGTAGTTCATAACCGATCCTTTCACTTTGATCTGCCTTTGGACTCTGTTACGCTGTTCATTTCTGCTAGGTGTCATGTGAAAAGAGAAGGAACAACGCTGTCGCCTCTATGAATTTGCCAGCAAGTGCAATGTCTATGCCCCAGCCAGACATGGGCAGTTGGTGCCTGTTTTGTGAGAAAGCCCCACCCTGCTGGCGTGGGATGTTTAGATTCGCTCTCAGCTGTTGGAACTGCCAACTGTCGTCCTTTGGAACCCGGAAACCTGTGTCCATCACTAGGGAGCAGCTGACTGGGGCCAGACGGCTCCGTCACATACATTAACGAGGGCAAAGAGAGTGGTCACAGGGGAAGAAAGGGCCCTCCCTTCTCTGCATCAGCTACGGATGCAGAGAAATGTTTGAAACAAGGGGTCTTGAAAAGACAAGAGGAGATGAAGACAGCATTATGGTAATGAGAGGCAACAAGGTCTAGATTAAGAATGAGCACAACTTCTTGATCCTAACCAGCTCTGCCTCTGATTCACCTTGGGCAAATCTCTTCACCCACTCAATTCGGAGTCAATTTGTTACCTACGCTTGTGAGATTAGAGTCTTTGCCATGTGAAGGTGTAATATACTTGTTTGTTTTGTTATTATTTGTTCAGAAAGAAAATAAGAGAAGAACCAACAGTGTTTAGAATTGCTTAAAATCTGAATATTTGCAAAAGGTAAATAAGGAGGGAAAGGATTTTTTTTAGTGGGAAGGAGACAAAAATCTTAGAAACTGGGAGCTTTAGAAATGTTTTTAATAAATAAAAGACAAGAAGGGGATCAAAGGCAGGACAAAAGGAGGAGAAAAAGGTGTCAGTAGCTATTTTATAAAGGTGGCTAAACATTGTGTATTTTGAATGTGGAAAGTGTTGGTGAAGATGGTACATTAAAAAAGTGATTTTTAAGGCAAGCCTGTATTTGTAATAAGGCTCAGTAAAACAGAATGTAACTTTGTGGGATGGGATATTGTATTTTGCTGAGAAAGTTGTGACTGCAACTTAATTTCCTGTTTTGCATCCAGTGTAGCTGAAAGGGCTTTGTACTTTGCATGAGGATATAAAAACCAAATAACTGTTTCCCAAAGCAGGTATTAAACATGCCATTCTAAATATTTTAAACACATGCTACAAATGGGCTTCCAGATTACATGGTTTTTATTTGTTTCATAATCTCCTACATTTTATTTAAATGTCACCATAGGCTGAATGGCTCAGGAGATTGTTCATGAGGTACAGTGCTTGTTATTCCCTTGTTGACCCTACTCAAGTCAACAGGAGTTTTGTCATTGACTTCAGTGGAGCCAGGATTTCACCTCTGATCTTGAATGACAGAGTTCAGTTCTATGGTGTTCTGAGTGCTCTCAACTTCAGCAACTTGTAGGGTCAACTCAAGCCTTAAAGTGCAACTCTACAATGAAAAGGAACTCTATAGCACTGGTTCTCAAAGTGGGGTCGGGACCCGATTATGTGGGGGTCGCGAGCCCCTGCTGCCAGCAGCCAGCCCTGACCCCTGCCGTGGCGGGCTGCTGGAGGTGCTCTGGTCCTTGGCCCCTGCTGCAGCAGGCCGGCGGTGGGCTGCTGGTGGCACCCCGAAACCCAGATCCGGCCCATGGCGCAGCGGGCTGCTGGTGGCACCCCGAAACCCAGACCCGGCCCATGGCACAGCGGGCTGCTGGTGGCACCCCGGGCCCTGTCCCAGGGGGTTGCTGGCACCCTCCCCTGAGCCTGGCCCCTGCCCCGGGGGGCTTCTGGCACCCCCCCCCCGAGCCCAGCTTCTGCCCCGCCCCCATCCCCTAAGGGGGGGGGGGTTGCACTTAGAGGTCTGGTGTCCGAAAGGGGTCACCAATAGAAAAAGTTTGAGAACCACTGTTCTATAGGAATGTCAGTGAATGATGCACTTTTTATCATGTTTGATTCCATTTCAAATTTTGTCAATTTACAATTAGAGTCCTACACACACACCCCCACACCCACCCACCAACCCACACCCACAATCTGGACATAGAATTACTTTTGGTTTCTTTCTTTCTCTCATATCATTTCTGGTAATAGAATGTCTTTCCACTGATATTGATAAATCATTTTCCCTTTATACCTGTGTAATTCTTTGACTGCGATGGGTGAATGGAAAAGTGGTGAGTGGGAAAGAGATCTGAGGAAAGAAACCCATGAGGAAGAACAGAAGGGAAAGAGGGAATGAGAGAAAAATGCCATTTATTGCCTTTAAGTTGGAAAAAAGGAAAGAGAATGGAGGCGGGAAAGGAGCAAGAGAGAGGGTATGAAATTAAACACAAAGACATGCAAATTACAAAGTGAAAACACTGTTGCAATAAAGAAGAAAAAGGTAAAGCAAGGAGAAAAAGAGAAGCACTTGAGACCATGTAACAGAAAAGGAATGTCAAGGATGGATCTGAGGAGAAACAAACAGAATGCTGAAGTGCAGGGTGTGGGGAAGGAAAATCTGAAGCATAGAAGAAAAGAGGAAGAAGAGAATAAAAATCAGGAGCTATTATCATTTTGGATAGGCCACTGAAAAGACTGGCCAGTGATAGCACTGATGTAGAACCCTTCTTCGGGGTCTCCCACTGGCAGTGCTCCTCCAATCACTGCTATTTATATGGTCTTGGCATTTATCTGGCCCTGGACATGAGTGCCTCTCACATGTTTAAAAAATATAACTAACAGTCTTCATTTTTCTTCCATAGAGGAAATAAGTTGATTCACTCCAGGAAGATATTTTCTTTTGATTTGGTGGCATTGTCTCCCTCTGTGGCATGTGTGTCCTCACCGCTGCAGGACAATGTAATTTTATATCTCCCTGTCCCAGCTTTCTTACATCTTGTCAAATATGTCAATCCGTCTCTCTCTCTCTCTCTTCCCTTTTATAGATCATGGCTTCCGCAGATGTGGAGTGCACCTTGGATAAAAGTTCTTTGCCCAAATCTGGTGCAGGTGATTTTCACCAGACAGTGCCAGCAGATTCATCTCCGGACATTAAATGCACTGTGTGCTTGGAAAGATTTGAAAACATGTTTGGCTTGAACCCTTCCTTACATAAGTCCTGCTCTTCTTCTCTCCAGGAGTGGTCAGAAGCCAAAGCAGGGTGCCCACTCTACAAGCAGCTTTGCCAATCTGCGTTTCAGAGGGCAGGGACTGAAGAAGATTGTGAGGAGTATGGCTCTGTGCCTTTGAAAAATTGTGCTTTGACTAAACCTGATCTGTGGGGACTTCCCTATCCCACCCCGAGAGAAACTGATTCAGCAGCTTCTCTTTGCAGGAGTTCGTCATCTCGACAGACTGATGATATGACATCAAATATTCAGTTTTCTGAGCAACCCATACATCCAGGAGATCACAAAATTCATGAAGTGATGGGATTGTTTGCAATAAGGAGGCAGATTAGTTCAGATAGAACATACCTGGGACCAAGTCAGAAAGAGTCTGCATTTGATTTCATCCCAGTTTTGCAGCGCTTTGGAGTACAGGTTCCAGAGGCTCATCCTCACAGAGACTCTTTGGACAGGTCAGAGATGCCAAGCCTCATGAATGTGATCGTGGTGCTTGTTTCTTCCAGTGTTTTGCTATTTATCTGTTTGTACTTGTATTTAAACGTTATTCTGTTACATAAATAAAACCCAATTGGATTTCGTGGTAGTACAGTATTTTAAAGTGTGTGTGTGGGAGGAGGGGAAACCAAAGCTTAAGCCCTTTGAGAAAAAAAATCACGATGATGGTTATTCTGAAACCAACAGACTCAGTGTCCCTAGTTCCAAACCTACCACAGGCTTAAACCCTCATGCAGCCAAAGGATCCTTCCCAGAAGAGAACAAAGAGATGACCAGTCCAAAGATAAAAACTTCTACTTCTCACAAGGATTGAACAACGAGGACCATTTGCTCAGAGAGTAAAAACAAAGCCGCTGGCCCAGATAAGCATGCATGGTTATTTATTTTTTCCCTTTATTAAAAAAAAGAAACAAGATTTTTTCCCTCAGAAATGGTCCAAAATGTTACATCTTGCATTAGAATCACTACAGTGTTTGGGTCTCATATCCTTTGTACAGGGGATGAAAAGGTTCTGCAGAAAGTTAGAATTAAACTAACCATTGCCGAGTCTTGCTATACCTGAGATATTAGGTATCACACTGTTTATTACAATTTAATATTTATAGCAGTAAAAGAAAAAACAGAAACACAAACATAGAACTAATGTAGAACTAAAGCACAGAACTGAGGTGTAGAACTGAAACATTGAAAAAGTGAAAGAGATTAGGGCTCCTACATCATTTAAGGTAAATTTTCAAAAGCACCTAAGTCTTACTGCAAAAATCAATAGGCCTTAAGTTCCTAAATCACTTAGTTGCTTTTGAAAATTGTATCCATAATCATTAACTGGATGAAATTGGCTATCCAGCACTACCCCTCAATTTTCCTGACTCAGCACTGAGGACTGAAAGTTTGCTTAGAACAAAGTGCAGTTTGGACTTGGATAAAAGTTGTTTTTCATAACATCTTCAAAAGACTGAAATAAAGAGATTTGTTCAGTTGTTTCTTTCCGACGAAGTGGGTATTAGCCCACGAAAGCTTGCGCTCCAATACTTTAGTTAGTCTTTAAGGTGCCACAGGACTCTTTGTTACCTCTGCTATTCCAAACTAACACGGCTACCTCTCTGATTCATTATAACTGGTTTGCTTTGAAAAACTCTGTTTTAGAGAACCTCCACCTGCCTCCTAAGCTTCTCCAACTTAAGTATATCATACAATTCATAGCAAGAGGCTCATAAATACACATGCATGCTGCAGATGTCTGGACATACACCTAGGTATACATGTATAGACACATGGTCATGAAGTCAAGAATCAGAGAGGTAGCCGTGTTAGTCTGGAATTGCAGAGGTGACAGAGAGTCCTGTGGCACCTTAAAGACTAACTAACGTATTGAAGCATAAGCTTTTGTGGGCTAATACTCACTTCGTCGGATGCCCTGATGAAGTGGCTATTCGTTGGACTATGAGTAGCTTGCTAACTACAAAAAGCAGTTTCTTCTCTCTCGGTGTTCACACTTCCAGATCAGCTGCTAGAAGACGACCTCATCCTCCCTGATTAGAGATAACAAGGTGGTTCAGCCTGATTGGACTAACCTTGTTATCTCTAACCTGGTCCTTGCCTCTTATTTATTCCTGCCTCTGGATACATCCACTGCATGCGTCCGACGAAGTGGGTCATGAAGGTGCTTTGATGGAGAAAACATTGCAGTGTAACCTCAGACAGCCATTGTTATGCTGGGTACAGCTAAAGAGTTGGAAAGATGCAGGCATTTTAATCCCCTTCCCACCCAAAAAATAATTCTATTATTTAAAATGAGAGAACTACTCCCAAAGCTCATGTCTGTGGGTCCTTATCATATATGATTCTCTGATTAGCCCCAGACGTCTGCTCTTGATGCCTAGTCAGGGTATTTCCACTCGCATTTGCTAATGGGAAGTATGACAAGGTTCCCAAAAAAACCCTTTGGTCTAAAAAAGGGAAGACACCTGCTGGAGTCCCAAATGGCTTGCTGGCTGACAGACAGCAGCAGCTGACCAGCCTGCAGCTGCTCACCTCCATCCTCTCCAGCAGGTGTTAATTGCAGGTGGCAGGAATTCCAAGAAGGTGTCGGGTAGTTTGGCTCACACACTCAAATAATCAGTTGGCCTCTCTCTTTTACACTCAATCATTGACCGGGAGCTCCCTGAGTTTTACACTGTTACTCACTGTCACTGGAACAATCATCTGTAGAGCTGTAATGACTCCCGGGCCCAGCTGCATGGGGGCCCTTGTTTACGGACATGCCTCCGCTGCAAATGGCTTTTTTCACAGATTGACCACTGCAGTGTGTGATGTAACTGAAACTCTGTGCCGAGGATTCTCCGCCCACCACCAGATGAAGAATAACTACGAGATACGAGGGATTTTTTTAAAAGAATAAAGTATTCATTAAAACACCACAAGAGCAAATGATTAACACCGCATGCCAACAATCCCCCTGTCCACTACCATTATAGAGGGTAGTGAACAGTACCATCTATAATCTGCATCTCCAAATTAAGGGGAGACCTTTGTAATCACCCCATAAATTGGAGTCTTTACTTGAAAGATGACCCCTTCAGGGCTTTTATCCTGCTTCCCCTCTCTCCCCGCACTGCCCACCATTTAATTCTTCTCTCCAGAGTTGTTAATTGCCTGCCCTTTCCTCTCTACTGTTTTCCCTGTTCTCCATCTCCATACCAGTGAGGGATTTAAGGGCTCCAGACATGGCCTCCTTTCTCAGATTTCTCATCATTTTGCTATAAGGAGAGACAGTAAAGCCTCACTCCTCATCTACTAAACTCAAATTATGATATGGAAGGTGTGAGTGGCATAATTCCTTCCCTCACTCTTCTGAAGCATTTGCCCCCCTGTTCCGTGAGCTACAAGTCCCTTTTGGCTGGAAAGAGAGTAAACTTACACTGGGACCAATTTTATGGCCTGTGGCCTAAAATTGGGCTGTCGGGACAGTGGGGATTAAGACAGTGACTCTTGGGGTAGAGGATGAGTGAAAGATGTCTAACCTAGCTTTTCATGACCACTGCACAGAAGTTAGTTCCTCTTCTGAACAAGGAATAGCTGCTTTTTCTGTGAACCCTGGAGAGATCACAGAAGTGAATTTTGGTTGGACTGAGTCCACAGTATTCTTGCTTCTTTAAAGTATTTTCAGGAAATTATATTGTGTGAGTACTCCAGTGAAGATGTGAAGAAGAAAATAATGCCAAGACTTTGGCAAAGCGCAGTTTTCCTGTGTATGGTAGGCAAACTATTTGTAACAATTCATTGGACATACTTAGTCCCCTTTCTGTTTGTTTATGAGCTGTAGGCAAACAGATCATAATTTTCCTAAATAAATTGTGCCCTATGATTATCTGAGAAATAACTGCTCTGCCCTACAATTATTCAATATGTTTGATTGTTCATCTAAAATGACCAATTGTTGTGTCTATTTCCAGATTGGTTGACATGCCTTTTAGACAAGAGACTAGCAAATAGTGAATATTCTTGATTGCTCACAAATGCTGGTTTTCATATCTTAAACATTCTCATGGCCAGAAAGTAGATCTCTCCAGGTTTGTAGAAAAATAAACCCCCAAAATGGCCTCCCAATGGCTGATCCAAACCATGAGCTGGATTTCACAAATGTGTTGCCAAAACCTTTTTCCCTACGATTTAGAGATGAAGGATGGTCCAGTGGGTAGAGTGATAGCCTAGGCTGGGGGAGATCCAGGTTTAATTCTGGCTCACTGTGTGACCTTGAGCAAGTCAATTAGTCTCCATGGGGGGTGGGGTGGGAATCAATCTAAGATACGCAACTTCAGCTACACGAATAGCATAGCTGAAATCAACGTACCTAGAGCAACTTACCGAGGCATCTTCACAGCATTGAGTCAACTACTGCCGCTCCCCCATTGACTCCACCTGTGCCTCTCATGGCGGTGGAGTACAGGAATCAACGGGAGAGTGCTTGGGGATCGATTTATCGCGTCTAGCCTAGACATGATAAATCGACTCCCTATAGATCAATCTCACAGCGTCGATCCCCGCGTAATGTAGACCTGCCCTTTGTCTTTCTTTGGTAAAACTCTCATTGTCTTTCACCAGACTAGGATTTCATCCTCTCTGCTTCAGTTCCCCCACCATAAAATGAGGATAATAGAATTTTCCTACCACACAGGATTTTTTTGAGGAAAAATACATTAAAAGATTGAAAGGTTCTCAGAAATTATGGTAAGGGGGGCCACATAAATAGCTTAGATAGATAGATAGAGATCTATTATTCAACCATCTCTATTCTTTATGATGAAGTACTGTAAAGAGGCAAGAACACTAAGATGGGACAGGTTGTGGAGTCCTTCCCCAGTGAGCACTCGTGTATGTGACTAAACCCACTGGCATCACTGGGAATGTTTGTGTCAGTACTCACTCATGTCAGTCAGGATGTGGCCCTAAATAAGGGCCACTGGTGGAGTTTGAAAATGGAATCCAAATGTAGAAAGGCAAGTACAACTCTTATAAGTCCTTGGGGGTCCTTTTCCACCTTCCTGTGTTTTACCTCTGGAGAGCTCGGTCCTCATTCTAAGTCACAAATCAAATGAATGTTATAATTTCAACATAGTTCTTTGAGAACATGTAGCCACCTAACATTAAAATATCCCATTCAGAATTGTTACTCCTCATTATACACAAAACAGGGAGCAAATTTAAAACAAACAAAAGGAAGTATTTTTTCACACAATGCACAGTCAAGCTGTGGAACTCTTTTCCAGGGGATGTTGTGGTTATTCCCTCTCCTATCATCAAGTGGTCCATTCCCTGTCACTCATTCCCAGTTTCTGGCAAACAGAGGCTAAGGACACCATCCCGGCCCATCCTGGCTAATTGCCATTGATGGACCTACCCTCCATGAAAAAGAACTAGATACATTCATGGAGGGTAGGTCCATCAATGGCAATTAGCCAGGATGGGCCGGGATGGTGTCCTTAGCCTCTGTTTGCCAGAAACTAGGAATGAGTGACAGGGAATGGACCACTTGAAGATAGGAGAGGGAATAACCACAGGAATATTAACAGCTAGAACTGAAGTGCCTTAAAACACCTCCACGAGGCAGCTTACATAGTTAATCCCAGCCCATACTATTTGTGCCTCATATCACCCTTGGCTGTATTGCACTAAAAATCACTACATGAAGAAAAGGCAGTGCTCCAAATTTTTCTAAGTTCTTGCATGTCAACAAGAGTGGGGAACAGCCAAATTGTTTGGAAATGTCAATATCAATCCTTTATCTATTCCTCTGCTTTCTTGGAATCTTTCTTTCATTCCTTGGTTCTTCCACTTTTTCCCCCCTGCCTTCCTTGTTCTGTTAGCTTGGTTTATTTGATTTATTGTAATTCGAGCTTCCCCAGTGATTTTACAGCTTTGAAGTACGCAGTGACTTCACGGTCCTTGGCATGCATACGCTTCCCCTGCTTCAGCCACATCAGACGTTGTCCGCCCTGAGAAAGAGGCCCTTCTTCTGATGAAGGTATTGTAGCTTGATCTTTACACGTGAACTATTGGGACAGAGGATTAAGATTTAAAGAAATGTCATCATTTCGCTCACATTCCATTTACGGTATTACATGCAAAAAGCCTGCACTACTGTAATGCCAAAGTGACAAATTTGAATGGGAAAACAAGGCAAGAGATGGGAAAAGAAAGATACTAATATTCTATGTAAAGCTATACAGTTAACACCCTAATCCAGGGGTGGACAAACTTTATAGGGCCACATTGGGGTTCAAAATTGTATGGGGGGGCCAGGTAGGGATGGCTGTGCCTCCCCAAACAGCCTGGCCCCGCCCCCTATCTGATTTCCTGCCCCCTATCTGCCCCCTTCAAAATCCCCGACATATCCAACCTCTCCCCCCCCCCCCACTCCTTGTCCCCTGACTACTCCCTCCAGAGACCCCTACCCCTAATCACTCCCCAGGACCCCACACCCTATCCAACCCCCCTGCTCCCTGTCCCCGGACTACCCTGACCCCCTAGCCACACCCCTGCCCCTTGTCAGGTCCCATGCCCTATCCAACGCTCCCCCATTCCCCATCCCCTGACCGTCCTCTAAGACCCTCTGGCCCTTATCCGACCCCTCCATCCTGACCCCGTCCCCATTACCATGCCAGTTAGAGTAGCATGTCTGGCCTGGAGCCAGACACTCTGCTGCGCTGCTCCGCCGGAGTGCGCAGCCCCGCCCACCAGAGCACTGCTGGTGCGGCGTGCTGAGGCTGGGCGGGGGAATCGGGGGGGAGAGGGAGGAACTAGCCTCCCCAGCTGAGAGCTCAGGGGGGCGGACAGAATTAGCCCATGGGCCTGATGTGGTCAGCGGGACATAGTTTGTCCACCCCTTCCCTAATCAGTAATTAATAAAAACACTATATACTTATACAAAGTGGGCAATTTACTGTTCCTATTTGCACTTACTATTTACTGGCATTTTTTGCTTTTAAATTTGCAACTGTAACTTTCCAATAACATTGTTTTCTGCATTTAATTTCCTAGGTGTGTGTTTTGTTTTTTAGAGAACCTAAGTCTCTATGGTGCCCCAAGTCTTCCTTGTCTTATAAAAGGAAAAAAGAAGACCCACTCCAGAGTTGTAAAAATATGTAACACTTCATGGGTTTTCAGCGTGGTTGAGGTACACAAGACACCAGAGTCACAGTACTAGAGAATGCCACAATAAACTTGTCATGTTGGTAAACCAGGTGCTAGCCAAGGCTTTCATCCTCAGCTGAGCAGTGGGTGCTGCATGCATTGATCTCACTTGTAATAGCTTTATCATATGTTATAATGCAGGGGTGGGCAAAGTACGGCTTGTGGGCCAGATCCGGCCCGCGGGACCGTCTTGGTCGGCCCCTGAGCTCCCAGCTGGGGAGGCTCCTCCCGGCTCCTCCACCACAGCCATGAGGCCACGTGGGCAGTACGCAGGGCGGGGGGGTTCTGCGTGCTTCTGAGGGGCAGCGTGTCTGGCTCCGGCCAGGCCACATGGCTGCTAGACACGCAGCTCTGAGTGGCATGGTAAGGGGGGGAGAAAGTCCCGAGGGGGGCAGTCAGGGGACAGGGACCAGGGGCGGTTGCATGGGGTAGAGGTTTTTTGGGGGGGGCAATCAGGGGACAAGGAGCAGGGGGAGTTGGATAGGGCATGGGAGTCACAAAGGTCTGTGAGGGGGCCCCTTCATGCACATGAAGCGGTTGTGTGCAAAGGGGCTTGTCCCCTCATCTTGAATGAGAAAGAAAGAAAGAAAGAAAGAAAGAAAGAAAGAAAGAAAGAAAGAAAGAAAGAAAGAAAGAAAGAAAGAAAGAAAGAAAGAAAGAAAGAAAGAAAGAAGAAAGAAAGAGAAAGGTAGGTAGATAGGTAGCTGATAAGAAATTTTAAAAAAAATTTTGTCTTTTGCTGTTCGGACTCTCACAGGACTGGAAACTATGAAACAGAAGCAGAGATCCCCAAGGTCAACCTGGGTTAGTTCCAAAAGACATTCAGAGCTCACAGATTGCTACAACTCTGTCACCTTTTGGATCCATAGACTGTAACTCATGTGTGTAGATATGTTTGCCTGCTTTAACCTATAAATTACTTTCTCATTTCTTCTCCTTAGTTAATACATCATTAGTTAGTTTGCTATATGATTGACTACAAGCACTGTCTTCATGTGAGATCTGAGATACAAACTGACCTGGGGTAAGTGCCTGGTCTCTTGGGACTAGAAGCAACTTGAATCTTTTGTGGTCTTTGGTGCACGGAAGCTAGCTATCACTAAGTCCAGCTCACCTGGGTGGCAAGATAGACTGGAGAGACCAAGGGGACTGTCTGTGACTCCCTGGTAAGACTGTTACAGTGCTGTAGGAGTTCATATTAGTTAGTGGGTTGTTGAAATCTAATTCTAGAGCATACAGTCAGTTTGGGGTGTCTTCCCTGCTTTTTGACAGTCTACCCATCGGTTGGCACTTATGGTTGCGAACCGCTCCAGACAACATGACAAAACTACAGTAATGAAATAACTAAAATCTTAATCCATTTTTACTGTATGTGCAAAAATAAACTTTAAATCACGTGACCAGGTTCTGATATATTTTCTCAACACTTTAGACTACTCGGCTAAATTCGTACTTCAGGCAAACCTTTTTTATTTTCATTTTATTTAATTGTGGGAGTTTTTAGGGGTATTTTAATAACTGAGTTATTTTAAGTTTCCCTAAAAAAAATAATCTTTGGTTGATTTTTAAAACTTGAGCTAGAGGAAGATGAACAGGAAAGGAAAACACACACATAAAAACAATCCACAAATACAGAATTCTTTGGTCCTGATCCTTCATGCTCTTTTTTGTGGACAGACACTTTTGTTCTGTAATGTGGAGTCACATTAGGGTGATGAGATGTCCCAATTTTATAGGGACAGTCCTAATATTTGGGGCTTTTTGTTATATAGGCTCCTATTACCCCACACTCCTGTCTTGATTTTTCACACTTCTATCTGGTCACCCTGAATCACCCAGAACTCTGTGCCAAGATTCCAAATGTCTGATTATAGCAATCACGCTGGTCTAGGCGACAGACTTCTTTGTTCAAAATCTCTTCTGAGGCCCCTTACAAAGGCAGGTGCATGATTAGTACAATTCTGCACCCAATTAAGAGCCTGAGTCAGCAGGCAGCTTAGGAAATAAAAGCCAAGTTTACAACACAGTTTGAAGGTTTTGTAGACCTGAGAAAAGAAGGCTCTGAGAACTGAAGTGTACTCTGCGTACAACAAGGCTGTCGAGTTGATCTCAGCTCTAGTACCCCCATAACAGGTATAGATTTTTCCTTTTGTGGTTTATTATTTTGTTTGGTTTATTTAGCAATGGTGTGCTGTTGAGATTCACAGTGTAAAGGCAAAAATCTGGCAATTTAAGGGCTGCAAGTTTAATTAAAGCCAAAGAAAATTATCAAATGCTGGGTTCAGTCTCACAACCCTTCCCCACGGTGACCAGATGTCCTCATTTTATAGGGACAGTCCAGATTTTGGGGTCTTTTTCTTATATAGGCTCCTATTACCCCCTCCCCCATCCCCTGTCCTGATTTTTCACATTTGCTGTCTGGTCACCCTACCCTTCCCCCAGCTAATCCAGGCTCCTACCAACAATCCTACTGACTTCAGAGATATCAATTAAGTGAGGAATGGCTACAGAGTTGTGGCCCAGTGGCCAAGATTCTCAAATGGATGGAACCTAAAGATAACCTCCTATCTTTATAAGTAATGCACTTAATTAAATGGTCTATTTCTCAAAAGTGCTGAGTACCTAGAAGTTCCACTTAAAGTCACTAAGGGATAATAAGCATTTCACAATCTGGCCCGTGACAGAACAATTTCTGCACAGGGAAAACTCTTAAACCAGCACAAACTACTGTACAAATAATGACAAACATTTCTCATACACCACCTTTTAGTCTAAGGGACCGAGCAGCATCCATCTTCCAACTAAAGGAGGTCAGGATTCATTTGCGGAAGACGGGCGGGTTGCATTCCAATCCAACTTTGCTTTCAAAACAGGTATCAATATTTGGTGTAAATCAGCACAACTTTATTGATCTTCAGTGGCACTCTGCTGCTTTGTGCCAGCTGCAGATCTGGTGCATTGGATGCATAGTGACAGACATGAGTTGACCCTTACCTAAGCCCATGTCCATTGTGCTCTGAGGTGTGAAATGGGTGCTCTAGATCATTTTCAAACCAGTAACAAATCCATCTGTGCTTGCTTCTGAGCTAACAGAAGTTAATCAGATATTTTTGTCTTAATTGTTTAAATACAGCCCAGCTGTGTGCCTACAAACTACTGTGTGCAAATGTGTACTGGCAGCTTTAGCTCTTTCAGCCACTGCTCTCTGAAATCACTTAGTTATTTTGCTGCACATTTATCCGTTTCTGCTTTTTCTGTTTTATCTGTGTTGTTTTCATTATCCCACTCCAGGATCAATATTATCATTTAAGGGGTGCCAATCTGGCCTGAACATAGAAAAACCTAAGACAGATGTAGAAAATGGTAACTGTGAGGTAATTAATCATTGAAATAGGCTACCAAGGGAAGTGGTGGATTTGCCTTCTCCGACGTCTTCAAAGCAAGGCTGGATGCCTTTTGGGAAGATATGATTTAGTCAAACACAAAGTATCTAGAGGCCCTATTTGAGATCAAGGCCCCATTGTGCTAGGTGCTGGAGAAATATATAATAAGAGATAGCTCTTGCCTTGAAGATCTTACTTCTGAATAGTGGGGGGGGGGGGGGGGGGGGAAGAGAGAGAGAGAAGGGGATTTGCCCAAGCATTATCAGGAATAGAACCCTTCTCTGAGGAGAGCTAATCTAATGTCCTGTCCATTACACTACACTGCCTCACACTAGGAGTGAAAAAAATTCTTAGTCAGATTAACCAGTCTGCTCCAGTGAGGCAAAACAATCAAACTGGTCAGCTGTACTAGGCTTGTAAATTCTTTGCCTCACCAGAATGACCCAAAGGAGCTAGAGCATCTGGGTGAATCTAGTCCATTGTTCTTTAGTTGTCTTTTGGATTTTCTCCCTCAAATGTACCAACTCTCTGAATCACCCAGACGTTGTACCTAATGGTGCCATTTGCTTTGTGCATTAACCCTGTAGCAGTAGTGCTTTGTAGAAAGGGGGGAGGGGGAAGTGGTCTTTGGGCATTAATGGTCCCGAGACCCTTTTTTCACCTGTCTCCATGATTCAGTCAGATTCCATATGTTGTTGCCTAAAAAACGTTCAGCAAATCTGTGGTTAACACCTATGTCTATGAATTATTTAATCCTTCTCTCTACAATGAATCTTGACCTATGTGTAGTTCAGTGAGTGCCATTCATTAGTCTCTGATTTTTCTCCAGTCGTTACTGAATTCCATAACCAGTCCTTCGGAGCATATTAATTGCTAGAAAGTTCTTTTTGGACAGTATATCAGCAACAGCAGTAGCAGAAAGACCATATTAGCAGCATTAGGCATTTAACTGAGCTTCACAGCCCATGGCCAGGCAGTAGAGTAAGTCTAAATCTCTTGCTTACGGTTCATGGCACTGTTGTGGCTTGGGAGTTGAGGCCATAAAGTAGATGGTATGGACGTTGCCATGCCCTTGTGTTCATTCTACTCTGACTCTGGGCATGCTGAGCAAGGATTTCATTCCACCGCAACTTCAGGGTGTACAACCCTGAACTGATGATGGACTCATTCGTGAAATCTCTCCTTGTGTTTTGCTTCATTTCCCTGTGGGCATCATTAAAGTCTCCCCTTCTCACCTCTTTACCAGGGACAGCATAATTTCCATCTCACTTTATCAAGGCTCACGCTGAGGATGAAATGTCACCCCTGTACAGAAGGCCAGAACAAAGCTTGTGTATCACTCAAGTCCTGCACAAGTCCTGTTTTTAAGGATAATTCTCACATTCTGTGATGGAAGATACTGGCTGTGAGGTAGGCCAAGAGGGCCCAATCAGCCAATTAGGCTGCAAGATGGGGAAATTAAGGGTGGGAGAAGAGCCCTAATGAGGAGGAAACTCACCTGAGCAGAGGTGGGTGGGGCTAGTATAAACCTAGGAAGCTGGTAGCAGCAAAGGTTTCTGGGAGAAAGTTTGCAGTCACCCTCTGTTGGGGGGGGGGGAGGGGAATCCAGTGGCAAGAGTAGGTTCCCGGGGGTCTGGTTCAGAGGAAAGGGCACGCCCTGAAGAGATGTGGGGGAAGATGTGTTCC
The DNA here is from genome assembly GCA_032164245.1 of Sternotherus odoratus. Classification (NCBI taxonomy): domain Eukaryota; kingdom Metazoa; phylum Chordata; order Testudines; family Kinosternidae; genus Sternotherus; species Sternotherus odoratus. Next base: position 12,033,272 of record JAVMKO010000007.1, on the reverse strand, counting down.
TGTTGGATAGGAAACAGCCCAGGGAGTAAGCAGCAAGGTTGAGGACTAAACAGCCCTTGAGTGTTTGTTGTGGAGTCAATGGGCTGGAATCCAGAGTAGAGGGTGAGCCTTTACCTGCCACTGGAGATGTGGCACTGGCAGGGCAGTGAACTGGAAGATTGCCTGTAGCAATGACAGAGACGTTGAAGGACTATGCCCCACCAGGGGAGGAATACTGAGTAACCTGCCTGGAGTCAGAGAGGCAGCACAAGCTCCAGGAGGGAGAGAAGGTCTGGGGACAGAGAATAAGAAACAGCATGCAAGCATTGGAAGGCGTGTTGGCCTCACAGAGCCAATCCCCAGAGCGGCCAGGAGGAGGTGCTATTCCACCAGTGACTAGCACCTCACCACACTGCTTTACAATTGGGCGTTTAAGGAGCGCAGAGCACGATCTAGGGCAGTGATGGCGAACCTATGACACGCGTGTCAGCACTGACACGCGTAGCCATTGCCGATGACACGCGGCCGAGACGGGGAACGGGGCGCACGTGCTTTTTTTTTCCCCCTTCCCTCTCTGTAACTGGGCAGCAGAGAAAGGGGCGGGGAACGAGCACTAGCAGCCCGCCCGCGACAGGAAAGGGGGACGGGGAGCACATGGGTTTTTTTTTTTTTTTTGGTTTTTTTTTTTTTTTTTTCCTTCCCTCTCTGTAACTGGGCAGCAGAGAAAGGGGCGGGGCACCAGCACTAGCAGCCCGCCCGCGGCAGGAAAGGGGAACGGGGAGCACATGGGTTTTTTTTTTTTTTTTGGTTTTTTTTTTTTTTTTTCCCTTCCCTCTCTGTAACTGGGCAGCAGAGAAAGGGGCGGGGCACCAGCACTAGCAGCCCGCCCGCGGCAGGAAAGGGGGACAGGGAGCACGTGGGTTTTTTGTTTTTTTTTTGGTTTTTTTTTTTTTTTTTTCCCTTCCCTCTCTGTAACTGGGCAGCAGAGAAAGGGGCGGGGAACGAGCACTAGCAGCCCGCCCGCGGCAGGAAAGGGGGACGGGGAGCACGTGGTTTTTTTTTTTTTTTTTTTTTTTTTTTTTTTTTTCCCTTCCCTCTCTGTAACTGGGCAGCAGAGAAAGGGGCGGGGCACCAGCACTAGCAGCCCGCCCGCGGCAGGAAAGGGGGACGGGGAGCACATGGGTTTTTTCTCCCTCTCTCTAACTCGGCAGCAGAGACAGGGGACTGGGCACCAGCACTAGCAGCCGCCCGCGGCAGGAAAGGGGAACGGGGAGCACGTGGTTTTTTTTCTCCCTCTCTCTAACTGGGCAGCAGAGACAGGGGACTGGGCACCATCACTAGCATTCCGCGGCAGGAAAGGGGGACGGGGAGCACGTGTTTTTTTTTTTCCCTCTCTCTAACTCGGCAGCAGAGACAGGGGACTGGGCACCATCACTAGCATTCCGCAGCAGGAAAGGGGGACGGGGAGCACGTGTGTTTTTTTTTCCCTCTCTCTAACTCGGCAGCAGAGACAGGGGACTGGGCACCAGCACTAGCATTCCGCAGCAGGAAAGGGGGACGGGGAGCACGTGTTTTTTTTCTCCCTCTCTCTAACTGGGCAGCAGAGACAGGGGACTGGGCACCATCACTAGCATTCCGCAGCAGGAAAGGGGGACGGGGAGCACGTGTTTTTTTTCTCCCTCTCTCTAACTCGGCAGCAGAGACAGGGGACTGGGCACCATCACTAGCATTCCGCGGCAGGAAAGGGGGACGGGGAGCACGTGTTTTTTTTTCTCCCTCTCTCTAACTGGGCAGCAGAGACAGGGGACTGGGCACCATCACTAGCATTCCGTGGCAGGAAAGGGGGACGGGGAGCACGTGTTTTTTTTTTTTTCTCTAACTGGGCAGCAGAGACAGGGGACGGGGCACCATCACTAGCAGCCCGCCTGCAGCAGGAAAGGGGGACGGGGAGCACGTGGCACAGAGCGTGTAGTTCTGTGACTTCCGGTTAAGCCAGGATCTTTGCCCTCACTTCCGCCGGCAGAGCAGGGAGCAGTGGAACGCAGCAGGGGACGCATCTCTGGGGGCCCTGCCATTACTAGTAACCAAATAGCAGTTAACCACAGCAACCATTATCTACTGTTCTGGGGTGTGATGGATTTCTAATCCATCATTACTGAGATAAGTGAGGGGGAGGCTGGGAGAGGCGAGGGCCTGTGGCGTGCTATGGGTGCCGTTTCCCGCCATTAAAAATAGTGGTAGCCATTTTAATTCACATAAGGAACACCATCTTGCTCCATAGTGCAGACTCCATTTCACCACTATTACTGTTGTGCATCCTTATTAACCCCTATTTCTGCTCATTAACCCTGCCCTTTCCTAAAAGACAGTTACATGCACCATTTTGTGGTTAGTTAGGCTAGTTAACCCCTAATTGCCTGCAGGCCTAACAAGCTATCTATAATTCTATCTTCTGTCACTGCCCCCCTGATGGAGAACCCAAAAAATAAAAAACTAAGGTTAAGTAAAGGAAGTGGTAGTAGCAGTGGCCGACCCTTTCAAGAGACATGGACCGAGATGTATGGCTTTATAGAAAAAAATGGCAGATCATTTTGCGTTCTATGTACTGAAACGGTAGTAAGCAGAACGTGGAATATAAATAGACATTTCGAAACTAAGCATTCCCAGCTCCTGGAAAAGAGTGAGGATGAAAGGAAGGAATACATTTCCAGGCAGCTACACCTTTATAAGAGCCAATCTAATTCCATCCTTAAATTTATGAAAGGCTCTACAAATTTAACATCTGCAAGTTTGAGCATTGCTCACTCTATAGCTCAGCATGGAAAAGCGCTCAGTGAGGGAGAATTTATTAAAGAAACTCTCCTAAGATGTGCACCAGTTCTATTTCATGATATGCAGAATAAAGATGCAATTATTAAGAGAATATCTGAGTTACCACTCAGTAGAAATATCATAAAAGACCGAATAATGAGACTGAACACAAACGTGCAACATCAATTGCAGAGAGACATAAGGAAGTGTAAATATTTTTCGATCTCTCTTGATGAAACTACTGATGTCACATCACATGCTCAGTTGGCCATTATTGGTCGATATTCTGATGGTCTCACAATGAGAGAAGAGTTGATAAAGTTAGTATCAGTGCCAACGAGTACATCAGGAAGCGAAATATGTAAGGTTGTTATGCAAACATTTTGTGACCTAAGCATTGATATCTCTAAAGTTGTGTCAGTGACGACAGATGGGGCACCAAATATGGTGGGGAAAAAAGTTGGATTTGTCAAATTGTTTACAGAAGCTATTGGACATCCGATTGTGCCTTTTCATTGTATTATCCATCAGGAGGCTTTATGTGCCAAGGCAGGATTCACCGACTTAAACGACTTAATGTCAGTTGTTACAAAAATAGTTAATTTAATAGCTGCTCGCCCCCTTCACAAGCGAGAATTTTCGGCACTTTTACTGGAGGTTGATTCCACCTACAGTGGACTGCTGATGTACAATAATGTAAGATGGCTGAGCCGAGGCAAAGTTCTTGAGCGCTTTGTGGAGTGCTTTGAAGAAATTAAGGTATTTCTTGACGATAAGGATCTGGGAAACTTTCCTCAGCTTAATGATGATAAGTGGGTCAACACCCTGATGTTTTTTACAGATCTCTCTGTTCATATTAATGAACTGAACTTAAAGTTACAAGGTTTTGGCAAAAGTATTGACGTTATGTTTGGATACATAAAAGCTTTTGAAAGTAAAGTTAAAATTTTCAAGCGAGATGTAGAAACTAAAACTTATAAGTATTTTCCTCGAGTAACAAAGTATTTTGAGAAGGCCAGTGCAGCTGTACAAAATGAAATGGAACTCTTGCATATGAAGTACCAGCATGTTTTAGACTCGTTACTTGACCAGTTTAGTGATAGATTTAGTCAATTTAGAAGTCTAGAACAGACCATGAAAATAATTAAGTATCCTGATGTAGTAGTCTACAGTAGTTTGGAATTAAATGGTTTCCAATGGATGCAAATTGATGATTTGGAGATGCAACTTGCAGAATTTCAAGACAGTATCTGGGCTCAGGTGTTTGTCGACTTGAGGTCAAAGCTTGAGAATCTGGAAAGGTGTCGCTTGGAGAATCAAGAGGAGTGCCACTACGAACAGGAAATTTGGAGTGCCTGGAACCGACTACCAGACACTTTTAGCACCCTGAAAAATATAGCAATGGCTTTACTCACAATTTTTCCCTCTACATACTTTTGTGAGGCCTTATTCTCAGCGTTAAATAATATCAAAACCAACAAAAGAAACAGATTGACAGATGAAGTTAGTAGCACTTGCTTGGGCCTGAAGTGTACAAAATACCAACCTTCAATTGAAGATTTAGCCAATGAAATTCAGCAACAAAAAAGTCACTAATAGGCAGGTTTGTGAAAGAATTCCCCCTCCCCCTCACTTATCTTACTTCACGGCACCCCACACAAGCTAAATAATATCAAGACCAACAAAAGAAACCGACTGACGGATGAACAAAGAAGTCACTAAGCAGGACAGTTAAATAATTAGTTTTTGGTTTATTAAATACAATTATATATAACAATTATGCATTTATGTTATTTAAACTATAAATATCGCGAAATAATGTTTTTTCCTCAAAGTGACACACCACCCGAGTTATGCTCAGTTTTTTGGCGAAGTATGACACACCAAGCTCAAAAGGTTGCCCATCACTGATCTAGGGAATGGAGAAAACCTACATCATTTCTCTGCTTTATATCAGAAAACATAAAAAGAGGAGTTTTAATAGCGATAACTGCTACAAATTGGGTCCCAGTCCTTATCTTGCCCTGCATTGGGGATTGATCCACTGCTCATTGATGCTCCCACTGACTTCAGTGTTACAGATCAGGGCCTTGAAACATGACTAGACGTGTGTAATCCTGCACTGCTTCAGAATCTGTTCAGTGATGCACCACCTAGTTAAGCACACCTGGGCCTGTTATAAGGACTCAGGGAGGAGCTGGGTCAGTTTCTCTCTAGCTGTGGAGAGAAAAGGACCTAGCTGCTTGGGAGCTTAGGGTGCTGGGAGCAGACCAGTGCTGGGAAGAAGGGTAAGAGGAGCTGGGGAGTTCCAGCCTGGTAAACCACCAGGCTGCAGGCCTACAAAGATACTGGCGGTACAGAGGTGCAGCCCGGAGATAGGCAGGGACAGCTGGTCCTAACCCCGTGCCAGTGATGAGTGGCCATTGCAAACCGAAGTCTGCCCCAGTGAGCAGGGGCTAGATGATGACTGGCAATAGCCACTGAGGCAAGGTGGGGATCGAGGGTTGGGGGTTCCCCTCGCCTGGGAGACCCAGTGTGAGGAGGTGCCAGGGGCAGAACCCTGCGGCACCGGGATCTGGGAGGGATACAGGGCCTGAAACAGGCGAGACACTGGCCAGCAGGAAGTTCTCAGGAGGAATGAGATAATTCCCAAGGGTGTAGTGGTGAGTCTTGAGCCACTACACAGTCCTCTAATAATATAACTCCCCAGTACTCCAGCTGGGTGAAAACGTTCTGTCCAAGCCTTTTTTGATGGAAAATGGGGGCAAAAGCCTGTTTTCTTTCATCAAGGGTTTGCTTTTTTTTGCTTTCAAACTGTAAACCCCCAAACCCAACTGTTTTAAATTGAAAAAAGCTTTGTTCCAGAAACAAAAAATCAAACACTTTGGAAATAAATGTTCATCAGTGCTTCATGCCGGTGGGGTGCAGGCGTGGGAGAGGGATCATTTCCCAACAAGTTCTGCTCCATACCCTTCTGTCTCTTAATTCATCATTGTGTTAGTCTTCAGGAAATGTCCATTGGGCTGTAGTGTATTTATTGGTGGTGGTTGTGATGTGGGTTTGGCAGAGGAAGGGAGAGAATCTGTGAAAACAATAGCCGGCATATACTCTTTTATGATTTGCCCCAAATGTATACACCCAGTTCAACACTCCTTTAGTGCTCTGGATAGAAAAGCATGATTTGAATAAAGTGTAGTTTCTAGAACAGCCTTGCCAAAGGTACATCACAGTATGTTTGCCATCTGTTGTCAGTTACAGTAGTAGACATGCCAGGTTCATATTGTTAGGGCCCACAATCCTCAGTGTTCCTTTCGCTTAACAATACTATAGGCAGATCTCCACAGCTGACAGATACCTTAGCATTCTGAAGTTGGCTAAGTGTTTCTTGTTTGAAGATTCTAATTATTTGCCCCAGTGGATGGTACTGAAATCTTGTTACTTTTGTGAAAGACAGAATCACTACGACATGGAAGAGTCTAACCTAGGAACTTATGGACCATAAAACAATGTCATGATGTGAGAAACATGGTGGTAAAAGGAGCTTCCTCTGAAAACTGAAGCCAACTTGTTACTGGTATCTGTAAAGGGTGCAGGCAGATCATTTGGCGATAAGGAGTGGAAGGAAGAAGAGAAGGTATTGGGCCAACTATTAGAAAAATCTGCAATTATGTTTTAAGCACAGCGTTCGGAGGGATGTGAAACATTAATATGGAAGCATCTTTAGAAAATTACTTAACCCATTAGGTTATTTGACAGAAATGGCAGGCCTTCAAGGTCTAAATAAAAAGACCGTAAGAGCCTACTTCTGGTCTGCCTTTGGTGCAAATCAGAAATACCCCTAATAGTTACACCATGTAAGTCTGGTATAACTGGGATCAGAAGCAGGCCCCATGTCTGAAGCACAGTGTATTTTCTATCGGTGACCTGCCAGTGCTTTCTGTTTTTGTGCCTTCTGTGTCTTGTTTTTGTAGCTGACGAACTGCAAACAATGGCTGGCTTTACATAAAGCAACTGAAAATTGCACCGGAGCCAGATACAAGCAGATTACATCGACGTTGCTCCTAAAATTCCAAGCTACCCATGGTGACCACGGTAGCCGTGGGGTTCTTAGTAATGCAATAGACCAGAGGGTAAAATTAATACTGGAGAAGTTAGGTAACAATAACAAATGAACTTTCAAATTCTGTTATACAAAAGAGGCCGGAACATTAAGGAAGACAAGCTACTCTGTTTAGTCTGAGGATGACATAATTACCCAAGCCAATATTTCATGTATTAAATGGTCCGTTATCTTTGCATGAGATTTTTTTTTTCCAGATGTAGGTAATGTGGTTTTATTTTGCCCATCAAGTTTCAATATAAAAAGTGTGGAGCATCCTGATTAGCCATGTCCCATATCTCTGGAAGAATCTTCAACTTGACATGATTGTTCCAGTTTATTGGAGAGAGTGGTTTACAGTGTTCACTAGGGGAAATCCCCAAATAGAAATCATCATCAATGACTGGCTTTATGGCGTCTAATAGAAACTGACACATCATACTGTGCCACTGTAATATAGGAACTTTGCAGAATTACCAAATGTGTCTGATTTTAGTGCTATAAGTCCTATGGATAAGACCTATTTGATATATAATCTGTTTGTGGCAGAATCTCCAACCACACGTTAACCATATTTCTGAGGGTTTTTTTTTTTTCATATTTCACCTCCTGCTGTCTTTAATTTAACATCAGAATATTCAAGTCCTAGACACCAGGGCAGAATCTATGTTACCTCTGCTAGATTTATAAAGTCCTGTGGCACCTTAAAGACTAACTATAAAGTTTTGAAGCATAAGCTTTCATGGGCTAATACCCACTTCGTCGGATGCAAGCAGTGGAAGTGGCAGTATTTTAAAGAAATGGGAGTTGAATTCAATATTGCAGTGTTCAAGAGCTTTGAGCTGCACAGATAAAAAATGCCATATAAGAGCTGATGATGATGACTGTTAATTTGGTTCTGTCTTTTAAAATCACGTGAGCCGCAACCTCTGATGATGTAGGTGGGCTAGCTCCACCCACGTCAATGAATCCCGTGTTCATCAGCTGATGCTCTGGCGCTATATGTGTACTAATGGAAAACATTCCCCCAGTGAAACAGTTTTTGTGCTACACAATAGCACGATACTTAGTTCTCTGACCCAATTATTCACATATTCCTGTCTGAAATCATGTCAATCGTAACAGCTGAGCCAATAGTAGAACAAAGGTTCCTCAAATATTAATTCAGATTTAAAAACAAATTCACTGTGTCCATGCCCCTATTGTGTTTGTGAATATGTGAAGTCAGATTCAAAAAAGCACTTAAGTATATGGCTGGCTTTAAACCTCTGCTCAAGTTCCATTGCTCTCAAGGGGAGCTAGGTGCCTAAATAACCTTGAGGGTCTGGCCCATCATACTTAAAATTAAACATGTGCATAAATGCTGTCCTGAATCTGGACCTTGGAACCTGGTCTGAAGCCCACTGAAGTCAATGGAATGAATCCTTTTGAATTTTGGATCTGCCCTTTAATAAGCAAGCTTCTTGAACTCAGATTGAAGTTTCCTTTTGGCAGATATGCAGGCAAACTCTGTAACCAGCAAATAGCAAATGTCAGACAAATATTTCTGGAATGAGTTCTTGGCCTACATGTGATCAGGAATACGTTTTATGAGCACAGAGAGCCACAGCCAGAGGTAGTTTTCAGCAGTGTAATTCCATTTATTTGAACAGAGCTATGTGGAGTTACATATATTGGGCCAGATCCTTAGCAAGTTTAATATATTCGCTGGACGAAATTATGCCAAGGCGCATCCCTAGCTGAGTAATCAATGGGAATTTCAGCCCACAAGTTAGTACACATCTGGCCAAGCTAAATCAGATTCCAAAGCACAATGCATCAAGAAGGGATAGCATATGGATTCGGACATTCTCTATGGAACCTAGCTTGGGATTATCAAAGGCACTTTCTGTGGGCCTAACTCTGCTCTGACTGAAGTCAATGGTTGCTACCCTGCTTTACGCTGAGGAGTAAAATGGAACAGTAAATGTCACGCTCTTTAAGTCAGGACATACACATGAACCAAACAGAAAAAACGTGATCCCCGCAGAGTTGACTTTAGTGTGACAAAGCTGTCCGTTAATTTTAAATAGAAACTCCTGATAGCATCCCAAAGAAACATCCAAAATCTGGCCTTTAGTCTGTGTATGCAATGGAAACTATCCCGGTACAGCTATGTCCACACAGCCCCATAGTGTAGATACAGCCTATACCCACAGTAAGGGTAAGACCTTCCCCAAATGACATTAGCTACATCATCAAAAGGACTCTTTCAGCGACATAGCTGCATCTGTGTTGTGGTTCATGTTTGACTGACGTAGCTATGCTGATGTAACTTTCAAGTATAGAGCAAACCTCTGATACCTTGCACACCTTTGAAAAGTGCCTCACTCCATGAGTAAATCCATGGATTCAATGGGACTACATGCAGAGAATGGTCATACCTAATGTGGGGGCAGATTCTGGTACTCACTCCCAATCTGGCAATCATTCAGTCAGTCCTGAACCACATGCCAAGGAATAACTCTGTAGGGCAAGGGGACCGCGTTTGAGCACCTAGGGGACATATGGTGACTCTCTGAGGCATGAGTTATGACAAGAGCAGGTCAACAAGTTTTCAATGAAAATGTTTTGTCTTTGAAAAGTACAGTTTTGTCATCCTTAAACGGTTTGCAAAAACATTGACATTTTAGTCCCATTTTCCATTTTTGATTTAAAAAAATGGAAACAATATGAAATGAAGAAAATTCTGCTTTGTTACATCTTTTTTTTATTTTCTTTTTTAAACTATCCATCCCTTTTTTTTCCACTGAAAGAGGGGTGGGAGAAAAAAGGGAAAGAAAGTGGGGAAAAGTGTTTTTGTTTTTTCTCCCTCCACTTTATTGTCCCCTTCCCCTCCCTGCTGGAATCTGGCTTCTGTTTCTCTCTCTCTGGGTGGTGGGGGGAAGCCAAGTTTCTGCTCATCCCCTCCCACCTATTATGCAGAAGTGGGATTAGCAGCTCATCATAAACTGTTCTGCCATCTCTCCTCCTTTCACTACAGTGCTGTGAAGAACTCACATAGATTATAAGAAGGTTCTTCATTTTCCTGGGTATGCAGGAGGGTTTGTGACTGATCCGAAAATACATGTGATTTAAAAAAAAATCAGGGGTGTAGTCCATATACAACATCGCATACCAGAAATCAAAGTAAGCTTAAAATACATAAACTGCGACTATACTTTTTCAAAGAGGTGGTTTTGGTTTATGTGCACATGAGTAAGTCTCTCACATATGGGAGCATGACTCCCACGTCTGGCAACTAGTACCACCAAGGAGAATACAATTCTGTGAAACAAAACTGGATATTTCAGACACTGACTGGTAAAATACAGTTTGTCCTGGAAGTCCAATTTAAGGGGCATTCAAGCTAACAGCAGTGAAATGAAATTCTTTATGGCACAATAAGGAAGTAAACGTAAGTGTATTTGCACTGATTGTAGAAATATTTTGGTATAGTACTTTAATGGTATACGACATGGCAAAGCACTGTAAAAAGGTTGCCTATGTCTGTAGATAACAAAAAAAACCCTAATTTGATGGGACTATGAAATTGTTGTACTAATTGCACTCGACAACTACTTTGCATAGATAATGCAGAAATGGAAAGAGGAGCACAGTCCTCGGAACTTAATAGTCAAAGGAAGTTGGCTTTGTGAAATGTCAGAAATCATATGCAAAGAAAAGCTTGTTTGCTAGGAATGTCATTTCCATATATCCAGCTCTCATTTTCTTTAGTTACTGTAATTTTCTGCTGCATTGGCGATTAGCTGACTTCACTCAGTTTTCTTTAAAAAAGAACAAGGAGTCTTTGTGGCACCTGAGAGACTAACAAATTTATTTGGGTTTTAGCCCACAAAAGCTTATGCCCAAATAAATGTGTTAGTATCTGAGGTGCCACGAGGACTCATCGTTCTTTTTGTGGATACAGACTAACATGGCTACCACTCTGAAACCTGTCAGTTTTCTTTGTTACTTTTCCATTTTCCCAGCATATGACATCCAAGCATTCTGGGAGCTTTGGACTCAAGAAGCAGATTAGGAAAGGAAGGTGTTACCCTTTAGGAGGGAAATGTGGTCACAGAAATAGAATTAACAAAATCATCCTAGTCTATTATTTATAACCTTAACTGTTCCAACAGTTGTGCTCCTGCAAAGCTGCAAGTGCAGGTGTTAGCACTTAAACATCTTGCTATCTGCCCTGTTTGAGCCTGAAGTAAATTATGATCATCAAACAGCAGCAGACCTCTAACTACCTGACTTGTGGTTGTGATCTGAAATTCAACCAAAATCATTTATCTTCTTATGTAAACTAGTATTTGCAACATATCACGGCCTCTTTTAGGGCCAAATTGTTCCCCACCCCTTGCCCAAGTTCGCCAGTTTCAACCTCTCTGGTGGTACAAAGCTGGCAGAAAATGGGCTCCCACAGTCAGCTGAAGATCCTTCTGGAATAGGAGGCATCTCATAAGGAGGCGCTATAGCCAGAGAATCACTGAACTTTGATCCCTGGCACTTAACACCTTCTTGAGGCTTACGCAGACCAATATAATATACAGCAGCCTTTGGACTGTTCTAAACTATCCTTGCAACTGGCTCAACCCCAATCACCCCAAGGATCTGTAAGATGGGATGTTTAAAGTTGCCTTTTCATGCCTTCAGCTGTGCTGAGGGGAGTTTGTGTCTGATCCTCATGTTCTCCCAGACCGAAGGTCCTTCGGCAAATGGTGTCTGGAAAATATTTCTTATTCTCTGTCTGAGAAGGCTGTGATGGCACAGAGATTTTCTTCAATAGGCTTGTTCTGCAGCAGTGTGTGAAAAGAATCTAAAAGGAAAGAAGAGACTTTTTTAAAAATGGTATTTCTGAAGCCAGCTTGGCTGAGGAAAATACCCTCGTTATACAATACTATCTTCCGTACACAGAATTCCAAATAGTAGTTGGGGTGTTTGTTTTTTTTTCCAAACCTCAGATAAACTAGGACTTTTGCAGACATTTTACTGTACATCTGTGTGGGGGTTGGTTGGTTTTTGCATTGGTTTTTTTTTCCACGGGGGCCGGAGGGGGCACTTCTGAGAAAACCGCAGCATCCGTGATGAACAAGATCTAAAAAGACTGCTCACTAAATAACAACAGCTGGAATGACTGTCCTGTACGCTAGCGACATGAACAAACCCAGTGCCTCTGCTTAGACTCAGATAATATGATCTTTAGCTCTCCAAAGACTTAAAGATTTCCCTGAAGAGATGCAACTTCAGGAGATAAAGCCCATACATGTTAAGCATTTTTTAAATTGCCTCCAGCACTTCCTGCTATGCACTGAAACATTGCTGTTGCTGGAATCCCAACTGGAATGAAAAGCCTGCATCTCTTTGACTGGGCCCCTGTGAATACTGTTGGCTTTGGTATCTGACAGAAGGATGTGCCAGTAGAGTCCAGTAGCAGCTGCTGGAATCCACTGGCATGCCAAGATGTCAAATACTTAAGCCGTTGGTTTCTGTGGCAGACTCGGTCACTTCAAAGAGATGCGACCCTGGGAGAGAGAACGTTTGATTAAAAGGGTGAAATTAGGGAGGGGGAAGGGGAACAAAGAGATGACGACAAACTGAATTTAGCTACTGAAATCAAACAAATATATAAAACCAAAAGGGGCACCTGGCTTCTGCCTACGTTGTGGGGCAACTGAAACCCTGAGGGGGAGAGACGCTGGAAAAGAGGAGAGAGGAAAATAGCAGGGACAACGGTGTGACCAAAAAAGAAAAGGCGAACAATCTCCTAACCATAGGGAGCCGGACTATGGGTCAGGGCGCACTCTGTAATTTACTACAGCTTCTATTGGCTAGCTTGGCCACTATATGAGGTTGGGTTGGGTTTAGGTCTGTATTTCTGTACAAATCATGTCATGCTGTAAAATTAAGTTTGCTTTTTTGGTGATTGGAGGGTTTTTTTAGGATTAAGTTGAAGTATTCTTGGCTACGTGTTTTTGGATACAAAATTTGGCTAACAATTGCAACAACACAAAAGCCAACAATAATGCATTATTCTCCCTACAGTGCTTCACACATCAGTGCTTTGGTTTGAAGAAAGTGTTACTGCCACAGTCCTGTCCCCTTGGATAAATCGTCACTGGGCCTGTTGAAATGCCAGAGAGCTAACTTGCAATCTAGGGAGGTTTATAGTAGCATCTAAACAAATGTGTAAGTTTTTATGACTGTTTGTGATGAGAGTCTCATTCATTTGCATTGTGTTTTCATTCCTTGCGTAGTAATTCATACACTGTTATAATTATTTAACATATCTAGGGTGATAGTGTAACGCCAGGTGGGATCAGACCAGGGACCTCCGGAGCTTAGTGCATGAGCCTCTACCACATTAGCTAATCGCTAACTGGCGCTTAGCTAATGCTGTAGTGCAGATTCATTTCATCTCTCTACGTGGTCTTAATGCTACTAGATGGGACAGAACACCACAGACACCAGGAGGTGTGAGGGTTACAATAGTATCTAGAGTCCAACTAGCTCCAGGTCCCCACTGGGCTTGGTGATGTAAAATATTGTAAATTACAAGCCCAGCCAAAAGGATATGAGAGCTCTGAATCCATCCAAGGTGTCATTGCTTGGAGTCACGATCTTGCTCTCAAGGAAGTCAGTGACTGTTCCCATTGGATTCATTTGGAACAGGCTCAGACATGAGCTGTGTTCTGCAAGATTCAGCCTTGTTGAGTGAATGCCGTTCCCAATATTACACCAGTTGGTCACTTTCCGTGGTGAGAAGTGTCTTCTGCACTTGGCAAAACCTTTTATTTTGAAAATTTGGCAAAGAGTAATGCTTTCAAAAACCCCTAATTCCTATTGGCTTTCAATGGGATTTAGGCTCCTAAATCGCTCTGGCACATTTGAAACATTTTGCCTACCTGACTACTCTTGGTACAATAGCTTGTCCTTTCTTTGCCTTTCTATAAGTTCTGGAGCAAAGTAGATGGAGTGAATCGGTTTTCACTAGTCAAGTGTTCACATCCATCCCACTCTTGCCTTAACAATCTCTTCAGTGTCCTCTTCTATTCTCCACAGAGCACATACTCTTGACATGACACTTAGTGTGGTGTCTTTTACTTACAGTAATCTTTGGTGATGACTTATTTAGATTTCCAGGAAATAGCATCCACATCCTATTTTGCCCTCACCAGATCTCTGCTGGTTTATATCCAACAGAGTTTTGATGTTTTTCTGTGTCAGGTGTTATGTTACCTAAGTAGGTTCACTGCAGTACTGACTATGCTAGGCCCATATAGCAGTGTGCCTTGGTTCTGTAAGGTGATAGTGTCAGATACTACGTTTTAATTAGTGTTTCAACAATTGAAATACGAAGGTCAGATAGACAGTCCAAGCAAATATCCTGGGGGTGCTTCTAGACTACAAAAAGATGGCTGTGTACAAAAATACTTGATTGATTTACCATCGTTACAGTAGCTCTACGTGGCACAAAACCACCCACAAATAAGAAGGCAATCCAAATTGAATGATACTTTAGAAAATGAAGATGGGTTACTCAGAAATCACTGACTGTGATTGGGCCCTATATTTTGTCATTAACATTGTGCTCTCACAGCTTGAAATACGAATAGGGACCTGCTCCCTCTCACCCCTCCCCTCAAATATACATACATGTAAAATGTGTGTGGAGAGCAATTAGAACAGGGGTCTCAAACATGTGGCCCGGGGGCCACATGCGGCCCGCAAAGCCCTTCCCTGCGGCCCGCCAAGCTTCCTGGCGCCCCCCTCCCCCGGTCCCCTCATAGCAGTTTGCAGGACGGAGGGGCCAGAAGTGGAGGCTTCTCTGCTGCCTGGCTGGGCCGCGTGTTTCTAGCTCTGGACTTCCTAGATTGCTCTTGCTTTGTTTGCCAAACAGCTGTTGGTGGTGCCTAGTGTTTTCCAGGAGGGAATGGGGAGCTGCGTGCTCAGAGGAGGAGGTAGGGCAGGGGTGGGACCTCTTGGAAGGGGTGGAGTGGGGGTGGAGCCGGGGCACCAAGGGCGGGGTGTGTGTCAGTGGTGCGGCCCTCGGGCCAGTGCACTAGTCCTCATGGAAGGGGTGGAGTGGGGGCACAGCCGGGGCAGCGAGGGTGTGTGTGTGTGTGTCAGTGGTGCGGCCCTCGAGCCAGTGCACTAGTCCTCATGCGGCCCTCGTGGTCATTTGAGTTTGAGACCCCTGAATTAGAAGAAAAAGCCACATTAATTGTACAATAGACTTTTTGCCTGATTCCCAACACCTTCGTAACACATCCGAAGGCAAACAGCAGTGGAGCACAGGTATCAGAACCTCTTTGCTCTTCAGAGCAGCTTGACAAAGCAAGGACCTGATTCATTTGCTTCGGTGGCCTTTGGATCAGATGCTAAGGGTACGTCTACACTCCAGCTAGACACTTGCAGCTGTCCCAGGCCAGCTGACTCATGCTGTCAGGGCTTGGGCCATTCAGTTGCAGGGTAGACATTTGGACTCAGGTTTCAGCCCAAGCTCGGGGATCCTCCCACCTTGCAGGGTTCTAGCCTGAGCCCGAGCGTCTATAACCCAATTAAACAGCCTCTTAACCCAAGCTTGAGTCAGCTGGCATAGGCCAGCTGTGCACGTCTCATTGTAGTGTAGACCTACCCTTAGAACAGACATGCAAGGCATCCCACAGCAGTAGCTCTGACTGATAACCAGAAGAGTAAAGTTCTGCTGGCTGGTGCAGCAGATGGAAATGTCAGGGCCTTGTCCCCTTTGCAAATGCTATTGCTCGGGAAGAGAGTGGCAAGGACTCCCTTTATACCTCACCCGGGTGTGGAGTTAGGAGTTCAAAGGGAAGAGAGAAGTGTATACCTTCTCCCCACTCTTCCAGGCAGGGGCAGAACACAATGTGGCCAGATATGAGTGAGTGTTTTCAGGAAGGGGGGGGGGTTAATGTCAGATTGAAGAGTTTGTCTTAAAAGTATGGCAGAAGATTCCACCCATGAAAGCACAACATACAAGAGGATTTGCCTTTTAGTTTTACAAAGGAGAATGACTCATTTGTACTGTTCCATGGTGCGCAAGGCATAATCCGTGCAAGACTATGAAAACAGGAGAAGTAAACAGCAATATTGCAATATTGTGTAAACATTTGTAAACAAGCCCTGAGCAGGTCCATTTGCCAGAGCTCCCGTAGATGTGCATCACCACAGCCAGCACGCACGCCAGTTGAAAAGCCACATACATGATGGCATACAACAGCCTCCTGCTTTTTCATGCAACGTGAATAGCTGAGAAATAACCAACTATCCCAGGCATGAATTGTGGGTCTGATCTGAGTAATTATGACCACCCCCTGAATGCAAAAAGAGGTGCAAAATCTATTTTTCTCCAGTGCTCCCACATTTAATCTCAAATGATGATGATTTACTGGTGTGGAAGTAAGAGGATGACAAAATCATTTGTGTTCTTTACACCAGTCTTATTTTTTGAAGGATTATAGCCATTTTCCTAGGCTGCTTCCCCTCCCCACCTTCCCAAGAGAGATGTTTGCACTGGTAAGTGTCCACTGTTTAGATGTTCCATTCTCTTGGGATCCAATGGCATGGTTTGGATTACCAGTAGAGCTAGAACCAAACTACAAAGTTTAGATTTAGATCTGGATCAGGATTCTAACCTTAACCTTCTGGAGGGTTGAGCTCCAAGGTCCTGTTTTGGTTCATAAAGTTTAGGCACCAGCTGTAAAGTTGAGTTCCAGAATGGATCTTTCTCAAAGTGGTGTGTGTTCAGCTTTGGGGTTTCAGATCTAACGACTGGCAATGTTCTGAATTCACTCTCTAAGGTGGACATTACAGGGGAAACTCGGGCTGGTATTAACTAGCTGAAACACAGCAGCCTAGCACAAAATATTTAGGCAGGAATTGCTCCCCGGCTCCGCCATGAATTGCAGCAGTGTCTAGCTTTTTTAACACACAGCAGCACAATTATCCATTGTCTGTGTACCCAATCCACAGAGCAGAAGTCTGTTACTTCTAGGCCATATTGTAGCCTCTTTCATTCAGTCAGTAAACTGTTTCTTCTCATGTAACATGTCTCATAGGAAAAGGAGTGCTGAGCTGGTGAGCAGTGGGTTAAAATGCCCTGTAGTTATTTGTTGCAGTTGTTTAAGCTAAAAATACCCAGACTCTTAAAGTTGCTTAACCAAATGTCAGCAACCTAGGTTCAGATTTAACTCAATTGTCATTACTAGTGGTTGTGCACCACAGTAGGTCATGTGTGAATTCTGTTCTGTTGAATGGAATCCACAAGCAAGACTTCCAAGTGTCCATCCAGATAAGAATGTTGACCAACTTGCTCATGAATCAGCCTGTTCCAGAGCTTCTTTATCTTTTCCTGGCACCGGATGTGGTTCCACCTTTACTGCTAATTCACTCCTACAAATTAGCTGAAACCCATTATCCGTGTGCACTGAAAACAAGGCCTGTGTGAGGTTTCCTCTGGAGTAGACAAAAGGTCACTACATAAATATCTGTCTGGGGCTAGAGCGCAAATGGAGTGTCTGCCTTGTTTTGTTTCGCTGATAAACTTTGAGGCGGACATTGGGGAAAACTTGATGAAAATAGCTTCCTCTTCAGAAGCAGCTGGAGCAGAGTGAAAATGCTGCTTCCTGTCAGATCAAGGGAGCAAAAAGAGTGACTATTATCCACCTGACTTTATTCCTCCTTGGGCATTTTCACATTTTAGTGTAAACAGTAACCCATTTTCTATCATTGTGCAAATATGTGGGCAGTCACCATGTGAAATTCCACATCCACGCTCAGCCATAGAAGACACTCCTAAGGTTTAGGGAGTATGGAACTAAAGGGTTAAGCCACATGTGGGGTGACTTGCATTGGTTTCAGTAGTTTTATAAGGAATGAATCTGGCTTGTTGTCTGCAAGATCTTTCACTACCCGCTGGATCGGCAGGTAGTGATCGATCTATTGGCGATCAATTTATCACGTCTCATCAAGATGCGATAAATCGATCGCCAGCGGCACTCCCATCAACTCTGGAACTCCAGCTCGCCAAAAGGCGCAAGTTGGAGTCAATGGGGGAGCCCACTGCCGCCATGAGGACAGCAGGTAAGTTGGCCTAAGATGCACCGACTTCAGCTACGTTATTCACATAGCTGAAGTTGCGTATCTTAGGTCGACCCTTCCCCCTAGTGTAGACCAAGCCTAAGTCTCCTAACTTCTTGTGTAAAAAGGCCAGCCAGTTTCCTTTTCCTCCATCCTTAATTACCTTTCTTTTTTTTACTATAACTGCCTGTTTCTGTAATCTATGCACCGCATTTTATCCAGTGATCTAATGAGGATTTGCCATTCTTCTTTCATATGGAAATAGCAACATTTACAAGTTAATAGAAAGGTTTGAAATCCATGCAGAATGCACCTTTGCTATACCTCCTGGAAATGAGAAGACTGGGCACTTGTTCACAATATGTTTGATGGTTTGGAGGACTCTGCATTTGCACTGTGGCAAATCCTTGATTCTCCATTTGTGCATCAGTTTCCCTGTAACATCATCTTAATGTGGTTAATGGTCGTCCACTGTCTTTGGCAGAGCGAGAAACCTGGCAGCTTGATGCTCTTTGTTTATGTCTGAGTCTGTCCATTGCATCTGCCAGGTGTCTTCTGGGTTGAAGCTGGATGACAGAAGAGCTTCTCCAGCCACCCAGAATTGTCAGTGGGACTTAAAGTGAGCACAAGGTGGGGAATAAGGTTGTCATGGAGTGGGACCTTTTGGTTAGTGAGAACTTTTTTTGTATTTGTGCAATGTAGCCATCTCTCACCAGATGGTTGGAGGAAGAATGTTTGCAAGGACTGGAAGCTAAGGTGGCAGAGTGGACTTCAGGGAGCCAGTTACAAATCTCATAGCCACATTAGCTGGCTATCAACAAGGTCCATGTGTGAGTGTCCTCCCCAAATGGATGCATAGTACTCAGCCATGGAATAAACTAAAGCCAGCATTGCCATCCATAGTTTTTGAGCATCAGAATACCAACTAGAACTTGGTAGCTTCCAGATGATGTTGATGCAATTCTTTGTTTTATGGCTCACCTGCTTCAGGTTGTGGTGATATGTAAGGCTGCACTTGAGTGACTGACTGCAGAAGCTTATGTTCAGCATCCTCTTGGCTGCAAAATTGCTGAGCTGGGAAGCTGCCAGTCCCATGTTTGATGGATTGGGTTTGAGCCGCCAGGACCGAAAGTAGTTTTCCATCCTCTTTAGATCAGCATTAAGCAGATCATCTGCTTCTCTGAGCAATTTTGCCATTGGTTTCTATGGAAGCAGGGTCCCACCCAGGACCTCAGTTCTTGAAACTTGTCATGGCCCTTTGGGGGGCTGGGTGTTTTTATGTAATGGTCTTTTAAATAAAAGAAACCCTCATGACAGTATATGTGTGATGTGGCAGTCCATAGGTTTTATGGAAATATGCTTAGAAGTGTGAATATGATATAACTGGAATATGCTTTATGCAAAAGGTATAACTCTTGTAAAGTATCATAACAGAAGTTATAACCTAGCAAATATATTCCTCCTATTTGTATACATGCCTCATTCTTGTATCTGAAGCTAGGAATATGAAGTAAAACTCTGAGGTCCTATTGTAATTATGAAAAGTGGGGTCTATTAATGGTGGTTTAGACTCTTGATGACTCCCATTGACCACTGGTCAATGACAACTGGTTGTAAATGGTTGATTTACCTACAAACCTTCCTGTGTACCTGTGGGCCAACCCAGGAAGAATGGAGACTAGGGGTCTTACAGTGACATGTGACCATGTCACATGCTACTGGAATCCATCTTAATCCTTGTACTTGTCCATTGATGGGGCAGGTGTGTGGACAAGCACAGACAAGATTCCCGCCTTGTGCCAAAGCTATAAAAGAGGGTGGAGCAGGACAAAAGACTCTGCAAGTCATGAGAGAATCCCTGCTTACCATCTAAGACGTCTGCGGGAAGAAACAAGGACTGGACCGGGGAAAGGATTGGGCCCAGAGTAGGAAGGAGTCTAGCCTCTGAAAGAAGCTTATTGGAACATCTCCGAAGAGGCTATCCTGTTTTGCTACTGTTGCTGAATTTTCATCAGCACTGCTTATTGAACACAGGATATTGTGTTGCATTGTATTAAGTGAACATTTCTGCCTCTGGCATGAGGGAACTGGTAAGTGGTATACGTTTAAGGAGATCAAAAGGATCAGCTGTCAAGGGACTGTCCCAATGGGTCATTAAATTTCACTGGAATGCTGAAACAATATCTACCCACTCCCAGTCCAGCCCCTTGCACTGCTCACCTACAAGCCTTTACTGAATCTGACACCTACTAAATTCATGGGAAAAGACATGTCTGCTGAGCGTTAAGGAGAGACGGTCTTCCACATTTTCAGACCAGACACAGAAGGGATGATGTAGTCCAGTCACAGGAAATATCTTTCAAATATTCCTTCCCCCAGGACAGGATGAAAAATTGTTTCCTTTTCCCGATACCCTTGTCACCCAGAGGCCAAGGAGAAAGTCTAGTGAAAGAGGCTTAAACCAATCCATGTCTTACTTGCATTTACCACACTTCCCACGTTTGAGTTTGATTTGGACCATATGGTAGATCTTCTTCAGTGTCTATTCAAAAAAAAGTTGTCTACCTGGATTTAACAATAAAAAAAAATTTGCTTAGACAGGCTTTTCATCCCCAAACATAATTTACAAAATAATTATACAGGAATGCTTTACCACCACCCCCTCCACTCAATGGCTTTGTTTTTTTAAAACGGTTGCAATAATTGCGTGATGGCAACCAGAGATGGAATGTTCTTGTGGCAGAAGATGCGATTTCATTCAAAGTGAAACTTCCTGTGGGCAAAAGTAGATTTTGATGAAATTAAAAAGAATGTGAATGAAAACATTTTAGTAACGTGGAAACATTTCACTTTGTTTACAAAACAGCATGTTTTGACTTTTCTGTTTTGAGATGACTTTGTTTTGAAATGTATCTTGACGTCAAAATGAAAAGTTTTGACCCCAAACTAATTTTTTTTAAATGTCATTTTTGTGGGAAACTTCAATACGTTTTTTGGGTTTTTCTTTCAGAACCAGAATAATCTGTCATGGAATTTCCATGAAACAAAGCTATGTAGGGAACAGAATTTCTAACAGCAACACTCTGCTACCTGTTTTTCAGTGAGTGGTATGTGTTGTCTTCTGTGCCCAATCCACCAATTATACGAGTCTGTTATGAGACCTCTAACTAATCTCTTCCCTTATAGGCCTTAGTCCTAGCTCAAGATGGCCAGCCCTGTGCTTTTACTTCAGTAAGATTACTTCAATCCCTGACCATGACAAAGATGCTAGTCATCACAACTACATAACTGTTTAGGACATGAAGCAAAAGAGAAGATCTTACCAAGAGCTGAACAAATGACTTCACAATAAATAACTTATAGGGTGAGATATTATTTAGACCAAAGGCTTTTTAGGATTTTACAAAAATGCATCAGATGTGTATATGCTTAATGAGAACATCCACAGTTCTATTAGAGTTTAATAAAAAAAATAACAACAGCATTTGGAAGGGATATAAAGCTTTATACTACAGGACATAAACCAAGATCAAGCTAGCAGTGGATAGGAACAAAAAAAATTGCACACGAGGGCTTCTTGAACCTTCCTTTCGAAGCTCCTGGTGCTGGTCACTGCTGGAGACTGGATGGACATCCAACATGGCTGTTCTGATGTTGGAGTAAAGAGAGGTTTGTAGAGCTGGAGACTGGACCTCCCAAAGTTTTGCGAACATTGACACCCATGGGTCTAGTCCAGCCCAGGGTATAAATAAGGACTTTTTGAAACTTCCAAATATGGACCTAGGTTTGGATGTTAAATAGTCCCAAGATCCAAAATGTTTTAAGCCCATCTCTATTTTCAAATAAGAGCAAAACTGGGCAGGGGCCATTATTGTGGCATAGCAACTTTACGCTCATCAGACCATTTCCAGCAAAGAAAATATAATTGCAGTAACATGCTCATTTAGGGAAATAATTCCACCTGATATTTTTTGTGTAGCAATCAAACGTCGATAGTGTAGAGAGAGAAACATGCATGTGATGTTCATTAATAAAAGTGCCTATTCACGTTCTCTCCCTTAGAAATAAGAAAGCCTCTTATTTTGGATCCTAATTAAATTGATTCACCCTTCACATAACCTCCCTGCTGCTCTCCCTTCAACTACAGGGAATATAGCTATGTCCAGTCTCTTTAATAAGCCTTATTCAAAAAGCCATTGGTTCCCTCCTCCTTTTAGCCTTTGGTTTTATTTTATGCTGTCCAATATTTCCAATACTTGGTTCCAATATTTCAGTCTCCTGGTCTTTAAAATTTCAAAGGTGATCTAGTCACTTTCATGTTAGAAATACATGCACATTTACCAAAGGCGAGAGACACTTGATGCCAAGACTAAAATTTCTTGGCATTTCATTAAACAGATTATATGAATTAAATGCCTGGCCTTGACAACAAGATTCCTCACCATGGTGTTGAGTGGGATGAAATGTTTGCACAGTTTTGCAGAGTGAGTCTTGTCTTCTCCATCTGGTTTGAGAAATCTGTTCTTGGACTGACGAGTCTTTTGCCAAGGTCCTACAGCACAAACTGCGAGGATATGCCTCTTAGATAATCCACACACATCTTTCATGTGTAGATTACCATCTACTCTGAGTACTGTAATATAAACCAGAGGAAAAACACTGCAGAGAGAAGGAACTAGTTCAAGGATGAGTCTTTCTACTGACCCCCTAGAGTGGATTTGATGTTAGTGGCTTTTTAATGGTTTGAAGACCAACACAAAAAGGCATGATAAAGGAGACAGATGTAGCCCATAAGTTTACTTCCATTAAATATTTGTTTTTCAAAATACATATGCTGTATTTATAGACCACTTATTTGGGAATTGATTTCCTTTCCTTTGAGGTCAGTGAACTTGCGCTTCATTTTAAGCACAGGGAATCACTGTAATGTGCTTTTCTGGGGCAGAGGTGAGCAGAGTACCTACTGAGTCATCTCTAGCATCAGTTGGGGGTGCATGTGGATGGGTGGAAGTGTGCCTGGGGCTAGACAGAGGATTTGAACATTCAGCAGAGGCACTGCGTCTCCCAGAGAAAAGCAGATGTCCTAGCACACTCCTTTTAGCCCGAAAAATTCAGGTCGATTCGTGTCATGTGGGGTAACGTTGCTTTGTCTTCGGTTGAATCTGGGTATGGTCATTCCAGAATAACTGTAAGTGATGGGCAACCATTCAGCTAGAGAAAGCTGCCAGAACAACACATTTTCTTGAGCTGCAAGAGACTCCTTTATATCTAGCCAGAATAGCAGCCATGGATTGGCACTGGCTGGTTGTTTACTGATTTGTCAGGCTTACGTCTGGGATGGTGATCTTGAGTAGGAGTCGTGGCATATGCATTTAACACAAGATTTTAATGTGTTTGAGTAGGCACTAAGACTTACTGATTTGCTATATGACTGAAGGTTTGAACCTAACCACCATGTTGCTAAATCTCACGATTTTTGGAATGCTAAGGGGTGGCAATACTGCAGCTGCTTTCTTGAGTCCTGTGACTACGCCGCTGCTCTTACCATTTCATGTGCTTCCCTGGTCCAAAAAACAGGACCGTGGTCATGTTGGGTGATGTTGGCCTAAGCCACTCTGTACCACTTAGGCCCTGCAGTACTCCGGCAGACTGTGCGCATAGGGTGACTGCCTGAAGTGTGGAGCGACTTCATGTGCTTTGGTGTTGGAGCTTCATGCTGACTCTGAAGGAAAGGAAAATGGGGATAGGCTGGGAAGCCAGCTGTGTCACTCCTGGTTGTGTTGGCTCTGGAAGGATAACAGGAGTGTATAATGGTGTGGGTTTTTTGGTTTTGTTTTTTTAAAGGGAGGGGCAGCAAAATCTTTACTGTCCTAACAGTCTGCATCTATCATACTGAAAACACATGGAGCAGCAGATCCAAGAAAGTGCCATTTTTGCATTCACTTTTCAGTGTGGACCCCTACTTTAAAAGGGACAGAAAGTGTGTGTTGAATTCAATTATATAATGAGGACAGCATTGCCCTATGTCAAATTAAGAAAGTTTAATTCCAGTTATGAACCACTCTTTATCTTGTGGATTCAGAGTCCAGTAGAAAGATTTAAACTGGGAAATGATAATACATGGTTTGACTGTATCATGACCATGATGCATTTAACCTCAAAATACCCCGGGGTGGTTGTTCTGGGTAAGGAAGGTTGAATCTTTCAACACTTGGCCAAAATAGAATGATAGTTTTTAGCAACATGGGGGGAGACTGGACCCAGACAACAAGGGGAATCTAATGCCCCTGAGGTCAATTGTGTGATTTCATGTTTAAAATACATGCAATACTCCAAAGCTGGCCCCTCAAAGTAGTACAATCCATCCAATAATCCCATTAAGACAGACCATTGTCATGTGACAAATACTGAAAGGTTTTATGGAAGCAGTCCAAAAATAAACAATTGGATGAGAATCTGAATACTTCTGCATCAGAATGGAAACTAACAGTGCTAAATAATGGTGCACCATTTCCAGGCGTACTATGTGTATGCCAGAGCAGAGTTTCCAATGTGAGAGGCACATTAAGTATTCCCCGTTTTAGGGAACAATTCCTGAGGGGACTGGACACTGACTCCAATCCAGCAAAGCATTTAAGCACACATGAAACTCTACTCAAGTACATAGTCCTGTTGACTTAAATGGAACTATTGAGGTGGCTAAAATTAAGCACATGCCCAAGTGTTTTGCTGGATCGGGGCCAGCGCCCTCCGAATCTGTTCATAGATTCCAAGGCTAAAAGGGGCCCGTTGTGATTATCTGGTCTGCCCTCCTGATTAGCACTGGTCACAGAACTTCCCCCAAACAATTCCTAGAGCAGATCGTTCAGAAGAACATCCAGACTTGATTGAAAAAATTGTCAGTGATGGAGAATCCACCACTGCCCTGGATAAATTGTGAGTGGTTAATTATCCAAATTGTGTGCCTTAGATCCAGTCTGAATTTGTTTAGCTTCAGCTTCCACCCATTGGATTGTATAGACCTTTCTCTGCTAGACTGAAGAGTCCATTATCAACTATATATTCCCCATGTAAGTACTTACAGATTGTAAAATGAATTCCTTAACCTTCTTTGTTAAGCTAAATAGATTGAGCTCCTTCCAGTCTATCACCAAAGGCATCTTTTCTAATTCTTTAATCCTTCTCGTGACTTTTCTCTGAATCTCCTCCAATTTTTCAATAACCTTCTCGAATTGTGGGCACCAGAATTGGACACGGGATTCCAGCAGCAGTCACATCAGTACCCGATGCAGAGGTAAAATAACCTCTCTACTCCCACTCGAGGTGCTGGTGGAGAGACCACCAGAGAAGAACCCAGCACCTGGAAGGTGTTAATCCCCAGAGTGACCAGGAGGAGCTGCCCTAGCAGGGAATGGACTCTGTGATGCCATGTTACATACTCTGCGGTTCAGTTTCCTCCTCCATAAAATTGGATTGAGAACATTTTCTGAGCTTCTCAAGGGTTAGTCATTAAGGTGAAGTCCTTGAAGATGTTCAGGTGGAAGGCACTATACAATGGCAGGCAATTATTCTCAATCCTCAGGGAAACTTTTCCCTCACTTTAGCATCCACCAGGAGACCTTCCTCAGCCTGCTAATCATAAACACCCAGCCGTTGTTAAGGACTGTGCCTAAGGAAGTATGTCTGCAATACTGAGACATCTGATGTGATCAGCTTTAGAGCAAGAAAAATAAATATGACCTGAGTGGGCTTTTGACATCTCATGGATATTATCCACACCTGCTTAACTCGGGGGGGGGAGGTGTATACAAAGAACTACATATGGGGTACAGCCTTTCTTGCAAGCTGTCATGCAAGCTTGCCTTATGTATGTGTTGCTTATTGAAAAAATTTCTGTGAAGCTAAAACTGAGCAAGAGACTTCCAGAGAGATTATCTCACACAAAGCGAAAACATTCAGGTAACTACGGTTTGTAATCAATACTTTACAGAATGGGAAGGAACCTGTCTTGTGTTGCTTCATTTTACACATCACTTTTGTTCAGATCAAATATCTGTAAGAGAAATGGGTTTGAACCTGTTCCTGTTGAAATAATGGCAAACCTCATTTAGCCATGAACGTATATGTCTGTTTAGGGTCACCAAGTCCATGCCATTGTCATACTATCAACATTTCCCACATTTAGATAAATCCTGTAAATCTAAATGACAAGGTAAGTATCCTGGTAGGTCCCAACTCTGCTCCCACTGAAGTCAGTGGCAATGTTGCCATTAGTAAGAAAGGGAGCAGGGTTGGATGCATTGTTGTCTCAGCATTTTGCCACTGAATCATACTGTAATTTATTTTTTTCTGGCCACCTCACTTCCTGTGTTGTTTACGGGGATTCACAGATAAGATTGCAAAGTTTGCAGGAAACAGCTCTTGCTATGAATCTTCACATCATGCACAAAGGAGAGATCTTTAACACAATCCTGCCATACAGGATGGTCCGACACTGAACATGAACAACCCCAGGGACATTTTTTTTTGAGAAGATGTAAGGGAACACGCATGGTCTGGAACCTCTCCTTTGTTCCCTGAAAGATAAATCTGGAAAGTGGTGGGAGCTTGAGGTCCTTCCCTAAAAGAAGTTATAATAAATCAATTGTGAAATAGTGCATTGCAAAGCCTCTAAATCCAAAGATAAAACACTGAATCATGGAAATAGAAATCGGAAGGTCATTGATTAACAGGAGAGAGGGCCCAATGTGAAGCAGCAGTCAAAAAAGATAAGTGTTAGGAATCATTAGAAAGGGGATAGATAATGAGGCAGAAATTATCATAATGCCTCTATAAAAATCCAAGGTACTCAATACCTTGAACACTGTGTGCAGTTTTGGTCCCCCCATCTCAAAAAATTACATTGACATGTGATCTCCTATTCAATTTATTGATAGATAGGAACTGGGTGAGAATGTGCTTGGAGAGGTGGGGACTGGAGCCCAAATGTCCCATTCCAGGTCTAGATATGGATTTTGGGAGATTAAACAGTGGACGTTTCAAAGTTTAATAAATGACAGAAGGAACCATTTTCCCCACAATTGTTTCTTAGAGGAACTTATTTGCTGTGCTGTTCACCTTGGTCCTGATTCTACCCGCCACACTCACACTGAGATTCTTCTCTAAACCCTTAAATCCTCAAAACTGGCCCTCTGCAGAAGACATAAGTTTCACCCACCGATTAGTATATTATTCTGCTAGTAGTTCTAGTTTAGCTGGTTGAATATTAAAATACAGATTAAATATTTTCATGAATAAAAGCCCCGTGTTTGCTGTTATGTATGCCATAGTATTGTTAGTTATTCATGGGCATTCAGATAATCTTAAATACTTTTGAAAACCTTTAAAGAACAAGTTAGCACAAACGCTTATTCTCACTAGGAGGGGATTGCTTACTGCTCATCATTTATTATCCCCTAATTCAGTGATACTTAGACCGAGGCTTACAAGTTGTAACTGGCTCTTGAATTTGTCTCCTGCAGCTCTTTGCAGCACATGCTGCTAAATCACCGTGTGATTTAATTATTAACCAATCAGGATGCTTTTACTATGCTGTTAACTAATTGTAGTTGATTTAAAAAAATACTTCCCCATTTTGTGGTGAGAATAATATAGAATATCCAATTAAATATTTCCCAACATACTATTCAAATTTGAATATATAGTATTATCATAAATGAAGCCATGAATTCACAGTACTGTGGCTCTTTTGGGTAATGTTGATCACTAATTTGGCTACTTAACCACTGAGGTCTGAGTATCACGCTTTAGTTCAAAATGTCTTGGCAAACCGAAGACAATGCCATGTGACTTAGGAGACCAATCACACCCACACAATAAAAGTAGAGTGAGCAGTCAAAAATGAAGGGCATGTAAACAACCCATAGACCGAAAGTTAGGTGCTTAAGCTACTAGATATTATGAATAACGAATGTTCACTGTAAGTAGAATCTGGTAGCCAATAATTAGCAAACAGAAGTATAGATGTTCACTCATGATGAATTATAATCAACCAGTTTCCACAACATGTCGCTGTACAAACGTTCCTTAGACCTGAGGCTATTTCAGCCTACCCAGATATGATGCTACAGTAGGGATGTGAAAGAGTTATAGGTTGAAGTCTCTCTCTGTTAAGTATCCAGATGTTTATTTTAAAAATAGTCTACCCATCTGGTGGCTCATTGCTGAAAAAATCGATGGAAGGAGTGAGGTTTGGAGAGTGGGGTTCTCTAACTTTTCACTGAGGATTTCCATACTGGATGAGATGTACATATATGGGTACTAACTTGGAGGTTTGGAAGAAAATATGACACTATTATTCATAATTAATAGTGTAACTTGACAAATACCATTTGGGTAGTTCACTCTGATGTTATATCTATCCCATATTCTGAGTTCCTCCAGGGCAAAATATTATATATGATGCTGGTATTAGTCATATGGCTTCTCAGAGCTTTAAGCAGTGAGAGGCACACCTTTTCCTAAGCTTAATGCAATGGCTTCATTGGTGTGTTACATGTTTGGTTTAAACAGGAGACTGGGAAAGGCAGGAGTCAGTCAAATATCGCTGCATTGACTTGGAGATGGAAGTTTCAGGCCTGCAAATACCTTCCCTTCCACCTAATCCCCTTCCTCATATCGACTCTAGATTTTACCTGGTGCTTCCACTGTTGAATAAGCAGGAAAGAGGAACAGTGTCTCTTTGTTAGTAGGCACCAGCTGTGTGTCTAAAAAAGCAGAAGTAGCAGGATCTCACCCAAATGTGCCTTTTGCAAATGCATCACACCTAGAAAAGGATGCCTCCCCAGCCCTCGGGTTGGCTTTGCAACAGCATTAAACTTCTTGCAACTAACCCCCCCTTTCCAGTCATCAGTTTCCTAAGCAACTGCTGTATATTACTGTGCTGTTTTTCCTCCAGTAATGGATTAGTAAATGACTGGTTCTACGGATTAAGCAGCGGTGCTACAGAGTTAGTTAGCTTTCCATTATAAATTCCTTTTGACCTCTGTAATGCTGCTTTCTTTCTTTTTCTTTCTTTTTTTGGCACGGGGGACTGAAAATGAACCAATCCAATTAAATCACCACATGCCTGATCTTGTGTCAACTTCTTTTAGGAGACTTTGGAGGGAACCAGATAAGGTGTTTGAGAGAACACAGGGTTGACTGGTTGTGTGGGGTGATTGTTGTTTTTTTTTAAGTGAGGTGGATTTAACTTTTGGGAAACACTTCCTAATGTGCCGTTTAAAAGCTACAGTGTACATCTGTGTCATTCAGAAATACAAGGAACTTCCTGGACAAAACCATCTATCAAGATGGAGTTATAATTGGAGTTACCACTTTGGCTAGGAACTTCCAAAAACCTGGCTGTCTTCGGCCAGTTATACCTAGCTGCAAATTCCAATCAAAAAGACTATACAAAACAAACCCAGGCAAAACTCATGGGAGTGTTGCTTACATTTTCAGTTTCAAACAAATCCAAAATATCAAAGAAATTGGCAAAAGTGCCAAGTGATACATAGGTTTGTTGCTTGTGTTTTCATCAAAATGTAAGAAGCTGCTTATTTCTCATAGTTTTAATAGAAAACCATAAACTGAGCCATCTTTGAACAAACTGGACCTTGGTTCACTTAATGCATCAAAACTTTTGGTGACTGATCTGAGTTTTGAGTTTGTAATGATGAGATTTTCATATGGATTGAGGTTTAGTTGCAAACATTTCACGCTGATCTAAATTTCATGGCTTGACATCAATCTGAATTCTACAGACCGATAGAATTCTATGACTTCTTTGATAGTTTTGTGAATTTTAATATTTATAAAAGGCAGTATGAAAACATGAATCTGATTGGTGAGTAGAGATAACCGATTAGAACTTCATCGTTCAAAACACTTTAACCTGAATAAGGGGAGCCAGATTTGGGGGCCTGAAGAAGGCTGGGGCCATTTTGAAACTGGTATAAGACTCTGTGTGTGAATTGAACTACCAGGGGACAGACACCACTATGTTCAGTTTCTGACCGACTTTGTTGCCAGCCTGCAGGGCTGAATTAATGCATAAGCTAACTAAGCTACAGTTTAGGACAGGGGTGGGAAAACTATGGCTTGTGGGCCGAATCTGGCCCACAAGTTGTTTTAAGCTGGCCTGCAAGCCACACCAGCGGCTCGTCCCTGCTCTGGCCAGTGTCAGTCAGGGCCACACCACACAGCTCCTGGAAGCTTGCCTGGCCCTGCTCCAGCTCCTACGTACTCCAATGGGAGCTGCAAGGGCGGTGCCTGTGGACAGGGCAGCGAGCAGAGCCGCCTGGCCGCGCCACCACATAGGAGCTGAAGAAGGGACATGCCACTACTTTCAGGAGCTGCTTGCGGTAAGTGCTGCTTGGAGCCTGCACCCCGAGCCTCTTTCCACACTCCAACCCCCTTCCCCAGGCCTGATCCTCCCCCCCCACCCTCTGAACCCCTCAGTTCTAGCCCAGAGCACCCTCCTGCACCTCAAACCTCTCATCCCCAGCCCCACCCCAGAGTCCTTACCCCCTCCCATGCCCCAACTCCAATTTTGTGAGAATTCATGGCCTGCCATCCAATTTCTATTCTCCAATGTGGCCCTTGAGCCAAGAAGTTTGCCCACCCCTGGTTTAGGGCCTTGCAATATGTGAGGCCTCGAAAAAATAAAAAACTGACTCCATTTCAAATTTTATCAAAATCAGCTGATCAATAAGAGACATAAGATTTTTCTCTCTAAATATAGACCTTTTTATTCAAATATGGCAAAAAATACACATCCGGCTACACAAAAACCCTTACCCTATACTGACCCTTCACTAATTGTTCATTATTGACAGGTGGGAGGCCAAAGCTGAGGGGAAAAAAAGACGATTGCACTTGTGAAATTTAGTATTTCTAAGGGCTGGTCTTCACTATGAGGGGATGGGGGGGATTAACTGCAGATACGCAACTTCAACTTCAGTGCGCTCCCCCGTCGACTCCAGCTTGCTCCTCCCAGCAAGCTGGAGTTCCGGAGTCGATGGGTGCGCCGTGAGCGATCGATTTCTCTCGTCTTCACAAAACACGAGAAATCGATCGCTAACCGATCGATCGCTACCCGCCGATCCGGCAGGTAGTGAAGACCAGCCCTATGAGTTAAGTCTGCTATCAGTCTCCTAAGACAGCGGGTTTTTTGGCCAGCTGCCACTGGTAAAATTCTGACCATGCCTTCATAACTATTTAAATAAATAATTTGTTTACTGCCGATAAAATCGGGAAAAACGTGAGGTCAGAGAGGGCAGTGTCATGAAGCAATCCTGCCAAGCTCATACTCGTATGGGACTCATCCTTGGAGTGACTTCATGTATAGTGTCTCCCTGGGCTGGCAATATCCAGAAGGCTGCCATCTTTTATTTACAGTCCAGCACCGAAGGGCCAAAATCCATGTACTGTGGCATAACAATTTGGTGCATGGGTTTGTGTCAGCTTTCAGAGGCCTAAAATCCAGAGTTTGGTCAAGAGGCCTAACAAATAGTGATTAGCTAAGAGAACACAGAACAACAGAAAATAACCTTGCTTTGTTTGTTTAATCATAGTCAGCAAAATGGCAGATGTTGGAGCATAATTAAATCAGTGTATCTAATTCAAAGTTGCAAATGGAACAAAGATGTCCTGTTCCTGTTGCCTTAGTTCTCCTGTAAGGGGGAGTTCTTCCCACAAGACCAGCCTTGAGTTTATGAAAGGTTGGTATGTCAGTATAAGATATGGCTTCCTCCCAAGTTCACTTTCCCAGGGACCAGCACCGGTCTTAAAACACAAAGGGGCAACTTGAAAAACAATTCTTATTGCCATATACTTTGCACTGTCTCTTTGCTTAACTCCTAGGAACGTACCTGCTAAATGATTAGAGGAGCTACTTCATTCCTGTGGACCCCATCTCGAATTCAACATATGTTTTATACTAATACAGTTCATTATAGTACTAATTACATGTTAACTTGTTAACCTAAAACCATGGACGGAGATATTGTGTGACCTTTTGACTATTGGCTACTGTGCTATCTTGTCTTACTGTGCTAGACCTATCCGGGGCTCTGGAATTGCCTACCCCGTCACTTTTTCATGCCCATGGTAAATCTATATAATTCATTGCAATCAATTAACAGTGTCTCTGAGCCTAGTAAGCGAGGTGACACTCCATCGGCGCTGTACGTAATAAACTCCTTTGCTCGACTCCTACATGGTGTGGATTTATGTCCTTCAAGCACGTTCAGTTGTATAGGGCCTTCGCTCCTGTTTTTCTTCGTTTTCTTAGGAGTTGGTGTGTGCTTTCTCCTTTTGCTCTGTACATACATACAATTGTATATTTTAATTTGCAAGCTGCTTTCTGCTTCATGCACTATCCAAGGTTCACATGATTGCATTTGCAGGTGATAGTCTTATGGACTTGGGGAAAGTGGCTCTTGAGGAGATAAATTTGTGTTGCTTCCCTCCATCCGTTTCAGGAACCTTCACAATAAATATCAGAGTGCTGAAAAAAGGATAAATAGAGGGCTTTGAGGGAAGTGAAGGAAGATATACATACATATATATATATATATATATATATATATATATATATATATATATATATATATATATATATATATATATATATATATATATATATATATATATATATATATATATATATATATATATATATATATATATATATAAAAATATTCTGAATACTTGGTGCGCAATTTATTTAGAACTATGTGCATATGATTTATAAGCAACTAAACCCTATAATATTCATTATATTTGCTTGAATATAGGCTAGTTTTTCTCACTTTCTCAATGCCTGTCTAGGGACTACCAGCATTGCTGATAAATTCTTCCTTTCTCTTTCACGCATATAGCTTGTCGTCACTCTGTGTTCAAGGTGTTTACTCGAGATTAATTAGTGCTCCTTGGGGGGAGAGAGGGTAGAGAAGCAAACCTGAAGAGAGATGTCTGCCTAGAAAATGTTGCAAGAAAAACTATCTGTGCATCGAAAGTGACAAACTCTGTAGCTTACCATTTGAGGATATCATCCATGACTTTGCTCTTCAAAAAGAATGAGAGAATGTCTTAAATTTCAGTGTTAAAATAAATGTGATGTGCCAACAGACATTCTGCAGGTTGTACTGCTTCCATTAAGTAAGATGGTCTGTGTAACTATAACTGCTTTTGTGTTTGCTGTAGATATAAAGTTTTCATCTATATATATAAAAGTCAAATGTATGTATGTTCCTTTACTACTTCCACACCGTTTCAGCTAGATACTTGAAATTTGGTACAGTTATAGGCTTTAGGGTCCTAATCAGGGTAAGAATCAAAAAAATTTAAAATCTCACCTTTTACACCCCCTAGGGGTGAAATTCTTTAAAGCTCATTAACATCAACTACACAGCTCACATAACATCATCTGGGCTGCAGGTTAACACATGCTGTTGTCTGTGACATAGTTATGATGTAATAATACAGATAACCAGAGAGCTTACTATTGTGTAGCGCAAACATAATTAAATACACTGGGTTTTTTTCATTAAAAAGAACCCTATTCGTTATGCCGCAAAAAAATGAAAATGTATTGGAGAAACCACATCTAAATGCAAGAGAATGAAATTAATTAGACAAAATGAGGCTGAACAAAATTTGTATTAATAAAAAACATTGTAGTCTTTTTACATCCCAGTTTCCAATTACAAATACTCCGAGCAACACCGGGTATTTCAGTTAGTATCTACTAATTTAGACAGCATAGACAAAATATATTCATTTGAAACTATTTTATAATGCAAACAGGCATATTGCAAGATGTGTTGTTAGTCAGGTTATTGTTCAATTTTTACAACTTTGCCTTTGCATATATGCAAAAAATTAAGCTTTTGTGTTTATATATTCAATATCCTGTGAAAATAATAAATTGGGTTTTGTTTTGTTTTTGTGGTACGGAGCCTCTTACACTTGACATAGTTTAGGGCCTCAAATGTGATAATCCAGCCCTGCCAGCCTTAATGGAATGGTGAAGGGTGGTAAAGCAAAGGAACGAGAGAGGAGAGCCCAAGCCCTGAAGAGAGGTTGTGGGGTTTCCCAAGTTCAGATGGAAGGGTTTTGGGCCTGGAGGGCCACTGGAGACAGTATAAGAGATTAAATAAACTGGACCCCATACAGAAAGGGTAATTTTGTTTAACATATTGTGGCGTTTAAGGAGACATTTGAGGGGGAAACTGAAGCAGGCTGCCTGTAAAATTACTTCTGGCCTCAAGGGGTTGCTCAGGAGATTGTGGTCTTATTAGTGACATTGACATTATCCTAGGAGGCAGGGTTTTTTGCTAGACTCTGCCTTTCATGACTGGCAAAGGTCTTCTTAACCAGTAAAGATTCCTGATATTCCAAGACTTTCTCTTTTGAGCGTGGCACGAATGTCATGAAGACCAGTGATCTGAGGGCAACTCCTGGTTTTAGCCTTGTTTCCATTGTCCCTGTGAATGTCTACAATTCTGCTGATTTTCTTGACAAAGTACAATGCTAGTTCTATAGTCTGGGCAAGGGTTGTGTCTAGCTGTGTGGTGAGCAGGGGTCAGGGGAGGGGTCCTGCGCACATTCTGGGTCAATTGGGCAGTTGACTTTGTGTAGAACTCTGCCCATGATGATGTGGTGGAGAAGATGAATGTAGCAGAGAAAAGGTCTTTTAGCTGGTCTTACAGTGATAGCATGGTTCTGCAGGTGGGTTTAGCACAGAATTTAGAAGCATTAAAGTTTAACATTGCATGGGTGTGATAAATAGAAGTGATAGAATGCAGGTGATTAAAATATATAGTCTCCCCAATTTCCCCACAAAAACCTAGCTAAACTAAATTCAGGCCTGTACAGAAGTCTGCAACTGTTGAGAGGGAAGTTAAGGAAATAGAGCAAAATGCTGAGGCAGGAACGTGTTCACCATGAACATCTGAAAGAAAAAACACCATTACAGAGCTCTTTAAAGCGCTCAGCTAGTGAATAAAAATAGTTCTCTGAATACTATTTTTAGAGTCTGCAGGAAGAATATAGTGAAATTATGTATTTTAATTGCAAATAAGCTTGATACTGTCAGCAGAAACAGAATTTATAAAGGGGTGGGGGACAGGAAGGCAATAAGACCATCTGTATTACTATATTGTGCAGCATCAAGCTTAACTACATTCCTGGCACACAGGGTATAAGGTAATCTGAGTAATTGCTGTGTACCAGCTTCATGTGTGATACGGGCCACCCGTTACCACAGACATTTTGGAATAATTTTAAATCCCTTTTTATATGTACACATTCAATAAAACGTCAAAAGATATGCCTATCCCATGTTCCCACTCACCTTGGATTGTTGAATCCAATTGTCCTTCAGCCTTGTGCCTCAAAACACACCCAATACCTGTGGATATCTGTTATAACCACATACCTTAGTGTGTGTTGTTGCACATATAAACCATGCTTACACAGGTTGGCTCTGTCCCCCTCTAGTGGCTGGACAGTCTAGAGGGTTGAGTCTACTGCTGGCTTCAAGCTGACAGAGCTGGGTCTTTTAGATCATGCAGTAGATGTTCAAACTTTTAGATCCAGAGGTTTGGGGTTCAGTACTGGCTGCTGATGACCCATCTAATTATAGTGTTAGTTACATATTGAGAAGTCCGAAGGGGCCTGCTTCTTCCCCCATTGAAGTCCTAGATTGTTTGTTATTTGATCTGGATTGAGAGAGGTGGGAATCTGGCCATGTCCCAGTAGTTAAGGTAAAAACACTGATAGGGACAAAGGCATCCTTCAGTCTGCTAGGAAGGGAGCTTCTAAGGCAAATCTCCCACTTCAGGCTAGCGAAGACCTTTCCTGTATTATTGGTTATCGTGTGTATTGTGGTGGAGCCTACAGCCCCAATCCTGGACCAAGGCCCTCTTGTGTTTGGTTATAATGCTATTGCTGAATGGCGGAGGTCCTTGGTTACCTTACCCTGAAAAGAATCCCAGCCCAGAAAAGAGTCTCCAGATAGTTCTGCAAAATTAGAAGCTTGGTGAGTGCACTGGAGGCTTGAGAGGGTTTGCAAAAAAAATTGTCAGCTGTCACCAAAAAAAAAAAAAAAAAATCAACCCTGGAAACTGAAAGATGTTTAGTATGAGGCCATCAAATGAAATTAATGGGCCCCAGGTTTAAAACAAACAAAATGAAGTTCTTCTTCACACAGTGCACAGTCAACCTGTGGAACTCCTTGCCTGAGGAGGTTGTGAAGGCAAGGAATATAACCGGGTTTAAAAGAGAACTGGATAAATTCATGCAGATTAAGTCCATTAATGGCTATTATCCAGGATAGGTAAGGAATGTTGTCCCTAGCCTCTCTTTGTCAGAGGGTGGTGATGGATGGCAGGATAGAGATCACCTGTTAGGTTCACTCCGGGGCACCTGGCATTGGCCACTGTCGGCAGACAAGATCCTGGGCTGGATGGACTTTTGATCTGACCCCGTATGGCCATTCTTATGTTCTTATGGAGCGTTCTAAACAATGGTTAGAAGCTGCTGTTTCACAATTTGCCTTGGCCTGGTGCTTGTTGCTAGGCAGCACGCACAACACCCAGGCAACTGGTTTGGTGAAAGCCACTGTAACAGGGTGGCCACTCACCCCTGCGGCGCCTCCTGCTGGTTCTTCAGGGAATTAGCATCCCAGCATCCAGAGCGCCCTCTGCAGGCCAATGTTCCGCTTCTGCTCAGGCCCCGTGTCCCTCACGGACCCTGGTGCCCTCTTCCTGAGGGTGCTGCACCCCTGCAGAACCCCCTCAGGTCTAAGGGTCTCCCCTCCCTGGGGAACCCTCCACCCACTATCCCCACCTTGCCTCAGACTAGGCAACTGCAAGTCACCACTTGCCCCTGCTCACTGAGGCAGACTGCAGTATCATTGCCACTCATCACTGGCAAGGGGGGGGGTTGGCCTGCTGCTTCTCTTTCTAGCCATGGGCTGCCCCCAAGCAACCCCAGTACCCCTGGGGGGGGGCTCCTTCCAGGCCCTACAGCCTGGGGCTCCCATGCTAGAGCTTCCCCAGCTCCTCATGCCTAGCCCCAGCCCTGTACCACCCTGGACACTACTCAGGCTTCCAGCAGCTAGGCCTGTCTGCCTTCCCCCTAGAGAAGGAGACTCTCTCTGTGTCCCTGCCTCGCAGCCTTTTTATATGGCCTGCGAGTGTTTAGGGCATGGCCACCCAGCTGAGCCTACTTCCCAATCAAGCTGGGCATTTCCTGGCTCCCGGCCACAACCCCTCCCTGGGCTGTTTCACGCCCCTTCAGGCAGGGAGCGGTGGTCACCCCACTCCAGCCACTAAGTGCAAAGCAGGAAGGCACCCCTGTTTTCAGATGATGTCCTCTCTCCCTGGAACCCCAGTCCTTGTCCCCACCCCTTATTATGGATGAATGGCACGCAGCCTATTGTGCAACAGCTTGTTCTTTTGGCAAGGACTCTGTACTGCAAGAAACTGAGCCTCAAGAGGGTGGGCTCCTCCAGGGCCGTTTGTGAACCAGGAAAGCCAACTGTTACATCACAGTGGGATGCTGGAAAACATCCCCTCCCTCCCTCCGGATAGTTATCTGGAAAAGAACCCAGAGCTTTAGCTTTACAACTGGAGCACAGGAAATATTGGGGTTGGAATACCAGAGTCCATACTCAGTCTCTAAAAGAACCTAAAGCAAATCTTTACATCTAAAGACTGGTCAATGTTGCCTGGTGCTATATGATCTCAGATGGTGCCCTTGAGAGCTGTGGACAATGACATGGAAAAAAAGTCAGAGCCCTATGCTTTAAATTAAAACCTAGATGAGGGCTCTGTCACTACAGAGTTCTTTGAAGGCTAGCCCAACAAAAATAAACTGCATACCCGGGGAGGTGCCATAAAAGTCTGTTGTAATGCACATATTATATACAAGTCTTTGGCTCATAAGAATAGACTTGTAGAAAGACTTACTGTAGGCACTAAACTAGAAGTCTGCAATGTCCATCGCTTCAGAGGGACAGATCAGCTGATGTACCCCATTGCCTGCCGACATTAGTGGCCAGAATGACCTTAACGATCATCTAATGTGATCTGTTGCTATACTGCAGCATTCAAGCATCATGAGCGGGCCTCTCAAATTTGTTTCTTCAAAAAATCATGCATTTTAAAAAAACCAAAATACTTTTTGGGTTCTTCCGATTTGTGTAACCGAGGACTCGGTGGAGGCAAACTGTGGTCACTCAGTTAGGATGAACTGCAAAGAATGGGGGCAAACAATCCCCAGAGCTGGTGGATATTCCAGTACTTAGATTTACGACACCAACACAAAACAGCTTCTATAATACCTTGTTATCCAGAAACTAACCACACAGTTCCTAACCATAACAGTAACTCTGCCTTAAGCCTTCACACAGACACCCAAGTTAAATATGATGAAGATTACTGAAAATCTTATTCATCCTATAAAGTTCTACCGATCCCAAAGAATTGGCCATATTACCTCCCAGGTTAATGAATATTCTCGATCTTACCCAAATACACACTTACAGCCAATTCTTATTAACCAAACTAAAATGTATTAAAAAAGAAAGGAGAGCACTGGTTGAAAGGTATCCAAACAAACATGAGTACAGAGTCTTGAGTTCAGATCCATAGCAGAGATGGTGAGCTTTGTAGATCTGAGATGACAGGATCAGGATCCAAGTCCTTTTTATACAGGTTTAGGCCACCTTTGACTGGTTGGAGTCCCTTGGTGAACAGGCAGTTATGGAGGCCTATTTCCTAAGCACCACTGGTAATTAGTTATATAACTAAACATAGGGCAATTTATTCATTAGGCAGTTTATTACGGACTTCAAAGAGACATATAGACAATGACCTTCTATTGCCCAAGATTTATCTAAATGTTAATATTCCCTTTTGATCTCTTAATTAATAGCTAGAGTGAAAGACAGGAACTGTCTGTTTACATGGCTAGCATCTGTAAGTGTAAACACACAATTAGCATCACCTTTAATTTTTAACAATACAGGTTTGCACTTCAAAGTTCTAGCCTATTTATCATAGAATAGCCCTAATTACCATTCTCCTACTTTCTAACAAGTCTTTAAAGGTTAGCTTTGAGTTAGTTAGCTCGCAAGCTTTTTCTGGCCCTGTGTTACACTTTGTATAACATTTGTTGCAATTATATAACAGTGGTAGTAATAATGATTTGCATGATTGTATTTTAATTAGATAATGTCACAGTTTGCTTTCTGGGTTTTGCACCTTTAGGGTGCACTTCAGTCGTGTTTGGAAGCTTTTCTCTGCTGTCATAAGCGCTAGAAACTTTTTAGAAAATATTTCTGAGCTTTCCATGAGTCACTTGACTCCAGACGCTGGGGCTTTATGAAAAACACCATGCCTTGCGAGTCTCAGGATAAAATAGTGAGAGTTGGCAGCACTTCAGTCATGTTTGGAAGCTTTTCTCTGCTGTCATAAGCGCTAGAAACTTTTTAGAAAATATTTCTGAGCTTTCCATGAGTCACTTGACTCCAGACGCTGGGGCTTTATGAAAAACACCATGCCTTGCGAGTCTCAGGATAAAATAGTGAGAGTTGGCAGCACTTCAGTCATGTTTGGAAGCTTTTCTCTGCTGTCATAAGCGCTAGAAACTTTTTAGAAAATATTTCTGAGCTTTCCATGAGTCACTTGACTCCAGACGCTGGGGCTTTATGAAAAACACCATGCCTTGCGAGTCTCAGGATAAAATAGTGAGAGTTGGCAACACTGCTACTGCATAGCACAGGCCATAGAATTTCACCAAGTAATCCCTCTGATAGAGGGAGCTATTCTGTGGGCAAAAGCTGCCCAAAGCCATTGATCAACACCACAGTTTATGGTTATTGACCGATCAACTGCTAGGATCCGGATGAAGTATTCTTCCCCTGAGTCTGTGGGCATGGGCACACATTGCAGCTCATGGGCTATAATAATTTGCTAGAGTTAACATGTTTGTGAAGACTTGTTCTTGCTCTTATCCTAGTTATTCCAGGAAGGCTGGTCTTTTGTCACAGCTCTTCTGGGAATTTTGCACTCCTTTATTTTCAGATTTTAAAAACTGAGTCAACTTTGATCTACTTTTTTTGGTCTGTGATCATGTAGCTAGGCAGATAGGATACTAAATCACAAACAGCTGAGCAGCTTTCAGAAGAAAGTGAATAAAAAACAAGTGAGACAGCATACAATATCAACACACCTGCTGTATAAATTTAAAAAAAAATTAACAGATAAAATCCTTTGATTCTTTATTTCCTTTTATTTTCCATTTAAAAAATGAAAAGCAAAATCACCTTGATTCTCAGCTGGTATAAACTGCCCTAACTTCATTGACTTTATTCAATTATTCAAGCCTTTAGCAAACAAGAGTCTGTCTGTGCAGCATGAGATGAATGACTTTTAGAGGGGTTTTTTTTGGTTGTTTTTTTTAATACTAGACAAAAATTCACTCTCGAGCTGAAATCTTTGGTCAACTTACAGCAGCTTGACAGACCTCTGGTGAATTGATTTGGCTACGTGCTGAGAATGCCAGTGTGAAGTTCACTGGAGCTGCAATTGTGAACTGATTTTTGGACACTGCTTTTGCCAGTTCTGACCACTTTTTATCATATTTAAGAAACAAAGACTAGAGAAAAATAGTTACCCTGGGAATAGGGTGCACTCTAAAAGAAGACGTTTTGCCTACTGATAATTAAGGAGATTGCAATTTTATTGCCAGCTCTCATGCTCACTTGCTGTGTGTGGCTGTGGGCAACTAATTTAACCTCTGTGCCTCAGGCTTCATCGGCTAAATAGAAGTCATGTCAATTTAGGTGGTTGCTAAATCAATTTAGTTAAATGGCTGTAACTTCCTTAAATCAGCTGAAATCTAATCAATTTAGCTTAATTTGAGTTTTGACCAGGCCTCAGAAAAATTAAGAAGGTATCCTTTCCATGGGCCAGTGGACTCATTGATTTTAGTGGGCTTGATCAGGCCCATATAGGAGTGTTCTTAGATTTATGTCTCCACATTTTTGCTAGCTTCTAATTTTTGCATATAAAAATTTGATAATTGGGTAAATAGCTGGTATGCAAGCACCCATTCCTATCTGCATATGCAAATACTGTATTTGAATGCACAGAATTAGAGGCCACATTTTGAAATGTTGCCTCTTGATGGTGAAATCCTTAGCTGAAAGAGGGCTAGAGATGCGAAGTACGATTTGCTTACAGTATGCCAGGTTTTACATGCATGACTCTGTATGACCTTTAATGAGATTCATACTGCAAAAGCCCCATGCAGTACACTGGGAATATGTGCAACTGCCGTTGATTGATTGTTTAATGCCCCTTACTTCAAAATCCCTGGAGAAGAAAGCTTAGGGTTTGGTTGCCCAGCTAGGATAATGAATGTGCAAGATTGGCGGGGAGAGACTAACCGTGTTGGAAAATTAAAAGCAGACTTGGAATTAATGACTTTCTGTATTGCTTTGAGACTATTCAATGCTGGGCTTGTGCAGCCATGCTGCTGATGTCACTTGCCATGAGAGCACAGTTGGCGCACAGCTCGAAGACAGCAAATCCTCAAGACAGAATCACACCCTTGGCATTTCAGCCACAGCCACGTGCAGTGTTTGGTAACTGATCATGTTTAAAGCAAAGAAAAGCACTGTCAAGGCAGTTCAGTCCTACATGCGAGAAAGATCCCTGCCCAGTATTCCGAGGGGATGTGTACACTAACATAAGCTAGACTGCTTCCCCTGCCGTCTAGAGGCTCTTATGTTTACTGTAACCCATACTGATGTCTGAGGGTAAAAGAGTCTGTTATTGTTATCTGCATTTTGGTAACCCCTAGGGGCCCCAGCTGAGACCAGGGCCTGTAGTGTCAGGCACTGTACAAGCACATAATAAGACCACCTATGCTCTGCAGAGCTTACAGAAAACAAGACAGACCAAGTGAGAGAGAAGAACCAGTGGATCCATGGTTTATAGATGGAGAAACCAAGGCCCAGAATGGGGCAGTGATTTGGCCCACAGTCACTCAGACAATCTGGGAGAGCAGGCTGTAAGAGGAACCAGATTGGTTGAATCCCAGTGCAGTGCGTTCACCTTCCTCTTGACTGGTGCAAAATACATGCCAAAGAGCTGGAAGAAGGTGTAAATTCAAGTGAAGGCTTATCTTACTCTTTCTTACTCATTCCTGATGTAGCATGAGGATGGGAACTGGAGAAAGAGGGACAAGTTTCAGGTAGGACCTTGTTCAGTGTGAAATCTGTGGGCTCAAATGTCCATCTGAGGCCATGCTAGAACCAGAAAAACATAGGCTTCTCAGTATGCAACGCAGGTCACCATGCTCAGTAAAGATATCTTTCCTACAACTCTGCTTGCCGCACCACTGACTGCTAATGAAACCTACTCCCTTCTATTAGTTGCACCTCTGTCTTCTAACCCCTTGTCCTGTGAATCATACAAGCATAAGATTAGGTCTTTTCTTAGTTACTCCAATGTAAATAAGGACAAACTCCAGAGAAGTCAATATAGGTCTCTTAGGGTTGGTCTCCACTACGGGGGGGATCGACTGCAGATACGCAACTTCAGCTACATGAATCACGTAGCTGAAGTTTGCGTATCTGCAGCCGACTTACCGTCCGTCCTCACGGCGGTGGCAGGCGGCGGCACGCTCCCCCGTTGACTCCAGCTTGCGCCTCCCAGCAAGCTGGAGTTCCGGAGTCGACGGGGGCGCCGCGAGCGATCGATTTCTCGCGTCTTCATAAGACGCGAGAAATCGATCGCCAGAAGATCGATGGCTACCCGCCGATTCGGCGGGTAGTGAAGACATACCCTATATAACTATGCAAGGGGATGTGATCTAGCCAGAATCTGGGCCTATTTAGTCCTGTCTGGGCCTTTTTCCCTTTGGGATTTCCAAGAAAAATGTTCACTGAAACTATTTTTTTTTACCAAATGAAGCTAGTACATTAAGAATACGGCAGCTGCCTGCCTAGACATATTAAGAGAGAAATTTTGCCCTCGCCCCACTCAATCCATTCAGGGGTAACAATAGCACTTCATCTCATGTATAGTACGGTAAATACATTGCCGCCTTCTCATTTAGGCTCTGCTGTGCTGTAAATAGTCTCTCCTTTCCTTTGGTGATGATTGAACACAAATA
This sequence comes from Sternotherus odoratus, assembly GCA_032164245.1. Classification (NCBI taxonomy): domain Eukaryota; kingdom Metazoa; phylum Chordata; order Testudines; family Kinosternidae; genus Sternotherus; species Sternotherus odoratus. Next base: position 11,990,023 of record JAVMKO010000007.1, on the reverse strand, counting down.
ATTTTATATGCATTGCTGAAGCTGGGGTGAAGGTCAGGGGCCGGGGGAGACCTCTAGCATGCAGCATCCTTAGAGAAAGTAAAATAGTTTTTGGTCTGGGCAGGTGTTGTGTTTTCACTGCGTGATGCAGTACAGCAGTGGCACGGTGGAGAACTCCTGTAGTTGGAACTGCTCAGCCAGCAGTGCAGTGGAGCTAAGGTAGTTTCCTGACCACCCTTGCTCCATGCTACTCCCGGAAGCAGCTGGCACATCCCTGTGACCCCTGGAGGGGGGATGTCTCCAAGCACTTCCCCCACCCCAAGCACCGACTCCACAGCTCCCATTGGCTGGGAACTGCAGCCAATGGGAGCTGTGGGGACAGTGCCTGAGGGCAGTGGCCTACCACAGAGACCCCCCTGACCCCCATCCTAGGAGCTGCTGCCAGAGGGTGCGCCGGTTTCTCTTGGAAGCCCCCTGAGGTAAGTGCCGACCCCCTGACCCTCTCCTGAACCTCCCCCCGCCCCAGCCTAGAGCCCACACCCTCTTCCACCCAAACTCCTCCAAGAGCCCGTATCCCGTCAGACGAGGTCCCTAAAAAATCTAATAGCCCCAGGCCCACAGGAGAGTTAATCCAGCCCTGGTGGGAACAGAATATATTTTGAATATTTAGCGTCCCAGGGTCTGGGGAGCAGGAAACAGCTTGGAGGGTTGTGCCCCAGTTGTGCAAAACATAAACACGTTCCAGGCTGAGTTCTGAGTCGCCTGCTACAGCACTCGGGCTGGGATCTCTCAGGGTTACTTGCCTGCCTGATTGGGTTTCCTGTACCCACTGGGGAAAAAACATTACAACTTGCCCAGCCGTTTGTCTCAAGTGCAAATGCTGATTCATGGGGGTGTCTAGGTGCTAAGACTGACGCATCACAGTGGCCCAACTAACTACAGCTCAAAACCGCAGGAAGTCAGACAGCGTGTGAATCAGAAGTGTAATAACCACCATCTCTGCAGCAACTCGTTCCAGAGCAATCTCTGTCAGGTGAGACGAACTGACCGGCCTTCTGAGAAGTATTTCATACTCATGGCAATGGCAAAACATTCAGCCCAAAGAGGCCCGCGATTCTTAACAAAATACAGTGTGGGCTTGTAACCGCGCGTGGGAATTTTTGCTGCAGCTCAGCTCAACAGACGAGTTATATGTCTGAGAGTGGCCTGATCGAAACACAGCGCTATTTGCAAACACCATCCTGACCACTAATTCTACTGCCCCTCACCAGGCTCAGTGAAAGCAAAGCTATTAAACTGGGTTAAGTTTATTAACTATTAAACTGGAGTTTTGCTGATCTACAGCCGCTGAGGATCTGGTTCCATGGAGGTGAAACCTTTTCCAGCTCCCAAATGCATCGAGCTCCTTCACCAAACCAGATGGGGGATTCAGTCCTCTAATACAAGTGGGCAGGAAATGATATGTCCAAAACGGATGGATGGATGGATGTGTGTGTGTGTGTAAGAGTTAAGGGAATGGTGGGTAGAAGTTTCCTGTTAATCACAAAGAAGGGGAACCTGCAGTTTGCCCACTGCTGGGGCCTGAGAAGGGGGAAGAAAACTTAATTATGGGCAGGGGATGATGCTATTGGTACAAAATTCCTGACACGAGTGTGTGGTGGTTGTCTGCTGCTTTTTGGTATGTTAGGAGCTTCACAGCAGACGCATTAATATTCACACATCAAAAAAATACACACACACACGAGATACAACATGCTGATATTAATATAAATAGATAAGAAGCTTTGACCATAACATAATTAGTTTGAATATATTGGGAGAGCTGGTGGGGTGACTGCCTGGCTGTTCTTTAACCCGCCTGGTTTTATTTTCATTGTCAAATGCTTTGTCTGACAAATAAGAATCTATAGGGAGCACTGATGGGGGGAGTGGTTTCCAAATAGGTGGGAACTCATTAATAGGTCAATGGGACACTTCTCCGCCTGATACCTACAAAACTCCTGGCTCTGTTATTTCTCCACCTCTTCCTTCCTGTACTCTTCATTGTAATGGATGTGATTAAAGAGGGGGGTGGAGGGTGAGAAGTGGAAGGAAAGAAGGGCTTGAAACTGTCATTGGCTGAAGAGCTGTGTGGGGTGGCTAATCAGACAGTGAATGGGAGATGGCAGCTGAGAATACTGCAGCCCCTAGGGCTCCCTTAAGGACGTGCTGGATAAACAGATCTTTAGATGCTTCTGGAAAATGCCTCTTCTCTCCATGAAGGGTCTTTGTTTCAAGTTTCTTCTCTTTGTGATCATTCCGTTCATCCGCCAGGCTGCATCTATAGCGACCGTTCATGACACTCTCCTCCAGATTCTGTACTTTCTTCAACAAATTTGCTGCCTTCTTTCCCAGAGCCTACAAACACAGAACCGTGAGACAGGTGCAGTAAGTGATGACTCTCATCAGGTAGGCAGGCAGTTACATACCAGTGCCATGCTATTTCTTCTATATTACTCCGCTGGAAGAGCTGAAGTAGTTTCCTCAGAGGTCAGCATTATGTTTTTGCTTAGTCTTACCCTATACCTCAGCTGACCATATTTCCTTGTGACAAAAACGGGACATTGGGATGGCAAAAACGGGACGGGGTTATAACTCCCTTCAGACCCCAAATATAACCCTACAACGCCCACCCCCCCCATATCCATAAAGTCACCAATACCCAACCCTCACATAACCACCTCCAGGCCCCCCAACACCATCCCAGCCTTCCCTACACAACCTCTCCCCATAGCCTGACCTACGCTGGGCTCCGCGTTTCCTCCAAGTGGAGGGGGGACGGGGGGAGCGAGGCACCAGGCAGCACCTGCCCGGCCATCAGCCCCCCTCCCCAGCCCCTACCTACGCTGGGCTCCGCGTTTCCTCCACGTGGGGGTGGGTGGTCGGGGGGAGCGAGGCACCAGGCAGCCCCTGCCCGGCCAGCAGCTCCACTCTGTCGTTGCGCCGGGTTCTGCTGTAACTGGCTCGCGCGACACATGGGGGCAGCCCAGCCAATCGCGCCGTGCGGGCTCCTGCAGCGGCTGCGGCAGAGGGGAGGGGGGAGCAGGCCGGGGAGGGGAAGGGACTGAAGGGCTGCGGGAGGAGGCGGGACCTGGCCGTGGGTCCCTGAAGTAAGCCGCGTCCCATTTTTTTTTATGAAAAACGGGACAAATTTGATATTTTTATTAAAAAGACGGGACGGTGAGAAAATATGTAAAAATCGGGACTGTCCCATTCAAAACGGGACGTATGGTCAGCCTACCTATACCCATTAACGTAGGGTTACCAGATAGCAACTGTGGGAAAAAATGGGACAGGAGGAAGGGACCCCCGGTAATAGGTACCTATATAAGAAAAATGGGACTGCCCCTTTAAAAACGGGACAGAGGGTCACCCTACATTAAGGGCCAGATTAAGAAAATCTGGGTCCCCATTTAGTATGTCAAATTGGCTCCGTTTATTAGCTACGGTTGCTGCAGACTCCTCATCTGAAGGTCAGTCTGTTTCTTGGCTCTTGCATCCTCCCCACTGATAAAGATTATACAGATAAAACCATTCAACAATCCTGGAGATTATTTGTGAGTCAGAAAATCTAGCTCACTGTCCTTTAGCTGTAGGGGTTTTGAAGTACTAGCAGATTTTAAAGTTATTTAAAGCAATTCGTCACTAAGGCAAGCGGACATGATGAGTGGGAATGTGCACACAGAGCAGACCTACTACCAAGAAAGAGACATTTTGATCAAATTACTTATTTGGCAGTACCCTTACTTTAAGGTCTCCATCCTATGTTGGTTTACCACTAAAGGGCAACAATCCCAAACTTTTCAGCAAGACTGATTGCATCCTGCTGAGGCTGTAGCACTCCTACATGACCCACTACATCATGTACAAATGTGAGGGATCACTTGTGATGTATGACTATGGGGTACCTGGATTTAGCTAGTGCTATTCAGCAGCGATGGACCCAGGCCAGGCCCAGGGTTGAGTTCAGCTCTGGACTTGCACCTAGATTCAAACTTCATTACGTTTTTACTGGTCCAAGCTGCCGTTCTGGATTGAGACAGCCCCAAACTTTGGAAATATTTGGATCTGAACTTTGCAGTTCAAGCCCCTCTCGTCTGTTCAATCTCTTGCTTTCACAAGTGTGAAAAGTCACCAGTCCCTTTGTAAGCATGTTTTTAATGACACAATGGTCCATTATTAATTTCCTGGACTTAATGTGTCATGGATGATCCACATAGTATGCCAAAAGGCATATTGGAAGTGGTATGTGTGTGTGTTCAAGTTAGATGATATGGGGGAAGAAACATTTTCAAATAAACCACGTTAAAAATGTGGGCATGCAATTAAAATGATTCACCAGTGGGGGAATGAGGTGGTGCACAATTTACATCCACACTCGTCCCTCCCTACCAGAAAGCTCCTTCCATGCACCTTCAATTCGAGCCCATGGCTCAGCCACTAAGCACGTGACGGGGGAAAGGGACACCACATCAGAATGCTCTGTTCTCATCTCCCTGGGACCATCTTTGATGAGTCACATAAAAAGAAGCCCCCAGAGTGCAGCTCATTCATTAATACTGTACTGTGGGGAAATATTTTTTCCTGACCTCAGCTGCAAATTGGATTCTACCCAAAATCCAAGAACAGAGAACACTCCTAAATCTGACCTCAGCTGACCCAACTCCAGAGAATCAGAGAGGTAGCCGTGTTAGTCTGGAATAGCAGAGGTAACAAGAGTCCTGTGGCACCTTAAAGACTAACTAAAGTATTGGAGCATAAGCTTTCGTGGGCTAATACCCACTTCGTCGGATGCAAGTGGGTATTAGCCCACGACAGCTTATGCTCCAATACTTTAGTTAGTCTTTAAGGTGCCACAGGACTCTTGTTAACCTCTGGAGTTGGGTATCTTTATTCCTAGAAACGTATTCTCCTTTTGTAAAACTTACTAAATGATTTGCCTCAATGACATCCTATGGCAGTGAGTTCCACTGGTTACATGGCGAAGACTTTGTTTAAACCGGCATTGTATATTTGCCTAACATTGCACTTTTCCTACCTCCACCCCCAACTTGTCTCATCAGAACATCATGACAGGGAACTGAACAATGCCAGGAAGTTTCAGGGCTGCTGTTAGGATTTTGGAGGCCTTTCCTCCCCCCGACTTTCCCTTCCCCACTGCAGAGCTGACTTGAGATAGAGGAGGGAGGAGGGCTGGTGGCTGATCTCCCATGGCAGTCTCTTGGAGAGTATGCTGGCATTGATCTGCACTCTCCTAGCTCCACCCAGCATGAGGTACAGCTTGTTTTAAGTATGTCAATCAATGCACAGAGACAGCAGCAAAGCCCACACTCCCCAGGGGTGTGTGGGGGTCTCAAGTGAAGGCTACTCTTGGCCTATGGCTTTTGAAAACCTCAAAACCTAGCCCTGGGTATCCTGTCTGATTTAACCTTGTGCTATTGAATACATCTGAAAGCATTAAAGATGGGCCAGAATTTAAACCTCAGAACACAAGGCCACCAAACTTTTAAGAAAGTCATCTCGGGTTCTGATCTTCACACCTGACTCTTCCCTCCACATGGGGCTGCTCCAAACACCCCTGAACTTTGTGGAAGCTTATATTCAGCTTTGGTGTTGGTGGCCGCAGCCCATCTCCCTTTAGAATGTTTCCAAGGTTTTCTCTTGTAGGTTGTTTTTTTGCTGGCATTGGGAGAAGTGGGGCTCTTTGCCTTCGGATGCTTTGTTTCACAGCAAAACTCTTTTTCTTGGGCATTTCTGAGCCATGAAGGGAGAGAGAAACCGAGGTGTTCATTTTGCTGCTTTTGTTTGGGGGGAGGGGGGCATTTGGTTGAACTTTGGCAATAGTGTTTAATTGGGAATTGATGATCTGAATGATTTTATCGACCGAGGCAACGTATTTCCTTCAGCAAGAAAGAGCAGCAGGTGTGATTGGGCGCATGGCAAAAATAATGGGTAGACATGCTTTTCCATTCAAGACAAAACACAGGGCCTGCTGGAGGGAGAGAGCGAACCCCATAACCCTCAAATGTGGAGTGTTTGCTCTTTACAGTGGTTTTCTAATGTGCACACAAGTGTATATGGAACACCAATGCCAGGACCCAGTCCTATCCTGCCCAAAGAGGGGAACCCTGGATCAGCACAGGGGTCCATTAGGGAGGGGGGATAGAGGCGTGTTTCTGTAAGCCAAAGCTTGCTGCAGACCCTTGGCTCTGGATTCCAGACTGAGCACTACCACTGCTGAAACAAGGAGCGGGTTTGCTGACCTTGACAAACAGTGGCAAGGAAAGGCCAACTTCCTTTTTTGCACTGCCGACAACCGGGAGGAGGCGACAAGGGACGGCACCACCAGGAATGACACTGTACTTCTGAGCCACCGCATCATGCGTCCTCCGACATCCCTGTCAAGAGCCGGTCGAGTTCCACCAGTTACAGTATCTTCTAACACCAGGAACTTTATTTTTTCCCACCGATCCAGCAGCCAGCGACTGTAGGGGAACATTTCACAAGGGCTGGCATGATGGGCGGTGTGCCAGCGTCAGATGGGCAAGGTGGCCACTTCAAATGCTTTCCCACTGTAGCTAAGCCCCCCTCCCCAGAAGCAACATTGACACAAGACCAGATAATCAGCGTGACACCAGCCCTTAAGGTCTCCAAAGCACAGAGCAGCCTTTTGTTTGGCTTTGGAACTGAGAGCACATTAAAGCTCTTTATGTGGGAGCTCTGCGGTGGCCTATAACCACCACAAGTCATTGCATGGTCAGCCGGGACTGCAGCAAATGAAAGCTATTTTTGTTCTCTGGTGTTTGGTTAATAATTGATACTCATGGGCATTTATCAGGCCGGGTCCGTGCACTTGGAGCCTGAAATGATTCAAGATAGTTGCAGGAAATGTGCTTTACAATCCCCTGTGAATAAGTAGCCGGAGTTAGATAATACGATGCATGTAACTGGTGCAGAGTTGCAACCTTTCAGATTCTCTCGGTGGGGATCATTTCCCATGTGCTGGTACACTATTGATTTAATAGCCTTTGGGCAGTTATCTATCACCATTAACAACCCTCTACCTCAAACTGTACACAGAACTGGTCTGTGCAAAAAAAAGTTCATGTTCAGTTACCCCATCCAATGGGCCCTCCATTCCCGGTTCGTTGTTTGGTTTTTTTCTACAGCCTGTTGTGCATTGTCAAACTTAGGCCTGATCCCATAACAGACTCTAGGTGGGGGGGACCCCTAAGTCTGTGGGGCTCCATGTGGGTGTGGGAATCTGCCTATGTCGAGTCATTTGCATGGTTATGACTTAAGATTTTATGCTCCTCTGGGCAGACACTGTCTATTATACGTCTACCCTCCACCTAGAACAACAGGGAACTACTATAAAACAAATAATTATAACAATGAATGTATTGTGCCATAATGATCCAAAGTAAGTGCAGACTTAATAACGACCTTTAGATGTCTGAACTGCCTAGGAACTGTTTAACGGGAATGAAGAACACACACACACCCCTAATCCTTCACTGGCTGTAACAAGAACGGCATATGACTTTAATTTTAACTGTCTGCCACCAGTCTGAAAGAGCAAAGCAACATGCAAGGCTAGAAAGTAGCAAGAGAGCAGCTGTGCCGAACAAAAGCAAAACCATTTAAAATGCACCACAGAATAAAATAAAAGCATCTCTTGGAAAATGCCACATTCAGTAGGTAAGACAATAAAAAGAATTATTAAGTTTTGTTGATCTTTTGTAAAGAGCTACACACATTTTAACGTGGCTTTGTCATATTCTGTTTTCCCTGTTTGTATTCTCTCTCTCTCTCTCTCAAAAATCCAGTGAGTCAGTTAAATGGGTGCTGTTAAAGATACTTTTCATCATTTTAAAAGTCTTTTTCCTTATTTATTTTCTGTTTGGAATCACCCTGTGGAATCCTGAAACTGAAATTTTGTTACCTTCTCACCAGTGTTTGCTTTCTTGAGTTGTACTTCCACATCTGTTTATTTCCTGTGGGGTTCCTCCTGGGGGTTGGGCAGTGACTGTTTTAGCTAAAAGGATGCGGGGACGGAATGAAGTTTGACTATGCCGTAGAGACAGAAATGGCAGGATCTGGTGCCAGTCTGGAGGCACTGGGAGAATGACTCCAAGGTTGTGAGCCTCAGTAAGAAAGTGGTGATTTCAAGTCAAGTGAAAAAGAGGAACATGGTTTTTGCCATGTTGGGCTTGTCAGTGGTGGGATATCTTGGATGATAGGTCAGACCATCATAGATACCCCTAAGGGTGGGGGTAGTAAGTTTTCAGCACAGAGATGACACACGCAATACTAGAACGTAGTATCTCCTGAGATGTGTAGTGAAGAAAGAGGAGCAGAGTCTGAGCCCTGAAGGACACTTTGCAAACTTTTTCTTAAGCAATCCATGTTTTTCCATCACCTGTTTTCCATGACGTCACCTGCCAACAGTCAAGAAAGTAACATCATTTTTAAATAATGTGCGGAAAGCGCCCATCCAGGCTCTCCCAATAAGCATCTCCAGGTTTTGGGTCATGGCTGTTACATCTGCTACACCCTGTTATCTATGATATGGCTTGTTAGGGGGTAAATTGATAATGATTATTGATTAAACCATTGCACTGAGAGAAAATAGACTCCAGAGCTGGACCTCGTAGCTCAAATTGGGCCAGAGTGACAACCCTGAGAATCTTTGGAATCGGTTTCTCTCTTTTTTTTTTAAGTAAGCCTAGCCAGCCTATTGCAAAGAAAACCTTGATCACATGACCTGACTGTAATCACTTTAGCAAGCCACGGCAGCCTGAATTGCAGAACACTGGAACCAATAAGCATGAGATGTGTGAACTTGGTCTGGACACCCTGATAGCAGTCGTATGCTTACAAAAAGTGTTATCCAAAAACCATTGCTTCTAGCGGCACAGCACCTTCTAAAGCCACGCTGGGGAACTGTCCATACTGACCTAGTGAAATGTTGTTACTCCTTCTATCCACACCAACCACTTCCTGAAGCACCAGGACATTCTCCAGAGCTTTCCTAACCCAGGTCTGATTCAGCTTAGTTTGTGAAACCTGATGTGATCAGAACCCAAGGTGATACGATTACGGGCCAGATCCATCCTGATGTCCAAGTCTGCACCTACACATAGAAAATAATGTTTGGGAGGAAGGATACCTCCGTGGTTAATCTTAGACCTGAGGTCATGTCCCTGCGGTGCCATAGACTCGGTGTGGCCTTGATCAAGTCATTTAGATTCTGTCTCAGCTCCCCATCTCTGCAATGGGGATGGTAGACCTGCCCTACCTTGCAGGGGTGTTATAAGCATAAATGTGATAGACTAGGAGGCCCTCAGATACAATGACAGGGGCCAGATAAGTCCCTACGAGAGTTACTAGGTATTTAAGCAGCAAATATGTGATGGGTTTGTGGTAGGTCAGATATCTGAACTTTGATATTATTAAAGTTATCACAAAGTTAGAAGTCTGAGTTTCTAATGTGGATATTTATTGCCGAGCTTTGGTTTAACACTTAATGAAGGTATGGAATTTTAGTACAGTAAAACCTCCATTTAACGGACTAATTCGGGCGAGGGGGTGTCCATTAAATGAAAAAGTCCGTTATTTAATAATAATAAAAAAACGAGCTCTCGGAGCAGTAGCCCGACCGCCACAGGGTCGGGGCGGCAGCTCCGCAGCCTGCCCACTGCTGGGACCCGGGCGGCAGCGGGGAGCCGGCAGCCAGCCCGCCCGCTGTCTGGACCCGTGTGGCAGCGGGGAGACGGCAGCCAGCCTGCCTGCTGCCGTGACCCGGGCGGCAGCCGGGAGCTGGCAGCCAGCCTGCCAGAAATGGATCCAGAATGCATCAGACTTTTGTCCGTTGCATCCGAAGTCCGTTAAATCGAGGTCCGTTAAATCGAGGGTTTACTGTATTGATTTTTACATATAATACACCCTATAATATATACACCTGAAAATCCCTTACCGGAGTCACCCTGCGTTAAAGGGTGAATTACTCATTGGATTGATCTGGATTGTATACAAACACATCCGTGCCTTTGTCTCCTGGCAGCACTGAGCTGCCCTTGTTTCGCATTTACACAACGTTAGCTTGCAAGAAAGCTCCTGGAAAAATCAACAGAAATGTCAAGGGTCATGCTAGTTTATTCTCTCCCGGTGCAGATCTATTTGATGAGACAAAACATAGAGCAGGTGTAGTGCCTTCCCAAATCCTACACTAATGAACAGGGAAGTGGATAAGAAGCAGGAATCTAATCGTAGAGCTGTAGTTTCTGCTTGCCAGGTAATAGACTGAACGCTATCTCTAGACATCTCTATCACTGCCCTTACTGTGGTATCTGGGCACTCACCAGCACTATAAGCCCACAATGTAGATTTGCCGTAAATCTTCCACCACTTACAGTGTTGGTTTTAGACCCAGCCAGCTGTCGCAGGAAGAAACAATCAACTGGATGTAAAGCCTTGCCAATCTCCCTCTATAAGAGGCTGAGCTAGCGTAGCAGGGATTTTTCCATTGCTAAGAATGACAGTTCCATTGGGCCCAAAACTGACTTTACCTTGGGCCAAATTGTGAGTTCTCTACACAGACAAGCCTCCCTCTGCAGCAAATGAGGTTTTCCTCAGTCAGGGCTTCAGAATTTTGGCCCCTTGTAAAAACTGAAAGAATTCTATGAAAAATAAAATGTTTAGGGCCTGTGATTTGCTCGCGGGCAGCAACGCTTGAATGAAGCTGTGCTATCATGGTTCCCCTGGCTGGCGCTAGCCCAGGAATTCCTGCTCCAGTGGTTAATAGTGCTGGCCCTGGATTTGCGAGATGGGGTTCAGTTCCTGGCTGTAATTCCCTGCACGATGCTGGAGCAAGTCTTTGAGGATATGTCTACACGGCAAGGAAAAACCTATGGCAGGCCTGTGCCAGCCGACTTGGGCTCATGGGGCTCGCTCAGACTGCAGGGCTGTTTCATTGCTGTGTAGACGTCCAGGCTCAGGTTGGACCCTGAGCTCTGGGACCTCTCCCATTTCCCATCCTGAGCCCAAAAACACAACAGCCCTGTAGCCTGAGCCTAAGTCGCCTGGCATGGGCCAGCGACAATTGTATAGTTGCTGTGTAGGCATACCTTAAGACTTTGTGCCTCAGTCCCCCTATCTGTAAAATGGGGATAATAGCACTTCCCTACCTCACGGGTATGTGAGGATAAAGGCATGAAAGGTTGTGAGTTGCTCAGATATTATGGTAATAGAGGCATCTAAGTATGGATAGATAGACTGTGCAGGGGGTCTTGATAGAAAAAGTAATACAGCCTGGTAGTTACCATAGGATGGATGGCAAATAACATGGTTCAGCCATTCCCTGACTTCCTCCTTCCTCAGCTCCACACCAATGGTCTCTTGCAGAATCACAGCAGGCAGGGGTGGGAATGGTGCCATAAAGGAAATTGACCTTTCCTCCCTGAGTGGAAGGAGATCTGAACAGTGCCCTTTGCACATGACTCTAGGGGACCCAGTCTGCATCCCAGGAGTTTGCTTCCCCTTAGTAATGATGTTGGATGGACATGCGCAAGCAAAACTAGCATTTTCTCTGAAAAAGAAAACATTCAGACTTGTTAAGACTAACGCCCGGCTGGTTTTCTTTTGTCCTTCCCAACCTTTTGTCCTTCGAGCTTTTTGTAACCAGAACAGGTTGAAAATGTTCTTTTGTGCTGAGCATCACGCACCGCTTGGGCCAAAGCTGGGCTTTCGGTGTCCAAACCACACACACTGTGTGTTTCCGTCTTCCACTGCAAGTTGGCGGAGGCTTGTGAGGAGAGGAACAAGAGGGAGAGGCTTGTGAAGGGGGACTGTTCTGTAGCCTAGTCAGTGGTTCATATATCTATGCCTGACAGAAAAGGAGATCCCTGGCTTATCTCCAGAATGGAAATGCTTCCAAACACCAGGTCTTGGGTGATGGACTAGAAGTGCGCTTTTTATAGTAGACAGAGTGGAGGTCAAAGGGTCACACCTCAGGACAGCAGAAACTGCCTCCAAATAAATAAGACTAAGAAAACCCAGAACAGGGATCTTCCTAGGAATTTCAGGTTTGTGAGAAATTTGGAAATGGTAGACAGAGGGATGGTTTTATTCTCGTTGCCAAAAACCCCATTCATCATGTGGAGTAAACACTAAACTTCGAAGTAAAATTTCATTTAAAAAATCCTCAAGAGTCCCAAACTGAATGTAAATTCTAGTGTGATCAGAACCATAATATATTTTTAATATTTTTCCCACGACTAAAGTAAAAGCTACAAACGGAAAGTATTGAGCATACAAAGTTTTATATTCCTTTGAGCGAGAGCGGGCCATTAATCAGTTGGTTGTCTCCTTTATAAATAAGTAAAGGGATATATTTTGGATCCAGTCACTTAAGTTGTACTGCTGTAGAATAATTTCACCAACGTATTAATCACACATACATATTTTCTCCACCTGAGTGCTTTTCATTCCACCTTCCCCCCTTTTATACACATGTGCCTTTGACAGAAGAAGCAAAACTTCACTCCCCTAGCTCTGTTTGTTTCCTGTGTTCCTCAGATGGTAATGATCCAAGGCAGTGATTATACAGAACAGACGCTTATGCCAAACCAATGGTCCATAGTCAGCCCTTACATAAGCAGCTGCTGCTCTCTTGACTTCAGTAAAGTTGCAGGCACTTGTGCCAAGAATGAATTGAGCCAAGCACCTTCTTTTTAAAATCTGCCTTGAGGGCACTTGATATCTAACTATCAATTTTTAAATTTTGAAACATTAATGGGTAGGTGCATTGTTCCTGTTGTGGACGAAGGAAAGGGTACTTTTAAACATACATGGTTCCCATTATCATAGTATGTGAGTGCCTCACAATCTGTAATGTATTTATCTGAACAACACACCTGGGGAGGATAGAGAAGTGCTATTGTTCCCATTTTACAGATGGGGAAAATGAGGCACACAGTCTAAGGCCCAAATCTGCAAAGGTGTTTTGGCACCCAACTTCCATTGAAGTCCATGGAAGTTAGACCCAGATCCTCAAAGGTATTTAGGTGTCTAAGTAACTTGCCCAAGATCGCAAAAAGAGTCTGTGATAGAGCAGGAAATCAAACCAAGATGGCAAATTCAGCTCTACTGAAATCTGGATTCTGCCTTCCTTGCTTGGAGGATCTGGGTTTGTAGGGTTGGAGAGCAGGAGAATAAGATGAAATCACACAAAGCGGGTGGGGGGGGGGAAGCTTTCACATGAAATTTTGTAAAATGAGACTGTTAAATTTGTGCAGTGCTTCAATGAGGACATGTCCTAAAAGATGCTCTGCTCCAAAGGAGAAAAATGTGATTCTTTTCTGATGAGAAAGCAGCTTCGTAATTTTGGATGATGGGATTGTGACTATAAATTCTTAGGGCTGGTCTGATAAGGGAAGCCAGTCCACTGAAATCTGCTCTCTAGAGGACAGCAGTCGCTAAGCTGCTCAGTTGCTGTTTGCAAATATATACACTTGTGGAGTTGGTTATTAACTCCTTGCTGGTATTTTGCCCAGCTTACTCTATTTTCCAAAGCCTCTTCATTTATTTCTATGCTGAGTCTAAATTATTGGTGTACCCGACTGACTTCAACGTGAGAGTGGGATCTGCGAGGAATGACAGATTTGGCCAATAATAGTAATGGGCAAACTAATTCCAGTCAAAGAAGAGGTCTCAGCACAGTTTTAGAACCAAACTTTTCTGAAGTGGGGGGCCGAGTGTTTTTTCCAGATGGGTGTGGAATTGGATGTTTCAAGGAAGTAGGGGAGAGGCAGCTTCTGGCCAGAAGCAGCCCAAGTACCAGAAATGTGAAAGAAGCCTGCCTGTGTGAGATTTCCAACGCAGTTGTTCCGCCTTCGAATACTCGATGGGTTTGGTAAGCATCCCAACCCGGGGAGCGTATTCAACCAAACCGAAATCTTTTGAGTTGCCCTGGCTGCACATCTAATCTACTAATCGTTCCTGGCTGCATGTGAGACGGCTGTGAAGCCTGCTGCATTCACCTGTAGCGTGGCCGTCTCATTTCCGCTTTGAGCTATGCAGCGGGGGGATGCTAAGTGGCGTGGAAAGCATTCATAGAACGGTAATTAGTTACACTTGTTACCTTTTGACCCGCTTGAGAAATGTATCCCGCTCTGCTAAAGATATCTGAGAGCAATACAAGCCCTCTTGGCTTTTCTTTTTTCCTGCCACAAATGTTATGTTCCGATGCTTGAAGGCTACACTGGGACGCGATGGGAATTCAGCACCATTTTTTTTAACCTGTAATGGGCCAGGTGAATGTTCCTACTGTGCCAGCAGATGAACTGGATACTTTTAAACACTGTTTTCCTACCGCTTCCACTTTAATTTTGCAGTAGCACCGCTAGATGGGTTGCGGTTTAAAGAATATTAAATGACACCTCCACCAGAGCCGTGTGACTCACTCGGCGGTGTTCTCTACCTCCCTGTAGAGGGACACAGGTTGTTGAGCTTGGTTAACAGCCATTTTGCTCAGGCAGGAGAGGCTCATGCTTTAGGATCCAGAGATCCTATGTTCAATCCCCGCTCCTGATGACTCAAGGGGAAATGGGGCAGGAGGTGGCATTACTGTTGCTACCAATGATGTTCTATAGATTAGTTCACAGTCAGGGCAGCATGGTTGGGTGTTTCCTGAGGAGCACAGAAGCTTAAGCCTGCCCATTGGATCCCAGACAGCACCACTGCTGATTTCCATCAACCCAGGAGAAACACAAGAGCCATGTCTGCTCACAAACCCAGGTCTTCTGCAAGGCAGTGGGTCTCCACACTACACCAAATCATTTATTTGAAGCCATTTAAAAAAAATCAATTAATAGTTATATTTGCAGAAGTGCTGAGCAGTGTTCCTTCTAACTCTTCTCACCCACGTGAAGAATGAATTTATGTGTACCAATATGGAGCTTCCCCACCCCACCCCACCCCAGTGTCCTGTGTGTGAGCTAGTTCCTAGTGGCACAGGAGCACAGGCTGAGGATTCACTTTCAGCTGAGGATAAGCAGGGTCAGATAGGGAACATCCATGGAGAATGGAGTGCAAGAGGACAGCACTGATGACAGCGGAATGATGTCATTCTCATGTTAGGAAGACTTATTGTAAGACGTCACGGGTGAGCCGATTTGAATAGAAGAAGAGCAAGAGCAAAATGTGCACTAGAAGCAGAAATACCAAAATACTGTGAGAAAAAGCTGCTTGGAGATTTTTCTGATATAGCAATTTTTTTTGGTTGCTTAAGAGTGGTTGTTTTTCTCTGAAAAGTGACAAATAGCACTTACTTCCTCTACTGTTCTCCTCCTTGTTTGTCATGTCTGCTTTCGTTAGTGACAAAAATAAGATTTAAGCTGATTTTTCACCCTAGTTAACCCTCAAGATCCAACAGAGGTAAGAGAGAGGGAGCTAGGTTCTATTCTGTTCCCCACTCTGTGGTTGAGCTGAGTCCTTTTTATTGTCAGGAAACGTCATTTTACATTGTAGCTAAAATCAACCAGATTCAGACCGAACTGATTGTATCAGGGAGTCAGGCAACATCTGGAGAAGATATACACTATGATCTGATCTGTACTACACACTTAAATCAACACAAGGTAGCATAAATTGACCTCATTGTGTATGTATCTACACTTAAATTTGTCTCCACCTTTGGTGCCGAAGAAGAGCTCACCACCACAGCTCAGGAACTCCATTCCTGCAAATCCATCCACTATGTCCCGCACATAGCTGAGAATCCCAATCCTGCATAGCAAGAGGCAATTAATGGCCCTGCACGTTTGCATCACAATGGTACCCAAATTGATTTCCTGCCTCCAAATTGATTCCCAACTGAGCAGTAGCAATCTGGTGGTGATTGCACTGTTGAAACGTACACCACTCATTTCTCCACTGTCAGGACCACCACTCTCATTTTGGTGTCCCTGTGCTGGAGGGGTGGGTCTAGCTCAGCACACATATCCAAGAATGTAGTCGTGTGTGTCTGAAAGTTTTCCAGCTCCTGCTTATCTCAAACCTGCATTACAATGTGATCCCACCCAGTTAGCGCTTGTGATTTGGGCCCAGAAGCAGCACTCCATTTGCAGATGTGCATGAACTCCACCAGCAACCTTGAACTGGTTCTCTCCATGTCCCACAGCCATCTCTCCTCCAACGAATTGTCATGTTCCTCGCTGATTTGGTGGTTCTTGCAGCTCTGCAAATACTCCAGGATTGTGCAGCCTGTGCTGGAAACGCTCCTAATAATAGTGCAGAGCTGTGCAGGCTCCATGCTTCTGTTAGAGATGGTGGATAGTAAGGACAACAAAGCAGGTTTGTGGGATTTTGGAAAAAAGGCACAACAGGTATGAGCTACGGGTAACATAATGGGATGGAGACAGTTGCAAACTGGGAAGTTGACCCCCATGCTCAGAGTCCCTCCTGCATGACTCGTTTTGGCCCCATCATACATTGCCAAAACTTCCCAAAACATAGTGCATTGGACTTGGGCAAGTTGCGGAATGGGAAACCTATCCATGGTTCCCTGCACTCTAAATCGATACAAACACTTCTGGTGAGTGTGCATGCCACTAACCCAAGGAACCAAATATGCACAACAATGTACCAACAGTGCCAACGCAACTTGAGTTGATACAAGTATGTAGTGTACACATGGCCTCGGTCTTTCTGCTTGATGGGTTTTGGCCAGTGTTGCTTAACAAGCTTCTGAATCTGTTGGGACAACATTGTATCACCATGTGATGGGGTGTCCACCCCACACAGAACGTGAAGGGAGTAAGATGGCTGGTGGGCCAATTAACACCAAAGGCTGCACATGGCAAAGGCTCTAGGAAGCAGGAAATTGATTGGAAGCAGGCTCAGCTGGTGGGATCTAGATAAGCCAAACAAAAGAAATCATATTTTACAATTCACCTTGTACAAGTACCATAGTACAATCTCTTTATCATGAAAGTGAAATTTACAAATGTAGAGATTTTTTGTTACACAACTGCACTCAATAACGAAACAATGTAAAACTTTAGAGCCCACAAGTCCACTCAGTCCTACTTCTTGTTCAGTCAATCGCTAAATCATGAAAGTTGAACTTACAGGAGACAATGCTGCCCCCTTCTTATTTACAATGGCACCTAAAAGTGAGAACAGGTGTTCACATGGGACTTTTGTAGCTGGCATTGCAAGTTAAGTGCCAGATATGCTAAACATTTGTATGCCCCTTCTTGCTTCAGCCACCATTCCAGAGGACTTGCTTTCATGCTGATGCCACTCATTAATTCAATTTGTGATTGAACTCCTTGGGGGAGAATTGTATGTCTCCTGCTCCGTTTTACACATATTATGTTATAGCAGTCTCGGAGGATGACCCAGGTCATGTTCATTTTAAGAACACATTCACTGGAGATTTGGCAAAATGCAAAGAAGGTACCAATGTGAGATTTCCAAAGCTACATACAGCACTCGACCCAAAGTTTAAGAATCTGAAGTGCCTTCCAAAATCTGATAGGGACAAGGTGTAGCGCATGCTTTCAGGAGTCCTAAAAGAACAACACTCTGATGCTGAACCCAAGTCACCAAAAAATAAAAAAATCAACCTTCTGCTCATGGAATCTGACTCAGATGAGGAAAACGAGCATGCGTCGGTCTGCACTGCTGTGGATTGTTCTCAAGCAGAACCCGACATCAGCATAAACACGTCTTCTGGAATGGTGATTGAAGTATGAAGGAACATCTGAATCTTAAGTGCATCTGGCACATAAATATCTTGTAACTCTGGCTACACGAACACATTTTCTGACTTTCAGGTGACATTGTAAACAAGAATTATCTCCTATAAGTTCAACTTTCACGATGAAGAGATTGCACTACAGTACTTGTAATTGAAAACTGAATTGAAAAATACAATTTCTTTTTTTACTGTGCAAATATTTGTACTAAAAAATAAAGTGAGCACTGTACATTTTGTATTTGGTGTTGTAATTGAAATGAATATATTTGAAAACCTAGAAAACACCCAAAAATATTTAAATAAATAGTAATCTAATATTGTTTAATAGCGTGATTAATCGTGATTAATTTTTTAATCGCTTGACACCCCTAAAATAAATAAATGGTAAAGCTCCTTCTCAGAAGCTGACAACTCCTGGTCCCTTTGAAGTCAATGGAAGTTTTACCATTTACTTCAATGGGATCAAGATTGGGACCTAAATTATTAGGCTGTGTCTTGCTCAGTGTCAGACACCCTGTGCCATGAGGTGAACTGACAGCCCATCACACAATGAACTGTCAAAATATCCATTACAATAGTGAAAACAACCATGATTCCACATAATCACCCACATAACTTTCCAGCTCCACCCTTTAGGAACTCTACAGGAAACAGCTGTAATGTCTACGTTTCATATTGTAGGAGGTTTTGGAGTCTCATTTTGGCCAGGAATCAAACTGCTGTAAACCTAGGAGGATCTCCCCCGCCTTGCTCTGCCCTCCTTTTTAAACAGGATAAAGAGAAGGAGAAGTAGACGGAAGAGCTCCTTTACATGTGGGTAATCTTTCCCCAGAACTATGTGTCTAAGTATGACCTCGCAGTGGTGTAATCCAGGAGTTATTGTATTGAAGTCAGTACAGTTACACCAAGTGTAAAACAAGTGCCAGTGGTCAGACATGGGCCCTAGGCACGGGATGTTCTCTCAAACAAAGGTGTTGAAAATAATTTGTGAACTTAATCATACCAAAAAAGGGGGGAAAGAATCCGGAATGTCCCCTCTGCTGGTTGGGATGAAGGGAGGAGCATTGTTTCCAGAACACGCTGAGCCCAGAGAAGGTGGGTCATGTTACTGAAGGAGAGATCAAGGAGTTAGAGCTCTGCTCAGGCCTAATTTTAAAGTCTGACCTGACCCGAACCCTATCCTGCCTTCGAGGGCTGAGTCGCTAATAGACCCAACCCAAATCTGACCCCTCCCCCCCCCCCACAAAACAGTTACAGTGCTGCCTAATCATCGTTGGGGCTTGACCTAGTGTCTAAATGTGACCATTTATATAGTGTGTGTGTGTGTATGTAGATTTATATATAGGAACGTATGACTCTTTGACTTGATCATAGATTTAAACTCCTCCTGTTTGCAGAGCAGACCCCACCCAAGATGTCAAATAGTTCAATTTTCTGAATATAACGTTTAACAAATGGTTGCGTGCAAATGATGAATCCCATTCACATTTACACCAAGATTCCATTTTGCCCATCTATCAGTGCAAAGTAACCTTAAAGTAAATAGGATGTAGGCTCTCGATAGACAAAATTTGTCTAGGCGAGGCTTGCTCAGCTCGCTCTCTGTGAATCAGACCCTTCAGAAATGTGTAGCTCAAGGAAGAAGTTAAACAGAGCAAGCCAAACTATGTTTGGAGGATTCTTAAAATGTCTGCGCACTGAGAAACGCTGGACCATGACTTCCCACAAAACTCAGCTGGTGAAAAAAATTCTGTGTCGTGGCAGCTTAGGCTGTGCCAAATTGGAACAAGTTCAGCTGGTTTTTGACCAAGAGGATAGAGTAAACCAGGGATCCGATTCTGGGCTCCATTGCTTAAAGATTTTGCACAGAACTCATGGCCTAGGGGAGAGGGAAGGCAATGCTGGTTTTAAACCACCTTTGTGCCCTTCCAATCCTGGGCTGCTTTGAGACCTCTGGCATAACTTAGACCTGGGGGTCTGTCTAAGTTATGGCAGCCTCACCAAGCTGTCTTATAGGCCACTGCACTGCCTGGAATCCACATGCTGCTGACACATCCCCCCCACCCCATGCCTCCAATATCAGGGCTCAGAGGGAAACCTTGTGGTTGTCTTCTGTAGTGTCGGTGCTGGGGGAATCCTCTACCACAACTGGGTCTTTATGCTTCTCCATCCTTTTTATACTGCCTATAGGGACTAGAATGGGGATGAGGTTCCTTAACAAGAGCCATGCTTCAGTATTAGCTACAGAGAGACAACACATCCCCTAGTACGTCACAGACCAAAATCATTCAACATTGCTGAGAATGAACAGTTCCCTTTACAGTCACTGTGGTAGCAATGGTGCAAGATGAGCTCCTTTGTCATGTAAATTCCAGTGCATGATGGCTGAAGAATTAGCTTCCTTTTCCTGCTTCATATCTCATAAAGGTGAGATTCTGCCCCCCTTTCTCACACCAAGAAGAATCTTCCTCTGCAAGGCAACCCACTGAAACCAAGGCAGGAAGATACGACTTCTCATGAGTCAGGCTGATAGAATCAGTCCCATTACTAAGAATTTATTCCAACACTTCATGCTCAAAGTGCTGATGTGCACAGCCCTAAAAAAAGAGAACTCAAACCAGAATGTTCAGAGGTTAGAAGCTCAGCCAGGAGCTGAAAAGTTTAAACAACTGAAAAGCAGATTGAAGAATTGAAGAGTGTGTTTCATATGCGTACATACAGTGCTATTAGTCATGTATGTCCCCAAAATGGTGGACAGAGTTCAGCCCTCATGTAAGTGGGAACAACTCCAGTGAAATAAACCAAGTTGGATCCTTTATATTGGGACTAAATTTATTCCACTGTGTTTGTATGTATGGGATTGTGGTTTTGTTTTTTTGTTTGTTTTTGTTCATTTTTGATCAAAAACAAAACTGTGGTTTAATTAAGATACCTTTTAGCTACTTTCTACTCACCGCCCATCAGCAAAGTGTACAGAAAGGCAGGACAAATTTATGCTTTAGGCACTAGTCTGAGATCCCAGAGGTTTGGTTTCGATTCCTAGCACTGTCACCGATTTCATGTGTGACCTTGCCCAGATCACTTAATGTCTCCGTACTTCAGCTGCTAATGGGGAAAATATTTCCTTTCTCTGACTCTTTACGTGTCTTGCCTGTTTAGATTGCCAGCTTGGAGAACCAAGACTTTCTCAGACTATTTGTAGAGTAACTAGCAAAATGGGACCCCGGTCTCAGTTGGGGCTTCTGACCAAGGGTGACCAGATGTCCCATTTTGGCCGGGACAGGCCCCCTTTCTCAGCTCTGTCCCAGCCGTCCTTACTTTTTTGTCAAAAACTGGACATTGGTCCTGGCTGCAAGGCAGAGCAGAGAGCAGCAGAGCTCAGGGATCAGGTGAGGGCAGCACTTCCTGCCAGCAGCCATGGAGAAATTTGCTGCTGCCTTCAGAGCTGAGCCCCTGGGTGGTGCGTCCCTGGGTGGGTCGGCCCCAGCTGTGGGTGGCATGGGGCTCAGGCGCTCAACCCCAGCTCTGGGCAGTGCTGAGTTCGGGGGATCAGCTCCAGCCCAGAGAGGTGTAATTAGTTCCCGATGCACCATACAGCACAGTCCCAAGCCTCTTAGAAATGGCTAGGGCTTGTTTATATTTATGCATTTATTTGTTTTTAAAAGGCTAATGGGTTTTCCTTCTGCACTGATGACATTCCCGTCTGGCAACCTCAGTACTGGCTGCTTTGATCCTGTGCTCACCTTTCAAAGCCTCGAAGAGGTCGTCTTTTATGTTAAGCAAAATCCAGCCAATATTTAATATGAAGGAGATGTTTATCAGGGCTGGCATGATCACTTCGCTCTCTTTCCTTGCACAGGCAGCCTCTGAAGCTTTGAAGCACAGACCCAGATGAAAAGCAAAGGAGGTCAGTGGCTGTGTTTATTTTGAAAGAGGGACACTTGGAGTAAGGAGGAGGAATGTGTGTTTGTATGTGTGTGTTTCTGATTCAGTCAGTCCCCTTAACCTTTGACTGCCAGGGAGCCTTGATTGTTTCCCTAAACTGTCTCCTTGATTTAGGACATTACTTTGGCAAGATCTTGATTTGAGATCCAAAATGTTTTGTGAATACTTTGACTTTTCTGGACAAGACCTTTTTCCTCTTTTGAGGAGAAGGGACACAGTATAATAGTCAGAGTTCATGAAATCACCAGTGGCTTTCCAAGGTCTTGGTAAATGAAGGGAAAATATGCTGTGTTTTAAAACTATCATCCCAAAGGAGCTTTCCAGGTAGAAAAAAAACCCCTACTAGGCTAATAAACAATACAGAAACCAGCTGCGTTGCTCCCTCATTCCTGGGACATATGGATGGCTGTAAAATGGATGTATCCCAAAATACTTGAGCAGTCCTTGGACTAAATTAATTTTTTTAAAGTTTATTTTCCAGCTAATCTTCTTTCACTGAGGAGGCAATGAAACCCAAGGGATTGTACTGCAGACAACAAGTAATTTTTGTTAGTACAAATTAGATTTTTGTTAACACAAAATTCAATTTTTGCCTGCCTTTTAATAATCGCTTATTTATATTCCAAGAATATTCCATAGTATTTCAAGGTTTCTCTCATATCTAATCTATTCAGTCTGCACAATCCAATGACATCTGTGTGCCCAACACAATTTTTTTTTAACTGCAGCATACAAAATAATGCTGATGAAACCAAGGAGTGATAATTGGATTTATTTCTTTGTAATGTTCCCATCTCTCTGCCCTGCACCCCACCCAGGGCCCTTCCCAAAAGTTATCTTTCACATTCAAATTTAGTGGAAAAGCAAAACAGAAATGTTCAAAGTTGGCCTGTGTTAAGAGTTGTCTCAGAACTGAAGGGGGATTTTATGGATTACAGCTGTGCTTATTTTACGGTTTCCGGGCTTTTTACAGTTCTGCAGTGTATAGTCTCTGAGACTTCAGATGGCAGAGAAGAGGGTGGAGCTTGTGTAGAATGTTTCCAAGCTGTGATCTGATAGTTTCAAATCCCAGCACAGGGTTCATATTCTTATTGGAAAATGGGTTCAGTTGATCACATAAGCTTGTATTTCAAGTTCAGGCATTTCTCCTCTATGCAATATGTATCTACTGTATAAATGGAAACTGAGTGTGACATTTTCACTACCAATTAGCGAAAAGAACCAGGCCTCATGGCTATGATGTCATTAGAGGGCTTTCATTCATAGCTGTGACGTTATAGCTGTGAAATACAAGTTTTTCCAAAGTGTGCAGAAAAACAAGGACGTTTAAATAAGTAATAGCATGTAACGTGGTCTGTCAGTGGTAGAAATTATATCAGATGCCAGTGTGTCTCATGTCCTTTGGAGGCACAAAGTCAGAGGTCCCCAGGCCTTCAAACCTCCCCACCCCCCAGCAACTGCAGATATCCAACATATCATCATTCTCGATCCATATTTTTATTACTGTACTGCTCAGAGACTCTAGTCAAGATCTGGAGGGACGGTAAAAACACACAGTACAGACAACCCCTGCCCTGAAGAGCTTACAATAAATGCTGTTGCTCTCGTAAGGTTTTCTTCTTATGCTTTTACATGGAGTAACTAAAAACAGTGTCCAGGAGCGGGGGGAGGGGGGATTGTTAAATCTATTTCGAAGCTGTAAAGATCACTTCAAACACTGAAATAAAGTGTTAGGATGAGATTCGTGTTTCATAGACCAGGGTGGTGGTGTGGGAGTGCTAATGTGGCTTTAATCTAGCTGATCCCTACCTGCTCCAGAGTCTGTGTAATTTGGACTCCCCCAACTAAGTTACATGATAAAAGCATCCCAAGGCCCTCCTAAGAGCCACAGCACTGCATGCTGAAGCAGCCCTGCCTCTTACACACTCCTACAGCCTTGCCTCTGGTACACAGCCCAGCTGGGGCTCGGTAGGAGCATTACAGCTGTCCCGGCAGTACCTGTACCAAGGGAATCCTCCCCTGGCCTCCACCTGCACATGGGATGAACCAGGGAGGTAAAATGATGACGATTGCCAGTCTCTAGTATTCACAGGGGTACTGCCACCCCCAACGGGAAGAGAACAGGATGGAAGGAGGAGAGAGATGATGAGGACTCCACCTTGCTTCCAAATACTTGTTATGTGAAAAAGATCCTTTCTTTCACTGTGAGAGAACCAGGCTTGTCTCAGGCCCAGATTCTACTGTTATACTCAAGACCATCCAGAGAAACTGAGGCATAACAAAATCCCTGGGGCTGGGAATCAAACAGCTCCACCCCATGAGAAGCAGGATAGGAAAAACCAAATGCTATTTTCTGTCACTTTTTATTCTGTAGGCTATTTGTTTTGCAGAAGGAGCAGTCTGGGGATTATGAGGATGCTGCGGGCCAATGTCACTTAGAGGAGGAGTGTGCAAGCCAGAATGATCTGAATGACAAAGTATCTGGAAACCACCACTGTGGAGCCATGGTGACTTTATGGTTCTAGGATTCTTTGTAATATGCTGCAATACCAGGGTTGATGGTCAGGGGATTTACTGTATAGTTGAAACACCTTTAAATGCTAGTGCAAGTTATGTGGTGCACTGTGCTCCATGCACCAGGATGACCATATAGATTATTTCATCTAAAGTTACCAAAAGGGTATTTGTTCCTTCTTAACACTGAGAACTTGATCTTAACTCCCAATACATGAGCATTCATCACCACAAGTATCATCTGGTAACAGCATGGTCTGCCCCTTTAAGGGCCAGGGGTATTTGGAGCCAGACAGCCTTGTCCTGAGGCAGAGCCTCTGGGACTGGTGGAAGGGATTATCGGACGTATTTGTGAAGGGCTCAAGCGTTTCCTATAAGGGCTGGTGAGTTACAGGAAGCAGTTACAGGATTCTATGATTCTATGAAGCAGTTATGGGAAGCAGTGTCCATGACCTGGTGACTTTTAGGGAAATGGCTGGTAGAACAGGAAATTCTAGGGCAGTGGTTCTCAAACTTTTGTACTGGTGAGCCCTTTCACATAGCAAGCCTCTTAGCATGACTTCCCCTTATAAACTAAAAACACAATTTTATATATTTAACACCATTATAAATGCTGGATGCAAAGCAGTGTTTGGGGAGGAGGCTGACAGCCCCCCGTGTAATAATTTCATGACTCCCTGAGCGGTCAAGTGGGGCAGCCATCTTGGATGGTTTCGACACAACAAATCCTACAACTTGGAAGGGGTTAGAACAGATGACCCTTGATTTCCCTTCTAACCCTGTGGTTCTGAGATTCTATGTTTTACTATGAAGAAACAAAGTTGAGGACAAGTATCAGAGGGGTAGCCATATGAATCTGTATCTATAAAAACAAGGAGGAGTCTGGTGGCATCTTAAAAACTAAGAGATTTATTTGGGCATAAGCTTCCTTGGGTACAAACCCCACTTCTTCAGATGCATGGGGTGAAAATTACAGATATAGCATAAATATATATTGGCACATGAAGAGAAGGGAGTTACCTTTCAAGTGAATAACCAATGTTGAAGGTCAATTCAGTCAGATTGGAAGTGGTCTGTTATGATGTTAATATTGTAGTTATTACAGTCCCCATAAGGTGTAATCTTTAATTTATTTTAATAAACACAGCTTTGTATTATATAGATGGAGAACTGGGCACACTTAAAGCTAAAAGAAAGAGACATGTCCAACAGCTGTGTTGAATGACCAGCTGAGATTCTACTCCTGGTAGGTCATTACAACTGTAGAGAGAATTTTTTTTCAGAATTTTCCTCAATCCAATTACTCTCTTATGTTGACACCATATTTCTACTGCTATGTTCTGTAAAATATACATGCTACATATTCAGGTATTTCTCTGCTAAAACAAATCTGATTCTCAAGTATTTTCTCTTGAGCTAGTTAGTTCCCAGAGCTTCTGACTTTATCTGCCACTGACTCTCTTATCTCAGAGTCACTCAGCCTTTTCTCCTACAAGCATGCTCATAGGAGACCGAGGATAACTCTTGGGACCAGGTGTCTTATACTCTCAAAATCAGACTTCCTTAAAGGGATAGACCCATATTTCTTCCTTATGTTTTCCTGAAATCTGGTGAACATAGGTTTCAAAAGTACAACTGATTGTACTGACTTCTGCTAACAGTGGGTGAGCTGAGCACAAATGAGTGCTGATCTTTCTTGGGTCTCCTGCTGGCTAAAAAGTATCTGAAGTGTTTCATCCAAGCAAGGTTGTTTTTTGTATCCTCATACTCTAGGGATGTGCTTGTGTAGCTGACTGCTTGGGGATAGCCCACAAGTTCTATCCTGAATTTTTGAATTCACACCTTTTCCCACTGTCTGCCACAGGTTGGCCATGCCATATCACAAACCCATAATTGGCCTCACCAGGTGTGAATCCATTAATGTCAATGGAGACGTGCCCATTTATGCCAGGTCTAAATGTTACCCATAGATTCCTTATGGGTTTTATTCTTAAAATACCCACAATTTGGTGATCAAATACTGTTCCAAGACATGTCCTGCAACAGAATCGGATGTTTCCTCACAATTTGCACATGCTATTTTTGTTACATGTTAGAAAGTCCCATAGAGCCAGCACCTTCGGCTGGTTTAGGGCAGGATTTTGTGCAAACGAGAGGTGTATCTGTAGTGTAATTCAGCCTGCAAATCTTGCCCCATCAATACCAACTGAAAGGAAGCAGGCATCGTGGTGTTTCCTGCCAAAAGAAAGCAGTCACAATACCACTTGCATCGGCATTCATATAATCAAGAAACTATGTAAAATCCTGGTCCTATAAAATTCTTCACGTCTTGCAGACATTCAGGTAAGATTCACAAAGGTTCTTAGGTGCCTAACTCCTCTCCTTGGTATTCTTTAATGGAATACACCTGGTAGAACAGGAAATTCCATGCAGGATGGAACAAAGTTTTAAAAGATTTGGATCATATGGCTTAGCTGTGGGGCAGCAAGAATGAGCCATTGAGAGGTAAGACTATCTATGTCTCACTTTCAGTCTCCATTATTCCATTTGACCAGTTCTCCAGCTACAGGATGTAAATCCCATTGACTTCAATGGAAGTTACTCTTTGTGAGTGAAGAACAGGGTTCCAATATGTCTATGCTGAGTGCAGATGGAGAAACAAATCCATGTACTTCTATCCAGCTCAGGCATTTTAATAATGGAGTTTTCTTTCCTTCACCCTTTTCGGTGGTAAATTTTTCCACACTGCTAATTAATGTTCATACAATGTATGAACAGACTCTTGTGTGTCTTGCTGGAGGGGTATAGCACGGACAGCTTCTTAATTTGGCCTCTGTTTATGTCAGCAAGGTGTTCACCGAAACCTGTCTGGTGCTCTTCTGTGAGCAAAAGATACAATGTGTACATGGGGCGGAGGGGGAATAGAACATTCTTAGGTGCTCTATCTTGTTATTAACTATCACTAATTGTATGTGCCAAAATCAAAGTAACTCTTCAGCTTGATTGTAGTAGGCATATATCCCTCTGCATTTTTCGATTGTGTCAAAATGATAGTGTTTAGCTGAGTTTTGGCTAATTATCCTTACTTCCAAGGACTTAGCTGGATTCCATCCTGAAAATCTAGGCGCTGTTCTAAGTTTAAAAAAAATGTTAAATGTGCTAATTTTGATTCAGTTCTCCAAACAAAGTAATACCTTTCTTCTTCTATTAATCCCACTCAGTTTCCTGAAGTCAGTAGGAGATAAATTCAACTGACCTAGCCAATGTTTCTAATTATTCAATCATCTTTTCTCTGAATGCGTAAGAATCTTTATACTCTGCACCAGCTACCCCATCATGCTAAGGTCAATGCCCTCTCTCTGTACAGGAACATACATTTTTCCTCTAATCACTGCTTGTCATCTCTTCGGAACAGATGATAAATTTCCACAGCAGACTGGCCTAGAATCTGGCCAATGCTAATGAGTCATAGATTTTTAAGGCCAGAAGTGATCATTATATCATTGAGTTGGACCTTCTGCATAAGACAAGCCATAGAATTTCACCCAGTTATCTTTGTACCAAGTTCAATACTTCAAACTGATTGAAGTGCATCTTCCAGAAAAGCACCCAGCCTTAATTTGAAATCACCAGGAAATTGAGGGGAGTTTGTCATAGAGCAGGGGCTTGAGCCCAGGTTTCCTAAGGCCCAGGAAAGTGCCTTCGCCACAGGAAAATCCATTTCGCTACCTGATGAAACTATTAGGAACAAGCCTCCTAGATCCTTATACATTATTCTTATTGTAAGAAATGTTCTCTACATTGTCTTATTCTTACATGACATGGTTAGGATAAAGCAGAAATCCAAATTCTGATCTTGTCTCTACAAGTTTTATGGTGCAACTCGGTTGATAAAAATCAAATTACTTCCGATTTCCATCTGTATTAGCAAGATCAGAATCAGGCCCACTATGTCGGAAAGAATTAAAGCAGGGAGTGTTAAAATGGCCTCTGCAATTTGGACAGCCAGTTCCCATAAAAAACAATGGGAAATGGGAATCCGGACACCTGGGCAGCTTTGAAAATAACCACCCAAGTGAACAAGGAGGGAATTTGTGGCATTGATCAAAACGCAGATGGGGGAGGGGAGGAGATAGGCTTAAAACATAAATTTGGGTTGATCTGTTAAAATACTGGGCCAAATTGTCAGCTTGGGTAAATTGGCATAACTCAAAGGCAAAGGAGCTACTCCAATTTTCACTGGGTAAGGATCTGGCCGCCTATATTACATAGCCCCAAAGAACACAAGCAAAGTGAATATCCCTCTGCTGTTGAAACAAACATCTCTGTAGCCGTTTCCTGTCATACTCTAATCTTACTCTTAGGAAGTACCTTCGGCACACATACAAAGAAATGCAGAAAACAATAATGTGTGGGTTTGCAAATACAGTCATTCATAAGTGAAAGGTAATGGTTAATTGCAGGAGACAAGGGCCTTTAATTATTAATTAAAGGGACTGAGGTGACTGCCTGCACTTTCTTCCTAACTTGTGGCAAATGGAAATGTCTAACTGGGCAGCTTAGAGGGAAGCATGAATGTATTTAATTGAACAGTAACACTGTATTAATTTCGTATTGGTTGCCAATCAATACAGCATTTCTAAGCATGAGGCACTCTTATTTTGCTAAGAGTACTTATAGAGCTTTTTAAAAAGTATATTTTATTTCCTACTTTTCTTAACTGTGACAGCAAAGCTGTGTTTAGTTTTCAACTTAAAGCAGGGTGTAAATCCCTTAATCAAAGATGGATATTCAGAGATCAGTGCCAAATGCGATTGTGTTAAGGAGGACAACGGCATTTAACTCACTGCGTATTTTTCACTCTCTTTAGGAGCACAGATCTGAAAGAATTAAAATCACTCCCTTTTGTAATTTCCACTGACTTTCTAACCTTCCTTTCAGGCTTCTGTAACAGTCTTAGACATCACACACTGAAAACTGCACATAGGCAGAAGGTAGCTTTTAAATAATTAAACACTGGCTATTGTGGTTCTGCTTCATAACTGTTATTTGTTCCCATGGAGGTGAATCTTCCCCGAGAACTTTCCTTCTCCAATGCTGCCACTTTAGCCCTCCGGCCCTATGTTCCCCTCTCTGGTTTCCAGGCTAGACTCCTTTAGCCGCTGCTCACCCTAACAGCCCTACAGTCCCAGCCAGCAGTAGAAACAGCTTCTCTCAGATAAGTTAACTTTCCACAATGGGAATCCACTTTCTCGTAATGCCTACAAAAAAACGTAAAGGTTAGATCGCTGGTATGCTGAGATCACTGCTGATCATGCTGACTGCTATTGTTTCATGGCACTCCCCTGTCTGTGTGTACATCTGCATCTACTGTCTCCCTTACTGAGATTGTAAATTCTTCTCTCTTTTTTTTTTATCTGCACCTAGCACAATGGGGTCCTTGGTCCCTGACTAGATGCTACAATAATATAAATACCAAGTAGAGTCCATCAGACTGGGGCTCCTTTTGAGCAAACCAGAGCAGGCCCTCTAGAGAAGAGAGCTTCTGGCTCAGCTTCTACAGCAGATTTCACTGATGCTGGGCCCACAGCCCTGCTCCCACTTTTTGTGACCAAGAGGGGCCAGGGAGAATGTCAGGCAGTTCTCAGGACAGCTAGCTGCTCTGCTCCCTCCAATGAACCTGATGTGTCTCCTCAAAGCGAGGCCCGGCTCTGACAGACTATCAGCTCTGTGGAACTGGGACTCTTTCTGTCAAGCTTAGCACATCCCACGGAGGAGATAAATGAATTCCTCAGTCCTGAGAAGCAGAGATGAGCAATAGGGCACCCTGCTGCGTTTCCCTGGCCCCAGTAAGAAACCCAGCTCCCTCTCCCCAGGCCCCCACCTCCATCTTTCCTAATCTCCTGTCCTGTCTCCCAGGAATGAACAAGATGGACTGAGGATTGGAGTGGAACTGGAGATCAGAACTTCCCTACTGGGGGGTCAGAGATTTGGCAGGGGGGTGCATGGAAAACCAGGGTGCCAGCAGGGAGCTTTCCTGTCCACTTCTCCTGTCAGCTCCTACACATCCAGGACCCCTCTCCTCAGTTTGCACAGCAGGAATCCCAGTCCAATTGGTCTGCTTAGGCCCAGGGATCTTGGGTGAACCACAGCAAGATTAAAATATCTCACGGATATAGACAGAAGTGCAGAGTTAGTCTATTATATGTTGTTTGTGAATAAGAAAATGTATGAATTCACAGTGACGGCTCTGCCTTTGAGTGTGGTTGGGAAGAAGGGGGCCTGTGCCATTGTGAGGGGTTATATGTCGGAGCTGAAAGTGAATGTGTGTGGAGTTGTGCAAGTGGTGGCCATGTTTGGGCAAATGGGACCTGAGGTAAGGTTTAGCTGGACACTGATGAATTATGACTAGGGAGTCCCTTAATAAGAAATACATTTAAGTAAACTGTACTTGGGGTAAATGAGATGTTCTGAGAAGTAATCCTGTAAGGCACTTGAGAGAGACTGTCATATCCAGATGAAATTTCCCAATATATTCCTCTATGAACCAACACGGCTATATTCATCCCTGCATTTAATTGCATTACACCACAAGTGAATTTAGCCCATATTTTAAAAGAAAGCATTGTTATTTAGCTCCGCATCCATTAGAAAACTGCATGACATATATATGCATTGGCCTGATTTCCAGAGGTACTGAGTACCTGCTGGTCTCATTGAGACCCATGGAAAACAAGGCTCGGAGGCATACCCTCTTTCACAGGCATAGAACTGAATAATTACGGGAAAGTTATCCAAAGTTTTTAATGCTGCAATCAAATCATTATACACAGAAAGCTACACAATCGTATTCAAAACAATGAAAACATCAGTTCATTAATGAAATAGCTCCAGCCATCTGGCATTCATATGTTCCTTGTTGGGGCCGTTATTTTGCAGACATGGATCTCCCAATCTTGCCTCCAAGCAAAGGCTTTCATTAACTAAATGTATCCAAACCCTTTGTAGTTGGCTAATGTTACAGTCCTCCTTTCCACTATTTTATATAATGAAAGTTTCAGACTCTTGAGCCTTGCAGATCCTGTGAGGTGTTCTATACCCTCCACTCCCCTTGAATTTAGGGAGCATGGAGGGTGATCAACACTTCTCAAGATCACGCAGAGGAGAAGGAAAACAAAAAGAGCTGAATATGTATTTGTATTGTGCGGGGGGGGGGGGGGGGCTCGCTGTCCAACAAAGCAAAATTTCACTTCAGTGAAAATAATATTTAGTAATGGAGAGTAAATGCTATTGCACATATTCTAACATTTTGTTAGCAGCCACGGGATAACACGTTACTTGCACCTATTTCAGTTACCCAACTGGCAGTTAGCTCACAACTCTTTAGAAAGCTGGAATTTAAACAAAGTCGTCACAAAAGCATATGTGGGGCTTTATGTGCATGAGAGAAGGATCTGTCAGAGTTCTCCAGATAAAACTTTTCTTCTGAAAAGGGGTGTGTGAGTGGGTTGTATAGAACTCTCTCGCCGTGGTGAAACAGCATACAGTTTTCAGTCCAAATACCATTACGAAAAATAAAAATATAAACAATGGGGCCAGATTCACCACAGAAGGCCGAGGAGGTGGAAGTTAACCCTTCCATGGGCCAGCAAGCAATCCTCATGGGAGAACAGATTTGTGGTGTTGTTGGAGCTCCAAATCACACCCACTAAGGAGGTGGCTGAAGAGTTATGATACAGCGGCACCTCCCCAGCCAATGCACCAACTTCCCAGCCAGCGCTGTTCTTCGGCAGGGGCAATGCTAGCCTCCCTTCTTCCCCAGGGAGGTTGCAATCATTCTCTGCAGCTGGAGTCTGCAAGGAAGAAAGTTTGATGGCAGGGTCTGTGCTTGATTGTCCAAGAATCTATTCCGAACAACATCCTGGCTTCACTACCAAAACATGCACACGCCTGCTCACTTGCTCTCTCTCTCTCTCGCTCTGTCTCTGTGTCTCTCACTCACACACACGGTTTTCTAATACTAAGTGGATGAATTAAATAAACCCCCCCAAACAGCCAAAATGCTAACGAAGAAGCGGTATCCTAATGGCCTTTTCAGCTCTGAAACTATTTGTGTAAACAACCAGCTTCCCACTATCACATTTGCATCAGCAGTATTGTCAACTTCAAGAGATCAGAAATCCGGAGTCAGACCTCCCCGAAATCATGAGACTGGCCCTAAAATCATGACACTTTTAGAACAAGATTGTATTGTGGATTTTAGGTCTGGCTCTTGGTTTTTGAACTACACTGGCCTTGTCCATCGTCAGGGTGTGTGCATGTGACAGTGTTGCCCACTCTCCCACGAGACCTGGATAAGGAGATTTTGGCCCCTGCTGCAGGAGCTCTTACCCTCGCATCTGCCTGTCGCCTGTCCAGCAATTAATCCTGTCCCCTTGTCCTCCATCAGTTCTGCTCCCACCCAACCCTCCTCAATTCAGCCCCACCTCTGTTCAGCCCCCCCAACCTCCCGCCCTCCCCACACACATGTGCCTGTCCAGCAATTAATCCTGTCCCCATCCAACCCTCCTCAGTTCAGCCCCCACTCAGTTCAGTGCCCCAGCCACCCCCACCATCACCCCCATCAGTTCAGCTCCTGTACCCCATCAACCCCCCACCGCTCACGGTTCACCCTTCCAGCACTCACCCCATCTGCTCAGAACTCACGATCAATACAGTCCCCATGCCCCATCAGCCCCCCATCCTCCTCACGTCAGCCTCTTCCCCCCCCTGCCCCCCCTCCCCGGCAGCCCCCAGCCTCGCCTCTGCTCCTCTTAGGGCCATTTGGGGCCCTTCAAAGCTGCTAACCTGCCAAATGAAGTGTGTGTGTTCAGGCCAACCCTGTGCCTTCCTGGAGCCCAGACTGAATGTCCCACGTCCAGCTGAGCTGCAGGAGACTTGATTGCCAGTTGCTGCTGCAGTGCTTGCTAAGCAGGTGGCCAAATGGCCCCTGTCTTGTTGCTCTGCCTGGGAAAGATCAATTCGGGGGAGCAGGCAAGGAGGTGGTGGCCACAGGCAGAAGTGATGGGGAGAAAAGTCATCCTGGCCCCAGGCTTCACTCTCCCCAACAGCTCCAAGTTGCCCCCAGCCCTCACTCCCTTTGGCTTTCCCCTGGTATGTCCAGCCACTCAGACAATAGCCCAGACACCCCTACACACACAGCTGTCCAGGCTTCCCTACTGTACACAGACCACACCCATGCCCTATCCATCCACACATCTTCCACCACTCTCGGGTTTTGTGCTGCTCTGTGTCCGACCCTCACCACTCTTTGAGCCAGAAACTAAAGACCTTCAGCTGAAGTCTCTGGCCCTATGCAAATTGTAGGTGGAGATGCAACATATTTAATGAACTCATTTGCATGTCTCAAGATAACTTGCATAAAACTGTTGTGCATGGATCGGCACAGACGTTGGGGCCTATGATACCAAGGTAGCCTTGTGGCAGTAGCAATGAACACAAAACACCATTTAAAAAAAAGGCATTTTAGTTATTTAGAATGATGCTACTCCAATGCCAATGCTAGCCTCTCACACCCTCACCGTGATCAGTTTCTGGCACTTCTTCTGCCTGTGCGGGCAGAACGTATAATGTTCATAACTCAGAAACGATAACAAAGACACAAACTTGCTTCTAGTATGATCTCACTATCCTCCGCAGTACAGGCTGAGTGTGGCAGGAAATCTGTAAAAGTCCAGGACTGGGTTCCAAGGGCTATACAATACTGAGAGACCCAAGCTGGGTGAGTTAATATCTGTTATTGGACCAACCGCTGTTGGTAAAAAAGAGAACAAAAAAATATTTCCGTCTGACCTGAAGCATACAAAACCCAGTTAAGACCGAATTTTTTCATTAACAAGACCAGTTGCACCTGAAGATAGCACATCTCAAATCTTATGTGAAACCATCCACTGTTAAAAGAACTCTTTGATATTATACATAAACAAGTGAGGGGGCAGAGACCCATCTTAATTCTGAATTTCCTGGATTTGTTTGTACAGTTAAAATCAAAAACATTAGAATAATTTTTCAAGCTCATGATGAAGGGGAATTAGCTGCCTAGCCTCTGAGATTTTCATGACTAATTTTCCAGAAGTGCTGAAAGTGTATCAGTTCTAAGAATTAAATATAAATAAGTTTGTATGTGTGTACAGGTAAAGGGTACTTGCGATTTAAACCTACTTACAAAAATAGGAGCATAGAATTTAGAAAACATATTGAAATATGTATTTTTCCAGGCTTTTAGATGTGAGAAACTGCTTCCATATTTAATCATATTCAGAACATCTGTACCTGATTTTGTAAATATGCTTCAGACATCTGATCTTCTCTTGGTATTAAATGTCTGATTGCTCCTAAGACTCAGTGAAGATCTCATTTCTTTCATGGTTACAGCCAGTGTGAACAATTATTATCTGATTATATGAGATATGGATAAATAACAAGTCATTGTTACAATACTGAGTAAATATGTCTGAAATTTATAATATATTTAATGGTAATTGAAAGATCACTGCTGGTTTAACCACAGAGACTATCACCTTTCCCAAGCAAAGGATTTGAACTTCTACCCTTTCAATTAGGCAAGCCATTTGTCCAGTTTTAAGCCAGACAGTCCTCTTTTTCTATACTTTTGTCCCCTGTGTGGTACTGAGATGAAACCAGATGTGCTTTTGTCCAGAAATGTGCACAGGGAACACCATTTTGAAGAGAATGCAGGTCTGCCCCCACCAACATGACCTCATGCGCTCTTCAAAATGGCATCCTCTGTGAGTATGAGGTAACACCAGTGGGGTGGCTGACACTGTGCCCAGAAGTACTGGAATGTCTAATATTCTCGGGTTGTGGCAGTGGCCATCTTATTTTCAATACGTGTCATTGTCTTTATATAGCTCCATCCTCGGCATGGAACAGTCTCATTGTACTTGCCTGGATGTACCAGCCAAGTCTCCCATGAGACTGTTACTTAAGGTATGTCTTAACTGGGAGGGGAAAAAGTGGTTAATCTTCACTTTGGGTAGGTAACTCAGGTTAGCTGACAGGAGTTAAAATAGCAATGAAGACACGTTAAAAAGATAGTTTTTAAGTGATTGCAAGTAATGAGGCCTAAAAATCTGGATTACTTTGCCTTTTACCTTCTTTGTAACCAACACCTAACTTAACAAGCTAAGTGAACTTAAAGCAAAAAGGGTTTTCTCACCATAAGCTTAAAGCAGTCTGGCTGAATTGCTTCAGCCATGATCTCCCGCTCCCTCCCTCCCCAGTTCAGTGATGCTTCCTTTGTTTTTCAACTATTGTTGATGTGAGTAGAGATGAGGGAATAGAGGTGATTTGGGAGCCTCTGTTTCTCATTCTTATACCTTTTTCCCTCTCTGAGAATTACCTCCAGCTGGATTTCAGGTGACAGCCAGTCTATTTACATGGAAACCCCATCTGTACTATTGCCAATATGTAAAGTTCTTGCTCACCCCCTTATTCTTGCCAAAGAATGGCCACTTAGCTGGGTGATAGTTCATGATATTCCATTTGATTATGCTGATACTGGCTGGGGTATTTTGTCTCTGAATAATTGGTTTGGACCTGCTTCTCTAACTTTGGAATATGTCGCAGCAATGTTATACAGCAGAATCTTATAACTTTACATGCAAGGTTTCTACACCTATTTTACCAGGACAATAATGTTCAGTATATTGTGAGTTTTCAAATGAGACCTCATAAGACATATTTTGTACAAAACTTATCATTGCCTTGTAAAAAGGATGAAGATGGGATATAGTTAGGCTGACCATACGTCCCGTTTTGAATGGGACAGTCCCGTTTTTTACATATTTTCTGACCGTCCCGTCTTTTTAATAAAAATATCAAATTTGTCCCGTTTTTCGTAAAAAAAAATGGGACGCGGCTTATTTCCCACCTCCTCCCACAGCCCTTCAGTCCCTTCCCCTCCCCGGCCTGCTCCCCCCTCCCCTCCGCCACAGCCGCTGCAGAGCCCGCACGGCGCGATTGGCTGGGCTGCCCCCATGTGTCACGCGAGCCGGTTACAGCAGAACCCGGCGCAATGACAGAGTGGAGCTCCTGGCCGGGCAGAGGCTGCCTGGTGCCTCGCTCCCCCCGATCCCCTCCCACATGGAGGAAACGCAGAGCCCAGCGTAGGTAGGGGCTGGGGAGGGGGGCTGATGGCCAGGTAGGTGCTGCCTGGTGCCTCGCTCCGCCCGCCTCCCCCCCTCCACTTGGAGGAAACGCGGAGCCCAGCGTAGGTGAGGCTATGGGGAGAGGTTGTGTAGGGAAGGCTGGGATGGTGTTGGGGGGCCTGGAGGTGGTTATGTGAGGGTTGGGTATTGGTGACTTTATGGATATGGGGGGGGGGCGTTGTAGGGTTATATTTGGGGTCTGAAGGGAGTTATAACCCCGTCCCGTTTTTGCCATCCCAATGTCCCGTTTTTGTCACAAGGAAATATGGTCAGCCTAGATATAGTCTGTCACAGTGTGTCATTGAATTCAGATTTTATGCCCATTTTACCATGATTGCATGTTCAAATCAGGTATTTCTGCATGCCAGCAGCCAGTTAAACATGTAACTGGTCTTTTCACCATGGAGATACCCAATGTGCATGCTCAGTAGCAGTATTTCAATATGTGAATTAAGTGTGCAATTTTGTTAAAAAATTTAAATAGCTATTTTTGATACACCAACAATGCTGAGTTCTTCCTAATGCCTAACAACAGAGTTAACCAGATATTACATTCAGAGATCTGCTCATGTTCATATTGATGATCTTTGTAACAGTAATACCCTTGTTATGTGACAGTCGTCAGTATCCATTGACTCCAGTGGATACTATTATATTGATGGTGCAAAAATATGGATGTAATTTAAGGAGAGTTAGTGGTATTGTCTTCTGCTTCCTTTAGAAACACACTAAGAAATATTATCTACATAACAAGACTTTGAAATACTTAATAGTATATTTTTGAGAGGTATTGCTGATTTTGTATAATAAATATCTCTGGTGGCATGGTTGATGTGATTGGGTCCTATGATGGTGTCACTTGAATAAATATGTGACAGAGTTGGCATCGGGCTTTGTTGCAAGGATAAGTTCCTGGGTTAGTGTTTTTGTTGTGTGGTGTGTGGTTGCTAGTGAGTATTTGCTTCAGGATGGGCTGTCTGTAAGCAAGGACTGGTCTGCTTCCCAAGATTGGTTAGTCTCTAAGGTGCCACAAGTACTTGTTCTTTTTGCGGATACAGATTAACACGGCTACTACTCTGAAACCTGTAATAATGTAGTTACTCTTCATTTACACTGATCTAACTGCCGGGAGCCTCAGGTGTGGAGTTTGTAATGAAATACTAACAGAACTAATGATTGTGTGTTGCTCTAATACATCTTTACATTCAATAGGCAAGCAGGATTCATTATTCCATAGCATGTACTGCTCAAGGGTACATAGAAAAAGCTAATATTCATTCTAGAAGACAATATGCAGTGGGATCGATTGCAACTGGCTTTTGAGAGCTGTCCCAACTGACTACACAGAACAAGAGATCCTTGCAAGCTGTATACAAATACTGCACATAAAGGTTTAATCTGTTGATATCATAAATCCAGATTGAACTACACTTGATTTAAAAACTTGACATTATTGCTGATGTAAAGAGCTGGAATCCACTAGCAAGGAAAGGGATTTAAGGATTCATGAAGCCCAGGGAAGCCAGGATGGAGAAAGAGAATGTTGTTATTCTAAGACTAAATAGGTAGCGTGTTTGTGAAAAGCAAAGGAGTGTTTCAGACAGGAGGAGACTCTTGGGTTACATGAAATAAGGCAGAGGAATGAATGGAAAGGGAGGGAAGCAGACAAGGCTTTCATGTTGTGAAGTAGGAAAAAGGCAAGAAGATAGATGGCAAAAAAAAGTTTGTGGAGAAAAACTGAAGTCTTTATTAATAAGCAGAGGACAAGAGGATGTCATGGGCGATCCGATTTATAAAGCAAGTGCTCCTCCACCCTCAATTTAATGATAATGAAACCAGCAGCTTTTGCATGAATTGTAGGAAACTCCCCCTCACCAATCCCCTGTGACATAGCCTCAGCTGTAGCTATAGTGTTTGCTACCCATGCAGATTGCAATGACAGGGTGGAAGGGAAGAGAGAACTGGAATAAATCCTGAGTCGTTAGAAACTATATGCACATATATAGGAGAGTGGGGGGATGAATGGGATCTGGGCAGATCAGGAGGCCGGGTTTAATAAACACAGGTGATAAATAGGAAAAGGGAGCACTGGGGAGTGCATGAGAGGCTGCCACACACAGAGATTTGCTGAATGGGACAATCGGGGAGACAAAAGAGGGCTTGGGATGGAAACAGGGGAAGGAAATACTTGAGGGTCTGAGGGGCAGATGGGGAGAAGGGGTATGGACATGGGGTGGGGGCAGATAGGAAGGACGGGCATGAGCATGGGGGCGGGGGCAGTTGGAGCGGTGTGTGGGCCTTGGGGATGGGGCAGTTAGAGGGGGGTGGGGGCAGGTGGAGAATGAACATGTGGGCAGGTTGTGTGGGGAAGGGGCGGTATGAGTACGAGGGCGGTGGTAGCTGCGGGGGCAGGTGGGGTGAAGGGTGGAGCTGCGGGGCAGGTGGAGGAGATACGTGGAGATATGGGGTAGCTGGGGGGAGGTGCGGGGCAGGGGAGGCTGGACTACAGGACCAGGGGGCACATGGGGTGTGTGCGGGGCAGGGGCAGGGCCCGAGCGCGGGGGTGGCGGGAGGTGCCCCCCTTTCCTTTTCGGCGCGAAGCAGCCCAGCCCGGCGGAGCCCCGCGCTCTCGCAGCCGCTGCCCCCTTGGCGGCGCCCGGCGGGGCGGGGAGGAGGCGGGGGCCGGCGCTGCAGCCCGCCCGGGCGCGCCCCCCGCAGCAGAGCGAGCGGGCTGAGCGCTGCGGCGGGAACTCCGGCCCCGGGGCGCCCGCTGGGTCTGTCTGCCCCGCGGGGACGGGGCCGGACGGCCGCGGGGGGAGGTGAGCGCGGCCAGCCCAGGTAAGTGGGGGCGGGATGCGCTGGGGTGGCCTCTGCCCGTCCCGAGCGCCCCTTGCTGCGCCTCTTTCCGCCTCCCTCCCGCCGCGTCTTCCCCGCCCGCTCCGCTGAGCCTCGGGTCCGGGCAGAACCCCGCTCCGGGCTGACCCCCCGCTCCCGGAGCAGTGAATACGGTGCAAGTCGGTGGTGGGGTCCCCCCGGCTTCCCCCCCCCCCATGCCGCCGCTCAGACCGCGCTGCGGGGGTCTCGCAACCGTTTCCCGGCTGCTGGTTCCCGCTGCGGCCACGTCGGAGGCTTGTGAGCGACCGGGCTCCTCTTGGCTTCGCTTCGCCTCTGCGGCCCCGTGTAAACGCGCTCCACGCCCCGCGCGGGCGGGCAGCGAAACGCCACCGCGGCGCGTGGTGTTTCCACGGGGGGGGGGGGGGGGGGCTGTGCATGAAGCCGGGGGCGATCTGGTGCCGCGGCTCTTTCCTGTAGTGTGAGTCCGTGTCTAGCATCACTGAACGGTTCAGCTATATTGGTTTGTTTTTTTCACGGCGTTATTCCCCTTTCCCAATTCCACCCCCGGCTTGGCTTTTAGCTCCCGGACAGCCGAAAGAAATCCGAGGAAGGGGAGGGACCTCGGGGCGAGTCGGAGGCTGGAAGTTTAGAGACTCGTTGCTCTGGAATATGGTTGGAACGGATCAGGGTTTATTTGGGGTCTTTTCTTTGATGCCGGATGATCTTTGATGTCCAAGAGTGAAGAGATCCTAGACTTATTACTTCCAGCCTAGCCGAGGTGGTGGATCCAGGTGAGGAGTTCCAGCTCTCAATGGGTAACCCTTTCACTGCCTGGATCTCTCCTGTAGCCCGGCAGGACTGTTCTTCATGTTGCTGACAACTTGGCATACCGGATTCTGCCAGCATGGCTATTAATTCATACACTCTTAAAACAAATATGTGCATTTTTTGTTTTGCTATCAGTCTTTGATCTGCTTCATTTATTGGTGCATGTATGTGGGACTATAGACAGCATGGTGTTTGTGTGTCACCTATTACTCACTGTGTATGTTATATAGTCCATTGTCCTGTAAATAGCTTACCACTAATCATGTTGAATAGGCAATCTTGCTAGATGAGTCTTGTTTCTTCTGGGCAAACATAATTATCAAAACAGTTAAAATCTGCCTGGAATAAGTAATGGTTGTTTCTTTGATTAACAGACATTGATAGTGCTGCCAGCATTGAATTACTTGGGGCCAATCCACCTTTTCCATGCAATGTTCCTGGATTTCTTTATACCAAACACACACTGAAAAGTCCTACTTCAGTAGTTGCCACCTTTTTTTTTTCTTCCTATCAGTCACTTAAAAGAAAAGCTCAATAGAGACTGAAACCTATCTGAATATTCTAGTGGAATCTGTAAAAGGAGGGAGGACTATAATTCAGTGAATGCAGAGCAGATGGGAATGCAGATGTATGAATAAGTTAAGAGAGCTGTAGGAAAATTTGAAGACAAAAGAGTTGAAGTAAAGCTAAAGGAGAAGAAAGAGGAGCAAGAAAGAGTACAACCAGAGTGAAACAGGAGATGGAGAGACCTGTTCTGTTCCTCTCCCTCCTATTATTTCCCCCCCTTTCTACTTTTCTCCTGCTTTTTGTGGTGACTTGGAAACTTCTCTGCCTGGAAATACAATAGAAGATTCTTTTGATAGCTCTTCTATCAATATTTCTCCTCCCCAAACTCTCACTCAGATGAGCTGTCTTCATCATATCCAGTGCTAGCCTTTAATCCTGGGAGTCTTTCTCCTTGTTTTCTTACATCCCCTGACTTCTACAGAGACCCATGGATTCTGTTGATTGAGAAGTAGAAACTTTTTTGATATTCCCCCCCACTGCTATAATATTTTAAAAGTTTGAGAAAATACAGCTTCTGAGCTTCAGTAGATGACGTATCTTCTGTAACTTTTTGTTTAAATTTTGGCTGGCTGTGACTTGACTTCAGCTAGGGCAAAACTACTGGAAAAGAAAGGGAGCGGAGCTTTAGAAAGAAAGAGACTGTCTCATGCCAAGTCAGGTTTGGTACGTTGTCACATTTGGTTTAAAACGAGTTACTAAGGTCTGAGAATCATATTTCAATTTGGCAGTCAAAATTGCATGCCATGCAGCCTTCTACTAGCATGCGTATACTGTATCATTAAAATGAAATATTCCAGCGGTTTCAGGAACAGATTAGATACTGACATTAGTTGGAGTCTCAATACAGAACTGTTTATTGTGATTTTATTTATAAATGCATAATTATATAACCCCTTTGATAGGTCCATACTTAAGATTTGTATTTACAGGAGA
The DNA here is from genome assembly GCA_032164245.1 of Sternotherus odoratus. NCBI lineage: Eukaryota > Metazoa > Chordata > Testudines > Kinosternidae > Sternotherus > Sternotherus odoratus. Next base: position 11,948,386 of record JAVMKO010000007.1, on the reverse strand, counting down.
ACCTCAGAGTTACGAACTAACCAATCAACCACACAGTTCATTGTGCACTTCTGGTTCCAAATCAGGCAGCTGCAGAGATCCTTCCCCCCCCAAAAAGTCAGCTACAGCACAGAAAATGTACTGTGTTAAACATAAACTACTAAAAAATAAAGGGAAAGCAGCATTTTTCTTCTGCATAGTAAATTTTCAGAGCTGCATCAAGTCCCATGTTCTGTTTGTAAACGTTTGAAAGAACAACTTCCATTTCCCAGCTATTCGTAACTCTGAGATTCTACTGTAATACAAACCTGTAAATCATATTAATGGCTCAAAAAGGATCTGGTGATCTTGGTTGGTATGTGTGTGAGGTTTTTTTGTTTTGCATTTAACCAAGAAAATTAAGGAAACATTTAAATGTACTTCAGAGAGCCTCCTTTTTGAATTCTGCCTTTTGATGTTGTTCACTTGTATTTTTTTCTTTGTTGGGGTAGTGGAAATTTGGGTGCTTAACTCTTAATTACTGACTCCCTGGAATACTTTTATATTATCAGCTATACAGAAAGAGTTACAGAAGAAAAACTTCAGGAGAAAAGTGACTAGCTATATTTCGTTTCCCCTCTACTTCAAAACACATGGCTTAAAAATGAAAAACAGCTTTTGAGCCAAAACATTTGTGAGCTACAAAGCAGTTAGTAACTGAACCAGTGATCTGTGCAAGTAGGTAACAACTAACTCATGCTAAGAGGTGCTAAGAGATCTAGTCAAGATGAAATGTTTGTCACTGGGAAGTTATGCAGTGCATTATAAATATAAAAATAATTGCTTTCATGATAAGATATGCAAATTGAACATTGGACAACTGTTAAAGCATTTTCAGCTCAGGGATGAAGCGTGTTAGAAAATCTATAATGCAGAATTGAAGGAGGAATTATTTGAAACCTAAATGTACATAGCGTTTAAATAGGGCAGACAGTAAGTAACACAATTGTGATGAACAGCTCAGAGTACCCTAATGAGGAGTGAATTGCTTCAGAAGGGTCTGATCATAATGTAAAGGGTTTTGTGAAATCTTTCTTTGAATTAATGTGGCTAAAGTTAAATTAGAAGTCTCTCGTTTAAACCAATAGAATACTATTTCTTTAAGCAGCTTTCCTCCTTTGGCTTGTTTCACCATTTTGTCTCTTTCAGTTCCCAGATGTTTTGTTCATTAACTTCCAGATGTGAGATATTTCCATCAGAAATCTTAAGTACTGGGTCTGGGCAATGTTACGTGGTGTCCTGTCACTAGGATAACTTTTTATAAAACATACTACAGTGCTCAGCAAGTAAATGCAGAAGTCGTATATGGTGACTGATTATATGTGATTATAGCTTTTTTTCCACCCAAAAAAATTACCTTGTGTAGTTTTGTATCTTAAGAAAGCATGTGTTCACTTTGCATACATACTTGATTCTGGTGGGTCAGGAAATCTTAGAAGCCGCCCCAAGAATGAAATAGTTACACAGTGGGACTGGTATCTTTGAAAAAATGGCAATAAAAATATAATTTGGGGTTGTCAGCTTTAACTGTTCCAGTTTTTATTCCCTAAAGAGAATGTATTTTTAAGGGATACTGTCAATTCAAAAACTTCAGACAGAAGAGCCGTTTTTAACTGCAGTTGTGACAAATAATACCAAAATAAGAAATATGTAACTAAAAAAAAAGTCTGGTTTTTTTAGTGTGAATTAACATCTTGTCCATAGTCAGTTCATTGCCTCCTCCCCCCCCCACCCCATTACACCTTCCTCTCTTGTTTGTGAGGATCTTTTAAACAGCAACAAAGGAGAGAAAAAAAGATTTCTAAAAATAGGAATATATGGTAGTAGATATTAGCAGAAACTCTTTGACTAGATTTTGAATTGAAAGAGCCCCTTTAATACCAGGTTGCTATAATTTCCCTTTTGAATGGAAGAGGTCTGGGACTGACACACCCACTTTAGCTATTGGAATTAAATGATATGAAAAAAATCCATATTATTTCCCAAGAAATTTCCTCATGAGCTATTTTAAGTAATAGTCAAAATACAGCTTTCACCATGTGTGTTTTGCAACAGTGCATCTGCATAGGCTGTTAGGCAGTGTTATATAAACATTACACTCTACAATATTGCAGTGTAAGAACTGTACTTAAAATCTTAAAGGAACTGGGGAATTTCCATACTTTTTTTTTAAAAAAAGACATTTTAAAGGGCTTGATCCAGAGGGCCATGAATGTCAATGACAACACCCTCGTTGACTTCAATGGACTTTGGGTCAAGCCCAAAGTTAGGATTTAGATGAGGAAGACAGGAATGCTTCCAGAAAGAAAAGTAGTACTCCATAGACAAAAAGACTGCTGTTTGTGTTTCGGGTTAATCTTTATGGTATAACTGCTTTAAAAGACGTGGAAATATTGCCAGTACATGCTCACTGTTCCAGCACTTGTGCTATAACAAAATGTGAACATATGAAACAGGTCCAGTATTTTATTTGGTTGTGGGGTTTTTTTAGTGAAGAAACAGGGAAAAGTATGAAAAATATCTGCTCTAATATCTTCAGCCGCTTAGGGTGTCCTGATTTTATAGGGACAGTCCCGATTTTTGGGTCTTTTTCTTATATAGGCTCTTATTACCCCTCACCCCTTGTCCTGATTTTTCACATTTGTTGTCTGGTCTCATAGACTCATAGACTTTAAGGTCAGAAGGGACCATTATGATCATCTAGTCTGACCTCCTGCAATGCAGGCCACAGAATTTTACCCACCCATTCCTACAGTATACCTCACCTATATCTGAACTATTGAAGTCCTCTGTGGTGGGGTGTCCACCCGCCCCCTACTGGAAGGGGCTTAGAAAAGCCCCAAAAGGGGTTTAAAATAGCCTGGGAGGCTAGCCAGCAAACTCCCAGGCTGATTGGGTGTTGGGTTCAGCTGTGTGGCCACGCCCCAAACACTCCCAGCCAGTATATAAGGGCTGGGAGACAGAGAAGCAGGGGAGTCTCCTCTGTAAGCAGAGGGAGACAGGCCTGCTGCAGGAAGCCTGAAGGAAGGTGCTGAGCTGAGCTGAGCTGAGCTGAGCTGAGCTGAGCTGAGCTGAGCTGAGCTGAGCTGAGTGCAGGGCTGGGGCTAGGCGGTGGGAGCTGGGGAAAGCTCTAGCCTGAGAGCCCCAGGCTGCAAGTGCAGGCAAGGGCCTAAAGTCAGTCTCCTCTGTAACTAGAGGGAGACAGGGCCTGGCTGCACGGAGCCTGTACCGGGGTACCCAGACTGGGACAGGGCGAGGGCAAGGCAGCTGGGAGCCGGGGAGCCTTAGCTCTAGCGAGAAGGCCCCAGCTTGCGGAGCCTAGAGAAGGCCTGACCCACGGGGTACTGGGGGTTGCCAGGAGGTGGCCCAGGGCTGGTAATAGCAGCAGCAGGCCAACCCCTTCTTGCCGGTGATGAGTAGCCATGAGACTGCAGTCCGCCCCAGTGAGCGGGGGCAAGTAGTGACTGACAGTGGCACAATCTGAGGCAAGTTGGGGATAGTGGGTGGTGGGTTCCCCGGGGAGGGGAGACCCTAAAACCAGGGGGGTACTGCAGGGTGCAGCACCCTCAGCAAGGGGCTCCGGGGTCCGGGAAGGGCACGGGGCCAGTGTGGAGAAGCGGACGTCGGCCGGCAGAGGGTGCTCCAGGGTCAAAAGAGCTAATTCCCAGGACGACCAGACGGGGGCGCCACCGGGTGAGTGACCGACCCCGTGACCTCCTCAAATATTGGTTTAAGGACTTCAAAGTACAGAGAATCCTCCAGCAAGTGACCCATGCCCCCTGCTGCAGAGGAAGGCAAAAAACCTCCAGGGCCTCTGCCAATTTGCCCTGGAGGAAAATTCCTTCCCGACCCCAAATATGGCGATCAGCTGAACCCTGCGCATGTGGGCAAGACTCACCAGCCAGACACCCTGGAAAGAATTCTCTATAGTATCTTAGATCTCACCCTCTCCAACTTTCCATCATATATCACCAGGCCCCTCTATTACCATAGTCAAAGATTAACTGCCAAAATTATGTTTTCCATCACACCATCTCCTCCATAAACATATCAAGCTTCATCTTGAAGCCAGCTAGGTCTTTTGCCCCCCACTGCTTCCCTTGGAAGGCTGTTCTAGAATTTCACTCCTCTAATGGTTACAAACCTTCATCTAATTTCGAGTCTAAACTTCTTGTTGACCAGTTTATATCCATTTGTTCTTGTGGCCACATTAGTACTGAACTTAAATAATTCTTCTCCCTCCCTGGTATTTATCCCTCTGATATATTTGTAGAGAGTAATCATATCTCCTCTCAGCCTTCTTTTGGATAGACTATACAAGCCCAGCTCCCTGAGTCTCCCCTCAAGACAGGTTTTCCATTCCTCGGATCATCCTAGTAGCCCTTCTCTGCACCTGTTCTAGTTTGAATTCATCCTTCTTAAACATGGGAGACCAGAACTGCACACAGTATTCCAGATGAGGTCTCACCAGTGCCTCTCATAATGGTACTAATACCTCCTTATCCTACTAGAAATACCTCGCCTAATGCAACCCAAGACAGCATTAGCTTTTTTCACGGCCATATCAGATTGGCGACTCATAGTCAGTCATCTTGTGGTCAACTAATACTCCAAAATCCTTCTCCTCCTCTGTTACTTCCAATTGATGTGTCCCCAGTTTATAACTAAAATTCTTGTTATTAATCCCTTACACTTCTCACTATTAAATTTCATCCTATTGCTGTTACTCCAGTTTACAAGAATCAGAGAGGTAACTGTGTTAATCTGAAATAGCAGAAGTGACAGAGTCCAGTGGCACCTTAAAGACTAACTGAAGTATTGAAGCTTTTGTGGGCTAATACCCACTTTGTCAGATGCACCAGTTTACAAGGTCATCCAGGTCTTCCTGTATGATATCCCGGTCCTTCTCTGAATTGGCAATACCTCCCAGCTTTGTGTCGTCTGCAAACTTTATTAACACATCCCCACTTTTTGTGACAAGGTCAGTAATAAAAAGATTAAATAATATTGGCCCCAATACAGATCCCTGAGGAACTCCACTGGTAACCTCCCTCCAGCCTGACAGTTCACCCTTCAGTATGACCCTCTGTTGTCTCCCCTTCAACCAGTTCCTTATCCACCTTTCAGTTTTCATATTGATCCCCATCTTTTTGAATTTAATAATTCCCCATGTGGCATTGTATCAAATGCCTTACTAAAGTCAAGGTAAATTAGATCCACTGCATTTCCTTTATCTAAAAAGTCTGTTACTTTTTCAAAGAAGGAGATCGGGTTGGTTTGGCATGATCTACCTTTTGTAAAACCATGTTGTATTTTGTCCCATTTGCCATTGACCTCAATGCCCTTAACTACTTTCTCCTTCAAAAATTTTTCCAAGACCTTGCATACTACAGATGTCAAACTAACAAGCCTGTAGTTACCAGGATCACTTTTTCCCCCTTTATTAAAAATAGGAACTATATTAGCAATTCTCCAGTCATATGGTACAACCCCCGAGTTTAAAGATTCATTAAAAATTCTTGCTAATGGGCTTGCAATTTCATGTGCCAGTTCCTTTAATATTCTTGGATGAAGATTATCTGGGGCCCCCGATTTAGTCCCATTAAGCTGTTCGAGTTTGGTTTCTACCTCGGATATGGTAATATCTACCTCCATATTCTCATTCCTGCTTGCCATGCTACCTTTATCCATAAGATCCTCATTAAAGACGGAAGCAAAGTATTTGTTTAGATATTGGGCCATGCCTAAATTATCCTTAATTATCCTTAATCCGCTTCCTCCTCCCTTTCTGTTCCTCCCCATTCCACCCCAGTAGCTCCAAGCTGATGAACAGTATCACTGAATTCCAGATTCTTGGATATTGTTGGGAGGAAGAATATGCTCTAGACTTAAAATGTGTTCTAATGTTTCAGAGAACGCGAATATCATTTTACAAATTTGTAACCTGGCCATGAAAAGTCTACTTTGTATGACAACAATTTGTCTATATGTTCTCTTTTCTCAATTGGCTTCTCCATTTTCTGTATGGTGGAACACTATTCTTTCCAAAATCAATATGATCTATTCAGAGTTTCCGTAGAGAGAGTTTGCTGTGCGTGGCCCAACTTGTTAATCATGCTGTATGTCCTACATCCTCGTCTTAAAAAGTCTGTCTTCATTTTGACCTCCACAATGCAGGCAATTAGATTAGTGGATATAAAACTGAGTAGCTTAGTTCAAGTGGTGTTTACTCTGTCTAGAGGAAAGAAGAATTTCTTCTTCTATTTCTAACAGAAAAAAACATTACCCTTGGACTTGTCTGCTCAGGTTAAAAGATCCTGGTTGGTTGGCACTTTTTACCTCTTTCTGACAGCGTGTGCAGATATGATATCCATGTTGCCTCTGACTCTGTTTAGGTCAGGGGTTCTCAAACTATTGAGAACCCCAACCCCTTTTTACTTTCTCCCTCGGCGCGGCGGACCCTTATATGTCCGCCGAAAAGCCGCCGAATAAATTAACTCATTATTCGGCGGCTATTTTCGGCGGATATGTCGAGCGCTTTCGGGAGCGCTCGGCATGTCCGCCGAAAATAGCTGCCGGATGCGGAAGCTATGTTTTTCTTACATTTTTACATTGGATGTTTTTCTTACATTTTCAAATATGTTGATTTCAATGACAACACAGAATACAAAGTGTACAGTGCTCACTTTATATTACTTTTTGTTACAGATATTTCCATTGCAAAAATGACAAATAGTATTTTTCAATTTATCTCATACAGGTACTGTATGCAATCTCTTTATCATGAAAATGCAACTTACAAATGTACATTTTTTTGTTACAAAACTGCATTAAAAAACAAATCAGTGTAAAAGTTTAGAGCCTACAAGTCCACTCAGTCCTACTTCTTGTTCAGACAAACAAGGTTGTTTACATTTACGGAATATAATGCTGCCCGCTTCTTATTTACAGTGTCACCTGAACGTGAGAAAAGGCATTCACAAGGCACTTTTGTAGCCAGCATTATACCTATGTATTATAACTTCTTACTAGATATTGATGGCTACTTAATATTACTGAGCTTAACACAAATATCAACTGGAGCAATAAGTAACCTATACCTGAAGTGTCTTGTTGATACTTCGTAGCCCACTTTGACTACTCCTTTTATTTTGGGGGAGGAGGGTGCATGTGGGATGAGAGCGAGCCAGTATGCTCATGCTCCTTTTGCAGAAAGATATGGGCATAACATGTCTTGCTTCTTTGTTTGACGTTGTCGAGTCTTTTATCGTGGAGTATCTGTAGGGCCATACCAAATTCACGTCTGTGAAAAATGCATCCCAGACTGCAAAATCTGTTCTTCCCTTCTGAAATCTGGTCTCTGGTGTGCTTTTACCAAATTCCCCTATAATATACCGATTTCATAGGGAGACCAGAGGTTCTCAAATTGGGGAATTGCAGGGGCATTTTCAAGGTTATTTTAGGGGGTATTGTGATGCAGCCGCCCTTACTTCTGTGCTACTTCAGAGCTAGGTGGCCAGAGTGTGGTGCCTATTGGCGGGGTGTCCCGCTCTGAAGGCAGTGCTCTGCCAGCAGCAATGCAGAATGAAGGGTGGCAGTGCTATGCCATGCCACCAGTACTTCTGTGCTGCTGCTGGTGGTGGCTCTTCCTTCAGAGATGGGCTCCCAGCCAGCAGCAGCTGCTGCTCTCCAGCTGCCCAGCTCTGAAAGCAGTGCTGCTGTCTGCAGCAGTGCAGAAGTAAGGGTAGCAGTATCACAACCTTCCCCCTTCTCCCCCCCACAACTCCTTTTTGGGTCAGCACCACTGTTCCCTCTAAGCTGTGTGCACGCGTACACGGATCCTAAACCCCGCCCACAGGGCGAAACACTGCACACACACAAATTTGCACAGAAGCACAAAAATTTGCACAGAAGAATGTTTTTGCACACAAGGCCTGTCAAAAATTAGAGGGAACATTGGTCAGGACCCCTACAATTAAAACACCATGAAATCTCAGATTTAAATAGCTGAAATCCTGACATTCGCTCTTTTAAAAATCCTAGGACTGTGCATTTGGTAGGGCCCTAGGTATCAGTAAAGTAACATGAATTTCATTTTGATCTTGCAGCTGCCATTGGTGCTGGCACAGCAATCATTGAATTGCCTTGCTGAAGTTTAGTATTGAGTTGTCATTGCAGGTTTAATGGTGATACTGGTGGTGACTTAGGGCTGGTCTTCACTACGGACGGGGGGGATCGACTGCAGATACGCAAACTTCAGCTACATGAATCAGGTAGCTGAAGTTTGTGCATCTCCAGCCGACTTACCTGCTGTCCTCACGGCGGCGGCAGTCGGCGGCACACTCCCCCATCGACTCCAGCTTGCGCCTCTCGGCGAGCTGGAGTTCCGGAGTCGATGAGGGCGCCGCAGGCGATCGATTTCTCACGTCTTCACCAGACGCGAGAAATCATTTACTAACAGATCGATTGCTACCTGCCGATCCGGCGGGTAGTGAAGACCAGCCCTTAATGTTGTTGCATTGTTTGAAGTATATCAATTTTTTCCTTTCCCTCCAGAATGAGTATTGTATTATACTACAAATATTATTTAAATCAGTGGTGCAGAAGAATGCAAAGGCCTGCAAATTTCAGGTCTAGCTGCATAGCTGGGAATTCTAGAAGGGCTGAGGGATTAATCTTGGCAGTTGAATCTCTGTATATGTAGTTGTTGTTGCTACATTCAGCCAGCAGTGCCGGTACATTAACAAATTCTCTCATGGTTACCCTTAGTGGGTAACGAAAAGCAAAACAGTATTTTAGTTTACATCCACTAAGTTTTATTGGGACGTAACTTTTTAAAATTGTGATTCTATTTTACCATTTATATCCGTATACGTTATTCATGTCAGGAGCAGTCAATATGATTTTTGATTGGTATCTTTCTAGACCAATGGGACTTTTCTTTTGACAGCCTGGATAGTAGAACAGAGAGGTAAATTATATGAGTGGGTTTGTCTTCGGTGGTTTGTGGTTCTCATTCAACACAGGCATGGGGACAGGTAGGAGTTGAGTGATTCATTAAGAGAGATTAGGTGTGGTTTTTACAATGTGTACCTAGTTGTGAGATGAGCTGTGTTAACTGGAAGGGGTGTTGCTTTGATGTGGTAAGGAAGCTGTAATGCAGGATGTAAATGGACAATTTGGTTACATTGCCTGGGGTAATATTTATTGCTTTAAATTTACTAGCATTTTGCAGTTTTTACTTGATAGTTCTACACTTCATGTTAATTACTAGAGTATAAAAGATTTTGCTGACAGGTTAGGGAGATAAACAACAGGTCAGAATAGCATCAGAATCAAAATAACATAAGACTAATTTGAGAATTGCTTAAAAAGCTATCACTCAAGTTACCAGTTCAGAACAACTTTCAACTATAATTAACCTGGACTAGATTATTTGTACTGTATGCCCCCCCCCCCCCCATATTTCACTGACACTCAATGAAAGATGCACCTTGTTCTTCAAACTAGTCCTTTCTATGTTGACTAATACACTATCATTTGAACAAAATAAAACTGAACTGTTGTAGGTGCAAATATTGCTGATTCAGTCCGATCAGATGAACATTTTTGTTTGATGTTGTACTGCTACTCAGATGTAAACGTGAAGAAAATGAACCACCAGGAAAACAAGAGGGGGTAAAAAAGGGAAAAAACAAGCCATACTGGAAGAAGGCAACATAAATTGCTCAACCCATGAGATTGTGATTTAAGTACAAGGACTATGCCCTGAAAGATATGGTATAACTAAAATGTACAGTGATCTTTTGAATCACTTAAAAATTTGTTTGCAGGTTTTGACTGACACCGGAGTGTACAGCTTTGCCAGTGTAGATTAAGGGCTTAGCTACACTGGCGTTTTATAGCGCTCAAACTTGCTGGCTCAGGGGGGTGAAAAATCACCCCCTGTGCGCAGCAAGTCTGAGCGCTTTAAAGCACTAGTGTGGACAGGCTCCAAGCGCTCGGCGCTAATCCCCTTGTGGAGGTGGATTTGCCAGGAGCGCTCTCCCGAGGTTGGCACACTCGCATTTCAAAGCGCTGCTGCAGAAGCGTTCCAAATTTCAAGTGTAGCCAAGCCCTAAGAAATTTTGACCAAATGCATAGATTGCATTTCATTACAGGAAACTATCTTTCCTGCAATCTGATTGAAGGGAGTCATTTTTCCCAGGTTGCTTGGTAACTTAAAATAAAACCGGGTAGATTTGTATAAAAGCCAATAAAGACAGAAACATGTAGCATCAGGTTTTGCTCCTTCCAGAATCTGAGACAATTTCTGGCATTTTGAAAGCTGCTTATACTGCCAAAATAAACCATTAAAAACACATCACAACTGCTGATATGGACTGATGGACTCTGGATTTGAAGAACATGGAGTGGGTGGGGAGGGGATTGAAATTTTCATCATAGTCACCATGGATAGCTCATAGAAGATAAGTCTGCAGCATAAATTAAAGCCCCGGCCTTGCAAACTCCTGTGTCTTCACTGTGCAGCTTTTAGCGACACGGCTGTGTCGATACATCTGTGCCGCTGAAAGGTGTGCAGTGTAGCTGCTGTTTTTCGGCAATCCTGCTGAGAAAAAACTTTCACCCCCAAGGAACGGTGTTAGCCCTCCTGCCGACAAAGTGCTGTTCACACTGGCGATCCATCATTGCTGGCAAAACTTTTGTCTTTCGGGAGAGTGTTTTTTAACACCTCTCTGAAAGAAAAGTTTTGTCATTCAGTTGCCAATGTAGCCATAGCCTTAAACAAGTGTGCAACTTTGTTCATGCAGCTAACAGCCCCTTCCCTCCTGATTGACTTCAATGTGAATACTTGTGAGAATAAAGTAACTACTGTGCTTAAGTGTTTGCAAGCCCATGGCCATGGAAAAATTGATCAGTTACTACTTTTTAACCTGAGCCATAATCTGAAAACAAGAAGTCATGCAATGCAATTTAAAGAGTAGTACATTTAGAATAAATGCAATACTATTCACAACATAGTCAAACTGTAGAATTCACTGGAGAAAGGTCAAACTTTTAATTACAGTTTTTGAGTCTAAGTGCACTAGAGAATTATTACCATTAGCAGTATTTATTTCTATGCAGAGTTAAAACAACAGAAGGCAAGCAAATCTCCTACTTCAAGGTGTAAAATGTTCACACATAGGGGAGAGTGAGAAGAGATCAGGAACTTCTTTTCCTTACCCAACATTTCTCAGCATGAAAAGCAGCAAGATTTAGCATATATAATCTATCTATCTATATAAAAGTCAAGTGGTGTATGTGTGTATGTATGTATGTACGTATGACTGCGAAGTCCTCCCGCACCGTTTGAGCCAGAGACTTGAAATTTGGTACAGTGAGGGGTCTTGGGGTCTAGATGCTGGTAAGGGTCGAAAAATTTTCGCATCTCACCTCTGACGCCCCCCAGGGGTGAAAGTCTTTCAGGGCCAATCACATCGGCTGGGCGGTTAGGTGGTGATGATGTCATAATACCCCCCTCCAACAGACACCTCACTCGCTCAGCTCACCCCTCCCCCCTCCCAACGGAACCCCGGAGATCCCTCAGTTCTCTGCCCCTCCCCCCTCCCAACGGAACCCCGGAGATCACTCAGCTCACTGCCCCTCCCAACGGAACCCCGGAGATCACTCAGCTCACTGCCCCTCCCCCCTCCAAACGGAACCCCAGAATCCATCAGCTCTGTGCCGCCCCCCACCTGCGAAGGTCCCCGGAATCCCTCGGCTCTGGGCCCCCTCCCCGCCTGCGACGGATCTGAGTTGGGTTTGGTGGGACAGTAAGTGAGGTGGGGGTGTCGGGTTTGGTCGGGGGGTGAGGTGGGGGTGTTGGGTTTGCTTGGGGGGGTGGGAAGTATCGGGGTGGGTGAGGGGTGGGTGTTGGGGTTGGTCAGGGGGTGTCAGCTGTCTGCCACCTCCCCACCTCCGACTGACCCGAGCAGCGCCGGGCACTTATGCTAGTAGTTTATATAAAGTTTGCAAACTCACTCTGAATCCAACGTTTCAAGAAAAAATAGAAAGTGAAAAAAAATCAGCTGGTTTAATAGATTAGAGGCTCTTTTTCTGAACAATTCACTTGCATTCTTTTGAAGCCAGTTTGCATTTAAACATTCAGATTATATCCTTTTCACTAGATATCTACATCTGCATGATAATAGAATATCACAGTTCTCTAAACAACTTTGAGGGGGGCACAGCTAAAGCAAATACACATTTCTCCTTCCACATCCACAAAACAGCTGTTCAATCTGCAGGCAGAATAAACTACCACAAAATACAATACTCTGGAATTGCTGAAGTCAAGGAGGTCCAGAATTAAAACAAGCCAAAACCCAAATTACACATGTAACATCTGAATGTAGATTTTCATGGATCCTGATCATGGTGTGCAGATGGGAGTTTAATTAGTCTTAAATAGACATGTGCCCTGCTATAGGTATACACTGAAAACTGTCAAGGCCTTTATTTAATGGGTTTCAGGCTCACACTACTGTAGATTCAGTAACTTTTATCAGCCTCTCAAAACAAACGGGAAATTTGAAAATACTTTCTGGTGCAATATTACTTTAACATTTGCATTGGTCCAGTTAATTACTCATTTAATGAACTGTGTGGTACTGTATTTTGTTTAGTTAGCCTGGCTAAAGTTTGGCAACAATTAACAATTGACAATAAAGAAGAATTATCTTAATAGCCTGGTTTAAATTCTCTATTCTCATGTCCCTCCCTCCACCCAAGGCTGCAAACAAACTTATCTGATGAACAGCAGCAGCCCAGAAAGAAGATTATACCTTTGATCTTTGGCACAATACAAAGCCAGCAAATCAAGTGGCCTAGAGCAACCAAAATCCCAGTGCTAACAAATTAAAATGTTCACTACTTTCTGTTCATCTCACATGCTGCTGATGGACACTAATAAGTCCTGGGGATAGTACCAGACTTAAAACCAAGACTGGTTGCTGACAGTTTCTTTTTCAAGATTAAAAGCAGACTAAATGGATGATTTCCTATCCCCCACCTCTCCGCCACACTTTTTGCTTTCCTCAATTTCTTCAATGCCACGACTCAGCCAGTTGTGCCCCGTCTTCATTTTTGAGGAGTACATGTAGCGGATTAGGTATGGGCTCTCTCAAAAGCATTAAAGGAGCTGCAATTGCCAACAACATTTACTAGAGAGCTGAAGCAGGAGGCCAGTTTTCATGTTTATCTTCAGGAAACTCATGCTGGTCATTCAGTCCACTCAGTATTTTTAAATGTTCCAAAGCTTGTCCTGGAAAAAGGTACATCTGTTTCTTTAATTTTAATTCTCAGTTCAGCAAGTGATTGATGTGTGGAAGCAAGTTGTCACATGAAGACTTTGCACAGTCATGCCACTGTTTAGGAAGCAACAACAACAAAAAGAGGACACTCAACCGAGTAATCAGAGTGCAAAGGAGTCCTAGGGATCCAGAGAACACAAGGAAAATTAAAATGGCTAAATTTGGTTTTGGAACTCACAGGTGGGCCCACACTGGACCCATGTGTCTAAACAGTTTCACCCAGGCTGATCCCCTCTGTGACTTCAATAGGGCACTGCACAGGAGACTGGGGTCTCAGGGTACGTCTTCGCTACCCCGCTGGATCAGCGGCCAGTGATTGATCTATCAGAGATCGATTTATCGCATCTAATGTAGACGCGATAAATCGATCCCTGCGCGTGGCTCCCCTTTGACCCCAAAACTCCACCTCCGCAAGAGGAGGAAGTGGAGTCGATGGGGGAGCAGGAGCTGTCGACTCGCCGCTGTGTGGATGGCCAGGTAAGTTGCCCTAAGATACGCAGACTTCAGCTATGCTATTTGTGTAGCTGAAGTTGCATATCTTAGGTCGACCCCTGTTCCAGTGTAGCCCAGGCCTAAATTCCCAAGTACCTGTTATTCCTGAAACAAACTTTTTGTTTGTTTGTTTTGAGATGTTCAGAAATGAACATACACACATGCCATTGCATTCAGGCTTATTGGACAGTAGCCATAGTTGCCCAGTACTTATTGCATGATATGCCCTAAATAAAGTTAGTGCTGCATCCCACTTGGCTGTAGTTCCACAACAACTTGTATTCTGGAGATGCCTACAACCTACTTAGTAACATGGTCTACCAAGTGGGAAAAGACTAGCACTGTAACTAGGTAAAGCCCTCTCCTACTTCCTCAGATGTACACAATTATCTGTACCTGCAACCCAGTCTACCACCAAAAGTTAGAGGTGCAGGCTTCCAGATCGGTCTACATTTTGGTATCGGTCTGATACAATTCAAGTCCCGCAACTCACCTCCTTCCTTTTAACTGCTGGAAGGGAAGCAGGAACTTTCTGTCCATCCATTCTCCTTCACTGACTGCTTCTTCAGAACTATTCACAGGCACCTTCACTAAAACTGACTCACAATTCTGTCAACCATGTTCAGACCCTTCTTTGATTGTTTTTCCTGTGAAAATCTTGTTGAGAAATTTTTGTTCACATGAAAATGTGGGGAGAAGAGTGTAGGCATGAAAATACATGTGCAAATAGGCATATTCATAGCAAAAGTCCTCGTTCCAGCACCTTATTTTAAAACCATTTATTTACTGTTCGAGATATAAATAACAGGCACACAATTCCTTTCTGTTCATCTGAAAAGAGAAATTTGATTGATAAGTTTTCTAGAGAGGCAACCTATATAGGTCTGGTTTATACTGTTTCTCTAACTCCTTCACTTAAGAAGGAGCCCAGCTACTTTCAAATTTGGAGTGGATGTACATAGCCAGATATAATCAGTTTTCTATAAAATAGCACGGGTAAAATATTTAATTCTCCTAAAGAAGTCACAAGCCTCTTCATTTCTGCTATATCTCTTCCCCTAAACTGTACCTCCCAGGGGAGATTCAATGACCCTGCTATTTGCAGTGGCTGGATCACCCAGGTGCAGGACAAAAACCAAACTGTCATCAAAATGACCAAAACAGCACATTGAGATATTTCTATGAACAGTTTGCAAAAACCAGTAGGCTCAAAATAGGGCTATGAAAGACTATTCACCATTTACAGATATTTATTTTGAAGTAGTACCCAGTGGACTCATGGTTGGTCCTGCTGAGCACTGCAAACAGCAAGAGACAGACTGTGCACCAAGAATCTCACAAATGCAACACAACAAACTAATTGTCAGAAAAAAATCACATCCAGTTTATGGACTGTTCACCAAGAGGAAAGAAAACGCCCAGATAAATAAACTTCCGAATTGATATTTACAGGAGCTCAGCTCAAAGGTTTCCTAAGCAGCAACAGAATGCAACTAACATGGCTGCTGTCAGTTTTTCACAGCATCCTTCAAAGTCCTCTATAGAAACTTTGAAGCTGAACAAATGAGAGACAAGGTGGGTAAGATAATATCTTTTGTTGGACCAATTTCTGTGTTCCACAAAAATTTGTCTCTTTCAACAACAGTTTTACTACCTCATCCATCTGGTTTCTCTTGGGACCAAGATGACTGCAACACCGAAAGCACATTTTTTACCCCCTAAACATGAACTAGTGCAGCACCGTGTTTTCTGTGGCAGCATAGAGATCCAACATTTCTGAAGTGCTTGGGAAGAGATCCAGGCATTAGCAATGCACCAGAGCAGTGTGCAGACTTTGAAGACTATTTTATACATATGAATCAGTGCAATACTTTTTTTTTTTTTTTAAATGAAAGCTGAGGATATCCTGGACATTCAAAAAAAGTCTCTTGTTCTCCACTGTTAAATGAGCAAGGACATTTTGAGCTCATTCTTCCCATCCTGAACTTAACATATGATGGATAAACTCAACTCCCCAAATGAAGAAAGGGCAATCCATCATATGAAGTTAAGACATCTGACATTTTTCCTTAACGGAATCCAAGATTTGCCTGAACAGTAATTGTACAGCACTGAGCATGATGGGGTTCTTGGTCCATAACTGGGGCACCACAACAGAAAAATAGAATAGGGATAAATGGCCAGTTTTCATCATAGCAAAAGGATAACATCACAGAACCTTGAGGCACCTGGCTAGGTTCCATATTTTTAATATATTTGTTAATGATCTGGAAAAAGGGTTGAGCAGTGAGGTCGCTAATCTAAATAACTGTCATCTCAAATTTTGCTAAGTTCAGAGAAGACTGGGAAGACTTTAACCGAACTAGATGAATGGCTGACATAATGGTATATAAAGTTCAGTGTTGATAATGCATAATGGAGGAAAAAGCTTGAATTCTGGAAACTCTGCTTGGGATAGGAACCTGGTCGTCATTGTGGACAGCATAATGTTGGCTCTTTCACCTGAAGAATCTACCTCTGAATAGGAAATGAGATTGGACTACTTTGGACTTTTTTATTTCTGAAGGGTAAGGCTCAGGCAAACTGGGCCAGGGAGGAGAAACTTTGAACTATTTTCCTTGAACCTTCTCCGTGGTTAATGGATTTCAGTCTTCAGTCCAGCACTGCAGTTAAGTGCATTTTTCTAAACTGTTCTGAGTTCATATCATTTATCAAATCAAGTACTCTGGGTTTGTCCTTTCAAAATGTATCTTCAAGCTACATAAAGCTTGGTAAAATGTGCTGTTTGGGTCTGAATGTCAGTTACTGAGGAAATAGGCTTCTTAGAGATAAAAATCTGATGTAATACCCTCAGGGAAGGGAAGTAATTGTTTTGTACACAGAAAGCACAGTTAAGAAAATTCTTTTCTTTAATCAGATATGGTATTGTTTATCTTACGGCATGCATGATGGGATGTTTATATGATTCGGAAGAGACTTTTAAGATAATTTAATGCTAGCACCGACATTTATAGCCTTTTTCTAAGGTGATCTTTGTACTTTCCATGGATCTTAAAGGAACATTGTTAAGGCATGTAGAGTGGAAATCTATTCTGATTTGTTACCTTAATACTACTTGCTATCAAATTCTTTTCTTGAGGGAGGGTAAATCCTCTAGTCTAGCCCAAATACTTCTGATATATATACTTTTTAAAAGCAGAGCCAACGTTTTCTTGCTTATGAATAATCAGCAATAACAAACCATTGTATACTTACATGTTGCAGGGAGAATAACATTGGTTTCAAGCATTCAAAGAGTCCTAATAAACCGTAAATATCTAATTCAGAAATGTAGGATGGTATTCAGAAGTCATCTGTGTTAGCAGAATTCTGCTCCCGTTGAAGTCAGTGGGAATTCTGTCATTGACTTCAGTAGGAGCAATATAAAACCAATGCTAAACACTCATTCAAATGCAATCCCTAGTGCCTTCTCCTTCTGCAATTCAGGTCAATGGCTAAAGTATCTTTACACTTAACGGGCGTAGGATCATGCTCCTAATTTGACCATGAGAAGCTCCAGAGAGACATAACAAAGCTAATGAAGAGTGCAACGTCATATATCATTAATTCACTGTTGACAAATGCTAAGTAATGAACGTGGAAAGGAGTAATTTGAACTACTCATAATCAACATTGTTTTAAATAAATCATTCAGGTAAAAGGTCCTAGGGGTCATCATGCATAGCTCTTTGAAACCCTTTTCATGTACAGAAGCAGTCAAAACAAACATTGTTATATAAAGAGGAGATAGAAAGGTGTGCTCAAATACAATGCCATTGTATAAATCAGCTGTATGCCCACACCTGATGGAATACTGTATTTAGTTGCGGTCACTCTAAAAAGATACAAATGAAACAGAGGGGGTCCAAAGACAGGTGAACAGTAGGGTTGCCAACTGTGCAGGAATTAAAGATTAATCTTTAATTAAAGATTGTCATGTGAGGAAATCTCCAAGAATGTGGCCAACCAAATGTGGTAACTCTAGTCAACGGAATGATTAGACACATGGAAAAGCCTTGTGTGTAAGAGAGAGTAAAATGTTGAGGGCTGTTTGCGTTTGTTAAAATACTAGAATTATAGCTCAGATGATATTTCGTAGTGTTGTCTTCTCTTAATACAATGACCTCTTCCCTGTTTCTTCAGAGTGCGCTCCTTAAATGGGATTGTTCTGAGAACCTGATTCCTGTCCCAGAACACCCTTATTTATATGAGTAATCTCACTGGCTTTAATGAGCCTATCCCTAGCAGTGGCCCTGTGGTTTGTAGTATGGTGCTTTGTTGAAGTTACCAGGCAAATGACGGATGATTATTTAAAGAATCAATTGAACAACGGCAATAAAGATTGAACAGTCAATTGTGGCTGTTTTCAGACAAAGCAACTATCCTGGCCGAGTCCGTGAAACTATCCAGTGGAGGCAGCACAAATACAAGTCTCTGTAATTTGTAGTAAACTTGTTGCTGAATGTATTCGGTCAGAAAAAAGATGCAGTTTTTTAGTATGCACAGTATTGCTAGGACAATGCTCTTTCTTTGATTGGCCACAAAGCTCCTATTCAAGAGGTTTGTCTGATGTAATTTTTGAGCAAATGCTGAGCTGTGAGTGCAACCGATGTAAATCAGCCCTCAGTCTGAGATCATCTGGTCATTGACATGTTGTGGAAAAATATTACGGCATGTGAGGGTAAATTTGTGTAAAAAATAACTAGTGAGAGCTGCTTTTGTAGCAAGAAAGAACAAGTGATGGGATGCAGAAGGGGAAGAAAGTGAATGGTACAAAATTTAAATATAGGGGTTAATTTGTGCAGAAACGATAAATCGGTTGGCACAGAACATGGTCTCTTCACAGAGCAGTTATACCCTGGGTTATCTGCTTTGCCAAGTACTCTGTCTTTTATATTAAGAAGGTGAATATTTGTACAATGCTTGTGAAAGTGAAAGGTTGAAAATCCTTTATATCCACAGGAAGTTGGAAGCTTCACCAGAGCCCCTTTTTAACAACTGTCTCTGAGTCCTGAGAATGAATGTTATGGGGGCAGCCGGATTGGTGGAAGGGGAAGGAGGTTGATCTGATTTTCTGTTTTTAATAACATGCTTTTGACTTTTTACCTTAATTAACTAGAGTTTGAACACACAGAACTTTTATTGAAGGAAGGCCCTCAGTTTAGACTTCAAGGAAACTTTTGAGGTCAAATGTATAATGCTTTAGGAAGTAAACCAAGTAAAATTGAGGTCACTCTTGAAGGGGGATGTCCCTTATATCCCTTACATTCCATCCCATTGTTTCTCTCTCTAACCTGAGCTCAAATCCTTTAATATCAGAAAATGCCACTTACAAGAGAAATTGTCTTTTGAATAAAATGAGCTGAAAAGAGGTGCCCAGTTATTTAATACCTTTTCAAAAGCAGCAATTGACATTGTACTAAGAGATATGTAATTGACTACGTGGTAAGCAATAACTAGTTCATCCCACTATAAACAGAGGAAGAGAGGTCTTTTTGCAAAATATGGAGCTGGATATTGGTTTGGATTTCAAATTCTGCAGCACAGTTCAGATGATGCGATCTTAATTAGGATCTGCCGTTAATTTTGTCTCCAAGGTTAGTTCCTGTGAAAGGTGCTATACTGACAGCCCTCAAGCCTAGAATAGAGGTGCAGCAAACTTCCTCCCATTCCTTGCCAGTATGCCTTAATAACATGGAGGAAACTCCTGAGGAAGTGAGATAATCATTTGATTTCTGTGCCTATTCAGTCAGTCTTTGACCTCTCTGCTGAGACTTGATAAAGGTTGCCAGTTCCTTAGAGCCAGTTATGGTGTTGGTGCTTTTTTGTGGTGTGGACATTTATCCTTTGGAAAATGGACAGAGACCACTACCAACTTTTTTTCACTGAGTACATTTATATGAGATTTCACTGTATAGATTGACTCCTTCCCCTCCTTTACTTTAAGACACTCTAATACCATTTATATTTTTAGGTATATGATATGAACCCAGTTTAAACGGTGTATTTTGCCTCAGGTGATTTTCTCTCTGTTTGAGAGATGCTGCTAACAAAGAAAGAAAAGAAGAGAGGTGGATGTAGTGTTGCCAATACTCTGGAGAGCATGGAGTTGTGAGTCGGTGTTCTTCAGTATACAACAGACAGCTGGGTTCTGTTCCATTACATGTTGCTTTAGGTGAGATGAAGGAGTTGTCTTTCAGTTTTCAGGGACTGCCTGCTCAGACTTTTGACAACTTTTATTAAAACGTCAGGAATCCATTTTCACATTCATTTGTAAAAGATCAATGGGGAACAGAATGCACACCTCTGTAGCCAGCTCTTGTTTTTCACCCCTCTCTGTTCATTCCAGTAAAAAATGCTTCCAGTGAGTAGATTTGAGGGACAGTTAGGGCTCTGGGATACATATTTTATGTGGGCCAGTTAGGGCTCTGGGATACATATTTTATGTGGGAGAACATAGATATTTTTCATTGTGAGAAGTTATGTTAATATTGCATATCTCGTAAGGGTGCTTTTCCTTGGGAAACTTGCTGTGTCCAGAATCATGCTGAACAGTAAACAGCTGCCTCTTCCTTTTTATGGAAGAGTGCAGAGCAATGTTGAAACCTAAGGCCACGGTTACACTTACAGAATTATAGCGCTTTTGGTTATAGCTGTCCCCATATACAGCAATAGGTATAGCGCTATAGCATGTCCTGGCGTGGCCACATTTGCGGCACTTGCAGCGGCACAGGGAGTGGTGCATTATGGGCAGCTATCCCAGCATTCAGCTGGGTGCAACATGCTTTTCAAACGAGGGGGGCGAGGGGGAACATGTAGTGTGTATGCAGAGGGAGAGAGCAAGGGGATTTTCTACGGGCTGAGAGTCTTGTCAGTGGTTGTCCTTTGAAATTCAGAACCTGCGATAGTTTCTCGGTCACACAGCTCCCATTGTAAACATTTTCAGTTCTTATCTGCCGAGTTAAGAGAGAAAATCTGAAAAAGGTACTTCCGCATTCCTCCTGCCGAGTTCAAAATAAAGCGAAGAGATGTCAATTGCCTCAAATGTCTCAGAGGTGTGCCAGAGATCACTTATAGCGTAATGCCCGTTTACACTTGCAATAATACACTACAGGGAATGCGCAATAGCTGTTATTCCTCAAGGAAGGGAGGATTACCAGGAGCAGTATAACTGTGGGTTTATAGCGCAGTACATGCCTTGTCAGTGTGGACGGGTAGGGAGTTATAGCACACCTGGAGGCTTTATAGCTCTATAAAGTGCCAGTGTAACCAAGGCCTAAGAAGAACTCCTGTTTCTTCTGTCTTGTGGATGTCTGACATAGATTCTTACCTTCCTTGCTATCAAGGGAATTTCTTTTGCGTTATGCACTGTAATTGCAGATTTGCTGCTGTTTAAACTGGTTTAATTACACTACTATACAATGTATTCAAATGGTAATTAATAGAGAAATAGTGATGGTTGCCAAAATCAATTTATCATGTATGTTCACTATAATGAAGTCTGTTAAAGGAGGCAAGCTTACAGTATTTCCCCTCAGGCCAAAGTTAATTGAATAACACAATTCATAGAATAAAATTAATTCATTCTTGACTGTATCGAAATAGTCTACATTAATAAGCTCTCACGGGATTATTAACTCTGTTTGGTAGCACCTCACTGTTCTAGGCACATTCTAAATAGGAAAGGAGGTACAGTCTCTGCTCAGAGGAGCTCACAAGCTGAAGAGGAGGGTGCACAGTGTAAGTAAAGTTATCCAGTTAGTGACTGACCACATCTTGGTAAGGCAGTCTTGTTAATTTATACAGCCTACTAAATTATTTATTTCTAATTACCCCGTCAAATTTGCCATTGTGCATCAGCAAGTTTTGTTTAGGTATCATGGCAGAAGTGGGTTTTCAGAAGAGACTCGAATAGATAGTTGAAAGAAATGGACCTCTTTAATTCTCTGTTCACTGATCCTGAATTGATACACCCCCCCAAATCTTAAACTGGCAAAGGTTCAGTACAATATGCTTTTTGCTGCTTTCAGATGTATCTATATTGATTTGTCATTAGATTTGAAAACCTTTTTCCTCTAAACAGCACATTGCAGATTTTCCTATTTCAAAATACGTTGTAGGGATACTTTTTTCCAAAAAAATGTTGAAGTTCTTATTCTGCGGTAGCAGTTTATAGCATGTCCTCATAAGCCCTCTCAAATCCAGTTATGATTTTTTTCCTCTTTGATGGGGGTGATGGGTGAATAGAATTTTGTAGGAGTTGTCTACTCTAAACCACATTTCTGGAATATCAGGTAAAATTACAGAACTTCTGTCATTCATAGAGCTGGCCACAGACATTGATATTAAGAGAGTACTAATTTGATTTTTGTTAGACAGATAGTTGATCGGTAAATGATAAAAAGAGCTATTTCCTGAACTGAAAATGCAGATAACTGTCTATAAACAAATCTCTCTAAACACTGGCTGATACTGCCTTGGTTGATTGACGCATCCTGGTGTGATAACAAATGAGACCCAATCCTGCAAACACAAGTGAGTTGTCCCATTGAAACAGGTGTACTTCAAGTTAAGTACTTGCATATGTTTTTGGAGGATGGGGGCCATGTATTTTATTTACTTGAATACTCTTCGTTTCACTAGTATCAATTCTATTTATGTGAGATGTCAGTTCTGGACATTTTGATAACTTTGCGAGAGCTTTGATCTTTTCCACTAGCTCAAAAGATTTTCCCATTAAATGTGTGTTGTCAGCAAACATTTTCTCTTGCTCAAAAGATCTAAGTAATTTGATGTTGTCTAGTAACTGGTCACATCAATATCTTTGTATATGCATCCCTCCTCTTTGTCATTCTCTTCTCCTATCAGCTTCCCCACCCCGAATTATTGAAACAAAGGCATTATGTATTGTAATCCTTGTAATCACCTAGCAATTGACTGCAGAGTGCAGGAGTTTATCTTAGATTGCAGCTTCAGGCAAAATACATTCTGGAATGAGTAATGGATTGTGGGAGAGGGGGATAAACAAACATGCATCTTTGGGATCATAACTGTTTAATCAATTTGAGTTGAGTCAGTGTGCTTACATAGGTCATTTGGTAAAGTTTCACATGAGTTTAGCTTCTGCAAATTTATTTATCTTAGTACAGCATGTACTGAACTCAAGGTCAAGATTCAACAGTCTGCTCACTGCTACAAAATAAGACAATGTCTCCTGATAAAACATTACATTAGATATTGGCATGAAAATTAATTGTGCTTCCACATTTTTAAAATACTGGTGCAGCCACAGAAACAAAAAAGAGTTTGCCGTATTTATACAGTGGTTTGTTTGAAGTAAATTACTGGAGTAAATTATTACATAGAAAACTAGAGTAACCAATGTCTGTTACACAATTGGCCAAATTTAGACCTGGGTCAAGTCATGGTGAAGTTGATAGATTCTCACCTGCATTTGCCAAATTTGACTTTCGGCCTGAAAATAAGACACTGTGTTTGCTTTAATAAAAATATTGCCAGTGGTTGCTTGTAAAAAAAAATAAAATGTAGCATTTTTGTTGGTTTGTGGGTAAATTGCTAAGCACTTTTTTCAAGAACGGTTTCAATTTGGTGTTCTTGTCTAATATAAATATTGTTAAATTTATTATAGCTACTTTAACCTAGTTGTCTATAAATTTGGTGTAACATGGTCTATGTTGTGATGATGAAGCTAGAGGACAACATTTTGTGGTTGTAGGTGCTTAAAACTTTTAGTAGTTCCTAGCACTACTGTAAAAGCATTATCTATTATGTTATAACAATACTAACATAAATTCTCTTTTGTAACAGAGCAGAATTAGATCCATTTTTTTCTCTTTTGTATTTACATACTTTATGGTGACATTTGCTAGCACACAATAGCGCCTGCATTGACCAAATGATGCTACAATAAAATATTAGAGATAACTGCCAGGAACCACTGCGACACTTTCTTCCTTCTCTCTCCCCACAAAACAACCACATCTGTACATTTATGTATATAAAATAAATATCTTTAACAAACACGCTTTTGAGTATTTTTGTGTTACATTAGTGCCTAGATGTAATATTAGAACAGTAAAACTGTTAAAGTAAGCAGTGAAAAAACTCACTTTGTGCATATATAAAAGCACATTCTTATATAGTGTGTGTGTAACCACTCACGCTTACAGCCAAACTGTATTACCTAGCTCTGATTTGGGTTCAGAGTGTTTAAAACTGTTAAGGTTGCAGCAGATCATCAAAGAGAGAATCTGACATAGGGGACAGTTACTAAATCTAAAATCCCAGTTTACCCTTCTGCCTAACAAGTCTGCTTATAATAGCTTCAGCTTCTTTCCAGTGAAGTAAATAGGGTCTTAAACAAAATACCGGTAGTTATGGAGCTCAGACAACCTGCATGGTCCTTTGTCCCACTGCCCATGTATAACCAACCTCCCCTTTACTTTTATACAGAGATCTATTCTACCTTTTAAAAATAACTTTTAAAATGACTATTTTGTTCCTCTTTGTGTTGAGTCTGGGGCAGATGATCCAGAGATTAACATGATCAAATGCAACATTTTTTGAGAGACATGCACTTTATTCAAGAACAGAAAGGCCAGACTGGGTCAGACCAACGGTCCATCTAGCCCAGTATCCTGTCTACCAACAGTGGCCAATGCCGGGTGCCCCAGAGTGAGTGAACCTAACAGGTAACGATCCAGTGATCTCTCTCCTGCCATCCATCACCCCCCTCTGACAAACAGAGGCTAGGGATACCATTCCTTACCCATCCTGGCTAATAGCCATTAATGGATTTAAGGGATATTCATTAGGGATATTTGTGTGTGAACCCAATGCTTGAACTTTTAAAATAAATGAAGATTTCTAGATCCTGAATACTGTCTTGTGACCACATAACATCTGGTAGAGATTAGTCATGTTCATAAAGCAGAAGAAATTCCATAATCTGCAGTTTCATCATGAAATGTATGACACCTATGTACTTCCCCATATATAATTGTCTGTTTGCTGGGTGTGTTTACTATAAAGATAAACATGTCTATAAACAGGAGGAGTAATTAGAGCAATATTTGTATTAAACACCTGCCATTTCATAGTTTGGTTATGATGTGTTTGAATCCGCTCACTGATTCTTGGCACTCTTTCAATGCCTTGTAATACAGCAAGCTGTCAAAACCTCATTAGTAAGAAGCTGCCCTTGTCCTTTTGTGGTTCAGACTTGTGCCTCTTTAATAAGAGATTACATTTTCTGGCACTGAGCCTTTTTGCTCTACTAAATTTGTCTGAGGATCTTATTTCCTTTATTTTCCCCCCGGGGGCTCAGGGCCTGATTCTGAACTCACTAATTTTATAACCATGTAATTTCATTGATTTAAATGGAATTATTCTGGATTTTGTACTGATCCAAGTTGATCCAAGACCATAATCAACTTTGCGGGGGGGGGGGGGGGGGGGAAGGGGTCTACAGTGCCTATTGTATATCATCCAGCTAGAGTTGTGGAGTATTTTTAATGTGGACCTATTAAATTTCCAGCTGGAGCACTTTCAAGAACCTAATATTCCACCAGAAGCTTCTCACCGTAATAGTTCTGTGAAGTAGGTCAAATAGTCAGACACAGTATAAGCAGGCAGTATTGGCTTTTTCCCCCCTACTTAATTTGTGATCCAGCCTTTATAATTTACCCATGCCATGGTTTTCCTATGTGTTTTCAGGTTTTATGCTCTATTATTTTATGTTAAATCTAGAGAGATCTTAGAAACTGCCTTAACCTTTCCTTGGAAAGATTTTAGGATTTTTCTTGTCAACCAGCACTTTAAAAATGTACCAGATGCCTAGAAGCCAAAAGATGATATGAAGGGGTGGGGCTCGAAGCAGTGTGGCTCTAGGCGAATGCTGCGGTGGGAAACCCACCTATCCGGCCACCACCTGCTGGATTCCAACCAGGGTTCTATATTTAATACATAAAAATGAGTTACTCGGAATAGTGCAGGGTGCTGCAGCGACACACGCGATACTAGCTTTGGGCTGCTGGTTTAGGTTAATCTGTGCGTGTGTAGCTGACTGTGACAGGGATTTCAGTGTTTTAGTGCTGCCCTGACACGTTGTCTGCTGGTTTTGGGTGTTAAGTCCAGATGAGCTGCTTAGTCCCTACTTCTTTAGTGACTTTACTGCACGTGATAGGCTAGTTGAGGAATTCAGATAAGCGCTCTATGAAAAAGTACTCAGCAGAAACTATACATATCTTTGTGTGTGATGTGACCTCATTTCTCTCATCCTGTTGCTCTATTACAGGAATTTTCTGTGGGTGTGCGTTACTTGTGTGCATATATACATTAAGAGAAGAAAGAGTTCCATGCATCAGTGATTTTGGTTAATACATTGTCTCCATCACTTTTCAGTATTTTGTACTTTTGTATGAGCCTTGATCTGTTGGTTTCTTGTACATGGTGTCTGCATGTTCTGAAACATGGAGGTATTTTTAACCGCACGTTCATTGAGGTTTGTGGTCATTCTGATCTCTTCTAAAAAACAGTCTTCTGCTCACACAAGCCTCACTCCTGAGGTTGACCATTAGATTGCTCCAGTGGAACACAGCCATTGTGGGAGGCCATGGTCACACACCAGGTAGGCAGTCCCTGCAGCAAGTCGTGCTGTTCCTATGGTGGACTTCAAAGAAGAGTTTTGAAACCTGGTATTCAGTGGCAAGACAGTGAAGAAAGTGGAGCACTGGGGCGAAGTTCATTGAATCATCAGGCTACTGTGTTCTAGACTACTTTTTACTTTGATTAGACCTACTTCTCAGTGTGTGTAAGCTCGAAAACGTATCTCTCTCACCAACAGAAGTTGGTCCCCTAAAAGATATTCTCACCCACCTTGCTCGCTTATATACTAGAACCAACATGGCTACACCTACACTGGAAGTTAACTGCAGTACTTCTGTGATGGGATGTATACCACACCCAAGCCCTGACCAGGTTAATGTGGGCCAGGCAGGGCCAATTAATCTTAGATGCTGCACCTGGAGGGGAACCAGGGATTGACAGGGCCTAGGGCAGATGAAGCCCAGGTGGGATAGGAGCATAAAGCTAGGAAGTGAGAACAAGAGGGGGAGATGCAGGTATGAAGTCTGTAGTCATTCCCTAGAGAGAAGGAGGTTGGCTAGGGTCCAAGGAGGAAATCCAAGAGGGAGAATAAGCCCTGGATCCTGCCTGGAGTAGGTAGTCTTACAAGAGGCTTAGAGGGGTGAAGTAGCTGCAGGGAGTGGAGGAAGCTCCAGTGGTAAATTCAGAGATAGGCAGGGAGAAAGAGGAGGAGGAGAAAGGAGCCCAGGGAAATAGCAGGGTCTGAGACTAAACAGACTTATATTGCTAGTCATAGGGCCCCAGGACTGAAACCCAGAGTAGAAGGCAAGCCTGGGCTCCCCTACCTGTCACTGAGAGAGTGGTGCAGGATGTGGAATTGGAAAGGAAGATTGCTTGAAATAGCATATGGACAGCTTGTCCAATGGGACTTTGTTTATGTGGATGGGTAGGACTATCGAGGGGCCTTTTTCGAAGGGCAGAGTCACGAAGAGCGAACGGGACCACGGCGTGAGTAACCGATGGAAGGAGGCGCCAGATGAGGCGAGAGCTAATTCTCAGATCTAACCACAAGGAAGTGCCCTGGCAGGGGATGTGAACCTTGTCAAAACTTCTGATACTTTTCTCAGTTATTGTTACCAAATTCTACCTGTCGACAGAACATCACCACCCGGTTCTTCACTAGTCTTCATGCTGCATAACCCAGGCTCACCGTTTTCAATCTCTCCTCATTTCTCCAAAATTTAATACCAGACAGCTGTAGTGGTGTCACAGACTTCCTTATTTTTAGTGGTATACTACAGCATATTAGTAATATACAATTACTGGTATTAATTTAACTGTTTCATTATTTGTTTTGATTATTACTTAAAATATATAGGTAGATATAACTGTATACTCCCTGCTTTTTATACAGGACAAATTCCCATGTCAGGTATGAACTGCAAAAGACTTTAAATGCCTCATACAAATAACCACTGTAATCTATCTTTAAATTACAAGCTAATTTAAATCTGTTTGGGCCATTTTGTTGCCTTGAAAACCCATCCCCAGTTTTAATTTTCTAAAAGAAAATTTCGGGAGTGGGAAATGTGCCTTTTGTAATGAACTCAGTCCTCATAAGACACAAGGTTAGTTCTTTAGTCTCATATGCAAAGTAAACTTTCAGAATGAGGAGATTGTATGTGGTACCTGTGACTGTAGCATCGTCTGTGACTCTTGTTTGCCCATAAACCCATACAATAATAGTGCAAGCCATGTAGAGGCCTGAGGTTTCAGTGTTACTTCTCAACTCTGAATATTGTGTTTGAACAGCTCACTGCAAATAAGTCACCAAGTGGTAAAAATTACAGTAGACTCTCGATTAGCCAGGATTGGGTTAACCAGGATGTGGATTAACCAGGAGGTCAAAAAAAATATGCGTAACTCGCAGAGCTGGCTCTGGCTTTGTTGCCGCACCAAGTACACAAGAAAAAACACCCCGCCAGGGCGCAGGGCACAGCCAGTGAATCAACACTCCCACCCCTCCGCGCAGGGTGGCTGGTGAACCAACGCCCCCCCCCCCCCCTATTTCTTATGGATTGTGATTATCCGGGATTTTATTACCCAGGATTAATTTTTTTCCTATCATCCTGGATAATCGAGAGTCTACTGTAGCCATATCCCTTTTTCACTTGAAGAGAAAGTCTCTGATTCTTTGGTTCTCTCATGGTCTGCCTTCTCCTCTCTCTTGGCTAGTCCCTGCGTATTACTGAGTACCTTCAACTGCCAATGCAGGGAATGGAAGTTGAGGATGCTCAGTACCTGTCAGGAGACACTTAGCCTCTTTCAGGTCAGGCCTGTAGCCTCTCTGGTGCTGTTCTCAACATTTTAAAGCATCTCACTTTGACAAGCTCCCACTGCGGGGGACTCATTCTAGTACAGCCCTCATTATATCTGGTAGCACCCTCTGCTCCTTGGGCAGGTGATTCACAAAAGAGTCTTAAATTAGTTCTCTTTACTTGGCTGTTAAACGTAGTTGCTAAAAGAAATTTCTATGTTTGTAGAAGCGATTAAATATGGCTACGTGAATAAATAGAAATGTGTGCTCAGAGTATGTTTAGGAATTCTGAATTAACTCTGTAGTTTGTATTTGTTTGGAGAAACCTTAAAACAAATTGTTAGTTTTTATGGAAACAGATATAGCTATTTCCTCCCCATTTGAAGAGTAATGGGCCAAGATGCATTAAACTTCTAAATTAAAATCAAATTAAGATAGCATTTGATAGGTTTTAAGCTTTTTGTGTTGTATCTCTCACTTTCGTATATGATAGAGTGAACATAACCAATTTAAGGATCAATTAATTCAGAATCTGTTTTGTCCCTTGATGCTGTCTGGCTGGTATAAGGAGATAGGGTTGCCAGGTGTCTGGTTTTCAACCAGAACGCCTGGTTGAAAGGGCACCGTGGCAGCTCTGGTCAGCACTGCTGTGTGGGCTGTGTCTCCTTGCCTGAGGAGGCTGTGAAGGATAGGAATATAACAGAGTTTAAAAGAGAACTGGATAAATTCATGGAGGTTAAGTCCATTAATGGCTATTAGCCAGGATGGGTAAGAAATGGTGTCCTTAGCCTCTCTTTGTCAGAGGGTGGAGATGGATGGCAGGAGAGAGATCACTTGATTGTTACCTGTTAGGTTCATTCACTCTGGGGTACCTGGCATTGGCCACTGTTGGTAGACAGGATACGGAGCTGGATGGACCTTTGGTCTGACCCAGTACGGCCATTGTTATGTTCCTATTTCTGGCCACAGCCCAGAGCCCATATCTGGAGCACTCTCCTGCACCCCAAATCCCTCATCCCTGGCCCCAGCCTGGAGCCCTCATCTCCTCCCGCATCCCAACCTCCTGCCCCATCCCAGCGAAAATGGGTGAGTGAGTAAGGGTGGGGGAGAGCGGGCGATGGGGGGGGAGGAGAGAGTGAGAGGGGCGGAACCTCAGAGAAGGGGTGGGGCTGTGGGAAGGGGGCAGGGCAAGTGTGTTTGGTTTTGTGCAGTTAGAAAGTTAGCAACCCTATACGGAGAAGGATAGAAAATGGTAACTTTTTCTATTCTGGTATCCGGCTGCTGTGACTTCTCCTCTTTGAAGCTGGACAGCTCTACCCAAAGTTAGTAAAACGGAGATTTTGGCTCATTTGTTCTGAATTTTCTAAACCTGAACACTGTTTACCAACCGTAATAACATTTAGGGAATAAAAAAATAAGAGAAGAAGCAATATGAAAAATATAGTGTGTGGGCCGTTATCCCCCGCTGTCTTTGGACAAAGTAGTAGGACTCATGAGGCATTTACGCCCAGTTTACCAAGGAGAAAGTGATAAGGTCTGTCAAACCAGCAGCAGGGAGAGCTAGTGGCCAAGAACTAGAAAAGATCTTGACTGACATATTTGTGTTTAATCAAATAATGAAGTTTCTTTTGGTTAAAATGAGCGCACCCTAATTCACACAGTGTTCATCTGCTTTCTGTGTTTGTCAGAGGGCATCATGTTTAGTCCAAAAATCAGTGAGTTATAAAATAGCCAAAACTGGGTTTTGCAAAGAATTTGGGAGTTTTAAAATGCTCTATTTTGGTTATTTAGTTTCCTCTGAAGGCCTTTTGGGGAAGGCTAGGTCTCCATGTTTTTTCCTCAGACAGTGGCAGAGATCTGGAGCAGAATGCCTTGTGGAAAGAATGAAAAGATTTCTTGCAGGAGCTAAGCTGGGGAGAAGGGGGCTCAGTGGAGAGCTATATAAAGAAGATGGAAAAACTGACCCTAGTGCATGGAAGATGATCAGTTTCAGTTACATGTGATGTAAGCATGCTTGGATATGTATGAAACTGAAGCAAGCTTTCTGGGATGACCCTTTTTAAGAAGGAGGAATACCTTACACAATGGCAGGCAGAGACAGCTTAGACAAAAACAGACATGACTGACTCAGAGAAGCATGTGGAATACAGCTTTCCTACATTACTATCTGCTCTTACTTGGCATGCTAAATATATGTTGGCTTTGAAGAAAGTGAATTAAGAATAGGAAAGTTACTGGCAGGGCTGATCTAGATGACTACACTGTAGCCTCAGTCTAAGAAATACCAATTACTTATTTTTTTGCATATCTATTGGCTGTTCGGTATAGTCAGTGGGAGCAGTTTTCCACAACATCTTCCAGGAAAGGCAGTGTTAGGTAGGGACAGCATTAAGTTGCCTACAAAACTTTTACATTTTTTCTATGGCTACTAACTATTATATGGCTATCAATATACAGGGATGCGGGGGATTTTTGTTTTGTGAATGAAACTGCTAAATTCCATTTTCAAGAGTTGAGACCCTGGAATTTGATCATTATCTTAAAGTCACTTTCAGAAAACACACTAACTTCGTTTCTTTTCACTGCTCTTTATTTCATTTTTTTTTTGCACATATAATGAAGAGAAGTACACAAAGAAACTGGTATAACCTCGGCCAAAGCAACCGAATGGGGAGCTCTTTTTCCATTTGACTAAGAGATCTGTTTTTCTATTGCACCTTTGTTCTTTGATTTTAGTTTGTGGGAAAAACTGTAATGATGGCATGTCTAATGTAATCAAATTTGTCTTGAACCACTATTCTAGTATTGGAGCACATTGCGCGACTTGAAATAGCTGTAAAAACCACCACTCTCCATGCCTCCTTCAAAACCTGTAGGAGAAATGGCTTGAGTTGTTTACCAAGGTATTGGCTGTTGGTGTGTTTTGCATTTAGTCCTGAGCACCATCATTCTGTTCATGAGTGTGAGCTCCGTAGTGAAGGTTCAGCTCCTCTGAAAGTTGTCATGGTTTCCAAGGAAGAAAACATCTCTTGGGCACTTTGTGTTGGTCCTATGAAGGACTTCAACCAGGACGGAGACTTTGAACTGTATTTCATGTTCGCTGGAGAGCCAGTGTAGCTTGAGGAGTACTGGTGCAATGTGCTTATGCTGACCTGTATTCCTAAATGCACAGGCTGCTGTGGTTTGTATCATTGGGAGCTTTTTCAGAATTTGTCTTCATTCCTGAAGATGAGTTGCAATAATCATGCCCAGAGTTCACAAATGGGTATATCTCTGCCTGAGACCAGTGGCTCAAACTACATTTGAGTACACTTTTAAATACCCGCAACTTAAGTGAGAGAGCATATGAAGTATATTACTTTCACACGGAGTACTAGATGCATAGACTGTTAGCAGCTGTATTGAGTACATGTGTGTGAATTACCAAGACACTATGGTGTTGTCCGTTAGACTTCTTTTTCTTAAATCTCCTTCTGTTGTGTTACTAGCTATACTAGTGGTAGCAATGGTGGGATCAGGCAGCTGCTGGCATTTTTGCCAGAATGCCATCTTGACTAGCTCTGGTAAGGGTGAGATGACATAGGGGTATAAAGTACGTTGTCTACACTTATGCCACCACCATTGTCACTGCGTCTGGAACTGCATCAGTGGTAACGCAATGCCGGAAGATCAACACCACAAGTCTATGCTAGTCACGGGCAGCAAAAGACTTCAGTTTTTTCAGAAAAAAGGTCATTGCAGTTTTCTGAAATGGTTTAGCATAGTAATTGAAATGGCAGACTCATTTAAAATATCATTGTATGCATTCAATTAAACTATCCAGAGAAATTATCTAAAACTATATAAGAGATACCTGACAAAAATGAGGATGTTAGAAAGAATGTATCTATAGCAACAGAAGACAAAGTTAAAATGTTTAAATATATTTTCCTCCCATACAGCAAAAGTCAGTCAAATATTGTGACTGTAAACAAATAAGTGACATAAGGGAATACATTTATCAGGCTTCACAAAAGACAGTTTGAGTGGTATAAGTGGCACAAACAAAAAAGAATGAATGCAAACTAAAAA
Source organism: Sternotherus odoratus (assembly GCA_032164245.1). Lineage (NCBI taxonomy): Eukaryota > Metazoa > Chordata > Testudines > Kinosternidae > Sternotherus > Sternotherus odoratus. The sequence goes on along the minus strand of JAVMKO010000007.1, from coordinate 11,915,488 downwards.
TTATCAAGGGCTTCTGTACTTTTGTTCATCCTTCAAATTATTTCAACATGTCTTGGGAAAGATAAGATCATTATATTACCTTTAACTACAAAGGCCTGTCACCTTTAGAGATGGGTAATGATCAGTAATGTTCATGGTGGTTGTTTTTTTTAATATAGCACTGGGATATTTCTAATGAAGTTTGGGGAATTTTCACATTTAATTGCATGCTTGAATAAGCATATTTTGCTTTTAAAACTGAGTATCAGTTATGATGAGACTCAAGTTACTAGACGTTATGCTATTTTGATGGCAAAATATTAATGCAGTTAATGTGATCATACTATATAAGGCTGCGCTATTTAGACAATTTGGAGGGGAGGGGAGATACTTTCCATTTTTGAAATTTATCCCTGGTTTACAATTAGAGATATGAGAGCAGTTATATTATCTTCTTTCAAATAAAAACTAAAATGTTGATTTATCATGTTGGTATTTTAGAAATCGTTAATATAATTCAATATGAAATCTAATTTTTCAGAAACAATTTTCTTGATGAAGAAATGTGGGCATATAATGTTGGTACTATGTATGCCACGATATCTCGTTTCTTTTAAAACATACATTGGAATTTTTTTTGTTAACACGTTGCTGAATTCAGTATATTTAAATTTCATTTTACACAGCTGGGTTAAATATTTTATTGTCCTGGACCAAACTTTCAAAGGTGCCCTTTGAAACTTCTCTTGCAAGTCTTCTGTAAATGGTCATGCATCCAATAGGCAAACTGTGCCATGTAATGAAATTAATTGGAGATTGGTTTGGAGGCACTTTGGTATTTGGGTGGTTGTGCTTACATGGCTTTCTTGATGATCTAAAGGTTTTTTTCCTTCCATCTAGGAGCAAATGCCAGCATGACTGAGATCTGACCATCTGTGTCAATACTTCAGGTGTGGAGGAGGGGCCTAACGTAGTTAATATCTGCTGAGCTGCCATGGCAGTCCCGTCTGCTTTGGTGCCCTCCTCAATGATGTCGCTACCACAGGTAATTGAGGTGAGTAGACTAATACAAAATTCTAGTAGAGCAGAGTTGATCAACAGTGTGTGTGTGTAAAGGTGTTAAGACTGGATTTCTAATCATTGGCTGACTTGGTTTTAAGTCATTGATACAATCCTCCTAATATTTTGTACTCTGGATATACTTGGCATTCATTGCATCACGTTATCCTTTCTGTGAAGTGACCCATTCAGTTAGTAGCTCCAGTAATGTATGAAGCTAGTTCACAGTCCACACATATATTTCTCTCTCTCTCTCTCTCTCTCTCACACACACACACACACACACACACACACACACACACACACACACACACAATTACTCTACATTTGTTTTTGTTAATGAGAAAATACGGGAAGTCTCTATTGGTCAAAATATTGCTACTAAATTCACATCAGTCAGCCACATATTGCATGAGCTAGCAGGAACTGTAGTACCCCTATATTAGAAAAAGAACAATTCAGCCACATGTAGGGTATGTCTCAACTGCAAAAACAAACAAACAAACAAAACCCTCAACTAAAAAAACCGCAGGTTAGTTAACATGAGTTAATACACTTTTCCCCCCTGTATAATCTCTAAACACTTGTGAATTTATCTCTTTTATGTGTCTTATCACAGTCCTATTACAAAACTAGGCTCAGATTCTTCATTAAGATCTGGATAGGTGGACTTGTATGTCTGAATGAATTCCCATTGTGATCAGTGCACCTGCATGAATCTGACTTTAGGATTGGGGGGGCTCGTCAATTTAAAATGTGTAATGACTGTAAACCAACTGCCATGTAGTTTGCAATACACTGTGATCCAGGGTCCCTGCAAGTGAAAAAAAAAATACTATGTGAGATTTTGAATTGCTGCTAATTGTAGGCTAAAGTAAGGTGTGTGTGTGTGTGTGTGTGTGTGTGTGTGTGTGTGTGGTTTTTTACAACAGGTATGAACATAAGGAACCAAAATGGCTGATGGGAAGGATGATTAAGTTGGAACTAAGTCCAGTAAAGCAAACTGCAAACGAAACACACAGATTTTTCTTTCTGTTTGTTGTTTGGTTTGTATTTTCTGTAAACATTTTACATCTTTAAAACTTACATGTCTTCCAGGCTACCTAGGAAGTCCCAATGCTTCACTAAAATATAGTTTTTGTGAAGTATATTATTCTGTCTAGTCAGCAGAGGTCACAAAATTTTTGCTGCAGAGGAGATTGAGACAAACATTGTCAGGGATTTTTTTTTCTTCTTCTTCTGTGCTTGGAAGTAAGGTTGCAGACCTCCTGTGGGAGCTGGATTACATTTAATTTACATTAAAAAACCCCACTGATGCTGTTTTTGAAAAAACAATTTATGGATACAATAGGATTTCCTCATGTTCAGTGGACAGTTATCTAGGAAATACATTGATGACACTGAATATATTTATTTTAAAAAGAGAAGATCTAATTCTTCTCTGCCCCCCCCATCCTTTAATTATGGCCCTAATCCTGCACCGAGAGGTCCACGGTCTCCTAATCCTGGATGGATTGCCACTGACCTCGGTAGGTCTGTGTGGGAACAAGAGTCCACACTTATAGATCCTTGTCCAGGAGTGGGGCCTACAACTGCACCTGATGGCACTTCCAGAGGTAAAATTCTCTCTGTCACCCCAAAAACTAAGATTGATATGGAGATCTTCACAAACGCTTTCTGGAGTGGGTAATAGGTACTTTTTGAAAGTTTTGAAAATTCAGATGAGCTTCCAAAAGTTGTTTGGTGGTACTAGATTGTCTAATCTTTTTGAGAATTGCCCCTCACTGATTTCAACACAGACACAGGTTCTGCTGCTACACCCCATTGTGAAGGTGAAATCCTCCATCGCGATATCATGACCTTTAGTGGAGATGATGTGAAATGCTTCAGAAAAGGGGGAAAATGCTCAGCACTGGGGTTTGCTTCTTCAAAATGTGGCATAGTAGAAAGTCCAGTCACTGACCTGTGGCTAAATAGTGGTAGTGCCAGCAGCTTTGAAAAGGTGAACTCTTGAATTGCAGTACAATCAGTAGAATTACATGGACAATGTTGGAATAAAATGGAACAACAAATATTAGAGGGGAGAAATGTTGATACATTTATAATTCTGGTCGAAAGTAGTTTAAATTACAGCAACAATGAGACTATTTTACTAGTATCTCCCTAGACCAGGGGTAGGCAACCTATGGCATGCATGCCAAAGGCAGCACGCGAGCTGATTTTCAGTGGCACTCCCACTGCCCGAGTCCTGGCCACCGGTCTGGGAGGCTCTGCGTTTTAATTTAATATTATATGAAGCTGCTTAAACATTTTAAAAACCTTATTTACTTTACATGCAACAATAGTTTAGTTTTATATTACAGACTAATAGAAAGAGACCTTCTAAAAATGTTTAAATGTATTACTGGCACACAAATCCTTAAATTAAAGTGAATCAATGAAGACTCAGCTAACCACTTCTGAAAGTTTGCCGACCCCTGCCCTAGACTGTCCTAGGATGATTTGGGTACTTCTGCCTCCACAGTGGCTATTCCTGGTAAACTGTAGCTCTCTGTGTCCCCCACGCTGGAGTCTGTTTTGATAATAGACTTAGTTTTAATGCTCGTAACTGTTGATTCCTGAGGACAGCCTTAATATAGAAAAGAGCAGCAAAGCTTTTACTGTCCCCTCCACTTAGACAAAACAGCATTGTCTGTGGTTTGGGGTTGGCTCCCAATTGCAGGACTGAGCAGAGTGAAGTATGTAGCATTTTCCCCCCTCCAGGTGAGTAAACAGATTAAAGACATTACCAAAACAGATCTCTGGTAGCGCTGAGTACTTTGAATGAGAGAGCACATCAGCAGTGGTCAGACAGGCCAGGAAATGAATAACTAGTGATAAACATGAATCCACCCAATTACAGGCATTTCATAAGGGGAAACGTAAATACTGTGTGGCTTTCTCGTTGCACCAAATGAAACGGTCAGTGTTCAAAATATGTATTCATGGTTACAGAGTAGAATAGCATTGTGTTTTATGGACTTCTGGTTGGTTGGACTTGAATGTGTCACTGATAGAGAGCCTATTGCTGCCAGTGTCCCACAAAGAGGGGTTCTGTTATGTAGATCTTCATATATTCTGTTTACACGTGTTTCGTGAAAGAGTCCATCAAAGCAAAGTAAACTGAGGGACTGATCAAAGCTGTCTGTGTACGCAAAGGTCCAGTACATTGCCAGGAAAAAATATTTCAAGAGGTAAATACTGAGTAGTCTTATTATTTCCATTTAAAACCTTGTTTTCCTACCCCAAGCTAAATGTCCTACACTAGTAAACATAATTGCGAATAAACATTTTCCTTACTGGCTAAGTTTTCCCACATGCTTCCCTTGCTTGTACACTGCATGGAAAAGCTGGAAGGGGCATCTTTTTGGAGGTAAAAAGTGGTCCATGCATCCTGTTGTAGGGAACCAATCTTGCACCCATTGAAGCCAATCAGTATTTTGTTATAAATAGGGTTGGGCACAAAGTCTACACGTTGCCGCTCACTATGGCCAGAAAGTCCTCTTTGAATACATTTTGCTAGCCTCTTTCATCCTAAAGTTCATCAGTGCAGGTGAACTGTGTTTGCACCGCACTTAACGCAATCAGGACTCGAACCTGATTGGGGCCCCTGGGAACTAGCGCTTTAATAAGAGCAGTAAACCTGCAGTTGCCAAGTGAACATCCCAACTTGCTGTGCAATGCAGTCCAATGACATCAGAAATTTTCTGGCCAAGATCTCCAAAGGTGGTAGAGTTATTTATGGCTGCCTGACTTAACGTCTTTTAAAGGAGCCTGATCATCTTAGGTTGGGTGCTCAGCATCATCTGAAAATGGTGAGCTGGCACCTCTTTCTTGATGCCTTTTTGGTCCAGAATATAGGTTTTCATTAAAAACACCTTCTGTTATGGTTGCTGAAGTGCATTGGGTCCACATTTTCGAGGCTGGTGGGTGTGGTGCCTGGTACCTTCATTTGCAGAATCTGAGCCACGAGTTGTGTGTGGACTGGAGTAGTAATCGGAGTGTATTCTAACTCAGGTGCCTACTGCAATACTTTAAATGTTACCATTGTTAACTATTTAACAAAGGGGGAGGGATAGCTCAGTGGTTTGAGCATTGGCCTGCTAAACCCAGGGTTGTGAGTTCAATCCTTGAGGGGGCCATTTAGGGATCTGGGGCAAAAAATCTGTCCGGGGACAGTACTCAATCCTGCTAGTGTAGGCAGGGGACTGGACTCGATGACCTTCAAGGTCTTTCCAGTTCTAGGAGATTGGTATATCTCCATTTATTTAGGGGGGTGGGGGGATAGCTCAGTGGTTTGAGCATTGGCCTGCTAAACCCAGGGTTGTGAGTTCAATCCTTGAGGGGGCCATTTAGGGATCTGGGGCAAAAAATCTGTCAGGGGACAGTACTCAATCCTGCTAGTGTAGGCAGGCGGATCCTGCTAGTGTAGGCAGGGGACTGGACTCGATGACCTTCAAGGTCTTTCCAGTTCTAGGAAATTGGTATATCTCCATTTATATATATATATATATATATATTTTATATTTATATTATTTCTCTGCTCATCAAAGCATGTAAAGATAAAGGACCGTATTATGAAGACCTGTACATTATACATCTACTGAGTGGAACTGATATTTTAGCACAAGAGAGTGGGCTTGGAAGAGTAGCCCCACCTGCCCTGTCTCACTATAAACCCCCACCCACAGTGCAAGAAGAAGTCAGAGTCCAGGGATATCTGAACCCCTTCCAAGGAGGCGACAAACTCAAGGATTCCAGAGAAAATGGGTGATTGTATTTTGAGCATCCACATGATTTACTGAGTGCGGCATCATAGGGGAGTAGAGCTTATTTTTTCAAGTAGAGCTTGGAAGAATAGCATCCGCTTTCCCTTACCTCAACCTGATTCCCGGTTTTTGGAAGATGTTGGTTTCCATTTTAAGTTCCCATCTAAAATCACTTGCACATTATGGAGCCAGTAGTAGTCATTCAGTCGATAGACTTAAGACTGAAGCTAGCGTCTCATTCTGTCAGTCCTCTTTAATTCCCAAAAGGAAAGCACCCACCAGGAACTTGACCTTTTCCTCATTCCACGGTAGAATTCTTCTGAGAAGCCTGGAAATATCAGAAAAGGAGCTTAAGTGATAGCGTGTTCTTTTTTTGCTTGTTTTCAAATTTCCCCCAACTGTCTTGGATAACAAATTCCAAATCTATTGGGTTTCTTTGATATCTGGGTATCTACAGGGGACTGGGAGCATGCGATAGTAATGTTTTAAAGGACTAACTGGACCTGAATGGAACATACTTGAAACCTTAATTCCTTTTACTATTCAACACAAAAAACTTCAGTAAAATTGCCCGTATTCCATTTATCTGAATCTTGGTCTATTGGACCCTTTGGCAGACTGTTCAACTGTCCCTTAGTAGGAAAGGGATTTTGAGAATCATAGAATATAAGGTTAGAAGGGACCTCAGGAGATCATCTAGTCCAACCCCCTGTTCAAAGCAGGACCAATCCCCAATTAAATTGTTCAACAGAGTTTTGCCTCATATCCCTAAATGGCCCCCTTGAGGGTTGAACTCTCAATCCTGGGTTTAGCAGGCTAATGCTCAAACCACTGAGCTATCCATCCCGTCGAGAGAGCGCCAAACTTCCTGCTGCCTGTTCATTTTTCATTCCAGGGTGAACTATTTTTGAATTTTTCTTCCTAATAACTTTACAGCGAATAACCATTAAAGAAGGTCAACACCCTCTTTGGTTTTACAGGCAACCTGTGGAGGTTGCAATCATGGCTTCCAACAGGATCTGTATCTCCGATGAATTATGCTTCCTTGTAGTAAAACTGTTTCTTTCTGTGCAGTCCCCAGGAGCTGGTTCCTTCTGGTACACCTTCTGGTACACTTTCACATAAACCACTCAATATTGAGGACAGATGCTACACTCCATAGACATTCAAGCTTTCACTGGACCACAGCACAACTTGTTATAAAAGCACACTAAAGATATTGGGGTATTGGGCTTGATTCCCATTGACACTAAGGCCTCTTTTACATTGCCAGAGCCATGTAAAAGGACTTTACAATGAGTGTAAATATAAGAATTGCCACCCCCTTTGAGACTTCTTTGCGTGGTTGGAGGGGTTTTAAAAGGGCTGCTGTATAAATGAGCGGCAGAGCTATTATTAATAGGCCTCACACTTTACATCTTGAAGATGTATTGAAAATAAATGACTTGAGTTGTGTTGGGAGAAATAAAAGCACCGAGGTAGTCGGCCAGGGTTTTCTTCAAAGGATAATGTTTATGACCAGAAAACCGGTCATGTAACAAGTAAAAAATGGAGTAACACAAAACGCCCCTCAGCTGGGGTTCAACCCAGACCGGCTGTAATGGGAACATTCTCCCTCCTCTGTGTCTCAAGCAGCTAATGCCTAGTGAGTCCTTTTCCCGAGAACCTGTGTGACTGGTAGAGGAAGCTGAGCTAGCTAATTTAACTGGGAACAAGGTATTGTCTCTGTACATACTCAGGCAACCCAGTGGGCTTACTGAAGCCCATTCTGCTATGTTTGCACTACTATAGTTACCTGTGCTAGCTAGATTAAAACTAGCACAGGTATGCCTATCTGTGCAACAGTTACTTTCCCTGTAGACGTACCAAAGGGCTGGTCTACACCACCACGCTAAATGGATCTAAGGGTAGGTCTTCACTACCCGCCGGATTGGCGGGTAGCAAGCGATCTTTTAGCGATTGATTTCTCGCATCTCATTAAGACATGAGAAATCGATCGCTCGTGGTGCCCCCGTCGACTCCGTAACTCCAGCTTGTCGCAAGGCGCAAGCTGGAGTTGATGGGGGAGCGTGCTGTCACCTGCCGCCGCCATGACGACGTCAGGTAAGTCGGTTGAAGATACACCGACTTCTGCTATGTAATTCACTGAGCTGAAGTTGTGTATCTTCAGTCGATTTTTCCCCCTGTTCCCCCCCCCCCCCCAGTGAAGACCAACCCTTAGTTACACTTCTCGGGGAGGTGGAGTACACAAATGGATGGGAGAGTGCTCTCCCATCGATTTAGCGTGTCTTCACCAGACCTGCTAAATTGACAGTGCCGATCTATGAGTAAGTGTGGACGTAACCATTCTGCTCCCCTCTAAGGGTATTATCACTGCCCATTCATGTACATGAGCAGCCAAACTTGTTCATTGCTGTCCCACAATGTGGCAGGTTGCCTGTAAAACCAAAGAAGGTGTTGACATTCCTTCAGTGCATCTCTCGATGCCTATAGATTTTCTTTGGGGTTTTTGTGGTGGTCTTCGCAGTCATTGGCTGTGGACGTTCTCGGCGTGATTCTCATATGGATTTAGAGCACAGACTAAAATGACTGTGCAAAATGTATGTAAAGTGCTAGCAGATAATGTTTTACACTCACATTGTAAGATGTAAATAGCTACACATGATGTAAGGCAGTGGAGAATCAGGCTCTCTGTGCCAAAGTTCCCTCTTTTGTGGACTTCACGGCCAGCATTTATTTCTTCTAAGTTTAGGAACTTGAAAATAAGGGTGAATATCTTTATTCCAACATACGTCTAGATTAATAGATTTGTGTAAAAAACCAAAAGTATTTTTTACACTTGGTTTTTGTACCTCCTCTTTATCTTGCACTCTACAGTCAAATCATTTTAGTCTGTGCTCTAAATCTATGTTTACCACTAACCAGACCCTTTTCAACTTCCAATGTTAGTTTTCTGAAATATGGTTTTGTAATTATGGGATGGGTGGGGAATTATTCACATGCTGACTAACCTTTTACCCTTTATTCTGGGCCCCTGGCTGGGATTGCTGGTTTGTCTCAAGTCTAGCCTTCTTGATACATAGACAGATTTAAAGTTACGTAGTTAAATTCAAAACAGCAGCACTCTTTTCAGGACAACTCCTATAGTAAATACTCTGAGTGAATCCAAGTCTCTCTCAGTACAGAATCCCACATCCTTCCTGACTCTAAATTTCTGTTGAAGAAACTGTCTTCTGGATCTCTCTGAGGGCATTCAGATTACTGCTTCACTCCAGGGTCTTTGTTAATTAGGAAGCAAGGTAGTCAAGATCTCATCTTGCAAAAGCAGTCAGTCTGCTCTGAGTGTCACTGGCTTCAAGAAGGCTGCATACTAGTTGAATCCCTTTGCAAAATGTCAGGCCTTGAGTTTTATTTAATGTTTTGTTATAAGCATGATTTTGATCCTTCCCTCAACATTTTAAAAAAAACCCAAAAGCCTTCATGTCTTCTGCGTGTTTTCTAACAACATAAGAAACATGTGGCAGGATTTTTATTATGATTGGAGATGAGCTTTTTGCTTTGTTGATAAAACTCTTTGGGGGAGGGTGTCACGGAGTGCCCCGGGGCGATGCTCTGGCGCTGCTCCCCATGAAGCCAGTCAGGACTCCAGGGGGAGGGGGAGAACTTCCTCTCCGTGCACAGCCTGTCTCCAAAGCTAGGAGCTCCACAGGTACAGCTTCCACCTTCTTGGGTCTGACTTCAGAGCATTCAGCACCTTTCTGCCCCTCCGTGCACTTCCCCCAGCGAGCCTGCCCAGGTGGGGTCCTGGGGAAGCCCGTGGGTCTGCACCCCAACTCCACAGTCAGACATGACTCTCAGCCAGTAAAACAGAGGTTTATTAGTCAACAGGTGATCTAACACAGAGCTGGTAGGTACAGCGAACCGGACCCCTCAGCTGGATCCATTTTGGGGGCCCAGGAGGCCAGATCCTGTCTGGGCCTGCCTCCCTGGCCTGCCTCTCCTTTCCCCAGCCAGCTGCAGACTGAAAAACCACCTCTAGCCCCTCCCCTGTGTTCCTTGGTGTCTTTCCTGAGCTAGACCAGGTCAGGTGACCTCTGTTCCAGACCTGGAGTCAAATTATAGCTTCAGGTATCCGAGAGGTAGCCGTGTTAGTCTGGAATAGCAGAGGTAACAAAGTCCTGTGGCACCTTAAAGACTAACTATAAAGTTTTGAAGCATAAGCTTTCGTGGGCTAATACCCACTTCGTCGGATGCAAGCAGTGGAAGTGTCCAGAGGCAGGTATAGAAAAGTAGGCAAGAGCCAGGTGGGAGGTAACAAGGTTAGTCCAATAGGCTGAACCAGCTTGTTATCTCCAATCAGGGAGGGTGGGTTATTCTTCTAGCATTTGAATGGGGGGTGTGAACATGGAGAGAGGAGAAGCTATTTTTGTAATTAGCAAGCCATTGTAGGTCTTTGTTCAATCCTAGAGTGTTTGCCACACAATAGCCAGAGGAACCTTAAGAGCATTCCTACTCCCTCACAGAGGGGTGGGGTTTTTGTTTTGTTTTGTTTGTTTGTTTTTAATGCTTTCAGATTTTAAAACTTCAGGTACAATTGAATAAACACTTGGAAGTTCCAGAATGAGCCATTTTCCAGATCTGAAGATTCGGCAATGATAAATAAAAAAATAACGCACTTGAGTGTTCCTTTTTTTTGGGTAGGCTGGGTAGCTAATTTTAGAGCTGCTCACTGATGAGCTTGGAAAACTGTCAGGACCCAGCAGGGTTTATATACGGTGACCATTAACTCCTCGGTCCCTCCCAGTGCTAATGGATGCTTCATTTCGAAAATATCAGTTAGTTGCCGAAAACTCGTCAGCATAGGTTTTTTACTCTGAAAATCAGGTTGTTCCCAGTCTTGCTGCAGTGAATTTCCAGAGCTCTTATCTCGAGTTCCTTCTCCAGCCAGCCAGCACCTCCTCCCTCATATTTACTAGCAGAAGAGAAAAGGTAGGGATGGAATCTTCACCAACCTCAGATACGCTCGTCCTTGGGACTCACTGGCTCCTCCTTGCTAGCACCTGAGCTGCTCCTGAGCCATTCCACAGAGAGGAGTGGATGCTGTTGCAGATCTCTATATACCAGGTTTTTCATGCACCTGGCAGAGGGGGGAGAGTAGCTGAGGCAGGATGTTCGTTCCCCACCGCACTATATCCTGCAGGGTGCTCACAAGACAATATCAATGATTTGGCCCTACTGGGGTTTTAAAAAAGGGAAGTTAGGAGTCTAAAGGAAAAAGATAGGAAATAGCCATCTTTGAGCCCTATGTAAAGTTAGCTTTCCCGCAAGAGTGAAGATTGGGCATTGGTTAGAGGGGCAGAGTGAATTTTATGTATTAAATCTGAGTGTTGAATCTCATGGCCCTCTATTACTTTGGTGAGAACTAATAATGTTTTAATAGATACGGTTTTACAGATGTGACTGTCTCTTCATAAATTCTTTTATTTTATTTTGTCGGGAGGAATTGGCTCTTTGAGAACTAAACTCAGCCTGATGTGATTAACCATGTACTCTGAGTCTGGCTTACTTCTCTTCTGCCTTTCATTTGTCTCATCTATGCTTCATAATAGACTTATTTCCTGAACATTATAAAGATGTATTTAAGATGAACATTTGCAATTCAGTTTAAATCAACTTCTGCTGAAGCCATCTACTAAATGGATACGGTAAAGTTTAGGACCTTGAACATCTGTTTTTAACTGGGCTATGAAATGCTGAGAGTGAAACTTCAGGAAATTAAAATATAAACTTCCCTGCCTCTTTCCTGAAGGGGCAGGAGCTGGGGACAGGGCTGTCTGTTTGCTTATACCATTACATTAGGTTAATCCTTTGGATGTCCACAGACATCCCCTACTCTTTTATTGCTTGGCCATAAGCTGTCACGTAGAACAGTATATAAATGCATTGCCTTGGAATCTGAGTCAGTAGTTGGGTGGTTAACTCTTCTATAAAGATGTGTGCTGGAATGAGGAGAGCTGATCAGCTGCAAGCTCCCCTGTTTGAACTGTGTCAGCGAACCACACCTGATTACTATCCCAGATGTGCCTCTTGAGGTCTCTTAAAACTCCAGTAGTGATCATGAATCAGTTGCCCCTTTCCTTCTTAAGAGCAAACACCTGCATGTCTGAAATGTGGAAATGCCTTTCTTTCCCTTGGGAATAGAGATGACTCCTTCCAGCAATTACAGACCTTAGACTAGCATCCACTGAAAAGCAAAGCTTTCCTTTGAAACTCCTTGAAAGAGCAGTTTGTAGAGCATTGTGTCCCACTGTCTTCAGTATTATTAGACTCTACAGTCTAATCCTCAAGCTCTATAGCAGTGGTCTTCAAAGTGGGGTGCGCGAGATCCCGGTGCCACTGCTGATCCCCAGCGGGAGACTGGCGAACTGCCAGGCGGTCAATTTTTGTACCGTCTAAATGCCACTGCAGAAAGTGGAAGCTTTCTATTCGGCAGCATTTCGGCAGACATACCCCGGGGGGCCGCGAGCAGCAAGGGGTCGCGACCAAAAAACTTTGAGGACCGCTGTTCTATAGCATTCCTGAATTTAACCAATCCTAGTTTAAGCATACCCTATATTCATATATGCATTGTGTGCACATATATTTCCCATTGGCTTGGTGATTGGCTTTTTATATATAACTCAGATACATTACACTTAATACAGTACAGGTAGCAATGTTAATTTTATCATATCTTATGGGTGTATGGAGTGGTGGAGTTATGCTATACTCCAGGGATGGGCAAACTTTTTGGCCCGAGGGTCACATCTGGGAATAGAAATTGTATGGTGAGTCATGAATGCTCACAGAATTGGGGTCGGGGTGTGGGCGGGGGTGCGGGCTCTGGGGTGGGGCCAGAAATGAGGAGATCACGGTGATTGAGATCTTCAGAGGGCAGGAGCGGGATCAGGGCTGGGCAGGGGGTTAGGCAATGGGGAGAGGCCCAGGGGTGCAGGCTCTGGGCGGCACTTACCTCAAGTAGCTTCCAGAAGCAGCAGCACGTCCCTTCTCTGGCGCCTACGTAGAGGCATGGCCAGGCGGCTCTGCGTGCTGCCTGTCCGCAGGCACCGCTCCTGCAGCTCCCATTGGAGTGCGCAGCAGCCGGGGGAGGGGGGCGGTCATGCTGGAGCTTCTGGGAGCCACGTGAAGTGGCCCCTGACCTTGCACGCTGGCTGGAGTGCAGGAACAGGGCAATGCCCAGACCCTGCTCCACAGCGGAAGCTCTCAGGCCGGCTTAAAATGGCTCCTACCCACAGGGCATAGTTTGCCCACCTCTGCTACACACTTGACTGTTATATGCAATGCATTTTTTGTTAGCTCTGTTTTGCAGAATAACTACAAAAATGTAATCCTGTAACTTGATCCAAAAATATATTTGCAAGTATAAACTGGCTTCCCTAATCAGTTGCAGAGAGGCAACAGTGAAGCTCAGACCATAAATATGGGTATTGACTCTCTGAAAAAGAAATTGCAGCCACTAAACTTAGTGTGTGAATGCAAGAGAGAACATTCATTGATAGATTTAAGACCAGAAGGCACCATTAGATCATCTAGTCTGACCTCCTGCATAACATGGGTCATAGAACTTCATCCAGTTTACTTCTGTAAACTTTGCAAAAAGTCTGGTATTCATATAATAATGCAGATTCTGGCAAAGCTTTTTATAATGTTCACTAATTAAATCCTATACGACTTCCCCTCTCTCCCAAGGGTTTTTATACTTGACCTATTATTCCCTCAAAATCTTTAAACAAAGAATTTAAGCAATATGTGTTAAGTCTGTCCTATTGAAGGTATCCACTGTACATGAGTTGTCCTATTCAACTGAGGGATTCTATGAGAGATTTTAATTGATAAATAATTAGAATTTAAAAACCAAACTTCTAAGAAAGGGCTTTATCTGGAGAGTTATAAAAGTTAATCTCAGCCTGCTGAATAGTGTTTAGGTTGGTGGGTAAAATTATTGTAACTAAAGGACATTAAAGTTTTATCTTCTGTTCAACACATTTTGTAATACACATGGAATGTTTTTGCTAAATTGGTTTATGCGAATTGTCCTAATAATGTTGAGTTCACAAATAAAAATTAGTGGAAATAGCTTTTAAGAATGTCAAAGAAATCTTTTAGATGCTGTTTTTACTCAGTTCCGCCCACTGGTTCTGTTTCCAAGTTGTGCACATACTTAGAATCATAGAATCTCAGAGTTGGAAGGGACCTCAGAAGATCATCTAGTCCAACCCCCTGCTCAAAGCAGGACCAATCCCATTTTTGCCCCATATCCTTAAATAGTCCCCTCAAAGATTGAACTTCACAACTCCAGGTTTAGCAGGCCAATGCTCAAACCACTGAGCTATCCATCCCCCCTGATTAGTTCTAATGTGTTAGTAATGCTAAATGGACAGGTTTATACATTGTGAGTAGAGCTAACTGTGAGGAGGATAAACAATTTTGTCATTTATCTTTTATTATTATTTTTTGACCAGTCCTAATAGTGGGCCTTGTTCTCCAGTCCATGATTCCCACCCATTCTTACACAGGTGAAATTCCAGTGCAGGCAGTTGAGTTCCACAGGCATAAAACTAGTATAATAAAGCAGAGATTCAGACACTGAGAGTAAATATAGATGTTTTTTAAAAAACATCTTTAAGTTGTGGTACATAGTGCAGCAATAGTAATAAGTGCATGTAGCCTGGAGTTTTTTTGGGAATTCCATCCTGCATAATGATTTGGGAAGGAAACAATGTAGTTAATGAGGGATTGCCTTTTTTATTTTTAAGAAAAGTTTTAAGCTACCAGTAGGATGTAGGGTTGGTTTGTAGAGCTCATGTAAGCATTAAAAAGGCCATTCTGAAAGGAAAATGAATATATAAAACTTATTCATCTCTAGTTTGGTTCCTAATACAGCTGTAATGTCAGGAAATCAAGAAATAAAGCTCAATGCTGCTAACATTAGTGTGGCTACAACTTTTTGACTATTCCCTGCCTCCTTCACTCCCACCCCAAACTTAAAAAAAACCATTTTGGGTTTTACTTTGATACAATCCTGAGAAAGGAGTGGTGCTTAAGCTATTTAACCCTAGGTGTTGAGGGACCTGATTAGGCTAAAATTGAAGGAGGGAAAATAGTGAAAATCACGGGCCTGTTGCTTTTGTTTATGGTGTTTTTCTTGGGCACGTACTCAGTGCTACAAAGGATATGGAGTAGACAGGCCCTTGCACCAAGTAATTTACAATCAGAGATCATCTGTTACAGTAAGCTAATGCATTCCGCGCCGGAGAGAACAGAAGGGTAGGGGAATGCCTTTGCTGAATGTCACCATTGGAAAACTTGAGTGGTGAGCTTGCTGAGATGAATGCTAAAAAGGAGGTGCCCTGAAGAAGAGGAATGGTAACAGTTAGCCCAAGGCAGTCTAGCTCTATTTTTATGTATCAGTAACATGCTTAATGATTCTTTTAATACCGTTTAGAGCTCTCACATTACATATCCTGAGCAGCGTTGTCTATATTAAACTTGATTTATATTTAGGATTGTATGTGTAGCAGGCTGACATAATTGCTTTGCAGCTTACAGCTACCAGTGGAAAAAATCCTACCTCCAAAGACTCATGTAAGCACCTTTGGTTCCCTGAAGTCTGAATGCCAGTACTAGCATTGTAACAACAATTGTAATTTCATCTTGGATATGAATTTAAATACATTGTCTGAAGGATGATTCATGTTTCCTCGTTTCAGCATGTGCCTTACTTGCAGAGGCAAGTTTGCAGTCACTGGAATGCTGCTTTCAATTCTGATGGCTTTTCTCTCTTCTTTTTTTTTTTTCAGTCCACAGTCATGAGTGAACCCCAGTGCTACTACAATGAAAACATTGCCTTCTTTTATAATCGGAGTGGAAAATACTTAGCCACTGAATGGAACACTGTCAGCAAGCTTGTGATGGGACTGGGTATTACCGTCTGTATCTTCATAATGCTGGCCAACCTCTTGGTTATGGTGGCTATTTATGTCAACCGCCGCTTCCACTTTCCTATTTATTACTTAATGGCCAACTTAGCTGCTGCGGACTTCTTTGCAGGGCTGGCCTACTTTTACCTAATGTTTAACACGGGACCCAACACTAGAAGATTGACTGTAAGCACCTGGCTTCTTCGCCAGGGTCTCATTGACACTAGCCTGACGGCCTCTGTAGCCAATTTACTGGCCATTGCTATTGAGAGGCACATTACGGTCTTCCGAATGCAGCTGCATACTCGGATGAGCAACCGACGAGTGGTGGTAGTAATTGTTGTCATCTGGACTATGGCGATTGTCATGGGCGCCATACCAAGTGTTGGCTGGAACTGTATCTGTGATATCACTCACTGCTCCAATATGGCACCACTCTATAGTGACTCTTACTTGGTCTTCTGGGCTGTTTTCAACCTCGTCACTTTTTTGGTCATGGTGGTCCTATATGCTCACATCTTTGGGTATGTCCGTCAAAGGACTATGAGAATGTCCAGACACAGTTCTGGGCCCCGCAGAAATCGGGACACCATGATGAGTCTCCTGAAGACGGTGGTCATTGTGCTTGGTGAGTGTCTATTTCAGCAATATTTCATGTCCTCAATGTGTATTTCAGCTGCTTCCCATAGCATACGTTAATAAAACATATCATTAGTGCTAGAGGAGAACTGGAACATGCATGCCCATTGGCACATCATAAATTTGTGTGGGATGGGAAAGGGAATGACGAGCAAATGAACACCGAAGTGTTCACACCACTCTTGGAATTATATTCATGGCAGTGGTGTCTGAACCTCTATAATTCAACATCTGTCCTAGTCATATCATTTTTTTTAAGGGGAACACTTCAGGGAGTGATGGAAAAAAGGGCATGAATTATAATGATGATATGCACAGGAAGAAACAGCCCTTTCCCCAGAATCAGCTTCGCTTACACTTCCTGGTTCATTATAAACCTCCCTAATGCAGACACACCCTCTTTCATAGAAACTTTATCCCCTACATATCTTCCCGGTGCTAGGCCTGTGTATTTGGCAGAGCTAACCAGCTGCAGCACAGAAGTGGCACAAAAGTAGCTGCTACTTGCTGCATGCTTTTCATCTCTCAGGTATGTACCCACTGTGTTTTCCTATTCTTGTTGCTCAAACAATGGCACATTCTCACAGGTATCTGTTGCCATATTTGGAGATAGTACAGGTAACAAATGCTTGACTTGCTTCTGTGGCACAACACCATTCCCTCTGTTCAGTGACTGATGTTGTCAAAAACGATTAAATCTCTCTAAGTAAAGTGAAAATACGTCTAGCAAGGGTCAGAGCTCGGTTATATAATGTTCAAATGCATGGACATCTTTGTTATATTATTAGTTACATTAACATGAATGGGAGGAAGTTTAAGTTTAACTGCCTGCTGATGAATCTTGGAGCAAGAGGCAAGAATCTGTGCTTTAGTTTCATTAGTGCAAGCAGGTAAGTGTTGGTGTGCTGACTTAGCTAACACTTTGGTAGCGGAGCAAATGTCTGTGTTCATTGCAAGAACAAGCTGGAAATGTACAAAAATCCATGTTACTGTTTACTTGCATCATTATCGTGTTTTGCTTTTCTCTCTAGGGTAGAAAAAATTGTTTTGAGTTGGGTAGGATAAAATGGGGAAACTTTCCCTTATTTCATGGACTGCCCTGCTGCATTCCACGGTTTTTAAACCCAACCAGTCCTACCTCCCTTTCACCAAATTCAAGGAGGCAGATGAGGTTCAGAAGAAAGCTTCAGCTTTGAGCGTACCTTCCAAATGCAAATCTATGTTTTCCTTTTTACCACTCTTTCCAGCGGTATAGCAGTAAAGTACTTCCTGTCACGTAGTTGGCTGGTTAAGTCTTGTAAGCCAGGCAAATAGTACACTTTTTTATCAGTGCTTTGAAATAGTAAAAAATACTGAGTAGCTCATTTGGTAGTTAATGCCAATTATGCCTGGGACTAAGATTGTCTGCGCAGATAAAAGTCAGGGGAAATCTCCCTCCACTCTTCTTTCTCCTCACAGTTCAACGAGAAGCTTATGCTGAAGATTTGAGTATCAGATACAGCCTTTCCTTAATAGTAAGGCTGAGCTGAAAACTTAAACTGAGCCACCTTCTCTCCTAGGGCATTGCTGAAAACAGTAGAAAGAACTCAGAAGGTTAATTAGCATAAATTATACTAATATCACTGTTAGTATCTTTAAATAACACCCACCATGGCTCCTTGGTATGTTGTTTTGAATAGTAATTGTCAGCACTGCCAGCAGCACATGCAGCTTGCTACATAATTTGGACAGGCTCATAGCACTTGACGTTACCAGTTCTTAATAGTGCTGACATCCATTCAGTGATGCTCATATTCTCCGTACGCACTCAATCATAGGCCATCTCCCCACTTACAGGTTTACAGCGGCACCGTTGTACTGGTACAGCTATGCTACTATAAGTGTGCTTGTGCGCTCTCCTGCTGGCATAATAAAATCAGGGCCATCAAGCGGTGGTAGCTATGTCGGTGGCAGATGATCACGTGAGCGCTTATGCCAGCAAAACTTGTGTTGTTCTGAGGAGTGTGTGTTTCACACCCCTAAGCAACAAACGTTTTGTCGACATAAGTGCTAGTGTAGATGTGGCTGTGGTCCCATAAAACACTTCTTGAGAAGTCTTATACAATTGCTTTCCTTAAAAAACAATAATGAATGCAGTTCTCCGGTTACCAGCATTTTACTATGTTTGTTTTACTGTCTGGCCAACTCTTCTATGAAATATGTATCCTGTGTGTAACAGGATGTAAAGTATAGGACTTGAAGTAGCCTTTTAAAAATAAATTAGATGCTTACATGAAAAATACACTTGCTAGGACAATCTACAAGGGCTGTGAATCCTCATGCTCCAGGGCATTGGGCTGACTGCTAGCAGGGGTCAGGAAGTTACTCACTGTACCACTCTACTGGGTGTATTATTGCCACTAGCTATATATATGGGGGGCTTCTTCTGGAGTATCTGACATTGGTCACTGTGGGGATCAAGGGACTGAAGTAGGTAGACGACCAGTCTGTTCCAGTAATTTTCCTGATCTGTAGAAGCCAATTAAAAGTCAGCATTCACCAACCATAGCCGCACAATTATAGCTATCGCCTTTGTGGCTGTGGTTTGCAAATGCTGATTTCATAGCAATAAAAAAGTAAAAATTAGTATTTGAAGCCAACATATTCAAGCCTGGGTCTCTAAAGTTAACCATCAACGTCCAAGTTCAGCAAATCACTTAAGTGTGTGCTTAAATCCCATTGGGTCTTAAGCACATATTTAAATGCTTTAGCGAATGAGGGCCTTGAATGGATTGCATGGTTTTCATAGACGCTGATCAACTGTACAGTCACTGATACTGAGCATCTCGGAAAATCAGTGCACTTCTCTCTGTATCAAACATGGACTTAAGTGTCCCGCTTTGGCCTCCAGATGCATTTGGACTCTGGCCTTCAGCTTTAATTTCCTCTAATTTTCAGATGAATTATTCTTCAGTATTAAGGACAGCAGTTTGTTGGCATGGGTTAATGGTGATCCGTCAGCCAGTGAGTGATGCCTTTCATAGACTGACTGCACAACGAATAGAGGTGGAAGTTTCTAGCTGGGCTTTCCATTCAAAGCATTGCTTTCTATATCCACACTATATTATTCGCCAGTCTGGATCTCAGTAAGAAATCAGAGTGTCAAATGGGGTTGGGGAGAAGAGGCAGAGAAAGGGGGTAACATAATCTTTATTTCGAGAGGCCTGCTTTTAGGTCTGGTTGAAATGTTCATGGTGAGTGAAATGAGCTTGATTTCAGTCAAAGCAAAGCTTCTAAATGTCTCTCTGCATAGCAAACCTACCGCACAAGTACAGTATAGGGAAGATGTGCTGGGATGGGATATGATATATTTTCAGACGCCTATGGAAAAGCTCATGGAATGTTTATCTCTATGCTACTTGTCTCTTTCCAAATCAGCTTTCTCTTTCTGCCTCCATACATTACGCATATTAAGAAGAGAAGAACTTGGGTTTTCTTGGTGGTCTAGCTGTCAATGCATTGTAGTGCATTGAAGTAGGAGGCAACGCTCAGCCCCTCTACAGAGAGAGGGAAAAGGAAGTGCCTGGGTTGTATTCTCAAAAGATCTTCTACCCTGAAATTCCCTGCAGCTGGCTCAAGAATGCAGTTGGTGCATGCTAGCCCTCTTGAGCTGGAAGTTTGGTTTTGCTCATCACAGAGCTGCTTTGGAGCAATGAAGGGAGGGTGCAAGTGAGTATCAGAATGAAAAATGAGTGGGGGGGAAAAGGGGCTCTAGAGGAATCCTCAAATATAAATAAAAAACCACTGCAAAGAGACATAATGTTGAGCTTATTTTATAGTCCTCTGAATCCATAAATAACCACCCCATAAGTCAGTCATCAAGGGATTCTTTCACTTGATTTCTAAATTTACATAAACTGGTCCTTCTGAAGTTAGCCAATGAGCGTAGAATTTTTTTCATCCATCCTTACTGCAGTTTCAAGGGGAGGCAGATAAACAAGAACGTCTTGTTTATCAGCCCCAGTAAATGCCTAACATTGTCTGCCGTCCCCACATCTCATTGCCTTGCTCCAAGAGGACAGCCACCCAGAAGAGAGAAAAATCCTTTTCTGATGGCTGTGCTGTCAACATGTGTGAGGTGGAATCCGGTTGAGTTGCATAAGAGGACTCATTGTTTTCCCAATGACTAAGAGGGCTGGAAGTTCTGGCTGGAGCGGTCGGGAGCTGGCACGCTGCGTCATCCCACAGAGCCGCTAGGATGTTGAATCCTGGGACAGAGTCAAAGCAGAAAACAGATTTCTTTTTTCTTTTATTTTTTTGCTTTTCATGCCCTTTTGTGTTTTTTTCCTTGAGTAAAATATTTTAAACAGAAGGAAGTGATTTCATAGCTGAGTCCTTTCTTTTAACAAGGCTCCTTTTGAAATCTGTAATGTAATGAGAACATAAAGCTCTTTCTCCATAACATGTCTTTTTGCTCTGGGGCTTATGCAGAATTAATTCCTATAACAAAGAGAGACGTAAAATTGGGTCTCTGTTAGGCTGCGACTCAAATCATACGAAAAGCATTTAATAATTGCAGTGTTATCTTAAAGTCGAAAAAGGAATTTGAGAAAGAACGGAACTGATACAACAAGCTTAAAAGTGTCACCTTTTCCTTTTTATCACTTATCTTCGAACACTCTTGTAGGATGAAGTTAAACCAGTTTTCCTATTGGGTTTTTAATTAAGTTGTCTGAATCTTCTCCACTAGCCAAATGCAGGGCTAGAATCATTCACTGCTTTATGAGCAAGACAGACATTAAAGCTCTGAACCAAGACTCCAGAGATCCAAGTTCAAATCCTCGCATTATCTTAAACTACTTGTGTGACCTTGGAGAAATTACTTATGGCCAGATTATTTTAATGCTATTTAAGTGTCTAAGTACACAGGTTGCGAGTGGAATTCCTAAAGGCACGAGGGATATATCTGCATATTTAGATGGCTAAAGACATTTAAAAATTTGGCCCTTGATCTCTGTTTCTCAGTTTCCTATCTGTAACACGGGGATATACGCAGGGTGAGCAAAGTGTCTTATCTATTTAAAATGTTAGCTGTTCATAGCAGGGACTGTCTGTCTCTCCATAGCCTCTGTGGCAGGGGTTCTCAAACTTCATTTCAACATGGGCCCGCGAAGCCCTTCCCTGCGGCCCGCCAAGCTTCCTGTCGTTCCCCTCCCCCCCCCCATAGCAGTTTGCGGGGGGGAGGGGCCAGAAGCAGAGGGTTCTCTGCTGCCTGGCTGGGCCGCGCGTGTTTCTAGCTCTGGACTTCCTATATTGCTCTTGCTTTGTTTGCCAAACAGCTGTTGGTGGTGCCTAGTGCTTTCCAGGAGGGAATGGGGAGCTGCGTGCTCAGAGGAGGAGGTGGGGCAGGGGTGGGACCTCTTGGAAGGGGTGGAGTGGGGGCGAAGCCAGGGCAGTGAGGGCAGGGTGTGTATCAGTGGTGCGGCCCTCGGGCCAGTGCACTAGTCCTCATGGAAGGGGTGGAGTGGGGGCAGAGCCGGGGCAGCGAGGGTGTGTGTGTGTGTGTGTCAGTGGTGCGGCCCTCGGGCCAGTGCACTAGTCCTCATGCGGCCCTCATGGTAATTTGAGTTTGAGACCCCTGCATTAGAGGCTATCCATAATGCAATGTGGTATCATGACTGTTCTTCCATAGGAGGGAGTCAGTGAAGCTACTCAAAATAGCAAATACTACAGCCAGTAATCTGAGTTTGCAGAATTGGGCTCTTGTGTCTGACATGGAAATTATAGTAACAACTCTTCCCAATTAAATGATAGGAGTGTGATAGAGTTGCATATAACTAAGCCACACATTTATTCCTTCCTTTTTTAGTTTCCCTCCCTGCACATTGTCAATATTATTTTACCAAAATTAGTTATGTATATTGACTTTAACTCCATAGCTGTCTTCTGTGACCTAGACTTCCCCGGGAACTGGAAAACCTGCACAATAAAGGTGATTATAAGGAATTTTAGTTGTTGTTAACTATTTTGCCATAAAGAAGTGTCACTTTCTTTAAATGCACCCCTTCGCTATTGCAATGAAAAGAGAAATGTGATGGAAACATCTGGAAGTTCAGGGTAAACATTTGGAAGGGTAGAACAGGCTTGTTGATGTGTTGTTTCCTGCCACAGTTATGAATTGCACAAGAGACTTCAATTTTTTGTATTGAAACTCTTTCACAACCAAGGTACCAAACTGAAATGAAATGCAGTAGACAATAACTAAGGTATAGAGTGAGCCTTTTAAACCTAATTAATCCTCCGGGCTGGGAGTAATTTTCATTTTGTTTGGTTAAAGGAATGCAGCAAGAAGTCACCCACTTCTCGACATATGCAGTTGGTTAAAGCAAATTCCATTGTAGTATCAGTAACTTGTCCCCTAAGCGGTTGATTGATTGGTTGACATGCAGTTGTTACATGGTAGGATGAAAACCAGCCAATACTGTGGAGACTGACTTTTTTAAAAGATGTTTTCAATACGAATGCTGTCAGTCTGCTGGAACTGACATACAGTGCAAATCACAAGTGCTTCTGCCCATCTGTGTTAGGCGTTAGAGAGGTTTATTGTTTACATATAAAGCAACCTCCATATTATTTAGCACTTTTAATGAACTAATTCCCCATGCTGGCATATAGACACAGCTCATATGATGGTGAATACTTACATTTCATGGATGTCTTTTACTTCCTCAAACCTTAAGGCTGCTGACATAACATTTTATTAGCTAGATTTCATCTGCTCTCAGGTGAGTGGACTCAGGGACTGAGGTGAAGGCAATCTTGTCTAGACAGAGCTTGGCTAAGGCTTTATTTAAACTCCAGCAGACTTTCCCTGCCAATACACTGTTATTTCTATGGTCGAAAGTGAACACTATGTTGTAGTCGTGCGACACATCAGTATTGTTTAGTAGAGCAGGGATTTAGCTTGGCACCCTGTTGACTAGAAACTTATGGTTTCATCGGTTCATCCTGTCCCTGTAGAGTTGGTCAACATGAAACACACTGAAGCCTTAATATAATTTTCCCTGAGCTCATTCTTCTTAGCATATATGCAATGTGCCGCTGGTTGCCAGGTGTTGCTGGAGTGTGCGACCTGGGTGCTGATCTATGTCTCCCCAGAACACGAAAAATGTGCATCTCTTCTTAACTTTGAAGCATTATTCTATTTAGCAGGCATGGCCTGATTTGGAGGGTTGTTAGGGGTTTTCTTTTAATGTTTCAGAGAAGGCGGTGAGGGTGGGGGACTCACAACCACGCTGCGGAGGGCAACTTTAAGAACCAGGGTGCTCCTGGAATTGGGAAGCACAGTTAAATCTCGTCAGTGTGAGGGGCTTGTTCATTCTTCGCCAACCCTCACAGTAATGCTGTTTGTATGTTGATTCAGGGCCTAAAGGGAAAACAAGTTCTGTAAACTCAGGAATTGGCATCAGGAATCGGAGTCTGGCCATCAATGACTTTCTGTTCTAAAACAGGAGGAGCAGTATTTAGTCTCCTGGTGTTTTTAGATAGGTATATTTTAAAAGTTCATAGACTGTGAATTTAGGCCATGGTCAAGGAAACTGGGAAGTTTCAGCTGATGAGCTATATAGACTAAATTGATCATATCTAATGTATTTCATAGGATTAATTCTCTTGCTACACTATAGATATTTATACGTGAAGAAACAATGAGTTCGTAACATACTATAAAATCATCAGTTATAAATGATGGATATGGTACATGTCTGATAACTATTATACCATCAAAGATACTATTTGAATGAAAAAGAGAAATCCAATTTAATACCTTAAGGATTTCTGCATTTTAAATATGTTTGAGAAAGGTCTGATTTTCATTTTTACTTTGTGTTTTTGTTTGGTGTTGTTTAAGTTGGTTTTTTTTTTGATGATTTCCTGTGAGCACTTTCAGAGCAATTGTGACTTAATTCTAACATCTAACGCACTGATTGGAGAAAATAGCTGCTATAGTTGTTGCTTTTTTAATAAAGATGAGATATGCTGCTAGTTTTATAATGCAGCACTTTTTTGCATGTCCCCTGCATAAAATGTTGGGTATTGTTATATAAAAGGTTAAGTACAATCAATTTGTGAAGGTGATAGATGAAAATCCAATTATGCTATATCTTTGCTATATAGTTTTCATACGTCTTGAATTTTTGTCATTACTGTCATCATGGAAAGAGTAGGCAGATAAATTATCAGCCCAGGCATAAAATCTTTCCTGATTTTTTCCCCCCGTTTAATACACCTTGACTATTATACTAACTGGTTTAGACCCAGTTATAGTACATGGGAAATTTTTTAAAATGTGTTATGCAACTAAGTCAGTTTTTAGCAAACTATAGGTCCAGATTCACAGCTGTAAATCTAGATATCTGCATTCAAGTCTGTGGAGTTATTCAGAGTTGCATGACTCGAGGATCTGGCCCATGATCTGCAAATACTTATCAGGGGCCAAAAAACCATATGAATTTTGAAAGTCACTTAGTGATTTGGTTTTGGTTTAAGGAAAAAACTCCATTATTGCATACACTCTTTCCATAAAGAATCCCTCTGAATTTGACTCAATTGGCACTCCTCATGGAATTTATTTTCTTGCAACTCATTATTATTCATCTCTTATTCTCCACAAAATCAGCTTTTATCATAGCCAAACAAGTATTAAATTAGTTCTCAAGGATGACACTTTAATAAAAATGAATTCTATTGGTCTACTTAATCCTCAAAATAATGGAGATTGACATATTGGATACTGTTGGCATATGTCTGACTTGAGGCTTCACAACAGTTTTGTTCCAAAAACAAACCAATGCTAGCTCACATAGCTGAAGCGACTGTAATTTGAACTTCGAGTTTAGAAAATGCTGTGGCAAGTCCTTTCTGTCAACTCTAAATCTGGTTTGATGTTCTGACAGTTTAAAACTAAAGAGATTTCTTTTCTTTCCCCACTGCCCCTCCCAGTGAAATCTACTACATCCACAAGTAAAACATGCATCTTCAGTGAACAACTTTTCACTAAAATATTTTAAATATCCTTGTTGAATTCATGGCTTTGCCCTGGGAGAAACCATCTGGAAATTTGGCTCTTTTGACTTAATAGGACAGATATATTTTCCTTTTGGGTTCCTTTGAGATTATGGTTTGAAGTGCCTAAAGCGGGCAAGTAGTTTTATATTTGGGGGTGGGGACCAAGGAATCCCTGTGGGAGGGCCAATGCCTTACAGTGGGAGGAAATGATGCCTCACTTATAAAAGACCTTTTCCTAAATTCAGTTCAGATTAAGACCTTTTGTAAGAAAGTGCATATTGAAGGGGAAATGGAAACTGAAGAATTCAACAATCCATGGGATAAAGATGAATCTTGAGTAATCCTCTTTGTTCTGTACTCTTTCTCCATGTTCAGTTCTTGGTGAAGAATCTTGGAATAGTGATTTGTAGAGACTCTGTTTAAAAGCACTTTCTAGGATCTCTTTAATTGGATTTCTTTAAATAGCAAAATTTGGGGCCTATTTGTCCCACCAGTGCGCATCATTAATATGCATTAACAACAAAAATCTTGAGCATATTTTTGCACCTGGATTACAGAAAATAGTGCTTTCTGCTGGGCAAAGTTGACATAACAAACAGTCGGCTGAGGAGTGAAACGTAACTGCTGAAAGCTCCACCTAGAGTCAAATCGTTCTGAGTAAACTACTCTCCTTCAGCGGCATTACAGCCAAGGATGTACTTAGAGAGACGAGGGTTAGGTAATATCTTTTATTGGACTAACTTCTGTCAGAGAGAGGGAGAAGCTTTTGAGTCAACAACTTTTCTATCTCCCTGATGCAGGTCTGGCACCTCAGCACCCCTTTGTGGCAGGGGTGAGGTGGGGGTGTCGGACCCTCGCCACTCTCCAATCCCCACGCCTGTCTCCCTGTAGGTGTCCAGAGGCAGCCTAATGTCCTGTCTCTGTATACCTTCCCTGACCTCAGGGCAGTGTAGCCCAATGGCCAGAGTCTATATAACTTGCCCAAGCTTCAGGGCAGTGTCTCCCAATGGCCAGAGCCCATATTGCTTCCCCAAGTCTCAGGGTAGTGCGTCTCAATGGCCAGAGTCCATATAACTTCCCCCAGTCTCGGGGAAGCAGAGTCCCTATATTCCCCCTTGCAGGTGGGGTAGTGTAGCCTAGTGGCCACAGTGTTAGGGGGACCCAGGCCCGCCCTCTCCACCGGGTCCTGACCCAGAGCTCTCCCAGTGGCAGGGTTCCCCTTGCCCCTAGCTTGGCAGAGATCCTCCCACAACACGCTGAGGGTCTGTGCGACTTCAACGCTGTTCACCTTTAAAGTTCCCCGGGATCATTTCCTACGTGAACTGCCTTGCCCTTCACTTCCGGTGGGTCCTCCAATCTGCTCCCCTCCAGGGGCATCCGTGAGCTGGGCCTCAGGTCGTGTCCCGGCTTGGCTGGCCTCTGGATCCTGGGGTTCTGGCTGTCCCTCTGCCAGAGCTGTCAGCATGCCTCCTTCCCCTCAAGCGGTCCGCCCAGATTGAGTAGCTCTGCAGGCTTTTATACCTAGCCACCAGTTGGAGCATGCTCAGCAGAGCTTCCGGGGCATGACTTCCTCTTCTAGGAAGGAAGAGTTAATCACGCTGTACCAGTGTGGGGCCGCTCAGCCCTGTCACACTCCCCAACAGAAGTTGGTTCACTAAAAAATCCTCACCCTCTTTCTCTCTTTAATTTCCAAGGACCAACACATCTATGACAATACTGCATACAAAGATGTACTGATCAGTCTTGACACCTCCAAAATACTAGAAGTTGAGACCTTTTTGTGAGAGAATCTCTCTACCCCAAAGATCTTATTGAGCAATGGGCAGATCTGTGATGCTGTGAAGGGGTGGCCAAGTATGTAACTTCATAACTAGAAATTCGGTGGGTATAAGATCTATATGTGATATTTCAGAACACAAGTAAAACTCTTTGATTTAGACCTCAGGCATTAGAATGACCCATGCTCAATGTCACAGTGTGATAGAATCTGTTAAAACAGAAGTGGGGACATTCAGACTTCAGGAAAGATGCCTATACCACTTTTGTAATATGGTTTCATCTAAAATACGTTGTTTGAGAAAACATGTCCTCATGTGGCCATGTGGTTTGAAAGCAAAAGGTTTGGGAGCTTGGAGTATCTTGGTTTCTTGTCCAGGCCAAATCTGACTCATACCGTAAGTTGCACAAATCATTTGACCTTCATATACCTCAGAGAACTTAACTAGAAAACAAAACTAAAACCACAGGACCTTACTGAAAACTAGAACGCTGGTGGGAAAATGAGATAAATAAAAGTGTCAGCTATTAACTTTTGTCAAATCATGTGATTTTTGTGCTAAATGAGTCCTGAAAATTGGCCTGTTCTAAAAGTGTTCCCCAAAGTGTCTAGTTGTGTACTTCTGAGAGAGTTTCATTTTTATTAATAATAAAAAAACTACGGTAAAGAATACTTGCAGTTGTTTCAGGTGTCACATATTTAGGATCTTTCAGCAAAGCAAGAAAATAATTTAATATGTAAATGCACCCAAAAATAACTTATCATTATAGCCTTAGTGAAGTGATGGCTATTAAAGTTACCATTTGCCAGCTATTACACAGAATATCAGATACCAGCTTTGTATTTCCCCACATATAGAATAGGAAATTGTCAGTAAATGTTAGCTTTTAAATACAGGCCATTGTACGTACAGTATTAGACTTAAAATTCGGAGTGTGTTGGAGAGAGTTATTTGATGATGATGATGGTGACTGTTTTGTCTCTGCTCTCGCAAGAGGAGACAGAATATGGATTGAAATGCGTCCATGTTTGACAATGTTGGCTTTAGCATCTGTGTTTGGAATTTTTGGAACCACTGTATTGTTTCTGTGATAGTGAACTCTATAATTTAAGTCTGCAGACGTGAATTAAGCAGAAACTGATAACAAGTGAAGGTCTGATTTTCAGCCTTGCCATGGAAATAAATTGCCATGCACATATTTGCAAATTTGATAAATATAAATAACCTATAAATGCTAAAAATAACCTAAAATAAAAAGTCCAAGGAAACCTCACCACATATGTTGCCAATAGTCCCTACTCATGCAAATAATCCCTCTTTAAGGCCCTTTCAAGTTATTCAAACTATTTGTACAGGTAAAGGTTTGCTAAAGGAAACACTGAGGCCTAAAACTATACAGAAGCTGATGGAGAAATCAGGTTGTTAATGCAAAGACTGACTTGTTGACACTCCCTTATGGTAACAGGAACACTTCCATGGTTTTTATCCACAAATCACTGTGAACACATAGTATTATCTCAGTAATGCCTGTATAGCTAACCTGACAGCCTATGTTTGATTTAACAGCTTTTCTTTCGCTGAAAAATTATTAACCATGTGTATATATACATGTGTGTGGTTACTGTCAGTCAGACCAGGACTCTGCTGCTCTTCTAGAAAGTGCAATCTACCATAGACTGGAGAAAATTGCAAGAAAACAAAGTAAGCAGTGATGGCATTCAGGCAGACCTCTCTGCTGGACTGATCTCTTTCCTAAATAAACAAACACACCTACAGCCCTCCAAATAAAGCTTCAGAATCGTTATAAAACTAATTCCAATTGATGGCATTTGTTTGGGACCTGACAGGCCATCAGTCTGAGGTACACTTTCTTTGCAGCCTAGCAGAGCAGTGTTAGGAAACCTTCACAGTTTTGTGCAGCCATGTTTGTTATTTTTTCTTCATTTGATGTTTTTTTTCTGAAATTCGTGCATTTTACTCTTTCTTTAGCTATCTAACAAATAAAGATTAGTTCTCTTATCAGACCTTTAAAATGAATATGCTATATAAGTCTATTGCATGTCTCCCTAAGAAACTACTACTTTGCACAGCTAAACTAAATAACTTGAAAAAAATCCTATATCTAAAAGAAACATTCAGCCAAATAGCAAATTGCTATCTGGGACTAGGTATGAACCTGAATTAGTTGAATGCTTTTTCACTTTGTTGTCAAGAAAAGCAATATCAGGAATATTTAAATTGTGCGCATATTTTTTTTACTAATATTTGTCCTGGAATATTCTGACCTAAGTAAGTAACAAAAAGTGAAGACAATTCTATGGAACACAGTCCTCGAAATGGTGTGCAGCTCTGCTAACATTTCAAGAAACAGCTTTATATGCAGAGTCAGGATCACAGCTCATTGCCAATCTTGTAAGTGTAACACAGGTCAAAATATGTAGATTGTAATATTGATATAACTGTATATGTATTTCTGAAAGCTACAGTATTTTAGGAATGAGAGCTGCATGTTTACATCAAAAAGCCCAGGGTTTATAAATGATGTGAACCTAAAAATGAGAAAAAGAAATTTGTGTTTTGAAACATTTTATCTCTTCCACTGACATGCAGTGTGAAAAATGAAAGGACTGGCTCATTACTAACATACAAAGTAAATTGTGTTGTCCCCATTAATCTACACTGGGTGCTGAAGAGTCTGCTTTTGGTTTTAAAAAAAGAAAGTTGAAAATGTACTGATGTGCAGACCTGCGTTTTAGGTGATCAAGCAGATGACCACAGAAGTATGATTAACACATGGCAAAATGTTTCTTTCCTTTCAATGTACAATGAGATCACTTCAGTATTAATGGTGTCTTCTTCACCTTGTTGCTCTAATTTAACTGGCCAAACGGTTACAAAGAAGGAGCTTAATTCTAGCCTCTACCAAGAGGATAGGAAAGGAGAACAAGGCACAGGCTAAAAGTGTAGGCCTATCCAATTTAGAAAGTTGTACCACTTTAACTATACCGATATAAACCCTCATGCAATGACAAAACCTCCCTAATGTGGACATAGTTACACCAGTCTAAGCACTTCTACACTGATATATCTTAGTGCTGCAAGGGAAGGGGAATAAGCTATACCTGAATATAGGGGCACCTTTACACCAGTATGATTGTGTCCATGCTATGACTTTACCAGTATTAGTAAAAATCACATCCTGAACAACATAATTATACTGGTAAAACTGGCAGGTGAAGGCCAGACCTAGGATTCTGTTGGGCTGCTAAGACATGGAGTGCCCTCCAAGTATTTATTTGGGATTTGTTTTTGTTTTTGTGTGTGGTTCTTGGTTTTTTATCTTGGGTTTGTTTGGGTTCTTTTGTGACGGGGTGTGTGTGTTACTGTTTTGTTACATTGTTAAGATGAAGTGTGTGTGTTTGTTTTTTGTGGTGTTGGCAGGGCGGGAGGGTTGGGGCATGTAGAAAGAAATGCAAATTTTGTTCAAAGCCCTTTATTTCTGGTTTGGTAACTCGTCCTCTCAACTGAGGGTTTCCTCTGGTATGGCAGAGGCAATGCCATGCTCACAAGCATTTTATTCAGTAGAGAGATTCCAAAATGGAGGAACAGTCTGCATGGACCTATTTTACTCTAATCCATGCCTGTTCCTGTCTGCACCGCCCCCTTTGAAGCTTTGTGCAAAGCAGGGTATTGGTTTAAGATGGAAACAATACTTTGAAGGGTTGCCAAAAATGCTAATTTACATGGCAAGGGGTGCATCCCACATTTCCCCAAGTAAAGGATGTAAGAATTGCCTGGAAATGTACCAGGTTATGTTTTTGAGACTTGGGCCTTTGCGTTTTCATACTGAGGAAGGCCAGTGTATCATTGGTTCTTGGTTGGTCTCTTCTGAAGTAGCAACAGTGCAGGGAGAGATGTTTTGATTTAGAGATTACAGGATAAAATTTCCACTTATTATTTTTCCTATGATTCCTATGACAGAGCCCCAGATGATCCCAACCCTGCTTCCCCGTTCCAGTCGCATATTTTATTCACAGGCATTTGCTCCCAAAAGAAGACACTGTATATCTGTTGGAGATTTTCATTGCTGTGTGAAATACGCTTTGAGTTTTCCAAGGCTTGCAACTTTGAAAACTGAAGGGAGGGGGAGGCAAACTTTATACTCTGCACAGACGAGATGAGCCCAGGTTGGGGTAGGAACAGCTTAGAAGTGCTTCAAATGACACCCCTTGCACCAGTCCCATTGCACAAAGCTGGCAGATTCAGAGCCAAGAATTTAGTCCTCGAGAGTCTAGTTTGGCAACACCTACATCCAGCAAAGTATGATCTCCTTCTCCAGAATGGGAGACTTGAGGCCCAGGGATGAAGGAACACATTTTTACTCTGCTCGTGATTAGGCTTTGATGTTGGCATCTGCAGCTTAGCTCATGTGGGTGTTTGTTTAGTAGGATGAAGCAGTTACGTTGCAGTGTTCATGATTTTGATACCTGAGTAGATAATTGCCGCCATAAAATAAAATGCTTGTTTGTTCATGGATTGTCTTTTACCGTGTGCTGTACAGCATCTTGCATGATAGAGCCTCCGCCTCCATATGGCCACTATGCAGATAACACATGAAACTTGCAGGTGAGGCCAAAATTATATCTGCAAAGAGTTCCACCTGCATGTTATGGGCATAGAAAATGGCTTTCAAAATCTGATTTTAAGTGACTTGCCCCAAGTAACACAGGCAGTTCATGACAGAACTAGGAATACTACCAGGGTCACTTCTCTCCCCCATTGCATCTCAATAGGCAAGTTGGGAGGAGAGCAAAAGAGCGAAACAGTGGTTATTACCCCAAATGCATCAAAATCTGCAATGTACTCAAGACCATAAAGGAAGACATTTTATTTTCGTGGTTTTAAAGGGCAGTATAAACAAAAATAACCAAAGTCCAGTAATGTTTTTTAAAAGTTGATGGTCTTAAATGTTAACTAAGAACTAAGTTAACTTTTTTTTATTTCTGCTGACTAATATCAAAGTGTATCAGTAAACTGCCAAATCACATCACAGCAATCAAACATGCTGCTTAAAAGTCTAGTTCCGAATCAGAGGAGGAAATATAATGTTAAATGAGGGGAAGAAAGTGCTTTCCTACGTCATTGATAGTGGTACGGTATGTACTTTGTGCAATATACAAGAGATCAGCATTTGTTCACAGTACAGTACATAGCTTCTGGAGCTTGTGATTATTCCATGAAGAACTCTGCTCTTTTATGTCAAAAGAACAACCAGTTAGAGTCGTATCTTACTGTGTACAACTAGGGAATGTAATCTTGGCTCATTATTGAGGAGATAGTGTTGTTCCCTATAGATACTCTGCATGTTACACATCTCAACTGATGGTAATGAACATGTGGAAATGAAGACATGTGCTTCTGGAGTTGTAGCTCTTTCGTTCAAGTGTCATTGTCTGCCTTAGAATCATAGAATATCAGGGTTGGAAGGGACCTCAGGAGATCATCTAGTCCAACCCCCTGCTCAAAGCAGGACCAATCCCCAATTGAATCATCCATGCCTTCTTCTGCAGGACTTAACTTGGTTTGTGTATACCCGCTCAGGGAATTAAATCCGCACTATAAAGATAAATAGTGCGTAAATTATTTTGAAAATGATCATTGTATGAAACTAACTGAATAGAATGAAAATATCCTAGCTAGTTCCAAATGGGCAGCTTCTTTCGATGTTGTGCGGTATTACCCTCCCGTCTCCTCCCTGCTCCCAAAGACTGGAAGGCCTTTGTTCCAGTTAATGAACTTATAAGAAACAAATGGACTTATTGCAGAATCAGAGGTGGACTGCTGAGTCATAGGCTAAAAGCACAGGCCATGGAGGACTTCCCTGTTCCCTTTGTGAGGTCAGTGGCCAGCCTTTTAGACCAACTATTACTTTCTAATTGAATGTAGAGTTACACCACTTTCAGTTTAAAAATGACTTAAAACATAAATTCATTTCTGAAAGTGTCCTTTTAAATTGATGTTACATGCCACACAGCAATCATAGCTGACTAGATAGCTCTACATATTAGTCATTGGGCTATAGGGCCTTGTATCTCTAAATAAGAATAATTGAGTTAATGGTGACCAGAAATGTATCTGTGACTGGCTATTTGGTGGTCTGCATGAAATAAGATTTCTTAGCTTCAATCCCATTCAGTAATGACTGAACGTTTTTACCATTGGTGTGGCCAGGACAGTTTGTAGTGGTAGAGGTGTGCATTAAAAATATATAACATTATATTAATCACTTCCAGTTTTAGTTTGTTGTTCTGTAGCTAGAGGACTTCAGCCTCCGTTACTGTCAATCCAGCAAATTCACCAACACTAAATTCACACCATCTTGTGTGATGTGATTTTTAACAATCAGAAGGCTTTCACAAGTTCAATATCACTTTTCCTGACCTGCCACATAAGCATAAGTGGTGTATATAAAGCTGTGTGTACTTAGGAAAATGTGACCTCTTACACACATTCCAGAGAATACAGCAGTGATTGATGTTTTGCCCCATGTGACTTTTCTTTCTTTGGTTTTATTCTCTACCGTTTTTTCCTTGTTCACATCTCCACTCCCTTTTTATTTTTAACCTTATCTTCATGACCTTGCTCCCATTCAGATGGCGGGCAAGAGTTACGCTTTTCAGAGCTTGCACAGATGCTGGATGGTAAGCGGAAGAACTGATTATCGGGAGATACTGCAAGAGCATTACAGTCGGCACCTTTCAGCTCAGACTCAGCATTCTCCTGCTTCAGTGAGCCCAATCTCAAGTGTCTAGGAGCCAGACTTGGGTGCCAAATTTGACTTGGTTTTTTTTCCTGGCAGTGCATAGTAATTACGAGCATGTTGTATAAAATGAAACCTAGCTGTCTTGTTGCAAAACATTATTATGAACATAAATATCCCTGCATTTCCTTCTTCACATTCAAAATTGAATAAGCATGGAGTGAGACTACTGGAAGATGAGCTGGCTCTTTGCCAGTATTTGCTAGATTGTAACCACTTTTGATAACCTATTTTGTTCACTGTCCATAAACCAAATGTTTAATATAGTATTAGAGCTGATCGATATCAATAATATCCATTATGGATTCAGCCCTTTAACAAACAGTTCGTGAACTAATTCGGGTCTAAGTGCCTGATTCCCAGACCTGAAGAAGAGCTCTGTTTAAACTCCAAAGTTTGTTGGTCTCACCAACAGAAGTTGGCCCAGGAAAAGATATTCCCTCACCCACCTTGTCTCTGATATAAATAACCGATTTAACTGTTAATTAGTTACTTGTAAGTATTTGCTGAATAGTTTGGGTAAATAATTTTCAGCTAGTAGTCTATTTGCAAACTGTTAATTTTGGATAAAATTTTCAAACCGCTGAAATTATTTAAAAGATGAAGCTTCTTTTTCAGAAGTGACCTAGGCACTTAGGTTCCTATGTCTCTTGGAAATGAGATTTAGGGACTTTTGAAAATGTTACTCTTAATTCCTTGCTATTGATTATTTGTGGTGGTTGGTCAGACACTTAAGTTATATGGTATTGCCTCTGCTCACTGACTGGATGAGTTAAACTTTTTAAACGGGGAGAATATTGAAGACTATTTTGTCCGTGGCACATTCTGAACAAGTAAAAGTTCATGTTAAACTTCGTGGGTTCAAAAATTTTCACTAAGCCTTAGTTGATCGCTAAGTATGTGTGAATAATGAACAATATGAGTTTATGAATCATAATCAACTGTTCTTAGTTATTTTATTTGTGAAAATATTCATTAATCATGTGATAACTATTCAGCCATCTGTAGCTATCAGTACTATGGAGAGTGTGCAAGATGAACTGTGGTATCAAATTATACAATCTGGCAGACTAAGAAAGTAGTTTAATAGCCTCAATATATTTGAAAAGCTCTCAATTGTATGAAGAGCCACTCTTCTTATCAGGTAATTCCTTTGGGTTTACTCTTATGGCAACATAACTTGATCCATCTTTTCTCAGTCTGCAAAATGTGATTTCTTAAAAACGAATCATAAACTTGCTGATGATCATATCTAAAATGTGAAAGAGACCATGACATTGCAGAAGGCCTGTACTTTGAAGTTACTGCTTCACAGTTTGAACTAATCTGCGTCAACAGAGCACTGAGAAATGCCTGTTTGTGAAGTACCAGTAGATCTGTAATCAGCTATCCTTAATAAGTAATGCCACTTATCAACAGTAATTGTTTTTTTACAATTGGTACCATGATTTATAAGTCATTTGGTTTTCCCTTCAAATGGTACTTAACAACCTACCCACCCTCGCTCTCTGTCATTACTGTGTAGTAGCATAATGTGCTGTGGACTTGACCCAAAGCCCACTGAAGTCAGTGGAAAGATCAGGCTCTATGACTTTAACATTACAGGGACATAAGATAAAATGTTCAGAAGTGCCAATGTCCAATTGTGTTTTAACGGGTCTTAGGCTCCTAGTGATCTGGGCACTTCTGAAATTTTTATCCCAACAAACCTTTTAAATTCTTTAAATTTAACTCTTCATTTCTCTGAGCAATGTTATCTGCCTCTCTCTCTGATTGCTCCCAATCCAAGAAATTCATCAGGGACCAACAATAGGGGAAATTGGTCATGTTAAAACTCAGACCAGGGATACCGAACAGTTAGGACTCACTCCAGGTAAGAATTCTGAGTATCGTAGCACTCCATCCATCACCTGAGTGTCCAAAGATGTACAGGATACTCTAAAACATCTAGTATTTAACATTTTCCCCTCCTTTTAGGAGTACAGATGAGCCTGAACCCAGGATCTGGACATCCTGGATTAAATCCTATCCCATTGACATCAGTGGGAGTTTAATTCTTGACTCTGTTGGCACCAGGATTTCACCCCCTGAAACTTGATGAAATTTGGCTCTAGAAGTGGACCAGAAATTGACTGGCTTTTACTGTAACTAAAACCCTGGAGCCAAACACCCCCAAAGCTTATGATAGAGACATATTTGGTTCAATCCCATTTGTTTTTAATAGAAACACCTTTTGAAAGAGTCTATAAAAGCTGGAGATCATGCTTTACTGAGTCCTCTGTACCCACCCACTCTCCTGCTGGCATTGTGGATCATTGCTGTTGTCAAGAGATACTTCTGACCCATTCAGCAGCTAGGAACTTGGAAGGAATTGCAGATCTGATATCTTTATTATATACAGTAAAACCTCGATTTAACGGACTAATTCGGGCGAGGGGGTGTCCGTTAAATCAGAAAGTCCATTATTTAATAATAATAAAAAAGAGCAGTTGGAGCAGCAGCCCGCCCGCCACAAGGCTGGGGCGGCAGCTCCGCAGCCCGCCCGCTGACTGGACCCAGGCAGCAGCCGGGAACCGTCAGCCAGCCCGCCCGCAGGTGGGATTCGGGCGGGACCCAGCAGCCAGCCCGCCCGCCCGCAGGCGGGAGCCGGCAGCCCGCCCGCCCGCAGGCGGGAGCCGGCAGCCCGCCCGCCCGCAGGCGGGAGCCGGCAGCCCGCCCGCCCGCAGGCGGGAGCCGGCAGCCCGCCCGCCCGCAGGCGGGAGCCGGCAGCCCGCCTGCAGGTGGGAGCCGGGCGGGAGCTGGCAGCCAGCCCGCCCGCCCGCAGGCGGGAGTCGGGAGCCAGCCCGCCCGCAGGTGGGAGCCGGGAACCAGCAGCCAGCCCGCCCGCTGTCTGGACCCGGGCGGCAGCCGGGAGCCGGCAGCCAGCCCTCGACAAATGGATTTCGGATGCATCAGACTTGCTTAGAAATTTTGTCCGTTGCATCCGAAGTCCGTTAAATCGAGGTCCGTTAAATCGAGGGTTTACTGTATTTACATTAGGGCTGTCAAGCAATTAAAAAAAACCTGCACGATTAATAACACTGTTAAGCAGTAATAGAATACCATTTGTTAAAATATTTTTGGATGTTTTCTACATTTTCAAATATATTGATTTGAAATATATTGATTTCAAATATATTTGTACATATAATACAAAGTGTACAATGCTCACTTTATATTTATTTTTATTACACATATTTGCACTGTAAAAAACAAAAGAAATAGTATTTTTCAATTCACCTAATACAAGTACTGTAGTGCAATCTCTTTATCATGAAAGTTGAACTTACAAATGTAGAATTATGTACAAAAAATGACTGCATTCCAAAATAAAACAATGTAAAACTTGAGAGCCTACAAATCCACTCAGTCCTTTTTCTTGTTCAGCAAATCGCTCAGACAAGCAAGTTTGTTTACATTTGCAGAAGATAACGCTGCCCGCTTTTTGTTTACAGTGTCACCTGAAAGTGAGAACAGGGGTTCACATGTCACTGTTGTAACTGGAATCACATGCCAGATGCGCTAAATCAGGAGTTCTCAGTCTTTTGTACTGGGGTGACCCCTTTCACACAATAACCTTATGAGTGCGACCCCACTTCAACATTAAAAACACTCTTTTTATATATTTAACACTATTATAA
Source organism: Sternotherus odoratus (assembly GCA_032164245.1). Taxonomy (NCBI): domain Eukaryota; kingdom Metazoa; phylum Chordata; order Testudines; family Kinosternidae; genus Sternotherus; species Sternotherus odoratus. The sequence goes on along the minus strand of JAVMKO010000007.1, from coordinate 11,877,700 downwards.
ATGTTTATATATTTAACACTATTCTAAAACAGGGTTTGGGGTGGACGCTGACCGCTTGCAACTCCCCATGTAATAACCTCGTGATCCCCTGAGGGGTCCCGACCCCGAGTTTGAGAACCCCTGTGCTAAAGATTCTTATGCCCCTTCATGCTTCATCCACCATTCGAGAGGACATGAGTTCATGCTGATGGTTCTGCTCGATAGCAGTCCAAAGCATTGTGAACTGACGAATGCTCATTTTCATTGAATCAGATGCCACCAGCAGAAGGTTGATTTTCTTTTTTGGTGGTTTGGGTTCCGTAGTTTCCGCATTGGAGTGTTGCTCTTTTAAGACTTCTGAAAGCATGCTCCACACCTCGTCCCTCTCAAATTTTGGAACGTACTTCAGATTCTTAAACCTTGGATCGAGTGCTGTAGCTATCTTTAGAAATCCCACATTGGTACCTTCTTTGCATTTTGTCATATATGCTGTGAAAGTGTCCTTAAAATGAACATCATGTTCTGGGTCCTCATCCGAGACTTCTGTAACATGAAATATATGCAGAATGCGGATAAAACAGACCCAAAGCCATACAATTCTCACCCCAAGGAGTTCAGTCACAAATTTTAATTAATGAATTTTTTAATGAGCATCATCAGCATGGAAACATGCTGGCAGAAGCATGAACAGGTATATGAATGTTTGGCATATCTGGCATCTAAATATCTTGCAATGCCAGCTACAAAACCCCCATGCGAACACCTTGTTCTCACTTTCTGGTGACATATAAGAAGTGGGCAGCATTATCGCTTGTAAATGTAAACAGACTTGGTGATTGAACAAGAAGTAGGACTGAGTAGACTTTTAGGCTCTAAAGTTTTGCATTGATTTGTTTTTCAGTGTAGTTATGTAACAAAAAAATTTTTGTTTGTAAGTTGCATTTTCACAACCAAGAGATTGCACTGCAGTATTTGTATGAGGTGAACTGAAAACTATTATTTCTCGTTTGTCATTTTTACAATGCAAATATTTGTAATAAAAAATAATATGAAGTGAGCACAGTACATTTTGTATTCTGTGTTGTAACTGAAATCAATATATCTGAAAATGTAGAAAAACATCCAAAATATTTAATACAATTCAATTGGTATTCTCTTGTTTAACAGTGCAATTAAAACTCTGAATAATCACTATTTTTTTAATTGCAATTAATGTTTTTGAGTTAATTGCATGCTAACTGCGATTAACCAACAGCCCTAATTTACACTAACTGGGGATTGCAGTAGGAGTAGAATAATTTTAATGTATGGAGACTATTGAAAATATGACATTTTCCAAAAATAAACTCAGTGGGGAGTTATAACAATGTCATGGCCTTTCTAGTATATACTTCAAATGAAGAGTAAGTCCAGTGTCTTCGTTGCATTTTAAAAAATGAAATGAGGGAAAATGGGGGAGTGATTGCTGTGTTTATTAGTTTGAGCAAGCAGCAGCTCAAATGTACCTGGAGAAGCAGCAGCCACCACAAACACAAGAATGTAAATACAAGCAAAAGCTTCTGGCAAGTTTCTAGATATTTAAGTCATCAGCATGAGGTGGACACTGACTTTATCGGTAAAGCATAGAATGCGGAGTTGGGCATGCAGCATGTATTGTACTGAGTACAAAGGATTCATTTGCTTAGCTTAGTAAATCCATGGTATTGTTCTATGTTCTTATAACCCCAAAGTTTCAAGCCTTACTCCTCCACTTTATGTACGTACCAGTTTTAAATAATCTCAAGAACAATTTCATTTCTCTATTTCCCAGGGACTTGAACTTTACATCAGTGCATTCAAAATAGAGGTGGAAAAAACAAATGGAAAACTTATTTGCCAAAGACAGGCAGTTGCCAGTGGTTGAAAGAACAGCTAGAATGAGAGTGGAGTTTCCAGGCTAATATTTGGGTTCAGAAACGTGATCATGTGCTAATATGATAGCTATCAATAACAGACACCTCAAACATTTCCTAGTATAGTTTATTGCAAACATTTAGTTATAGTCAATTGAAGATGCTGAAGACTTATGTGGACTAGATTGGACCACTGAAGTTCGCTTTTTTAAAATAATTTTGGTGAAACTTGCATCCCTCACAGAAGTTCAGTGTACACTGGTCTTGGACAGAAGATGAGGGAGGTACACTGGTCTTGTGCAGGAGGTGAGCTTGCCACAACCAACATTCCATGGCAACAAACTTAGTGGTAATGTCATCAGCAATGTCTTCAAGAGGTTAGTGGATCCTCACCATTAGTGATCAAAATGGCCTTGTCCTGGGTCCAGACCCAACTCCTCCCCAACTTGAATTTTGCCATCCACATGTAGGTGGGTTATTCTGATTGACCACTCTAGGATTCTTCAATCTCAGGAAGGGCTTGGGAAGCAGATTTATGGGAACTAGACAAGTTTAAAGACAAATACTGTGAAAGAGTGGCCATATACTTCTGTGATACCTCTGGTAATTGTGCTTTTTATTGTCAGACTGGGCTTCCAGGATAGTACAAATTAATCATATTGGAAAGTAGCAGTAGGTTGGACAAAGACAGCACAAGATAAATAGGCTTATGGACTGGAGCTCGCTCCAGTAACTAGCTGAAGCATAGGAAATGTAAGATAATTTGACAGGATTTTGGCCGCAGCTACACTATAGAAATTACCATGAGCGGAGATCTAGTTACAACATGGTTGAAATCCAGTTCAATCTTGCATGTTCTGTTCCTCTGCTGATCTACATCCCTGTTGTAAGTCAAGGCTGCAGAAAGGCTGAGGAAAACTGTATAAATTAAGTCCGTGTCCACACCACAAAACGAACCTGTGATTTTTAACCCTGTCAGGGAACTACCATGTTGTAGTATTTTGTACAATGTAGAGGGGACCTCTGTATAACAATCTAGTCTGGCGTGGACAGGGAACTGGTCATCTTTATGTCCTCTGTTTTATAATAGCTATCTCCAAGCTGAATGGGTTTGGGGATTGGACGGCCTTGGTTTTATTAGGCTCCTTCTGGTCTAGGCACATGGAACTGAAAGTATTCCAAAAGAACAGCAAGATGCCATGAAGAAATGCAGGATTAGCTAGCCTGGCTCCTCTTCTAGAACCCAGTGGGATGCTTAGCTCACATCCTGTCTTCTCTTGAGTATGCTTTAATTCCTGTCTTGTGCCTCCGCTCACACATGCTGGAGTTTTGCCATAAAGCAGGGTGGGATTTCAGTATGATGCTCAGGGAGTGTCAGCACTATTCTTGGTGTTAATAAGGAAAGTTTTTACACCACTGAAAAACAGCTACAAAGTCTTCAATTAAACAAATAAATCCTCTGTCACTAATTAATTACCAGTTCTATGATTAAATAGATGTCAAAAGTAACATTTGTTAAATGAGCCACAGACAAGGATACACAATGCTTGGGGATTCTGATTCCTTAACCCATACTCTTCCCTTTCCCCCTACTTAACATGTTGCTGGTCCCTTTAATTGTAAATAGGAGTATCCCTGAAACAAAGGCTGTTTTGACCAGGAATCAGTTTGTTAGCAGATGTTACCTGACACTGTGCTTTCTCAGCTTTGTAAACTGTGGTTATATGATTGGTTACTCAGCACAGGACGACAGCTCATCTTCTTGTGACAATAGCTGCGTACAACTGACTTGTTTCGTATTGGTACTCATCATTAATGCACGATGTACAGCCAGGAAAATTGCTGAGGAGGTAGCAGCTCTTAACGAGCTTTTCAGAGACACTGATATAACTTCTGTGTGGGTAACGACTTTTTATCTCCTTAGTTACAGAGGCTTCACTCCATTTTTTCCATAAATCTTGAGATTTATTTTTTAAGTAGTACCATCTCTAGACATTTATCCAGATCTGTTCTAGCAATGCTAATACTGTAGGAGTTTGGTGTGTACTCCCCTGAGTAGTCAGAAGAGAGAAGCCCATTGATTTCTTATGTAAATTGATAGCACATATGACACTCCATCCGCTTATTTGTTGTTCATGGCATAATCCTAGTATATTTTTTGCAGACAAAGCCATTTCTTTCCTTGTTTTGATTCCTGAGTGCAAGTGAGTTTCTTCAGAGATGGGGGGAGGGATAGCTCAATGGTTTGAGCATTGGCCTGCTAAACCCAGGGTTGTGAGTTCAATCCTTGAGGGGGCCATTTAGGGATCTGGGGCAAAAAAAAATCTGTGAGGGGACAGTACTCAATCCTGCTAGTGTAGGCAGGGGACTGGACTCGATGACCTTCAAGGTCTTTCCAGTTCTAGGAGATTGGTATATCTCCATTTATTATTATACACAACAGCGGTTTAATTCCAGCATTTTAATAAAAGTGGTATAAGTTGTGGGGCAGAAACTTGCCAGTGTAGACATAAAGGTAGAAGCGGGTGTCATAGTTGAGTCTCATTCTTGTGGTGGAAAAAGCCTTTTCAAACAAGAAGGTATTGCAGAGTTTCCTGCAAAAAGACAGTCAGATTCAGGATTTTCCTTATCTCCCCAGGAAGTTTGTTCCATGACCAGATTCCCTTGGCTGAGAGTGCTTTGTCCCCAGCTCTTGTGTGTTTCGTTCTGGGTGTTGATCTATATTGCCCCAGGGGAGTGCAGCTGTCATTGTTTTATAGATCAAAATTCAGTCTGTAATGTAGTTGGGGCTTGATCCATTACTTGCTTTAAAAGATGACGATTGTTCCCTAAATAGCTAGACATAATTGGATACCATTCAACTATAACTAGATGGAAGAAAACACATCTGCATTGCTCATACTTGAGTTGGAATTTGAACCTAACCTGATAATTGCAATTGTCTTTCTTAGATTCTTACTCTGTTCTGTTAAATTTTATACTCCCTCATGGCTATTGTATCTGAGTGCCTTCCAGAAGTGTGTTCAGTTAGAAGCAAATTTAGCTCTGTGAAGGAAAGCAAGAGTTTCTAATAACTCTATTTCTGCCCTCTGTACTAATTTCATCCTGCTTACAGTGGGATCACATCAGCTCCTAACATTTAAACTTCATACACACATAATTTTGTCAGAAACGTACGTTGCAGTTGGAGTTGATCCAATCATAATACAAGTAATGCTTAAGGACTTTAACAACAAAAGAAATCACATTGAAAAGATATTCAACAAACCATATTGTTTAAATGTAGGATTGTGATTGAACTTGGAGAAGTACCAAAATACTAGAAGTGGGACCAGGGGGAGAGGAGGGGAGGGGGAGGAGGAGGAGAAGGACATTTTAAAAAGAAAGTTCTTACAACATCACCATGAAATAATTGTCTGTGATTAAAAACTGCAATATGTGCAGTAGTAAGGAAACACTAAAGTTTTCAGTGTGTTAAATATACATTGCAGACTGGAGTGCTAACAAAGTCTCTGGTTTGTAAGCAGCTTCATTCAGCCTGCCAGCTGTCCACTCTGTGCCTCAGATGACCTCTTGTGGTGAGCCCTCATGTTTGCATAGTGCTGTAGCAAGATTCCGAATGGCTTTTTTAAAAATTAAAGGGTCACCAAGTGCCAAAGAAATTCTTAACAGCTAAATTACTTTTAAAATTCCCAGTATAAATTCAGATAAGCTTAATGTCTTGCATAAAAAGACCTACTTGGCTAAGTGCTTGCTTAGATATATATGGCCGGATCTTTAAGCTTGCCTAGTGATTTTGTGTACCTGCGTTTTTGAATGTCCGACTAGAGGGATCTTTAAAGAGGACATTCTCATAGAGTGGATGCCTTTCACTTTCTGAAAAGGCGGTCCTTTTAAGGTGTCTCAAGTTGGCCCCTCAAACACATTAGTCACTTTAAAAAATCCTGACAACAGTGTTGTAGGCCCCCTTTACGAGTGGGGCCTTTGAACTATATCGGGAGTGTTCCAGTTGGGAAGATCCTGTGTGCTGCAATCTAGACTTAGAGACCATAACTCCCATGATGCCTTGGGGAAAGAGTGAGACACTTTCTCTTCTAGGGAGTGCAAGGAGAGCAGGCAATGGGCTCCATTTTGGAAAAGGAGCTGGATTGCTGGTGTGGAGCTGCTGTTGAGAGCCTGTAGGGGCTTTGATTGAGCAGGGAGCTTCATCGGTGGTTGGTGGCTTCCCAGGAGCTGGGGAGAGACTATTGCTGTGCCTGGAGCTGACTGAGGTGGGCCCACAGTGAAAAACTGTGAGTAACCCCTACTCTGGTTTGGGCAAGGACTTGAAAGGGGAGGGGCACAGCAGAGAGACTGAGTCTGAGGAGAGGCAGAGTGATCATTGCACCAACCCAGGACCCAGAGCTGCTGACACTTGGTCGGGCTGGCTCCAGTTGTCAGCAGGGTTGTGAAGCTTGTTGCTTTGGCTGGTCTGATCCATAGAGCCAACGGAGCGCTGTCTCCAGCTGCAGATCTTCCAACTCGCCCCTGCAAGCGAGTTCGTAGGACTCTACAATCCAGAGGAGTCTCCACTGTGGGATGGGGCAAATGGTGGCAGGATAAATGCCAGTTAGATAAGTTTCATTTATTACTGTAGAATATATTTGTTAATTGGCTTTATTCAACTGCGCCCTGTGGATTTCAATTAGTAGTGATATTTAATCTTAGTCAGTTATACTCTGTTACTTTAAGTTGTTAGGTAAAGGTATGTTAACTAATTTAAGTATATGGGATGGATATTATTTATAATTGGTATTTGAGTTAGATTTATACCACAGCTGGTGGTTGTTAGAATAGGTTTATTCCTGGAAGTCCCCAAGGCACACCCTTGAAGGTGTACAGGGGCCAGCCAGGGGGAGACACCAAGGGACTGCAGCGGATGGGTGAATAGAGGATCCTCCCCATCCAACAGCACCACTGGGATACTCAGGATCTCTTTTAATGTCAACAACATCAGGCGCCTGGGCACACAGGTGAGTGTTGCCGGCTCCCAAGTAACCCAGGGAGGAAAGGGGGATTACATAGTCTACTAAGCATTTACTTCAGACCAACTAATATTAATTATTTCACTTTGGGGGAGGAGGGGTGGGCAGTTTCTTTTAAAAAAAAATGAAAGAAAAGAACACCCAGTGGTAGCTATAAGATATACATTTGTATAGTCCAGCTGCCAACAAATAGTCAAATCCAGCCTAAAAAGCTGCAGGTGGGAGGGGATGTATGGACGGAAAATATTTTCTCCTCCCTCCAGTTCTCCCCAAATCTGAATTCCTTTAATCATCATCCACTTTTCCTTGACCCTTGTCCAATGTGTAACACAGTATTACATAGGTCTGTGCCAATGGCACAAGTACCACAAAGGTCTGACTCTGCAAGACCCTGTCATCGGTGATATTTTATGCACCCATTCCAGCCAAGTTGCTATTACAGGCGAGATTGTGTCATGCGTTGTGCTTTATGAAGGAGCGCTAAGGCCATTATTTAACTGTTGCAAGATGATGATAGATACAAAAACTTCCTGTTTGTGTCAGGTTTTTGGCAAGGCTGAGGTTTGGGGATTGTCATTTTATGGAGGGGGAAAAGTATTTAAATATCCTTGGCAACAATTGGACTTCATTCATACATTAGCTTCCCATATCTTTCTGGTTTAGAAACCAGCCAAAATCCTGACCATTGCCACTTAATGATTTCCTGGGGGGGGGGGGGGAATGCTTTTCTACAGATAAACAGTTTACTTTCTTCCTTTAGGGAAAAATTAACTCAGTGATTCATGAATCTTACTAAATTCAGTTATTGGATTAATGGTGAATTAATTTTTCCCCTCCAGATCTTTAATTTAAGAGATTTTAAATTCATGTTGCTCAATTGTTTCAGCCCAAGATTTTACAGCCGTTCAAGGGGGCAAGGGTTGCCCATGTAACTCAAAACTCCATTTTGCTGTAAGTTTCCACAGCATAGGACAAAGAAAATTCCTGCACCTGGGAAAAACTATAAAAAAGCTGCCGCAGCCCCTCCATCTTATCTTCAGTCTCCAGTCTTGCTCCTACCTCTGAATGGAACTTTGCTACAAATTGAAGCTCTGAACAAAAGACTGATGACCCATCCCAGCTGTGGATGTATTCCAGAGACTTTGATTTGAACCTGCAGTTTATTCTACCACTGATGCAAGCCTGAACCTTTGCCATTACTGCATGTAATTGATTTCATTTAACCATTTCTAACCCTCACCTATAGACTGTGGAAACTTACAGCAAAATGGAGTTTTGAGTTACATGGGCAATCCCTGCCCCCTTGCTAAGACACAGGATGTGTCTGCCTTCCCTTAATGGGTCCATTGTGTAGCTGATGGTTCTTAATGGGCCATCAAGTAGGCCAGGCAGAGCTAACAGCAGCTTGTCTGGGAGGTCACCCAGAAGCAAATCATAAGTTTGAGATACAGACATTATATAGCCAACATTCATAACTTTAACTACCAAAATGATTCACACATACAGATAGCATAATCATAATCAGCAATCCATAACCTGGTCTTAGACACCTTATTTGGCCCCCTTTTACATAAGATTTGCCACTACAGGACCTTGGTTGCACCAGTGATCTATATGATCCCAGATTATTTCAGTAACGTGACATAGGCCTAAATGATCAGAGTCGGAGGGCAACAGACATCAAAGCAGACGTGCTCTGTTTCCTATGGGAGGGGAAAGAACTACTGGAAAAAGTTGGGATGCCTGTATAATAGGTGATCCAAGTATTACATTGTGTGAAAATGGACCAAACTCAGCATCCCAACAGTCCGAAGAAAGAATCAAAAAGAGATGGGAGCTCAGGAAGGAGAGGGATACAATCTTGGTAGACACAATTTATTGAAAATTCTCTTCACAAATGGACTGAAAAATGTAGCAGAAGTGGTGATATTTGAGGTGAAATTCTGGCCTTACTGAAGGCAATGGGAATTTTGCTTTTGTCTTGAATGGAGCCAGGATTTCGCGGTGATGTGTATAGGGAGTTCCAATGGCTGGCCTGGTGAAAGGATACCGGAAACACTGATGTGGTAGGATGACCATTTCTTGGCTCTTTGTGATAATTCTGTCTGGCATACTACATTCTGAATGCCACCTGTCCCTCATTCCATGTTGTATCACTTCCTCTCTGCTTTGGTTCTCCCTCTCTGAATACTCTTACAATATGTACATACTCCTTTATGGTGGGATGAATAGGGCATGTTTTTCTGATTTCATTGTAACTGTTACAGATCACTTTTGCCTCTTGCAATAGAAGCATTTAATTAAAAAAAACAACTAGTGGAACTGCAGCAGAACATACAGTACAATGTATATAGGTCAGAACACAACCATGCCTTCAACAAAACTCTGCTGTGTTGGTGTACAATAGTGTCAAGCTCACGCAGGAACACATTTCTTATTCCATATTTGTTCAGCAGTGCATACCAGAGGGTCAGCTTGCTCAGATGAACTCTCTGAAAGTGGCAGAAACGACTGGCATATTGTGATGGCATTTACTGCTAGGTAAAATTCTTTTGCCCTGTGTTCAACAAAGCCCTTGGGTCTGCTGGAGCCTGAGTTTGTTGACTTTCTGGGTATTTGGTAAGGGAACATCTTTTTCCCTAGACATTTTCTGAGGGAGTCGGTAGAAGGGCAGAGCGGTAGTTGTGAGGAGACGTGGAGAGCTAGGATTGGGTTGGTTAGAACTTGGCCTTTTTAAATATATCTTCATGGAGCTTGAGTTTCAGACAAGCATATTTTAGAAATTGAAATAAAAATGTACGTGAAAAAACATGACTCAAAATTTCCAACCAAAGCTTCAAACTCATAGTAATAACTATTTGTTCTTGAGCTGAGGGTTTTGGGTGATACTGTATCCCTTTTGGAGCAAAATCAAGGAGCGCCATATCTGGCTAGAAATAGAAGAAAAATTACTCCTATTCTCTATATTTGCAGAACCATTAACTGCATTCACTATTACTTCTCTCAGATAATAGTATTCAGTTAAGAATGAACCTTCGGAATTTTGTATTAATGGGAAAAGACACTAAGCTTTAAATAAATGCTAATGTAATTAATTGGGTGTTTCACTTTTCATGCTACACAAGAGAATTGCAGCCTAAGGAAACTTACTGATATCTAAGACATGGAAACCATATGGCTGTCTCGCGGCTAATTAGCTACATTCCAAGTTACTGGAGCTAACAATTTTCCCTGTGGAGAAATTAATCATACTTAGCTATTTAGTATGTGTCATGCCTAAAATCCTAGAAATTGTCATGCCATATGAACGCTATCCCTGTTGTTCTGTTTGACCACGCTTTGACTCCTGTAAGATTTGATCTTTCTGAGCTTTGTTTCTGCTTTTATTTTGCTCAGTTCAGGTTGTTTTCCAAGGACGTTTCCTGCTGTACCTTGCCCTGCGTGACCGCTCTAACCCAGCACAAGTGTAGCCCCTCCTGCATGCGTATGGTACTGCTAGTCTGGGGATAATTTTAATGCAGTCATTTTTTTCATGTCCTCTACACAGGATGCTACATCCCAGTTCACTTTCACATCATTCCCAGGCAGAGTTCCCACCACTGAGCAGGAGTTTCTCCACTCCTGCCCTTCCCACCCCAAAAGTCTCCCGACCCTGCATTTTCTGCCACCAGCCTGCTTCAGCAACACTTCTTCCCCTGCAGGTAACCATCTGCAACCCTCAGAATCATCCTCACCGCTGAAGCACTCTTCTCCTCGTCCTAGCTCTCAATGTCTCCAGCGGAGTAGGGAGTGGACTCGAGAGGCAGCTGCCCAGCCAGAATCCTGTGATGGGAACAGGAGGAGAGGCTAGCTGCAGAGGTGGGCAGAGGAGACTGGCTCAGTGGAGGGGGACAAAAGTGAGGAGGAGTATGGGTATTTTGGGGGTGGGGGGGATAGCTCAGTGATTTGAGCATTGGCCTGCTAAACTAGGATTGTGAGTTCAATCCTTGAGGGGGCCATTTAGGGATATGGGGCAAAAATAGGGATTGGTCCTGCTTTGAGCAGGGGGTTGGACTAGAACTAGGTGATCTCCTGAGGTCCCTTCCAACTCTGAGATTCTATGATTCTACTGGGAGAGCATGGTCCTGTCCATGGAAGAGTTGGATGGACATAGCTATAAAAGAACACATGTGGAGCAACTAATAATACAGAGGAGTTAGAGTAGTTTATAGGTAAATAAGCACTTTTCCTGGGTGGGTAAATATCACTATTATTATTGTTTCTTTTACGGTACTGTCTAGGGAGTCCTAATCCTGGACTAGGATCTCATTGTGCTAGGAGCTGTGAAAACAAACACAAAACAAAAAAGACCTCCCTGCCCAGACAGCTTCCAGTCCAAGTAAGACTTTACAATATGAGTATTATTCGCCCCAGTTTTCAAATGAGGAACCAGGCATGACGAGGTTAAAGGTCTTGTTTGCAAATGGCGGATGCAATGTACAGCCAGGCCTGGGACAGAGGGGCCTATGTAGGGGGGAAATTATACAGTTAAACAGGAGCAAGTGAGTGCTTCAGAATACATCACATCTTATCAGAGCTGTGCAATAACTTCCCTTTCCTTCCTCCTGTCTGTCTTTCAGATTTTATTACCTTGGTCTCTCATTCCTTCAGCCTTTGCCTCATTGTTTTTCTGTCTAAGCGAAACACACTTTATTTTTATATTTGCAAGAAGTGCTGATACTCCTCTCCCGTTTGGGGGGAGGAGGAGCAGGGGAATTGTTGAGTTTGGAACACTGGGAATAGACATATCACCATGGTGCGTGACTTGGCAGGGATCAGACCCCTTCTATTCTATGTTGCCGTTGTAAAATAGGGGAAATGTAATCTTAACCCATTTTAGGCAAAAGGGAAAAGAGCGCTCATTAGAAAACACTTCATCTGCTGATCAGAGAACTTCTGAAATAGTTGCCGTTCAGTCTGGTAACTTGAAAATGAGCATGGAACTCTTCTGCGTGTGGGTTAATATAGGACAATGTGAAGGCTTGAGGCTGTTTTATGGCTTAAAACCGCAGCCGTAGGCGGGCAGCAGAGAGACACTGCAGCCCACTGGGAGCTCATGGGTGGGTTGTGTAGAAGCAGAGGTGGAATGTGGCATCTGCACTCTTTGGTGCCTTGTGTTCTCTCCCACTCAGGGCCAGCTACGTTGGCACTGCCCCTCCCTTGTCTGGGGAAGCCAGCGACACAGGTGGGACTAGCCTGGAATAGTCTATTACAGGGCTGGGCTCACTTGAGCCCTAAGGGAACAAGTTGTCTGTGAGTTTGCAATAATCTCATCAAAGTGAAACTTAATACACCATTATATTGCAAAAGTGACAGTCTTGTAGTACCTTATAGACTAACAGATTTTAGGGATCATGAGCTTTCGTGGGCTAAGACATACTGCATCAGATGAATGTTGTGGAAATCTCCAGAAGCAGGCATAAATATGTAGGCAAGAAAGCAAGGTAAATTCAATCAGGGGTGGTGGTGAAGCCCACTTCCAGCAGGTGATCTGGAGGTATGAATACCCAGAGAGGAGAAACTGCTTTTGTAATTGGTGAGCCATTCACAGCTAATATTAAGTGCAGACCTAATGGTGTCGAATTTGCAGATGAACTGGAGCTCAGCAGTTTCTCTTTGAAGTCTGGTTTTGAAGTTTTTTTGCTGCAATATGGCTGTCTTGAGGTCTGCAATTGTATGCCCAGGCAGGTTGAAGTGTTCTCCTACAGGCTTTTCTATATTTCATATTTCTAATGGTGAATATTTTGTCATGGATATATTTAGTAAAAGTAAATGCACAGGCTGTGGGCAGTAAACAAAAATAGGGGAGGAAGGATTGATCGGGGGGGGGGGGAACTGAAGCCAGAGAGAGGGAATGAAACCCCGAGCCCTGCTGAAGGGGGGAGTTCCAGCTCCCGCCAGCACAGTGGCTGAGAGCTCCAGGCCCCCTGCTGTCCGTGGGGTCTGAGAACTGCGAGGGGCCCCGCCGGCTGACAGCTCCAGCCCCACCTGAAGTGGAAAATGTCTCGGAGGTCTGTGAAAATTATGGAATCCCTGACCTCCATGACATCATCTTATTCTTACTCATATTATACATCTTTTCTTGTTGTTTTTCCAAACATTAACCGTAGGAGACTACATTCCCTCTGAGACCAAGTAGCTAATACTGTTGTATGCCATCTTATCAAAGGGTTTATTCTCATGAGGCATGTTTTTTGGGGAAAAAAATCATTTATATCACAGTTAAATGCTTGGTACCATACATCTGTTGTGCATAATTGTTCACTGTTTGTAAATCAGTTATGTCGTATTTACCCAAGTCATTCCAAATTTGGAACATACAACAACACAGATAGTAAAACATGCACAAGAACATAAGAATGGACATATTGGGTCAGACCAAAGGTCCATGTAGCCCAGTATCCTGTCTTCTGACAGTGACTAATGCTAAGTGCCCCAGAGAGGATGAACAGAACAGGTAATCGTTAACTGATCCATCCTCTGTCGCCCATTCCCAGCTTTTGCTAATAGCCATTGATGGACCTATCCTCCATGAACTTATCTAGTTCTTTTCTGAACCCTGTTATAGTCTTGGCCTTCAAAACATCCTCTGGCAAGGAGTTCCACAGGTTGTCTGTGCGTTGTGTGAATAAATACTTCCTTTTGTTTGTTGCCTATTAATTTCATTTGGTTGACCCCTAGTTCTTGTGTTATGAGAAGGAGTAAATAACACTTCCTTATTTACTTTCTCCACACCGGTCATGATTTTGTAGATCTCTATTATATACCCCCCTTAGTTGTCTCTCTTTTCCAAGCTGAAAAGTCCCAGTCTTATTAATCTCTCCTCATGTGGCAGCCATTCAGTACTGGTCATTTTTGTTGCCCTTTTCTGATCCTTTGCCAATTCCAATAGATCTTTTTTAAGCTGGGGCGATCGCATCCGCATGCAGTGTTCAAGATGTGGGTATACCCTGGATTTATATAGAGGCAATATGATATTATCTCTTATTATCTATCCCTTTCTTAATGATTCCCAACGTTCTGTTTGGTCTTTTTAACTGTCGCTGCACATTGAGTGGATGTTTTCAGAGAACCATCCACAAATATTTTTGAGTGATAAAAGCTAATTTAGACCCCATCATTTTATATGTATAGTTGGGATTATGTTTTCCAATGTGCATTACTTTACACTTATCAACCTTGGATTTCATTTGCCATTTTGTTGCCCAGTCACCTTGTCTTGAGAGATCCTTTTGTATCTCTTCACAGTCTGCCTGGGACTTAATTATGTTGAGTAATTTTGTATCATCTTCAAATTTTGCTGCCTCACTGTTTACCCATTTTTCCAGATCATTTATGAATATATTGAATAGGATTGGTCCCAGTACAGATCCCTGAGGGACACCACTATTTATCATGCTGAGAACTTTTATTCTTACACTTAGTTTCCTATCTTTTAAGACAGATTTTTTTATGATGATGATTTTTGTTTGCCGTAATAGCTCCCTAAATGTGCTAGGTATTTTCGAAACATGGAGCAAGACAGTCTCTGCCACAAAGATATTTCATTTGAATCCCAGACAAGATGCATCATATAAGAGCTACAACAGGTGGGGAAATAAGGTCTCATAGCTACTTTGTTTTTATGTGTATCCACAATATTTGCAAAGCACCCATTCCCTGAAAAAACCCCACATACACTAAAATCCTCTTGGTGGGCACAGTGCCCTTTCACCCTGGCTCTTTGAGTAGCCATTCTGACCTTCTTCCTTATACAGTCCTCCCTCATGTGTCAGACCTGGGCAAGTCATTCTGACAGTGCTCCACACCTTCCTTTAGAATCTTTTCTTCCACATGACCCCGGACATCAGTGATTCCTAGGGCTATGCCCTAGTCTTTCAGTGACGTTTTAATGGGAGGTGCCTGATGAGGAATGATGTCAGAAAGTTCCTTTAATTTGTGGTGTTGTTTTTGGGTTGGTCTGGGCAGAGTGTGGTCAGTGCTGGGCATTTATTTACTCAACCATTTTGGAAAAAAGATCATTGAAACTTCACCCAGAGGCACCCAGCACACAAACATGTCTATAAATGTAGGTAATAAGAGAACAGTGCTATCCTGAATCTTCGCATAAGTGTTCTGGGGCCTTCATTCTGTTGGGGGCAAGGTCTATGGCTGTGCAATGGTATGTGTGAAATCAGTTTGATGGCCTGTGTGTTTCCCAATGGAAAGGTGTCGAAATTGCACAAAACAACCATTTGCCCGAGGTTGGAATAACTGACATCATCTTCAAAAGCGACAAAGAGTCTTGTAGCACCTTATAGACTAACAGATTTTAGGGATCATGAGCTTTCGTGGGTTAAGACCCACTTAACCCACGAAAGCTCATGATCCCTGTCATAAGTGTGAAGTGCCTTAGAATTACTGTTTTACCTGTGAAGGGTTAACCTGAAGCCAAAGAAGCTATGACGTATTAAGAATACAAATTTCTAGGGACAAAGGTGTGTTAGTTTAACTTCTTCCATCCGGGGCTATCGGGCTGACTCCATCTTCTCTTCTCTCCCAGCTTTGGGAGAATGTAATCTCCTTCCTATTCATCTCTTTGAATAAATTGCTAAGTTAAACTAACCGTAAGTAGGATTGTTGAGTGTATAAACTTGCAATTGATCTGTGGTGTCCTTAATCTCATCAGAGGGAGAAATCTCAAAAGAGGGGTTAAGGTTAGAAACTTAAGTATCTGTGAAGTCTGTATAAGTGGATACTTTTTTTCTCTTTAATAAACCTTTTTTTTTTTGGTTATAAAAATTGTCTGGTAATTCTAGTGAAGAGATCCTAGCTTTGGATCGGGCAGCTCATGGTTAGTGAGGGTCTGTGTGCTTAAATCTCTCCTAGGTAACAGGGGGAGGGGCTGTGGCTTGGAGTCTGTGTTCTTTTCTCTCTCAGGTGGCTGAAGGGAGCGGCGGGGGGTTTTTCAATGTGCCCCACTCCATGGTCTTGGAGAATCACATTGATGGTGGCAGCGGGTCCCAATCCCCAACTGGAGGAGTTTGGGTTTTGGGGGAAAAGATTTAACTTAGGCTGGGAAAGTAGCTTAAAGTTATTTGGTCTTGCATATAAGAGACCCCCACACTTTTACCCTAGAATTTAGAGTGGGGGAAGGGTATTCCCTTACAATCCCTAAAATCTGTTAGTCTATAAGGTGCTACAAGACTCTGTTGCTTTTGCAGATCCAGACTAACACGGCTACACCTCTGATACTTGACATCATCTTGGAAGACACAGCAAAGAGGCTATTGGATGAATGGGCCATGCATAGTAAACTATTCCCCCCCCCCCTTGAGTTGACCCCTCCAGTCATCATGGGGGTATACTAACAGATACCATAGTGATGGCTGCAGTATAAGAACCTAAACATAATACAATTTACAGGGCAATATACGGAAGCTTGTATTGTCATTGTCTGTGCTAAATACGTCTATACGTAGGGACTTTATTTTTCCATTGATGTCAATCCAGCAATCTCAGGAGCATTGAAATCCCCCCATTTTCACACACAAATATTTTCAAGTCAGAGCTTCCACTGCTATGTATATATTGGAGGCATCTTGAAGTGCTCAGTAGGAGAGTACCATACCTAAGCTCACTGTCCCTATCAGGAGAATAGCTACTTGATTTCATCCCTGCACTTAAATACAGAATTTTGTTCCGAGCTTTACCAGCACTCTGTGTTGCAAGTAGGTGTGGGGGCAGGGGGGAAGAGAGAAAAAAAATGTTTTAATCAGCGCAAGATTCTTTGGCAATCACGCTACTGAAGCCTTAGGAGCCTCTGAATTTCTGCTGAAAAGAGCTCTAAGAAAGGAAATAAAGCTCTTAGAAGGGCTACCTTTCAGTGCACAAAAGGCATTTTTAGTACTTTCCCTTACATAATGGGCCTGAAATGGATTAGCAGGACCCAAACAAATTCTTTTCCTTGAGAATTACTCCCTGCATCGCTTCTCTCTTTCTGGTGCTTCATTCACAGTGCTAACAGAGGGGTTGTCTTTGTTGTTGTTAGCTTGAGAAGTAAATTGCAGCATTGTCTCCTGGGAGCAAGATTTAATCAAAGATCTCCAGCTGAAGTGGAAAAATGCTCCTCATTATCACCTTTAAATGGAAATATATTTGCCAAGGAGGGAATATTTAAAGAGGAGGGGTGGCTCTTCTTCTGGTTTGAAGTGCTGCGAGAAAACATTCTTTTCAGATTTTAAGAGAGAAACCTGTCGTCATGTCGCTAAAGAAATCATTGCTAGGAGTATATTTATAGTAGAAAAATAAATGAAACATGGCTGCTTTTGGTCGGATCATTTACACAGCCTTGATTAGAGCACTGATATTTGATTTTTTTTTTCTTTCTCACTAGGTGCTTTTATAATCTGCTGGACCCCAGGATTAGTCTTGTTGCTCCTGGACGTTTGCTGTCCTCAGTGTAATGTCCTGGCCTATGAAAAATTCTTCCTGCTACTTGCTGAATTCAACTCTGCCATGAACCCCATCATCTACTCCTACCGGGACAAGGAAATGAGTGCTACCTTCAAACAGATCCTCTGCTGTCAGCGCAGCGAGAGTGCCAATGGCCCCACTGAGGGCTCTGACCGCTCGGCTTCATCACTCAATCACACCATCTTGGCCGGGGTACACAGTAATGATCATTCTGTGGTTTAAAAAGGAACTGCACGATCAAAAAGAGCCACTGAGAATTCGTATTGATGGACGAACAATAACCAGCTGGAAAACCACATAGAGGGGGCTGGGCACAAAGAAAGTAACAAACTCACAAGACATTCTTAAATACTAACGGACTACAGAACTCTTTTTTTTCCAGAAAACCCAGCCCCCCACAGCACTAGCCATGTATGCAGAACTGGCGTGCTATAGCCCTCGGCCTTTCTTCTACTTTCTGAAAGTAGAAAGCAGATTCCTTGCAATGGAATTCATAAGTAGCACTAGGAAAGTCTTTCGACTACACTAACTAGACTCTGTCAGAATATGCTTTGTCTTGGTGCCAGTTGAAATCAACTCCGATTAATTAAGCGTATACCTGCTTCACTGCATTTACATGTAGACACTTAGTCTTGTTTTTTAAAAAAAATTGCATTTCATTTAATAAACACTTAATATTTATCACCATCCGCATGCTTGTGATGGACATTAACTGTGCAGGGAGAAAAAAACATGTTGTAGTCTTTGTATTCGTAGCTACACTGCCATAACTACAACAAAACGAAAATATTTTTCTAATACAGGCCACAGGAAAATGATGGAGATTCTAACTCTTCCTACCTTCTTTACTGGTGTTAGAGCACACTTGTTCCGGCGGATTGTTTTAATTAAGAAAAAGATGCCCATTGTAACGTCCGCAGGAAAGTAGAAAAGCATAGACTGTATTACAGTGTTTGTTTAGATTATGAAATAAACAGTACTCTAGTCACAAGGTAGTTAACTTTCTTTTTTGAACTGTGGTATTGAACTATGTAACGTACACAAGGGCTCCCAAGTTTATTCATGGTCAGCTCTTTAAAATAGGGTGTGTCTTTAATGCTCTGAAAGAGTTACAGTCGTGAGGCTAAGCTGAAGCACAAGTGTTTTGTAAGATGTATTTATGGTGTTGGAGTGTTGTTCATTGTGGAATGCAAAGGGATAATATAGTGTACTTTGTAAACGCTTTTTTAAAAAGGGAATTTTTTTTTGCACTGAGACATTTTTGAAGGCATCTTAAAAACTTATTTATCCTTCATCTCATAAACAGTAGTCACTTGCAGCTAAGGTACAATTTTATTTTTTAACAAGACCAAATATATAATCTGTCAAACAACTGAAACCTCCTTTGTGATAAGCCAGCCAAATCTCTGAACATCTCATACATGGCTACTTTTAAGAAGAGATGCCACCTGTCGAAATATAAACTCCTATGAATTATTAAATACTAATGAAAATCCATAGTCTGCCAACAAATAAATTTTTGTGAAGAACTCTCTTTGAATTAAAGAACTTGGCACCTTTTTATGCCAAATTGCTTGTTTGTGTGTGTGAACCCATGTGTGCATAACAATGTAATGGCCCATAACTAAAGTTCACGACAGGCAGTTTTCCATGTTGTTAGATCCCTAAATAATAACTGGCTTGAGGTTTATCAGTTAGTCTAATGCTCTGGAATGTTCTGTAGCAGGTATTGGAATACTGTCTTGAGGCTGTTGTGCAGAGGTGGATAGAGTATGTAGTTTTAGAAGGATGCCTGAAGTGGGAATTCAGCACCAAGGAGGCAGAGAGAGTGTAAAGTTGCCAGGGTGTGTGAAATCAATGGGAGTTTTGCCATTGACTTCAGTGGGACCAGGATTTTCACCTGGAATGTTTTTGCAGGTGTGCGAGGACTCTGTGAAAGTGGGGGAGATGAGACCGGGTAGGTTGGCTTAGAGGAGGTGGACAGGGATCATGTGTCAGTTAAACAAGGGACGGATATTTACATTTACTTTGACCAAAACGCACATCGCTGTATTCTTTACTGAGGTTGAGAACAAATGAACTCATGATTTTTTTTCACGCATGTAACTACAATAAGAACAAGAAGATGGGCTGTTTGAACTCAATGGGGGGAAAAGCCCTCCAAGCTAAGCCACTAATAAAGTTTTCTCAATGAGTGTACAATGTTTGGTGTGTATACCTGTCAGTGCTCAGAGACAAGAGTTGAATACGTTTGGGTAAGATGTCATCTCTCTCCTCCTGGCCTCCCAAATCTGCTTTCCTTTCTGCTGGTTGCCTTAGTGAGGAGGTAGGCGTGATATAGCACTCAGCCCTTAGAGTCTTTCCGGCTTCCAGTGTCTCCTGCAGCGAAATGCGGAACACTACACTATCTGGGTTTAATAGTGGTTTTCCTCCTGTCCTGCAGGCATTTCTAATGTCATGTGTGGGAATCAGTAGGACTGATGGTGGAAAGTCAAAGTTGGTGGGTTGTCATGGAAAAAAGGGAAAAGGGATCATCCAGTTGGTGAAACAGACAACTCTAGACCCGGAGTGAGGTCCAGAAGACAGCAGAGAACACCTTTCAACTCCCAAAATATTTTAAAATGTGGGTGACTGGAAGCTTTGGAAAGGGTATGGGAAAAATTGAATCAGCAAGAAATCGTTTGCAAAAGATAGAAGGGTTGATAAGCCTAGCATGTATGATGAGTGTTTTGTGATGTTTCTGTTTCTTAATCAAGTGATGGTCCCTATGTGGATTCTAATTGCTGGTACAATGGGAAGAAGTCACCACCTACGTCCTCTAACCAGTGTCCATTTCCAGAGCGACACTAGCCAGTGATGGAAGCTCGAATTTTTGAACTTGCAACAGCAATTGCATCTCATGCATCAAAGAGATTAATCCAGGAACACTTGCTACACAGGTGGCTTTTCACTACCTAAAGGTAAACGACAGTGGTTTTCTCAAAGTTAATAGAGTGCAAAACTTATCTATAAGATTCCACTGGAGGAATTGAGCATGTGGTTTTTTAAAAATGTAATTGGTGCTGTATGTTAATGAAATTACTGCCCTATATCCTTGAGAAATCTGAGTTGCCAACTGCATAGTTTTGCTGGAAGCTAATGTAATCACAGCTGCCATGAACAAAGGAAACGAAAACAAAGAGTTTGGAATAGAATGATTCTTTCAACCTCCTCTCTCTGATGGTTCTCATGTCACTTATTTTGGCAGAGAAACGGAGAAATCTGTCATTTGGATTTCTCAGTTTCTTTGGGCAGTTGTGTTAAAATACAGTGCTATATATATATAACAATATATATATATATAACAATGGTTCTAAGAATCCTATATAAGGGTTTGGGAGACTTTAAAATTCCAAAGTTTCTCCCAACATCATTAACATATTTGTATGTCTCACCCAAGCAGATATTACCAATATCAAATCTAGTGGGGTTTGCTCAGACAGTTGTAAGCATGGGAGTTCTTTAGTGAGGGGAAATGTTTGATGAGGTCATTTGTATGTCAATAACCAAAATGTTTTTTCCCAGTCATTTATTTGGCAGCAGCACTAGCGTCAGCGTTCTCTGTGGACAAATGGAAAGAGTTAGCAGCAGTTCTCAAATTGTGGGTCAGGACCTCAAAGTGGGTTTTAATGGGGGGTCACCAAGGCTAGTGTTAGACTTGCTGGGGTCTGTGGCTGAATCCAAAGCCTGAGTCCCACTGCCCGGTGCTCAGGTTACAGGCCCCCCGCCCAGGGCTGAAGCCCTTGGGATTGTGTAGTAATTTTTGTTGACAGAAGGGGGTCACAGTGCAATGAAGTTTGAGAACACCTGAGTTAGGGCGTTCCTGGGGGTGTCACAGATTTCTTTGCAAGTGAAAAAATGGAACATTCACTGAATGTTTAGCTTCCTTACCTCTATTGTGTTCCACGTTCCCTGTTTTTACTCTAGATTAGATGGAGTGGATAGCTGCAGCTGTCTTGATATATACTTTCAGGATGAGGCGGGGGGAAAAATTGAAGCTTTTAATTGTACCAATTTACAGTTTGTAAAAACACAAATCTGCATTGTGTCCTAGCTGCAGCATCTCTTTTGTTGTGAATCCTGCCTCTTGATCAGTGACCTCTGACATCTATTGAAGAGCTCAGATTCTGTTATAACTAGAGATGTGCCCAAACTGAAAACCCAAATCAGAGTGTAATTAAGTTTGGAACAGAGCTGAACTTCACTACTGGCTCCTATCACTAAAACCAAAAACCACAAATCCTCATATACCTGAAGTCTAGATCTGGATCCAGAGTTAAATGCCTGGGGTTACATCTACAAACAGCCAGATTGGTCCTGCTTGCTCAGAAGAGCTAAATGCAGGCACAAGGCATTTCTGAAGGTTGTAGGGAATTCTTCCCCATCAAAACTTCTCCAATTTAAAGGCAAGATAGTTTGCACATCAAAGAGCCAATAGCTTATTCTTAAACTATCAGCATAAACTTCAAACAATGTTGAACAGCACCGTGTTTTAAATGTTAACAAATGCACAGCTATCAAGAGGGAGTATATATATTTCTGTTGACTATATTTGTAGGGTTCCCACCACCATCCTATCTGAACACTGCCTAAAACAATTTCTTGATATAATTGTGTGCAAAAAAAGTTCTCTAGTGATGTTAAATGGGACACCATGGTTTTGAGAGGTTTAAACGTGCACACACACAAACTCTTTGAAATAAGTGAGAATAATACAAGATACAGTTAGGAAAGACTTCATTACTCTAGGGCACTTAGTCAAGCCATGAAGGTACTTTGTACCTAGAACTCTGTTTTGTCCATTCTAATCATGAGACATGGTGGGGTTTCCTTAAAAGTATTTTCATTCTTTACATGTTGCATTATTGACATAATGAATTACATTTATATGAATGAAATACTTTTCATTTCTTGACTGCCTTTGTTAAAGGATTATTTGCACTGTAATTTGTAATCCTATTTTAGCACATTAACTAATGAGATTGCATTTCTTCAGTGCCTTTATTGAGGACTTATCTACACTAAAATTTACAAAGTGTTATTTAGGGTGAAACACAACTAGTGACAAATGTTTGTTCCTTGTCTATATAAAATCGACAAGTATGTTTGACATGTCTTAAAACATGATTATACATTGTAATGTAGACAAGAGCTAAGAGACAATCAAAGCGCCATATAAATATTAACGGAGCCTCATAGCATTGCATTTGTCTTCCATTCCTGCAGTTAGTGATTAGTCTACGTAGTTGAGGCTACCTACCACTGCAGTCTACTCAATTTCCAACCAGTGCACTAAGTTTGTATGTGTTAATTCAGCTGACCAGTTTTAGAAGAAAGTCCTTCTAAAGCATCACAAAAGTCTTTCCAAGTGCCCAGCTACCTCACTTCCAGAGACGATTCCCTGTCATACCATATATCCTTTCCTCTCCTTTTCTTCACTTATGTGCTTTTAGACACAGTTGCTCATCCCCAAAGTATTCTAAAGCTACCAGGAAAAAAAACCCACAATATAAAAATACAGCTGGACAAATCTATTGTGATCTGAAACCATCATATTGTCTGCTACATCATCCTAAGTAAATCCAGACCAGTGATGTGCTGCCAACACTTTAACAAGAGGTTCCCACAACATGTTCCCTCTCTGCCTGTAATAAACACCTTGTAAGGAGAGGTGTATATGTAGGAGACTACGGAATCTGGTTATTTATCCCCCTAATTAAATGAAAGTACTTTCTTGTAACTCTTCACTATGGATGGAGCCAGCACCACTAGACAAACTAATGGTATGTCAAGTTCGTATACATGTGTCTAGATTATACCTACCATAGGGAAGTGTTTGGCATGTATAATATGAAGTATGTGAGAAGGCCTTTTAGGGGAGCTCTGCTGTGGGGAGAATTTGTTACAAATATGTCTGCATATAGGTGCAATCGGCTCCATTCTAGCAGGCAATACACTTGCTTTTTGAGGGCCCAGGATGATTAAGCAGCATTGTGGGATATTTATTTCTGGTGAATCATATTAAAATCAAAGCCAGTTTAAATGTGTTTGGCATTGAGTGTAGCTCCATATTCTCTCTCCTCTTTGACTGTCAAGATTGGCCCTTATTCTGGGCTGCTTAAAATCATGATTGTGGCATTTTAATCTCAGGTGGTCTTCATGGCTCTAAAGGGATTACCTGAGTGTAAGTGTATCCTGATATCCCAGCTGGGTGGTTGGTAGGAGGGATGAAACTCAGAATCTGTGGCTCTAAAATCGCAGGCCTCTACTGCCTGAGCTAAGAAAACCCAGCTCTGTTAGTTCACTGCCAATAGTAGACTCATAAATTTCACTATGTGGTCCAGCCATGAAAGGGGGACAGAGCGCCACAAAGCCCACGAAAGCTTGTGCTGAAATAAGGTGGTTAGTCTCTAAGGTGTCACAAATATTCCTCGTCTTATTTACAATGTGTAAATGTGAGTTATGCAAACATAATGGTAGGCTTGATTGCATGGGGGGAAGAATTAGGCATGTGCTCTTTATTGCTGCTCTGTCATTTATAAAGAAGGCCTGAGAGTGGTTGGGATTTTTTTCAACTTGATTTTCACAATAGAAATTTAGCCTTTTGTTTATTATTGGCATTATCTTAATACCTTTCATTTCCAGTTATGGACCAGAACTCCATTGTGCTAGGTCCTATACAAACACTGAATAAAACGATGGTCCCTCCCCCAACAAGCGTACAATCTTAGGAACACTATAATGACAGAAGAGCTTGTGAAATGATGGCATTAGGACGGCTGGGAGAGAAAATGAAGCAATTGAGAATGGAAGGGATTTTTACTTGGGCCTTCTATACAGACACACAATAACTAAATCAACTTCAGTTATCTTCTACAGTGGTGGTGCAAGTCTGTGTGTAGACACACGTCGGAATGTGTGCCCCATTCGGATTAAGTAGATAAGATATCAACTAAAACTAAACTGAAATAGGACACTTAGATTCCAAAATCAGTGTGTCTACACACAGACTTGCACGGCAATAAGAAAGAGTGGATTGAAACTGATTTAGTTATTTTAGTGCCAGTGTCTGGGTAGCTCCGCCCTCAGACTCGTGGTGGTGGTTTGTTTTCATTAACCTTTGTTTCACTTTGACTAGTTAATACTCTTCAAAAAAAGGTCTTTGTTAAAGAATCAGCAATGCCAATACCTTCAATTAAGGCAGAAAGCTAACATTTAATATACTGTGAGCTGAGTAAGTCCTTCAGCAAACCAGATTTGACATGCCTGGGAAAAGAGATCCTCTCACGCTTTTTTAACACCTCATAAAGATGCAAAAAGGGCACCATCTCAATTTTTTCCCCCAAATCCTTTATATGTAATATTTAAAGCCTTAATGATGGAGCCTCCGTGACATGTCATGTGCAACGTAAAGAGGCTTCGTAAAGCTCGCCTCGCCCAGACATAAAGAGCAGGAAGCCAAACTAAACAATTACGGTATAAATCAAGCCTCATGAAAACCTGTTGTGGTGCTTCTGGGATTTCTTTTCGACCTCGATAACCATTTTCTGGGGCAGGCAGACTATTTATGTTGAAGAATGTGCCCACTGAATAAACAACATGTGCAGCGATGCGGGGCGTACAGGCCAGGCGTGAACTGGGCACCAAACTGAGCGTGAATATGAGTAGTCTGAACCTGTGGCCCAATTAGCATAGAGCGGTGGCCCACGTGACATCCCCAGGGCCATACAGATCATATTGGATGTGGCCCACATAACACATTCTGGGCTGCATCTTCAGCCCACAGTGGTAAAGAGGTTGGGAACCCCTGGTCTAGAGTTTGGATACTAAGGCCCAGATTCTGCAGTGAGCATCGTGGGTTCTCAGGGGTCTGCCCAGTTGGCGCAGGGCTCAAGTCTGGAGAGCAGGGCGGTGGGGTGCCATCTATTTAATGTAAGGACCTGAGAATCATCAAGTTAGGGCGGCAAAGACCTACTAACTAGGTCATCTATTTGCTCCATCTCTTTGCTGGTGCAGGATGGTTTCCTATGGAAGACCTGCCTAACCTGTGTCATTTGACCAGACCCTCTCATTCCTGTTGTCCCCTGGCCCGCTGCCCATATAGTGCTGTTTTTTTCTTGGCTGGCTGCCAACATTTTATGACGATTTTTGTAAATTTTTGCTTCCTGGAGACAGGCAGGCAATGGGCCAGCAGCTGAGGCCCCCTTTCCTCCTCCTCTTGGCCAACCAGCCTGCCACCCAAAGCTCTCACCCATCTTGACTTCCCCTCGAGCTTCCATTGCATGTGTCTCAGAGCAGGAAAAGTTGAGGTAACAGACTTGTGCTGGGTGGAGGTGGTCTATTAGTTGGCCCAGAAGTGCCAAGCAGCAGCTATATGATCAGTCCTGCAGTCCCAATTCCCGGGGCAGGAGGGGGTTGGGAGGGGTGGTTAAATAGGAGACTAGCAGATGGGGAACATTAAGGAGACAGGATGGGGAAAGCTGAGGATGGAAGGAGAAGGCAAGGGCAGGGGAAATCTTGAGCACAACTCTTCTTAGAGCCCATGACGCTTGTGGACACAGGCCCCTGACCTGGAGGAGCAGAACGAAGATTTTCAGCTTTTAGAGCCAATAGGCGTGAACGCAGATAGCCTTGGAAAGGTCAATCTTATGCTAGGTGTAAAAAGAACATGCAGCTGATTCTTCTTCTGCAGCAGGTGGACAAGGGTGACCTTCATGCCTGCTCTATGTCCATTCCCTCTGAGGCGTATACCCCCGTAGGATCCTCTTACTCGCCCTCCCCAAAATCCTTAGCCTGGCTCTGGACAATGGTATGGTTGTGTGGGTGATGGAATCCACTGGGAGGGAGCCCCTTGAAAGCTGGTCCTACTGTGAGGAGAGAGAGAAAGAAGGGAGGCCACCTGAGTGGAAAGAGACGGATCTATCTGCTGAGGAATGCAAGTCTCCCAGCTTTGTAGTATCTCAGCTTCTCTCGACTGTCCTCTCTTCCTTCCTCCTCAGTCTATAAGGAGAGAATGAGCTGGATGAGGTGAGTCTAAGTGTGGTGGGGGGTCTGTGTCCACATACATTTCGTTTCTGCAAGCGATGAAGCCTGTGGCCATTTTTCTCTCTTGTGGGAGTGAGTTTGGTTCCTTGTTAGTTCTGTCTCCTGCCCTCAGCAGCCGGGTGACCGTTCCATTGAGCGGGGATACATTGCATGCTGGCAGATTACCCCACTGCAGGACAGGAGTGTGAGGACTAGTTGCACTGTTTCAGTTGCCTGGTACTCGGCGTGGACACTGACACTAAACTGGTTCAAGTTAAACCTTTTAGGTTTAATCTGTTGTTAAACCCATTGAAAATCAGTCTGTTCTAACTGGTTATCAGATCGCTTGTGGTCGATGTGTGGACATAGTATTTCACAAATGACCATGGGGCTTTAACCATCATGTAGATGAGATCTTAATTATACTCCCTAGCACTGTCCTGCCTAATTCTTCCCCTTCCTGTGTGTGTTTTCCCTTCAGATATCTGTGTGCTAAATGGCTGGCATGTTCTCTATTCATCTCTTGCCCAAGGAATCGATCTATGTCGCTCCGAGGAGGGCAAACTACAGCCCGCGGGCCACATCCGGCCCTTGGCGCCATCCTGCCTGGCCCTTGAGCTCCCGGCCAGGGAGAGTAGCCTCTGGCCCCTCCTCTGCTGTCCCTCCTCTCGCGCTTTGGGTGGCGAGACTGCCAGCTCCTGCCAGGCAGTGCGATGGTGTGGCTGGCTCCAGCTGGGCAGCGCGGCTGCCAGACATGCTGCTCTGAGTGACATGGTAAGGGGGTGTGGGGTTGGATAAGGGGCAGGGGACAGGGCACAGGAGGCAGTTGGATGGGGTAGAGATGGGTGGAGTCAGGGGATGGGGAACAGGGGGGTTGGGTAGGCGTGGGAGTCCCAGGGGGCCCGTCAAGGGGCAGGATGTGGATAGGGGTCAAGGCAGTCAGGGGATATGGAGCAGGGGGGGTTGGATAGGGGCTGGGGTCCCGGGGAGACATGTGGGGGTGGCTAAAGCCTGGGGTTCTGAGGGGGGCGGGAAGTGGGAGGGGGTGGATAAGGGGTGGGTCCAAGCTGTTTGAGGAGGCACAGCCTTCCCTGCCCAGCCCTCCATACAGTTTTGGAATCCTGATGTGGCCCTTGGGCCAAAAAGTTTGCCCATCCCTGATATAGCTCTTTTACTTTTCCCTTAGAAGAATCCTCCAGCACTTTAATCATTTTTATTGCCCTTCTCTGATCTCCCTCCAGGTTGTCTACAGAATTCTTCATCATGAGCTGCTCGGAGCTAAACACTGAGCTCCCTAGAGCCTTGCATGGGAATCTCTGAAACACTCAGTGAAATGGAGTGATTAGAAAAATCAAGGGACGGGGAAGAGAAAAATGAAAGAAAAAGAGAGGAATGAAACCCTTTCACGCAGAGCTTAGACTGGGATTTCTTCAGGGGGTTTCTGACAAGTTCAGAAAAGGCTTTTTGTTTTCAAAAGGAATAATGCCCGTTGCATGGTATGGCTTTTTCCAGATGGTGGCTAAAAGACTGTGTTATTTTAGGTGCATTTCATTTATTAAGAGCTCAAAGAGCCAATTTAAACAAGGAGAAGCCTTCCCTTTTCCCACCCATATTTGACATGAAGTTCAACTAGTTTTAAATAAGTAGCACTTTACCACTAACTAATTGAAGGATGCTGAAACGCTTGAAACTCTGTTCAGATTGTCCTTCCCAACATCATGGTTTCTGGGTATTGCTATGGCTTGTTCTTGTTGTTGTTAAAAAGCTTGCAAAATTTTCTCTTCTCAAGTGTCATCTCGGGATCTTTTATCTATACACACACTCGGCAATTCAAGAGAGTTGCTGAAAAATGTGCCTGAGTTTGAGCCTTTCCAGCTGCTGTTGCCTTCTAGACCTTTCTGTCATTTGTTAACAATAAGGACTGAGTTGAAGCTGTTGCTGGATACAAGCAGACGACACTTATTTTGTTTAAAAATTCTTGTGTCCGGGGAGATGCCAGGATCAGATACTTGATCTTACAGCTAACACACGATCACGCAAGCAAGCAGCCTACCTCAGATGGCGTTTCTTAAAGAGGCACATTAAAAAAAAAACCATAGCGTTTCCTGACTCAGGGTGGTTCAAGGCTTAAAAATGACTGACCGAGGGTGGGGAGACTCACCGCTATGAAGTCAGTTGGAATGTGGCTTGAGTAAGGAGTGTTTGAACTGGGCCTGGAGAAGCAGGAGCCAAGGAGGAAGTCGGAGGGTGGAATTTTCAAAAGGGCCAAGTGATGACCTACTTCTGGTAAGCGGTTGACTTCCCGGGGCACAGAGTTACCCGCTGACTTCAGTGGGAGCTAACGTAGGCCAGTGCTAGGCGGTTTGAAAATCCCAATCTAAATAAATACATATGGGAGGCAGCATGACCTAGTGGATAAGTCACTGCTCTAGGATTTAAGAGATCTGGGCTAAAATCCTGGTCCTACTGAAGTCAGGAGGAGTTTTGCCATTGAGGTCAATGAGGGAGGTTTTCACCCTGGATTTTATTCCCACCTCTGCCACTGACCTGCTATAACCTTGGCCAAATCACTTCACCTCTCAATTCCTCTGTTTTCCTTCCCATCCTTTGCTTCCCTTAACGATCCAGATTGCAAGCTCCTCTATTTGTACACTATGTACATGGACAGCACCTAGCACAGTTACGTCTATTAGGCACTGCTGTTATAGAACAACATTTACCGATCCAGCTACAGGTGAGGGGGGCACATGTTCACACTCCTGTGGGCATGTAAGGATCAGGGTAGCAATATTCTGTGTACAGTAGGCTATGATCCAGACACCTGAGATTTGTGGGGGGTGGACAGGGAAAAATGAGTCGTGTTACTGCCACTGCAGGGAGATGAAGGAGGGATCTGTGGAAATAATCCCTTTTAAAATAAAGGTTACGGAGTGAAGATTATTTACTTTGACTGATAAGGGGGAAGCTAGGAATGCAAAACACTGGTTTGATGTAAACTAATCCATATCAGCAAAATCCAGAGGATCATTACTGCTGGTAAATATCATACTGTTCATACCCAGTTTACTTTATACTCTGTTATTTTCATGGGGTGACCCGCAAAGGGCAAAACTTAATTCATCTTAAGTGGCCAGAATTGTTTACATGAATGAAGTGATATTTGGTTCAGCTATCTGGTGACCCTGCATATTTTTTCCCCAACGATTTACAGATTCCCAACTAGCTAGCTGACACACACTTAAGGAACAGGCTCTGTGATTCCTATGCTTCATAACTCGTATTTAAGCTATCTGCAAAAATAGCAATCAGGCTAAAGCCATATTGGTGAATGTGTAAACCTGTTTATTAATCAAAATTAAAATTAAAGTTCTACCAGTGGAGTGTAGGGTTTGGAATGTGACTAATTAAATATCACACTCTTTCATGATTATTGTAGGCCGCCTCCTCCTCCTGTAATGAACAACATCCGGCCTTGAGAAAAAGGATTCCTGGTGTGGTGTGTCCTTTGCTCCTTACACAGCAATCGTGACCTGAAGGAACCAGACTACCACAGCTGGGTTCCAAAATAGCCACGTTTATTAATGAGATTGGTAGAGGCCAGCAGCAAATGACTACTCCAGTTATTAACTGTTTCTAGGTAACTGAATGAAATATTGCTACAAACGGACTGTCCTTGTTGGAAGGAAAACCGTGCCCATTTTACTCAGCCAAACACCATAATCATTCACAGGGTAAGCATTTAACAATGAATAGGCAAAATATATATGATTTTTTTGTGGGAGCTGGGCTGAAACCAGACATCGAATGAAAGAGCCACTGAACGTAATTAAGTGCTCTGAAATTCTACAGAAGATTTGATTCTGGGAACCCAAAAAGGTTCAGTTGAACCGCCCTTAGAAGATGGCCTACGTTTTAGTGAATGATATACTGTTCTAAAAGAGTTTCAGACTTTCAGAACAGGCTCTCTTGGCTTCTGAATCTGACCTGTGATTTCCAAAGTGATGTCCGATAAAGGAATAGAATTTGATGGATTTCATTCACATGTCTCACTGTTTGCACTGTTGCAACTGCAACAGCTGTGGAAGGGGAGGCTAAAGTGCGTTGCTTGGGATGTGGGAAGGAGGGGATAGAGCTACATTTCTATCATTAGGGAATTCAGGCTGCAAAACATCAGCCACTGTTTGTGCTGTGGAAGATGCCTTTGATCCCTGTTGCAAGCGCAGTTGTGGTGGTTAAAGACAAAGGAGTTTTGTGACGGAGCTCAGAGCAGTGTGTAACGGAGTGGAGTTACACAATTAATTTTCCTGCTCTCACGTTTCTGTAAACAAACGTAAACCTTCTGAATTTGCTCATCAACTGGTGTAAACCAATGTCATTCCAGAGATGTTAAAGGCATTAAAATATTTACACTAGTTGAGGATCTGGCCATTATGTTCCTACAGGTTTGTTTTGAGTAGGATGTAAAGGTCCGTTGTTAGAAGGTGGGAGATAGCTTGGTCTAAAAGTCAAGTGTACACAAAACAGTGTATGCTTTTAACGTGTGTTAAGTGGTGAGTTGTAGCCTGGCCCTAGGCCATACTCGGTCAGACCAAAGATCAGTCTAGCCCAGTATCCTGTCTTCCAATAGTGGCCAATGCCAGGTGCCCCAGAGGGAATGACCTAGTCAAGATTGTGGTGGAGTAGCCAGTATTTGGAGTAAGTGACTTTATTGGTAATGTTCATATTTAAAGCAGCCTCACTGCCCATTTCCACCTTCAGTGACTAACTCTATCGTCAAAAAATCTGGAGCCGTTCCAAACACAACAGTGTGCTTTTCATTGGCAGCGAGGAAAAAAATCATACTGTGCATAAATTTACTATGAAGCGCAGGCCGTTTGCTATGAACTAATAATGACATATGTGTGATTTCAATAAAGAAAACCATGATTTCATTAGCTAACGCTGTGTGCAACTCAAGCACCACAAGGGCAAAAACAAGGCCAGTTCCATCATTTATTAGAGTGCCATTCATCAGTTAAGCTGAATGAGCCTTTGTAATGAAACCCAAAACCAGGTGGGTTTTCCCCTCGCTGTGTTTTATTTTACCAGCCCTAACCTGATCCTGGTCTTATTTACACCAGCCTAGTGGATCTCCACTGACTTCAGACCAGAATTGTGCTGTAAGTTGTCAAGGAGAGGGCAGAGGGTCCCTGAGAATGGGGTTACAGAGAGATAGTAAGAGGAGTGATGACAGAGCCTTGTCGGGGGAGAGCCAGCTCTTGGCTAATAACGAGGCTCCCAGGGGATCCTATCTGTTCCTGGGCCCGTCTTCCCCCTCCCCAGCCCAACCCTGGGCCCCGCAGCAACCGGTCCGGTTCCTCTGGGTCCAGTTCTCATTTCTGTCTCCCTCCCGCAGGTGTGCATGAGTTTGCAGGGAATGGAACCCTCAAAATATTTCCATTCTGGGTGGGCCAAGCCTCTCTGCCCTCCTAGTTCTGCCACTCCTGGATTGCTGAAGGATTTACAGCCCTGCCAGGGTGGGCTCACTGGCAGGATCCCAGTTCAGGTTGGTGTTTACAAGCATAGGCCACAGAAGGCACGCTTCTCTCCCCATCCAGATCCTCAGGCAAGCTGCTCCCAAGTGCGCCCCACCCCCCAAGATGCCACCTCCCCAATCCAAATTCCTCCTAAATTCTCTCCTTTGCAATGCAGATCCCCCATTGGCCTATCCCCCTCCCTGATAACCAGCCCTTTCTGGCACTGCATGATGGAGGAGATTGTGATGTTAAAAACATTTGGACTTCACATGCTGTAATAATAGCACTAGGAATAATAATGATTTGCACATACAGGATATAGAATTTTTAGACTGGGAGGGATAGTTTGGTGGTTTGAGCATTAGCCTCCTAAACCCAGGGTTGTGAGTTCAATCCTTAAAGGGGCCATTTAGGGATATGGGGCAAAAATGGGATTGGTCTAGCTTTGAGCAGTCATTAGATGATCTCCTGAGGTCCCTTCTAACTCTGAAATGCTGGAGTTCTGCAGCACTAAAATTAACCACTCACTTATAATATCTTTTAACCCACAGACACATTAGCATTCAACTAACATTAGGGCCCAGCTGTAGAGAGGAATGATGCTCCAATGGTTAATTCACTGGTCTAAGACTCAAGAGATGTAGGTTTAATTCCTGGCTCTGCTACAGGCTTTCTGTGTGTCCTAGAGCAAGTAATTATCTATGTTCCCACCCCCCCTTTGAAAAAGGGTAGTAGTTCTGTTCTCCCACCCTTTGCCTATCTGGGTTATAACTTTTCATGGCAGGGACTGTCTTTTATTATGTGTTTGTAGAGACTTCAGAACAATGAATGAATCTCGCTCTTGGAAGTGATCTCTAATATGCCCCTGTAATGTATAGATCACGCTACCCACCTCAACAATGCAGCCACCTCTGGGGTGTAAGCATTTAACTGCACACTGCAGCACTACATAGCAAAAAGACACAGATGCTGTATGCAACTGAAGCTATGCAGGGCTGTGTTTATAGGAAAGCAGAATGAAATTACCTACTGGAATTTGGTCAGGGCTCAAAATATGATGATCTAGGAAGAGGGTGAAACATACACAGCTTTCACTGTTGGCAGATGTCACGGTGAAAAAAAAAACATGAAAAGCAAACGGCTTTCTGCTTTAACTATGATGTGTCTAAAGATTCACCAGCATTAGGCCCCTGATCCGGCAAAACAACTAGAAACACGTGTACTCCCATTGACTTCAATGGGACTGTGCACGTGTTTCATGTTAAGCATGTGTTTTGCTAGATGGTGGCCAGAGTTCTCAGCACAGTGCGGGACCTAACGCAACGGCTCTTTTAGGGCTTGATTTCTGAAAAGGTTGAGCCCTCAAACTCCCCTTAAAGTCAAAGAGGCTGCAGTTGCTCAGCCTAAATCAGGCCCTAAATAGGTTCCCTGCAATAAGAGTGCTGTATTTTCCATAGGGGCTTAAAAGGTTTAGATTAGTTATTCAGCAGGACACAGTCTCATTTCAGGTCATGAGAAAAAAGATGGAAGGTCTGAAAGCATCCTCCAGACCTGAGGTCTGTTTTCATTATGACTCCCTGGTGCCATAGCTGTAGAAATACAAGACGAGGGAGTAAGGAATTTGCCCTGACAGAACAGTAAGGGAAGGAACAGAATCATAAAGCTCTAACATCTGCTGTAGATCCAAAGGGCATTTGTTAGAGCAGACACTTTACAAGTAGGAAATTATTGAGGCCTTTCTTTGGTATTGGTTGCAGTGAATTCTTTACCTAGACAGATGGGATTATTAATCCATGTCCATTTAGTGTAAAGCATCACCAAGCTAAGATCTGTGGTTTTCTGTAACATGCGTGTTCATTTCATACATGTGAAGAGAGAGCCTTCGCAAACTCCACTATGAAACCTTCAGCCTCGAGGAAGGTAAGGGCTCTGGATACCATATCAAAGCAGCCCTCCACTAGCCAGCTGCCAAGTTGTTGTGGGGTGTTTTCTCTTGGGCCTTGTGTAGGACGCAACCCCAGTTGTCAGGCTGCCAGCCCAGTGTTTCCTGTTTTGTTTTTCCCCTTTGTGCTGTATGGAAATGTGTTCCCCATTTCTTCTGTGGAGCCAAGAGAGTATGATTGGTATGCAAGGCATACAGTGCAGGCATTTCATTAAGACAATCAATCTACTGTACAACCACATGGGGAGGGACCAGGAATTTTGAGTGCAACAGCTGAAGTCAGCCACATTACTGTCCACCCCGGCCATTATTTACAGACAGGCCAAAAAGCAACACAGGCTTCACACAGACAAGCACAGGAACAATAAAAAAGGCTTTATCATCGCAGCACCTGGCCGTGCCACTGTAATCAGAGTGGCAAACTCAGTGTTTGAAGGGCTTTGTTTCTAGAGCAGACATTTTAATGCCAGGGGGACTAAAATCTGGAGTACTGTACCAGGTTTCAGCCAATCTGTGAGTCTTCTCCTGTACATAGTTCTGAATAGATTTTGAGTTTTTCAGTTTAATGGGACTGCAGGCCTGATTCAAAACCATGAAGACAGAGGAAAAGTGCCCTTGGACTTGAAAGGGCTTTGGAGTGGGGCCGTACGGTGGGGGAAAGGTGTTAGTCTCTCTGACGTTACTGGAGATTAGAATCGTCTGGTCAGCCACAGGTCAGATGCAGCATAGTGAGCGGGAGCCCACATTTCCCCATGCTGCCGGGCCATACATCTCCATCACGATGCTGAGGGTGAAGGGGTGGTTCAGCCTCTGTGCCCGCTCAGTTCTTAGCCTCTTGGGTGGAGGCTGAAAACACGGGGATCCATGAATAATGGGGTTGTGGTGGTGATGGTTTAACTGATGCCTCTCAGCAGGGGATTGGACTGAGATCAACAAACTCACTTCGTACAGGCCAATGATCAGCCATCAGGTGGGAACAGCTTTTGGCCAATGTGGGCTGAATTAGAACCGGTGGTAAAGAACGCTGCATCCTTCCACCCCTCTGCCTCCTTCCTGAGTCAGTCCAATCATTCTAAAATAAGAGGAAACCTTTTTATGTTGGCCTTTCTCCAATCTCTCTTTACCCTCTGGAAAAAAAAACCCAGCCTGCTCAGCAGCAGTGAGCATTTTCAAACTGTTAAAGAGGAGACGATCTGGATCAATAATCAAAATGCTGAGGCAAGAGCGGAATTTTGCTTTCAGGCTTTTTAAATGCACCGGACGCTTTAAGCAAGGCAAACTGAGTGTGCTGCACTTTGTTATAAGAGTGATTGCTGCTTCCACTTTCATGAATTTTGGTCTTCCCACTAATTATCCACAGACCAATTCAGACCAGGACCATCAAGGCAAGCTTTTTCACAATGCACTTCTGACCTCATCTGCAGAGATGTTCTGAGTTAAAGGTTAATGCCTTCTCTATGTCCATGCAGTCCTTACTGTCTCCATCATGACTGCTATTGGGGTCCATTTAGTGCTCAGCTGAGGTAATAATTCTGTTCTGTGTCCACTAACTGAAGTGGGCCTTCAAATCTTTTCCCGTAGGCCTTGAGATGGCCCTTTACTGGGCTGGATTTAAATCAATGACCAACGACAAAGTCTTTAATCCCAGGAGCCATCTCTCTTTAGGATATTGTATTTGCCCTGCCATAAAAAACAAGAATAACATTAATGACCAGATTCTTGGCTCATGTACACAGGTATAAATGTGGAGTAACCCTACTGCTGTCAATGGATTGACTCCAGATTTACACTTCCATAACTAAAACCAGAATCCTGACTCTGCTCCTTTTGAAGTCAGTGGTAAAACTCCCACTAGCTGAAATGGGGCTAGGATTTTACCCTAAGGTGCTTGGCATTAAGGATGCCATTTAGTCTCTGAACTCACTCTGCAATGTAAAGTATTGAATGTTTGGTATATAATAACACACATACATGTATGGTATATTATAACATGCTATTGGATGGCAACTATACTTGGGTGAGAGGTGATTTTAAGCTATAAATCTGGAATTTACCTCTCTTAATTTTGTGCCCTAAATCAGATTTAGGAGTAGGATTCGGCCTTTTATGTACCACCCTTTATTACTGTCTTTGGAATTAGTTTTATTCCCCTGTAAGTGTTGTCTAAGGGCTTGATCTTGCAAGATGCTTACTGCGCTCAACTCACACTGAATCCACAGCATTAACCCCTTTAAAGATTAGGGAATAACTTGCCACTCTTTCTCCCTCCCCACCTTCCTTTTTACTGTCATGTCCCCTACTGCCTGGTGGTTTAATCCCAAGGATCACCTTGTGTAAGACAACTTTGCAATGTTGTTGCAGAGCACCTGTTTCCAAAGACTCTGCTGCAGTTTTATGACTCTTCCCATAAGGTATTTGATAAAGTTTGCACAGCTGGTGACGTGCCGATTCACTCATCTAACATGCATCTAACATGCATCTAACATGAAGGGAGACTTCAGGACCATATAGGTATTTGCATCTAACATGCATCTAACATCTAACATGCATCTAACATGAAGGGAGACTTCAGGACCATATAGGTATTTGGTTATTGGTACTTCTGGAAATAGGAAGGCTGTTTTTGGCATGTGTGCTGGCCAAATGTAACTTTCTTACTCCGCTGGAGAAGTCTCGAAATTCCAGTCACGAAGGCCCTTTGCAAATAGCTAGCATTCCTGACCTGCAAGACCAAATGCCTGTCAGTAGCAGGAAAAAGCCCACCTCATGGTCCACTTTTAAAGATCCCGGCAAGCACCTCCTCCATCTCCAGCTACGGTAGGAGTGTTAAAAATCCAGAGCTGCTCATTGACCTTTCACCTCTTTGGACCTCTGAAGAAATAAACACTGCATTCTGCCAGGGGGAGATAGGAATAACCTTGCCAAAGGGGGCAGCGCTGCTGAAGGTCCTTCAGAACATGATCCATCAGATATCAGCACAAACACTTGAGTCCTGTCAGTACCCTGTCTCTCA
Organism: Sternotherus odoratus; assembly: GCA_032164245.1. NCBI lineage: Eukaryota > Metazoa > Chordata > Testudines > Kinosternidae > Sternotherus > Sternotherus odoratus. Next base: position 11,840,777 of record JAVMKO010000007.1, on the reverse strand, counting down.
TTACCTGCAGAATTTGACCATTTCCTATCGTTTGTGAATGGAAGGGATTGAATAATGAGGGCAGATTATAGGATTAGGTAAAGCTTTGCTGTGGAATGACCCTAGAGAGGACATGCATGACAGCGTACACAGTGACTGAAGGGTGTAAATACCAGGTAGGAGGAGTTATTTGGAGAGTGGAAAGGGGAGGATATAAATAGGAGGGGGAGGTTAAGAGAGGGAACGTTGCGGCTGACTATTAAAACAATTCCTGACTGCCAGGTGTGCTGAACTGTGGAGTGGTATCCCTACATTAATGGTGGAGGTATCATTGCTTTGATTAGTTCAAACCAGCTAAAACATTGTATCCAAAAATGTATTTATCTGGATTTAAACAATCACAAAACACGTCCATCCTGTGGCTCTCGAGGTGGGGGTTCAAAAGCACTCCACTCGAACTAACTCGGCTCCCCTGAAGTTAAATGGCCAAACTCTCACTGACGTCACTGGGAGCAGAGTTAGGTCCATGCTGAGCACATTTGAAAATCCCACACTTTGCGACTGTGCCATCAGTTAGGAAGACAAGGTGAACTCTTGACCCCCTTGAAGTCAGCGGATAAACTCCCATTGACTTCAGTTGGGCCCAGATTTCACCCACTGTCTTTGCTCACTAAAACCAATGCAAGCTAAAATAGCAGCACCATCTCTTACCCACCAGGCCCCACTCCACTCCCAGAGCTGGGAACAGAACCCAGGAGTCCTGGCTCCCAGCCCCCCTGCCCTGTCTGAACAAAAATCATTGCACTGTGCCAATGGATTCACCAAGGGCAAGTCAGCCTGACCAACCTGATTGCCCTCTATGGTGAGATAACTGGCTCTGTGGATATGGGGAAAGCAGTGGATGTGATATATTTTGACTTTAGCAAAGCTTTTGATATGGTCTCCTATAGTATCCTTGCCAGCAAGTTAAAAGATGTATGGATTGGATGAATGGACTATAAGGTGGATAGAAATCTGGCTAGATCATTGGACTCAACAGGCAGTGATAAAAGGCTCAATGTCTAGTTGGCAGCCAATGCCAAGCATCTTTATTAATGATGTGATGAAAGGATGAATTGCACCCTCAGCAAGTTCACAAATGACACTAAACTGTGGGGGAGAGAGGGTCCAGAGTGACCTACACAAATGGGAGGATTGGGCCAAAAGAAATCTGATAAGCTTCAACAAGGATAAATTCAGAGACCTGCATTTAGGATGGAAGGATCCCATGCACCGCTACAGGCTGGGAACCGACTGGCTAAGCAGCAGTTCTGCAGAAAAGGACCTGGGGATTACAGTGGATGAGAAAGTGGATATGAGTCGGCAGTGTGCCCTCGTTGCCAAGAAGGCCAATTGCATATTGGGCTGTATTAATAGGAGCATTTTCAACAGATTGAGGGAAGTTGGCCACATACCACATTCAGCAAGGCCTACCTGGTTCACTCATTGATTTGCACAATGTCCATCCCTCAGCTACTGAATGGATAGGACACTTAGACTAACATACTTGATTTGACTGTATATGTAGGTGTTCTCTCTCTAATGTTGGTTTTAATGGGACTATTTGACTAAGGGTTTCAGGCTTAGGCTCATTTGCATGCAAGGAATCATGGGTATAAAGCCATGGAGGAAGAGAGTGAGACACCTGGAGTACAGGGAGGGCAATGTAGGCAAAGGGGGGTGGCATATGATAAGGTGTGAGGTCACTTTGTGCTGGGTGTCATTTGAGAGAACTCATATGCCATTTAGATCCAGAACTCATATGTCATGTAGATAGCTTAATGATTAATGAAGAAATCTTGGAGCTGACGCTTGGTTTCCAGGAAACTGGGCTTGGAGGAATTTTTGGGCAGTCAGAAAGGCACCGGAGTTAGATGTACATTTGCTGAGGGGAACCTTGAGACAAGTGAAGAAGTGGTGTACAGTAACTTTGGTGGGGGAGTGCTTTTGTGAGACAAATGTAGGGGAAAGGCCATAGTGCAACCAGAGGGAGGGAGGGAGAAGAATGTTTTTCTGCCTGAAATATCTTAATATTTAAAGAAAATAATGACCCTAGACAGTGTCACCCTTTGCAGTCCCACTTTCTATCAGTTCAACCAGCAGAAAATCAAAATCAAATTGCTTTAGGGCCAGATTCTGCCATCTTTATTCACCCTGAGCAGTGCCTCGTGTCACAACTCATTGTTGTCAATGGGGCTATTCACAGGGTAAAACATTACTCACCATGAGTAAGGCAGGCAACATCTAATCCACTATCTCTATTAAACTCTATATGATTTTTCCATAAGGGAGGGAAAATTGGCTGTGTAGGAAGTTAAAAATAGCATGATATGAGATACCTAGCTAGTAACAATGTGGAACTGTTCACTGAGAAGGCCTTAAATGTGTGACTGCCTAGCAGCAAGGCATGTGGAGATAGGTAGGACTCCAGATTACAAACACCCCCCCCACACACACACACACACCCCGTGAGGCCACTGGGAAATACATATGCTTTATGACTAGCCCAAAAAACACATGCTGCTTTGTTCCTATTCCTTTGTAAGAAACAGGCCAGTCCATCTTCCCGGAAAGAAAGTATAAAAGAAGGCAGGGAGGGTTTGTTTTATTGGTTTGCTTTAGCAGGATGTGAAAAAGCCAACACAAAATTGGAAAACTATGGCTTTGGCCTTCCAGTTCAATGTTTTGAAAATGATCCAACTTTGCTGGGGAACTAGATTTCCAGCCTTTTAACAAAGCAAGTCTCACCTAACAACCACTCAGGGCTGGCTTTACCATGAGGCAAACTGCGGTGGCCGGTCTGAGGATGAAGGGGTTGGGATGAAGGATATGACTAGGGCAAGGTGTGTGGGGTGGTGCAGGCTCCGGGAGGGAGTTTAGGTGCCTACTAGACAAACTCATGACCCACAAAGGGGTAAGTATTTGGATTAATTCAATCAAAGTAGAAAGGCCTTTAAGATGCATAATTTCTTAATCAATTTATACGAAAGCACGGCAATGAACAGAAGACAAACTGGTAAAATATTGGTTCAGTCTTAGGAACATAGGAACACATGGTATTAAGATGGCCTCTTCTGCCTTTTGGTTGGATCTACTTTCCTCTCAGCAGGTCATGATGATCAGAAATCTACCTCCTGCATCACCCACCAAATTTCCAGCTATGATCTGACTGCAGAATCTCTATTACTGGTGACAAGGTAAAACACAGAGAGAACAGCTTTATTACTAGAGTCCAGCTGATTTTGCAGGCATAGCAATTAGAAAATAATCATCTCTTGACTTCTAAACTGAAGATGTTTGATATCAGAATTGTCAACCACACACAGATTTGGAATCTCCTCACCCCAGCAGTGTAGCACTTAGAGTAATTTAAGTGATCTATTCAATTCCCATTTTTGCAACAGGAGTTGCATACATGTAAGGAACAGTGATTTGACAAAATAATTCAGAAATGAGAAGATCAAAGGGAAATTATAAAAAATTAGTCAGTTGCACGTGTGGATTGGAATGCTTCTCCTTAAAAGTCGTGCTTCATTGTTGAGTGGACACTAGGACAATCGGTATAAAATCATAGAATGATGAATATTTGTGGTGCATTTGAATTTTTAGTTTGGCCTGCTAGAATGTAGGATAAAAGTTTAACCATTAGGTGGCAGTACTTATTACCAAGTCCTACTCTCTGCATGCTTTGGCTGTATTGTATTTGAAGAGAACCTTTTATTGAAAATGAAAGCTAAGAGTCTTACCAAATCACATGGCTCCTGGAGCTGGGTCTTTAAGAAAACTGCTAAATATCACAAGACTTGGGATAAAATTATGACAGTTGGCAACACTGTGAGATTGAAACAGAAGAGAGAGCTGTGGAACAGTCTAGCAGGAGAGGGAACTGTGTAAGAGTACTACTTACCCAAGCAAAGAAAAGAAGAGGACGTTTTCTCTCTACTTTTAGCATAGGACGGAGAGCTGTTACACTTTGCCTCCCACTTATTCAAATCTCACTGAATTCCAGAGGGAGTCAGGTGCTTAAGTTCCTTATGCTTTGAAAATCCCAACCTACTCCTTTAAGAATGGTTCACCACCCACTTTTCTGTTGCTGGCTTTCAGGTTGGGAGCCTGGAGAGCTGGTTACAACTAGTTTTGCACCTAACTCCCGTCTAGGTCCACAAATGGAGGAAGAAGCTTCTCTGAGCCTGCTACACATCTAGTACAGCCAGGGTTTGGGTCTAAGTGTAGCAATATGTTGATGAAAGCAGCAGAAAAGTCCCTCATAAAACACTAGTTTATGGAGGTTTCACCTTGCCGTCTTTCAACATCATAGTATAATTTTATTTTTGGAAGTCCGTTCTAAGTACAAAGATATTTCAATAACATTGTTATTGACGCTGATCGTCTGCTCTTTTTGGAAGCATGCCCACAACAGGCAATAAAGAAGGTTGTGGGTGGTCCAAAAGGCCATGCAGAGGCCAAGAGAAGTCTATTGCTTTTGAAGGCTCGCTTTTGACCTCTAGTTTCCTATAAAATATAGGGTTTAATTTAGATTCAAAGCAATAAAACAATATAAGTGGATAAAACTGTGTGGAATGTTTGTTTAATATGGAGGATGTGGAATTATTGCTCTTTTTTTAGATTTATTTTGGCTCAGTCAGGGCACAAACTCAATTCTCTTGCTGAGCATCTCTTGCCAAGGATCGGGCCCAATTTTGTTTTCAACTGACCATATGATGAATAGTGCTCCTTTTTTCCATGATGCTACTATTGCTTAAGAGGATCTGGTCATTACAACAAGTCAGGGAGGGACAATCATATCGAGCCTGGACTAGATGTTGTCTTGAAACTCTTAGAACATTTCAAATTCCAATCTCTTGATTTTTGTGCATACAGTTTAACAAACAAAAATAATGGCAAATCCCATCCCTCCCCTTCGCCAGCAAAAACATAGGGTTCAACTGTGTGTGTTCAAATGTAAAAAATATGCATACAATCATTGATCTGTTCTGCACACACATTCATCGAACTGGGGATTTGCATTCATGATGGCAGTAGCTGGTTATTAACCTGATTAAATACCCCACTTGCATATACAGCTATGATAATTGCCTGGAAAAATTAGGTGTGAAATTGTATGTGCAATTTTGAGTGAAGCATAGTCTTAATAATATGAAGTGAATGTAGAGCACAAATACTATGGCAAGGCTTTTGAAAGGATTATTGATTTATCTTCATATGGCTAAACCACCCTGAACACGCCCAATCCCATCTGATCTTGGAAGCTAAGCAGGGTCAGGCCTGGCTAGTACTTGGATGGGAGACCTCCTGGGAATTCCAGGTGCTGTAGGCTTAACATGGATGTGGGGCTAGCAACTCCACCCCATAAGGGAATCAATTGCTACTGAAACACCAACACCAGTTGGTGGCCCCTACCCCAGCTGGGGGGTGACGGGTAATAAGAGAGAGCTTGATTTATCTTCATTAATCCCATCCCTGAAAAGAGCAAAGAAAGTAGTAAAGAGGCCTTTTGCATTTATATCTATTGGGTGGTTTTGATCTCTCTTTCAAATGGGCTAGAGTTATGGAAGTAACTGTGTGTGTTTTGTGTTTTTTACACAACAAGCATAACATACAGGAACCATCCCGGTACAAAGGGGATGAAATACATTTACTACACACTCACAACATGCAAGGCCTAGCTACATAACAAACGCATTTTTGAAATCTGTGATGGGGCAGCTGCCCTTCACTGGCTGGCAAAAGGTTAATAGCAGCCCTTGGAGTGGCTGTACAGAACCCGGCCAATCAGAGAAGGGTAGAAAGGCAGCCAATCAGGGCCATGGTGGGCCTTATATAAAGGCTGCAAAGCAGCAGTGACAGCAGTCTCTTCCTGACAACCAAGGGAGGACTGTCTCCCTGGACACAGAGCACCTAGACTAGAGCAGTGCTGGGCAGGCTCAGGGGGGCAGAGAGTGAGCTCCAGCCTGATACAGGTGGTCCCTGACAAAAAGGGCCAAGAAGGTGCAAGGGCCAAGGGGAAGTGGCCCAGGGTGTGCAGGGAGAAGAGGGGATTGAAGGAGGGCAGTGGGAGGCTGCCTTTAGGGGGGTCTCTGAGTCCCTGGACAAGGAAAGAACTGGAAGAGTTCCCCCTTTGAGGGAAAGAGGGTCCCCAGGCTTTTCGGGCCTATAGGAAACCAGGGCACATAAAGAGGGAATGCCTTCAGGGGACCTGCAGGCTGCAAGATAGCCCTGAGGGAAGGGCTAAGCCAGTAACAGACTGTGGCACAGGGAAGGCACAGGAGGTGCTCCCCCTGCCATAACAACGGCCATTTCAAAATGCATTGCCCCCCACAGAGATGGAGTGGGAGGCTAGAGCAGCAGGCCCAGTCTGAGCCTGCCCAGGCTGAAGGGACAGGAAAGGCTGAGGCACAGAAAGAGTGGGGTTCTGGGGCAAAGAGGCCCCAGCTAAACTAGGGAATCCACATAGGAGCTACAGTGGGGACCCAAGCAGAGAGGGAAACCCACGTGGGAACGGAGCAGGCTACAGTGCGAACCCAAACACTGGAAGAGGGAAGCAAGCTGCTCCAGTGAATGGAGAGCCTGCAATAGGAGAGGGATCTTCTGCACACCCAGCTGCTGGGGAGGTAGATCCCTGCCCTCCCTCTGGTGTGTGGTCTTAAGGGGGAGGGTGTGTGATGGGGCAGCTGCCCCTCACTGGCTGGCAAAGGGTTAATGGCAGAACCCATTCAATCAGAGAAGGGCAGAAAGGCAGCCAATCAGGGCCACGCTGGGCCCTATATAAAGGCTGCACAGCAGAGGAGCCAGCAGTCTCTCCCTGACAAGCAAGGGTGAAGGACTGGCTAGAGTAGTGCTGGGCAGGATCAGGGGAGCAGAGAGAGTGAGCGTGAGCTCTGGCCTGTTACCTGCCAGGTGCTGGTGCCTGATGAAAAGGGCCAAGAAGATTCATGGGCTAAGAGGAAGTGGCCTAGAGCACACAGAGAGAAGAGGGGATTGAAGGAGGGCAGTGGGAAGCTGCTGCTAGAAGGTCCCTGGGTCAGGACCCAGAGTAGCAGGTGGTCCTGGTCCTCCCTAGTCCTCTCACACTGCACCTTACCATGGAGGAGTGTGGCCAGTAGACTATCCCTTGTCCCTCAGGCAAGGGATTAGACTTTAGGCAAGTGGCCACGAAGGCAAGTGTAGACTGAGGACTGCTGATACCCCCAAAAGGGGGAAAATAGAGCGGGGGCACAGCCAAAGGGCTCTGTTCAGAAGAGGATGCCACAAGCCAGGGAGCAACACTGGTCCCAGACAGAACAGCAGAGCAGGCAACAGACAGGACACCACCCGCAGAGGACATGCCATGGCTAGAACGGAACTAATTCCCAGAGCGACCGGCAGGAGGTGTTGCAGTGGTGAGTCTGTGCTCTGTTACAGTATGTGACTGTGAAATTATTCTAAATGGTTGTTCTTACTTCACTTTAGGTTCAGAGTGCTTATAATGATGCTATAATCCTGCTTTAGTATCCTAGTACAGTCTAAGATAGCCAAGCTAAGGCACATTTTTACATGCATGAAACGAATATGGCATATGCTACAACCCACATTAATTTCAGATGCCTCTGATATGTTCTGTTTGCCCATTTCATTCTATTGTAATGTTAAATACAGGTCCCAGTTGGCTAAAGTCTCTTCAGTAGACTATACATCTAGCTTATACATTGTTTAGTTACTGCAGAATATCTTCAAATGTTGTTCTGTATCTTTTTGGAATTATTGGTTTACGTCTATTCTTCTCTTTCAAAATCCTCTATCACTGCAAAGAATATTGTGTGTGCAAAAGAAAGTACAGTAGAACCCTGCAAATCTGTCTTGTTAATTTGCATACAGTACAAGTCACATCAGAAATGTGATGCAGTACAATTCTCCCCATATCCCAACACAGATTGAATAAAACAGCCTTCCAGTTGGGTCTTGTATTACCAAAATGTCATTGTTTTTGTAAAATAGTCTGTGGTTTGTTTCCTACAAGTTCATAGTTTATTTCTGTACTTTTGACTCACTTTTCAATAGTATCATAAAAATAGTTGTCAAAATAATTTAGCTAAGTGTCCTGTTATGCAGCATCCTTGCTTTTCTTTATTATGTTTGTTCACTCACTAAATCACAAAATTCAGTAATTCACAGTACCATAAATACAAATTAATGAGGTTCTTCTATATGCTGTATGTGAAGGTTGTGTCACTTGACATCTTTTCATAAGGACTTAAAACATCTGTAGTGTTGGCGGGAACGATTTGTTGATGGAGGGAGTGGTTATTTGATGTTAGGATCCACTTCAGGGGTGAAAGGCGTTTCTTGTATGAACATGGTGGAAGATGGGAGACTTCATGCTCTTCGTACTAGTTGTATTGACTCAATCCTGCAAACAATTACCAGGCATAGTGCTTATGGCCATGAGCAGTCCTGTTCTCAATAGAAGCAATCATGATTATGAACACTATGCCCGATAGTAAGTGTTTGCAGGATCAGTTCTCTTGGGGCGCTCCTGTGTTTAAACCTTACGTAGATTGTTTATGCTTAAAATTATACCTAAGTTACTTGTGACCCTCATACCTACTGTATCTGAGCATATTTAACCTCACAATGCCTCAGGGTAGTAGTGAAGTGCTGTTATCCCCATTTTATAGATGGCAAACCTGAGGCACAAAGAGTGACATACCCATGGTCACAAAGGAAGCATGTGGTAGAATAGGCACTTGAACTCTAATTTTCTGAGTCCCAGGCTGCTATCCTAACAATTAGACTATCCTTCCCCATGAACAGCCAAGGCCAAAGTCCTCTGTGATGTAATTCATTCAACTGGAATTACCCCAAAGATGCATTTGACCTATTAAGTTGCCTTATTTTCCTAAAAGGCATCTCTCTAATGTAGTTTTAACCTAAATTATTCCACAGGGACTAACTATGCTTGGTTGCAGAGGAATTGCTTAAGCAAAGTCCTGACCTGAGCATTTTGAAACAGTTGAAATGGCACATTTTTTGTGAGTTGGCTTCCTTGTCATGTATACAATAGTTGAGAAGAGTACAGTATATTAAATTAAGCAGAACTTGGTTATTCCGCTCTCTACTGGCAAGGACCCCTTAATTTCTAGACCATCTTATGAGTCCTCCAGCATCTAAAGTTTCCGTCACTTACCACAAACTCCAGAAACCATTAAGAAAACTTTTCCTCTCCCCACTTTCAAGCATAACCACCAGTTGAACATCAAAACAGCTGGAAAACAGAATGGGATTTCAGCATATTTCTAGATTGGCCAAAAAATGTGTTTTGGGGGGGAGAGTAGAGAGTGCTTAAATTGAGGCATTTCTTGAATACAAACTATTACTTTAAGATCGTGTAGTTACTGTTCAAAGTGGACGGATAGAATGCCAGGAGACCTCTAATCTATTATTATTGATGTTTGTATTATTCTAAGGCACCAGGGCCTCAAACAGGGTCAGAGCCCCATTGTGCTTGTTCTTATCTTCCTAGGATGCTGGACTCCCTCAGCTCAATCACTGCAAACTGTCTTTTGCCCTCTGTTCATTCCTTCAACTGCCACGGTGAGTTTCCTATGGTTAAAACTGAGTCTCGGTCCTTCATATTTTTACCGTGCATTGTTTAAAATAAAGCTGCTCCGCCTGAAGCGTTTATAAAAACGTTATGTGAAAAAGGACCTTCTGGCTTTGTTTTTAGAGAATGAACCTATTTTAAAGTTTGAGGCTCTTGCCAAGGATTTATTGTGCAGGCTTTAAAGTCAGCTCCTTCAGACAAGGCCTGCATCCAACTTCCAGGAACAAATCTCTGATTCTGTGAAAGCCAGGGGAGCCTGTAGCGATTTAATGTAATGAATACCGACATGTCCCAGCCGGAGTGTTCCAAAATGTGATTAAAAACAATCCTTTATTCGCCGGCACAAGCGCCACCATGGTATTACAGCCTCCAGTCTGGGTCATCCCACTCACCAGGAATTTGAGCCTGACTGAGCAGAGCTGTAATCTCTCTGACACCTTTTATGTACATAGGGTATAATAATGAGGGAGGCACGATGGACTTCTAGTTGAGGCACAGTGAGTCAGGTGATCAGAGTTCCATGCTGGGCTGTCTCTTTGTGAGGGTTTTGGCTAGGTTCGTAGGCTGCCATTTTCCAAGGTAAGTGTCTAAAATTAGCTTTGGATGATTGGTCTCTCTGAAAAGTAGGCCATTTATTTAGATGCCTCAATATGGATTTAGGAGCCTAATTTTAGGGACCACAGTTTGAAAAAAGTGGCCAAACTGGGATATTTTAATCCCCTTCCAATCCACACGGTTATCTATGGGCTTTCTTTAATTGGGGGCTGCCTTATCTGGAAAAACTGATCACTTCCGTAGGCAAGGCGCCTGAGTCAATGAGCCGATGATTTGACTGGAAATATTGAATGTTTTGTTTCCATGGCTCTTTCCTTCCACTTCCCAACCAAAATGCTGTTGCCAGCAATTCTGCATCCTAGTAACTAGCAATATCACATTTGGATTAGCTAAGAGTAATCCTATGTGATGTATGTGAGCCTGCAGATGCTTAGAGGTGCTTAAGTCTTCCCAACCTGGCAAACGTTGTCTTGGCCAAAATCGCTCCGATCCAAGAACAAAGCAGGAAATGAAAGCCCTACATCTCAACAGCTCCTCTGGTTAAAGTAGTGGTAGCAAGTTGATTGCTGGGCAGCAATCCCCGTCTCTTTCACAAAATGTTCTGACAGACCGGTGCTGAAGTACTCGGTAAACAATCATAAACTATCAGGGTTTGAAAGGACCTCAGGAGGTCATTTAGTCCAACCCCCTGCTCAAAGCAGGACCAACCCCAACTAAATCATCCCAGCTAGGGGTTTGTCAAGCCTGACCTTAAAAACCTCTGAGGAAGGAGATTCCACCACCTCCCTAGGTAACCCATTCCAGTGCTTCACCATCCTCCTAGTGAAAACGTTTTTCCTAATATCCAGCCTAAAGCTCCCCCACTATAACTTGAGACCATTACTCCTTGTTCTGTCATCTGGTACCACTGAAAACAGTCTAGATCCATCCTATTTGGAACCGCCTTTCAGGTAGTTGAAAGCAGCTATCAAATCCCCCCTCAGTCTTCTCTTCTGTACACTAGTGACTAAACAATCCCAGTTCTCTCAGCCTTTCCTCAGAAGTCATGTGCTCCAGGCCCCTAATCATTTTTGTTCCCTCCTCTGGACACATTCCAATTTTTTCACATCTTTCTTGTAGTGTAGGACACAGTACTCCAGATGAGGCTTCACCGATGTCGAATAGAGGGGAATGATCACGTCCCTCAATCTGCTGGCAATGCCCCTGCTTATACAGCCCAAAATGCCATTAGCCTTCTTGGCAACAAGGGCACACTGTTGATTCATGTCCAGCTTCTCATCCATTGTAACCTGTAGAAAAGGGCCTAGAGAACTGCTGCCTAGCCATTCGGTCCCTAGTCTGTAGCAGTGCATGGGATTCTTCTGTCCTAAGTGCAGGACTTCACACTTGTCTTTGTTGAACCTCATCAGATTTATTTTGGCCCAATCCTCTAATTTGTCTAGGTCCCTCTGTATTCTATCCCTACCCTCCAGCATATCTACCACTCCTGCCAGTTTAGTGTCATCTGCAAACTTGCTGAGGGTACAGTCCATGCCATCCTCCAGATCATTGATAAAGATATTGAACAAAACCAGCCCCGGGACTGACCCTGAGCTCCCACTGCTGCTTTCCTGCTGCTCTTGTTTCATTCTCCTCCCCAAAGATATGCTGGGCTGTCTTTGCGTCCGTACAGTATACTGCCGTGATTGGAGTATGCGTTGTATTTTGGCACCAATGCATTTCCAATCCAAAGCTCCACGGCGTGGAACACAATAGAATAAACAAACACACTCGTGCCAAGACATCCAGCTTCCATAAACATGTTAGCGCTTAATCATCCCTTTGCTCAGTGCACCTGCAATTCTTTCACTGGACTTCAGTGCTTTTCATTTAACTGTTTTGGTTTCAGCACCTACAAATTCTGTTTTTTGGATTGTTCTTGGGAGAACATTACTTCCCCTGCCCATAAATTCTTGGTTCTTTTTTGGATGGAAAGATACTGTTTCCACACACACACACACACACACCCCAACATACAATATTTTTGCCTCTTTTGTCCCTCACATTTGCCACTTGGAGAAGTGACTGATGGTGCTATAGACATCTGGTGGGACAGTGATGCCACAAAGGATTTTCTACAGTGGCTCTTTCCAGTACTGAATGTGATAGTTTTTCTTCCCCTCTCCATACAGACAGAGGGCCAGATTCATGAAAGGAACAGTATCTAGCAAGTGGCCCTCCAAACTGTGTTCCCAAGCAATTTCAGGTGCTCCATGGAGCTGCTGGAGTCAAAATTGTGTTAGTCTTCATAGAATATCAGGGTTGGAAGGGACCTCAGGAGATCATCTAGTCCAACCCCGTACTCAAAGTAGGACTAATGATTAAATCATCCAGCAGACTTTTGCCCCATATCCCTAAATGCCCCCCTCAAGGATTGAACTCACAACCCTGGGTTTAAGAGGCCAAAGCGCAAGCCAATGAGCTATCCCTCACCCCTTTGAGCACTGATGCATGCCGCTAAGTGTCCCCCAGCCCTCGGAGTCTTTTAGGGTTTTCAGAAGGTTTTTCTAGTGACCATTTATGCTACACTCCTCACTGGAATTTCTGAGAGAAATGGAGGAGATTCATTACTGATAAGTGTAGTTGTGCACCCAGAGACAAAAGTAACCAGCACAGATAATGGGGGAGGAGAATGGTGGCAGATGTTACCAAGCAGCCACACCCATCACATTTAAGAGTTATTTTAATCTTGTTTCCTTAATACTGTTTTAATACGCTTTTTAATATAACCAAACTAGTATAATACCTGTGTGGCAGCAGGACTGGAATGGGAGATAGTCCATGACAAGGTCTGTGTTATAAGAAGTGGCCAACAATAGAGAAGGGTTTTCAGCCTCACTGATCTTGTTTCTATATTGTCTCACATCCCAAGGATTCCCAAACACCTTACACACTTAGGAATTGTTGTGCTTCCCACTGAATGCTAGCCAGTGCAATCCTTGGGTGGAAAGTTGCAACTCTTTAACGGCACACAGCAATGCTTCAAAGCATTATAGGAATAAATAGCAATGTTAATTGAAACAGTAGTGGGAATTTAAATAAAATGTTTTTACTTAAATTCAGATTTGGCCAGGATACTAAGACCAACATCTTTAGTCTTATGAAATTGCCATAGGACTTTTTAAAAAACCAAGGACTTCAGGTCTATGTCTAATCTGAAAGACGGTGCCACTGGTAACACTGCACCACCCTCACCACAAACACACCAGGCTGGAGTGTTACTTCAGTACTGATTCAGAGGAAAGTGTGTCACTTACTGAATCACTAAAACTCTTTCCTGCAAGAGGCTGACTTCTTGGAGGTCTTGCATCCAACTATTGGCCAGACCTGGACTCCGCTTAGTTCATGAGAACAGAGGAGATCATATCCTATGGCAGCATCACTGATGTGAACTATGTACTTACTTTGTGTTTACATAACTTTAGTGACCATAAGATGTTTCTGTTCACTGTGGACTGTATCCAACTCCCATTGAGGCCAATGGGAATCTTTTTGCTGACATGAAAGGGAGTTGGATCAGGTACTCATTTCCTGTTTCTAAGACACATCCCATTTGTTTGAACACTTCTTTTGTGGGTGTGTCATGTCCAGGGGTCTGTTGATGTGCAGGTTCGAATGGTTCCCCAGTCAAATACTAACCTTTTGTGCTTGAGGTAGGTTAAGTGCCAGATGCTTTCATTTCAGTGCTCAGTTAAGCATTGACATCTGTTAGGTGCACGGGAGTTATAGTCAGCATCTCCAATAAACTACTCAAATGGGATTAATTACTAGTCAGAACGTGCTCCATCAATAATAATGGTACAACAACATTTCTCATAGCTATCCAGCATATCATTTACAGGAGTAGGCCTTATTCCATGAAGAATGCCAAATAATCAATTGACTGTGGTAGGTCTAGTGAAATTTCCATTATGCTACTGTGTGTGTTATGCCTCAGTTGGGTAAATGGCTTTAAAGTAAAGCTGTGCTGGCAAAATGCTGCTGGATAATTCAGCTGAACCTTGATCCCATCAATACACCTGAGACGCCTCAGAGAAGTAGTATGGGTAAATTTACAACTGCAGACTGAGTCCATCACTCCATTCTTCCAAGAAGCATCCCAGTCACATTTCAACACTTTACAAACCTACTGAAAAGAGGTAACAGAGACCCTGCACCACTGTACCCATTTGGCTCCTGTCGGCTGGTTCAATCCAGGGCAGACCTTCCCATCACCCAAATGAATGACCCTGAAGTTTAACAGCTGGGTGGGGGTGAACTGACTGATGATAGAAGTTGCCTGCTTGATGGCTTTAGAGGCTGACTCCCACAGAACAGGTACAGTGTGGGGAGCAACAGCTTTTCCATATCACGCTGCTAATGTGCTTTACCCATACTCTCGGCGGGGCACTGCTAGAGCTAGAAAGAAGGTGCCTCTTCAAGCCTTGGCCTCTCTGTGGAACCCTCACGTAACGCCACTGATGATATAGACCCGTTCTCTAAGACTGGACTGAGACCACCAGCTCCTTTCATGAAATCCAACCCCAGAGCTACCATATGGCAGCAGCTTTCATTTTCTACCAGCATAGGCTGGGCTGACAATGGCCTACCTAGGAAGGAAGTATTCAGCTTGTGAACAGGGTTCATTCTTTCCCGTCCCACACACAACAGCACATTCCAAGACAGTGATGAACACTGTACCATAGACAACAGGGAGAGGACAGTACAATGTAACTGGGTTGCTTTGATTTGTGAAATATAGCTTCCATGTACATGTCCGCTTGTATGTCCCGGCCTGCTCTGCTTTGTATCTCTAACGTTTATGCAGCCATAACCACTGAGCTCTGAGCTGTAAACGCTGCCCGGCAGAAATATAGCAACAGGAAGCCATCTACGCTTGTGGTAAGTGCCACCCTTCTAGGCATGCAGCTAATCTGCCTAATAGCAGGACCCTCTTGGCATCAGGTTCGTAGGGTTCCCCCCCCCTCCCCCCCAGCCTTTTTATTCTAAGAATTAGCACCAAAAGTTTCAGAGGCGTTCCGTATCCCGTCCAGGCCTGATCAACCCGGACAACACCTCTCACGCTCCCGAATCTTCCTTTGACCGAGTAACGATTGCTGGTCGAGTTCGTAATGCTGTTTACATGTCTCCGTCTTGTAAGTGTTTTAAGTGTTTATTTTAAAATTTGAAGTGTTTGTGTGTCTTTCTGTAGCTTTTTACCTCAGGATTTGTACTGTTACGTGTGTTCCTCTTTTCTGTAAGCGTTCACCTCAGAGTTTAAGGTGTTACTCTGGTGTCGCTTCTTCTGTAATTGTTTTACCTCAGGATTTGAAATACCACCCATGTCTCGCATGCTGTAAAGTTTTCTCATGTAAATAGTTGTGTCCCCTTAGTAGTAATAGTAGTTTTTCCTTGCTATAAATGTTCTATTAGATTTAATAAATCAATAAGAAAAACCTGTTTAATAGAATTGTGTAATAAGAACCCATTTATTAGAACTATTTAATAGTCACCTGTTTGATAGAATTGTTTAATAATTACTGTAATTATCCTTTGAATTCACCCATTACCCCTCTCCTTAATAAATAACCAAGTTTGCCTTCAGTGTCCCTGTGAGTCCTTTCTGAAAATGGTTATCGAACCTTTGACATTTACATGACTCTAGCATATTTAGTGCTTTTATACAGATACACGTGGAAGCCTCCAGGAAACACAGTCCCACTTGACTGTATTTTAGATATGTGTTTTAAAGAGGATACATGGGAGCATGTTGTGGTTGTGCTGGGGACATCCATGGAGATCACCTGTTGTTATCCTAGCCAGTCACTGGATGCCAGTGTTGTTCCTTGCAAATGTACTATAGCTGAAAAAAAAGGGGAAAAGAACCGAAAAACCTTCCATTCATCAGCCAATGAAAGTATATGACTCTCAAGGGAAGCCATTCCAGGAGACCGTTTCAGGGTGTTTGGATATCCAGCTTGCCAAAAATGAGTACTGTATCTGGAATGAGACAAACTGTCTGGGCCCCAGAACAAACATGTAGCCAGTGGCTCTCTAATTGCAAGTCAAGAAGCTGCCAAGGAAGGTCAGCCACAGGTCACAGTTATATAACTTTACTAATAACACGCAGTAATTCATAAATTTGCATTCACTGATTGAAACCTTCCTGCCTCCTCTCACCTTAGACGTAAAACTTTATCTTGCATAACCACTGACATTATACAAATTGAGATTTAAGATGGGATTTTCTAAAGCACTCAGGGTTGGCCAAACTCATCTGTTCCCAGTGCAGTCGGTGGTAATTAACGCTCTTCCCCCCCCCCCCCCGAAGTCAATGGAAGTTTTATCATTGACTGCAATGGCAGCAGAGTTAGGCCAAAGCTTAGCACTTTTTTTCAAATCCATCCTCACTATATCCCATATATAGGGAGAGAAGGTGGTGGGTGGGTGGGTGTGGGGGGGAAATAACCACAAAATACTGCCTTACTTCTCCCTCCCCAGGAAAGGTACCAAACAGTAGAGATGAATGATTTACTGATATTCTCAATTGCTCCTGACTGAGTAACACAATCTGCCTGGGTCCACAGAAAGATTAATTCACTGTCCAAATATATTTGAAAATTTCTGGTGACAAATCCTAGACGATTAGGGGTGGAGAAGTCCTCCCGAAGTCATCTAGTCCAAACTCCAGCTTTATCTTTTCATAATCCAAGAAAGGAACAAAATCAGAGAACCAGGCAGATGAGAAGAACCAGTTGCCCAATCAATCACGTTTAGGTTCTTCACCAAATCATCCAATTAACCCTCAAAACCAACCCAGAACAATAGACTCTTTAGTCCCCTGCCTTATAGAATGGATGTCTGTATTCACTGTAATATTAATATAATACCATAACCTCCATAGTGGACAAAGGTTATTCCAACAGTCCAACAAAGGGGGAGTTCTGATCCATAACCACATTTTGTACATTAGGCCAACTTGGACTTAAATAACAACTTCCATGTATGTGTCTCATGACTGCACAAGCCAGTGAACATCTGAGGATTTATTCCCCAAAGTCACTTGAGTAATGCCGTGGTGACTCAGGTCTAGAAAACTACATTACACATAGTTCATTCTCGGGTAGATTAAAAAAATTTCTCATAGTCAACATATAGTTGTCTTATCCCTAATGTGTTATCAAAAATTATTTTTAAACCCGCCTAACAGATCAACCTTTTGTGCTGCTTTAAAGTCGAGGATGCCATAAAAAGGCAAATTGTTTAGTAGCAACTACTTCATTGTATGGTGGCAGTCCAAGAAAAATATTTATACAAAGGCATGTGAGTCAATGTACGTTTCAGAATAAAAAGTGTGCTCTTTTCGTTGACATGATTTATGTCATGCAAGTCACGAATGGGGGGAGAAAGCTTGCGATCAAATCCAAAATGCTGTTGCTCTGCCCACTTGGGGAGCGTTTCCAGCACCTGGCCTGCAAAATGGACAGGGACCCTGTTTGTTTAGCACAATTTACCCAGTTCGAGTGCCCCATATATGTACAGGAGGCTTTATACTGGGAAAATAAAGCAGAAGAAAAGTTACTGTCGTATCTAGAATGGTGCCATCTAATGACCATACATTAAACAAGAATCAGAGAGGCAGCCGTGTTAGTCTGGAATAGCAGAGGTAACAAAGCAGTGCTGGCCACCACTTCCTGCAGCCCCCACTGGACCGGGACAGTGAACCGCGGCCAGTGGGAGCCGTGGTCGGCGAACCACCAGGTAAACAAAGCCACGGGGCCTGCTAAGTGTGCTTACCCTGCGGGCCCGTGTGCCAACGTTGCCAATCCCTGGGTTAATCCATTCCTGGACCTGGGGAACCCATCTAGGACCTTTCCACATCACACTGGTGGGTCCCAACCCACCACTTGAGAAACACAGATAGATCTAGTATGTTTTCTGGCCATCCAGGACTTTGTTGCCTGGGGTGTTACTGTGGCAAATCCATCAGGCAGCCCAGTTTCGCTTGAAGTGGAGCCTAGGTTCAGCTGAAAGGCTTCCACAAACCTTTTAATGAACCTGCTCTGAGCCAGTAATGACACCCACAAGTAGGCGACTTGGCGTGGTTTCAGGTTTTGTTCCGAACATTTTGTACCGTTCCAGCCAGAAGTCCTTTCCAAACGAGGAGCCAGGCAAACCCACTGAGAGCTGTAACTCTGTTATGCGATATGCCTGGTCAGACACCACAAGGAGAGGGGAATTCCTGCTTCACAACCCATAACTGAATCAGAACTGAGCAGAACCCTGTCCTTTAGAATGTAAACTCTTTCAGAGAAGTGGACCATCTTTTTGTTGTGAGTGCATACAGACCTTGCACAAGGGTATTGGGGCCTCTCGGCTCTACTGCTATACAAATAATTCATCAGAACAATAACAAACAATGAGGAACTGCAAGCAGAAGCTACTAGAATCTAAATAAACTTAGAGTTCTGGCTACTTTTAGGCCAGGGGTGAGTATGTTTGGTATTTCATCCATGAAGAAAATGTCATGTCCCTCACGTGCAGAACTTCCCGTTCCCTGATGTTCCTTCCTCACAGGGATCCTGTGTCATCGTCCTGCTTTTCAGCAGGACCCTAGAAGCTTCACCATTTTTGCTGTAACTAAAGCCTGCCTGTTCTCTAGTATCCTTGCTGTGAAGTTAATATGCCTTTACATAAGGAGATAAATTTAGCCCTGAGTGAGCTCACCATCCCAGAGAGTGAATAACCCTCTTTCATTCACCCAGTGATTCTCAATTCAGTGCAGTCCCACTCTTCCATGGAGTTGTTTGTTTACATAAAAGTTTTCTCGCCTAGATAAATTCATGCACTATCACCTCTCATTTACATGGGTCCTGGGGGATAGCAGATAAACATAGAGTTGCGGGCATGCTCACTTATGCACATTCAGTACTTGCACTCCTGCTGCAGGATAAATGTATTGGTCTAGAAACCGTATTTGATTTACAGCATGTCTGTAAAAAGACAAATGTTTTTCAAATATTTGTAATATTTTGTTTTTAAAGAAATGGCTCTCCGGTGCATTTTTAGTTGATTTATTCTGGCTGTCAGATGCTGATACAATGCTTGCATACTCACTCCTACATTTTGGAAAGGGTTACAAAATAAGATATTAGAAACAAAAATGTACCCTCAATATAAAGCACGACCTTTATTTCAGGTAGTACCTATGTGCTCTGGATACAGGTTGTTAGCCCCATCATTAGTGCTCTTCATTAATGCTGAACTATAGTTTAATATAAACATAATGAAAATAAAGCTGTAATAAACCCTCTGTTCTGACATGAAATAGATCCTCTTTCAATAACTTACCCAGTATCAAAACTCCAAAGCCATGAATTTGGGGGGGGGGGCACAAAAAGCACCCTCCTTGCTTTTTTCCCCCCATGATATACCTTTATTTTATAAATTACTACACACCAGAATTAGACAGGAGGTGTCAGTGTGCAAAATTGGCTGTGAAATACTCATTGCTGCTTGGGATGTCGTTCAGAAGCATCATTCATGAAATGCACATCAGATAATTACAGGAAATTATAAAACCAAAACAAAAAACATATATAGCCCATTAGAAAGGCTACTGTAAATCAAATTCTATCTGGTTTAGTCCGTGATATGTTTGAGGCACTTCGTCTTGGCCAAGATTGCATTGTGTTGCTGATGAAAGACCATTAAAATATGACTCCAAGCATGCAAAATGTATTTTAATCCAACTTTTTTAAAAAAATCTATGAAATATTAATAGGTGCATTTCTCTATCCCTTGGGATTTTCTGGTTAGTCACCTCACACTGTATGTCCTCAGTGGTAAAGCTTCATATATGCTGTGAATGTTTTTCACAAACATGATGTGAAATCAAATTTACTTGATATTTTACTACCCTCTTCATGAATGCTTACATCCAAACAAGACAGCAAAAAAAAATGCCTTCAATTTTGTTTTAAACAAGAGACCACCCCTCTTTCAACCCACATTAAAAACAATTTGAGGTTCATATGTCAATTTGTTAACAGAACACTGTATATCCCTCTTTGTAGCAAACATACAGTAACAAAGCTGAAATCTCAAACAAAGGAAAAAATTAAAATAATGCAATTTCTGTACAGCAAGCTGAAAAATATACAACAGGCAGGAATCCTCAGGATAAAATTCACCTATGTACACAACACCATCACTAGGTCTATGCACCACTTACGTCCCCAAAATAGGGAATCATTTAAATGGCCTATGTGCCAGTGGCCCTCAACACAAGGGTGAATTCTACCCATATTGTGGGACATTTTGCTAGGAAAAGCTCTATTTTTTTTCCCCCATGCAAAAAGGGTGGAAACATTCTCTGCTGCATTTAAAAGAACAATTGCTAACTCCCATGGATTTCAGGTTTACTCTTGTATTGCAAAGGCTGGAATGCTGGACAAGGACAACCAAATTCTCCTCTTGTTTGCACCGGTACATCCCTATTGACCTTAATGGGGCTGAAACGGCATCAGTGAGTGAAGAACTTGGTCAGGAAAGTGCAATGAAAAGGGATATTATTCCAATGAGAATCTGCTTTCTCAGTTGCGGGGTGATGAACGATTCTGGCATGACATTATGAGCTTTTCACTGGGCAGGCTGCATATATCACTAAAGCAGCATGGAAACAGCAGTCAGGGTTTCAGGACTTCGTAGGCCAGGTGAGGGGAAAGGAGAAGGGGTGATTAGCAGAAGCCAGTACTGGAATCCTAGAAGAGAAAATTCAGGTTCAATCTCTCAGGCTTTAAATGTATGTATTTGTTTAGAGTACAGACTCTCTGTAAATCTAAATCCGCTCTTGAGACCTTTAGGGAGGAGAGGTGCCTGGGATAGAAAGAGGTGCTTCTTTCACAGAAGTATTTACTTAGAAGAGAGGATACTGACTGTCAGCCAGGGACTGAAATTAGATTACCTGAGTCCCTGTCCAATGCCTTCACCACAAGACTGTCTTTCCTTTTTAGAGCAGGAAGGATGGTCCAGAGGGCAGGGTACCATCCTGGGACTCAGCAAACCTCTGCACTAATTCTCGTCTGCAGCAGACATCCCGAGTAACTTGGAGCAAGTCACTTAGTCACTCTGTGGAGTCTGGGCCTCACTTACTTTACTGTAAAATGGGACAATAGCACTTCTCTAGCCTCAAATGCTATGGCAATGAAGACCATTAAATAGCAGAGATTGTTCTTCTACTGGATCAGTGGTTTTTGATATTCTATCAGTGTCCCAACCTGTGTAAGCAGTTCTCCGTCAACAAGGTGGCTGTGAGACTTCTGGACATACACACTGCAGTGTGGGTAACTGTGTACAATTTACATGTGCCCTCACACTCTTGTCACAACATCCCATAGCAGAGACTGCAACTCCCTACAGAGGAAGCAGCTTAGTTCTTTGCACTGTTTCTGGTAATGGTGAGCTCCTGGGTTGGGTGAAATAAGTGGCAGCGGTTTATAAACACTAAGCCACGCTCTTGTGGTTGGAACCAAAATGAGTGATGGTTATGTAAGAAAACATGTGACTACATCATGCAGCAGAGATGAAATGGCAGTTTATAAAAACCTAGCGCCCTGCATTGCTTTTCAGCATTGCTTTGCTTATTGCTGGCTTTATTTCTGGTTATTTTCCAAATAATAAATCCCACATTTGAGACCCCCTAATGGCCTGGCTTCTGTGGTGACTCCTAGATGAACGCAAACAGCGTGACAAAACACAAGTCATGCTGGCCCATTAATTACGACTCTCGACCTTCCATTTTGCTGGGATGAACAATGTCTCACTTTCTGAATACATATTAGTTATAACTATGGGATCCCAGATTCTAAACTGGATAATTTTCCTCTCTCTCCTTCTCTGGGAACCAAGAGATAAAAACTGGTTCCGAAAATATTACATTTTCCTCAGGAAAAACACCACCTGCAGGGATCCTGAGTAGCTTTACCAGAGAAGAAATTCTAGGGCTATGTCTATGGTAGCACTTACTGTGCTATAACTTGTCGCTCAGGGGTGTGAAAAAGCCACCTCCATGAGCGACATAAGTTACACTGACTAAGCACTGTCCACACTAGTGCTTATGTCTGTGGGAGAGCTTCTCCTGCCAACACAGCTACCGGCGCTCGCAAGGCTAGAGTAGTTAAGATGACAGGAGAGATCTCTCCCATTGGCTCAGGGCAGTTACATTAGAGAGCTTACAGTGGCGTGGCTCCGTTGCTGTAAACTCTCTAGTGTAGCCTTAGTCTAGGTCAGAGATGTCTGCAGGTCAGATCTGAATTGCAAATAACTGATGCAGTCTTTGTCTTCCGGAGTGTGCAGACAGCCTGAAACAATAGCTGCCAAAGGCGTGAACTCCCTTGCACCCCACTTCATCTGTAGTCTCCCACTGTGCCTATCAGCATTAACTATTTCCTTGCTGAGAATTTTAACGCAAGGAATGTGTAAAGAGTTGGGAGTGAAGCCTACATATGGGAACTGGGATCTGCAGCAGCAATGGAAAAATAGAGATGACCTATAGACTGGGAAAAGGGTGAGAAAACAGATGGGGATGAGAAAGCAAGAGGAAACCATGGCAGTGCTAAAGGAGAGGGTATTTTCTTAGAGTGATGCTGGGTGTGACAAAAAGGCTCTGAACCAGTCATGGATGATAACAAGTAAGAGTTTAGTTACTACATTGCCACATTTTACCCTTGATCTTGATGCAATCTAAGAAGTCAGTGGGAGTTATGCTGCAGATTGAGGGGAGTATTTAGGCCTAACCTTATACCCCAGCCCTTGAACCATAATTTAAAATTGAATTTGTCCCTCTCCAAGAGTGCTTGAGCTTGACACTCTTGCTCTAGAGGTGCTTCCACTAAAGGTGAAAGTCACCATTATGCACAAGGCCTGTGAATCTCGGGTGTGACATTTTTTCACAAGCTTGCAGCATTTGCCGATCTGCTATCTTTGTGATCAATGAGAATTGCACTATTGACATCAAAAGGAGCAGAATCAGGCAAAACTGAGTGCTTGTGAAATCCCGCCCCCCATTCCACGCACCCCCCCCCCCTTTCTTGGAGGTTAGATTTGAAGACCATCATTTTTGATCCAAGGCATTTAAAAATTTATGGTGAGCACGTCTAGCATACAAGGACAGTTTTGAATTGGCGTATAAAACTAGGACATATCTGACTTGGAACAGGTTTAGACCCTAATCTTGCCTTTTTTCTGCACGTAGAACTCATGAACTCCTATTGAGACGTATAAAAGTGTAACTCCGAATGAGTTTATAACTCAAAGGTAAACATGAATTATACAACCATCCAGTATGCATTGACATCATCCAAATAACATTTCAGTGTTACTTGTGCACATAAAAAAATGGATGTGTTGTGAAACTAATGAAGCAGGGTTTTAAAAAAGTATTCAATGTCATTGTGAATTCTCAGATAAACAGTATTTCGTAAGGTCTTAATGGGGCCCACTGGGACAAAGAGTGAATAGAAAATTTCCATCCTCCACTCACGAGTCTGTCTAGTGTTCTGTTGGAGCTATCATCCAAATTGCATTTGGCAGACAATATGATGAAACAACTTGGAAGTTCATTTTTTAAATCTTTCCTTTGCTGAGATGGCCCAGCCTGGTAAAGTGTTCATTTTGTTCTTCAGTTCAAGTGTTCATCATTGGATACATTTTATGTGAGGCAAAATTTTGAAGGGCCAAATACTAAAGTCCTTACTGAGGGCTCACTTGAGCCTGTGAGGCCCAGTCTTTTGTTGGAGGCTACATAGATCCACTTTGCCCTACCTGGAGCACAAATTGGAATTCCATCCTGGAGACGCAGCACGCCCGCCAGAGCATCCCAGCATGTGGGAGGAGTGTTCCCACTGCTGGATCCCTTCACGGGAGGCAGCCTACGTTCTCCTGTGTGTCTGGCTGGCTCCCACGGCCAGTGCATAGTGATAGAGGAGGGACCCTACCTCTTGAGGGATTTCTTATCATCTAGGAGGTACAGAGGAGGGACCAGTCCCCATGCTCCTGGAACTGCAGTGTGTTATGCTGTGCAGGGACAGAGACTGACACCCGGCCTCACACATCCCCACGTTCAGCTTTACTCAGGCAAGAACACGCACGATCCCGTCTGATCTTAGAAGCTAAGCAGGGTCGGGCCTGGCTAGTACTTGGATGAGAGACCTCCTTGGAATACCAGGTGCTGTAGGCTTAACATGGGCGTGGGGCTAGCAACTCCACCCTGTAAGGGAACCAATTGCTACCGAAACACCAACGACAGAAATGGAGAGATCTGTGGCTGGTGGCCCATACCCCAGCTGGGGTGACGGGCAAAGAGAGACTCAGGCAAACTCCCATTGACTTTGGTGGCAGCTGTCAGTGCCCATTATGGGAGTTTACTTTCTGTAGCATCATGTATTGGCCATTGCAGGATGTGACAGGCTAATGGACTGATCTTGTGTGGCAAATATTATCTTAGCGTGTGAGAGAGAAGAAGGAAATTAAAGGGGAAAAATGGGATAAAGAATATGATTTTTTTCAAAGGAGGTGAATATGTACAAAAAAGTTTTAAAGGAAACCAAGATTTTAAAAAATGAGATTTGAAAACAGAAAGGGACGAGGAAAGGGGAGAAAAGCTAAACAAATTAAAATGGGCAAATAAGGAGAGTTTTGCTTTGAGGAGAGTGTTTTGTTTGTTCCTCAGAAATCATACATAGTAACTATTGAACTAATTTGTGGGAATAAGGACTGGACTCACTGGTTTTCGAGGAAGTCTAGGCCTCGACTCGACTGCAAATTACTTCACAAGTTCAGAAGCTAAATCCTGTTTATAAAAAACGAAATGAGAACATGCCCCTTGATTGATGAACAAGATGCTTCTACTCTCAGCAAAACTGTCCTCCTCTAATGTAGCCGCCACTCCCTAACGTCCCATTTGGCACGTACAGTCTCTCTCCTTTACCTTTTCAGTTTAGCAGATTAAACATACTGGGGTTGACCCTGCAGCCCTCACTCAGGAAACTCCCCTTGAGTTCAGCGTGGGTGTTGTGACTAAGGAGTGGCCCCATTGCATTGGGCGTGGGATGAGGGAGAAATGTCGTGCTGCGGTAGGCGCCTCAGACATGGATAGCAGCCACTGCCCTCTCGTAAATACGCTCCAGGATGCAATGGATGCTGGCGAAACTGGGCCGGTCGGAAGGCAGCTTGCTCCAGCATAGGCGCATCAGGTTGTAGAGCTCCAAGGGGCAGTTGTCAGGGCAGGAAAGGACATTGCCATCTCTCACATAGTAAATCACCTCCTCGTGAGCCATCCCATAATAGGGTTGCATGCCGTAGGAGAAAATCTCCCACAGCACCACGCCGTAGGCCCACACGTCGGACTCGGTGGTGTAGCGGTTGTAGAATATGGATTCGGGGGGCATCCAGCGGATGGGAATGGCATCGTTTTCATTGGCTTTGTAATAGTCTGCCGAATAGATATTCCTCGAGAGGCCAAAGTCGGCGATTTTCACCACCCTATTTTCGCCCACCAAACAATTCCTGGTGGCCAAATCCCGATGCACAAACTTGCGCTCGGAGAGATATGCCATGCCCGCCGCCACCTGCTTGGCAATGCCGAGCTGATCGGTGCAGCCCAGAGCAAGGGGGTTGGGATTGGAGAGCCTGAGCCTGGCGTCAAGGTTACCGTGATTCAGGCTGCAGAGGTTGTGCGGCGAGCGGGTGCGCAGGTACTCATTGAGGTCCCCGTAAGCCATGTATTCGAACAGCAGACACATGGGTTTGCCAACAGCACACACACCTGGAAGCAAGAAAATACATCAAGTCAGTCTTGATTTATTTTGTTTGTCTGACAAAACAGAAATAAAACTTGAGGAAGATTTTTAAAAAGCACAGATGCAAATTAGGCCCTCAAATCCTCCTGGCTTTCATTGACTTTCTTTGTGCCTTTGTTAATCTTCTAACGTCAAACTCCAAGGGGAGGGGGAAAATGTAGTGTGCTTGGCTGATTTACTCTGATCCCCAAAATACAAGAATGCGATGCCTTCATTTGATTAAGAACCAACTCTTGGTCAAATTCATGTTCATAGGAGTTTCACCATGGACCCTATTGTGTTATAGGCACTGTACAAAGGCAAAACAAACAGACAATCCCTCCCCCTAAGAGCTTACAAGCTAATATAGTCGAACTCTCATAAACCAAGCTTCTGTGCTACTTCCAAAAATTCTAATTGTTCCTTGACATTTCTTGCCAGCCACTAAAAACCAGTGCAAACAGCATTCAAATCGTACACAATTTGCTTTCTTATGATTGCCATTCAGCACAGTCACTTGTATGGCTTATTGTGAAATATGAAAATTCTTGCCAGTGACCTAACACTTGTCTCTCAGAGAAAGAACAGACAACATTTCCCAAAGTGATAACATCTGGCTCTAGCGAGAACAAGCAATGTGAAAGGTTTATAGGTCAAATGTGTTCATTTCCTCACACCCTTGCAATATAAAACCAGTTAATTCCTGTAGTTTTGGCCTTTCCAAATTTATTCAATGTGTTAACAAGAAACAAAAGGTTGATTTTAGTTTAGGGCACTTCCTGTTCCTCTTTTCTATTGCTGAAGTACATATGCCAGGTCAGCTTTTGTGAAACCAGATTGCCTACAGAATTCCTGCACTAGGGATAACTTTCCCTGATAATGTTCCTATGGATATGAACAAAGATTTGATTACTAGATGATAAAGGCCAAATCTACCTCCAGGGAGTTTGCAGAAGAACTATCTGATGGCATTGCTTAGTGACCTCTGCCACTGCTGAAAGATGACATTTGTAGGGCCAAAATTCTTGTGGTCAGATTTCTTGATGGAAGAATGACACGGGAGTCCCTGTTAGCCCACCATGGAGGTTGTGTCCTCTAAGAGGCCGAGTAAATTTATCAAGCTATTTTCAGACAGTCGGCCAAAGGGGAGGAGGAGGAGGAGAGAGACTACATTTGTTGTTTCTATTTTTAAAGACTTAATGAGGTATTCAGGCAATACAATGGTGGGAGCCATATGAGTAACAGACCATCTGTGTGCTCAAAATTTGCACCCACCGTTTTGTGCCCACATAATGAATAGCAATTCTGAGTAACTGCATCTCTAGCCTGTGCCAACAGCCAAATGGAGGTGTAAGCAATCAGATTTTCACCCACATCTTTCAACTGCAGGCAGAAAAATGTGTATGTACTGCCCTGTAGTCTCCCTAACCCAATGGTGACTTTCACCCTGAGTGAATTAACTCCATGGTTTTAGTCCAGTTCTTAGCACCACATCCGTATTGTAAAAATCACCATAATTTGGAACTAACTGGTGTGTATGTTAAGAATCTTAGCCAAGAGATGCAGAGACTGATGTAAGTGATGATACAGGAACCCCGGCACAGGATTTGGATCTTATTTAGATGGCCATATGTGAAAACTAGTCTGCCTCCGTGTAACGAAAATGGCATTACAACTAAATGTTCAAACGTGGGCCAATAGAGAATGCAAAAAACATGCAGTGGAATGTCCAAAAAATAACCCAACTAGGGCCTTGCCAAAAGCAAATTTCAGTTGCCTCTTCCTTCATTTGCAATTTCATATGACTGCAAATCCTATGTGCATTACATTTTTGAAAATTTAGACCCAAAGAGACAACAAATGGATTGCTGGAAAGATCATACCCCAAGAGCTTATCATTTTGTTTTTGTACCTAACAGTTTGACGATATTTGGGTTGTCAAATTCCGCCATGAGAGCCGCCTCCCTCTGGAAATCGGCCTGCATGTCTGCCGAAGCTTCTTCCTTTAGCATTTTCACTGCCACCATTGTGAATGGCTCATAAGGAAGCAATCCAGGAGCCCTAGGAGAAAGAGAGATGTTCTAAATAGGACTAGTGGTATTGCACGCACACACACATACACATAATGTTAGCTCCATTTCCGGTTAGGAATCACAGACATAAAAAAGCAGGGATTGGGGGAGGGGTCTCAAAGCAGTGACCCGCAAGTGGAATTATTTTGCAGCCTTGTTTGGCAACATCGGGAGAAGACAAGGACTGAAGGAGCATGAACATCAAACCCACCTCACCTTTAGAGTATAAAGGAGTGTAAGACACATTGCAGGAGTGTAAGACACATGGTCAGTGTGTGGAAAAGGTGGCGCTATTGCTGCCCTTGTTGTGTCTGTTCTGTGGGTGTCTGAGGACTTGAAACCCCCTTTAGTCAGTCCTGCACATTTTGCCAGCTCTACCTTCTAAATATTTTTGAGAGGACAGTAGCATTTGCTGAGCTTTGCTTGCTTACAAGCCTGCCCAGGAGCAGCTGTTGTAACAGGCTATAAACTGAAGATTTCTACAGCTTAGAATCATAGAACTGAAAGGGACCTCGAGGGGTCATCTAGTCCAGCCTCCTGCACTCAAGATAGGACTAAGTATTATCTAGACCGTCCCTGACAGGTGCGTGTTCAACCTGCTCTTAAAAATCCCCAATGATGGAGATTTCATGGCCTCGCTAGGCAATTTATTCCAGTGCTTAACCAGCCTGACAGTTAGGAAGCTTTTCCTAATGTCCAACCTAACCCTCTCTTGCAGCAATTTAAGCCCATCCTATCTTCAGAGATTAAGAAGAACAATTTTTCTCCCTCCTTATAACAACCTTTTATGAATTTCAAACCTGTTATCATGTCCCCTCTCAGTCTTCTCCAGACTAAACAAACCCAATGTTGTCAATCTTCCTTCATAGATCATGTTTTCTAAACCTTTAATCATTTTTGTTGCTCTTCTCTGGACTTTCTCTAATTTGTTCACATCTTTCCTGAAATGTGGTGCACAGAACTGGACACAATACTCCAGCTGAGGCCTAATCAGCACGGAGTAAAGCACAACAATTACTTCTCATAGATTGCTTACAATAATCCTGCTAATACATCTCAGAATGATGTTTGCTTGGGAGGCTGCATGGCCTAGGTGATAGATCATGAGGCTGGGAGTCAGGAGAGCTGGGCTCCATTCCCAGTTCTGTCACTGACTTGGAACTTAGGGAAAACCACTGTCTTGTCGGCTAAGTGCAATTACGGTAACAATATCATTACATATCCCGTTTTATCTTCAGATCTCAAAGCCCTTTACAAAGGAGGTCAGTATCATTAACCCCATTTCACAGGGGAAACTGAGGCATGTGGCAACTTGCCTGGCAAACTAATGGCAGAACCTGGGACCCGTCTCCTGAATCCCAGTTCAGGGCCCAATCCACTCGGCTACAATGAGGCCTTTTTCTGAGTTGGAGTCTTTAGCTACCACTGTGATATATAAATAATAATCATGAATATTTTTCTTATCCATGGGACACTCTTCCCTTCACACTTTTAATTATAGATGCTGAGTCCTGAACTTGCCAAAGACATAAGGATGTCAATTCCCAAAGCCCAGTAACTTTCCACTCTTTAAACACTGGTTAAACCTGTGGGAATGGTGTACATTTTATTACTCCAGGTAATTCCTGCCCATGGAGATATGGAAGCCATGCCCTCAGCATTATAACACAGTTCCTGGATGTAGCCATCCAATGACTATAAAAGGTAGTATCCATTTGTGAATGCTATTACTCCGCCTAACCTGCTGATCCACCATTGCTTAAGTGTCAGGTTATTTTACCGTTCAGTAGCCATGAGAGGTTCTAGTTTCCAAAGCAAACTTCCAGTTTCCTTGTCACCTACTGCAGATTGATGGCACTGGAACAGATGCACTTGGCTACTGTAAATGTCACATCATTGTCAAATGTCAGAGAATGGCAAAATGCCCATCTAAAAAGAAATCTCCCAAGGCAAGCCAGTATTGCAGCTGAAAAGTTTGTCTGTTGAGATCCAGAACCTAGGAGTCATACACCTGATTCTTTTTCTCTGCAATGCCGTCTTTAAAGCAAAATGCCATTTGTGCCTTCTGGTGGGTATCAGAACTTCCACTGTGCTATTAGGGACAATACTCTTTCCACGTACCAGTCAGTTGCACATGTTTCAGTGCTTGAGAAAAGAAGGGTAAGTGATCTGTAGTTACTGATCGATAATGGGAGTGTAAGAAAGAAAAGGGGGCTCGCCTCTATTGATTAGCATCAAGGATTCATTACACCTGATCAAAAGACTAGAAGACTCTCACATGGTGTTCTTTTGAGTGCGAAATTCACCTCTGTGTAGACCCTGGCTAGGTACCTCTTAAATCCTGAAAGTGTAAATTAAGTGGGACTTAAGCAGTGCATGAGCTTTGCACAAGTGGGAATTTCACGCTGAGCAAGTTCTTAGCAGACAAGTATCTATATTGCAAAAATCTCCACGATTTGTAACTAATTGGTGTCTTTGTTAACAGTTTTAGCAGAGAGTTATAGAGACAGAGCCCTTCAATCCACAGGGTACTCTTTCCAGGGCAGTATTTGGATATGACTTATTTTTATATTAAACAGAGAAGTTCAGTTTCCAGGGCTGAAAATCGGGGGCTTCCTAACCAATAGATTATTTCCTTCTGGGACCAGGTTGCACCAACTTATATTTTTGCTAGTACATGTCTCTCCAGTGCATAGATTAAATGTTACGCTTCCAGTGCTCGCTGGTGTATGGGGTGGAGGAAGCTGTCTATGCCTTCTGCTCACAATGCATCTGAGCAGCACAGGATAGGATGGTTCTTAGCTGAAGAATTTGGTTCATAGCTGACAACCAGCCCAAAGGACTGGCCAGTAGTGCAAACAGAGTTTCACGCACAGATGAACCCAGGAACTATATCTGCCATTTTGCGCCTAAGGAGTGCAGTTGTTGACCGTGGTCTTAATCCCAGAGTTTTAGGTGATCTTTTAGATATGCTAGGCCATGACCGCCGAGCTCAAACTGAAGAAGGCAGCTGCGGTTTGAGAACTATAAGAGGAGTATCAGCGATGCATCAAATAATGCTCAAAGCTATTTTTATTAGAAGGTCTTGAGTTGGCCCCAGCTTTGCTTATGTGACTGACTTTTAAGCCTAGCTGCTGATCTTGTTCTTAAGACAGATGTGACGGTAACTTGTTACATCCCCCATTCCCACTGCAGGAGGTAGTTCTTAATACAAATGGCAGCCTTTCAGAGGGAGCCAGTAAATAACAGCCAGTCACTTCCTGTCCTGACATGCTGCTTCACCCAAGAATAAGTAAACAGTGAATCAGAATTTTAAGGAAGCCAACTGGCAAAGAGATTACTGGCACTGTGTGTAGAATTATGTTTACAGGGATGAAATATTATACAAGGAGAAAGAGGAGGCTTACTAAATTTACTCTGAGGCATCCATTAACATACATAGAACAGTGAATTTAATTTTCTTTCTGGGAACAGAAAAAGATTTTCTCATGTGGTAGCTTGAGAGTTCCATCCAGGTTTGGGTCTGGCAGTACTGGAAATGAACCAAACCATCATTTTTTTTATCCACCAACCCTGCTCAGCAATGCCAACTGTGAACCTTTACCCAGGAAATACTCAGCTCCTGAGGCATTCTTTATGAAGCTGCGAGGATAACACCAACAATATGAAGAAAGCCATTCAGAAATCAGGATGGCTGGACCTTCTCCATTCAAGCCAAGGCCAACGATAGTTCCCAAAGCACAGTATCTTCCTATTTTGCGTTCATACACACCATGCTCTTTTCTAGTTCTCTTTAAATATCGCTTTAAAACTTTCTATTAAAAGGAATTGCAAAATGCAGTGAAAATTACATGTGGGACTCTGGAGGGATGAGGATTATTCTGAGGAAATTCACCCAAGTCAATAGGGCCTACACAAAGATCTATATACCATTTAAGGCTCATTTAACACCCAGCTGAAGTAGGGTTTGAATTGCCTTGTATGGGTGCCATCCTGTTTGGGTCAACTTCACCCCTGTGCAGAGAGCGAGCCTATACCCTCAAAAAAGAGCTCAAGTGATCTTAAGTGGGGCATAGTCTTTGTGCTGCCTGTCTGCATAGACATTTGAATTTTACCCAGTATGAACTAAAATGATGGGCTCTATTCACCAGGGTGTTCCACATGCTTGGTTTCCCTAGACAGATACACTGGGCGTAGGGCTGCTTTGCTCATCAGAGTGGCACTTGGCATCCGGGCGCACAGTTATGAATCTGGTCCCATGTGCTTTGTTGTTGCTTCAAGCTCCACTCGTCTAGTTTTAGCCATCAAAGCGAACAGTCAGTCATAAGCTAAGCATCTGTGATTTTGCTGCTGTGTGCCCTTTAAACTGTTATTTTTAACACTGTCTGTATAAATAAACCTGCACTTCCTCCACATCCCTTCGGGGGGGGGGGGATGACAAAAAATTACTCGCATCCATCGGAAGTATTTCCTCGCTCTAACAAATTTAACCTACCACATATTTGTCAAAGTTGTCAATGGTACAACTGACCATGTCAGGACAGAGCACTATCACACTAACTATAAAATGTCTGCTCTTGCAACCACGACTTGCAAGAGGAGCCCTTTGACTTTGCAATCAATGAGACTAGTCCCACAAGTAAGGTTTCTGGGCACAGGTCCATGTTGAGGAGCATGTACATTGTTTATGTTCATTTTTGTTTCTCTCTCTCTCTCTCCCTCTCTCTCTCATTCAATTCCACATATAACCTCATTAGCCAGTCACGTTCCATCCTTCCGAGGCATCCCAAGTAACAAGCACCTCAGTGAAATTAACTGTGAAAAGAGGAAAGGGAGCCAAAATAAATACACGCTGCAGCCTTTCCACTTCCTTTCAGCAATTCTGAGGTGGGGTTTTCAAAATCGCTCGTCACTGGCCTAATCTTACTCCACTGAGTGTTACCGCAAACTCCACTGCAGCCAATGGAGGTTGAATTGAGCAAATTCAGAGTTCTTTGGAAAATCCCGCCTGTAAATTATTGAAAACGTTTAGAGAAACCAATACTGGAAAACACTTCAGAGTGCTTAATATCCATGAGAACTAGCACTGAGGTACTATTTCTATCTTATCTTCCCTGCTTCAGTCGTAACTTACCTGAGCCTTTACCTCACTGCTCATGATTTATGGTCTTTCACCTGCAGAGTAGTGACTGCCCACTGCTCCCATGAAAGTTGATAGGAACAGGATTGGTTCTTAATTCCTTAAATTCAGAATAGTGCCAGGAGGAAGGCCCTGCAGTTGCACCTGCTCAGAGTTCCTGACACCCTGATGAGCAACTAGAATGCCTGACGGACCGCCCTGCCTGACTGGCTGTCTCAGGAAGCCAACAGGCCAGTTCTTAAGCCCAGCAGCAGCTTTCTGGCTGTTCAATGCACATGCTCAGGGACTCTCTGCCTCCCTCTGCTTGTGTCTCATCAAGCCCTGCTCCTGCTGTATTCTTCCACAGCTCCAGATCCTTGCACCCAGCCTTCTTCCCAACCTGTCCCAGCCTTGTTCCTGCCTCAGAACCAGCCCTGCTCCTGCTTTCCCTGATTCCCGGCAACCCATTTCTGAGCCTCGGCTCTGATTCCTGACTCCAGTTCTGTCTTGATACTTGGCTCTGGCGTTCAGACTGTGATTCTGGTTCTGACCCTCAGCTCTGATTCCTGGCTCTGTCTTGGGCATGTGGACTCTGAGCACTAAGCCTGACTCCTGCTGTGACCTAGGCCTTACTGACTATGACCCGGTCTCCTGGCAAATAGGAAAAACTGTTGTCAATTTCAGGAATAAGGACCTGCTAAGCAAGTAAGGATATTTTTGCAGGGACTAACTGCAGGGAGGGCAGGGGTAACCACCAGCAAATATTGTTGTTTTTAAAATGCTGGCTATGATGAACCAACATCTTAACAAACATGAAATCCTGGGGAAATTTGAAAATTTCACAATGGACTAGTCACAGTTAAACCAAGCAAAATTCTTCCTGTCCTGAATGTATCATAAACTTAGCTGCCAGATTCAGCTGGATTTAACAGATATAAGTGAGATACTCTGTCTAATATACAGAAGATGACGATGGACATTTGTGACAATTTTTCACCAAATAACAATTGAAAGTGGGAAACAATAGGAGTAAATTAGCCTAGTGTTTATAATTAGTTTTGTCACACTTTCATACTCGTTTCATTCTGGTGAGAACAATTAATTTCTCCATGACAGTTCAAACAAACATTTTCCCACTACCGGAACTCTAGCCAGATGTTAATGTCTTCCGGGTATCAGTATTAAAGAGCACTTCTTAGCAGGACGCTTACCTTGCTTGAAAGACCCTTCCAAACGCTCCTTCTCCAATATCTCTCACGTATTCAATGTTGTTTCTTGGATATTCCAGGCTGAGTAGTTTAGGATTCAGGAGAAGGGGTATGCGCTGGTACATGGGGTTAGGATGAAGTCTGTCCAGTAGGAGCTCTGATGGAAGAGTGGTTAGCGTTGGTGCTTGTGACTCCCTGAAATGGTAGAGAAGGAAATGATCCGTGGGTTAGAGCATGTAGGGTACTAGGTCAGGAGTGAATGTTTTATTCACCTCTTTTGTGGTTTGACTCTTCAAGGCTGGAAAAGGGAGGTGCAGAAAGACTGTCCACAGGGCCTCTTCGCGCCATACAGTGTGGCTTGGCAGCCTTGCACAGACAGCCCACTTGCCCTGCTGCCGGAGTAGTGATTATCTACGAAAACGGCTGCCAGGCCATAGCATGCCCTGAATACATGTTCTGCATCTTTGCTCCGACCATGCCAACATCCTCATTTTCAGTCCTGTATGCCCTTGTGGAATTACGTATGGGAAATGTTTCAGATGGGTGAGCCTGATTCTCCTTAACATGGGGATATGTGCCTGCCAGGTGTACAATGTGCCTGCCTGGGTATTTTACAACAGTTCTTACTAACTGTGCACCACTGTGTGTCTCATGACACTGTATTGTTTCTGGGACATTTCCAGCTTCCCTGTTATTTCTAGGGATCTAGGCGTAGTATGTTGGTCTGCCAGGCCGGGGGCCAATCCAGCAGGCCACTAGGTACAGAAGTCATCCTTCCATGAGCAGCTGCAACAGAACTACCCATGTGATCCAGGATTACTCATGTGATGAAGAGTTTGCAAGGCCCCAGTCAGTAATCTGGGGTAACACCATAGAGAAAGGAGATCTAACACATGAGAACCTGCAACAAAAAATGATACCCTGGAAACATTATTCTCACCCTTCCACAGAGCACTCTGCAAAGTTACACTTTTCAAAAACCAGCATCCTTTCAGTTTTTGACAATTGAAGGAATCTAGTGGCTGGAAAAATTCGCTTCTGACCTGTTCCACAGTGCGGGCTGTTCACCACAAACATTAGGGTTGGAGCTAAGGAATTTGCTTTGAGGGCATGAGGGTTTTGAGGAGGGAGAAAACCCACCAATATTATTTTCAACCACATTCATGTCCAGATAACTTCTTATATATTGACTAAAGTCTCACCATTGAGAGTTTGTAGAGTAATGCTTGGGAACAGAAAAAATTTCATTGAGTCTCCTTTTTGTTTTTGTTTTGTTGGAAGTTGTGTGTGGCTGGAGTTGCTCCTTTTTAATTCCCTTTTGACCATTCAATTCTTAACAATGTCTAAATATCTACTGAATACTTCATCTAATCTCCCCAAGAAGGAAAGGTTCCTACATCTAGATTGTCTAGTAATGGCTTAGGATAGTATGTCCTTATAGTCTAAGCTAAACTTGAACTCATTCTCAAATCTGTTAATTGCCTGAGAAACCAAGACAATTGTTTGCTATTCTGAATGAAAGCAATTGACCAGCTTAATTTTACAAACGTGTTTCCAGATGTCTTTGTCATGTGATTCCTCAGGTTACATGAGGTCCTATATAGTTATGAACGTATGCTGCTGTTCATGTGACTTTCTTAGGCGTACGGTATATAAGTCACCAGTTCCTTGGTTTACTGTGATGAGAATTCAAAATCAAACATTGCTATTCTCAACCAGAAATGTGAAGGAAAGCTGAAGCACTAGACAAGCACCAACGTTTTGTCCTGATTTCTAGGTCTCATGGAAGGACATGAGAATTTTTGGTCAGCATTATTTGTTTTTATTAATGTATTAATAGTGCCCAGAGGGTCCAGTTAGGATTGGAGACTAAGGGTGCTAAATACTGAACAGACATATAAAGACACATCCCTGTCCCAAAGAGTTTCCAGTCTAATATTTCCCTTTTCCCTATCAGCCTTAAGAGTTGAAACGGAAAGTGAAAGAAAAATACAAGCTGTCATCCAGGAAGAAATGATCTGACATCCAAGATGGATTTCATCAATTTAACCTTTTCTGCCCATATAATGGGAAACCTGACCCCCCCCCCCCTGTAGACAATTTTAGTTCTCTCCTTAAATTTGAATTTAGTGAGTACAGTAAAACCTCCATTTAACAGACTAATTCGGGCGGGGGGGTGTCCATTAAATCAGAAAGTCCGTTATTTAATAAAAAAAAAAAACGGGCTGTCGGAGCAGCAGCCGGCCCGCCACAGGGCCGGGGCGGCAGCTCCACAGCCCGCCCTCTGCCGGGACCCGGGCAGCAGCCGGGAGCTGCCAGCCAGCCCGTCCGGGTCCCGGCTGCTGGGACCCGGGCGGCAGCCGGGACCCGCCAGCCAGCCCGCCCGCTGCTGGGAGCCGGGTGGCAGCCGGAAGCCGGCAGTCAGCTCGCACGGGTCCCGGCTCCCGGGACCCACCAGCCAGCCCGCCCGCTGCCGGGGGCCGGGCGGCAGCAGGGAGCCGGCAGCCAGCCCTCGACAAATGGATTTCGGATGCATCAGACTTTCTTAAAAATTTTGTCCGTTGCATCTGAAGTCCGTTAAATCGAGGTCCGTTAAATCGAGGGTTTACTATACTGGAATGTCCATTCCAAGTCCCATGTCAAAGCTGTATGTGCTGGAATAAATCCTACGTGGCTTTATTTATAGATCTCTAGGTCTTACCTCTTTTTGTTTTTCCATTGTTTTCGCCTTCGGCAGCAAACAAGAGCAGTGATAATGAGAATCACTATCAATGCAAAGCTGGAGATTATGGAAATGATGACAGTCATGGAGTATGTAGGGGAGAAAGAAGAAGGGAGATTGGGAGTTTCTGCATTTGGTTTTTTTGTTCCTGGTGGTGTGGATACTGCAATGAAAACAAAAACAATGATCCAATCCTCTGAAATTCTATAGAACTTTTTGTTAAAGTATACTTCTGACATCATCCAGTTGTCATGGTAATTATTGTGATGCCTACAAATTCAGCAGTGTGACTTCACAGCAGGATCATACAGGAGAAGGTTGTTGGAAGTAAGAAACCCCTTTTTGATGCCAATAACATTGGTAAGAATCAAAGTAATAAAATTGATTGGAAAAAGCTGATAGGTACAAATGTATTTAAACTTTTAGTTTAATTGTATCTTTCAAAAAGCATCATGAATATAAATATAAGCATTGGTTTAACTCTTTCAGGGCTATGCCAGCAATCTGTTGGTTTGTACAATTAGTGTAATGGTCATGACTAAAAGGAAAGCTAAGTCAGGCCATTCCCTTCATTCCTTTACAAGTGCAGCTATAGTGACTTAGCTTTGGTTCACAAGAGCCTTGCACTGCTTCTGATCTCTGCTTAGTGAAAATGGAAGTAGTGAATAGAGCTTTCGCTGAGGTATATTTTGAATAGTACAATATTTCTGTGATGGTCATTTAAAATCCTGACATCTATGAATAAGAGAAATGCGTGCCCAGAGCCAAACTGGGAAGCCGAAACTCCTTAATTCTAATCCTGCCTCTGACCTGGATTTCCCATGGCCTTGGGCAAGAGGTCACTTAGCTTCTTTTCTATCTTCATCTCCCGCTCTCTACGAATCAGGATGTTATGAGAACATGCTACTGTAGTTTGTAAAGCACTCTGACCATTACAGCCAAATCCTGCTCCCACTGAAGTCCAAAGAAACTGACAAGACCGTCAGAACTATTATGGTGACTACTGGTAGATAACAGTCCTGAACAATTTTGTGGATCAATGTTTAATGATGATCTAAAACTAACAACTACAGTGAGAAGTTGTTAGCTGCTGTCCCTTACCCTCTCCACAAAGAGGTACACTGCAGTATTCCCAGTTTACAGAATGGTCCTTTGTGTAACACCAGGGACGTTCATTTTCCCCTCCTGGATTACGGCAAGAGTTCTCAGCGTTTGACAGCTCTGGGAAAATCTGAGGGGTCCTTCTGTGCAAATGGGGTACCTGGTAGGAAGGAATAAGTTAGCTTTAGTGTTTCTGGAATGCACTTCTTCCTGATGTCTTTAGAAATAGCTGATGGCTGTAAGTCTGCAACAGCTTGCCAAGAAACATAGGACATCCACATCTTTTGAGGGGGCGGCCATGAGGGTGAAATGCGAACACACCTGACCTTTTAACCACACTATCCCTGGCTTTTTGTCTCTGAGGCCCCGATCCTCCAAGGTATTTAGGCACTTAGCTCCCATTGATTTCAATGAGAATTAAGTGGCTAAATAGGGCCTGAGTAATTTGCAGCCCATTTCGGTATCGTTTTCATTAGGTGGGATTTTATTCCAATGACTCATACATATTACAGGAAAACACAATCACTTAAATAGATGGGTCCTGTGTCGTGTGTCTGTTGTGCTTCTGGGGGAATCCTGCACTAAGCCTGACGTGCCAGCCAGGGAACGATGGCCCCAGGGAAGGCAGATCCTTCAGCAGTGTGCTGCTAGCTTTGTGGCTTCTGTGCCACCATCCTCCCTTTCTCGATGCTGGTAGAGGGACCGAGGACGATCTGCCCAGTTGATCTGCAGCTACCATAGCACCCCTTTGGGGTCATTGGCATTTGGCACTATTTAAACTGGTTTTCAGGTTGCTCTAATGCAGGGGAGATGCCTAGCACATGGCTGGCTCCTCCAGATGCCACATTTCCCCCATTCCCCTGTGAACTTGTACACCCAAGATAGTATACTTAGGCTGGGATTTTCAGAGGATTTTCTAGAGTAGTGGCCAACTTCCACTGAGTTTCTGTTAGACTTCTTTGGCTATCCTAGCATTAGACTATGTGATAGAGTCAGACCTGAAGGGTATAGGAGAGTGCTGGAAGGCAGGTACATCAGTCTCAGGATGCGCAGGTCTCTGTTCCCCCTATAGCCAAACAAAGGCTATTCCAGGCCAATCAAGACACCTGGGGTCAGTTAAGAAGGTTCTAGCAGGCAGCAGGTTAATTAGGAGCACCTGCTGTCAAGTAAGGCCTTAATAAAAACCCCTGCCTCAGGCAGACAGTGTGGGTGTTTGGAGCAGAGAGGAGTTTGGAGACATTGGAGCAGAGAGGAGTTTGGAGGCATTGAAGCAGAGAGCAGTTTGGAAGGAGGCCCTGAGGTAAGGGTGAAGTGGAGAGTAAAGAAGCAGGAACTGTTGTGGGGAAGAAGCCCAAGGAATTGTATAGTGCTTGGTGGTTAAAAGGTCAGCCTTCTCAACTGATACTATTAGGGTCCCTGGGCCGGAGCCCAGAGAAGAGGGCAGGCCCGGGCCCTCCCCCCCTCCTGCCTTCCGCAATTAGTCACTGAGGCTAGTGAAATCCGCCAAGAAACGCAGGACCCACAAGTACAGGCTTGGAGCTTTGTCACAACTAACAATCCAACCCTGACTGTAGATCTGAATAAACTGATGCTCACCTGTTCACTCCACTTCTGGCAAGGAAGGCCTGAGGCTGTGACATTGACAGAGCCCTGGTAGAACCTGCCGGTGCCTTTGTAGCAGGTTGCTGTGGGGAAAGGCCATTTAAACAAGGAAAGTGAGACAATGGACTGCAGCACGGTGAATCAAAACTGTAAAAACTATTTCCTAAAATAGGAATAAATGACCACAGCTGCAGATTAGAAGCAAAAAAACACCCCGGAGAACATTAAGATGTCCAGACAGCTAAGGCTGCCATCAAGAGACTATCTAGACTTCTGTTCACACCATTGAATAGATTTTGATCTCAGCTACACAAAGGTAAATCTCGTGCAACTCCAAAGAAACTAGTGGAGTTATTCCAGGTTTACACCTTTGTGATGTAGGTTCAGATTCCAGTCTACCCATTCTGTCCCTCTCATCCATCCATCCATCCATCCATCCATCCATCCATCCAATTCACTCCTCCTGTTATAGAAAATGCAACACAGAACCCCCCTAAACACCCTAGGAGTATCTTTCTAGTTGTTTCATATGCAGATATAGTAAGTAAAGCCGCACAGAATATAAAATTATGTATTCATTGTTTCCTGCAAAATTGAGGCTAAAAAGAGGGACAGCTCTTAGAACTGTACCATTAATACCATCCTGTACATCAAAAGGTTCACTGATCTAATTGGAAGGAGTTGGTTCTAAGGAAGGAAGGGGAAGATTTCCAAAAATACACAAGGGATTAAGGCGTACAAGTTCCCCTAATAGTCACTGGGACTATTCTAAATCCCAGGGCCAGATCATGCCTATCGGAGGCCCTAACCCAAGATGCCTGTGGATCAGCCACACACTCACATAGACTGGCAGTGACCTAAGGCAGTCTTCTCCCCTCAGAATTAGCAGCAGAGGTCCCCACAAACCCCTGGAGAGTCAGAGTGGCAGAAGAGTGTCCACTGGCTTCAGAGGGGAGAATCAAGCTCTGTGACTGTGTCAGTCTTCTCTAACCTACATGTGGTGCTTGTTTTATGAGTGTAAGCTCCTCATGGCACAGTGTGCATGCCCAGTGCTTAGACATTGTAGGTCTGCCTGCACCCAATGATGCTAAGATTAATAATGAATGAATACAGATCAGGTAGGCATCCAAGCTTATTCACGCTGGAGAAAAACTGAGCAGGAAATCTTGCGAGAATAGACTTAAGTGCAAGGTTTCTTAAACTAGTTGCTTCTGGGAAGGCTGGAAGTGCCCAAGGATTACCTCTCACACTGTTTCAGCACCATTTCTTCCATTCTTGGCCAGACACCAGAAGTGCCAAGAAGGAACAACATTAGGAAACAGGGTGACAAGTTACTCTCATGGTTTTAAACTTCCGGAAAGATTTATTTAGGGTTCAGTTTGAGTTCAGGGCAAAAGGTTTAGCCTCTTCTTTTGTCTGAACAGACTTTACCCCTTCCTTGTCTCTAGGGTAAATGTAGTTCATGCAGACCTAGGTTGCAGGTGTAAATATTTAGGGTGGACATATACAGGACAAGTTCAAAAGGACCAATGGAAGTAGTGCTACTAGAGTAAATCAAACGCATCGTAGCTGATCGTGTACCCCTTAATCTCTTGCGTTCCACATCTCAATGACTCCAGTTGTTTCTTTTCTATAGTCCCTGGCACACTTCATACAGGGCTCCCTGCGTTACACGTGACAGAGGAAAGAAAACACACAACAGACCCGACGACAATGTCCCGACAGCGCAGAATGACTATTTTAGGAGTTTCCCTTTCAAAGGCAAGGTGAAGAATATCTGAAACTTGTTTAATGATTGATCTGGAACCCAGATGCCACTAAAGCATTGGCCTGTTTCTTGACAAAAATAAAAGCCTTGCACGGTGACCTGTGCCTTCCGATTTGGTACTCACGTCACATGTCTGAAATAAACATCCATATAATGAATGTCTGTGCGACACTTTCTAGTGACCTTTTGAAGTCTGAAACAATTACCAAAAAAATAGTCTCTGCTTTCTGTCTAAGGGCGATGAGAAACTGGGAAACAAATATGCCACTCATATGGAAGGTTTCCCATAGGAGAGAGTAAGGAGAAACTGAGATTCTGTATTTGGGATTTAGTTACTAGTAACTCTGTTGATTTTGTGTGAGTTGGAATACAATGCATCTCACTCTACCATAGCTGTATGGATTGGTAATGGTACTGTACTAAAATCTTTTCTTTTCTCCTTAAAGCCAGCAGATATGACTGAATGGGCATGGGGGAGGGCAGGATATCAGCTGAATAAGAAGGAGTCCTTTGGTAAAATGCAATTGATATTAGTCAGAAAGGTAGCATTTTTACAGTCTCTCTTTTGACCTGCCACAACAT
Source organism: Sternotherus odoratus (assembly GCA_032164245.1). Taxonomy (NCBI): domain Eukaryota; kingdom Metazoa; phylum Chordata; order Testudines; family Kinosternidae; genus Sternotherus; species Sternotherus odoratus. Next base: position 11,798,572 of record JAVMKO010000007.1, on the reverse strand, counting down.
TTAGAACCCCTCATCCAAAAATGATCAGAAGAGGGTTAATGTTTTACACCCTCTCTGAGCAAGGGAAGGACTACAGCTGTACACCTTACATGCAAGGATTTGTGTCAAAGCGACACCACTGAAGCAGCTGTAATGAATTAAGCTATTTCTCATAGGGAAGTGCTCTGGGGATTTGGATGGCTGCTTCTGGAAGCCAAACCTGGAGGGAAGTTGTTGGGAGAGAGACAATGTTATCTGGAAAAGCCTATTTTCACCTCCTGGGTTTTCCTCTGTTCGCATTGGGTGCCTAGCACTATAATATCTGAGCACCTCCGAAGGGTGGAAGCAAAAGTACAAGAGATTAGGCCTCTAGGTTTGGTTTGGTTTTCTTTTATTTTTCTGTCTCTCTTCCTCCCTCTCTCCCCACCCTTCTACAGCTCCTCTCTTCTCCCTTCCTCTCCTTTGCCCTTCCACATTCTTTCTTCCTCCTGGCTCTGTTTAGTTTGTCTGTGGGAATGCTAAACAGTCCAAGCAGTGAGTTTAACTGGCAGTTTTTAAGAAGAGCTTTTGGCATCACACTGAGGGGTCACATACACATGTTTCAACCTATGCAAAGGCCAAACCATCATGATTTATCAAATCAAAAGCTCCACAGAAGCTTCACAGCCAAAGTGTCATCATGCTGCAAAAATCTTGCCTCATCACAATGAAAAGGTATATTGCAAACATTTTAAATGTGAAACAGCTTTGGATATACCAACCCCCGCAATTGTTCAAAAACCAGAGTCAAGGCCCCCCAGAATCATGAGAGGTGATTTTTTTAAGCCAGAGATTTTAAAATGAGCTATTTGTTTGTTCTTTTTATTTGCTACCTGATGTTGAAAATTTTGGGGCTCACATTTTCTCCCCAAGCCTGAGAGCTTTTTTTAAATGAAAGCTGAGATTTTCAGGTAATAACCTGATTCAAGTGGGTAGTTGGGGCTGAAAGAACCCCCCTCTCCTCCCAAGTATCATGAGAGTTGGCAACATGGCATCTTAAATAACTTGACCAAATCAAGGATTCTAGTGCTAAACTGCAAGGGAATCTACTTACTGGTTGTATCTTCTGTCTTAAAATCTGGAGGGAAAAAAGACAAACAACAAGTAAGCAACAGATAATCTAAAATCTTTGTTCAGTAGTGCAGCTACTATCACTGTGTGGGAAAACATTCTTTCCCAGAAGCACTCTGTGACGTTTCTCTGTGAATACACCAGTTCTTCAAAGTGGTAACACTATCATTAACTAAACTGGTTTTAGCAAACAGATTGGTTTTGAGACCAGTGGTTCTAAAATAGGGCGGTTGTTTTTAGGGAGGGCTGTACATTGGAATCAGACCAAATAAACAAACTGTTGTTGCGGTCGTTCTTTAATGCACCGAATTTGGCATTTCAAACACAGGCTAAAGTAGAACTACAGATGTTACAAGGCTACAGTTTACTTCAAGTTCAAGAATAGCAGCCGTGTTAGTCTGTATCCGTAAAGCAAGTAGCAGCTTAGAGAAAGTGTAGCACCTTAGAGACTAACCAGTTTATTTCAGCATAAGCTTTCGTGGGCTATAGCCCACTTCATCGGATGCATAGAATGGAACAGAAGCAAGATGCATTTATACACACAGAAAGAAAGAAAATGCAATCAGTTAGTGTAATGAGAGAACCATTCGCAAGTCCTACTTAGCCCAGGGGCTAAAAATGCAATTGATTGCATTCAGGGCCGGCGACAGAAATTTGGGGGCCCCCTACTCTGATCGTTTGGGCCCCCCCCAGCCCAGCTGGCACTTCCCCCTCCAGCTGACAGCAGCTGGGGGCCTCCCCAGCCCAGCCACCCCCCCCAGCTGACAGCGGCTGGGGGGGGGGAAGCCCAGCCGGGGCCCCCCCCAGCCCAACCGGCGCTCCCTCCCCCCCCCCCCCCCAGCTGACAGCGCTGGCGGCAGTGTGGGGTCCTGCGGCGCGAGCTGCCCTTGCTGCTTCCCCCTCCCCCGCACTTTCTCCCCCGGACTGCCCCTGCCGGGGACACGCGCGCTCGTCCGGAGGAGAGCCGCGCCGCCTCCCCGCCCCTTCCCCGCTCTCCAGGTCCGGCGACAAGGGGGGATGACTACGGGTACTGCTGTGTACCGGGGCCCCCCTAAAGTTCGGGGCCCGGTACAGCTCTACCCATAGTACCCCCCTGTTGCCAGCCCTGATTGCATTTCCTGAGTTAATTTACCTGACACAGAAATCCATTTCAAAAGGTTTTTTTTCTCCTACTGATAACGGCCCATCTATATTTAACAGCCCTCTAGAATTGGAATGCTAATGTACAATTTTTTTTCTTTCTTTCTGTGTGTATAAATGCATCTTACTTCTGTTCCATTCTATGCATCCGATGAAGTGAGCTATAGCCCATGAAAGCTTATGCTGAAATTAACTAGTTTGTCTCTAAGGTGCTACAAGTATTCCTTGCTTAATTTACTTCAAGAGCCTCTTCCGACTATATAGACTGATACCTAGGAAGCTGATTTCTTACCAGTTCCTATTTTATTTGTAAATTGTATATTTTACAATTGTCTTCTTCCTTGTCAGAGGGCATTTGACATGCCACAATCTGATAAATACTTAGGGTAGCCTGGATTTGGCCCATGGTACCTTTGTGTCTTCAGTGACGAGAGTGGGATTCTTTTAACTGGCCCCTCCCCCTTGAAGTCACACTGCCAAGGATTCCCCAGCCTCCTCCTGTCCCTGGTATCCCTCTTGAAAGGGGCTCCCTGCAGAGAGGGTTTCCCCTGGGTGATTTGGGATTACTGTTGGATTCAAAGGGGTGCGCTCTCTCTTCTCCGGCCAATCCACAGATCCCCAAAACTCTGGAGAATCTACCATGGAGTCCAAGGAAAGGGGGCAGGATTGACCTGGTATTGCCTGATAATCCCCCTTTCCCTGGTGAAGAAGAGCCACGTCACTGGGGCATAATCTGGCCCACAGTTTGGTCTTGATCACCCACTGTCCTCAGGCCTTCCCATCTGCCCCAAACACTTGCTAAGCCTTGACCCCGTTTAGCACAGTGGCAAGCTGAATTCTCAGTTACCGAAATACGGAATCCTGGTGCAGGCCTTTGCGTCCTGGTGCAGGCTGGGAAGTCTGTGGCATTCAGGTAGAGCGAGAAGCATTAATCCTGGTTTGTAAATCCCTTTCTGGGAGTTCTCCTCCATTGAGAGCCATTCCTTAAAGCAGTAGAGATCCTTTACCGCAAGGCAATGCTCTCTACATTATTTTACAAAGAACAGTGAAATACACAGTCAATGGCTTGCTGACAAACACTGCATTAACAATGGCATGTGAAAGTTATGCAGACAGATCCTTAGCTGGTGGAAATCAGCGTGGCTCCATTGATTTCGATGGGGCCACGCTGATTTATACGAGCTGTGAATCCGGCTCATAAACTGTAATGGAAACATTGCATGAAATATAACAATTTGCTCTAGGGAAATCCTTGAAGCTGCATTTTTTTGTGAAGCAGCACTCTGTTCAAAGCACCACACATGTCATTCTGCGTCATGGGTTCACACCAACTAATGACCACATGTCATGCCTGTGGTCATGCCTATGGGTCCTTCTGTCCCTCCTCAAAACTCATCTCTCTACTGTAATGCAGACAGAAAGCTGCAATCTGATACCAGGCGGTGAGCTGCTAATACTACTCCTGATTGGCTGAGAATTGTGCACGTCTTATTTTTTTTTAATCTCATCTTCCCGCTCTGGTCCCTTTGATTGTCTCCTCCACCTGCTATGTCTTGTCTTTTTCACTGTACTCTCTTTGGGGCAGAGACCTTTATATAGCACCTAGTACAATGAAACACCAACATGGATGAGATCTCTAGGTACTAAGTCAATAGAAATGTTTAATAATAATAATAATAATGACGATGATAGATGAGAGGGAACTGTTGGATGTTTTTCATCCCAGGTTATTCTTTGAAAGTGATTGATAGATAAATTATTGAAATTCATTTACATTTTAAATAAGGCTTATGGTTTTTCAGGTTTAAGATTAGCAGCCATGTAAGTCTGTATCCGTAAATAAGATGATGGTTTTCCAGTTGTTTCAGGAATAGCGTGCCGTCCGGAAAAACTGTCTGCTTGATAAGAAAACCAGAACTGTCATACCCAGAATATTGGGAAAGTTTTGGTGACGGTGATGGGTTAATTATCAGCCATTCATTTTTTGGAATCCCGGCTTATGGTTACAAGTGGAGATGATTTTGGCAGACTCAGCCAAGGCTGTGGGACAGGCTTCCCTACTATTCATTTAACATCATTAGGAGTTGAGCTGCAGGCATATGATAGTAATAGAATTAGTCACCCCTTGAAATGTGTAACCTAAAGTGCCACATTGCAATTTGATCCAGATTTATCAGTTTTGTTGCCATCAGTTTCCCTACTACTCTGTGAGGATTAATGTTAATAATAGCTGGGGACATTGCGAATCTTTATAAAACGCTCTGCCGCTGTGGAGTCACAACTGTTCAGTGATAGCACAGCTGAGGTGGAGTGTATTTTACCAAGGGATGAGGCAGCTGCTGTTCTCTAGCTGTAGTGAGCATGCTATCAAGGCTCTCTTTAGGAGCAGAGCTGTGTAAGAAGAATGCACTGAGCTTGCCTGCACTGTGCTTGCCTTTAGCTAGTGCTTCTTAATTCCCATAAGCACCAAGTGCAGCCAGACACATCCATTTTAATTAAACAGCACATTCCACAGCAGTGAGATATGCGCCCGTAAACTGGGAAAGATTGACAATCTTGGTAAACTGGGCAGGGATTTGGAAGATGCAGGTTCAAGATCTGCCTCCACCACAAACAACTTGTGTGTCCCTGAGCAAGTTGATTAAGCTCTTTGTGCCGGTGAAATGGGGATGAACATCCCTGTTGAGGGGTTTTGTGAGGCTAAAATCATTCCTGTTTTCTGAAGTTCTCTGATGCTATGGTGAGGGGCCAGGTAAGCAGACCTTTGTACAAAACCTAATACTGGGCCACATGAGCTTGATGAGATGGTATATAAAGATAGATGACTTCAGTTCAAAGTTAGAATCCTTGTGTAATGTAAATGGGAGATGCACAAAATTAGCAGAAGGACAGGAGGGCCAGTAACCTCTTACTGGCCTTTCAGACTAGGAAAAAAAAGAACTTGATTTCAGAGAAGAAGCAGAGATGCCAACTGGTCATTCCAGATTATTTTTTAGCATACAAATGTTACTTGCTGCCTAGTCCATTACATACTAAGAGCAGCAGGGTCTCAAAAGGAATTCAGTCATTCTTCTCCTGTCTGAGCCATTGTCCTAGCCAGCCAGCAGCATAAGGAGAAGGATGGAGCCGATCAATAACTACATATGATGAGAAGTTAATTTCCCTCAAAATATGGCAATTCATCATTTCTCCCAGTGCTGCTTATGCAGGGACTCCAGAGTCAATTGGAAAGAATGTGAGATTCTCTGTAATTCGTGGTGTTCACTGTTTTTTTGCAACAAGTCATCCCATTTGTAAACTACAAGATAAGTACCTGTACCTGGTAAACAGACATTAAACCAAGATAGCCTACTTGTTCTGAACGGGTATCAGTGGTGATCAGCTAGTCCCAAGGGAACCTAATCCTATGACAATATACTGTATAATGGATTTGGGGTTTATGGTTTTAGAATGACCTATGAGTCAGCACCGAAGCATGACAACTGCCAACATTCATGGCAAAGAGGATGACCAGAACAGTAAGGATGAAACTTTTCCCAAGCAGTCTAAATGAGTCAAGCACCTCAATCTCATTGAAAGAGAATGGTGGCTGGGCTTTGAGAATCCCAGGCTAAGGTTTCAATTCTGCCCTCATTTACCGGGGTGTGATTCTTACGGGAGTTAACAAGTGCACACCTGTCACTGAGGTGGAGTTGGGCCTCATTAATTTTCTCTGTTACGCCTTCTACTTGCAAGATGGTTTTTTCAAAGATATCTATTTTCTTCAGTTGAGAGATGGAAAGCAGGTACCCACTATACTCAAATGCCCCAGTCAGTGAACCAGAGCCTCTATATCCTGAACCTCAGATGGGAAGAAAGAATTCAAGACCCAGTTTATTGGCAGAATTGCATTTCCATTCTTAACTGGCCAAGTATCGCTAACTGTACGTGCAAAGGTATACCTTTTGGATAGATCCTGGAGGTATATTTTAATCTAACTGAAGAGGGACAGAGCGCACATTTCTTCCTGTTTCACACTAATTTATTCTACATATCTATTGTTTCCATAAATATGTAGTGCTTCTGATATAGTCAGAATATAAGCAAGTAATAGCTAAGCCTGCTAGTGCCAAGTTGTAAAGTGTACAATTATTGGCTGATTTATTTCTGATGTGTCAATTCTACCATCAACTCCAGGCCCCGGAGGGCACTGGGGAGAGGAATAAGTTGAGATGGAACCAGTAAGATGGCACAGAAATGAGAAAGGATAAAAGCAGTAAGGGAGTCATGTATGCTAATGCTCACCATAAAGAGTAAAGGGACTAAGAAAGGTATTAAAAAAAAATACTAGAAAGTGGTCTCTTAATAAAAGAGTAGGTTGGTGAAATCTGTTTTAAAATGTCTGAGCTACTGAATTTTCTTATTTAAAAATGGAATTTAACAAGATTTGAAAAGTGATGAGGTCTGGCAAATTGTTATAGAAAGATAAAAGACTGTTGATAAAGAGCAGACAATATAACTGAAAAAATTAGTATACACAAAGCAACAAGACCATCTGAAATGCACCTAAGGACTCAGAACCATTGACAATTACATTTCAGAAATCAAAGACTGCAGAAGTAGTACTGGTATTGCAGTTCTGGAGAAAATCATTGTGGTACTGCTCTTTGATCTTTAAAACAGGAAGAGGACGTAGTCTTAGGAATTGTCATTAAATCTGACTATAATCAATATTAAAATAATGGAATATATATATATATATATATATATATATATAATACATTTGTGTGTGTATCTACAGAGTGGCAATAAACAGCTGGGTTTTTAAATAGATCATTCCAGACAAATCTATTAATCTTGAATTCTGTTGCAAATCATTAGGTCCACTGGGTCAGTGTCTCACTTGGTGCAGAGACTAGATTATTTTACACAGTTTGGGCTGTGGCCCATAATTTTTCAAGTTCTCTAGGAATAGAACTTCCATTGAATCACTGCGAGCTCTGTCCATGGAGAGCCACTTTGTGAATGGTGGGGGAAGGAAACGCAGTAGGTGTAATATTTAATACAGCACCTCAGAAAGCCTTGCTTGACAAATCCATTGTAACTGGCTTGGATATAAATACTGTCACATAGACTGAAAATAGTCTGAGAGGCTACTGTGTGGACTGGCAAATCTAGGATACAGTATATTCGCCAAATTTAATGCACACTCCATCATTGTAATTCATACAGGACTTCCTCTAAATGACTTGTTTTCAGAAATGCTGAGGGAGTTGCACTGAAAGAGGTGAATGATTTTGGTAGGATGTCTCATTGACTGGGACAGTGGACCCCCATATAACAATAGAGGTAATCATGATTAGAGAGACCGCTTGGCTTTGTTTGGTTTGAGTTCAGTGGATCCGGTCCTGACCTCTCTACTTGCCCTTTCTGCCAATCAGAGATTTGGTTGAAGCAAGACTTCAGGATTGGCCCACTGCTCTGATAAATGTTCATTTGAACCACCTGGGAGTCATTATCACCTTGCCCCAAACAACCTATATAAACAAACAGGTACACCTGTATTAGCACGGACCACCGATGGGCACTTATGTATGGTTATCCATCAGAGCATACAAATACATATGTTGGCATTTGTGCTGTCATACCTGTTCTGTGTTTTAACACTTTTCTTTTACACGGTTAAAATAATTAATTATTACATTTATTTGATTGGGTTGGCCAAATCCTGCAGCCCATACTCTGTCCTTAATTTGAATAATGACTTCATGAGGTGACCCAATACTAATAAAATACTTAGCATTTACATCATATAGCACAATTCTTCTTTAGATCCCTTTACAGACGTTAACTCATTCATTCATTCAACCTCCTGTGCACATCAGAGGGAAAACCAGTGGTACGTTTTTGAAAGTGCTTTTGCTATTACAAAGAGTTTTTGAAAGTGCTCCCTCTTACAAAGCGCTGAGGGCCTGATTCTGTCCTCACTGCAGTCTAAGTAAGCTTTGTGATTGTGTTCAGTGAGCTGGGTTTGGAACCTCCATGAGCAGATGAACAAAGCTGAAATAAGGGCAAAGAAAAATGCCATACACGTCTAAATTTTAAATATTAAAAAGGTAATTTTCTTGTTCTTCCTTCCAATCCCCATTACTTTTCTGGACAAACTCCCCCTGCCCCCGCCCTCTCTGAAATCCACCCAGCTGGTCAGTGATTTTTACCTGCACACGGGCTTTGGAGCCGGTCCAACTCCGGAGGGATTGCACTCCTGGAAGACGTAGTTACACAGCAGAGACTCAGCAGCCGGGTGGCAGAATGAACTCACCGTTTTCAGTTCAGTCCAGGCAGTGTGAACAAGCAGCTCTTGGGTCTCCTCTGGGTCAGCATAGGAGGAGTTGAAGAAAACAAGAGCATCCTTCGCCAAGATAGCACTACACACCTCACCTCTGTACGTGCTGCAGTAGCCAGTCTCACCCTTGTACAGTTTGCTGGTGGAGAGGAATAAACACAAAAGTAAGTGTACAGGAGGAATCTGTGCTGACATGCAAAGTTTCATCGCTAAGACAGTATTTATAAAGCTAATTAGACAGCGAAGAAGCAGCAGCACAAAAATAACCATTAAAACAATCAGGTGCTGTCCAAACATGGAACCAGGTGCAATTTACACAAGATTTCCACTCTGGAGCGTGAGTGCAATGTACCGCAGGAGACATTTGTGCATGTGTAACCCATGTGCCTAACAGGGATTTGGGTATAAGAACTAATCTCAACTGTAGCCCAACATTCAAACCGAACCCATGTCCAATGTTTTCTCCAGTCAGGAAATATTTGTCTCTCTCTGATGCAGTTCTGGGTTCCAGTGTGGACTACAAGCAGAAGGGGTCTGGCCTAGTACAGAATAAGTATAATAAGAAAGTAAAGCAATCGAAGGGGTTTGTCATTATTAGTACAAACAGCTTTATTTAAAAGGTAGGCTGGGATTGCTCTCAGGGACCGCAAACGTGGAGTTTTGTTTTCATCTGAAAACATCCACCCAGGGGCGGCTCTACATTTTTTGCCGCCCCCAGCGCGGCAGTCAGCTGGCCTTCGGCAGCACACCTGTGGGAGGTCCGGTGGTGCGGGAGGTCCAGAGGTTCTGACGGCTGCCCTGACTGCGACTGGCAGGCCGCCCCCTGCGGCTTGCCGCCCCAGGCACGCGCTTGCTGCGCTGGTGCCTGGAGCTGCCCCTGCATCCCCACCCCCCATGAGTCATCCAGCCAAGAGTGGTTAGACGGCAGGAGGAGTGTCTGAGCACACACCTGGGAGTATCTGCCTTGACTTTAACCAGAGAGCATTCAAAATGCAGCGGGACGGGAGCATAGCCGCAGCTGTCCTTGTTGCTCAGTCAGTCAGTTTAACAGAGGTCAATGGAGTTCAGTTTGCAACATGCTAACCATTTGGAAAAGCCAGTGGAGCTATTTGCATATTAGCCCTTTATTTCTTTCCTCTCCACAAATTACCCGTTGTCAGGACAGCTTCAGTTTCCTCAGGGGGGAAAAAAGCATACTGACAAGGGAATAAACAAGACAAATGAATAAGCCCTTCCCAACTCTAATTTCAATGCTTTTCAGCTAATATTTTCATAGCAATCGAATGACATTTGCTGGCTGTACTCTATTTCTGATTGCACGGCATTGGGGTCAATATCAAGCTTTTTTAAAAATAAAATATTTGCTAAAAGAAAAAATTAAGTAAAGAATGATGGCAGCACTGAATATTTGACACCACAACATTCCCATGCATGCTTCGTGGGCTGACCTGCAGACTTCTGCTTGGGTCAGTCAGCCTCAGTCCATGAATACACCAACAGCTCGTCAACTGTTGCCCTTCCAAGACAGATGTGCTGGAGGGAGGTTTCCTAACCAGCACTGTGATGTCAGAGGCTACACTGAACCAATGCTTGTCCGAATGAGAAACGTGGCAGGGTCAGCTTCTTCTTGGAGAACTTGTATTATTTTTTATAAAATGTTGTTTTACTGTTTTGTGGCTGAGGGATGTCCTCCACACACTCAGCCAGAGAAAGCTGGGAAGTAATAAGTGCATGCATAGGATTTTGCACTGGTCGGCTGTGAAACCAGCTACTATTATGGCAGGTGGCCCACAGGAATAGCTTGATAGCAATGATCAGTGCTACTATCACGTTTCCCTTGTGTTCAGAGACCTCAGAAGAATGTGTATGTGCCGTCATCTTAAAACTAAATTAAAGAACCACAGATGGTCCTCTAATCATAAGCAAAAACAACATGTTGGAAGGAGGGATAGCTCAGTGGTTTGAGCATTGGCCTGCTAAACCCAGGGTTGTGAGTTTACTCCTTGAGGGGGCCATTTAGGGATATGGGGCAAAAATGGGATTAGTTCTGCTTTGAGCAGGGGGTTGGACTAGATGATCTCCCGAGGTCCCTTCCAACTCTGAGATTCTATGTTCATTTGATGACTAGTCATGCAGTACAAAAGGTGAATTCTGAACAACAAATGCTGAAAGGAAAAGTTGCTGCAAAGAATTTGTGCAGAGAGATAAACACCTAAAATCTGCGTGAGATAGCGCTGAATGACAAACACTAACAACTGAACTCTGCTCCTAGATTACTTGTGAAGAGAATACGAGGGCTGAATTCACAGAGTAAATGATCAGCTATTGATAACTTGCCCAATTCTGTGGTCAGTGACACATACGAGGACCTCTTCAAGATGTTGTTCTTGCTTCTTGCTGTCAATACACTTTAGCCATTAGTGTAGGTAACATATAACAACTCTCTTTGTTCATAATTCATCTCCTCTCACAGCCTCCCTGGCCCAAACACACACCTCAACAGACAAGAAAACCTAGTCTTACCTCCATTCTATTGGAAAGTCACGTGAGCCGGCCGCAACAGGAGCCAGGTTTGGGAGAGAAAGGGAAAAGTTTGTCAGTGACCTTTTACCCATTCGTCTTGAAGGCAAAACGTAAAGGTTCATATAGGAAATGCTCTGCCATTCTCTCTTGTCATTGATTTGTATTTTCTAAGGGAGAGGGAGGCCAGGACTTTCCTTCCTGGATGCATTTTGGGAAGAGAGGAAGGAGAATGAATTAGGAGCAGGAAGGCGTTTTCTGTGAAATTCTCGCTGAAATGGATCGCGGTGATCCAAGTGCCAGTGGCGCTGGGTTCTAGCAGATCAGTAGTCGGTGTCCACATAATGTTAGCATCTTGAATAGAGGAGCCAACTTTCTAATTTCTTGGGGGATGATTGACCCCCACTCCACCCCCACTCCACCCCTTTCCCCAAGGCCCTGCCCCACCTCTTCCTTCACCCTGCTCCATCCTCGCCCCATGTCTTCCCATCCTGTTCCTCCCCATCCCCCAAGTGCACAATACTCTCACTCCACTCCTCCCCCCCCCCAACTCCTCCTGTACACCGCTAAAGAGCATCTTTGGTGGGTGGGAGGTCCTGAGACAGAGGGGGAGGAGCTGATTGGCTGATTTTTTCCCATGGGCGTTGCAGCCCTGGAGCACCCATGGAGTCAGCACCTATGGCCTTGAAAGATTAAATTATGGCTCAGTCTAGGTGCCTGTGCAGGGTACCAACACAGCATGGGGGGGAAAGCATCCACAGCTGGGCAGAGAGTTAACAGGCAGGGGTCAGGAATGAATGGAGCAGTATCTTTACCCCCCACAATATGCCAGCAAGCACAGCAGAGTTGGCAGAGAGAGAAGTAATTTTCTCTCGATAAGGGACTGACACAGATGACTTCCCTCCTGGAGCCAGGGGGACCCGGGGAGTGAATTGTGACTGTCTTTTTCCTTGGGCGGTACAGCTATACACTGCCCCTTACTCAGGACTTATGTTAACTCTGCCATCAAGCCTGAAGCGTTCTCTTGTAAGAAACTCTAGGACAGGGGTCAGCAACCTACAGCACACGTGCCAAAGATGGCTGATTTCCTCTGGCATGTGGCAGAGGGCTCAGCCCACCGCTGCTTTGAGGTTCCCCCGTTGGCCCCTTGCCAGCCGGGATCCCGCCGCCTGCCCCACTCAGCTCCCGCTGCTAGCTTGGGTGTAGGGAACCCAGGCTGGTAGCGGGCTGAGACCCCAGCTGGCAGGAGCCTGTGGGGGAAACCCCAAAGCAGGGGTGGACTGACCCTCCCCCCCCCAGCCCTTCCCCTTCCACCCGAAGCCCCACCCCTTCCGGACTGGCACGCGAAGCCTTAAATTTCACTGAATAAATGAAGACTCGGCACATCACCTCTGAAAGGTTGCCAACCCCTGGTCTAGGTCCTTTTGGGGTAATGGGAAAACAAACCAACTCCTGAATTGGGGAGGGGCAAACTATCTTCTTTTGGTCACTAAGTGTGTTAGTGCAAGAATGAACTATCCTGCAATAATCAACAGTTCCTGCCTGCTTTATCATACCCCAAATATTCCAGTTCACAGCACAGGTCGCCCCACAAAAATAACAGTTCGGTTAACAAACAGAGTGGTCACTTAGGGACCAGTAGCTGCACCACCCCACAATCTCTTTGTGAGGAGGGGAACCCGTTCTGCCACAAAGCTCCATGGGTGTTTTTGATTTAACATAAGATGCTAGTAGCTCGTCGAGGTTATTTTCATTTTGATGATATTAATAGTGTGACTTGCTCCACGAGGAGGAGCTTACACAGCACTCCTGGGACACAGCATGCAAGACAACAGCAAGTAAGCAGGAAATGACAGCTATGCCAATCTCGGAAACATAATGATATATAAGGAAATAGCCCAGCAGGGGGTTGTACTTGTGGTCAAATTTAACCCACTATAAATTATTATTAGGTAGAGCCCCTCACATCCTCCAAAGCTCCTTCCCCTCTTCCTTCCTCCTGACAGGAGAAAGTTAATGCCAGGTGGCAAGATCCTTAGTAAAACCCTTTTCTTTTCAGCATACCTGACACACTGATAGTCGCTGCAGCTTTTGCGGTGCCAAAGGTTTTGCTGTGCTTGTTGGTGGCAATGCAAGTGAACAAGCCCGGCCTGGTGACGTACGCTTGCAGTCTGGAGTCGATCACTCTGTCCTTCACGCTTTCAACTATAGATCCTGCAGAGACCTTAAAAGATCAAAGAACAGAACAATGGGTTGAGGGTTGGTTGAGGGTGGGTTTTTTTAAAGACCATTTTTAAAATAAACAAACAAAGCTGAACTAGGTGGATTAAAGCGGCAGAGAGTTAGAATACGGCACTGTCAGAAAAAGGACTCCTTAAAAATGGCACCTTTGTAACAGCTGACGTTACGGACAAAAGCAAGTTTTAATAGTCTGGATTTTCAAATCACTGGTGCTTTTGGGTACTTCAATTTTGGGATGCCCAATGTGAGACATCTCTAATGAGTCTCTTTTCAGAAGATGGGTGCTCAACACTTTCTAAAAACAGAGCCTAGGATGTTTTATTGCAGTGAAAAGCCAACGCAGAGAGGAATCTGATTCTTTTCTGTTTCATGCTACATCAATAACTATTAACTAAACTGCAACCTCACAGGATCATAATTGAGTTTTGTAATTGAGTTGAGGAACTGGTCCAGGATCTGTCTTTACTGGTGATGATACATGAGCCACAAAGAACATAGCATGGCTTTGAGATTGCAGGGTTTGTTGCTAGGGAAAAAAAGTCTTGTTACTTGTAAACCGAGTAAATTTCCCTTTGAATTCACTGAATCTCATTAAACATGACAGCCAAGGATTAGGGCTGGGTGAAAAATGGGTCTCCTGTCCTGTGAGAATTTTAGAGATTTTGAAATTTTTCCTGTCCCAAATTAGGACAAAACGTCAAGATCCCAAATTTTTACAAACCAACAAACCAATTTTACACTTTTCAGGGTGGACCCAGGCTTTAAGGTGATGTTCGAACAGAACAAGCTCTTGTGCTCCAGTGTTATGGAAGGTCTGATAGACTTTTTGACTTTGCACCCCCCCATCCCCCCAGTAACATGTGAAAGAGTTCAGATCTGGTGCTTCTCTTTGCCCATTTCAGAAATCCACAAGTGAGCCTGGAGCTATATGATTTTAGGCTGGGATAACTTTATGCTCAGTTTTTTTTCTTGTTGGTACAGCACTGGCACTCACGGCAGTTATAGATGATAGTCCATTATAGCTCCAGCAGAGTCGCATCACAAAGTTAATGCTGAATAGTTCGCCTACTCCACCACTGAGAGCTAGAAACCATGTGAAACCATCAGGAATAAGTCAAGTGAGAGAGTCATTTCTGGATCCTAGTTAGGATGACTAGATGTCCCGATTTTATAGAGACAGTCAAGATTTTTGGGTCTTTTTCCTATATAGGCTCCTATAGCCCCTCCACTCCCTGTCCCAATTTTTCATCCTTGTCTGGTCACCCTAATCCTAGTAGTGCTACCTGACAATGGGAATTAGGGCTAGTGATCTGGAACATCTTTTTGTGGGCCCCAATTCAGCACGGTACTTAAGTACATGTCTAACATGAAAGACAGTAGTAGGCCTACTGAAGACAATGGGACAATGCCCGTGTTTAAAGTAATAAGGAGCACACAGTGGAATATATGCTAATAATTCCTGACTTCCAAGAGGTTGTGTATTCTAGTGTGAATGTACATTCTTTACACAACTTAGTAAAGAATAAAATTGTCAGGCATGTAGAAGAACATAAATTGTTGGGCAAAAGTCAACGTCGTTTCTGTAAGGAGAAATCATGTCTTACTAATCTATTAGAGTTCTTTGAAGGGTTTAACAAACATGTGGACAAGGGAGATCCAGTGGACATAGTGTACTTAGATTTCCAGAAAGCCTTTGACAAGGTCCCTCACCAAAGGCTCTTACGTAATTTAAGTTGCCATGGGATAAGAGGGAAGATCCTTTCATGGATTGAGAACTGGTTAAAAGACAAGGAACAAAGAGTAGGAATAAATGGTAAATTTTCTGAATGGAGAGGGGTAACTAGTGGTGTTCCCCAAGGGTCAGTCCTAGGACCAATCCTATTCAATTTATTCATAAATGATTTGGAGGAAGGGGTAAACAGTGAGGTGTCAAAGTTTGCAGATGATAGTAAACTGCTCAAAATAGTTAAGACCCAAGCAGACTGTGAAAAACTTCAAAAAGATCTCACAAAACTAAATGATTGGGCAACAAAATGGCAAATGAAATTTAATGTGGATAAATGTAAAGTAATGCACATTGGAAAAAATAACCCCAACTATATATACAATAGGATGGGGGCTAATTTAGCTACAACTAATCAGGAAAAAGATTTTGGAGTCATCTTGGATAGTTCTCTAAACATGTCCACACAGTGTGCAGCGGCAGTCAAAAAAGCCAACAGGATGTTAGGAATCATTAAAAAAGGGATAGAGAATAAGATGGAGAATATCTTATTGACCTCATACAAATTCATGGTGCGCCCACATCTTGAATACTGTGTAGAAATGTGGTCTCCTCATCTCAAAAAGGATATGTTGGCATTAGAAAAGGTTCAGAGAAGGGCAACTAAAATGATTAGGGGTTTGGAGTGGGTCCCATATGAGGAGAGATTAAAGAAGCTATGACTTTTTAGTTTGGAAAAGAGGAGACTAAGGGGGGATATGATAGAGGTATATAAAATTATGAGTGGTAAGGAGAAAGTGAATAAGGAAAAGTTATTTACTTGTTCCCATAATATAAGAACTAGGGGCCACCGAATGAAATTAGTGGGCAGCAGGTTTAAAACAAATAAAAGGAAGTTCTTCTTCACACAGTGCACAGTCAACCTGTGGAACTCCTTGCCTGAGGAGGTTGTGAAGGCTAGGACTATAATAGGGTTTAAATGAGAACTGGATAAATTCATGGAGGTTAAGTCCATTAATGGCTATTAGCCAGGATGGGTAAGAAATGGTGTCCCTAGCCTCTGTTTGTCAGAGGGGGGTGATGGACAGCTGGAGAGAGATCACTTGATCATTATCTGTTAGGTTCACTCACTCCGGGGCACCTGGCGTTGGCCACTGTCAGTAGACAGCATACTGGGCTAGATGGACCGTTGGTCTGACCCAGTACGGCCTTTCTTATGTTCTTATGTTCTTAATGCTTATCCAAAGCTAAGTTATCCTGTCTGAACACTTTCATCTGCAAAATTATGATCCATTACCCTCAATGAAACTATTGGGAACTTTGCCATCAACATCAATGATGCCAAGATTTCACCCATCCTTGTGCTGTGTTAGCATTTTCACTTCTAGAGTTGGCCTGAAGAATTAAATGACTCTTTAAAGGCTGAGGTGTTTGGGTTCGGATTTTGAGTTGGTGCTTATTTTATCAGAATCTGCCCACTTTCCCTAAACTGTGCTGGTTTTTGACGTCTGCAGCTCAGCACCGGGTCATCAGGAAAATCCCTTCTTTATAGTTGACATCTGGATACTTTGAGATACTCCAGTGGCAGAAAGCAGCCTTAGTAAACTCACTTAAGCTGGGTGGTTAAGATAGGCTTATGGCTTCTTTTTATTGCTTGTGGATCTAGTCTGTCACATTTTGTACCATATTTTTAAATCAAGGGAAAAATAACAACAAACTTCAAACCGAGTTTGGATCCATTTTCATTCAGGGTGTGCAGCATCCATGTTTTGAGGATTCATTCATTGGCTAATGGCTAGTGGCTCAGTCGCTGGTGTATACCCATATAAGCACAGGTTACTGAACGCCGCTATGTGGAGGGAGTCAGGAAGCAGGAAGGAGCAAGTGAGGAGGTTTCTAGAGCCAGAATCAAACTGGAGAGAGGCAACAGGGCCGGGGAAGGAGTTGGGCCATATTTAGAATGGCTACTGCCACACGGCAGGAAGAATTTTTAGTATCAGTTATCCAGTGTGATGTTAGGAGTGAGCTTTCTATTAACAGGAATCAGTTCTGGTTCAAGAATTCCTGTCATCCGAGTCAGAGGTCTTGCCTGTAGAAAATACCTGGCAACAGCTTTAACTAAATGTGTGTCTTTCAAATAGCACAATACTATTGAAACTCAGCTGGGTCACACACATTCCGTTTGGTTGCGCATTGTACCAGTCTTTGAAATCAGCAGAGAGGAGGACTGCAGCAGGCTTACTCACTCCCAGAGCACCCCCTTGCATTGTTGCAGGATGTAGCTATCTTCAGCTCTAGCACCTCCTGCTGGTCACCTGCCTCTAGCCCTGGTCTTCTGTGTCTCAGCCCTTCGTCCAAGTCACCTTAGTTCCAACCCTTGCTGGGGTATTATAAACTAGCCCAAATTAAACTGAATAGGTCATCTACCCTTTTGGGCTACACGTCTTCTCTACTTACAGACACCATCTCAGGGTGTCTACCCCTGTACTGTGCTGCCCCTGTTATCTCTGTCTGTGGACCCTAACCCTGGGCTTCTTTCAGTCAGAGAGACCTGTCTCATCTGCTATCTCTCCCTCCTCCCACAGCTAAACTCTTTCAAGTTTATTTATTAGGGCTTATCTCCACCCCTGTTGGCCATGAGCCAATTAGCTGTTCACCTCCCAAGGAGCAAAACATGACTCATAAGGTGCATTTGCTAGCCTTGCAGACAATGGGGTTAGGCCCTATCACACAGATGCATACTATCATTATTATTTATTATTATTATTATTTATTATTATTTATTAATCTATTTTTACTGCAGTAGTGAGTAGGGATCCAAATTCTGGACCAAGACCCCATTGTGCTAGGAGATGAATAAACACAGAGACAAAAAACATCCCCACCCCTTACATCCATGAAGTCAACTTCCCAGAAAAGGAATGCATTCTTTCTTAAACGTTTACCTTTGTTCGTGATTAGATAATTGAGTAAAGAGAGTGTTTGTCCTGCCCCCGCTTCTTTGGATGCAAAAGTGCAATCATTCTTGCTAGTATGGAAAAGGAATTTCTTCAGGGTCTCCTGGATTTCAACCAGGTTTAATAATAGTTGAGTTCATACACCTGACTGGGTTTTAATGAATTTATTCCTTGAAATGCTTCTCTTGCATTTCAGACTTCATCCTTAGACCATTCTGTGAGCTTCTCTGCAAGCATGGAGCCTGTCAGTCATTTTATTTTTCACCAAAACTTCCGATCCATGGCTCACTGTCTCCTGTGTCTTGATATAAGCCTCCCTCCCTTCCTCTGCACTCTTCTTTCTGTGTATCCAATCCGGGCCAAAACATTAAAGGGTCTGAGTCAAGTCTGGGATCTCCTGCAGAGTTTCACTCAGCGTAATGGGCCTCAGAAAGGAAATCTGAGAACAGCGTGTCAGGACTGTTCTTTCTCAGCCTGGATCACACAATGCGAAATGCTTTGCTTCCAGGTCAGTTGATAGAACTTTCAGGAACATTGGAATAGGCTCTGGTTGAAAATAATCCAGTGGCCAATTTCAGCTCAAGGCCTCTTTGAGTGAAAACGATCCCTCTTTCACTTTGCTTGCAAACAACAAGAGCATTACAAACTGTCATATGCAGTATGTAAAAGAGCGAGCCTGAGGTAACTTTTGCTGTGTGACAAAGAGTCCTGTGGCACCTTAAAGACTAACTAAAGTATTGCAGCATAAGCTTTCGTGGGCTAATACCCACTTTGTCGGATGCAACAACGTGTTTTGCTGTGTTATAGCCATGTTGGTCCCAGGATAGTAGAGAGACCAGGTGGATGAGGTAATATCTTTTAATGGACCAAGTCTGTGGCCCAGATCTGAAGAGGCATTCTGTGTAAGCTTGAATGCTTGACTTTCTCACCAACAGAAGTTGGTCCAAAAATATTACAGCTACACTTCTCCCACTTTGTCTTTCTGATGTAGCTCTTGAAAATTTCAGGTAATTGTATTTTTAGACCTTACATATTGGCTGTTAATTTTTCTACTTTGAACCTGAGTTTGTCTTCATTAAATGTATTGATTCCCTTTACTTGTTAAAGAAATTGCTTAAGGTTTCCCCTCCTCTCCCACATACCCTGTAAGATTTTCTTTAACTTCTTTTTTTAAAATTCCATTTTGGAATCTAAGAGGCTTTTACCATATCTTTGTGTTTAGCTTCATTCTCCCTTGCAGTACAACAGAGAGCAACAGTTCAGACCCTTGTTGTCTTGCAACGACTAATGAGGGGAAACAGAATTGGAACGGTATTTTTGTTTGTTTGTTCATTGGAAAGTCAAGACAGCTGCTGTTTAGAGGAACTTTCATCTTTCTGTTCCATGGCAGTTTAATGACTGCAGTGCTTTCATCCTCTTTAAACTTCAGGACAATTACAGGTCAGCATTCAGAGACTATAACAACAGAGACACTGCAGGGATCACAGCCTCAAATTACTTGCTGTTCCTTGCTTGCAAGTCAGTCTTTAAATACATGTGCTTGAGTCCACCTGTTTCCTGGTTTAACTTTACTAAAGGCAGGCTCTCATTAAAGAAAGGTCTCCTTACCATATTTAATGCTATGTGGTCAGGAAGGCATTCCTCTTGGGACTGATTTTGCCTGGGAGGCATAGAGGCTGGAGCGGATCTGACCCCAGCCCAAACAGTGCCCAGTTAAGAAATAGATTGAGTATACAAAGTTCAGCCCTTGGCTGGAGGCCAGGTGTATTGGTCAGACCTTCCTTTCTCTGGGATAAGTTTGTAGTGACTGGATCTATACAAAACAAAGGCACTAGTAAATCACCAGGTCAAGCAAAGGAGGTGGAAGTTGAGGCGGGAGAAGATAATGATACTACAGACAACAGGCATTTAGGATCTTGTGCTTTGACATATTGAGGCCTATTTTAGTAATCTGGGGAGGGGGAATTTTGCTTTTCAGAAGGCTGCTGCAAAGAAGGCAGAGGACTCTTTGGTTCTACTGTTTTCTCAGCTGTTCTGCTGCTCCTCCATAGACATAAAAGATCTCAGATCTCAGACATAAGAGCAGCAGAGAGAGACTATGAAAAAATATAAGAGCACACATTGCCCAGCATCCAGAAGAACACAACACAGAAATCTGGAGAGTGAACGTAAATGATGGAGACTGCATGTAATTCATACTGAATGCATGAACCACAAAAGCAAGCACATGGGCTGTTTCTAAAGGGATCGGGTACTGGTGCTATTCAACTTTTTTATCAGTGGTCTGAAATTAACTATTAAATGACTGCAGATCAGATTTGCAGTTGACACAAAGATTGTGTGATAGAGGAGGGTCAGGGAGCTGTGGCAGAGTGCTTGAGGGGAGATATATTAACTCAAGGTTCATTAGGGCGTGGCTCCCTGTAGACTAGGGAAGCAGGCAGCAGGTTAATTGGAGCACCTGCTGTCAATTAAGGCCTTAATAAAAAACCCTGCTTCAGGCAGACAGGGGAGGGAGTTTTGAAGGAGTTTGGAGGCGTTGGAGCGGAGAGCAGTTTGGAGGCGTTGGAGCGGAGAGCAGTTTGGAGGCGTTGGAGCGGAGAGCAGTTTGGAGGCGTTGAAGCGGAGAGCAGTTTGGAGGCGTTGAAGCGGAGAGCAGTTTGGAGGCATTGGAGCGGAGAGCAGTTTGAGGGAGTTGGAGCGGAGAACAGTTTGGAGGAGTTGGAGCGGAGAGAATTTGGAGAAGTGCTGCGGTGAGCTAAGAAAGACCCAGACCCTAAGTAAAGGAACACCTGGCTTATGCAGAGAGAGGGCAGGAAACCCCCACAAGCTGAAGGGTAGGAGAGGGAAGTAGCCCAGGGGAAGGAATAGCTAATCCAAGTGGTTTACCGCTATCCTCAGGGCCCCTGGGCTGGGACCCGGAGTAGAGGGCGGGCCTGGGTCCCTCCCTCTCCACTTCTCCTCTCTAGGATACTAGTGGGACAGTTAATACCCTGTTCAGGGGCAAGAAATAGGCTCCCTGAATTCCCCCACAAGAAGAGAAAGCGCAGGACCCATCAATATAGTGGCAGTAATTTGCCACAATTGGTAGAGTGATAAATAATGATTAGGACAGGGTGGTCATGCAAAGCAATCAGGGTTGCTTGATAAGCTGGGCCCATTCAAACAAAATGCATTTTACTACAGCCAAAGGTCAGCCAGCTATGAACAAAGAATGGAGGTTATGCCTGTAAAATGGGGAACTGTGTTTAGGAGAGCAGTGACTCTAAAAAAGGATTTCGGGGGTATAGTGGACAAGTAACTCAACATGTGTAAAGGTATGGCAAAAGAAGGGCTGATGAGATCCTTGGAGGAGGGTCATGAGTACCCTCCTCCAAGTAGGGAGGTGATTTTACCTCTGTGTATGGCATTGGTGAGAACTTTAATAGAATTATGTCTTCTGGTGTCCACATTTTAAAAAGTATGTTGAAAATTGCACAGGATGCAGAGAGACAAAATGATTCGAGGGCTGGAGACAACGTCTTACAGTGAGAGGCTTCAAGAGCTCAAACTGTTTAGTTCAGCAGAAAGAACACTGAGAGCTGACTTGGTTATGGTGCATAAGTACCTTCACAGGGAATAATACCAGATAATAAAAGGCTTCTCAATCAGCGTAGAAAGGCAGCACAAGAAACAAGGGACAGACATTAAAACCAGACAAATTCAAATTAGAAATACAGCATGCTTTTTTAACAGTGAGGAAGATTAAGCGTTGGACCATATTACACGGGGAAGTGGTGGATTCTCCAACTCTGAATGTTTTCACATCAACATTGGGTGCTTTAGCCAAACACGAGCTATTAGACTTATTACTAGAGTAACAGGATGAAAGGTCCTGTGTTATATGGGAAGTCAGACTAGATGATCCATTGGTTCTTTCTGACTTTAAAGTCAATGAACTTGTAAATATTCTGTCCGAGCAGATTGTTATAAAGATATCTTGTCCTAATATATCCTGGCACATCCCATCCCTCCAATCTGTAGCTACAAGAACATCAGCCTGGTACTAACGTCTCATAGCAATCCCAAGCCATGGTTCTCTCTGTAAATAGAGTCAGCATGTCATCTTTTCATGCATCTTTTTGCCCTATTATTGTTGATATATTTGGCTACCAGTCAAATGGATCATTAAAAGGAAAGTCAGAAAAGGTGGCGAGAAGAGCCCCATAAAACACTAAATCAAACATGCAGACCTATTGATGTGGAGAACTAATAATAATAACTGTAATTGCATGCTTTCTATAATGCTTTGCATCGAAGGATTACCAAGCAGTTTGCAATCATTAACAGGTCACTCAACACAACACCTCACTGAAGCAGGAAAGCACCGTACAATTATCCACAGTTTACAGGTGGGGAAAATGAGACTCGGAGAGGTTCAATTATTTGTCCAAGGTGGCCCGCCACATCTTTTCAGACAGGAATAGAACCCGACCTACTGGCTCCCAGTTCTGTGTTTTATTCATTAGATCATGCTTCTTCCTGATGCCAGCCCTTGTTAGTCAGAGGTATAAAAGGGGCACTTACAGCTTTTCCATTTTCAAGCCACGTGACAGTGGGAAGGGGAATGCCCGTCGCTGTGCACCGCAGAGTCACCACAGACCCAAAGGTGACATTCTGGGATTCAGGAGCCTTCAGGATTCTGGCAAAAACTGTTAAGAAGACAAAGGTCCTAGTTAAGTGGCTATTTCAAGACGAACTACAGACACTCTTCCTCTTTAGTAAATCCTGAAAGAAGTGGCAGTCTAAGTCCTGCAGTGAATAAAAACTTTGCATAGATTCACTAGTAAATGAGAGACCTTTTCTGCCCAAACCTGTCATCTTTATATACACTACACTGTACCCAACAAATTTTGCCGTCAGATTTTTGTGTGCTACTCCAGCAAACTGCAGAGGCATGCACAAGAATTTGGAGAGCAGAGTTTGGTGTAATGGGATAAATCCACGTACAGTGCCTTGGTGTGGAGCAGTTTACAATAAATACACAACAAGCTGTGCTTCTGCATGGCATAACCTGAGCTCTCGTCTACAAATAGCTAAAACTATTTTAAGCTATCCCCAAGGGCCCAGCAGAAATCGGTCATGCACACCATTAACAAGGCATGGGGGAGGTGTCTTTCATTGATGTTCAGACAGAATTGTATTGGGAACCTCAGAGGTAAGGTTTTATCAGAGAAGATCCCCGGCTCCTGAAATTCTCCACTCCCATCATATCATCCCTCAAGGGAGGAGTGGCTAGCATTGCACTGAGAGGCAGAACTTGCAGAGGTCAGGGTTCTGTGGAAAGCAGGGTCAAACCAGAGCAACCATTAGCTGTGTCTCTGATCGCACACTGCCCATACCCAGTGCTGGCCGCATGTCAGCTAGTGGTCACAAAACAGGAATTTTTCTGCAGTAATTTTTTACCTTTTTGGGCAAAAAAAATCAAAACTGAAATATTTAGATTCTGAAAAGCCACCACATTGCTTCATGATCCCATTCTCCTTGAACAGAGAGACGTAAACAGTGGCCCAGGAGTAAGGTGCCAGAAACCCCCCAGAAGTCAATGATGGGATAACTTGCCCCTAGGGAAAGTTTTCTCCTCGTCCCCTATAGTAAGAGTCTGGCTTATGCCCTGAAGCATGAGGGTTTACAGCCCTTCTTGTTTATTTTTAAACAATATTTACTATAATAGCCCTGGATATTCCAGTTACTCACAGAAATGTCTGCTCCTTATGTGACCAGACTTGTTTGTCTGAGTGATTGGCTGTACAAGAAGTAGGACTGAGTAAACTTGTAGGCTCTAAAGTTTTACACATTGTTCTATTTTTGAATCCAGTTATTTTTGTATATAATTCTCCATTTGTAAGTTCAACTTTCATGATAAAAAGATAGCACTACAGTTCTTGTATTAGGTGAGCTGAAAAATACTATTTATTTTGTTTTTTACAGTACAAATATTTGTAATCAACAGTAAATATAAAGTGAGCCCTGTACGCTTTGTATTCTGTGCTGTAATTGAAACCGATATATTTAAAAATATAGAAAACATCCAAAATACTTAAATAAATGGTATTTTATTATTAACTGCGCAATTGTGCGATTAATCCCAATTAATATTTTAATCACACAATCACGATTATTTTTAATCACTTTATAGCTCTAATAATCGTAAAAACATCACACGTCAAAATATACAGTGTAAATATCCTTAAATCAAACTCTAATAGGTTTTCAAGCAGCATTTTTCTTACTTTGCTTATCTGTAAAAGTAGATTATCATCTATGGCGATATTTTTTGTCTGTGTGTGTATGGTATGAAATTGGCATTTATCGACCTTGACCCATAAAAATCGAATCCTCCCAAGGCTATGGTCATTGCAGCTATACATATCAGCGGTCTTTTTTTAGGATTCCATGGCAATCTATATGGGGTACAAAAGTCTTTTCACACTGGAGAAATTCCTTTGCAAGCCAGCGCATTTAACATGCAGTCAGACCTTCCATTGACGCGATTTGTCCAACTATCCATAAATCTTGGAGCTCTCCCTAGAACATGGTTATTTTGAAAAGCTATTACCTTGCTAAGAAAAAACATTCTTTGATATTAGACACTGTAGCTCAGAAGCTGAAGGCTTATTCCTCTGGATGAGAACGCTGTGGTTTTATCCCTTCTTCCTGCACAGAAATGGAGTTGTCTGCTATTCATCTCAGAGGGATGCTGTACCACTACTGATGCCAGACTGATGCCACACATCCTGATGGACTCAAGGGGGTCCAATTTGCATAATGACAGTACAGACAATAGTACTGCCAACCCTAAATATTCATAAACCATGAGGTCAGGAGCCAAAAAATCATGAGCTCAACTTTTAAAAGTGTGAGATTTTAATAAAAATAACGCATTGGATTCTTATTTCCTGTCTAGTTCTCTGAGTAAGAAACTTACTTTTTAAATAAATGAAAGCTGAGATTCTCACACAGTCACTTGCCTCCAGGAGGTGAGACTGTAAGAAAAACACCAAATATCAAAAGACGCATGATAAACTAGTGAGCGCTGGCAACACTGATTAATGAAACCCTATGCTCTGACTGGCTACATGACATTATCGGTGTGAAAGAGAGAAAAAGATCAAGCAGATTCCATATGGAATCTATATGATCCCTGTTCAATCAGAGTCAACCACTGCTGCTGTGAGTCACTAATCCCGCTTTACTGGAGAATCCATTTGGAGTGTGAGTGGATCTGCTCTCCTAGTGTCAGCTGCAGAGATTTGACCAGTTCTGCGGATTGGCATGAGATTAACGACTACATGCAGTTCGTGGTGATGCATGTCAATGCTGCATAATGTATGATGTTTTTTTCAGACATGGTATTTGGAGAATAATTGGGATTTCATGTAGATTAATTGGAAATGTCAGAGGGTAAAAATGTCATAGTTTACATAGCTGGCCTTTCAAGAAAAATCTAACCCCGGGTCTCATTGTCTCTGACCCGTCTCTGTTTAAATTCCTCAGAAAGAATTAATGAATGTGATAGATTGGGATCTAGATGACTGTACTTCTTATTGTCAAGAATAGTGATTGACTTTGCACAATATTTGTATGCTTTTATGATGCATCTTGTGTGGCAAGCACAAATAAACCCCAAATCTGGAACGGTTCTCAGTGGAAAGGAGGTGCTTTCAATCTGTTTATTGCACTTTGGGTATAAAAAGACTGGCAGAAAATATGTGGACATAGGCCAAGATTTTAAAAAAATCAGTGCCTAAACTTAGGTTCCTAAATCTTTAGTTAGTCATCCAAATAAAAATCCCCCTTGTTGCCATTTCTCATGATTTTATCCTGCATCTCATGATAGTTGATGCTTTTCTTAAAGTCCCAGCTGCTGGAGTCAAGTGATTACATGAGACTTTTGGTTTTCATTTTTTGTTTA
The DNA here is from genome assembly GCA_032164245.1 of Sternotherus odoratus. Classification (NCBI taxonomy): domain Eukaryota; kingdom Metazoa; phylum Chordata; order Testudines; family Kinosternidae; genus Sternotherus; species Sternotherus odoratus. The sequence goes on along the minus strand of JAVMKO010000007.1, from coordinate 11,772,623 downwards.
TCTATCTATCTATCTATCTATCTATCTATCTATCTATCTATCTATCTATCTATCTATATGTTTAGCCCTTATGGCTGCAGACTGAAACCTGAAACCAAAAATCAAGCCCTATATTAATAAAGGGCCAGATCCTGTAGCCCTTGCTCACACAAACTCCCATTTGTGAGAGTAGGAGCGTTCTGTTTTAAAGGATTGCGGGATCAGGTGTCCCAACTGAAAACAAACAGAACTAATTAAAAGGAAAAGGAAACTCGCCAGTAAGGAGTTTAGTCATTCAAATTTGGGAGAATGTGTTTTAATCTTTTCATGACATAAAAAGTTTTGTGGCTGAATTAAACTCCGACCGTTCAGACTGGATGATGTTACTTCATGCTCAGAAATGAGAGCAGCTAGCCTAAGAACAGATGTCTCCTAGTAAGCCTGCAGTGATACAGTACTTCATTTAGCAGGGCTGTAAAATAAAGGAGGACATTTATGAGAGGACTTGGAATGAAGCTTAGTGTGCTGGTCTGGTTTATGACTGGCCAGATTTCATTTCTAGTTAACACAAGTGAGGAATTCAGTATTTTTCCATTTTTTAAATAAATATGAGAAGTCCTCAAATTAGCACCCACAGCTTGGCAAATCTTAATGTAGATCCCATTTCTTGGAACATTGGGTCCCGGCTGGAGGTTGTGTCTTCAGTGGTGGTGGCAGCTAACCACAGATCACATTCCTGCATCATAGAATCTCAGGGTTGGAAGGGACCTCAGGAGGTCATCTAGTCCAACCCCCTGCTCAAAGCAGGACCAATCCCCAATTAAATCACCTAATGTTTTCGATCCTGTTAATGAAGACATTTTTGGTGGAGGAGTGTATGAGTATGTGTGTGTGTGTGTGAGAGAGAGAGAGAGAGAGAGGGAGGGAGAATGAATGACGATTAACAGACTTGGAGATTGAAGTTCCCTCTATTTAACTACAGACCTGGTATGGCATGAGGACAGGCAGTGTCAGATTCTCCACCAATACAACAGGAAAAATCATCCTTGACTTGCCTTCAGTGGCATTATACCCCATTATACCAGGACTGAGTGTGAGAGGTAGTTCAGTCTCTATGACTTATTGTGCCCTTGACTTCCCAGCTGCCAACCGGGGTGCCAGTTACTTCCAATAGCAGTGATGTGTCCACTGGGAACTGGACTGAGATCTATCTAAGGATGTTCATTATTTATGCAGTAGATTTTCACAACAGCTCCCATTTAGGCACCCAAGTGAACTGCTCAGTGCTGCGCGCCTCTTGAAAATCTGGCTTCTTCATCTGGCTGTCTAAATTGGAGCTGAGCCCTTTTTAAAATCTGTCCTAGTATGTGTATTTCAGGAGTGCTCAGAGACCCAATCCGGATCGAATCTGCGCTGAAGAAATATAGACCCAGCCCCTGCCCCAATGCGCTTATAGTTTAGAAATATAAAGATTTTCTCCATCAATCCATCTCCAGCTTTGCCCTGGAATGAAGACGTATTCTTCTGGTTATATTAGAACTCCCTAGTTTATTGCCATGGAAATGGTTTTGCTCTCACCACTGTGGGCCTTCTTTTGAAATATATCTCAGGTTTTGTGCGCCCAGTTTTGTGTCTGTACATAATTAAAGGAAACGTGTTCTGGTTATAAATAATTGCAGGTGAATTCTTTGGCATGGAGAGGTCTAAGGTAAAATTTTCAAACCTGGAACCTAAATCCTTACATTGGTAGAAAAAGAAGTGGTCTGATTTTCAAAGGTATTGAGCTTCCCCCTTCCCTCCCACTACAGCCCTTGAAATTAGTGTGAACTAAGAGTGCACAACACTTCTGGAAATCAGGCTACTTATTTAGAGGCCTAGGTATAATACTTTTCTCCTATCCTGTCTTGGTTGTCTTTTAAAAAAAAATTCCCTTACTCAAAAAATAATTTATGGATTTGATGTAGGAATTATGGGGTAAAGTTCTCTGATCTGTGTCATACAGGATGCCAGAATCCATCTTAATGGTTCCTTCTGGACTTAAAAATCTATTAATCTTGTCTGTTTACACTGTGAGGTCTTTAGGGCATAGATTGCTTCTTACTATGTGTGTGTGACAGATGTGAGTCCTGGGAAGTATAAGGCGTTCAGAAGACTATATTGAAATGTGCCAGAGTGGCATGGAGTTTCGGGACAATAAGTGTTAAGTGGGGGAGAATCCCCGAGGAACAGTTAATCCAAATTCCACAACTCTGATCATACAAAAGCACAGCCTCTTTTGTATCTAGGGCCTGAGGAGAAAGCCATCAACTGGTGATTTATTATCTGGTCCTGAGACTGGGGATAATAGGGCCAAACTATATTAAGAAACAGCTGAACTGTCCAGTCAGGGTTCTGGTTTCTGACTAAAAACTGACATGAACTTGTAACCAAGTGGGCAAATCCAGTTGTGGGATTGGAAAGAGTGACAGCAGAGGTGGGCTCTGGTAAGCTTTTAGCATCTGTGTAGGCTTTTATTGTTTTTAATATGTTTTCTCTGTAATGCTTTTACCTTCCGAATCAATGTGCTTGCTAGGAGCAAGTTGTGTGGCAACTTTTAACTGCTGCATTACACTGGTCAGAGCCCTCAGACAGAAAACAAAGCCTAGTGTTGTCCTTCAGTCCGACTGGCTTGCTGGGCATATCACCGTGTTAAAACCTGTCAGGAGGGAGAGATGGCTGAGGAGCCATAAACCATAAGTGGATGCCCTTTAGGGACCACAGAGGGGAAGTACAGGTGCAATTACCCTGAAACTGAGACATACAATTTCTACCACAATGGGGTAGTGCCTATAGCCACTATTGCAATACAAATAAATAATAATAATAATTAAATGTCAAAAGAGAAGGTGAATTGTGCCTTTATAACCCTCCTCCAAAGATGAAAAATGTTTTTCCAGCACTTTAAGTCTTTCCTGTCATCTCCAGTGCATTTGAGTAAAGAAAGCGGCTAAAGGAAGTAAAATAAGATCATTATTTCATGAGAAAGTGCTCCTTGCTTTACTTTTGGGGTCTGATCTCCTATTGAATGTCCCTTTGGAACATAGATAGTTCTTTTTCTTTTTCAACAGCAGGAAAAAAAAGTGAACCTGTGTAAGATACAGGTGGTATTTGTGCTGACATGATCAGTTTATTTAGCACAATACATTCCCATCAACTTCATCTGCCCTTCTGATTAAAAATTAGTTCTTTCCCTTGCCACCATTTCCCCTCTGATAATTCCTGAACGCTGCCTTTTTTCCTGGCTGAAAGCACTTTGCAGACTATGGGAAAATAAAAGGTACAAAGAAATGAACATATGCTGCTTGTAGTTGGTGCTATTTGATGGGATGCTATTAATTCATTTCTTGAGTACTAAATGAGCTGTAAAGGCCCAGATCAGCAGAAATATAATTTGAGCGCAGTCCTGGGGGCACTCTGAAAAAATAACAGCAAAGTGAGCAGCACATTAAGATCCATAGTCTGGCTTTGGATGTGAACGTGCAGCCCTGTCTTGGCTTTAGTGGGAGCCGTATGTGCACGTTCAGAGCTGGTGTATAACCAGTTTAGTGTTTCTCTGAAGAAACTACAAAAGCAATTCTTAGCTTGGCCCACTGCAGTTAGTGGGCGATTCATAAATGGCTGGTGTTAATGGCCTGAAATAAAATCCAGGGCAGCAGCTGGACCTTTCTAAGCTAGTCATTATCCTTTAGAAAGTGCCTTGGGCAACAACTGTGATGGATTCTCCAATGAACAGCTGTGGCAGGTACCAGCTATGTTTGTAAGTGCACCACGTGTGTCGCTGAACATGCCGTACCTGGCCCATCCTGATACTCGTTTGTTTCCTATTTAAATAAATAGCACTGTCCTACAACACTGAGGGAGGGCCTGGAGTGGGTCCAGGAGTAGGGTGACCAGATAACAAGTGTGAAAAATAAGGACAGGAGGTGGGGGGTAATAAGAGTCTATATAAGAAAAAGCCCCAACTATTGGGACTGTCCCTATAAAATCGGGTCATCTGGTCACCCTATCCTATTCTTTTTATTGCTGTGTTTATACTTCATACACAGGGTTTTCCCAGATGCTCTAGGGACGGAGCGCTTTCTCAACTGAAATCTATTTCAATTGTTACCTTTTAATGACTGGTGACTACTGAATATTCATTGTGATGATGCTTGATTCACAATTTGTGTCTCAAGCCAGCAGGGGTTAGGAGCAAAGGATGGAGAATGTACCTTTTGGCCCAGGAAGCATTATCTGGACAAAGCTTCTTGGCAGCCAGAGATTAGAGCACTAGCCTGGGATGTGGGAGACCTATGGTCACTTCCTTGCTCTGCCACTGGCTTCCTGTGTGACCTTGGGCTGGTCACTTAGCCTCTTTGTGCCTCAGTTCCCCATCCGTAAAATGGGGATCATAGCAGTTCCCTGCCTCACAGGGGTGTTATGAGGATAAACACATTAAAGATTGTGAGGTGCTCAGTTGGGGCCCATATAAATATGTAAAGCAAGACAGATACCCTGTTTCCCCGAAAGTAAGACATCCCCCGAAAATAAGACGTACTTCCAGTTTTGCCTCTCGCTGTAATATAATGTAATGTAATTTTGGGAGCAAAAATTAATATAAGACACTGTCTTATTTTCGGGGAAACACGGTAGCTAGGCTAAGAAGCCTGAATTAGAACCCCCAATAGAAGCCCCATCCATCCCACCTCTAGTAGAAAATTCCTTTTCCCAGTCACTGCTGTGTGGCACCGAAGAGAACAGAGTGCAGTGATCACGCAGAAAATGGGCAAATGAAGTGTGTCACAGGCTGCACGGTAGGCCCCCAATACAGACTTGCAAGAGATGCTCTGAACCACTCCCATCTGAAAATCCTGTCATGCATTCTGCTTGTGCAACCATACTATCTGCCCACCCAACTTCTTACAGTGTGTGTCCTCAACCTGTTTGTCAAATTGAAAAGTGATGGACTGTTGTATCTGCAAGTTCTCAGCTCCCTTAGCACCTTGGTTAATGAAGGGGGGGAGGAGAATTCTCTACATATACAGAAATAGCATATATATATATTTTAAAAATCTACATTGCAGCTTCAGGTCTCACAAGTGGCTTGTGGCGGGAACATTTCTGTGGACTGAGGCAGAGTTCTATTTTAGTAGCTATACATAAGCAATAAATTGTGTGCACCAAAGGACTTCTATCTACAAGGGTTGGAACATCAAAAAAAAATACCTTCCAAGTAACAGAATGTGAGGCATACTGCTCCTCCCGGTGTATTGATTGATTTGCCTTTCGTCATATCAAATAGCAGTAGAGCGAGAAGCGGATTAGGACCATTTTGAATGAGGGATGAATGAATCTACTTGGATCATGTCTGAACTTTGCCCATCCTTCAAAATGAAACATTTTCAGCCTGACTGGAAATAGCCTGTTCTCATGAGATTTTTCAGCCCAATTCTTAGAGTTCAAAGAAATTCAGGTACACAGCTGGCACCTGAGACCTATTAATAGTATTAATTATTACTATTATCATAGCACCTATGAACCCAGGGCCTCATTGGGCTAGATGCTCAAACACAGCCGCTGCCTCAAAGATCTGTACCATCTAAGACACAAAGTCCTACTGAAATCACCACTGGGGTTTCAATCTGGTCCCTGGATCTTTCAGTGCTTGTTCCAGCTGACCCACACCTTTGATCCTAGTGAGTTCTGCTGACCAACGAGGCCTGGTCTACACTAGGAAATTAGGTCAGTATAGCTACAATGCTCAGGGGTGTGAAAAATCCACACTCCATAGCAACTCGGTTGAACCAACCTAACCCCTGGTGTAGACAGCGTGAGGTCGGTGGGAGAATTCTCATGTCATCCCAGCTATTGCCTCTGAGGAGTACCTACACCGATGGGAGAAGCCATCTTCTCAGTATGGGTGGTGTCTTCACAGAAACACTACAGTGACACCACTGCAGTATTTTATAAGCATAGACAAGCCCTGATTAACACAGAAAAGCCCTCCATGGCATGCCACCCTATGAACAATGGTTCTAGAACTGAAAACACAACCCCATGTGCTCTATAGCAGCCTTCAAATAATTCTGTGGCAGGGCCTCTGGATTCTGCAACACTCTGGTCCCACAGCTGGGAGGTTCTGTCTGGTAAATGAAACAGACGGAGGCTTTTATTGAATTAAATACAAATGTGAATAACAGAATCGGCACAGTGGTCCTTGTGCTATTTCATGTGATATTAAATTCCCTGTACATGACCTTTCCCTATATTTTTAAGTTTCAGTGTGTTGTACTGAAACCACACAGCTGTGCTGTTTGTGACGGGAGACTGCTGGAGGTTTTGGCAGATGGGTGGAGATGGGTAGATCTTTTGGCACCTGAGAAGATATGTGAGGCAGTTTGGGGTCTTCTTTTTCCAGGAGAAAGAAATGTCTTTCGGGGATTTTACACATTGATTTGTTTTCAAGGGAATACTCTCTTCACAGGAAGTGCTCAGTATATACTGTAAAAATATATCTGCCTAGTATAAAAATACAACAGCAGGTTCTAGACAGATAGATGGATATACACTTCTGTAGACAGTTATTTCAACACTGTATTGACTCCTTTGGGGGTTGTTTTTTTCATGTTGGGAGCAAAAAAAATTAAGTGAGAGATCTACAGCACAACGGCAGAGTACTTGACCAATCTTCTCTTTGTACCTCTCCATGTGTCTAAAGAGGTTCTTCCTTTTCCCTAGATGATTCTGAATCTGTACAGAAAGTGATGGTCAAAAAACGTAAGTGCAGTCACAGCAAATACAAGTCTGACTGTTCGGAATGTGTAATGAGCAAATGCGCTAGCTAAATGGTTATAGTAAAATGTCCTTGCAAAAATATAAAGAAGGTTCCTGCGGCTCTTTCTAACTCCCCTTCCTACATTGTGTGGGATCAAGGGGCTCCTTCCTCTCCATCCACGGCCTGGGAAAGAAAAAATGTCCTACAGCCCCTACAATCTGTGATGCTGATCCCTGGGGTGAGGGAAGGAAAGTAGGATATTCACCACCATAGCGCCCCCTTTTATCCAGGGCAGATGGCGCTAGTTTGGTTTCTGGTGTAAATTAAAGCAGCTTTTGGGCTACCCAGATGTATTCTCACTTGCTGCAATCTCTGGGAACCATTTGATCCTCTGGGAATTGTTGCAATGTAGCACACTCGGACATACTCAGGACGACTATGCCACACTGCGCCAGCGGGAGACCTGCTGTGCTGCGCTGTATTGGCAGTTTTAAGGTTTCTTTGTGGCACCAGGGCAGAGTATAACAATCTCATCAGAGCCCACAGCCTGTCCCTGGGTCTTTTGGGCTGAGAACCAATGATGGAAAGTCTCTGAGACACACACAGATCAGACAAATCCTGGAGCATGGCTCTGAGGGGTAGCCTATCCTGTGGTCTACTGAAAGCAGAAGATGGCAATGATAGGAGCAAGAGGCTCTGTCAAAACATGGGGCCAAGATCATTTGATCAGCTGGCCCTGGCCTGAATTCACCAAAGTAACTGCACTGCTCCATTTTGGTGTTGCCACATCTGCTATTATTTACCGCAGGTGTCATGTATTCTATGAATATCAACTATCAGCATCTCGTTTTAAAACACAAACAGATCACAAGGATGAAAGTCTTTAGAGGGATTTATTTTTGCTGGCCAACTTCAATGAATGCTTTTCAGAGACAGGGTTACATTCATCCTTGGTGGATCCCCATTGATTTCAATGGGGTTGCACCGGGCATGAATTTGGTCCATAGCTTTCAGCTGATCCGGCGTATCTAATAAATTTGGAACTTCCCCGCTGTGGTGAATATCATTGTTAAATCACCTTCGTGCACCCCATTAAACAATGCAAAATGCATGCTTGCAAGATCAGCCTTTCGGACTGCAGAAGGTATGTGTGATCTTCTCAACAGTGTGCTCTACCAGCATGTTTTTTCTGGACCAACCCTATTAGTGGCATCACCAAAGTAAGACTGATGCCTGGAAAAGTATCACTGCAAATATTAACAGTGCAGCCCTTGAGAATACAGCACACACGGTCTGCAAATATTTCTATTGCATTTGTCAGATCCGGGGCTGCACAACAAATAAAGGAAAAGGCAGATGAAAGTTGGATTTTTATAGCCTAAGCATGCTCTACGTGTATCCAATTATCAGAAAAGGGTTAAGGATTGCGTTCTTGACCCAACTGAGGGCCATGTGAGAGAGCCATGCACGCAAGGACACAATGCCTGCCTATGTATGTAGAGTCTCTCAAAGTTCTGGCCTGTATGAAATGGAGATTCTCCTTTGGGACCATCTCTACTGTCCCTGGAATGAAACAATAAAAATAAGCTCCTGTGTGCCACGGTGTCTCTAATGAGAGACACAACCACATTCCCGGCCCCTTGCAGTGTGATTTTATTACTACTGGCCATGTTCGCATTGTAAAAATAGTTTGTGCCTTTCTAGTTCCTATTTCAGCTTATCTAGCATTGTTACTTCCAACACTCTCCTAACAAATGCTTGCCACTTGTGTTCCTTCCCCCCGCCCCTGTCCCTCGGTGAAGATCAATGCCCGTATCTCCTTTGTTCCAACCCATCCATGCAGTTTTTGATGCATTTCGATGTTTTCCTTCAAGTTGTGGAAGACGGTTCTATAAACTAGGATGAATTTTGTGAAATTCTTCAAATAAAATCAGCACAATCTCAAGTCCGTGAGCCAAATTCTGCTTTTAGTTGCAGAAATGTAAATCTGAAATATCTTCATTTATTTCAGTGGAACTAGTTTGGATTTATGCTAGTGTAAATGACTGCAGAATCTGACCCGATGAAATAAATTGTAATCAGTCCCTGAATTGGGTGTACAACCTATGTGCAGGAAATGTAACATGTTATAGTATTGCACATACATTAGTTTATTCTGCTTCTGAAAGCAATGCATTGAAATGTATTTATAATGTAGTCAAAGAACTAGTAAGAGCTATTGTTAAGGCTCCATACGCACTTCCATTCTAAGACTCTGAATTTAGTGGTTCAATAACTTTGTGAAAGTTTGCCTTTCGTCATATCAAATAGCAGTAGAGCGAGAAGCGGATTAGGACCATTTTGAATGAGGGATGAATGAATCTACTTGGATCATGTCTGAACTTTGCCCATCCTTCAAAATGAAACATTTTCAGCCTGACTGGAAATAGCCTGTTCTCATGAGATTTTTCAGCCCAATCCTTAGAGTTCAAAGAAATTCAGGTACACCGCTGGCACCTGAGACCTATTAATAGTATTAATTATTACTATTATCATAGCACCTATGAACCCAGGGCCTCATTGGGCTAGATGCTCAAACACAGCCGCTGCCTCAAAGATCTGTACCATCTAAGACACAAAGTCCTACTGAAATCACCACTGGGGTTTCAATCTGGTCCCTGGATCTTTCAGTGCTTGTTCCAGCTGACCCACACCTTTGATCCTAGTGAGTTCTGCTGACCAACGAGGCCTGGTCTACACTAGGAAATTAGGTCAGTATAGCTACAATGCTCAGGGGTGTGAAAAATCCACACTCCATAGCAACTCGGTTGAACCAACCTAACCCCTGGTGTAGACAGCGTGAGGTCGGTGGGAGAATTCTCATGTCATCCCAGCTATTGCCTCTGAGGAGTACCTACACCGATGGGAGAAGCCATCTTCTCAGTATGGGTGGTGTCTTCACAGAAACACTACAGTGGCACCACTGCAGTATTTTATAAGCATAGACAAGCCCTGATTAACACAGACAAGCTCTCCATGGCATGCCACCCTATGAACAATGGTTCTAGAACTGAAAACACAACCCCATGTGCTCTATAGCAGCCTTCAAATAATTCTGTGGCAGGGCCTCTGGATTCTGCAACACTCTGGTCCCACAGCTGGGAGGTTCTGTCTGGTAAATGAAACAGACGGAGGCTTTTATTGAATTAAATACAAATGTGAATAACAGAATTGGCACAGTGGTCCTTGTGCTATTTCATGTGATATTAAATTCCCTGTACATGACCTTTCCCTATATTTTTAAGTTTCAGTGTGTTGTACTGAAACCACACAGCTGTGCTGTTTGTGACGGGAGACTGCTGGAGGTTTTGGCAGATGGGTGGAGATGGGTAGATCTTTTGGCACCTGAGAAGATATGTGAGGCAGTTTGGGGTCTTCTTTTTCCAGGAGAAAGAAATGTCTTTCGGGGATTTTACACATTGATTTGTTTTCAAGGGAATACTCTCTTCACAGGAAGTGCTCAGTATATACTGTAAAAATATATCTGCCTAGTATAAAAATACAACAGCAGGTTCTAGACAGATAGATGGATATACACTTCTGTAGACAGTTATTTCAACACTGTATTGACTCCTTTGGGGGTTGTTTTTTTCATGTTGGGAGCAAAAAAAATTAAGTGAGAGATCTACAGCACAACGGCAGAGTACTTGACCAATCTTCTCTTTGTACCTCTCCATGTGTCTAAAGAGGTTCTTCCTTTTCCCTAGATGATTCTGAATCTGTACAGAAAGTGATGGTCAAAAAACGTAAGTGCAGTCACAGCAAATACAAGTCTGACTGTTCGGAATGTGTAATGAGCAAATGCGCTAGCTAAATGGTTATAGTAAAATGTCCTTGCAAAAATATAAAGAAGGTTCCTGTGGCTCTTTCTAACTCCCCTTCCTACATTGTGTGGGATCAAGGGGCTCCTTCCTCTCCATCCATGGCCTGGGAAAGAAAAAATGTCCTACAGCCCCTACAATCTGTGATGCTGATCCCTGGGGTGAGGGAAGGAAAGTAGGATATTCACCACCATAGCGCCCCCTTTTATCCAGGGCAGATGGCGCTAGTTTGGTTTCTGGTGTAAATTAAAGCAGCTTTTGGGCTACCCAGATGTATTCTCACTTGCTGCAATCTCTGGGAACCATTTGATCCTCTGGGAATTGTTGCAATGTAGCACACTCGGACATACTCAGGACGACTATGCCACACTGCGCCAGCGGGAGACCTGCTGTGCTGCGCTGTATTGGCAGTTTTAAGGTTTCTTTGTGGCACCAGGGCAGAGTATAACAATCTCATCAGAGCCCACAGCCTGTCCCTGGGTCTTTTGGGCTGAGAACCAATGATGGAAAGTCTCTGAGACACACACAGATCAGACAAATCCTGGAGCATGGCTCTGAGGGGTAGCCTATCCTGTGGTCTACTGAAAGCAGAAGATGGCAATGATAGGAGCAAGAGGCTCTGTCAAAACATGGGGCCAAGATCATTTGATCAGCTGGCCCTGGCCTGAATTCACCAAAGTAACTGCACTGCTCCATTTTGGTGTTGCCACATCTGCTATTATTTACCGCAGGTGTCATGTATTCTATGAATATCAACTATCAGCATCTCGTTTTAAAACACAAACAGATCACAAGGATGAAAGTCTTTAGAGGGATTTATTTTTGCTGGCCAACTTCAATGAATGCTTTTCAGAGACAGGGTTACATTCATCCTTGGTGGATCCCCATTGATTTCAATGGGGTTGCACCGGGCATGAATTTGGTCCATAGCTTTCAGCTGATCCGGCGTATCTAATAAATTTGGAACTTCCCCGCTGTGGTGAATATCATTGTTAAATCACCTTCGTGCACCCCATTAAACAATGCAAAATGCATGCTTGCAAGATCAGCCTTTCGGACTGCAGAAGGTATGTGTGATCTTCTCAACAGTGTGCTCTACCAGCATGTTTTTTCTGGACCAACCCTATTAGTGGCATCACCAAAGTAAGACTGATGCCTGGAAAAGTATCACTGCAAATATTAACAGTGCAGCCCTTGAGAATACAGCACACACGGTCTGCAAATATTTCTATTGCATTTGTCAGATCCGGGGCTGCACAACAAATAAAGGAAAAGGCAGATGAAAGTTGGATTTTTATAGCCTAAGCATGCTCTACGTGTATCCAATTATCAGAAAAGGGTTAAGGATTGCGTTCTTGACCCAACTGAGGGCCATGTGAGAGAGCCATGCACGCAAGGACACAATGCCTGCCTATGTATGTAGAGTCTCTCAAAGTTCTGGCCTGTATGAAATGGAGATTCTCCTTTGGGACCATCCCTACTGTCCCTGGAATGAAACAATAAAAATAAGCTCCTGTGTGCCACGGTGTCTCTAATGAGAGACACAACCACATTCCCGGCCCCTTGCAGTGTGATTTTATTACTACTGGCCATGTTCGCATTGTAAAAATAGTTTGTGCCTTTCTAGTTCCTATTTCAGCTTATCTAGCATTGTTACTTCCAACACTCTCCTAACAAATGCTTGCCACTTGTGTTCCTTCCCCCCGCCCCTGTCCCTCGGTGAAGATCAATGCCCGTATCTCCTTTGTTCCAACCCATCCATGCAGTTTTTGATGCATTTCGATGTTTTCCTTCAAGTTGTGGAAGACGGTTCTATAAACTAGGATGAATTTTGTGAAATTCTTCAAATAAAATCAGCACAATCTCAAGTCCGTGAGCCAAATTCTGCTTTTAGTTGCAGAAATGTAAATCTGAAATATCTTCATTTATTTCAGTGGAACTAGTTTGGATTTATGCTAGTGTAAATGACTGCAGAATCTGACCCGATGAAATAAATTGTAATCAGTCCCTGAATTGGGTGTACAACCTATGTGCAGGAAATGTAACATGTTATAGTATTGCACATACATTAGTTTATTCTGCTTCTGAAAGCAATGCATTGAAATGTATTTATAATGTAGTCAAAGAACTAGTAAGAGCTATTGTTAAGGCTCCATACGCACTTCCATTCTAAGACTCTGAATTTAGTGGTTCAATAACTTTGTGAAAGTTTGATCCTCGGGGGCTTGGATTCAGAAGGCAGGTGAATTTTTTTCAAAAGTTTGAGTGAAAACTGTTCAGCCAGTTTTCAAAATAAGAAAAATCATTTTTTAAAAAAACAGATTTTTTACCTTGTAAAAAAATCTTCTTCAAACATTTTTTGAATATGTCTAGTTCTGAAATGTCTGGTGGGGGCGGGGAAGAAAGCTGAGATTTGACAGCAAGCTAGTCCTTAGAAAGGAAAAATACCTTTCTGTGTTTTGATGAAAACTAGTTTTGACTTGCCTTTGATTTTGGGGTGAGGAGTTCTTGCAAGCACAGTGCAAATGATCTGGGGTTTTTTGTCTTTTTTTATAAAAAATATGGGTGACATGCTGTCCCCATTGAAATTAATGGCAAAACTCCTATTGACTTCAAGAGGGAGGTATTTCACCTGCAGAATAAAAGTTGGTTGCACAATTAGGGTGGCCAACCAGCAAGTGTGAAAAATTGGGATGGGGTGGGGGTAATAGGAGCCTATATAAGAATAAAAGACCCCAAAATCGGGACTGTCCCTATAAAATCGGGACATCTGGTCACCCTAGAACTTGCAATGAACATGCACGGGCTATGCAGCAAGGCACCGACAGAATGAGGAAGGGCTCCGGAGGAACTCTACCTCACTTTTTCCTTTATCCTACTCTAGAGCTGTTTGATTTTTTCGCTGAAATGTTTTTGATGAAAATAGGCAAAACAATTAATAATGGGGAGGGGATTGTTATTTTGAGGGAGGGAGGCTGACAGAAAACTAGAAACCAAAATTGTGGATGGGAGTGAGGTTCAGGTTTATGTCAAGAAACGGAAAAACTTCCATAGGCTATTTTTAAAAAGGATGGATTTTTTTTACATTTCTTGCAAAAAAAAGATTGGTATTTTTTGTCCAGCTCTATCCTACTACTGCAGTCAATGAGACTTTGTCACTGTCGTTCATCCCAATGGGAGCAGAATCAGGCTCTAAATTCACATAACCTCAGGCCCCCGCACATGGAAGTGCAAAGAACATGGTGTTTTCAGTTAGCTTTAATTCTTTAGCTGTCCAGCATGAAAAGTTTTCTGCAATTTGATATTCCTTGGTGCTGATTCAACAGGATACTAAAGGATGTACCTAACTTTAAGCAACGAATTAATCCTCAGTTAGAAATGCATATTTTGTGAGTTGTGCCTGACATGATTTCAGGTCCAAGACTGACCCCATAAAATTAGCTCAAGAGTAGCCTCTTCAAAATCAGGACACAGATTATCTATATTTAGCATGGTATTAAACATGTTTATATTACTTTTGGAATGTGCATTTGCCCTGGGATTAAATGTTGATAGTGTTCCAATCATTCTCAGTAACGACCTTTTAATATTAATGGATAATATACAGTCCAGTAATTTCAGTGATTGGTTGTATCAAGATATCAGCTAAGAAAAACTATTCTATTTCTGTTAAGGAAAGGTAATATAGAAAAAGTATTTCCTTAGTTTTCTCACATAAGCTCCAATGGACTGTAGTGAATGATGACCCAGTTGAGGACTGATTTGCTAGCTCCATGCCATTTTAGATTATTATTCACCTGGAGCTATTTTAAAATCCTGACATCTGGGGAAAATACTAAAAATAGTGACAAATAGTGTGTGTGCCAGACTATAAATCAGTCCACTGAATGCCTGAGGGGGTGTGGTCTGTGCAACTCTTGTTAATGGTTGCTGGAGTTACACCCAAATACGGGAAGGAGAAACAGACTCCTGTGCACTGCAGGACTTTTACTTCTCAGATTTTGGAAACTGAAAAGTAAAACAAAGCTGAAGCCTGAAATAGAGTTGCCAGGTGTCTGGTTTGTGATAGGAATGCCCAGCTCTGGTGGCTGGTGCTGACTGGGCTGGTAGAATCCAGTCAGTGACGCAGGGGGGCTAAAACAGGCTCCTTGCATGTCCCCCCCTCCGGCTCCTACGCAGCTTTGCAGCTCCCATTGGGTGGGAACCACAGCCAGTGGGAGCTTTAGAGGCGGTGCCCCAAGTTGCCCGGAACACATCTCTGCCTAGGAGCCAGAGCGGGGACATGCCACTGCTTCCGGAAACAGCTTGACGTAAGCGCTGCCTGGAGCCTGCACCCCTGACTCCTTCCAGTGCCCCAGCCCCCGCCCCCGCCCTGTTTCCCCTCCTGCTCTCCAAACCCCTTGGCCCTACCCCGGAGACACCACCTGCATCCGAAACCCATCCCCATCCCACAGCCCGTACACCAGGGGTGGGGAACCTCCGGCCCGCGGGCCTTATATGGCCCGCCAAAGCATTCCGTCCGGCCCGCGCACGTCCCTGGCCGGCAGCTCCCCGAGGCGCTTCCCGGCCTCTTCGCTGAGCGTGGAGCTTCCCCCCCCCCCCCCCCCCGGTGGCCCGGGGTGGCTCCGCGCTCGCGAAGAGGCCAGGAAGCGCCTCGGGGAGCCACCGGCCAGGGACGCGTGCGGGCTGCCAGGCAGGGGCGGCTCCACGCTCGGCGAAGGGGCGAGGAAGCGCCTGGGGGAGCCGCCAGCGCCACGCGGACACCATTAGCCGGGCGGGGTAAGGAGGAGCCGCAGGGAGCCAATGGTCAAGGGGGTGTGGGGGGGAGGCTGGGCTGGGGGGCAGGCAAGGGGGCGGTGGGGGGGAGGCCAGGCTGGGCGGGCAGGGAGGGGGGCAGAAGACTAGGCTGGATGGGGTGGGCGAGGCGTGGGTGCAGGAGGGAAGGAGGTTTGGTGGGGGGAGGCTGGGCTGGGCGGGTCAGGCATGGGGGGCAGGAGGCTGGGTTGGGAGGGGGAGGGGAGAGGAGGTTCGGTTTGGTGGGATGGGCCGGGCCAGTGGGGGAGGAAAGGTGGTTAGATGAGGGGAGGTTGGGTGGGGTTAAAGGAAGATCACCCCTTACATCCAGGCTGATAGCGGGAGCTGACTGGGGCAGGCAGCAGGACCCCGGCTGGCAAGGGGCAAGCGGGGGAAACCCCAAAGCAGTGCAGGGCTAAGCACTCCGCCTGCCACTGCTTTGGGGTTTCCCCCGCTGGCCCCTTGCCAGCTGGGGTCTCAACTCCCATTGCCAGCCTGGGCTTCCTCGGGGGGCGGAGGGGAGACCGGTCCGCGAATGACATTTATAAATGTCCAAATGGTCCTTCTCAGAAAAAAGGTTCCCCACCCCTGCCGTACACGCAGCCAGAGCCCTCAAGCCCCCCCACACACACAATTCCAACTTCCTCATCCCCCTCCCACACCCTGACCCCCTCAGTCCCAGACCAGAGCCCCCTCCTACACCCCAAACACCTGTTCCCCAGCTCCACCCCAGAGCCTGTGGCCCCAGCCAGAGCCTGCCCTCCTTCCAGCTCCCCAACCCTCTGCCCCATCCTTGTTCCCCCTCCTGACTGCTGAACCCCTCGGTCCCAGCACCCAGAGCCCCCTCCTGCACTCCAAATCCCTCATCTTTGACCCCACACCAGAGCCCCCCCCCCCGACACACATCCCAACCCCCAGCCCAGTGAAAATGAGAGAGTCAGTGAAGGTGGGGAGAGAGGCGTAAGCGTGGGAGTGGTCTTGGAGAAAGGGTGGGGCAGGGACAGGACATGGGTGTGCAGTTTTGCCCAAGTAGAAAGTTGGCAACCCTAACCTGAAATGAGGTATATGAGATGGGTACTGGTCAGAAGAACAAAGCAAGAGTAATGAACAGCATTGCTTTTTTAGTATAGCATACATTAATGGAATATGAAGGGATAGTTTGTGCAGGAGCACTGAGTTTTCATTAATTAATTGAGCACTAATTTTTCTTGTTTTATAGAATGGATGCATGCCGAGTTCTTTGCAATGTGATTTTCCTGATTAATTCTCCGCTGGTTGAATGAACAGACACAAAACTAAATACTAATCCACCCCCCCCCCCAAATTTTGGTGCAGTTCCAACCCGGATTCGGACACTGCAGCTGGCTCCTATGGTCCTGGAGCTTTAAAATTTAAAACAGGCTGGTCCTGCCCCATAGGGGAAGTTCCACTGAATGGCATTGTGTTCCTGGAATCAATTAATTCCTCATAGGACCTCCTGGACTTTATCTCTATAATGGGCTCAAACCAAACAGCTCCAAACACTAGAAAAATTTAAACCTAGATCCAAACGTGTTGGGTGGCCATATGTCTGTAATGATTTCAGACCAAAACCCCAGATATGAACCCTGTGGCAGTCTGGATCTCTAGTTATAACAGAACACTTTTATCTCTGATTCAGTGCATGGCTAGTTCTTCTGATGTACAAGCAATTTATCCCATGAAATATTAAAGGGACTGTAAAATCCCGATCTTGCAAATGTGTTTGCTAAGCAGACAACAAACCTACAGTAATTTGTAATTCAGTGCAATGGGCCACATCCTGCTCCCAATGAAAGCAATGGGAATTTGGGAGTAGGATTGCACTCTGTATATGGGAAAATGTTGTTGTAAGGGTAAATATAGCCTGCCCTGATTAAAACCATGCAGCTCCCAAACTAGAGTTACTGGGAAAATGGACAGCCCCTTTGCAGCCTGCGGGTTCCATTCAGAATGGGAAATGAAGATTGGCTCATCCATTGGATTAATCCTTCCTCCACCACTGACTAGCATAAAGCGCTGCTTGACCTAACTTTTCTTATAGTATCCAAGAAATCAGACTGTGTTTAACTCCTTCAATCTATCTCTACTGCAGCCTATTGTTCTCAGCACACTGAAACTGGTGATAATTTATACCAGAGGGAAAACACCCTGCCTATGAGTAACTAAACACCACAAATAAAATCAATCCAGTGTCCAATTGAGCAGGAGGAAAATAGACAAAGAGCTGTTCGTTGAAGAGAACTGTTCTGTGTTCCTGAAGGCTCAACCAAATCAAATAAAAAACAGGAGAGAAGGATGGACATGGCAGTAATAATAATCATGCCACAATCCTTTAGAGTAAGCTCAGAAGCAATGCTGCAACATTTTGACCTGAAGACTGCTCTGAGCGAGCACTTTCCAGCAGCCCGCTTTCTGGAATCAATGTGGAGCTCCAACATTCTCCACCCTGACCAAACTAGAAAGACATCAGGTAGAACCGCGGTGAGGCTTTACAAACCAACACAAGGGAATGGCTAGACAAAGAAACGGGAGTTAGGTCAATTACTTATTTCCCTGTCAGGTAAATCCTGTCGTCTTTACATAGCCAAAATTCCCACTGAAGTCAAAGGGTCAGCAGGAGTTGGCCCTCATATATCATCACTTTCATACTTGCTGGTTTGGGTTTCCTTTGCTTTTCCTTCATACGTGGACACAGAGCCAATGCTCTCAACATGAGTTTTTCTTTGTTTTCCCTCCTCTCGCCTTTTGCACCCCCTTTAACAAATGCTTTTGAATAACAAAATGTAGGTCCCATTTATTTAACTGGGAATTGGATTGTGTATGTCTGCAAGATCTTAAAATGCTGATAGCCTGGGCATGGGGGTTACTCACCTTCCACCTCCATTGTGACGGGTTTCGAATAGGCTGTGCCCAGGCTGTTCTTGGCTACACAGCGATAATGGCCTGCATCTTCTCTTTGAACATTATGGATCCTTAAACTCCCTGACTCCAGAACAGCTATCCGAGCATTTTCCTGCCACAGGTGGGAAGGCGGGAGTTGGGAAATGGAAAAATGAATACACTTTAACTTGCTGCAGCAAACATACATAAACTTTCATTTACAAACGTGGATTCTCCTACAGGAACTGTTAAGTGAATTCCAAAATTCCTTTTAACAGTGCTAGAAGTAAATTTTCACCTTTGAACAAGGCTTATTTGTACAGTTCTATGAATGATGGAGTTTAGAGCTGGAACCTCCAGTCCAATAAGTTCAGTTCATATGATTCAAGCCTTTCACTCATCTAGTTTTTTACAAATAAGTGAAAAATAACGTCAAGAGCCTTATGAATGAATATCTGCAAAGCAGATCAGTACATTTTATTCACAATTAGATTCACAAACTCTTTGGGGGCTATATTAGTTCAGATCTACTATTAATTAAAAAATGAGATAGAGAAATTCAGAAAAAAATTCTATACAGTTAGAATTACCCCTAAACAAAAATCTTGTTCTGACATTTTCCACATGACATCTGTGTCTCTTTAAACACTTCTCTGATAGAATTTACAAATCCTGGGACTGATTATGTCCTCATATTTTTAGCATGCAAGTGATATTTTAATTTCATTCTGTACTCACCTTTAGAACAGTTTCTCCCTTGATCCAAGAGACAGAAGGTTTGGGATTCCCCATTGTAGTGCAAGGAAGAACAGCCTTTAATCCTTCTATTATTTTTACATTCACGGGAGGACGAGTTATTTTGGGTTCTAAAACAAAAAGGCCAACATTAAATCTGAAGAACAGAAAAGAGACACCATTCAGATACACTCAGTACTATTCTTTATAATCAAAAATCCTGTCTGAACCTCTGTACAAATAGTCTATATTGCTGTCACCAAGGCCCAGCCCTCAAAGGTATTTAGGTACTTAAAGTCTTGGAAGATCTGGGCCTAAATGACAGAAGATCCAAGAGAGTTCTTGATAGGCCATGTAATGCCATTGAAAGAAATAATTATAAAGTATATCTACATCCTAAAATGTTAAATTCAGGTAAACGACACCAAATCAGATACCCTAGTATTAATTTTTCATTTTCAGTAAGCATCTGGTATCGGACACTTAGAGGATAGGCTCTGGGGCTGTTAGGGTGTGAGAGTGGGTATGATCCTATACATAAAGCAAGAACAGGAAATTGCAGAATATGATTATATGCTGTGTAATCTCTCCTGAGTCTTCACTAATTGTCATGTCTGGGTCTCATTCTCACATTTACATGATTATTTTTAATAGCAGTGGGTGGGTTTCCTACGAGGTGATTAACCAACTGGGATTTCACCTCTAGCTGCCTGGTTTGCATCTAACCAGAATACTGTTTTCAAAAATAAAAGACAGCGACTTTGACGGAAACTCCTTTGGGCAATATTCGCTACATAGTTCAAGGCCTCCATACCTTGTTTGGTACGGTTTGACTGTATTCTGCTTAGAAAAGTCAGCAAATTCATCTAACTTGGGGACTGAGTAGTTCCTGGTGGTGGACATGACTAAGTGTAGCAATGATCCCACAGAAAACATTACCTCATGCATACAGACTCTTCCTTCCAATCTCTTTTCTCCTCTAGGCTACCAGTTTCCCACCCCCAATGCTCAAATAGACTCTTCCTCTCAGTCCCTCTCTACTTCCCCTTTACACTAGCTAAAGATTTGATCCATGACTTTTTTTGAATCTGATATTGTCCCTTCAGATTAGAACGTCACAGGCACAATCTTTCCATGAGTACAATATCATTCAGGTATTTACTGTAATAAACTGCTTCAGATTTCTTGTCAGTGGGATGTGGTTAACATGCCAAGATGAATTTACATGCCAATAGGAAAGGAAATGATAAACAAGGCCCAGCCTTCTGATAAACACAAAGATTGCTGAAGTGGCTGGATTTCTTTGAAGTCAGTTTAAAAAAAAAATCTAACCTGCCATTGCAGGTGCTGGGGAATGGTGGATTACACCATTCAGTGGGGAATAGGGGCACTCCTGTCCCCATCTGTAGTGGGTGGAGGGACTGTCATCACATTGCTGTTGTGTTGGGGAGATTCACCAAAGTGGTAGGGGCATCATTCCCTCTACTGAGGATGGATTTTAAGACTAATAGTCCTCTGTCAATTAATTCCTAGATGAGCGCCACAGAGAAAATGTCAGCCAAGGAGGGGGGTAGCCTTTTTGATCTGTGAAGCTTTATAACAGTCTTCCACGGTTGTAAGTCAGGACAGCTAAACCTACCCTGCCTTACGGTTTTGAGAGTCACAGGGAACATAGCATGGAAATTTCATTTGGTGCTTGAAGCTTGAGTGGCTAATAGTTTTTCTCTCACATTTTCCGTCCTGGTACTCTAAGGATTTCTATTATTGTCTGTCAAGAAATAGCTGGGGAACTCATTAGGGATTGGATGGTTAGGACGAAGGACATGATCAACACATAGGCATCAGCAAAAACCCAAACATGGTCACTTGTATGCAAGAAACGCTGACTACATTTGCTAGCTGTAGAAACCGCATGCTAAACCAGAGGTGTGCATACAGATATGCAAAAATAGAAAGTGCGTCATGTGAGACTGTAAACTGTCCGTATTGTGCAAAGAAAAGGGTTTGGGTTTTGTTTTTTTTCAAATAGCAGCAGAATGGAGTCCTAAGTGTCTGCTAGATTAATTCAAAAGGAGAGATTAGCTTTTATCATCCACTCCGTTTAATTGCTTTGAAAGGGCTCCTCCCACTTACTCATTTTCACCTGTAAAGCCCCACAGCTTCTTGCAGGCACTCCCACTCCGTTGTCAGCTGAGCAGCAGTATACTCCATCATCGCTGTCCTCTACGCTGTGAATGGTCAGGAGCTGCCCATGTTCTTGTATGCTGTACCGTGTATCAAACAGCCTGCAGGACACAGCAACATGCTAGTAACAGCACAGGGTGTACAGTATAAATCTGAACTCATTCTAAGTCATTTAAGTTATGTAACAATAAATCTATATCTGTAAATTACACTTTCATGATAAAGTCGTACCGATAAAGGTGCTACAAGTATTCCTCGCTTTCTTTATGGATACAGACTAACATGGCTGCTATTCTGATAAAGAGATTGCACTGCAATACTTGTATGAGGTGAACTGAAAAATACAATTTCTTTTGTTTAGCATTTTACAGTGCAAATATTTGTAATAAAAATAATCTAAAGTGAGCACTGTACCCTTTCTAGTCTTTGTTGTAATAGAAATCAATATAATTGAAAATGTAGAAAAACATCCAAAAATACTTAATACATTTCAATTAGTATTCTTTTGTTTAGCAGTGTGCTTTATCACAATTATTTTTTAACCATGTGAGTTGAATGTGATTCATCGACAGCTCTAAATGTAATATAATATAATCATATGAATAAATAATATATGAATCATTTATTTTTGATAATTTTTCCTTCTTTTACTGCATCCCTTATGGCTGTCACAGAACAATGGTACATCACAGATTTTTGTACTTATTTTTATTAATCACTCACACCGTGCCATTAGTTCACATGATGCAATACAGCCGGAGAGATGTGTTGAGCAAGTAATCAAACCCTTATCGCGAGGGCTTAAAATCAGTGGGCACAAGCTGTCCCCGTATGGGACGGTACAGTACAAAGCAGAAAAAGAACAGAGTCTGATGCATTCAACACAGATGCACTGTAGAATAGGTGTGTGATTTAGTGTATATGTTTGGAGATTGTGCCAGCCATAGTGGAAGACGTTGTGAGACCAAAGCAGTATTTTTCAAGGATACAGGGGTGAAAGTAGAAATAAGGACTTACCGGTACAGGGCTGGGTTGGGGCCAGCTCTGCCCTCGGAAGGGGCGGGGCTTCAGGTGGACAGGCAGGGCTGGGAGTCAGAGCCAGTTACCGCTACTGGCCAGCCCAGTAGCGGTAACTGTCCTCCCTCCCACTCCCCCCGCCGGGATAGCCCCAGGCCCTTTAAATTGCTGCCTGGGGAAGCTGGCCACCCCAGTGCGGCGCACCGGCTCTTGCATACCAGCTTACTTTCACCTCTGCAAGGATACCAATTTCACCAAACTAAGCTTTGCAGTGTAATCTGTATGCTAGCCAGACACATGTCATGAGGAGCTACGCATCACTGAGTTTACTGAGCATGAGACATGTTACCAGAACTCCCCTGGCAGCATTATAAAGCTATCTTGGCTGTCTGAGTACTAGGAAAGCTCCCACACTACTGCTTAGGTTGGACAATGAAGCAGAGGTGAGCAAATGGAAAGTTTTTATTCTCAGCTGTTCTTTGTAACCACAATTTAAATAAACCCATCCAGCACACACTGACATGTCAATAAATGGTTTCAGGATGTCGATTAGTTGCCTTTCCTAGTTCTCCCTAGGAAAATGTAGGAGTTTACAAAGTAGGGTGAAAGATACAAACCCTAACTGGTGCTCAGGAACAATGGTTTTATGGCTAAAGCATGGGAATAAGAGTCAGGAGATCTGGTTCTGTATTCCTGAGACTGACTTCCTATGTGACTTCAGGCAAGTCACACAGGCCTAGATCGTCAGAGATATTTAGGCACCCAAATCCAATTTGAAATCAGTTGAAGGCACCTAAATGCCTTTGAAGATGTGAGTGTTAGGCCCTAATTTTCAAGGACCTCTGAGTAGCCACAACTCCACTGGGTACTCAACAGTACCTCTGATAATCAGGCCCCGGTTGTTGCAGAGTGGGGCTCTGATAATCAAGGCAACGACTTTCAAAAGCGTAAACTTACCTGCTTGGTGCTTCACTTTCCTTATGTATAGAAAGGAAATAATGACACTTCCTTACCTCACGGGATTGTTGTGAGACTTAATTCAGAGCTGGTTGTAAAGCACATCCTGAAAGTGCTATAGAAGCACGGGGCATAGCGCTCCGCTGCCGGGCATCTTGTCTCGTCATTTACACATGGGGAGCAGGGAAATGCTACAACATCAGAATGGGCGCATTCTACACTCACCCAGGTGTAAATACTCACACAGGGTGCAAAGTGGCGGATTCCAATTATTCAGGATTCTAATCCATGACCTAGTCTGTCGAGTTTTCTGTTGGAAATGATATCCCAAGTAATGTCTGCATAGTTGAAGTTTATACTACAGGTCCTAAAGGAAACATTTGTGGCTTTGCACTGTGCTTTACAAATATATTAGCTACCTTGAGTTAATCGGCCAGCATCTAACTAAAGGTAGAAAACTCTACTATATATGTCATAAATTCGGTGACCCTAGAAAACAAGGAATACATAAGGAGCTGCATGCAATCTAATCTCAACTGCCCTTATTCTGGCATTGTTCCCATTGAATTCAATTGTTTATATATTGTTTTGTTTTGAAATTATCTGTCTGGCCAGTGTCCTCGAACCTTAGCAAGGGAAGAAGATTTCAAAAATAATAAAAAAATATATAAAATATTTATTGCTTGTAACGATTAGCCTCTGTGACGTTTGATTTTTTAATTCCATTGATTTGGTTCTTTTCTGTTTAGCACATATTTCTCCCTTCCTGTGTTTGGAATCTAGTTGAAATAGCTTCAATTTATATAATGCCCTGTCTTCATGCCAAAACTTTGTATCCACCAGCACCGACCCTGAATGTCAGGACCACTCTGAGGAAAGCTATTTTGTTCCTGCTGCAGAAACACCAGCAAAAGAACAAAGCAACTGATGTGCTTGGTCACACAAAAATAGGCTTTGAGGAGATTTTTTGGCAGTTTAGACAGCCACGATCTGTCTAATTTAGTATCAAAGTGATACACCTTTTGGGGAGGTGATTTGGGTTATTGGAGAAGGAAACAGTATACCACTTAGTGGGCATGAAAAGAGTCTGCTTTTCTGAATACTTGTGTGAACCTGTAAGGATTGGGGGTCAGGGATGATGTGACCCCATTCCTGATATATAAATTGCATCCTCCAGGCTGTTTCTCCCTCCAATGCTAGTTTTATTGGTGGAGAAGGAACTAGAAGATAGGTGGTTTGATCTGTGGATTTAGGCCCTTGTTCTGCAAGATGCTTGGCACAGAGTTTGGGGGCTTTAATACAGTTGTTGCAGGATTGAGATTTGGGCTAAAGAGGACAGTTCGCCTGCAGGCACTGAAGCATGAATTCTGAAATCTTTTGTGTGGATATACATATGAAATTTTAAACAAATTGATAGGGCTGTTTTTAATATTCTAAAATGGTCCCACTAGCAGTCAAATCTGCCTGCAGTAATGACATGTCTGGAGTTTCATGAGTGTTTCTCAGAAGGCATGCTCAAGCAGACCCTCAGTAATGCACAAATTACACAATTAAAATGGGTCTTGCTTTTGTTATGCACAAATTATTTTTAAACAAAATGAAATTTCCCATCGCTGAAAGAGAAGTAAGGGAGGATCAAGAATCCTTGTCAAAGCCCTGTCTGGGATGATTTAGTTGGGGATTAGTCCTGCTTTGAACAGGGGGTTGGACTAGATGACCTCCTGAGGTCCTTTCCATCCCTGATATTCTATGATTCTATGAATGTGAAACAGAGAAGGTAAAGGGATTTACCTGATCCAAGGTTAAAAGTGGTTAAAGGTGCAAGAGATTAACTGCAAAATGTAACCATAGCAACAACAGTAATATTCCCTACCATCCTGAAATGAACAGTTTCCAAAGCACAGTACATTAGTTCTTCTTTAGATGATGCTTTGGTAGGTAGTGAATAATGTGTGACTGTGTACAATACAAAGAAACTTTGTTTTAATCTATTATTATGTTCACAAGCCAATAATAATAATACTGTGCTATTACAGGACATTTTCCATACAAAGTTCACAAAGTACTTTGCAAAACACAAATGAATGAAGGCTTGCAACACTCCCTTTCATCAGAGAAATGTCATCCCTGTTCTGTAAATGGGTAAACTGAGGAACAGAGTTAATTGCCTCCTTTGAGGTTATACAAGAAATCTGTGGTGGCATAGCCAGCAATAAACTCCAAATCATGTGACTGCTCCTTCAGATTCAGATGTGTAGGGAAATTAGTTCTAATGTATATAGAAATGAGGCCATATAAAGAATAACAAGGATCAAATTCTGCTCTAATATACACCCACATGACCATGTTGAAAATAACTCCAATATGGCTAAGAACAGGATCACCCAAGTTCAGGCAAGAAGTTCATAGCAGAGATGGGAACACAACACCGATTTCCTGACTCCCCATCCGACATCTCTTCTGCCACTATTAAGCATCGGTGTGTGGCACTGTGGCATAGCCCTCTTGGCACATTCTGTGTGCTGTACAGTGCCACATGCACTGTGAATGCTAAATAATAAATAAATAATCCCCGATTAAAACCAGTCAGTCATAGTCTTACCCTCCCCTTAATGAGCTCACCCCAATGAAGCAAAACTGGATTTTGGGCCAAGCCCAAAAATCTGACACACAGGAATATTCTGACACATGGCCAGGACCCTTAGAGTGCTCCCACTAGTCCACAACGTTATCAGTCAGCAGAAGACTGAAACTCCCACTGACTTCAGTGGGAAAACCATGTGAAAATATTTTAACGAGCTCCGTGCCTAAGGTAGCTTCTCTCTCTGGGCCAGACTCTTCCTGGCCATCAAGGATGCTTTCCTTCCCCACATGGATTGTCCAGTGTGTTGCCGTGACAACACGAGGCCCCAAAAGGAGAAGAAAGGACTCTTCGAGCAATACCAGTGAGCTAAGAACAGGCCGCACCACATAAAGGAGCATCATTACAGGCTTTGAGCAGACCTCAGAGACATCCTCCCTCCCTTCTTGAGACAGAAAGCATCCCAGTGCTCTCCCGTTGACTGATGTTGCTCAAACACTTGTTTCCTCCTGAAAAAAACGGACTCCTCCCAAAATGGTGGCACAAGGATACACAGCAAAAGTCATATTGACTTGTGCCCAAAATCTGGCAAACACTGGCACAGGTAGCTGGTTGTCTGCTAATATATTTAATGGAGATATATGGCTCCAGGAACCCACAAAACAACACTATGAAGCATATATGACTACCTAGGCACTTTATTTCTCCCATCTGTTACCACAGAGTGGAACATTGTACTCAGATACTATGCTCCAAGCACTCTGTGACTATCTCAAAAAACATCCACTAATACATCCCATCTGTGCCATGTTCTAACACCCCACAACACCTGCATGTGTGTTTCTGTTCACACACCTCCCCCACATGACAGATTTTCACCAAAATGCACCAAGGCAGCATTTCTTTCTGCTGTCACAAGTGTCTTTTCAATGGGAAAACACATTTCTCCTGCCAAAATATCTGCTCCAGTAATTTGTCTGGAATCACAACAGGCAACATCATATATTTTCCTATTACGGGATCATTTTGTGAATTTGCTGTTCTACCAAGGACACACTAAAGAGGGACATACTTGACACTCTGCAGCTGCTTTTCATCCATAGTTTTCAATTCAGCCTTACACATTTTACATCATGTTGTGTTCCTCAGTGTTACATTTTCGTAGACCTGGTGGGAAATCAGAATTTCCATCCTGCAGAAAACTCTGGTATTTCAAAATGTGCTTTAATCCTCATTTTAGGATAAGAAGTCAAAACTTTATGGGACGGAAATAGCCTAAAATTGTGCTTCAAAACGTTTTGTTTCAACCTTTCCTAACAAACGACATATTTTGACATTGTGGAATTGAACTATTTCCGTTTGGACTGTTGAACTGAACTGAAACTTTTCGTTTTGGTTTGAATCTAGATTAATCTGTCCTCTTGAGCTGTCGTAGTACTTCACACTTACCTGATGGGAATGTTGTTACGTGTCCAGGTAATCTCTGGCTCGGGGTAGGAGTCCACCACACACATGAATTTAGTGACTTCTTCTACTAATGCATCCACTGTTTCCAGAGGAGTGCTGATAAGGGGAGCTACAGAAAGAAGGGGAGAACACATGCGATTTCAATCCTGTGTTTCTTCTGATCAGTGACTGCTCATTCATCAAACTGCCTGTTGACTTCACAGGCACAAACCAATGAGACTCTGCCACTGCACAGGGCCAGTGTAAATGGGGTCACCTCCCGACCCCTTCCCTGGAATTCAGTAATTCTCTGACATGGTACTAGGCCACTTATAACTGGCTAGTGGGGCTGGTAATTCTCTACCCTCCCAGCACTCGCAAGTCTGCGCATTCTTCCTATACACACTGAGCCTCCTGCACTAGCATAGTTGAACTGTTTCTTTGTCATGTTTTTTTTTCTTAAACTCCCTAAGGGATAGTCCATGAAATTACCCCAAATCTGGTGTGATTCAAAGTGTCTCACAGTTCAGTCCCTGTTTCCCCCATGCCTGTTCAGAAGCTGTGGTTGGCACATTGCGGGTATGGGAGGGCAGATCCTAGGCTTTTCCCACAACCTGCCTACACAAGGGGAACTAGTGGCCCCTGCAGCAGCTGCTGATCCTTGCATGGACCGGCAATGCTGGATTCATATGTGGGAATACAGGGCCTCCTTGACACCCCTGTGTGAGTGTGTAAGTGACACGCCATTGAAGCCAAAATATGTGAGCTTCAGGAGTCCTTGTCATTAATGCAGACTGTTGCAATTCTGCTGTATTTCTTTATTTTTTGAAACAAAGGTGTAATACTATGACTGGCATAGGGATAATTTATAAATTCCCCTGAGATACGGCAGTACCACAGCCTGACTGACACACAACCTCTTGTTTCTTTTTCCTTAATCAGCTAGTGCCCAGGGTGATGTAGCTATGAAATAATTATACCTTACATTTATTATTGGGCATCCATCATCAATGAAATGCTGCTTTATCTTTGGAAAGGTATTTTCCATGCCACCTGGTAAAAGCTGAAGCATAGTTGGCAGAGATCAACAGGCACCTCTCATAATTATTTACCGTCCCATGGTGATCCCAGCAACCAAAGATACACAACCAATAACTCTTAATGTGTGACTCGTTAAGACATACATCCAGTACATGGTACACTGGATTTCATTGACAGCTGTGCATATATTTGAACTAGCTATCTGCTTCTCTGTGAAATACCGCAGTGAAAATGAAGAAGCAACAAGAGAAATCCCAGTGACCTTTAAACAGTACAAAGAAAATTACTTTACCTGTACATAAATTACTAAATAGATATACTATGTTTACTGAAGAGATGTCTGGTACATTCTGATGTCTCTTGGTGGAAAAAATCTTGCCTGCGCTATGTCTGCTTCCTTTCTAGCCAATACAATCAATCTTAAATATTCTGAGCACTAAAATGCACCAAAAACATATGACAATTTGAGGCACTCCAGTACAAATGAGACAGACTATTTAAATGGTAAAGTACATCTGTGGTATTTAGATGATATAGTACAATTTTTGTGCCTAATTCTTTTCTCACTTACCTGGGTGTAACTTAGGACTCTGTTGGCGTTCTGGAGTCCAACTGGAGTAAAATTGAGGAGACTCAGGCCCTTCGTGATAGTTATACCTTTCAAATTCACATTATTGTACAGTGCTTTTGAAAATTGCTACTAAAACATGTTTATGCTAATAACATTTCTTTTCAATATGACTGCAAACTGC
The DNA here is from genome assembly GCA_032164245.1 of Sternotherus odoratus. Taxonomy (NCBI): domain Eukaryota; kingdom Metazoa; phylum Chordata; order Testudines; family Kinosternidae; genus Sternotherus; species Sternotherus odoratus. The sequence goes on along the minus strand of JAVMKO010000007.1, from coordinate 11,743,583 downwards.
TCATAGTAATCAGTGATGACATATGTGAAAAACAAATCATAATTCTGCAATTGAAACAAGATAGTTGCATCAGGTATCACTGCTTTAAAGGATGCAGGGTGTCTGTTTATTACTACATAAGAAATCTCTACCTCATTGTTTGCAAGTGTTACAGCTGGCATAAAATCCTGGCCCCATTGAGGTCAATGGGAGTTTTATCATGGACTTCAGTGAAGCTAGGATTTCATTCCAGGTCCTGTTGAAAAAGGGTTAGGGAAATGTTAGAAAACACATCAGAGGCACGTTTTGAAGTCATTTACTATGACTAGTACATTTTCTGTCCTAAGTCTGTTCATTTTAAAGAGGACTTGGTTATTTTGTGAATCAGATTTTATGGCTGGGTTCTATTGTGGGATGGACTGGTTGCAATGGCTTTCTTCTATGCGATATTTTAATTGATATCGGCATACCTAGACCTGTGGAAAGGTACATTTTGATCTCAAGCTACTTTATTTAGTGAACTAACTAAAATGCATACTGTATATTGCATACTGATTGTATTCATGAGATAAATGTAGCTACGTTGAGGGAGAATACAATAACAGCTGATCTACTGGATGTATTATTGATAGTACTTTGCTCATCAGGCAAAATGAGATCGCTATGAGTTAGGTAGTAATCAGATACAATTAAAGAGTTTTATTTTACTTTTTTACTGGTTGATAAGATACCATCAGCACTAGCACTATTCTGCTCTATGGGCCTAATCCAGATCCCATTCAAGTTAATGGCATAACTTTCAGAGCAGGATTACCCCCTATATCTTTAGGGAATGGTCTCCAAACAACTAATATTTTACCTATCAGGAAAACAATTTAAAATAAAAAAATTTAACAGTGCCCTCTGTTGCTTTTTAAGCCTTTATAACAATAATGTTAATAACTTGTGGTATCCTACACTTACCTCCCTATCTTTTTATTTTCCCATATTAAAATGTAATGTCGGAATAATAGAGAAGATTGAGAAAGCATTATTTTACTAGGATGAGAAAAAAGAAGGACACAGGTCCCAAAAGTACTTGGTGTGTTTATGTAACACAGAAATTTGTGGGCCGTGCCACCATTTTGTTTCTGTCCAGAGAGAGATCCCCAAAATGGCAGTGACCGGTGCTTATTTAGACATTGACATCAAAAAAGTCCTGGTGTTAATGAGAACCGGTGCTTTCCCAGCCAGAAAATCTCACCAAATCAAATGGTGTCCATATTGCCAATGTTTAAATTAACTGAGAAAAATGCAGAATACCTCCTGCCTAGGTTTGAGAAACCGTCCAAGACTTTTGCGTGCTGCAGCACACAGGTCAGCCAGGACTATGCCTTTGACATTTTTAGATAACATTATCATTTTAAATAGCATCTCAAGACATATAACCTCTCCATCCATAAGGCCATTCAGGTGCCATTTTCCTGGGCATCAACTGTAAGTTTAGGAAGTAGTAAAATGATTCACAGTCAATATTAAAAGTTTCTAGTGTTCATTACTTGCAGCGAGAAGATGGTAGACCCTGTTCTAAGTTCAGTCATTCAGTGAGTACTGGGTTGGTTTTTATTTTTAAAATTACACTTTTTAAGTGAACAAATGAAACAGAAAAATAAAATTTACCCCCATTCCAGCATTGTAAAGCTCTGGAAATAGTGAAACTTCTCTAACTATGAACTGCTCTTGTGTGTATTTCTGACCATTGTTGGTCCAGCTTTGCTACAAAACCTATCAAAGATATTATTTTGTGCTCTTTTCAGCACACTTGGTTCACATGTTCAGACTCTCTCATGAAACATGACATGACATTTAGCTTTCTTAAAAAGAAAATTCAGTGCAAATGTTTCATTAAAGGGCAGATGACTCTTCAGTGCATGATGGTATCATAAAATCACGTCTATCTCTTTTTGTTTTCTTGTCTCTCCACTGTTGCTACTATCTATCATGCTCTTCCCAGGCCTTATATAGTGTTGGTGCTTTAATACAAAGCCTCAGGGCCAATTTCCATGTCAATAAATTTGGAAAGGAAGCAAAACAGTCTGATCACCAATTATAGGAATTCATCTTGACTTGAGCAGAGCTATTGGCATAATAGATGACTAGCTGCTTCCTCTTGGGTTAAATTTCTTTTTCCAGAGACAGTGTAGTTTATAGTGTATTTTGATCCAGTCCTGATAATCAATATGGAAAAATAAAAAAGTTACATTCACCTAGCTGACAGTTGGGTTCCCATATGGTAAATCTTCAGTTCCCATTACAATAAAGTTGCATTAGCATCTCACAAAATTTTCTGAACAGACTTTTAGAATCTCATATTGGCTACTTATTGTAGTGTGTGTGTGTGTATAATATAAATGACATGATATGAATAATATTATACAAGTGTGTGTGTGTATAGATATATATGCATGCATTATGTAGGCATTTTATATATACACATGTATATGCATTATATATACAAATATGATTTATACATATACATACATGAAATACATACATACATACATACATACATCATAAAACTTTTGACCCTAACACATAGTATACCAGTCAGCAACTAAGTCTTAGTAGAACACCCATCCCATGCAAACTGTACCCAAAGAACATCCTTGCCCATTACAGTGACACTAAATGCTATTTGTAAATAAACAACCTTCAGCTTTAGGATGAAATTCAGAATTATTTCATCATTATCTTCTAAAGACAATAAAGAAATGACCAGAGCAGAGAAACTAAAAGCAGTGCATTTATACAGTTTTCAGTAATGACACAAGGGTCCTGATTTACAAGCGTTGCCTGTCCTTATAAAAACTCCTTAACCAGTCACAAAAGCAAAGAGAAGATGAGGACTGTTTAAACAAACCTTTTGGAAGTTTCTCAGCTAAACTGAAGGCCGCTAGGGTGAAGATATGTACAAGTGGAATGTTCATTAAGTCTTTCATGGTTAATCCCGACTCATACAAGACCCCATTAGACAAAGTGCACCGAGATCCCTGCCGGCTTCATTTTAAACCATGGTTTGTTACAAAGTGCCTCAGTTAACGACCGTCTCTGCTGCGGAGTGTATGGGATCTAACTATAATCGGGAATTCTCAGTCGTGGCTGGAGTGATGGACATGGCCAGCTGGTGTGCATCCACTTAGGTCAGTACGAAAATGTGGGACTCGTGAAACAAGAGAAAGCAAATCCCATTAGAATTCCTTCTGAGCAAAGAGAGTGGAATACAATGGCTGAATGCCTTTCCAAAACAATAACCTGATCCAGTACAGCACAAATTGTCAGGCCTTAGGGTGACCAGGTGTCCCAATTTTATAGGGACAATCCCGGTTTTGGGCTCTTTTTCTTATATAGGCTCCTATTACCTCCCACCCCGTCCTGATTTTTCACACTTGCTGTCTGGTCACCCTAGTTTACCCCAGCCCAGGGTAAATACACTAGTAATATATATGTTTTTCATTGACACTGGATTTTCTTTCAACTTGGTTCTCTTTCTTTTTCTCCTTCTCTCTCTCTCGTCATAATCCCTGGTGAGTAGCTGAAATATACCACCTGTTCCACTTCAGATAGCACTTTTCTTTTGCTTAGCAGATACATCTGCTAGCGCACGAGATGTTTGAACCTGTGAACTGAAAGCTGCTCTTGTTTATCAAAGAGACTGTCAGTTCTCCAGATTAGTTGCCACAAACTGAGAAAGCAGTGTCATGTCCTGCAAATAGACTGGACCCCTACAAGCTTTGGGAAAGTGAAAGATTAATAGCTATCAGGGGAAGTTTCTCAATTTGTGCTCCGGAGTGTATTTCATTATAATCTCAGCAACAGCATGGTAAATTCAGGCAACAGCTGATGTATTCATTTCATGAAATATACATGTTAAATCTAGGGGTGATTATCTCTGTGGCTTCTTATTATTTGCCAAATCTGTATTGAAAAACAAAGCACATTTTCAAGGGTACCTCAGTACACCTTCATATGCACCCAATTTTTATTTACTGCATATTTGTTTGTGTGTGCAGATCCCCAGCATTTGCATGTGTCCCAACAAGGCCAGCAGTGCAGATTGGAAAGTTAGAGTCCAAATTTTCAAAAGTGGCCACTAATTTTAGGTCCCTCCTTTTTTATATTTACTTTATTGTATCTTCACTTCCTGAAGATGAGCCCTGAAAAATGGAGGACCCCAAGATTAGTGACCACTTTTGAAACTAGAGGCCTAAATAACTATTTGAATGGCAACTACCAAATATCTGGGCTCCTCCCACATCCTGCACCTTGTGTGCCAGCTGTAGACAAGGAGTCACTTGTAGTGAATGTGCTAAAGCGCTGGTCAAGGAAGGAAAAAAAGTCCTAGCTATCCACAGAGTACTAGCAGGGGCAGTAGCAGTCCTGAAACATCTTATAGACTGAAGGGCTCAAAGGGGCTAGATGGAGGAGTAGGTGAGAAGGGAATATGTGAGATTTGGGTTCAGAGCACAGATACAGGAAAAACATGAGCAAAAGTAGGGGACCGCCTTTTTGTTATGGGAAGGGTGGCAGGGGATGGATCACTTGATGATTACCTGTTCTGTTCATTCCCTCTGGGGCACTTGACATTGGCCACTGTTGGAAGACAGGATACTGGGCTAGATGGACTTTTGGTCTGACCCAGTATGGCCATTCTTATGTTCTTATTTCAAGTAACAGGATTATGATTTAGTGCCACATGAAATCTTGGGTCTTTAAAAGTATTTCTGCCAAAAATCTGACTTGATCCTAAAGCTTAGCTGATAGTTGACGGCCTCTTCAGCTGTTAGCTAAATCTGCGTTATGGAGATGCTGTGATGTCCAGTAAAGTATATTTAAAAATTTGTTTTTGAAAAAGTGTAGTGATAATGAATTGGATGTATTCTAACACTCCATCATAAAGCTTCCCAGTTTTCTTCTGCCAATGAGATATTCCCACTTACCATTTAACCTCCAAAGTCAACATGTATAACAAAAAGTTGAGGGTGGAGTTTCAAAAGTAGTCTAAATCTGATCCCATTGGAGTCAGTGAGAGATGCATCACAGACTGCAATGGGAGCAGAGAGAGGTCAATGAAAATCTCACCCTCTGACCTCTGTGCATATTACCTGCCCGATGTTATTCCTGATATCAGTAATAATAAGTGCTGTCTTAATTGAAGCATCATGTTTGTAGTGTCAGGAGGTAGTGAATCTGTATTTTGCTTTTTTTTATGACGTCAATAAAGAAAAACAAATATTTTAAAATCTTTTCATGAAAAATGGGCCCAAATCAAACCGATGTCTCAAATCTGGACATTATTGGCCTTGCATCTGAACTCAGCAGCCTGGCCCAATCTCTTATTTCAACATAATATCTCAACTCTTTCTGCATTATAACGCTAGACAAATATCTCCTTTGTCGGGAGCCTAGAGGAAGAACCTAAGACGGGGTCTCAAACTCAATTTACCTCAGGACCAGTGCCAGTCCTCAAATCCTCCCAGCAGGCCAATAATGTCACTGATGATGGTGTTCATAAAAGAAAACGTTTATATTTATTTTTTATTTCAAATTTCTTAGAAATAATAAAACTGTCGTACGATTTTGTACAATTCTTCACCTGCCAGAGAGTTTTTAGTGTTTGCCAGACACCTAGTAACACTTGAGGTCTGTCAGTTTGTTAACGTTTGGCCTCAGTGACTAAGCAGTTGAAACCTGCAGGGTTGCAGCAAGGTGGGCATCAGATAGTTGTGTTCGGTATTTTGACTTGTTTATAAACATTGTTGGAAAAAAGGGATGCTGCCTCCATGGATGACTCTGCCTGGTGACTAGTGATGGTATCCCTGTCCCTCTCCACCAGCCAATAGGAGCTGTGGGGGCGGTGCCTGCAGCAGACATTGCTGCATATGTCTCTCCTCCACGGGTTGCAGTGGGGAAGTTCTCGAGCTGCAGATGGCCCACGGGCCAGGCTTTGAGACCCTTTGAGATCTAAGACTTCCATTATTCTTGGAACACTCTCTTGCTATATATTGTGCGGGATTTTTTAAGTTATAGGATCTGCCATAGTGGACGTGATCATTGACCAATCTAATCCAGTATCCTATGTTTGACAGTGATCATTACTTGACATGTTAATGAAATATGCAATCCACTTGTAAGGCATTTAGGTAACTGCTATAATGTGTGCAGGGAGCAGGGAAACTCCTTGTCAATAACTGAAGGCAATCAGTTTGCATGGTAAAGTAGGGTGACCAGATGTCCCGATTTTATAGGGACAGACCCGATTTGGGGGTCTTTTTCTTATATAGGCTCCTATTATCCCCCACTTCCTGTCCCAATTTTTCACACTTGCTATTTGGTCACCCTATAAGTAAAGCATGAGATTTAGTTGCCCTTATATTCTTAACCCTAACCCTAGGCTACAAATGTTTTTAATGATCATAAAATTATCCACCCTTTAAACCAAGCCCCATGGCATTACTATTCATCAGGTTCAACAGCCTCCTGCAGCACTGAATTCCACTCTCAGCTGTGTAAAGTATTTCCATTAAATTTATTCTAGACTTGCTTCCCTTTAGTTCAATCAAGCATCCCACTTGTCCTCTAATTACATGAAGGGAGGAAAAGGAATGATAATTTCATTTTCACTCTGCCATTCATCACGCTGAATCATTCTGTTAAGTCCTTCTTTACCTTCTCATTCTGAGACTAAATTATCTCAGACTTTGAATTATTTCATTATATTTAGTGCTACCGTAGTTCATGTGGCCTCAGGCACCCAGTCTCTCTTGTGGCCTGGGTTCTCTGGCCAGACTACATCTCCCATGCTACAATGCAGTCTCCCCTCTGACTGTGACATGTGGTGACTCATTAGAGTCACATGGAGGTGTATCATGGGAGTTGTAGTCCAGCCAGAGAGACTGGCCCATATGGGAAAATAGGGGCATCAGTCACCCAAACTACAACCGCCCAATCTTTTTCCTCCTATTGTGGGAGTGCAGAAAAAGGAGCAGCTATTTCAGTCCTCTGGCTTGGGGTGAGTGTGGAGTTCCCTACACAAAAGCCCAATTACTTAGGTTTTACACGTATATGGTGAGTCTTGGTCTCAGAGAACAGAAGTCTGCTGTAAAAGAATCACTTCAAAGGTAAAGTCAGTTTAGTCCCTACCCTGAAACATTTCCACTTCATTGGTATAATTTGGGAGAGAACCATCTTTCATTTACTTCCACACTTTGTCCATCCACCACATTCACACAGGCATACAAACAGTCACTGAGCCATGCACTGCCATCTGCTCTGCAGCTCACTGGAGTTCCAGGACGTAACTGAGTTTGCATAGGGATATCTGAGGGAAGAAGATTCACACGTTACATTTGAGTTTTGCGAGCAGTGCCCTTTTTCTACCAAGAATACAGGTGATAGTCATGTGGCTATCTTTGTTCCCTAGCAGATCTCTACAGATTAATCCTTTACTATATGTGGCCCTCCATCAACTGGGAGACCTCACATTTCTTCTCAGTGAAGAACCAACTTGCCAGTGCTTAACCTCACTCTGCTGAAAATCTTACAGACTAGTTATCCTCAGCAACAGTGCCACACGAAAGCTGTTGCTGTGTTTCTGAGCCAGCTGGTGGTGGTTTTGATTTCTCTACAGAGTGACACCCCAAGCAGGTGCATAAAGTCTTGGTGTTCACTCTTCTCTAGTTTCAGCCCCTCTGACTCTAAATGTAATAAGAGGACTGTAAACTTCTGGGCCACTATACCCATTGATTTATGAAACCCTCACTCTACCACGTGGTACAACAGCTCAATGAGTGAGAAATCAGACACACATTTAGCAGAGGCTGCCTGGAAATCAAGTGAATATACCGACCTCCTTAACTTTTGGTGGGAATAGAGGACTTCCCAGTGCATTCCCATTTGGTAAAATTGGCCCTTATACAGAAATGCAGTTATGTAGTCTCTTACAAAGCGATGTAGAGTGCATTTTATTATACGGAATCTTAGACTAGAAGATGGAATCTGATGTGTGCAATTCCAAGGCATAAAAAGAAAATCACTTATTAAAGCTTGAAGTAAGACTGAAAATTCCCATATAATCTGTCATTGTAAAGCAGAATGCTTTCGTGTCTAAAGCATTGTATGGGAAGCGAGACAATCTAGATTCCATTCCCAGCTCCACTACAGACTTTGGCCAAACTTCTCAAATTTGGGTGCCTAAAGTTGGATACCTAGATGTAGTTTAAGCTATTTAAATAGGGGACCTGATTTTTCAGATGTTCTGTTCTCGCAGCTTCCATAGATTTCAATGGTACTTGGGGGTGATCTATGCAAAATGTAATCAAGACTATGAGGAGGTGTTTAATGGACTGGGCTGCATTAAGGGTATACGTCATGTTAAGAGAGAAACGTTGCACCTCACAATGTTTTATGGTAATATGCTTATGAATGTATATATGACATAGTGTGATGAGTTGGATCACAGAAACCCCCTTGGGACTGCCAACTGATGTGCTGAGACTACTTCTAAGTCTGTTTTCCCTGGTAGCTTGGGACTTCAGTACCCTGCCTGGTTTGAGCAAACACGCTAGCCAGCTGGAAACCCAGACCCAGGTGTGAATCACATCCCACAAACTGGTGGCTGAACTGAAAGTAGCTTAAGAAGTGTTCTTGTCTCTAACAGTCAGATGCCCAACTCCCAATGGGCTCCAACCCCCCAAATAAATCAGTTTTATCCTGTATAAGCTTTATAAACTCAAATTGTTTTCCCTCTATAACACTGATAGATATGCAGAGGTGTCCATCTACCCCCCTCCCCCCAGTATTAATACATACTCCAGGTTAATTAATAAATAAAGTGATTTTATTAAATACAAAAAGTAGAATTTAAGTAGTTCCAAGTAGTAACAGACAGAACACTATGAATTACCAAGCAAAATAAAATAAAACAGGCTATGCCTAATACAGTAAGAAGCTGAATACAGATAAAATCTCACCCTCAGAGATGTTCCAATAAGTCTCTTTTACAGACTAGTCTGGGTCCAGCAATCACTCACACCCCCCTCTAGTTACTGTCCTTTGTCCCAGTTTCTTTCTGGTATCCTTTGGATTGGAGAGGCTATCTCTTGAACCAGCTGAAGACAAAATGGAGGGATCTCCCAAGGCTTTACATAGTTTCTCCTTCTGGGTCTAAACCCCTCCTTCCACTGGTTCAGAATTACAGCTACAAAATGAAGTAGTAGAGTCGCATGGGAAAGTCACAAGCCTATGTATAACTCAGAACTTTACAGGCCAAGCCACATATCCAGGAAAGCTCAGATGGGCATTGGCGTCTACCAAGGTCTATTGTCCGCGTAGGTGTTTCTTGATTGGGCTGACCAAATGCCTTACTAAGTCAACTTAAAATCAAACTTAAAATCAAACAATATTCATAACTTATTCTTAACTTATAGTTATTCAATATTCATAACTTATTATCAAACAATATTCAAACTTAAAATCAAACAATATTCATAACTTCAAATACAACAATGACATATGCTTACAAATAGGATGAATATATTCAGTAGATCACAAGCTTTACATAGATACATTACATGGCATATGTGGCATAAAACATATTTCAGTTATATCATATGTACATTCATCAGCATATTCCCATAAAGCATTGTGGGGTGCAATGTCACAGATGGATCCCAGTGCGGTGCCAAAATACATGCACCACGTAGCATTGAGAAATAAACTAAACCTGAACTTGACCAGATGGTGATGGCAGATGTTATTGAGTGAATCCTGCACCAATGAACAGGAGCCAGGAAATAAAGTTCTGCTGTCTCTTCCCAGAACTTCTGAGTCACACTTGAATTACTCTCAGCACCTCTGATAATTCCCCCCAACTCTTACATAGGTGTTTTGGTATGGATTCATGTGTCTGACATTAGGCAGGAAGTTTAAACTGTTGCTCTGTTTCTGTTACTAGTTTAATAGTCTTTATTCGTATTGTGGTAGTGCCTGGGGACCCCACAGTGCTAGTTGAACAAACAAGTGCCTCATGTTTCATGTGTGTTTGGACAGCATGTACCATAGAGGGCCCTGGCCTATGATAGTATCCTTAGGCACCATTGCAACACAAAAATAATAGTCACTAGTTTCCTCGCTAGTCAGTATTCAGAAACATATACACCTTTCAGCAGGAAAGCACCCAGAAACACAGATGTGTCATCGCTGAATATCACTGTGGAGTCAAATGGGACCTGGGAGCTGTTGCAGCATTTTAACATCATGTGAGGAAACTCTATAGGTTGAAAAGTACCATCAACCATATGGCCGTTTCCTGCTCTATCTGGCTGCAGGTGAAAGGCTATGGAAATGGAACAAGAAATGATATACCTGAACTGTGGGCTATCATGCCATGTTTGCCATGCCTTTGCCATGTTACATCTCTCTGGTTGCAGGTGACATATCTCCAACCCAAATCAGGGGTATCCCCTCCCCTTGTCACTTCCCTGAAATGGACCTAAGTTGCCATACAATGCTACAGCCTGTAATGCATTCTGCTGGTGACAGTAAGCACGTTGATGGCAGCTTAGCACAGGTGCGACAGTGTGGTTCTTCTGGGCTATGGGCAGCATTTTAAAAAAACATCAGCAGAGCTCAAGATATTTGCATTCAAACAGATGCCCTAAGTTACCCCTATGCAACCCTTTGACATCAATGGGCTTGTACAAGTATATTTGAGAGCAGAACAGAACCCGTGATCTTTACTCCTTAACAATTCATCTGCTTCTCATTTGAAGCCATCATCCTTTGTGACAGCCCAGGGGCGTGTGCTGTAAAGTGTAGATCCAGCTCTGACCTTCACTAGCGTGTAGGGGTTCTTGGCCCTGGGGTTTTGGTTTAGCTCCATCTCTCGTTTCTACAGCAGTCATGTTCTGTACCCCAGCGGGAGTCAACAGGGACACGGATGCACAGCTACTCTGTCTGGAGAGTCCTGTGTGAGCAGTAAGTGGGGCGGAGAACCCTGTACTGGCTCTGCATCCTGGGTGAATTTCAGTCCCTCAGAAGAAGCAGTATGGAGCTGAACTCCAGTGGCACACAGCTGGAGGAGCCTGGCACATTTCACACTAAAAACTGAGAGAGCCTATGCATAAGCGATGGAAGAACAGCACCCAAGGACAGGAAAACTGTGAGTTAGGGTGAGGTCTGCTAAACCTTTTTCTTTTTTTTAAATGCTATCCTGTATTTGGAGCCTACTGTCTCTTGTCCTGCATCAAGGCTTTATACAATGCTCTTATGCCCTGTCTTTTCAGCAGTAACCATGCAAAGAAAAATACATTGACCCAAATGTACGTTTTGCACTATGAACAAAACATTATATGCATGCCTGTCCCTTATTCATAAACCTTGTCCAGGCTTTTCCATTCATCACTTGTTTATTTCTTAAAGATTCTCATTCTCAGATAAGATACTTCAACAGTTTCATTCTATGTAGCTGTCTATTAGGTTTCCTACACACTTGTATAGCATGTAAGACCTGATCTAAACCCCAGTGAAGTCAATAGGAGCCTTTCTATTAATGTCAGTGGGTTTTGCATGAGGCCTTTGTAGCTTGGCTATTGTAAACTTCCTTCACTTCATTGACTTTAATGCAGCTAAGCCTCTTGACAGTGGTGGATCTGGCCCTGCAAGGTCCATTGTCTCTTGTGAGAGTGTCATGCTGCAGACCTTCAAGTGTGATGGGTGTACAAACCCCACAGAAGACAGGAAGGGGATTTTCTGCCACCCTTGCACGTGATGTCAAGAGTGGAGGAAGAGTTCAAAAGAGGAGCAGTCAGTAGAAGGCAACTCTGAGAGCAGGACAGTGTTTATCTTCCCAGCGTCTAGGGGGCACTGTTCCCTCTAAGCTGTGCACATATGTGCACGCACACAGATCCTAAACCCCGCGCACACGGCGAAATACTGCGAGCGCAAACATTTGCACAGAAGCACAAAAATCGGCACAGAAGACATTTGTTGTGCTTACGACCTGTCAAAACTTAGAGGGAACATTGCTAGGGGGCAGACCTGGTGAGAGGCAGCGGAGCTGATTTATAGGAGTGCATCAAAATCCAGTGAAATTTGCAAGTTTCTTGAGGTGAAATGCTCTCATGTTGACTGAGTTTCACTTTGAGATGTTGAGTTAATCCAAACTCAAACCAAAACGTGAGCTGTGTGAATCCTCATGGAACAAAACCAAAGGAAAAAATGGAGACAGACCTCTGTAAAGGGAAACCCCCCGGATTTGCACAGTTCTGTTGTTAGTGTGTATAAGGTATAACAGGGTGCTGGCCAAGAAGCTCTAAACCAGCCCCTGTGAGCTCTCTTCCTGCTAGCTCAGCTCAGCTCCCAGCCAGGGGAGTTAACTGGAGTTGGCAGGGTGTTGCCCTTAGAAAGATGGCTTAAAGGAAAGCACCTGTGAGCCGTCCAGGCCAGCAGGGTAAAGCTGGCAGGAAGGAAGTGTACAGGGAGGGAACGGGAAGAGGAGCAAGTTGCTGTTGTTACTGGCTAGCTGCAGGACAAGCAGCTAAGTGAGTGTACATAACTGTATATAGGTGGGGGGGGGGGACTTGTACAAGGAAAAGAAAGGGCACTGGTGTTGGCAACAGCGTGGTCTCCGGCTCATTTGTGAAATGAGCAGCGAAGGGCTCGTCTACAAAGGGTATTTTTCAGTGTGCAGCCAAGAGCTTCTTCTTGTCTCGGTTCTGTTTATTCTTGTAGATGGTGAAGTAAAGCCACACTCTGAGTAACAGAAAGTGAAGTCAGGGCCGGCGACAGAAATTTGGGGGCCCCCTACTCTGAGCGTTTGGGGGCCTCCACCACCCCTCCACCCCACCCCACCCCCCACCCCCCGCCAATGGCTGGCCCGGCTCTTGCAGGTGGGCGGGGGAAGCGCTGCAGCCGGGGGTGCCTCGGGAGCGGCGCGCCCCGCCGTCCTCTGCAGCTGCCGGGGCGGGGGAGGTGATGGAGCCCGGGGCGGCTCCTGGGGGGGCGTGGGACGAGCAGCGGCTGAAGGGCTTGGGAGGCAGCCGGCCGCGGCGCCGGACACAGCCGGGGAAATGCGGTGCGGTGCCCAAGGGGGACGACTACGAGTAGAGCTGTGTACCGGTCCCCGGACTTCAGGGGGAGCCCCTGAAGTCCGGGGCCCGGTACAGCTCTACCCGTTGTACCCCCCTGTCGTCGGCCCTGAGTGGAGTACAAATATGAAAGCATTGCTGTGACTTGAAAAGGAGAGCTCTCTGTGGAGGAGTCCTTCCTGAACAATGTGGTAAGGGTCAGCAGACTTCTAGACTCTCCCACTATGGCTAACGGATGTTTCTCGCTTCTGCGGCAACTTTTCTGGAGCAACGCTTCGAAGGGAATCAGGGACTGAGGCGCACATATTGTTAATCCAGAGGAGAATGCTTGAGTAGCTAACATGCTGGTGGTGGGAAGGAGCTCACATCTAGTTAACACCCGCAAAACTCCCTCATCCTGGAGGCAGGGGGTAACAAGGTGACTTTCAGTCCTGTGACCCCCAAGACCCATCAAACAGACCAACACCGTTAAGCAAAATGAACCTTCTCGAGGAGCCGTGTAACAACCCACGTTTCTTTGTGATGACAAGAGCGGCAGCACCTTGTCCCAGCAGCCACATGATGAGTGAGTAACGCGGGGCCTCATTTCCCAAAATAGTTTAATATGAAATTGTAGTAAACTGCAGTGCTAAGTGATTCTCCTGCTGCAGACCTTCGGCTGAGGATTTATCATAATATTTGCCTCTTCTGTGACAGTCTGTTGGCATATAAAAAAGCACTGGGCCAAATTCAGCCTTGGTGTAACTCCACTGACTCCAGTGGAATTACACCAGGCTTGAGTTTTTCCCCGACCTCTTTTAATATGTTCCAGCTGCTGAGCGTGGTGCGTGCATGTGTGTGTGGAGCAGGAGGGGGATTTCCTCGTAGCAGATTGATAATTTATATGACCTCTGGCGCATACGCCACTTCTGTCAAACTGAAATCTCATGTGTCCCTTGCTGGACAAATGTTATCTGTAAGCATCTGGGAGAGGCCCTTCCAGGAAGAGTGCAACCGAGAACCAAGTCAGCTAGGATGACATTTTGGTGAACAGTGACGGGATCAGTGAGGTTTTCTGCATGGGCATTGAGGAATCCTATCGGTCGGTAATAGTCAACAATGTAGGAATGACTCATATAGGTTTTAGGAACTACGGATGCCACTTTAACAGCACAGTAGCTACCCCAAAATGACAAGAATAAGTCTCAGGCTGGCAAAAGGTTCTGTTTCTATGCAGTAGATGAGGCTATGCAAAAGGGTGCACTTGAGTAAAAGACACCCGTTCTCTCCATTGGTAAATGAATTTCTGAGTTGAAATCTTGGCCACATAATGGCAAATTCTCACTGACTTCAATGGGGCCAGATTTCACCCTTGTAATGTCTAACAGCTCAAGAAAACATGCAGGGTGCAAGGGACATCTTGTTTTATGTCATGCTCTGTGGATGTCTTTGAAGGTAAGGGCTGAGACCTTGAACTGAACTCTGGATTCAATAGGGCACGTACATCTGCGGCTAGGGTGATAGGTTTGCGATGACTTGGGAGGTTGTTGCTGCAATTTGTAGTAGCTGGAGCTCTTTCAGGGAGGGAGGCCTGTGTTCTAAGTCGAATGAGTGTAATGATCAAGGCTGGAGGTTGTGAGTACATGAATCGTTATAGCTAGATCTGGTTTCCAACAGGCAGGGAGGGGGAAAATTCTTGGCCATTCAAAGATAGCAAAGGGACATTTTGGGTATCCACTAGCATCCAGGAGACCAGAAAGACCCCAAAGTTGTGAACAATGAGAGCAGATCTCTTTTAAGGTTTCTAATTAGTAACCTGATTTAGGTCCTCAGTCTGGATTTCGCTGCCAGTGTGAAGGGACCCACATTTGAAAATGTTGATCTGTATCAAAGATCGAAGAGGTTGATGCTGCCCAAATCAATCATTTATGGAGGTTTTCTGGACATTCCATAAATTTCATTTTGAACACAAATGAAAATTTGATGCAGGAATCTCAGAAGACGGAACTATTGTAATATCCACTCCTCCAACAGGAGTTTCCTCTGGATGGGATGAGCTGGGGGATGTGATTTTGCTAAGGGTTTATATACATGGGGAAGCTATTGTGAAATGAGCCAGCGTGTCAATTTTCAAGTGCAATAGCTATTCTGCACTAACTCCCTGTACGGGGACTCTTATTCCACACTGAGAGCCTTGGCGTAGCTTAGCTTCATGAATTGCTGTTCCAGGATATTTCCCTATATAGACAAGCCTTAAATCATGACAGCAGTATGTTTCTTCCAAACTCCTTGAATATGTTAGAGATGCAGATGGTTGGAAATATAATCAGCCAGTACCTCTAAATACCTAGCAGCTAAGAAGCCCTCAAACCAAGATATTAGACATATCCTGGATCAAGAGCAATGGAACAAAACTATAAAACTTATTATATCCAGTTAAAGCTACAACTGATTGACATTAAACACATGTGTGGAGGAAGCTGTAAATGAAATCACTCTTCACTTTTGAGATTCATATCACTGAGGCTAAGTACTCCTTCAGGGGACCTTCAGTGCCTATATTGGCCTCACCAGAAGCAGACTACAAACTGAGGGCCAAATTCTGTCCTTGCTGGGTATTTGAAGCTCTCACCGAAGTCAGGAATCATTGAAATGCAACCATCTCTAAGGTGCAACATGGCAGCTGATTTAACCATCCATAGTCATGTAGGACAGAATGAAAGAATATAATGTGTCACTGAAATCACAAGGGGGATCTACTATGGCCATAACAACTTAGCACCTAAGCTTTTCAAAAAGCCCATAGGATGCAACAGGTCCAAAGTGGTTGTGCTCCTCTCTTGCATGTCTAGCCCCCAGAGCTGGTCTGCTCATTCATTACAAACTCTAGCTGGCAAATGAGTGTCGAATTCTATTCTGCACCCAACAAAGACAGAGCAACTATTAGGTAACTGGGTTCAGTTTCCTGATTCTCTTCACAGCTCCACCCTACCCCCAGCCCTAAAGCTACTCCGGCCTATGTCAGCTGAGCAGGTAGAGGGCCCCAGGATACTTCCTCCCCTCATGGCAGCATCAAGGTTAGGGTGAATGGGGGAGACAGAATTGTTTGTTGCATCCAGTAGGAGGATGTTATGCTTACAGAGAGACTTTCTTTCCTTCCCAGCCATCAGGCAAGCAAATTATTGTGAGGAGGGGAAGTAGGGGATGACATGTTTCTCTGCTGCCCCATTCCCTCCACCATAGTTGTGCCTCTGATCCCAGACACTGGGCAAGGAAACATCATTTCTTTAATAGCTGTATTGCAACCTAGCCAAGGACACTTCATGGAAAACTAGTTAAAACTGACCTTTCTAGTAGTGTGTTCTTGTGAAAGAGTGAGGTATTGAAACCCAAAAAACACTTTAGGAAATGTGTTCATTAAGAAACTTTGCCTTATGGGTGACTCAGGCTTTTTTTGGGTGGAGTGGTTGTTTTGGGACTATAATAAGACACTGTAGGAAACATGAGAGAAGAAGAAATCCCTGAATTAAGCAATGGCACCAGTCCTAAAAAACTAATCTAGGAACTGAAATACATTTTTAACTAAATACCACATTTCTGAGCATTCTTGGTCAAAATGTATGGTTCACCACAGCATTACTAACCACAAATATTCAAACATCGCAAGCCAGGCCTTGGAAAAAACACAATAAGTTGAGATCTTTTTATTTTCCTTCTAGTGTTTGAGCCTTTAAGGTCACATTTTCAAGCTTTTCTCCACACCCATAAGGACTAGAAACGTACTTTATTATATTTTAAGTAAAGCTGAGATGCTCTCCTAATCACATGGCTCCAGGAGCTGGGGCATTAAGCAAAACAGCAAATATCACAAGACACACAAGGAAATCACAGGAACTGGCAAAACTCCTGCAATTCTCATTCCCACAAGTGGTCATAACTCATGTTAGTCATCCCATTAATTTCAGTGGAGGTACTTGTGTGATTAATTATTGCATGATCGTGATCTTTGGTGGTGGATTCACTTAAAAGTACCTAGCAACTGATTGCCAGGTCCAATTAATGGAACAAGTCCCATTGAATATAATGGGAATTTGATATAACTCTTCAATGAAAAAGTTAACAGAACTTAAGGGACAGATTTTCAGAAGTGCCTAAGAGGGTTAGGAGCATGAGTTCCATTGGCTTTCAAGGGGACTTGTGCTTCTAAATCTCTTAGGGATGTCATTCCCTTGAGACGTCTGTGTTGTGATATTTGTGTGTGGAGTGACATTCAGATTAGTCATGTGTGTGTATATATGGAAACAACTTGGTTTTTAACATAACAAAATTCATTATATAAGTATGAGAAGGGCCCAGTTGTCCTATTTCTGATACTGCCACCAATATTTACAGCCACTAACACGGTCCCTGGTGTGGATTTGAGCTACTACTACTTCTTCCTCTTCTTCTTATCCTCTCCGCTCCTGGTGGAGCAGAAGGCGCCAACCATTCTTCTCCATTTTTTACACGGTGGGTTGCTAGCCCAACGCAAAACCCTCCTCCTTTCACATCTTGGGCTTGGGACCAAGCAATGGCGGAGTTGCTACTACTACTACTGCCAGCTAATTGACACAGGTCTTCTGGGGCTCTGTGATGATTTAACTTTCAGTTCTGTTTCTCTAACCCCAGTGCTGAGTTTGAAGGGGCTCCTGGAGGCCATAGAATCTCCCCACCCAACTGAAGAGAGAGTTATGATGAATCCCCGGCCTTTAAGGGTGTCACAGCCTCTCTAGATACTGATAAATTATCCAGCCTGAGACAAGCTTTCATGACTGAAGTTCGTACACAGACGTCTAATGAGCAAATGGTTTTGCTCTGGGAAGCACCGGATCGCACCAAGTATCACATCCTCCCTAGGTATTTTCTTGGGGAAGGATAAACATGCATGATCCCCTGCAAAATCGCCCCTCCCCGCATGCCAGGTTAGACACCACAAGTTGCACACCACACAGTGCATTTTTCAGAAAGCGAGCATCAACATTTCCAGCAAGTGCACTTGACAGTGGTTTCTTTGCCAAGTGGGGCTGCTTCTAGCCTGGGATATATTATGGGAAAGAGTGAATAGATTCCAGATTCCTTCAACATTCCGGGTCATTTTGGACTCTCGCCCCCTCCTTTTTAATTAAATATTCGTAGACCCTCACTGTAAAGCCCTGTGCCCAATGTTGTAATTCAAGAGCATATATGTGTGACAGAATGTACCCGTGTTCACACCCTAGAGAAGGGGTCTCAAAGTCCCAGCTCGCAGCCATCTGCGGCCATAGAACCTCCCCGCTGCAGCCCGCGGAGGTGAGAAGCATGCAGCCATGCTGCTGGCTGTAGCGGGGTAGCTACCCCACTCCTAATGGAGAAGGGTTAAAGCAGCCCAGCAGAGGGCTGCAAAAGTCAAAGCAGCTGGGGCGGAGCAGCCACAGCTGGGGCAGGGGCAATTAGGGTCCAGCTGGCCCTGACAAAAGGTCTGAGAGTTTGGTGCTCAGACGGTCTCCTCTAGCTGTAGAGGCAGACAGGCCTGGCTGCTGGGGAGCTTGACAGGGTACCTGCAGTGGTGCAGTGCTGGGGGAAGGCCAGAGGAGCTGGGGAGTTACAGCCTGGAAACCCCCCAGGCTGCTGGCCTAGTAGATGGCTAAAAGGGGTACTGGGGCTGCAGGGGGCAGCCCATGGGTAGACAGAAGCAGCAGGCCAAACCTCCCTTGCCTATGAAGACTGGCCTGTACAGACTGCAGTTGACCCTAGTGAAAGGGGGCTTGATGGTGACTGGCAGTAGCCCATAAGCTGAGGCAAGGTGGGGATAGTGGGTGGGGGCTCCCTGGGGAGGGGAGACCCAGTGAGACATTGGGGGTACTGCAGGGATGCAGCACCCTAGGGAAGAGGGTACAGGTGTTTGGGAGGGACACGGGCCAGCGGACAGAGAAACACCAGCCTACAGAGGGCGCTCCAGAGGCTGGAAGAGCTAATTCCCTGGACGACCAGCAGGAGGCGCCGCAGGGTGAGTCATCACCTCGCTACACCATCAATGTCTGCTGCAGGCAGTCCCCTCTCCCCCCAATTCCCATTTGCTGAGGGAGAGGGACAGAGATACCATCACTAGTCGCCGGACAGAGTCAGCCATGGAGGCAGCATCATTTGTTGCCGGACAGAATCAGCCATGGAGGCACTGTCACCTTTTTCCACAATGACTATAAGCAAATCAAAATACCGAACACAACTATCGGATGCACACCTTGCTGCAACCCTGAAGGTTTTAACTGCTCAGTCACAGAGGTCAAACATCAACAAATCGACAGAACTCAAGTGTTACCAGGTGTCTGGCAAACACTAAAACTCTCTGGCAGGCGAAGAATTCTATAAAGTTGTACGACAGTTTTATTATTTCTAAGAAATTCAAAATACAAATACAATATAAATGTTTTCTTTTCTGAACACCATCATCAGTAACATTATTGGCCCGCTGAGAGGATTTGAGGACTGGCACTGGCCCTGAGGTAAATTGAGTTTGAGACCCCTTCTTTAGAGGATGTTGTAACAATTTTTGTACAAGGCATGTCTTGTAAATTATCCTTTGAAAACTCATAATTTGTGGGTCAGTATCATCCTAATAAAATATGTGACAACATCATATGTAAAGTTATAAAATTTCCCTGTATGATAATATTAGCACATATTCCAAATCCCACAGCCCTGTCTAAACTGAGGTTGGCAAACAAAGGAATATGTGCTCTGCTTAATTTGCATTTAAGCAATAAACAGCTTTATCAAGTAGGAAGGGAAATAAAGGAAGCTCAAACAGGTGAGAAAAGTTGGCCAGGAACATCCTTCCATACAGATTCTTTATCTCCTAGTGTCCTGCTGGAAAGGATTTTCAAGAGAGGGACTGAAACTATAAAAAGGAGGGACAAACACCCCACGGCACCCATCTCTCTCTCCCTGCCCATTGCATTAACTGCACCTGAAGTGACAAAGGAAGCATTTGCTGGACTCTGGGGGAGGGATCCTGACCTACAGGTTTGGTCAGGAAGACCCCTGAAAACATGGGGTGAAAAACTTGGCCTGAATCTGATCTAGTTTGTTAAATTAGACACTAGCAAATGTCTGATCTTTATTTTTCCTTTAACCATTTCTGAATTTTATGCCTCATTACTTATACTCACTTAAAATCTATCTTTGCAGTTAATTAACTTGTTTTGCTGTTTTATCTACTCCATTGTGTTTAAATTGAAGTGTCTGAATAACTATTTGAGATGATCATGAGTGAGGTCTGGTATAGAGCCACACTGCCCCAACAGGGAGCTTGGGGAGGGATTGTGCACTTATAGTTGAAGGAGGGTTGCATGCACTGCCATCTTCCCTGTGTTCCCAGTCTACTTTGGAGGGCTGATGTACAGCTGGGAAGAGCTTTGGCCCTTCCTATTCTCTTTGGGGAGCCTGATGGCAGTACTTCCTGTGTGAGGTGACACTTCTTGTATCCACCCTACTGGTACCCATGCCGGGGCCAGTCACAATCTGGCATCAAATTAGTGTTCTAATGAGGACGGGATGGTGCCTGGGTTTGGGAGGATGTTACACTGTCTTTCGTCATTCCTCCACCCATTCTAATCCAGCCCAGATTGGTAGTCACCAGAAGCCATGGCGATATATTGTCTGTTCAGTGCCCTATGTGAAAAGAATATACTGTTTCTCAGTGCTATTCCTGCTGGTAAAATGGTCAGAGGAAGTTGCAGAGATACCCACTCTTTTCATGTAATAGAGATGTGGTTTGAAAGGCAGAGTTGCTGGAATAAATTGATAAATAGGGTCTTAGGACAACTTTTATACAATTGCAGCCAAGAGGTTTTCTAATGCAGATTTAAAGTCCATGTAGGGCTGTTTAATTTTTAATCTACAAAATTGTATCAATCAGTAATCAAATCTGATTATGATTTGATCTAAAGTGCACAAATTGTACATTTTTTAGCAGCTGTTCCATAAATTTTGCTGCAAGGAATACTAGATAGATAGAGCACATAGTGTAAGTGATATGATCAAGCAAATTCAACTGGTTTTGGCATTCAAGCACTGGAGTATATCAGTGTATGGCTCTGTGCTGTGTAATTTAACAACACAGATGTGCATAGTAACACAAGCAGTGACATGTTAATTTATGGACCGTATGGCCCAAGACCCAAAGCAACAGTAACTGAGAGGGAACATCCATCAGCTAAAACAGAGGGAGTTTGCCCTAGTGTTCTTTCCCAAAATTTCCCTATTGCACAGTCGGTGGTCCATGAGTTTGTTGTCACCCTCCACTCCAGAGGTAGCTGCATTTCAGTGCTGCTGTGTCTATAGTTTGTACTATAATTTGGGCTTCTAAGATGTAATGTATTGTTATTAATGGCTGTAGTGGGGCGGTCACCCCGCTTCAGCTCTGAAAGGGTTAAAAGCCAACCCTTGGAGAGGGCTGGGGCTGAGAGCCAATAAGAAAAGTCTGGGAGGCAGCCAATCAGGGCCAGTCTGGGCCCTATAAAAGGGCTATGAGCCAGGAGCTGGGTCAGTCTCCCTCTAGCTTTTGAGAGAGATGGACCTAGCTGCCTGAAGGAGCAAAGGGTACTGTGGACAGAGCAGTGCTGGGGAAGGGGCAGGCTGAGCTGGCAACCTCCCAGGCTGTGGTCTGCCAGGAAGGTCTTGAGAGGCAGGGGAAGGCAGCAGGTCCAACCTCCCCACCATCCCCCACCGCCAGTGATGAGTGGCTATTACACTGCAGTCTGCCCCAGTGAACAGGGGCTAGATGATGACTGGCAATAGCCACTGGGGTGAGGTGGGCTATGAGGGTTGGGGTTCCCTGGGGAGTGGAGCCCCAGCGAGTGGGGGTCCTGTTGGGGCAGAATCCCAGGGTAAGGGGCACCAGCATTCAAGAGGGACACGGCGGGCCTGAGGCAGGTGATCCGCCAACCAGCAGAGGATGCTCTGGGCTGGAAGTGAGTTAATTCTTACTGTGCTACAGTGGCACACAAAGAATCATGTGTCATGCATTCAAATCCACAGCAGATTACATGTGAAAAGAAAAATCCAGAATATGGTATAAACCTTGCTGCTCTGAAAAAGAAGAGGGATGCACCAAAATAGTTTCCTTAGGCACTTTTTTCTCATCTCTGACATTCCTTCTGGTAAAATCCCATTTAGATCTTGAGCAAAGTGGAAGGAGAAAACTACAAAAGTTGAAATGGAGATGCCATCTGGAAGCTCCTACCATGCTTTTGCATTTTCAGATTTCTTTGGGATGACTGAATGGTTTTAAATTTACCAGTAGGACTCCAAAATCTCCATGCAGTCATAAATTGGTTCCACAGCTTTCAGTTATTGCATGTGTGAAAATATTTTTAAAAAATAAAGCAACAGTTGAGTTATAAAATGCTCGAAAGAGTCACTTATTCAAGAGTGATCTCTAGGACCTGATCCAAAGCTCATAGAAGTCAATGCGAAAGCTCCCATTAACCTTGGTGGATCAATCCCAAAACTTTTGGGAATACTTTTCTGTGTGCAAGTTTTTGTGCATGCAAATACAGTGCACCTCGGGCTCCTGGAACAAGAAAATGCAAGCATCAGAGATGGACAAACAAATCTCTTCTGGTGCCTGGTTTCAGTTCAAACTCAGTCCAAAGATCATTTTGAATACTTTTGTGGTTCAGGTTGAATAGTTCACAGACAACTGGGAATCATACACTGAAGAGCAATGAATATTTTCAAGCTAAAAAATTAGAAAAATATTCAGAGACCTAAAGAAAAGAAATCATACTCCGGGATATAAAAATCTTGTACACTAAAAAGCCCTGGAGACTTTTTTGGTGTCCACAGCAGCAATATATATATATCTATAGTTTATCACTCTCTGAGGTGTCTAATATGGATAATCTTCATTTATGATTTAATCCAAGTCTGACTGATTGAAAATTACTAATATGAGCTAAAAATGACCTTGATTTTATTTAATGGTTTTGGAACACTGCCTAAGAGAACACAGCAAAATGGTAACTGCACATATGAAAGGTGCATTGTGATGGTTACAATTCTTGGTGTGTCTTTCACTTTGCTGACATGAGTGCCGCTGGTACGTGCCACAAAATGCTGCAGACCTCATGGCTTTGTTTTGAAAGTTAATCTTATGGTGATAGTAACTGTGAGTCGACAGAGTGCAGCACGGAAGCTACTTGATTGGCTTTATTGTGACGTGAGACATTTTCACACCTATCTGGACTGATCCATCAGAGAATATACCAAATTATCCCACGGAGGTCCTGCTTTTTCATCAGTTATGGCATTGCAGCTTGCAGAGAAATGGGCAGGGTTGGCACCTGAGGCAGATGGGAGAGTGAATCCAGGTCAATACATTAGAGAAGTACAAGGCATATTGTATTGAAAACATAAAGAAAGCCGAGAGGGGTTGACGGGAGGCTGGGGCTTTGTATAAGGACAGAGGAAGGTGAGAACAGTAGTCGTGCTGGTTGGATTGCAGAAAAATCCTCCCACAGCTGTGTAGACAGCATCTGCTCTCCCAGCCACCTCATTCAGAAACGTGTCCAGAAAAGGCCAGAATACAGGAGATAAATCTCCCCCACCCTAACAATGGACAGAGATGCTGCAAAATGTTTCCCTTGTGCCCCCAAAAGGGCAAGACTGGGGCCTTGGTCATTACATTGTTAATAAACAGACTAACTCTCAGCCACAGGAACATCTCTTCACTGACTAAAGGCCCTTCACAGGGACAGACCGTTGGAGTTGGCTCTGCAGGCCACATCTTCAATCCAGTGATGGATGTAGCTGCCTGATCCAATGGGTGCACTTTGCTGCTGCCACCCCACCTGCCAAGGGACCACCAGCCCCCTGCAGTACCACCCTATGCCCCAGTACCAAAACCCTAATTTCAGCCTGGGGAGGGGGAGCCCACCCCAGTGGAGGGGGACTGGAGAGTGAGCTTGCTACACACTTACCCCACAGGTGTGGGCTCAGCTCCCAGCTCCAGGCTTTGTGATCTGGGACACAGGGTCACAGCACCTCCCAGGTTTGGCCCAGTCACCCCTCTGTCATAACAGAGGGGTGACTGGGCCAGATCTGAGTGGCACGGCAACCCCTTGCACCAGATCTCAGGGTCTGGAGCAGAGAGCTGGGCCCCACAGAACATGAGGCACCATGGGTGCAATTGTGCCCATGAACCCCTACTAGCCCCTCCCCCCCGCTTTAGTCTTAAACTTCATCCGAAGTATTAGTCATGTTTGCATAACTCAAGTTTTCGTATTGAGTTCTGATAGCAGGTTTCCATTCCTGTAAGTGCTTCAGTAATTATTGCTGGCTTCACCTTTGGCAAGACTCTTAGAATTATGAGCTCATCCTTTTCCTTTTAAATGCAGCACTGAAATATTTTTTTCTCATTTTCTCCAAGATCTCAGCAAAGCCTAACACATTATGGACATATTCATTTTGCAGAGCTCTGTGCTTGCGGTGTTTCTAGCTGGGTATATGTCTAAAGAATTAGATAGAGATTAGGTCTAGCAAGTGCTGATATATTATTACACAAGTGCCATAGAAGTGCCAAAAGGAAATGATACAAACACAACTTTATCTGTATCTATAAATATTCTTAGGGTTAGGATTGGGACCTGGTCAGACAACGCTGCACAGTGGAGGTGCTCCCTTACTCCATTGTGTGGGAGAGCAACATTGAGTCACAAAACAGGGTCCATCTTCATGATAGAGTTAACTCGGGTTATCTCGAGTGAGAGCAGCCACGCTGTGAAATGAACTCAAGCTGCAATGTCCACACTGCACTCATTCCTGTCTGACACTTAGATGTCTGGGGACCAAGCCCATGGCTCTTTGCACTGCCCTGAGCTGAGTGACTGTATGAATTCTCTCTCAGTGACCTAACCATACCAACACAGGACCTAACCAGATCAATCATACCATCACTGGTTCATTCACCTGCACATCAACCAATGTCATATATGCCATTATATGCCACCAGTGTCCCTCTGCTATGTACATCGGCCAAACTGGACAGTCCCTACGAAAAAGGATAAATGCACACAAATCAGATATTAGGAATGGCAATATACACAAACCGGTAGGGGAACACTTCAACCTGCCTGGACACACATTAGCAGATTTAAAAGTCACCATCCTGCAGCAAAAACACTTCAAGACCAGACTACAAAGGGAAACTGCAGAACTTCAATTCATTTGCAAATTCAGCACACACATTCTAGGATTGAACAAAGATCTAGAATGGCTGGCTCATTACAGACATTGTTTCTCCTCTCTCCATGTTCACACACCCCATTCAAATGCTAGAAGAATAATCCACACTCCCTGATCGGAGATAACAAACTGGTTCAGCTTATTTGGACTAACCTTTTCACCTCCCACCTGGTTCTTACCTACTTTCCCAGACCTGCCTCTAAACATTTCCACTGCTTGCATCCGACGAAGTGGGTATTAGCCCACGAAAGCTCATGCTTCAAAACTTTATAGTTAGTCTTTAAGGTGCCACAGGATTTTGTTTCCTCTGCTATTCCAGACTAACACGGCTACCTCTCTGAATGTTTACGGAGTGAGCCTGTGTGAAAGAGAAGACTAGCAGGCTTTGTATTTCAAAGAAAATTTGCTGACACACTCTCAGCACACCGCTCTCTCCGTCCACATACACACAACAGGTTCCCCCTCGCGCCCCCCCCCATTTGAAAAGCACGTTGCACCCAGCTGAATGCTGGGATAGCTGCCCATAGTGCACCACTCCCCGTGCCGCTGCAAGCGCCGCAAATGTGGCCATGCTATACCGCTGGCGGGTCTCAGTGTGGACACGCTATAGCACTATCCCTATAGCTGTATACGAGGGCAGGTATAACCAAAACCGCTATAAAGCTGTAAGTGTAACCAAGCCCCTAGTTAACGACAACAATCAAGTAATAACCCAAATTAACTTTGCTGTGAAGACAAGACTACTGAGTGGGAAGCAGCCCCTGACACCGTGCCAGTACACTTCCCTATGAAGGAGAGCAGAAAATGGGAGGGTAATGGGTGAGGCCTTGGCTTGAATAAAGACTGGGAGTAGATGGGTCATTACACAAACTAAAACTATTTCCTCATGCTAATTTTCCCCCTACTGTTATTTACACCTTCTTGAAACTGTTTGAAATGGGCCATCCTGATCATCACTACAAACATTTTTTAAAGTTGGCATGGCAACCATCTCCACCTTTTCATGTTCTCTGTATGTGTGTTTATATATATATAAATCCTCCTACTGTATGTTCTACTATATGCATCTGATGAAGTGGGTTCTAGCTGCTAGAGGAATACTTCATCCTCCCTGATTAGAGATAACAAGCTGGTTCATCCTGATTAGACTAACCTTGTTATCTCTAACCTGGTTCTTGCCTACATATATATACCTGCCCCTGGATACATCCACTGCTTACATCCCATGAAGTGGGTATTAGCCCACGAAAGCTTATGCTTCAATACTTTAGTTAGTCTTTAAGGTGCCACAGGACTCTTTGTCACTTCTGCAATTCCAGACTGACACGGCTACCTCTCTGATTCCTGTAATCATACAGTTAATCATTGCCGTTGTAAAACTTCATTAAAAATCAGTTTTGTCTAGGACAGATATCTGTCAGGATATATCCTGTTTTAATTAACTCACTGAATTATTATAAATGCTCTGATTTGAAACCACACAAAAATCCATCTGCATTCGGATGGAAAACATTCTTTCCGGGGGCAGAAGAGAACCTTCCTTGGTGAGGTACAGTATCACTAGCAGTGGTGCACTGCTGAGTATGGGATTGTAAAAAATAATTAGATGCTTAGGCCCATTCTCTTGTGCCCCTGGTCCCCAACTCTGACTACTAGACAATACTGCATCTCATAGGAAAATGGAGGAGGAGAGTCGCAGCTGGTATAACTAATTTTGGTGGCATTATGTTTACACCAGCAGAGTTTCTGATCTATTTTTTTTAAAAAGCCTGTTGTTTTTTCCGTAAATAAAGGACTAAGCTGACTTACTTCACTGGACATCCTGACATCTCATGTGCAAGGATAGGGAAAAAATCCATGTTGTTCTCTAAACAGTGAGGGGTCTGATTATATTGGTAAAATAGCCATGTTTATTTCCCCGCAGTGTTTGTTTTACGGCAGCTTAACAAAACCTGTAAATGTTGTTGAGCCAGAATAACCATTAGCAATGGAAATAATTACTACTACTTCAATTGACTTTTTTGTGGCACTGTTGCCGGTACATTGTCTCGTGAGTCATAATGACCGGATGGAAGTTAATATGTGTCCTTGCTGTAGGTCTTTTTTTCTTAATATAATCAAGGGTTTTTTTTAACGTTTCTCTCCTTAAATGTCTGCAATGTAATAAGCCAGAGTCACATTTGAAAATTCTCCTACATGCCTTTCCTGTGACCAACATATTTGGATGTAAAGTGTAATGCAAATTAGCGTGCTAAGGGAATGAATCGGAAATATACAAACTGAGGGTCTGATGCAAAGCCCATTGCAATCAATGGAAAGAATTCCATAGACTTGAGTCAGCTTTGGAAGAGGTTTAGGACGTGTAGAGAAATTCATCTCTGAACAATGCTATCAAAAGGCTTCTGTGAATGACATTAAGCACTCTTTCGAGGCCTTCATAATGCATAAATCTTGTGCAGGTTCTCTGCACAGGGATGAATTTCTTTCTGTAAGTAAAAGAAAACTCTCAGGTGTGTGATTAATGAAAAGATGAAACTGCTGATTTTTAGATCAAGTAGTTTGACAGTGTGGCCTAGTGGTTATAGCACAGGACTCAGGTGATCTGGATTCAATTCCCAGCTATGCCACTCTGCTGCTCTATGCCTCAGTTTCTCCATCTGCAAAGTGGAGAAAATGATTCCCCCTTTGTAAAGTGCTTTGAGATTGGCTCATGAAAAGTACTGTATGGGAGCTAGATATTATAATTACTTTCTCTGGCATTGCTGGAAGAGCAGCAGTAAGTTGGAAGTTCACAGTTAACCCACCCAAACATAGTTTCCAATTTGTGAATGTCTCGTAACTTTAAATGAAATTCCTAGTTACATAATGGGCTTTTTTCAATAAATATAAAGTAGACTGTTCTGTTAAGGGTTTTTACTCTTAAACTACTACCATGTACTTCTAGCCTTAGCCTCTACTTAACACTCTTCATCTAGAAATCTGCTTTCATTTTTACACTTGCAAGTCCCCTTAAGATGAAGGAAGAATTTGGCCAGTTGTATTTCTTCCATGCTCCTCATGCCCTCACTTGTTGCTCAAATTGTGATTTTTATCATGGTTGGGAATGAACCCAACCCCTCATGTAATGTATGCAAAATTCCATAAATTCCCGGCTGCATACAATTGGTAGTACCACTGTTAATCCTAAAACAGCTCAGAGATCTGTATTTTTCAGTGGTGCATATTAAAGTCATCCAGCCCCAAATCTAATGTATATCGTCTAACCGTTTCCTGCCCTGGCTTGTGAGACTACTTTTCACTCCCTTTCACAACAGAGATAACTAGCAGAGCTAATCACAAGCTTTTTATATCTATGAGCGAGAAATTTCAAAACTGTTCCCAGGCTGTTTGCAATGGGCCCATTTTCCACTTATGAAATCAATTTTTTATATAAGACCTGCCAAACCATGATTGAAATGATTATCACAATGTTTCATTTACTGAAACCTGGGATTCTGGTAAACACAAAGTTGATAACTATTTTGATGTTTGTAACATTTTTGGATGGAAATTTCTGTAAATTTTTCAACACACACATCCTCTTTGAAAGTCAATTTTTTTGTGTGTGAAATGTTTCATTTTTTTAAAAGGCCATTTTCAACTTTTGTTTTTTATTTTTTTTTAAAAAGGTCAGCAAGCGCTAGTAATTAGGTCAAAGGATGTCTTACTGAATGGTATGGGGATTTACCCAAATGTACGGAAATCTAATTTGCGGCATTAGCATATTTCTACTGCATCAGAGCCTCGTCCTTCTGCTTTGAAGTCAGTGGGAGTCTTGCCATGGATTTTAAGGGAACACTGGCATCAAACTGGCATCAAGCTATTTAAACCGGGCATGAAGTGCATCTGAGAAGAGTGAATAAGCTAGAAGCTTATTTTCATTGCTCAGACCACATCTTCATGTGCAGAATGCATCATGCCAGGATGTAGCACATTGCTGAAACACCTGGGCAGAGGAAATGACAAGGAGTTATACATCTCTGCATTTTTAGGGGAAATGTTAGCTCTTGAAATTAGACCCTACAGTGTGACCATGTGTGAAAGGTTTCATGGGAGCCTGATGCATATTCCGTAAATAATTTCTTCCTAAACAATTCAATATTCCCTACAGAATACTGTTAAAGCGACACCATTCTACATATCTTACTTTGAAAGTCTGCTTCGTTTAAGCACTACTGTAATACAAACACCTAAGACCCTTTAATGCTCTGCACTCTTAACAATATTTAGTTGTGTAGGACAGTAAAGCTTTCCTATTACAAGTTGAAGCAATTTCAGTAGAGATGGGCTGAAGGATAATGTGGGTTGGAATATATTGACTGTTTGAGGGTGTTTGCAGCTGGTTTTATGATTTGGCCCACAGCAAAGATGATAGCTACCAACTTCAGGTCCCTGTCCGAGCTTCCCTGAAGACTGAGGATGTTTGGGGTCTGGAGTTTCGGTTCAGGTTCATCTCTGCTCTTAGATATCACCAATGATAGTACTGTCAATGTACATCCCACGACAGTTACATTGGCCACAAGCACATGGAGGGACCACAGACAATATTTACAAGATACAGATCTGGTTAGTCAGATGCTAACCATCAAAAGTAGACTTGAAAATAGAATGTTTTTCATAAGCCTTTAGCTGAGTATATTTGAAGTGTTGAATGCCACAATTTTGAACAATGTTTACATTTTATTTACATAGTGCTATAAAAATAGAGGAAGCAACCAAAGCTGATCCAATGGATATTTCATATGCCTTGGCTTGTGGACACCTCACATGAATGCACTCAAATACTCCAGTGTTAGAGGCCATGTAAGTACCTGCTCAGGTGGATGTGGTTATATACATAAGGGCCACATTCTGTTCTCAGATCTATATAGGATTTTGACTATAACTTGTCTCTGAATACAAGGTACATGCCTAAAGGCAGGATTTGGCTCTAAAGAAAGCAAAGAACATAAACTATATGGCACCAAAGAACATAAACTATATACTGTGCTTCCTGCCTCTGCCAGACCCACAGGAAGCTTCTCATTAATAAAGATACAAGCAAGGAATTCCAAGCACTTGGAGTCCTAGAGAATTCCTGAAGCTTCTGGAAGCCGTCCTTTCTAATGACTTCACTTGAATACTTGCTTGTTTTCCAAATAATACCGTAACTGCTTATTGAAGTGAGTATGAAAAGCTTTCTGGGGGTTGATCCTGCACCATACAAGTTAATGATAAATTGCCCGTACACTTGAATGGGAGCGGGACCACGCCTTGGCTGCCTAACTTGTTCTGATTACTACCAAATCTGCTTGCACTTGTGAGGTTTGCTGAATTGACAACTTCGAAAAATAGAGCACAGGCTGTGCAAGTTTCCCAAACTTCCCCATCAGTGGCCCTGGACCCTGACCTAGAGGGGCAATCTCTAGGGGTAAGAGAACAGCTCATTCTCTATTAGCACCTCGGCATCACTGCTGAAACTGTCCATGGAGATGCCAGTTGTTGAGCTGGTTTATGTGCTGGGGACATCAGTCCACTAGCAACAACACTGAGCTCACTAACTCAGGAAGGCCACAAAACAGCTGTGAAGTGCTAACAATTTCAGAGCCAGTGACCTAGAAGTGAAAAGCATCACATCTCATTATTATCCAGTTTATCTTTTGGCTTGTCATAAATATTTTCATACGGTCATTTGAATAGATGTTCACTCTAATACTGAACTGATTGTTGCATTTTCCAAATAAACAGTAATTGTGACCTTATCCATAGAGTGAAACACAGATGCAGGAGTCCTTCAGTGTTTTCCCCAGCAAACACTGAACTATTTTAATTCTTCAGCAAACTTTTTCTTATAACAGTCACACGTGATGTCATCCAGTGTATTGACCTCTCTAAGGTTAGGCAAAATGTCCTCTTTAGTGTGTCATCTGCTCTATTTTTAAAAACTCCAGCACTGTTGTTTGTGTCAACACTGACATCTTCTGGTTGCATATGAAACTTTACTGAAGGAATATTTTTTTTAAGCAAGGCCAGTATCCCAGATGTAGGAGACAACAGTAATTTGAATAATGAAAAGCTGTAATTGTTTTATCTAAACCTTCCAGTGTCTCATGTTATTCCAGGAAAATAGAGCTTTGAATTGAAGAGATTCGTTGGTTTGAAATACTTTATTCTCTGTTCAAAAGATATTCTCCAGATTTTTAAGGCCCGGGGGAACCATTTAGGATCATCTAGTCTGACCACATGCATAATGCAGGCCACAAAACTTCACCAGTTACCCCTATATTGAGCTCAATAACTTGTCTGACTAGAGTGTGTCATCTAGAAAGGCATGTTCATACCACAAAAGCATTTCCACACAATATGATCAAATAGGCCTAGTTGTAGAACCTGGCAGAGGATGGAAATTCCACTTTGCAAAGGGAGTTGGGGATTTTGAACATTTGGCTTCATTTTGAATTGAAACCTGAACAGTTTAGAATTTTCTCAGATGGAAAACTCAAGTTGTTTTGAGTTTTAACTTTTTTGTTCTATGATCCTATATTAAAAAATAAAAACAATTCAAAATGGAACATCACTTCCAAATGAAAAATCGAAACATTTTTCATTCTTAAAATGCCAGCATGGGAGGTTTAGACATTGTCAGGACTTCTTTTCTTTCTTTCTTTCTTTCTTTCTTTCTTTCTTTCTTTCTTTCTTTCTTTCTTTCTTTCTTTCTTTCTTTCTTTCTTTCTTTCTATCTATCTATCTATCTATCTATCTATCTCCAGAACTGAATTTCTGAGAAGCTGACCAGTTTCGAGAAGCATATTCATTTCAATGGTACCGTCCATTTTCTGCCAGAAAATAGTACCATCCAGGTATTTTCTGACCTGCTCTACCTAGCTACTTAAAAATACTCAATATATTTAGCTGAAATCTTGCTCAGAGATCAGTCTGTCATGTAGCAAAATATGAAGCTCAGGACTAAAACTTAAAAAAAATAGTTAAGGAAGGTTTCTAGAGTGACACGAAAACACACACAACTGGAGAGGAGACACAGGTAGCCATTGGAGAGGGGGTTCTGTCAGAGAATAGAAGGGGGAAAATATCACTCTCTTCACACCCTGCATCTATAATATACTGCAGCTTGACACACAGCCAGACATGTCAGCCCCTCCTGTGCTCTGACTCCCATCTAGTTACTGCAGAGCAGTGCCCACACATGGGAGGGATTGGCAGGTCACCAGGCCCACCCACAGCTAAGATGCCCTCATTGGGTGGGCTCTTTTGATCTGCATGATGGGGAGCAGACAACGAGATGTGCTGAGAGGCGTGGAAGCAGTGCAGGCAAACATCAGATGCTGCTGTCAACAGCTCTGGCTGTAAAGAAGCATTGTGGGGAGAGGACTGATAATGCTGCATCTAGGATATGCTGCAAAATTTGACTCATTTAGACTTCTAAAGTGGGCATTTGGGATTCTGAACTCTCTCTTCCAGCTCGGTAATATAACCTATTATCATTCCTTTCACTGTAGCATCTTATCTTCATGGAGTATGGCTGCAGTAAATTACTGTCTTTGCTTCATTTGAAACCACAAAGTTCATGCAAAGGTGAAACTAAGTCCCTCAAATATTTTAGGTGGCACAAAATTAGGGCCTGATCTAAAGCCTACCAAAGTCCATGGAAATGTTCCCATCAACGTCAGTGGTTTTAGACTGACCCTCTAGAGAGCAAGGAGGATCAGGATAGAAATACAATAGCACCGTTCGCTTTGAAAGTGACTTGTTTCTTAATTATTATTATTTTTAATGTTCAAACTGGGTGCCACAAGCTAGGCTCCAAACTTCCAATTTGAGTGCTTGAAAAGTGACCTGATTTTCTAACGCCCTGATTGGCAACCAATGACTTCAGTGAAAGTTGCCTTTGAAAGTCAGGTCACTTATGTAGGCACCTACGCTGGAAAATCTTATCTAGTATAGATCAACAAGTATTATTTTTTTTTCTAAACCATCACTCCTCCAGAAACCATGTCCCAGCCCTACCCCGCAGCAAGTCTAGAGCACAGTTTCTTACCACCATTGTAAGACAGACATTCCTTGTCCGCCCTAAACGCACCCTGCCATCAATGGCCATTATGAATGCGCAAGGAATGCAGGATTGGAGAGGTTTAAGATTAGCAGCCACGTTAGTCTGCATCCATAAATAAGACGAGGAAGACTGTGGCACCTTAGAGACTAACCAGTTTATTTCAGCATACTTCTGTGCACGGCTGCATATGGTGCTAAAACTGACTTGTAACTGTTGTCAGTCATTGTTACAACCATACTGTGAATATGGCCTAAAGTCATTGTCATCATTTTATGAATTAATACACTCTGTGCAAATGCTAATTCGTTGCACGTTGTGATGCTATTATAGTAACACTGCTACTCCTTCCCATCACCAGCTCCCCTTCAGAGCACACCTCAGTCATTTTATCTGCTGCTATTGGTAGCAACAAGTGACTCATGCTTTGGAAGTACACTACCATTGCCTGTACATTAGCACTTTGAATTGCCATACTAATCATCGCTTGTAAAGTCTCTCTACCTGTGCCCCAAATGACCAGGCAGTCTTTCGGAAAAGAATGGAAAAAAATTAACCATTTGTCAGCCAACAATATTTATAATCTGAGCAAAACAAGATATGACATCATAAATACAACTCTTACCTTACCAGAACGAGGTATGCAGCCCGAGAGAGATTAACATAGAAAACACCCCCAGTCAAACAAGTTCATTGCAACAATGGGTTCACTAAGTGGTACAAAGCTTACACCAGGCTAAATATTATTTACTGAGGCTTAAAGTTAAGCACCTGCTTGTGAAGAGTCCCATAGGAATCAGTTAAGCACATGCTTAAGTGCTTTGCTTGATCAAGCATCTACCTTACAGCAAAGGATGGAATTTCCAAAGAAGCCTATGGGCGTTGGGATCCTAACTCCCTTATTTTCCTTTGAAAGGCTCAGTTCAGGTGATTTTTGCACACTGCAGGGAAATGTGTCTATCTTCTCTCTTAAAACCATACCATGTGAATGGGCATATAGACTAAACCTCACGACACATGACTCACAATATTCCATATCGCGGGGGTTAAGGCCGGAGAGAGGAGTGGTATTTTAATATGGAAATGTATTAGTTATTCAATGTAAGGTTCTTGGGTTTTGATTTTTCAAGTCTACCAGCATGCTTACGTGGAAATATGGACACTTTCTGTGTCTTGTGCTTATATTTCTCTGGCTAGATGCTGATCTCTGTTACACCAGTGTAAATTCAGAATAGGTCCACTTAAGTCAATGTAGGTATCCTGGATTTACACCAGGGTAAATGAAGTGAAAACCTGGCCCCTCATTCTTAAATCTCAGAGGTTGGGCCTTCACTAAGAGGAAAAAGTGTGCTCTTGAGTTAACAAACTCAAGGCAGAAACTGTAGTGAAGATAATGCAGTTTGAGGTAAAGACTATAAGGAACCTTGCTAACATATGTGAAAATTACCTTGTCTTTGTTAGAATTTACCTTAAGTTAGCTAAGTGGAGTGAAGACACACCTTTTTTCTCTCCTCTCCTGGTGAAGACAAGGCCTATGGCAGGGGTCAGCAACCTTTCAGAAGTGGTGGCCGAGTCTTCATTTATTCACTCTAATTTAAGGTTCCACGTGACGGTAATCCATTTTAATTTTTTTAGAAGGTCTCTTTCTATAAGTCTTTAAACTATTGTTGTATATAAATTTTTAAAACGTCTAAGAAGCTTCATTTAAAATTAAATTAAAATGCAGAGCCCACCGGACTGGTGGCCTGGACCCGGGCAATGTGAGTGCCAGGTTGCCTACCCCTGGCCTAAGGGCTGGTCTACACTTAAGTTTTACTGGCATAACTGTATTAGGCTATGTCACTTTTGTGCCACTGCAGCCGCAGCATTGTAAGTCACACTTGTGTAGTCTCAGTGGTACCAGGTGACAGAACAAGGAGCAATGGTCTCAAATTGCAGCGGGGGGGGGGGGTGGTAGGTTGGATATTAGGAAAAAACTTTTTCACTAGGAGGGTAGTGAAGCATTGGAATGGGTTACCTAGGGAGGTGGTAGAATCTTCTTCCTTAGAAGTTTTTAAGGTCAGGCTTGACAAAGCCTGGCTGGGATGATTTAGTTGGGGATTGGTCCTGCTTTGAGCAGGGGGTTGGACTAGATGACCTCCAGAGGTCCCTTCCAACCCTAATATTTTATGATTCTCTGTTGCCAGGAGAGAGTTCTCCCGGCAACAAAATAAAACCAACCCCAACAACAAACAGCTTCATCGCCGGGGGAGCAGCTCCTGTCAATTAAGTGCAGTCCACACTCGTGCTTTTTGTCAGTAAAACGTTTGTCGTTCGGGGGGGGGGGGTTGGTTGCTCTGGCCCCATTAATTTTAATGGGAGTTGGTTGTTGAAATTTCTTAGACTGAGCTATTCAGACTATGTTGCTGTTTGAATATCTCTTGTCTGCTAAGGTTCCCAAAACCACCTCTGACTTCTCTGGTTTTCAACTTGTTTCCTTTGTATGTTTTGATAATACATAGTGTATAATCAAGGACTGTGCTGTGGGGATGGGAACGGCCAGGGCATCTGTGAAGTGGTCACAGTCAGATTCAGCCTCGTGTCCTCCCCTTCAAGACTTCTCATGACTATGCCCTTATCTACTTATCTACCTGTGTCGCCTACTGCATCATGCCTTGACTCCTTAGTTCTATCAGTGCTGCTTATCTTGAATACACACTTGTCTGTTTTTCCCACGGCTGTTTCCACATACACTTCCACTTTCTGGGGATGCCACTCCATCAAACATCTCCTCAAGGCACACTTCTGGTGCGAGTGGTCCACCACCTACTGATGGCCAGACTGAGGGGCAGTCAGAAGTAGGTGACATTACTTTATGTAGCTTTATTTTAAAATAAACTTTTGAAATGACTCATAGCCATCTAGTTATGCACATTGCTTTCCAATATGACAACTTGGTTGATTACCATCTCCTCTTCTCCTGTTGTCACACTGTCTCCTGTCTGACTGTCTCCAAACTGGACAGTCCCTACGAAAAAGGATAAATGGACACAAATCAGACATCAGGAATGGCAATATACAAAAACCTGTAGGAGAACACTTCAACCTGCCTGGACACACAATTACAGATTTAAAAGTCACCATATTGCAGCAAAAAAACTTCAAGACCAGACTGCAAAGAGAAACTGCAGAACTGCAATTCATTTGCAAATTTGACACAATCAATCTGGGATTGAACAAAGATCTTGAATGGCTTGCTAATTACAAAAACAGCTTCTCCTCTCTCCGAGTTCACACTTCCAATTCAGCTGCTAGAGGAATACCTCACCCTCCCTGATTTGAGATAACAAGCTGGTTCAGGCTGACTGGACTAACCTTGTTACCTCCTACCTGGTTCTTGCCTACTTATCTATACCTGCCCCTGGACACTTCCACTGCTTGCATCCGACAAAGTGGCTATTAGCCCACGAAAGCTTATGCTTCAATACTTTAGTTAGTCTTTAAGGTGCCACAGGACTCTTTGTTACCTCTGCTATTCCGGACTAACACGGCTACCTCTCTGATTCTTGGCTGTCTCCTGCTGCAACTTATTTCAGATACGCCTGCAAACCCTTTGGGCACCGTCTACGGTGCCAACCAAAGTGTGGCCCTGTCACTGCCTGGTACTCCGGGGCACTATGTCAGTATAAGTGATATATAATAATTACAGGAGAGTTATGCTGCACAAATACCCACTAGCCACCCCATGTTCATGACCCTGACTCACTTTTGTGGCACTCAGGGGATGTTGAGTCTACCTAGTGGAAGCTCTCTGCTGCTTGGTCTTGATGCAGCAGATACCAGCATTTCCACTGCACATTGAGTGTTGGGCACCTGCAGGACATAAACAAGGTTTGTCCCCTTACTTTTGATCAATCCCAGACTGCAATGTGCTTAAAAGGAACAGTTCTTCACTGGATATAGAGGGGTAACTCCATGGAGATTGAGGGGGGACACCTTATAGTGAGATGTGTTTCTGGCTTGCAGTACTATGTATTTTAAGAGAATGACTCTAGTTGGAGAGTGCTCATAAGAGTGCGCTTGTGCATATTTTGGGCTTTCTTATAAGTGCCAACGGTTTGTTGTTGGTGTGCTCATTTTCCAAAGAAAACTCCTGCAGTTATATCAAAGCACCACTGGAGGGTAGCAAGAATCTGCGTTCTCATTCGCATCGGTCAGTTGCTGCAGTTTTTATTGTGCCTAAATATGATAGGTCCAATGCAGATGTCCTTATGGGTAGGATGACCAGATGTCCCGAGTTTATAGGGACAGTCCCGATTTTGGGGGCTTTTTCTTATATAGGCTTCTATTACCCCCACCACCACCCCCACCACCACCACCCACTGTCCCGATTTTTTACACTTGCTCTCTGGTCACCCTACTTATGGGTAGGAAATGGACGGTAATGCTTCATAGGAGATATTGGTCTCTTGAATCAAAAAAATGACCTTTGAGACTTTACTCATTCAAAGTTCCTGTTAAGATAGGGGGGGGTTTAGTTCCCCTATCAGCACAACCTTTAGCTCTTCAAACATCTCGCTAGTGTTTGGGACAAGCCCTGCATTTCAGAGTCCAAACTGCCGGATCATCTACCTGATGGCACGTGTTACCATATTTGCAGTAGCCATGGTTGTTGATCTATTTAATTTTCTGTGGGTGTCAAAGCTTTGAAAATAAAATGAAGAAACTATCTGGATCTGATTCTCCACTGCCGTATATTCTGGAGTCACATCCATGCAAAGTGGGAGGTTAAAGGTTGCAATCTTGGCATTTTACAGACATTTTCTACTCCTCTTGTTCAAGGTGCAAGGCTGTGGAGTATAGGGCACTATAGCTGCAGGAAAGAGAAGTAGAACTTCCCAGAAAGGCAGATCAGTTTCCAGAGATAATGGTCATGGTACACACATGCACACACAGGTAATCCATCTACCTATCTTAGTTACTGTGGTAACTGGGGCTGTATAAATATTTGAATGCCTCAGCATTTTTAACATATTTATCCTCACAACATTCCTGTGAGGTAGGGGCATGCTAAATCCCCATTTTAAAGATGGGGAAACTCAGGCACAAAGAGGATCCACAGAAAATCTGCATGGAGCAGGAACTTGAATCCAGATCTCTTGATTCCCAAGCTCTAAACCTCTAGATATCCCAGGAATAGTTGATTCATAAGAAGATAGACACAGACACTTCTATGCTGAGGCACAGTTGCTTCAGCAACCATGGAACCTCACTGCTCCCCAACCTGGGGCAAAGCTTTCAGCGGTAACGTTCTTCTAATCTTTCTACAGATTCTTTCTGTACATCTGATCACTTTTCCACCCTCCTGCAGAGACAGAAAATTAAAAGAGCCCAAAAATATCTTCCCCACAGAGCCAGTCATTTGAGTCCCCTCTGAGCAATGACTTCTTTGATTTCTTTGGTAGCAGCAATTCTCAAATTGTGGTCCAGAGAGCATTGGATGCTGACCCCGCCTTTACTGGTGATTTTACAGGCTTAGAGTCTGGATGTCTGAAGAAGCAATGTATGCGGGGAGAGGAGCAACTTTAGGAGAGATGGAAAGATGATCTTGCAGTGATGACGCTGGACTGGGTCTTGTGAAGTCTGGTATTAATTCCTAGCTGTGTCACACTTCCTGAGTGCCCTTAGTCATCTCCAGCTTCCTCCCTATTCATTCCCTGCCCCACAGGAATGTCATGAGGATGAATTGATTAACGTCTGAGGCACTTGGATAGCACAGTGATAGGGACCACACAAATAACTGGATAGCATTCACTAGGTGATGCTGCATCCATGTGAGGTAGAGAAGCCCATAAGTGCCAGCAGGAACAGACTAAGGGTGGGGCAATACTCCAAAAGTATTGCCCCAAGCCTCCTGTACACACACAAAACCCTCCAACCCTGGCTTGAAGGTGCTCAAGGCCTGAGCTAGCTGGCGGGGTTGAGGTTGAAGCTTGAGCTTGGGTTTCCTTCAAGCTTATCAAGCCAAAGAGCTGTTAGTCCTTCAAACGTATCCCATAATTCCTGCCGGGCTGTATTTTCCAGCCCACCTCCTCCCTTCTGCTCTTTTTGCTGCCCTTCCACACCATTTGAACTAAGAGGCTGCCCAAGAAATCTTTCTATGCTGCTTGTTGGCCAGAAGTTGACACCAGTCTTCTGGTAAAATTGTGGTGTGACAACAATAAAACCCATAATCTTTAGTGGCCAGGAAAGAAATGGAGAGGGAGACGTCAGCTGGGTGCACTACAAATTACTCTGTGGCTGGCAGACTGAACTCTTTCATGACATTCTCATTAGAAGTTCTTGCTGCCAAATGTTGTTTCCTATGATCTTCAGCACTGACTGCATTAATGGGCATATCTATGCTGCCCCCTCCCCCGCCCCGAAAAGCCACAGTCGATCTGAGAGGGGTAGGAGGAAAGCTCAGGCACTGAAACCTTCTTCCCTCACTGGGTTTCAAAGCCCGCGCCTAGTGGGAATGTCTACACCACTATTTTCAGTCCCATAACACAAGCCCCAGTCAGTTCTCAGGGGCTCTGACACTTGCTGCCACCAGGTTTTTTGTTCGTGGTTGGTTGGTTTTGCCACGTAGACATTTCCAATAATCAGTAACTCCACTGGGGAGATATTTACAAAAAGTATTGTTCTCATGTCCCTGCCACAGATGGCAGCTCCGTGCTAGAAAAAGGGGGAGGGAGAGAGTAGAAGAACACCCTGCAAATCAATTCATAGAGCAACCCAGTTTAAGACACTGCTAAGAACCATGGGATATCCCACCAGAACCCCGTCCTGACCTGCGGACACGGGTCTGGCATAGGGAGGGCTTTGCAGTAGAGATGCTCTATGCAGGCTTAGCTAGCCCAAGCTA
Organism: Sternotherus odoratus; assembly: GCA_032164245.1. Lineage (NCBI taxonomy): Eukaryota > Metazoa > Chordata > Testudines > Kinosternidae > Sternotherus > Sternotherus odoratus. The sequence goes on along the minus strand of JAVMKO010000007.1, from coordinate 11,703,265 downwards.
GCTCTACAGTGAAGACATACCCTAGATTTTTTTTAGTGGAAAACAAGCTCTTACGTTGCTGCTGGGTAGGAGTCAAGCGCATCCTCATTAAGGTTGTTTCAGAGAGGGGGGTGAGAAGGGCAAAGAGGAGCAGAGGATGGGCAAAAGAGTTGGGGGAGACTGGGCTAGACAGATGCAAGGGGGTGGCAGCTAAAATAAAGAGAAACAGGAGACAGTGGGATTTGGAAAAGGATATAATTTGATTTTTAAAGCTTAGTAAGCGTTCACTCACCCATGAGATCAGAGACGGGCTTTGATTTCAATGTTAACCACACATGAACAAATTCACTTAGTGTTAAGGCTGTCGGAGGGGATATGAGCTCATAGCTGGGATGATGGGTGGGGAATGCTCATGCTCTCTACAAATCTGCCATTCACACACACACGACTTTGGAGCGGCCTGTTTACAATAAAGAAATGATTTTCAGATAAGATGGGAGCTACCCAATTTCGTTGGGCCTGCAATTCTCAGACTATGATGTTGCTGCTCATCTTCCTCCCCCTGCTCCTGGAAACTTAAGCAGAGTCTCTGCCCTGATGATGGTATTGGCCATTTCCCCAAGCAGCTTCCAGCATCCAGAGTTGTAGAGAATGTCTCTCTGGTTCCCTCCAGCACCAAGTATGTCATTGGTTCTGCTTTAGAAACCTGCATCTCTGTATTTCCAAGTCCTCTTTATTCCCCTCTGACTGTAGAGCTCTTACTAGCTTTGTTTCATTAGTGCTTTTATCTTTTAGAGCAATATTCCTTGTAGAGTACTGAGGACTCTGTTGGAATTGCAAGCTGTCTCTTTAAGAGTGTTGGGATGGGGGGTACGGAGTCTGATCCCGTTTGCAGGTCAAGGGGGCTCTGTGGCAAAGAATGCAATTACCGGAGTCAGGCTGGAAAGAGCAGGCTGAAAGCAAGGTGGGGTAAGTTGTGTCTCCCTGCCTTGTGGAGCAACCTGTTCTTTGAGGAGTGTCTCTGTGGGTGCTCCACTTTAGATGATTGTGCGCCCTTTTGACAGGAGTACCTGGTCAGGTGTGCAGGTGCTCTCCCCAACTTGCGCCTGTGTCGGCACTGGATGACCCTATACAGTTTTGCTCAAAAATAAGGTCAATCTCAGACCTCACCCCAAATTTTTGCCTAAGGTCCCGTCTTCCTTCCACGTCAAACAGCCCATCCATCTTCCCACGATCTTCCCTAAAGCTCACAAGGACAGACAAGAAGCGATTTTCCTCACACTATCCTTTTTATCTACTTTATTTCTTAGGCTTCAGAACACTAACACACAGGAACCCAAATACAGAGAGCAGAGAAGGGAGCGAGGTACAACTCACCTCGCTTTGCTTTCTGATGACTCTTTCCAGTCTATCACATGCTTTGCTACAGAGCCCTCACCTGCAAACAGAATCAACACCTGCCCACCCCCAATGTGCCCACCCACTCCTAAAGCGATAGCTTGCCATTCCAAGACAGTCCTCAATATGCCACTCCGCATTTTCCTTCTGTCCCCACATCCAGGCTTTCGCTGAATCTTACAGCTTCTTTGTGGTCATCAATTCTGAAACCTACTCCTTTCTCCCCAGCCCTCTGTGGAAACCCATCTGTGTGCCTTGGCCGTATCACTTGGACTGCTGTGCTCTCTCTAGTCCCCCAGAGAGAGAGACCTCTTCTGAATACCCAACATTCAACTAGCCCAGCCCCTTCCACACAGCCCCTCCATGTTTCCTTTCTGCACACTTTTCTATTGTGTCCTCACTTTCAAAGTACTGCACAACTCCCATTCTTTTAGCAAGGCAAATCCTTCAGACCTGACTGGTGAATCTAGTCCACTTTTCTGCTTGACTCCCAATCCTTCAAACATGTAAGAGGCATGGTTAAGTTTGCGTACATAAGAAGTGCCATTGAAGTCAGTTAAGCTAATCACGTATGCCCAAGTTAAATATATGTTTACATGCATGCCAGATTGGGGTATAGGTGAGTCTTGCAGGTCCGCACATTGCTAGTCATTCTAGAGTCTAGACCAGGGGTCTCAAACTTAAATGACCACGAGGGCCGCATGAGGACTAGTGCACTGGCTCGAGGGCCGCACCACTGACACACACACACACACCCTCGCTGCCCCGGCTGTGCCCCCACTCCACCCCTTCCATGAGGACTAGTGCACTGGCCCGAGGGCCGCACCACTGACACACACCCCGCCCTTGGTGCCCCGGCTCCACCCCCACTCCACCCCTTCCAAGAGGTCCCACCCCTGCCCTACCTCCTCCTCTGAGCACGCAGCTCCCCATTCCCTCCTGGAAAACACTAGGCACCACCAACAGCTGTTTGGCAAACAAAGCAAGAGCAATCTAGGAAGTCCAGAGCTAGAAACACGCGGCCCAGCCAGGCAGCAGAGAAGCCTCCACTTCTGGCCCCTCCGTCCTGCAAACTGCTATGGGGGGACCGGGGGAGGGGGGCGCCAGGAAGCTTGGCGGGCCGCAGGGAAGGGCTTTGCGGGCCGCATGTGGCCCCTGGGCCGCATGTTTGAGACCCCTGGTCTAGACAATCTAGAAGAACAAATTTCAGCCTTTGGGTTGTTTGTCAAGTGCATTTGTTTTTGTATTCATTTTTTCACTATAGCACTGGGTCAGTGTTGCATAGCAATGTTTCTCTTCCTTGACACATTTTTTCTACAATCTCTCCTAACTTAGGCCCTGAGACCACCAGCTTAGTTATGATAAACAGAGAACTTTGATCTGACAAAGGTTTTGTATGATTTTACCACCCCCCTGATACTGCTTCTGCCTTTCTAGGTATTTTCTAAGGGCCTGATCCAATAACATTACTCTATCAAACATCTGAGTCTCATGAAATACCTCAGTCCAGTTTTTCCTCTTTAAATATCATAGAATCTCAGCATTGAAGGGACCTGAGATCATCTAGTCCAACCCCCTGCTCAAAGCAAGACCAGTCCCTATTATTGTCCTGTATCCCTAAATGGCCCCCTCAAGGATTGAACTCACAACTCTGGGTTTAGCAGGCCAATGCTCAAATCACTGAGCTATCCCCTCCTCCCTCAAAACCTTTGATAAGGTGTTAAATATGGATATACATTAAGTATGTGGTTTCCAAAAGTTCTTTCCATTGGCCTAAAACTGCCTCTGACCTCAACAGGAGCAGAGTGAAGCCAACACTTAGGGTGGGATTTTCAAAAGCTGAAAGTCATTTATGTAAGAGGATGTGTGGTCTTAATAACTAACGCAAACGAAGCAGAAGGGATGAAGATCCTGGCTGGCCAGCCCAGCTAAACTACTGATTCATTGAAACCTGGAGCAAGTCACTTGACCTCTTCATGCTTCAGTTAAGACCAGCTGTAAAATTAGGTAAAAATGAAGCTATATGGGAAACCAAATGCTTTCTATGAGCTGAGTGTTCTTGGGACAAGTACAAACAAGTGGGGTAAAAAAGTTTTGTTTTTCTAAGTCATTTGGCTACTCTTACCTGTGTCACAATGCTATAGGTATCGTTGTGCACTCTATAATTAGTACTAATAAAATACAGTGTTTAACGCTATACTTTTCAAACCTGAGTGCCTGCTGTTGAGCACCTAAGTACAAATGGCCTGAGCTTCAAAGTTGCTGCTGTCAAGATATGAAAAGAAAGACGTGGGAAACACAACATAATTGTGAAGTATGGGTACAGTACCGGTGTAGGTGTGTGTGTGAGAGGGTATTGAGATGGCAATGAAATCTGCTTTTGGAAGCTGGCCTACACTCCCTAATATTATATTCAGACTGTGCCCTCTCTGAGAAGAACAATGTCCTCGCATTAACTCCTCGAAATGGTAGAAAATGGGATCATTAATCTAATGCAGCTGGACATGTGACTTGTCACTGCATCGGAAGGATGTGATTGATTACCATTGATTATCATGCCTTGGGTTGGGAAAGAATGTAACTTAGACTTTCCCTCAGGGAATAGTACATCAATGAGTGAACATTGGCAGAAGTGAAAATTAAAGGTTTGACGGATAAGTTAAAGGAGGTAGTAAAGTGTGGGAATGAACAACATATAATGCCACCATCAAAGATGATTTTAAATGGCTCGAAGGCAGTCAAAGATAGTGTAGCTTCTTCCAGCCATGTCAGCGTGCAAGTTACATTAACTTGCACTCAACTGGTCTTCACTAGATTCACACCCTCTTCCCAGCTGCATATCCTCTTCCACCAAGTCATCGTATTCAATGGCTCTGGCTCGCCTATTAATATCCCAAAATGGAAAATCTAGACACAAGTTTAAAAATACCATAACTTTGCACAGTCTTTCCAAATCTCAGCAGCGCTAAGGATTTGAGGATGCATTTACAGACCAGGCCTGGCCAGCCTGCATAACTGGCTATAACTATGGGGATGGGGGGGCTCTTCAGATTGCCTGATGTTAAGCACTTTGAAGACCTAGAGAGAATATGGCTATTTCAATGGCTATTATCCGGTATCGTCAGGGATGGTGTCCCTAGCTCCTACTTACCAGAAGCTGGGAATGAGTGACAGAGAATGGATCACTTGATGATTGTCTGTTCTGTTCATTCCCTCAGGGGCACCTGGTATTGGCCACTGTCGGTAGACAGGATACTGGGCTAGATGGACCTTTGGTCTGAACCAGTATGGCCGTTCTTGTATAAACTTAGAGAGAAATCTAACTTTCAGCATCTAAGTTAAATATTGCAGATCTGATTCAGCTAGGCATGAAAACATGTGCTTAACTTTAAGCCCACAAGTGATCCCACTGACTTCAGTGAGACTACCCATGTACTAAAAATTAAGCATGTGCTTAAAGGCTTTGCTGAATCAGAGCCTATATTAAGAATTATTTCTTGGAGGAGAAATTTGTATTCACTTTTCAGTTAGGGTAAATATTTTTAACTGGAAACTCATTTAAAGGACTTGAAGGAGAGGTTATGTAGTTTTGAAATCAATAAGACTGGTATACAGAGCTCATTAGAATGTGGAGGGGCGGGGAAATAGAGCTAGAAATGTCACTGCAAGACTGACAACTATTTCAAATAATTACCAGGAACTTGTATGTAATAGACTCAGTACTTGCTCATACAGGGAGACTGGTTTTTAGTTTTGGTTTTGTTCTGTTTTTTCCCCTCTTCCTTTTTTGGGGGGGAGGATGGCGGGGGGGGGGTGTTTGTTTGTTTGTTCCTGTTTCTTCCTCTGAAGCCTTTACAACTTTCTCTGAAGCCAATCTCTTCGGCTCTCCGTAAATTGTTCTTGGGCTGTTCATCTCCCCAGTGCTCTCTCTGAGCCTGCCCAGAACTCACAGGTTCCAGTTCAGCAATTGCAAATGTTTAAACAATCTTTTTGAGAGAGAGGTTTCTCTCTGCCCTGCTTCTCTTGGGACATCTGGGAAACACAGAAGTTCAGACCTCCGACATCTCTTGCCTCTTGTTCTTGCTGACTGTCATGTAAGTGCACCCTGCTGGGCTGCACAAAGCACATGACTCCCACGGTGACCAGCTGCATAAAGCTTTTCACAGACTGTCTCCTGCTAGAGCATGGATTTCTTCCTTTGAGACAAAAATTAGAGAGCTGCTCTGTCAGTGGTCCAAAACCCTGCGTTATATGAGGGCCATGGAAAGAAGATGTAAACCATCAACATGGTACCGTTGGATGTAGTGATATAGTGATGAACCTCTCTCCCCAACAAAGAGATAGAACATCAACATAATAACAAGCTGTAAATAGTGGTACCTGTACTCAATTAGGGCGACCAGATGTCCCAATTTTATAGGGACAGTCCCAATTTTTGGATCTTTTTCTTATATAGGTTCCTATTACTCCCCATCCTGATTTTTCACACTTGTTGCCTGGTCACCCTATACTCAACAAACATGTGGATTATCGGGGAATAAATTGCTTTATTTCTGACCCCCTAGAATCAGCTGGGTTTGGTTTTTATTTTTGAAGTTTTAACCTCCTCACTTGCACTATCTGCTAATCCATCGCCACCAAAAAACCCTCTAACTCATCAAAGCCCTGAACTGCTTGAAGTCACTGAAACACTGGGATTTCAGGCGCTAATGATTCAGAGAAAGACACTTTTCCAAAAGTTATGTAATAACCTTTGTCTCAAAAAAATTGCCGTAAATAAAATATAGAACTGTGTGGCAGCCTAAAGGTTTTATTTTTATGTGAGGAACTTGTTGTTTGTTAGCTACCTGTGACCCCTCTGTCACCCAAAACTCTTCAAGTATGACATTCCATTACATGTAATGCTTAATGGGGCCTGACTCTTCTCATTTATGCTTCTTCTGTGCTTGTCACAGCAGGGACGGGCTTCAGTGGAGTTATTTATGATGCACAACAATGGGAATTAGGCTGAGTTGTTCAGCTTTACATCTTTTGCAGGTGATGAGCTCATTTTTTTTCACCAACCATTCAAGAATATTCTCAGTAATATATGTTTCAACCAGTCCCATTTTCATGAGTTTTGGCAATCTGTTAAAAGATAGCTGCACCCTTTTGTATTAGGTATGCTAGTGGTGCTAGCTTGCAAATTCTTCAGCTTCTGAAATTCGGCATTGGTGCTGCTAATAAATAACTGATGGACTTCTAAGTTTGACTATGAACCCTTCACCTTGTCCTGTGTTCTGTCCAAGATTCTTGTGAGAGAGAGTCGTACTCATCAATTAATCAATGTCAGAGGAAGGCTACCTCTGACTGCTAGAGATAGGGAAAGATCACCCTACAACTGAGGCTAAATGCACATCCCAGAATAATAAACAGATCCATGCAATGTTCTGGGTTGCTTCCTTGGAGTTGGTGGACTCTTGGGACATTCTCTGAATTAGGCAGGAACAAGAAGACCCTCTGAGACAACACAGTGACACCACAATAAAAGAAACAAGCACTGCAAGAGCTGTGTCAGCTTCAACAGGCACTATTTTACCTGTGAACCCATCCATGGGTGAGCCACAGTGTGAGACCAAACTGAAAATGAGGAATTCAAGGAAAATAAAAACATAGGAAGCTTAAAATGACGTGGGTTTCATTTCTTTTAACACGAACAACTTTTCTGTAACTTTGGTTTCAAGCTTCAAGCTTTGGTTTCTGCTGCAAATAACCTGCAACAGTAACAGTATGAAAACCCTAGTTTTGTGTGCAATCCAGTTTAGCATGTAGTGAATCAGGTGTGAAGTACCGGCCAGAGTCTTAGCTAGTGTATGTTGTCACAGGGCTTTTGAAGTCACTGGGAGATGTTGAGGTAACAAAGAGTCCTGTGGATAGCTCTCCTTGTCTCCAGTACAGCTGTGTCAAATCTTATGCCACTGAGATGCTTGCCATACATTCATGCTACTCTGCAATACCTACTGCTAGCCTTACAAGATTAACGAGTTAATGGAACTGTGATGAATGAGACAGCATTCCACCCTGTCTTTATCTCTTCTCCTCTTTGAGTTTTCTTTTCAGGGACTTTATTTTAAGAATCTCTTGGAGCGTGATGAACCTGATAGGCACGTTTTTAATATATAGCAATCAAAATAAATAAACAATAAAATGATGAGAAATTTCTGCCCCCTACTAACTATAGCCCAGAGCCTGATGCCTTTGAAGTCAATAGCAAAACTCCTATGGACTTCAGTGGGGCCAGTGCTTGGCTCTAAATAAAAAAATGTACTTCACTCTTAACTTCAACTCACTTAAAAGCCCCTGGACACCCACGTAAAGCCAAATCTTCATTCGAACGAAACCTTATACATTGTCAAGCAATGAATAAACAATGTCGGTGAAGAACAACATGAAGCCAAGAGACCAGTAATCCCCTTGATCCTGATTTACTCATCAAACAAGTAAACTTCCATCTACAAACATGTTTGGAAAGTTTAATTATAGTAGTGGTTCCATTAAAGAATTTCCAGCTTCAGCAACTGCTTGTATTACATGAAGCACATGTCCTTTGCTCAATTTCCCTTAATTCGCCCCCCCCCCTTGTATGCATGCATTGGGATACAGTCTCTAATTACGCAGTCACATACTCTTTTTTCCCCCTGTGGCAGCCTACCGCTTTCAGTGTACAGGATGAACTCAAAAGGGGCAGAATTAAAATTGCATGAATGACTGTAACTAGGCATTTCCCAACTTTTGAATGCTTGATGTTGCAACCTAAATAACATACTTCTAATATAGCATGTTTTTCCTAAAGGTACCTCAACATTTATATTGCAGCAGCAGACAGACTTCAATTGGTGGAGGGAGACTCTTTCGTGAAAATAATATATTTGGAACGCAAAACATATAGAGCAGGCTGGAGGATAAAAATTATATTTTGCAACAACTTTTGAGGTTTCAACATTTGTTTTCGTTCCAGTGCGGAATGAAAACAAAACCTTTCAAGCATTTTTATACAATGGAATTGTGATGGAATGTCTGTTTTCAGATCTAAAAGCTCAGGGTTTCAATTCAGGGGTCTCTCGTAGGTCAGAAGTGACCAGAGAGCCCTACACAGCAGAAACCTTCCTGATGAAAACTTTGTCCAAACAGTTACCGTTCCACAACATTTTTCTATTTATATGAAACAGCATATTTTGATGAAATTACACTTGGTCAAAAAGTTCCATCCAGCTCTAAAAGATTAGTGTGTAAAATATGCTGAAGTATAACCCGGCCTATGGGATTTAGACCTCCCGGTGCACATTTCTTGTATTGGATTTGAATGCATTTCTCTTGTATGGAAAGAGATGTGTGGATTATTTATCTGATTGCAGTTGACCCTAATAATGTACTAAGTACCAAATGGGTTAATAGGTGCTCTACACACAAAATATCATACAGAATTAGTTGTATGTTTTGAAGTTCTCCATATGGTTTCTTTCATGCAAGATGTGTTTTCTTAACAACACATTTTATTTTTTAGATTTGGGTGGTTTCTTTTGATTGGATATCCTTCTCACTTTAACTTGTTTTCATACGAATGGTCATATTGGGTCAGACCAAAAGTCCATCTAGCCCAGTATCCTGTTTTCCAACAGTGGCCAGTGCCAGGTGCCCCAGAGAGAATGAACAGAACAGGTAATCCTCAAGTGATCCATCCCCTGTCACATATTCACAGCTTCTGGCAAACAGAGGCTAGGGACACCATCCCTGACCTTCCTGGCTCATAGCCATTGATGGAGCTACCCTTCATGAATTTATCTAGTTCTTTTTTGAACCCTGTTATAATCTTGGCCTTCACAATATCCTCTGGCAAAGGATTGCACAGGTTGGCTGTGCCTTGTGTGAAGAAATACTTCCTTTTGTTTGTTTTAAATCTCCTGCCTATTAATTTTATTTGGTGACCCCTAGTTCTTGTGTTATGAGAGAGTAAATAATACTTCCTTATTTACTTTCTCCACATCAGTCATGATTTTTTAGACCTCAATCATATCCCCCTTTAGTCATCTCTTTTCCAAGATGAAAAGTCACAATTTTATTAATCTCTCCTCATTTGGAAGCAGTTCCATACCCCTAATAATTTTGGTTGCCCTTTCCTGAAACTTTTTAGATTCCAACATATCTTTTTTGAGATGGGGTGACCACATCTTCATGCAGTATTCAAGATGTGGGCGTATCATGGATTTATATACAGTGTAACAGATCGCCTTCTCGCCCCCACTCCAAACACAGGCAGGAGACTCTTCTTTGGCTCCAAACAGTGCTCTTTATTTACAGTGCAGCTTGTGCAGACCCCACCACCTACTATACACAGCTCTATACACAGCTCTACAGCTTAGCTCTATACACAGCTCTATACACAGCTCTACAGCTTAGCTCTATACACAGCTCTATACACAGCTCTATACACAGCTCTACAGCTTAGCTCTTTACACCACCACACCACCACCCTGGGCTTCCTGCCTGGCAGGCTTTTATCCCCCCTGGGGAGGCTGCCAGGTGCAACCCATAAGGCTGATTACTCTGCAGCCCAGGTGGCTGATTAGGCTTCTCTGCAAGGGGAGGTTTGTAGGCTTCTGCTCCCTCTTAAAGGGCCAGCAGCGTTGGCTCAGGCACTCCTGGCCAGCACCCTGCCACAACAGGCAATATGATATTTTTTATCTTATTATCTAACCCTTTCTTAATGATTCCCAACATTCTCTTTGCTTTTTTGACTGCCGCTGCACATTGAGTGGATGTTTTCAGAGAACTATCCACAATGACTCCAAGATCTCTTTCTTGAGTAGTAACAGCTAATTTAGACCCGATCATTTTATATGTATAGTCAGGATTATGTTTTCCAGTGTGCATTTATCAACACTGAATTTCATCTGCCATTTTGTTGCCCAGTCACCCAGTTTTGAGAGTTCCTTTTGTAGCTCTTTGCAATGTTCCTGGGATTTAACTATCTTGAGTAGTTTTGTATCATCTGCAAATGTTGCTACCTCACTGCCAATTTTAACCTTTTTCCTGATCATTTATGAATATGTTGAATAGAACTGATCCTAGTACAGAACTCTGGGGGATACCACTATTTACCTCTCTCCAATCTGAAAACTGGCCATTTGTTCCTACCCTTTGTTTCCTATCTTTTAACCAGTTACCAATCCATGAGAGAAGCTTCCCTCTGATCCCTTGACTGCTTACTTTGCATAAAGATTCTTTGGTGAGGGATCTTGTCAATGGCTGTCAAGGCTAATTCTCCACTCTGGCATTTTGAGTGTAGAAGGTGGGAGCCCACAAGGATTCTAAAAATTAATACTGGACACTCCAGGCTTGTATTAAACTCCCAAGGTTACAGCTTTTCTCTGGCCTTGGATTGGTAGATGGTTGGATTGGTAGACCCAAGTGCAGAACTCCTTTGAGAGCCCAAGAAGGCATACTTGGCAATTCTTTCCTGTGGGGTACCCTCAAGCCCTTTCACCACCACCCCTTCTGGGGAAGAGCTGAGAAAGAAAAAAAGAAAGAAAGAAAAGCAACTGTTGCCACTAGCTAATTAAACAACATGTGCACGAACCTCTTAAGCCCCAAAAATCCAATTCTGTTCTTTAAAAAGATAAATTTTATTAATAAAAAAGAAAGAAAATACATCTGGGAACTCAGGCTATTGCTAGATTTTCAAAAAGAAACAACAAGGATAAATCACCAAGGATAGCTTTCTTGAGATCCAGTTTAAAGGTTACAAGCCAAACAAAGGTAACAAAGTCCTGTGGCACCTTAAAGACTAACTATAAAGTTTTGAAGCATACGCTTTTGTGGGCTAATACCCACTTCGTCGGATGCAAGCAGTGGAAGTGTCCAGAGGCAGATATAGAAAAGTATGCAAGAACCAGGTGGGAGGTAACAAAGTTAGTCCAATTAGGCTGAACCAGCTTGTTATCTCCAATCAGGGAGGGTGGGTTATTCTTCTAGCAGTTGAATGGGGGGTGTGAACATGGAGAGAGGAGAAGCTATTTTTGTAATTAGCAAGCCATTGAAGGTCTTTGTTCAGTCCTAGATTGTTTGTGTTAAATTTGCAAATGAATTGTAGCTCTGCAGTTTCCCTTTGCAGTCTGGACTTGAAGTTTTTTTGCTGCAGTATGGTGACTTTTAAATCTGTAATTGTGTGTCCAGGCAGGTTGAAGTGTTCTCCTACAGGTTTTTGTATATTGCCATTCCTAATATCTGATTTGTGTGCATTTATCCTTTTTCGTAGGGACTGTCCAGTTTGGCCGATGTACATAGCAGAGGGACACTGGTGGCATATAATGGCATATATGACATTGGTTGATGTGCAGGTGAACGAACTAGTGATGGTATGGTTGATCTGGTTAGGTCCTGTGATGGTGTTGCTGGTGTAGATATGTGGGCAGAGTTGGCATCGAGGTTTGTTGCATGGATTGGTTCCTGAGTTGGAGTTATTATGGCGCGGTGTGCTGTTGCTGGTGAAAATCTGTTTAAGGTTGGCAGGTTGGGTTAGCACAGAGGAATCCACAAGCCATACGGAAATAAAAGGGATAAAGCTAATCGTGTCTTCCTAGACATTTCCTGATCTACTTGCATCTCTAACTAACCTGATTGCCTTCTATGATGAGATAACTGACTCTGTAGATATGGGGAGGTGATATATCTTGACTTTAGCAAAGCTTTTGATACGGTCTGCCATAGTATTCTTGCCAGCAAGTTAAAAAAAAGTATGGATTGGATGAATGGACTATAAGATGGATAGAAAGCTGGCTAGATTGTCGGGCTTAACAGGTAGTGATCAATGGCTTGATGTCTAGCTGGTAAGCGGAGTACCCCAGTGGTCGGTCCTGGGGCCAGTTTTATTCCTCTTTATTAATGATCTGAATGATGCCAACAAGTCTGCAGATGACACTAATCTGGGGGGGAGGTAGATATGCTGGAGGGTACGGATAGGGTCCAGAGTGACCTAGACAAATGGAGGATTGGGCCAAAAGAAATCTGATGAGGTTCCACACGGACAAGTGCAGAGTCCTGCACTTAGGACGGAAGAATCCCATGCACCACTACAGGCTGGGGACCAACTGGCTAAGCAGATGTTTTGCAGAAAAGGACCTGGGGATTACAATGGATGAGAAGCTGGATATGAGTCAGAAGTGTGCCCTTGTTGCCAAGAAGGCTAACGGCATATTGGGTTGCATTAGTAGGAGCACTGCCAGTAGATCAAGGGAAGTGATTATTCCCCTCTATTCAGCACTGGTGAGGCCACATCTGGAGTATTATGTCCAGATTTGGGGGCCCCACTACAGAAAGGATGTAGAAAAATTGGGAAGAGTCCAGCAGAGGGCAACAACAATGATCGGGGGCTGGGGCACATGATTTATGAGGAGAGGCTGAGGGAACTGGGCTTGTTTTTGATAGCAGCCTTCAACTACCTGAAGGGGGGGTTCCAAAGAGGATGAAGCTCGGTTGTTCTCAGTGGTGGCAGATGAGAGAACAAGGAGCAATGGTCTCAAGTTGCAGTGGGGGAGATCTAGGTTAGATACTAGGAAACACTATTTCACTAGAAGGATGGTGAAGCACTGGAATGGGTTACTTAGGGAGGTGGTGGAATCTCCATCCTTATAGGTTTTTAAGGCCCGGCTTGACAAAGCCCTCGCTAGGATGATTACATTGGTGGGGTCCTGCTTTGAACAGTGGGTTGGAAGTGACCTCCTGAGGTCTCTTCCAACCCTAATCTGCTATGATTCCAAAGGCTCTGTTGGACTCCCGAGTGAGTCACCCCTCTTCCTTTGATAGGTTTGATGAGGTAATGCTCACCTGACTCTGAAGAGGTTGGAGGGCAAAGCCAAGAGGGAAGAAAGGACACGATAAAAGAGAGAGAAGTTTGCCATGCTCTTCCTCTCTCTTCCACCTCCATCTACAGACCTCACCACCAAGCGACTGAAGCGCTGACCAAAGGGGAAAGCCTAGCTGAAGGGCAACAAGTCTGTGGTGAGAAGCATCCAAGTTTGTAAAGGCATTGAAAGTGTTAAGATCAGCTTAGAATGTGTTTTGCTTTTATTTCTTTGACCAAATCTGACTTGCTGTGTTTAGATTTTAATTGATTATAAGTCAATCTTTGTAGTTAGTAAATGTGTTTGTTTATTCTACCTGAAGCAGTGTATTTAATTTGAAGAATGTCAGAGACTGCCCTTGGGCTAACCAGCCTGGCGCATATCAATTTCTTCGTTAAATTGACTAACTCATACAAGTTTGCAGCGTCCATTGGGCAACCTGGACATGCAAGACGGAGGTTCCTGGGGTTGTGTCTGGGACCAGAGATATTGGCTAGTGTCTTTCAGTTGCACAATCTGAGCAGTTTACATACCAGAGGCTGTGTGGGAGCATCCCAGAAGTGGGGAGTTCTCACAGCAGAACAGGGTATGGCTGGCTCCCAGAGTCAAGGATTGGAGTGACCAAGCAAATCACCAGTCCAGATAATGCCAGGAGAATGTCACAGCTAACCAAACTTCTTTGCCTGTAACCACAGTCCCAAACTTGTGCAGTTCTCACAAAATAACGTTTGTCTTGTTTGAATTTGCGGCAGCAGGGAGTGGGCCTGAGCTATGCCTGCTGGCTGCCATTTTGAAGTGGCAAGTGGGGAGGAAAGGAGGAATGGCTTTCTCCAGCTAAGGCAGCTGAGGGAAGGTGAAAGGAAAATAGGTACAGGGGCATTTGCCTTCCCTGTTGAGGACCTGGAAACTGTCAGGTAGTCCAGGTGTTAGCATGAGATGGAGGCCTGCTGAAGTCCTGCCATCCTGGAAAGGTGGACAGCAAGGGGTGATGAGTGGAGGCAGGGACCTCAAAAAGACATAGCAGTATAGAGTAATAAAAATGTAAAAACTTTACATGTTGAGGTTTCTGCTACAGTAGAGTTTCTCAAACTGGGGTCAATGGACCCCAGGGGATTTGCGAGGGTACTCCACCAGGTCCACTGCTGACCAACTCCTCCCCCTCCCTCTCAGGAAGTGGGGGAGTCTTAGGGGTCTATGAAGAATATTAAATCAAAATGGGGGTCCTCGGGTAGCTTAAGTTTGAGAACTGTTGCTCTGTAGGATCAGCCTCCACAGTCCTGGTCTGGGAATTGTGGTCGGTTGCTGCACGGCAGGAATCAGACTTGCTTCGACCTCACCACCATCAGGGGCCAGACTCTCAAAGAGATCCTGCCTTCAGGGGAGCTGTCTTCACTGGCCTCTTTGTGCTTGTCCTTTGATGAATCTTGCTGCTCATCCTTGGGTGGGGTAGGCAACCACAAGTGCCTAGGTTGGGTGGTCTTGTAGTTGTGTAAAATCCTCTCCAGCTCCTTGAAAGATGCATCAATTACATGTCCCTTGAGGGATTTTTTCCCAGTTGTCCTTTACTTTAATGTAAATAGATGCTCCTAACTTGTTTGCTCTTTATCCAGCACTGTTCAGCATCCCAGTCACAGCCCCTATCCGATATCTGCCTAGCAATGTCCACAAAAGGTCTTTATTCCAGGGGCTCGCCCCAAGTGCTACTCTCCAGATGGTGATAAGATTCAGGTTCTCGGCATGGCTCCAAGTGGCTGTTTGAGGCACTTTGTAGGACTTCTGGAGTGTTAGTGCAGCTATTGTGATAAACTGGAATCTAGAAGTGAACGGACAAAATATGGCTGTGTGCCTGCTTATAAACAGGGGAGGGGGATATTTGGTCAACTTGACCCGAGTAGGGGAGGGCACACAGGTAAACAGGTCAGTAACAGTCTCCTGCAAAGCAGTTGGAGGGGAGGGGGGGGAGCTGCTGGAAGACTGCCAAAGTAGTTCACAGGAGCATTGGGTACACACAAATGATAGAACAGACTAACTCACTTTGCAGCAAAGTTAGTTCACTTTGAAAGGGAATGCCATAGTCCGTGCACTACAGTGAATTTTGTCGTGCATACATAAGTCTTTTCAAAGTGGATTAACTCAAAAGCTGCAGATTAACCACACCGTATAGACAAGCCCTTACTGCCCATTGCGGGTTTTGAGGAGGTGCGGACTTCTGCCTGCTAAAGCAAGTCAACAAACACTGCTAGAAGCCAACACTTTTGGTATATAGCATGCTGTATGGCAAATGTCTGTCTGGTAGCGTTCCAGAGGTGGTTGTATGTCAGTGGTCAAGTGGTTGTATGTACAAACTGTGTGTTTCGTGAAGCATTTAAAGTTGAAAAGCACTGTATGAATGAGTAACAGATATTTGTCTGTATGGGGCACATTCATTCCAAAACGTTTTTCTAATCCAGTGATAAACTGTCAGTGCAGTCTCCATTTCCCTTTTCAAAATAATTTATGTCCTAACCCAATCTCAAGAGAGCACACTAGTGGCATCGATTTCCCATCAGTAGAGCCACCCATATAGGAACAATATTGCCACTAGAATACTGCAGTTGATAATGACCCAATTTAAATGAGGGAGTTGAGTTGTAAATGCACCAGGTACATGCTCATATTTAATTGCACCTAATGGAAAGTAAAAGTGAGGAGACTAAATAAACCAACTATGTGAACCAATGCAGAATTCCAGCAATGGATGGAAGCTTGTTCGATGTAGCAAAGGAATATGTCCATCTAGGTATGTATATGGTCCCATAAGCACAACCATTAGTGGAGTATTTATTCCCACAGTATTGATGGGGGGAAACTGAGTCAGGGACAGGTTGAAATGACTTGCTCAAGATCACAAGCAGAGCGAGGAATTGGATTTAGGAGGTATGGGTTCAAGTCCAGTGGTAGGATGACCAGCTGTCCCTATTTTATAGGTGTCTAGTATCAGAGGGGTAGCCATGTTAGTCTGGATCTGCAAAAGCAACAACGACTCTTGTAGCACTTTATAGACTAACAGTTATCTTAGGGATCATGATCATGAGCCCAGGAAAGCTCATGATCCCTAAGAAACTGTTAGTCTATAAAGTGCTACACATCTCGGTGTGATTTTGGGACCTTTTTCTTAGATACGCTTCTATTACCCCCCACCCCCTATCCCAATTTTTCACACTTGCTGTCTGGTCACCCTTGTGGCCAACCCTCCATCTTTCACCACGAAACATTTTCGGAGGGGGTGACAACAGCAGTGTTCGTGCTTGTTAAGGGAGCCTGAAACTTGTCCGTCCCCCCCCCCCCCCCCAGCTGGGCGTTATTGCTCCACGCCGTGTTTCCAATGAGCGTCTCACTCCTGCTCTCCGGATTCGTCCCCCCCGCGCCTGCCTGCGCCGCTGCACGCCAGACATATGGGATCAATCAGGGCTGTCGGTGCCGCTGTGTTTGCTTTGGGAAGGCGGTCCGGCTGAGCGCGCTGGTGCCCTGCAATCCAGTCAGCCCAGGGGAGGGGAGAGACCGGAGAGGAGCCGCTGGATCCCGCCTGCCCCCTTCCCTCGCAGTGGGCGGCGAGCGAGCAGCGAAGGCGACCCGGTCCCTTTGCAGCCGCGCGTCCCGCGGCGAATGGGGCAGAGCGCGGGGCGCTGATCCCCGGCCAGGGCGCGCGGAGTCTCCGGGGCCCGGAGCATGTGGCCCCTGCTGGCTCTCTGCTGCTGGGCGCTGGGCGGGGCGGGCGCCCCGCAGCCCCCGCTCAACTTCACCGCCCTGGCGCTGGCCGCCTCGCGGGGGGCCCCGCCGCCGCCGCCGGACACCACGGCGGCCAAGGTGGAGCGGCTGGGCCGCGCCTTCAAGCGCCAGGTGCGGCGGCTGCGGGAGCGCAGCGGGCGGCTGGAGCTGGTCTTCCTGGTGGACGAGTCCTCGAGCGTGGGGCCCGCCAACTTCCTCAGCGAGCTGCGCTTCGTCCGCAAGCTGCTCTCCGACTTCCCCGTGGTGCCGGCCGCCACGCGCGTGGCCCTGGTCACCTTCTCCTCCAAGAGCAACGTGGTGCCGCGCGTGGACTACATCTCCCAGCGCCGGGCGCGCCAGCACAAGTGCGCGCTGCTGGGCCGCGAGATCCCGGCCATCGCCTACCGCGGCGGCGGCACCTACACCAAGGGCGCCTTCCAGCAGGCGGCGGTAAGGGGCGCGCGCGGCACCCGGCACCC